>CM057342.1:254449446-255868843 GCA_030015575.1 Agapanthus africanus | reverse complement strand
TTTTCATGCATGGTCTTAGCTGTCGAATTTTCTTTAGCTTAGTGGTTGTGGTTTATAACTTCAAGCTATTTTAGACTAGTGTTTTATATGCGCCATGCACGTTAATAATTGAGAGAGATTTTTGGAGTAGGTTGCTGTAAGAGACAGTGGAGAAGTAGTTAGTCTATTGAGAAAGCGAGAAGTAGTTAGCATATTTTTATTTTATTTTATTGTGCTAGAAAAAGATATAATTTTACAGCCAATTAGAAAGCTTTCATTGAAATTGAATTCTCAATTTTGATATCTTTAGACACTATAATAGCAGGGGATGGTGATTATGGATTTAAATTTATAGTAATTGCAAAATTGATAGGTGGTTGCAGTTGAGTATTTATTCTATGTTGACTTTGAAAATTACTTGCCAACAACCATTTGGCTCATGTTGATGCATCCATAAAGAATTAAACGGGTTTGTTACTGTATTTTGTTGGAGCGTTGCCTTAAAATAGTGGAAATCAAGCATAACCGCTCGCTCGCTCGCTCTCTCTCTCTCGTTTTAACTTGGATATCTTCATCGAAATAATTTAAATTGAACAAAAATCAGATAGAAGGTTTTGATTTTGGGGTCGTCGCATTGCAAAACAAGGACGGGTCTACTTTTAAAGATCAAGTGTTCGGATTAGGACCCACCCTTCATTTTACGCTATGGCGACCAGCCAACTGGATTCGGTGCAGCAGACGCCCACGGTATCATTTAATTTTTCGATGGAAACCGAACATCTCGATTGATTTCAATAATCGCTACCAACAATCTACTGCAATTCGCAAGAAGAATTAATTGATGTTCAACTTTGCGGCCAAATTGTCTGAATGTGATCACACGTGCATGCATGTCCTATGGAAAAATAATTTCAAGCTGGCAGGCTATTAAAGGCTTGCAATGACCAAACAATAATGTGGGCGGGGGGTCACTTGTGATTAATTAAATCACACATACATACGACATCCTAACTCATTGAAGCTAACTGTTGCAGCTAGTCCTTTAGCTGGTCCTTTTCTACTCATTTAAGCCCCCACTTTTGGAGTGTGTATGCACGCGCGCACCCGTGGAGGAAAGAGTCGACTAGGTGCCGACTTGGTTCCATTCACGTCATTGTCTCTTCTTTTTTCTATAAGATAATGCCAAAATCTCTCATTTCATCATATACATAAGTTTAACTTTTTACCCTTTCAACCTTTAAAAACAAAAATAATTGATCAAAGTGGTTAATGCCTTTTTTCCCCAACCCCCCCCCCCCCCCCCCCCCCCCAATGATTACCATATTGTGGAATAATGGTTTAGTATAAAGAAGTTAATGTATATACCACAATATTTGTATACAGTTTACATATGTATCATAAATTAATATTTAATAGTAACTATATAATAATTTCAATTATAGTTCAGGAATATATATACACGCAATTACATTCAAAATAAAACATTTTTAAATATATTACTTTTCATCGATTCTTTTTCGTTTTGTTATATATAATTCGGTATTTAATTATGCAAAAACAGAATCGGCGTTAGTTTAGATATTTGTTATTGTTTCGGAAAAGAGAATGGCCATGAAAATAAAATAGCATGTCGATGATAATAAGTGCTAAAGTTTATTTTTTTGTAAAAATTAAATTTTCCTATCTTTTCAAGGAGTATGAATAATCACACTTTGTTTTTATAAGCACTGCTTAATATACACACGTGTATGAAAGTTAAAAATTTCCCTTCCTGCACACGTGATGCACGTGGATTGTAAGTTCACGGTGTCGGTGTTAGGGTCACAACCATTGCAAACAAAGATGGAATATAGAAAGAAACTATAAACACAAAGCTATGCTAAGAGGATATGAGAATTAGAGGATATGAGAATTACAACCTTTATAGTGTTTTACTAAAGAGAAAGACTCACTCTTTACTACCGGTGAAAGGATCGAGCATGATCAATGACCTCGCTGAAAGAACCCAACCCCAAGTTTCTACTCCACACAAGAACTATTTTTTGTGAAGCAATTTACTCTCACAAATTGCTAATAGATGACAGAAAGAGGATAAAATGGAAGCGCACGCGCTCTCTCTCTATCTCTCTCTCTTCCTCTCAAGTTCTCCTTATTTTCAACTCATGAGAGAGAAGAAGGAAGAGGATAATGGATTAGAATAATCATTTTCTCTCTCATCTATAATATAAATAAGAGAGAGAGAGATGGATGAGAAAATATCTAGATATTTTCTCAAGTAGACCTTACATGTCATCTCATACCACTAAATGACAAGAATGGTATATATGTATCATATATACAATACATAATTTTTGAGAGAGCATAATACTACTAACCATATCATATATGGATATTAAGTCAACACTTAATTAATCGGTTCAAAATGAGCTGGCTAGTATTATAAAAATTCCGAATAATACAAGTGTTTAATCGAACTTCCGCACGTATTAACTATACGCACAGTATTGATCGACATCATCATTGTTGACACCAAAAATCTGAAAAAAATTGAAAATTCCTAAAGTGACCTATTGCGGATATTTTTTCGGATGTCTCATAAGTTGATATCTTAGAGGGAAGATACCCCGAGCGGGTATCTCCCGTTAAAGCGGATATCTGCTTTGACGAGGTGGTTGCGAGTATCTCTTTAGAGATACCCGCATGGACGGTTAATTGTCTATTTTCAAATATTAGTGAGGGAGTTATTCCCTTCTCTCACTTCCTTCAAAATAAGGAAGTGGTTGTATAACCCCTTATATATATATATATAGAGAGAGAGAGACGCTCCAAAAAAAAAGATAAAAGATCTCACCTTCATTCTTCAAAAAGAGAGGAAGTTCTCAACTCTATTTTACATGTTTGGAAAGTTGAAAACTCTTTGGTTCTCATCTCCAACAACAACAACAAGAAGAAGAAGAAAAAGAAAGAAGGTGGTGTCTTTGATGAAAACTTTTTTCAAACATTTTTCTATTTCTTGTTTTTAACGGGGATCTCCATATGAGGAATATTTAGGATTATGGGCTTGGAGAAATTCTATCAATTCCTATAAATCAAGAGCTCCCTAATAAACCTAAGAAATGATCTATTTCATGTCTCTTTAACAAATTGTTAATACGAAAATATATCTCCTTAGAAAATAGTGGAAACCTATTTTTCCACCATATATACAAGAACATAGGCCCTAAAAAGATTATGTTTCTTCATAGCCCAAAAAATATAAGGGGAAATGCTACTCATTTGTATTTTGAACAAAACTAACATAAATATTCAAGTGAAGATCTTCTCAGGAACATGCGCACATTACTTCCTTTAAAAATTGAAGGCAGTTCTTTAAATGATATTTGAACATGATAATTTTAAGAAGGATATTCCCTTTTATGTACGTCTTGAGAATTCTATTCATGATAGCCCCAAAAGAAATGCCCTATTGAGTATTTAAAAGATGCCCGTCCGAGACATCCACCGCGGGTATCTTAAATAGATATCCGCAAGTCGTGGATACCTTAACATAGATATCTGCATGCTACAGATATCTTAAAATAAATACCCGCAAGTTTTAAAAAGAAGCGGATATCTCCATAAAAGATATCTGCTGTGTGTATCTTAAAATAAATACCCACAATTATAAATAAAAAGAGAAAATATCTCTATAAAAGATATCTGTATCCATTCAATTTAGGGTTTGGATCTCATTTGGATTAACCCACCTTCGTTCCTAGCAAAGTATGATGTGGCTCCCACATAAAGGATTCCGCATTTGTTCAAGATTGATTAAGTTTGGGTCCCACGAAATAGAAATGCCTACTTAGACTTTAAAAGGATATAACTTTGATATAAATCCCCCTTCTTTCAAAATATATTTGTATCTCTTGTAATACCTTTTGTATAAGTCTTGAGATGTAAAGAAATGCATATGTATCAAAGTTGTATACAAATCAAATATAAATGAAAATCTCTTGATGACTTCTTTCATATTTTTTTTATTTGCAAGTTTATACATATGTAATGTGATATTTATTTAAACTGATATGATTTAGAATAGCTAAACAAGGTACCTCGTTTAGATATTTCCTGAAATAATATGGTATAATTAACGGTAAGTGATTGCACTTATCGGAAGTCTCGAACCCCAAGACCTTCTGATCAAACTTTCAAATCCTAATTTTTTTTTGTTTAAACTCTACCTTTCTCTTAGCGTTCGATTGTTAGAGATCATTAAATAGGGTAAACAAAAATGGCGGCTCTGCTAGGGAGCTGACTTTTTCCTATGATGTTCTAAATCACATCGATATTCTCTTCTGTCCCAGAATCTCCGGTTGATAGAATTTTTTTAAAGATCACATGTACTTGCATTAATAAAAGTCGGCTGAATTTCAAACTAATTTAGCAGGGCTGTATACTAATATGGTTCGCTAAAACTAACAAGTAATTTAGCAAGGCTATGTTTCCTCTTATGTCACTATTGTGACGTTATGAAACCTTTTGCGTCAAGAATCGTTCTTAAAGAAGGAATGCTTGATATATTTTGTCTTAAGCCCGCTTTATGACTCTAGGTGTTTAATATCACGATGGTTTCCTTTACAGGATTACTCAATCATCATCAATGGCAATCACAAGCAACAATAACAACAACGCTTCACCTGCCGATATGGTCGCATCAGCCAAGATCGCTTGATCAATATTCCTGATCACTGGGGCTAACCCCAACTCGTTCTACCGACAATTGGGCTTGCTGGCTATGACCCTGAAGAGTGCCCCTTCGGCACTGTCAATGATTTTCCGGCTCTGCTAGCCACCCAGAAGAAAGAGCATATGTTGAGTAGGCTTAACTTAAATGCAGGGCAGGCACCCGCGCCGAGCCAGAACAATCATCAGATTGCACTAGCCTTCACCAAGCCTGAGATAAACGCTCCATCCACATTACAGAAAGTAACCCATCATATCCAAGACAAGAAAGTCGTTGTCACTGACATTAGCATATGTAGGGGGCAACCCATTGCGATGTCGGCTCCTGGTTTAAAATTGAAAAGGAAATCTGTTGTCGAGAGACTTTCTTATGCAGAGGGCAACCAGCACGTTTCGCAAAATAATGGTGGCACCTTTTTCACTGAGAATTACTTAGTGGCTTCATCGCCCTCTACCCAAATGAAAAGGAGGTCTTGAAATGTGTGGCATAAAGCGAACAAGCAATCTCAAGACATCCTCCACCAAAATCATCATTAAACTTTCTTGATCCCACTCAGGAACTCATTTGTGCCACTTTAACAACGTCAAATGCGGTTCCTAAACAATGGTCCAAATGTCGCAGCATCATCTAGTCGACAACATTCGAGAAAAACAAGTGCCAACAAGAAAGTCTATACGGCCTATAGGAAAGCCAAGACCTTGCAAAAAAGGGTTTCTTCTGTGACCTTTTACCGCAAGAAGCGGCATATTTTGAAAAGTATGTCGGAAGAAATTTAGCTCTAGTCGATAACCTCCAAAGTCCATACATTTTACAGGAAGCTTACACTAGCAAAACCAACTTTGTCCTCGCTTTCTCCAATAATTCACACATGTCAGATGGTGGGGCATACAAATGAAGAAATGATCAATCTGCAAACAAACTTAAGTGATGGTCCTAAGGCAGTTCCTCAAAGGAAATCACTAAGATAAAATATGGAGGGTCCGCCAAAAAATGGCTCGACAATCACACAAAGGGGACAACCTTCGATAATAAAGCAGATAGTACACCTCCGCGTGTTAATAACAATCCCTCTTATAAAGCAAAAGATGATGACATCGACAATGGAGTTTCTCTAACGCAAGTAAAACAACGTGCCGGAGACAAGGAATATCGTCAAGCCAAAGAAATGCAAGCTTAGATCGCCAGTCTGACAGCGACTCTTTAGCTTATGGCCGCTCAAATACAAAATCTGTCAGAAGTGCCTAAGTTAGTTCTACGTGCAGATAAGGTAGAACAATTGGCGCAACCATCCAATTTGGCTCCTAACACATTTCGGACGGAGCAACTTTTACCGATTCCCCAAGTAGGAACAACTATAAGTAAAGCGACAACTCTGGTTTTAAATTGAATAGAGCAACTGCTCTCGATACTCGGCTCTTCAGTAAGTTATGATAGCAACATCACCAACAACGAAAAATCCAACAATAACCAACATAGATATGGCAACTCTGTAAAAACTTGTCGCAAAGCAAGTAAAGCATATGAATACAGACTTGATAATGCAGGTGGCTAATCAGCCTTACCCGAACGAATACAAAGATATCGCATACCCTGTAGTTACACTGTTCAATCATTTAACATCTTTGATGGAATATGAAATCTTGAGCAGCATCTGGCTCATTTCAAAGTAACTTGTGGAGATTCGACGAGAGATAATCGACTCCTTCTTCACCAGTTCTCTAGAAGTCTAACCGGAACTGCTTTTAATTGGTTTGCTGGATTAGAACCGGAATCCATAACTACTTTTAACCAACTCTCTGATGTAAGATATAGGTGCCCTGAAGACAATTATTATAATTGTACTGAAAGTGTTTGGTAGCACCACTACTTGGTTTAAACGGGAATCACAAATGCAATTTTAAAAATTTCGGGTGCTAACGAACACTAAATAAGATCTTAACTAGAATATTAGGATTAATCTATGATGATATCACAAACATAGAGAAGGGAAGGAGGTAACAACTTTTGTAGACCGTGCCCTTCTCTTTAAATGCTCCGGGTTGTAGTCCACACGAATCCACTAGGCTCCACTTCAAGTTTGAACGAGCCTCCTTCGTGATCTTCGCGCCGAAGATGATCCACCCGAAGTTCCACTTGATCAAGCTACCTCTTCACTAAAATCTCATTAGTGAAGGCAACACACCACATCAAAGTTCTAATCTAATATGGGATGGTGAAGTAGGGGTTTTGTTTGCTTATTAGGGTTCTCATAAGTTTAATGATTCACATCACATGTGAGGGTTTGAACATAGAGGTGAGGTGAGGAAAAAGGTAGAGAGCATGAGAAAACAAGAGCTCAAGAATGGCTAAGGCAAAAACTAAAATGAATTCATGTGTAGAAAAAACTACACTTGTCATGACCCGAAATATTAGCTCGTGACCAGCACTTAGATCACGCAACTTCTAAAGGCGTAATGTAATCCAAGTAAGCTGAAACCCAGAAATCTAAACCTTTTAAAGAAATAAAAGAGGTGCAGTTTTGAAATAAAGTATAATGAAGAAAAATGTTTTCTTACATGCATAGAAAAGGGAACATGAAAATGCAAGTTTATCTTACTAATTGTAAAACATGTTCGTCTTTTAAAAATTTGGGCAGCACCTCCCTTGTATATTTTGATCCAAAACCACCAATACAAGATAATAATAAAGATATCCGCAAGCGGGAGCTAGCTCTTCGTCAAACGGCGGATTCACAACCACGCAAGTAATAAAACAAGTATACGACGTCCAATCGGCGAAGATCAACACAAAAGGCAATAAATAAAGCAAGATATCAACCCAAAAAGCGAATATAAAACCCATCGCTCATATCTCTCAACTACAAGTCTCACTAAGTCTTACTATTTATACAAATACAAGTTTTGATTGATGGAGTTGACTAGATACAAATGAATAATAAATACAATAGTGGCACGATCCGATATGTACCACTTACCCAAGCAAAACACGCAAAAGCAAGTTGTGTGCCAACGATGCTTCTACCAATCCATGCGGTCAACCTGCAAGAACTGTGGCACAACGGGGGTGAGTTGCCAACTCGTGAGTAGAAAACATCAACAGGTAGTAATCGAATAAAATAACGATTTTCTGGGTCAACTATATCATAAATGTAATACTATGATATCTAGGATGACGTATGTAAATGTGTGCCAATAAAATAATAATGCAAGTATGCAAAGGGATATCATCCAATAATATAATTAATACCAGTATGCATGTGGATCTCGTCCACTCGAAACATCGTAAAAGCATATGCATGTAAATGTATGAGGATATCAAGAATGTGTGTCCATCAATGACACAACAAATCATGAAACCTCAGTGTCCAGCATCGATACTCGAAAATATCATGAAACCCGTGTCCAGCATCGACATGTAAATCCTTATATCTCAGGATCCGGCTATCCGGACTGGCCTGTATCCATCTCATGACTCCGGTCGGTATCCTCCGGATAACCGCCAGGTCCAAATACTATCACCGGTAGGTAGTGGTTCCTCTGCCGGGCTCAACGCCATCATCTGCGACCTTCTCGCCCCGGGGTACCATACCGGGTCTACCATGCACCCGCAGACGGTTCGTCCTCCTCCTCGAATCGGGTGTATGATATCGCTCAAGAGCCGAGAAAACTCATGGTGGACTATACAAATATCATATCAAGAGAAACCGGGTTTTTAAAACAATACATACTTTCTTTTGAAATAACCACGGTTCTCAAATTCAAAAATCTCATGAAAACAACATATCTCAATGCGTATAATTATAAGGCATGATGTATGCGGTATATAATAGAAATATAAGCATATCTGTATATAATGCAACATGGAACAGTAATATGCACATATCAAGGGAAAACTGCTTTTTAAAATGAATCCAGTTTTAAAATATATCCTGCGGTTCCCAATTCCTCCAAGGTCAAATGCAATATTGTATATAAAGGTGTATATGCAACTATAGCAAGTAAATTATGCAAGGAGTCATATCATGATGCAGTAATTCTACTGTGTGGTGACATGGAAATTATCGATGATGAAGTGTGTGAGCCGGCAAATATGTGTAAGTGTGACATACGCATCATCGATAATGGTGCAAGTGTACTAGCACAAGTATATGAAATGCAATGGTAATGATATGAATGTAGCATAAAGTAAATAATCAGCTAAATGTGATAAGGTATACGTATCTAATATGACCGAGTCGGTGAATCTATCAATCGGCATCCTCTAGTCAAGGGTATGGATCAATCATCTATTAAACTCGTCATGTACGGTAAATCGTCGTACGACGTCATTAAATCAATTTGGGATCCTAACAACCTATAAGACAAAGAGAGTACGGATCTAACGTCTCGTACGGCAAAACTCTCAAGATTCATAATATTAACCATATATATATATATATATATATACTTATCTCTCAAGTCCCATCCGTATCAATCTCAGATCATGGGACCGGCAAAGGTATCAATTATCACATATCGACTCGTATCCGTATACCAATATATCATCAAGTTATCATATCACATCGTATTTTCTTTTCATCACATTAAGTCAAATTTTATATATACATTCTACTTTATTAATTTAGTTTCATGTTACGCTAAATTCAAAGTTTATTCTAGTGTAATTACCTATCTATAAGTCGTGATTCGCTTTCACTTTTCATATCCCTATAGCTTTCTCATATCTCAATATATATATATATATATATATATATATATATATATATATATATATATATATATATATATATATATATTCAAACATCACTATTATCACTAACTATTTTTAAACTATATTCCTAGTTTCCTAATCCAGATTTCTACGACTATATCCTATAGATCGATTTCCATTTAATATTGTGGGGATGATATACGCCATCCACCCGACTTCCCCCGTAGATATAGATCTACTCACCTTGATCCTTGCTCGCCGAAGTCGATGACGCCATGCTCCGTCGCCTCGGAATCCATGTGAAGGTACCTACAATAATACACAATCGAAATCGCTATTAATATCAAGTTCCGAAATCCAATACGGCATGCGCATTGCTTATAGGTTAGAACCTATAGCTTACGCATACAAAATCAACCAAACAACCCTTGTTGATGTACAAACGCCAAACAACCCAAAACAATATCAAAACATCAAAACCAATAATCATAATATCGGAAAACATACTAAAACTAAATTCAGCAACATAGGAAAACATCTCCAGATTTCACCCTAGGCCAAACTAGGGAATTTTGCATATAGGGTTTGTCTAGATATCACATGAGGGAACTACCCACCAAGACTCACACACTTTTGCCATGACCAGGCTGCAAATTGTGGCCTGGGGGATTAAATCTGCGGCCATGTAGTAGGGGGAGGGGCTCAGGTTTCAGGGGGTGGTCCATGGTTGCCTGCACGTCTTATGGTCATGGGAACTTATTTAATGTTTGACTCGGGTCACTCCAGGTCTCCAAATACACTCACAAATTGCCAAATTTACCAATGTCGGAAAGTTCTAAGTTTGTGTTTGGGTTCTATTTTCTGTTCTAGGTCAGTAAAACACCACTCAAGTCTTGTTAACAGCCACCATACATCATCAATTCGTCACAATTACCCAAACCTTTCTCTAGGATTTTCCAAGTTCACAAATCCACACCTTAACCCAATTCTAACTAACTAGAATGCCAGGAAAACATAAACTAAATCAAGTGAAGGGAATTTTACCTCAATTGGGCAACTCAAGAAAAACACTAGCTGCCCCAAGTCATCAAAATCCGTCTTTTCTTGGTCTAAAGTGTAGAGAATGAAGAGGGGATCAAGTTTAATGAAAGGAGTTTAGGATTTGGATGAAGGATTTGAGATGGTTTCTTGGGGTGAAGGTGGAGGGAAGGTAAAGATGAAGAAGGAGAAGAAGAAAAGAAATGGGGGGAAAGATATGGCTGCCCCCCTCTCTCTCCTCTTATTCACACCCTCCCTCTCAAATATTACCCTTTTACTCTTTTCTCTTTTCATTTTAAAACCAAAACACATAATACCCCCAAAACAACATAAGAAATAATATGTAATCAAATGCGACACGACACGGTGCACTAATCATGGAAAACTGTAGAAATACGGATTTGGCTTAATCGCGATTAGCAGTGCACTAATCGGGTTTTATCCAAACTTCGTGATTAGCAGTGCACTAATCGGGTTTTATCCAAACTGCATATAATAACTTTTAAAAATGCCAAATCCGATAAATATATTTTTAAATGAATAAAATTATTTTAATTTCCAATTATGTTACAATTATTGGTATATATTTATACCTTTTTACGAAAACCCCAATTTCGCAAATCGGGTAATTTTCGGGAAATATATTATTTTAATATTAAATTCCAAAAATAATATTTTATATTTTCTGAAATGTTACAACACTCTTGCTCACTTATTGAAGCATGTTTGAATTATCAATAAATTTATTCAACCATACTTCAATAGTGTTGCAAGACTAATAAACAAATGTAAAACCCATGCCTTGCCCATTCCACAAATATCTCTACAATTTACACCCTATTTTCTATTTTCTAAAAATAGAAAATTTCAACCATGCTTCATTTAATAATATATATATTTATATATCAAATATATATTAATATATATATATATATATATATATTAATAAAGCAATTAGTGAGCTAATAATATTAGTTAACCTATAATTATATCAAATATAAAAATATATCAAATTATAAATCAACACTTGATTTAATAATCCGGTTATATCACATATGACCGACTATTATCATTTATCTGTATATCACATTATCAAATCAACACTTAATTCGATAATCCGGTTATATCATATATAACCTAACCGATAACAGATAACCGTCAGATTAGAATACGGTATCACATATTCGTATTTAATCTGGCCCCTGCACATATCAGTATATGTGCCCTACTCCTTTTCGCTTGAACTATGAACCTTTTGTGTGGGACTCTAAAAACTCGTTAATACGCCAGCAGTAGGTGATAATCACATTAGTCACCTACAAACCGTCAGCGGTACTAGCTTGACGTAACGGCTACCCAGGTATTGAGCGATATGAAGATCAATAAGCAAGCTTGTCCATACTCTCCATGAAGCCTATCAGTAACACTACCGTAAAGTCCGGTCTCTTCGTCTGATATGTCGTATATCGAGTTTAGGGGTGGTCAACGTCAGACCCCAGTAACTTGATGAGTCATGCCGATGTGTGGCTCATAACAGTTCGAGAAACTACTGATAACTCTTATCAGTAAATCTCAGCAATTCTGGCCAGAGATTTTGCAGTTATAGCCAATCGAGCATAGCACAACATCAACTCCCTATACCGGGAGAGACGAAACCCCTCCTATCGCTCACCGCCTCCATGTGATTCGGGATTGTACCCAAAATCCATCTGTTTGCACGACTCCTTTGAGCTGTGGAAGGGAGGAAATCAAAGCACAGTGGGAATCACACAAGACACTATGACGATCTTGGTTCTACAGACTAACATGTACCAGTGTCACCAGAGAACTGCTGTCTGACGTTAGGTATATAACCATCTAGGAGTTCTCGGCGAGTCCTGTTCGGTGTACCCATTCTCTAATGAGCACCTGTATACAATCTTTGATGTCAAACACCAATGGCTATGGGATCAACTATCTCCCCCATACAGGGTCGAGAAACGTACACATTAGTCTACTCTGGAATATCGATGCCCTGTCTCGATATCTCCTCGACTAGGAACAATTGAAGGATGTGCTTTTGGACTACCCTGGTCCCAGTAGTATGATCCGCATCATAGTCCTGGTAGTCAAGTACATATCCTAAGGGCTTTATCAACATGTAAGAGAAAGACAATATAAGAATACCAGTCATCATATTAAGATAAAGAGTAACCAGATAACATACTATTATATCGAGCAAGAAAGTCCTCTATATATATGTCCAAGCATCCACTATAATATACATCAATGTACAATAATGGTCTCTAAGGCATACATATTCCTAACATGTACTTGGACCTATATGTATAAAACGATCTTATTCGAAATAATAGTATGCTATATGGTTACTTTGACAATTATTATATATATATATATGTATGTATGTATGTATGTATTACATATCACTAATACGTAGTGATAAAGTCCTTAGAATGTTGCGGGAATACTAGGATTATGATGAGATCATAATGGTGGGACCTGGATAGTTATTAAGCGCATTTTAAAATGTTCCAAGTCGTGAGAATGTTGAGACAGAACATCGGCACTCCAGAGTAGAATTGTGTATACTCTACTTGACCCAGTTAGAGGGCGATGGCTGGTCCTACAACTATTGATATTTGAAACCGTAGGATTGTATACGGATGCTCACTAGAGAATGAGTTCACTAAACTGACTCGTCGAGAACTCCTATTTGGTATTATTCCTAAGTGTTAGATAGCAGTTCTTAAGTGACAATAGTACATATTACTTTTTAGACCTGAGATGGTCACAGTTATCTTGTGTGTGGGAGGCTGTACTTTGACTTCTATCCAACCACAACTTCTCGGAGTTGTGTATACAGGTTTGTTGGGTATAGTCCGAAGCACATAGAGATAAGTGAGCAATCAAGATGGGATTCGTCTCTCCCGATATAGGAAATCGATGTCGTTGATTGTCTGATATAACTATAACCAGAAATCCTTAGCCAAGGTATCAGTTGTATCTTTATGGTTATGAGTTATATATAAGTATAACTTATTGAGTTATTAGGGTCTGACAGTTCACCATACCCTAGACTCAATATGCGGTATGTTCTGACGAGAATACCGGACTGTACGATAATTTTCACGGACAGGTTTTGACTAGCTAGGTTAGTTAGCTTGTCAACCTACTCTTTTCGACACATACCTGGGTAGCCTTTAGATGCAGCTAGCGTCATTGTAGAGCTTGTGAGACCGAAAGCGTTTCGGATAGGTGTAACAACTCTGAAATTTTTGTATGGAAATTTCTCTGTTAATATACATGAAATGGGTTTTACAGCCTGAATTTGAGTTATAAGTTATTTTTGTTATATAAAAACAAGAAGCTACTTGTAGCTCACTAGTAAATCCTTGCACTGCTGTGGCATAGCTTGCGTGTTCGATTCCCATCAGATATAATTTTTTTTTGAATTTTTCTTTTTAACTTATTGGAAGCCAAAAAGATTACACGTGCAATACACGGGGAAATGAAAGGTTCAAAAAAATCAAACATGTGGAAAATGGAGTAAACAAATATTTAATTAGATGGCATGAATCTCGAGGCCAGAGCCTCAAGATCGACCAACCAAAAAGCCCTAGAGGTCGGCGCCGACGTTCAGGATGTGGCAAAATTGCCCCGTGCTTTGCACAACCGTCTTTTCAGCTACCCTTAACTCCTCTGCACTGTTTGATTTTCTTGCAATCAAACAGAGACCTTTCATTTCACAATTTAACACCATTTTAATACTTTTTAATCCACAATTTTAATTCCCAAACCCTAATTCTCCACTATAAATACCACCCACAATTTGGTTCAGCACCATTCTGAAAATTCTAGCCAAAACCCTCTAAAAGGTTCCTAAGTGCAAGTGGAGTAAAGTGGAGTTAGTGAGTAAGTTGGTTCCGGCGAAAATCGAAGCTAATTCCGGAGCTTTCGAGACATCCCGAAACATCCTTCTTCTTCCCTACTCTTTTCTTGAAATTTCTAAACCGTAAGTACCTCCCAATCTCTCTTTGAAATATAACTTAAAAACTTATATCGGTAAATGGAGTTATTACCGATATTCTTTTTCTAAAATCTAGAAACTCTTTCTTCTTTATACTTTGTTCAACCTAATTTTTGTACAATACTTGTAACCATAACTACCAATATTTAGAATCAAATTTTAACCTAGAATCTCATATGAAACATCCGTACTTGAACTTTTTCATTAAAATACCATGAACTTTTATATCACTTCTTTTAGTTTTGTTAAAACTATACCTTTAGGAAAAACTTCACGGAGTAATAACCTACCCCTCACATACACTGTGGTTACATAACACGATGCTAAATTGTATGGATATTTGTTTCGAAGTATAAGCTTTACAATAAAATACCACATACTTTAAAACCGGGTTTCTTTTAAACGGTGTTTCATATTCCCTTGCAATTATGGATCTACAACCCTTGTTAGGGGACCCGCTAATGGATGATGCGGATTATCGCACATTCTGAGGATAGTAGAACGAGATGCAGCACTCCTCACGGAGTATTCGATCTCGAAAGGATATAAATATGGTTTTTAAGAAAAACGAATTTTCTAAAATAAAACTAAATATTTTTAAAATTTAAAATTACATAAAATTATAAATCCATATTTTCAGTATATTATGAAACTATATTTTTATAAAAATGAAAGATTAAGAAATTTCAATAAAATACCACCAAGTTACTAAAAAGACTATTTTTCACTAAAATACCATAAACTTTTGAAAGCTAAGTATTTATCATGAAAATACCCCAATAATCAAACACATGCTCATGAAAACCCTAAGTAATATAAACCACTCCGGAGGTTTTATTTTTAATCTATAGTAAAAATATTTTTTCCTAAAACCCCTTCGAGATATACAAAACAATATTTTAAAGATTTTAGTAAATATAGGTTTAAGCAGGATCAATTCTCTTGAGTCATAGGGAGTCGGAGAAAGTGAGTGCTTGTCTATTCAGGTTAGAAAACTTAACAGGAGTTATCAATGGCGGTTGTCTTGGAAAAAGACAAAAATCCTGCCGTCCATGTGCAGTAGTTGCCGATGACTCCCGAACCTAAGAATTCTAGAGTTAAATCAGTACAAGTGTCTGACTCAGTCTGAGTCCAATTAAAAATTGAATCCAAATTCAAACACGAATACTTGATCGTGAACATGAATACTTGAATTCAAATATCAATATCAAACATGTATACTTGACTTGACTTGACCGAACCATGCTTATAACTTGACTTGAACTTGACATGACTACTTAAATAAATGATTACATCCTGAACATGAATACCTAAACATTTTGGATCCATGGTTTCGGCAAGACTTGTTAACATAATCTATACAATACATTACGCAGGGATAAAGGGGTAGATTGGTACGGAACGTATATCGTGGCACGAGAGATCACTTAAAAGACACCTATATGAATTCTCGTGTCGTTATCCTGTTGGTTATGACGGGGCCTTGTGCTATATGTTACCATAGTCCACATTGTAAGCTGGACTCCTCTCGTATTCATGAATACCTTCTTTACCAAACTACAAACAACCACGTTATAATAACTATCATATACCAGTAATCAGTCATATACTGTACCTGTTCATTTCACTATATTCTCTTTCTTCTTTTGGTACTTACTGAGCGTTAGTTCGCTGACGACATTCCTTTCTGTTTCTTTCTTTGGGATGTTCGTCAGGAAGACTGGACTCTGAGGAGACAGAGCCGATGTCACGCTCCGCTTCCCAAAATACGAAAAACGAGGGATGACTAGGCCAGCCATGCTCCTACGGTCAAGGAATAATCCCGCCGTAGTCACACTTCGGCTTCTAGCATTACATGGTAATCAGTAAACAAAGTATAGAAGTAAAGGATGAAAGGTTCCTAGGCACTCTAGTAAGGTCTCACAAGTCATCGAACATGCCAATTTATAAAAAATGGTGCCGAGAAACCCTAGACTACGGATCTTAGACTAGATGTTTAGGCGAAACGGAAAACTAGTTAACTATTTAACTATAGGTTAGATGCTACAACCTTTGTAGATCCGGATTTCCACCTCCTTAGCTCCACGTGATCATGCCCTCGCTGTCCATCATGAATCCTCGACTCGTTCGTCGGCTTCATCGGAAAACGGGCGAGCAAGGTCGTCGGCTTCGTGTCAAAGACGATCTACGTCGAGGTTGCACTAGTTCAAGCTCCGACTTCACCAAGAAGTGAAACTTGTGAAGAAAACACCCAAAACCACTTGGCAAGAGGTAGAGGATGATGAAATAGGAGGTGGGTTCACTTTAGATTTGGACTTCTCTCACTAAAACTCAAGTTGCCATTGATGTAGCAAGCTTGAAGAAGAAGAAGAAGATGAAGAAGATGATGATAATGTTATGATAAGTAATTGAAATAAAAAGGAAAATCAATCCTTATCATAAAGTAAACCATGGTTATGTGTAGAGAATTGACCAAGGTTAGATTAGTGGTTAGGGTTAAGGATGAAGACAAAAGGGATGACTTTGGTCAAAGTTTCATGAAGCTTCAATAAGCTTCATGAAGAAAAGAAACCCTTTTTGTTTTCTTTCACCTAATTAAATGAATAAATAATGGATAAATAATTAAGTGAATAATCAAAAATCCTAACCCTTATCATAACCATGGTTCAATTCTTTACACAAAGCCAAGTTATTATGCATCATCAATCATGATACAAACAAGTGTACACAAAACATATCACATATACAATGTGCACACCAAGTGAGAAAAATCCGTTTAAAGTGAACCAATACTAGTTAATGCAAAGTAATATATCAAATATATAATTATACATTAAATCATTAAATCAACATTTGATTCAATGATCCGGTCATGTCGCACATAACCGACTAGTATTCAATGTATCGATTTATCGAATCAATGATTCGATAACTAGGTCATATCGAATATAACCAATCGAAACATATATCACGAGAATGAAATGCGGTATCACATACACGCATTATTCTCGGTCCTGCACACATCTCATATGCGCTCCTATTTCGTTTCGCTTGAACCAGGAAACCTCTGTGTAGGACTCTAAAGACTCGTCAATACGCCGGTAGCAGATGATGATCATATCAAGCACCCACAAGCCGCAAGCGGTCTGCTAAACGTAACGGCCACCCGGGTATTGAGCGATCAGAAGATCGACGAGCTAGCCCGCTCACATTCCTGCGAATCCGACCAGTAACACTTACCATACAGTCCGGTCTCTCCGTCTGATATGTCGCATATCAAGTCTAGGGATGGTAAACGTCAGACCCCAATAACCGATAAGTCGTGCCGATGTGAGGCTCATAACGGGTCGAGAAACTACTGGTAACACTTACCAGCAAATCTCTGATCAGCCCTGTCCAGGGACTTCCCTGTTATGGCCAATCGAGCACAGCGCAACATCAACCCCCAATACCGGGAGAGACGAAACCCCTCCTATCGCTCATTGCCTCCATGTGACTCGGGACTGTGCCCAAAGACCACCGTTTTGCACGCCCTCATGGACGTGGTAAGGTGGAGATCAAAGCACAGTGGGAATCATACAAGACTCTATGACGATCTCGGGTCTACAGACTAACCTGTACAAGTGTCACCTGAGAACTGCCATCTGACGTGAGGTATAATACCATCTGGGAGTTCTCGGCGAGTCCGTCCAGTGTACCCAGTCTCCACTGAGCACCCGTATACCATCTCTGATGTCAAACACCAATGGATATGGGATCATCCATCGCCCATCACATGGGTCGAGAAGCGTATACGCTAGTCTACACTGGTATATCGATGCCCCGTCTCGATACACCTACGACTAGGGACCTTGAAGGATGTACTTATGGACTACCATGTCCCCACTAGTATGATCTGCATCATTGTCCAGGTAGTCAAGTACACATCCTAAGGGCTTTACCAACATGTAACCATAAGACAGTATAAAGAGACAAGTGTACATGTTAAGATAAAGAGCAACCAGATAGCATACTATCATGTCGAGCAAGAAAGTCATCTCTATATATGTCCAAGCATCCAATATAATATACATAATCTGTACAATACTGGCCTCTAGGGCATACATACAACTAACAATCTCCCACTTGCACTAGGGCCAGCTGCTGTAGTATCTCATACCGAGCATCCCGAAGAGTCTCTCAAACTGTATCTGGGGAATGGCCTTCGTGAGTGGATCCGCCGTGTTATTCTTCGTGTCAACCCTCCTGACCTCGATCTCCCGGCGATCAACTATCTCCCGGATCAGGTGATATCGCCTCAGAATATGCCTGGATCGCTGATGGGACCTGGGTTCCTTGGCCAAAGCCACCGCTCCATTGTTATCGCAATACAAAGGTATTGGACGCTCAATGGATGGAACCACTCCAAGTTCAGTAATGAACTTCTTGATCCAGACAGCTTCTTTAGCAGCATCGTTGGCAGCGATGTATTCAGCCTCCATCGTCGAGTCTGCCACGGTTTCCTGCTTGGAACTCTTCCAGCTAACCGCCCCTCCGTAAAGGGTAAAGACAAAGCCCGACTGCGACTTAGAGTCGTCCTTATCACTCTGGAAGCTCGAATCGGTAAAGGACTCCACTTGGAGTTCTCCGTTACCATACACCAAGAACATATCTCTAGTCCTTCGCAAGTACTTGAGAATGCTCTTCACAGCTGTCCAGTGACTCCCTCCAGGATCAGCTTGATACCTGCTCACTATACTTAGTGAGTATGCTACATCGGGTCTGGTACATAGTATCGCATACATGATAGAGCCTACTGCCGAAGCATAGTGTATACCTTGCATGCGAGCTCTCTCCAAATCAGTCTTGGGAGACATCTCTTTGGAGAGAGTGACTCCAGAGATCGTGGGCAAGTTCCCACGCTTAGACTCTTCCATACTAAACCTCTTTAGTATGGTGTCAATGTACCTGGATTGGGACAATCCCAAAATCCTTTTGGATCTATCTCTATAGATCCTAATTCCCAATATGCAGGAGGCATTACCAAGATCTTTCATTGAGAATCTTTGTGATAAGAAGAGCTTGACCGATTGCAGCATAGGAATATCATTTCCTATCAAGAGTATGTCGTCCACGTACAATACGAGGAAGACAACCTTACTCTCTGCCACCTTCTTGTAGATACAAGGTTCATCTGGATTTTTGACGAAATCAAACTCTTTGATAACGACGTCAAAGCAGATGTTCCAACTCCGCGATGCTTGCTTTAATCCATAAATGGATTTAAGCAGCTTGCACACCTTCCCACTGCTCCCACTGTCTACGAAGCCCTCTGGCTGAGTCATGTACACGCACTCTTCTAAATCACCATTTAGAAAGGCGGTCTTAACATCCATTTGCCAGATTTCGTAGTCATGAAAGGCAACAATGGCAAGCATGATCCGGATGGATTTAAGCATAGCCACTGGAGAAAAGGTCTCGTCATAGTCCACACCTGGTCTTTGACGAAAACCCTTTGCTACAAGTCTAGCTTTGAAAGTCTCCACTTTCCCATCTACACCAAGTTTCTTCTTGAAGATCCACTTGCTCCCAATGGGTTTTACCCCTTCAGGAGCAACTTCCAAAGTCCATACTTTGTTGGTGTACATGGATTCCATCTCAGACCGCATAGCATCCAGCCATTTCACTGAGTCCCCACTCGTGATGGCCTGCTTGAAGCTAGTTGGGTCATCATCCTCCATGATGCAATCCTCGCACCTACCGTCCATGAGAAAACCGTAGTATCTCTTAGGTTGGCGAGGAACCCTACTAGATCGGCGGAGTGGCTGGGGTTCATCGGGAACTATGGAATCCTCTGGGTCCACCAGATCTTCTGTTGTAGCTTGTGCAGCTGGAACCTCTTCCAGTTCTACCTCATGACCACTAATCTCTTTTTCAAGAAATTCCTTTTCTAAAAAGGTGGCATGCTGAGAAACAAACACTCTTTGTTCCTCAGGGTGGTAGAAGATATACCCTCGCGAATGTTTGGGATATCCAATAAACTTACACAGAATGGACCTTGCCGCGAGTTTGTCCGGATTTTGCGTTTTTACATAGGCCGGACAACCCCATATCTTAACATAATTAAGATATGGTCTCTTTCCTTTCCATATCTCATATGGAGTGGTCGGCACGGTTTTGGTGGGAACCATATTCAATAGGTCTGCAGCTGTTTCCAGTGCATATCCCCAGAAGGAAATAGGTAACTCAGCTGTGCTCATCATAGAGCGCACCATATCTAATAGGGTGCGGTTCCTCCGTTCTGATATACCGTTGTGCTGTGGTGTATATGGAGGAGTCAGCTGAGAGAGAATCCCATTCTCTTTTAGGAAGTCCAGGAATTCATTGCTTAAGTATTCTCCTCCTCGATCAGATCGTAGGATTTTAATACTTTTCCGGTTTGGTTCTCAACTTCTTGCTTATATTCCCTAAATTTCTCAAAAGCTTCTGATTTGTGTTTCATCAGGAACACATACCCGAACCTAGAGAGATCGTCAGTGAATGTAATGAAGTATGAAGAACCATCCCTGGCATGTGTAGACATGGGACCGCATACATCACTATGTATCAGTCCCAAGAGTTCGGTAACTCTTTCTCCGTGTCCCGTAAACGGAGTTTTGGTCATCTTGCCTTTGAGACATGACTGGCAAGTGTCATAAGATGAAAATTCAAACGGATTTAAATATCCATCTTTATGCAACTTAGCTAGTCGTGTCGCATTGATGTGACCCAGTCTACAATACCACAAGAAGGATTCGTTCAGTTCTGAACTCTTCCTCTTGTGTGTGTTTGTTATGCTCAGAACTGTTGATTGATTTAGAACATAAATGCCATTGCATAACGTGCCTGATCCAACCAACTTTTGGTCACGGAAAATGTTCATAACATTGTCCTGCAATAAAAAATTATATCCCTCTTTACTCAATAAAGAAACCGATATAATGTTGCATATCAGGTTCGGCATGTAATAGCATTCGTTCAGAACCAATGTATCACCAGTTGGTAATACAAGGTGATATTCCCCGACAGTCTTAGCTGCAACAATTGCACCATTTCCAACTCTAATGTCTTTATCACCTTCTCCAAGTTCTCTACCTTTCCTTATCCCATGTAACTGATTACATATATGGGATCCTGACCCGGTATCTAATACCCAGGACGTAGAGCAAATGGAGAAACAGTTCTCAGTAACGAACACACCCGAAGAAAATGCATCAACATGTACTTTCTTCATTTGGGTGGCATGGGAATCCTGGCATTCCCCTATATCCTGTTCATTCCTATAACTCTTATAAGAAAGAACGGAACCAACGTTCCCCAACACAGTATAACATGCGGGTTCGGTCAATACATCCATATTATTATCTTGATTAAGGCATGAACTGGTCGCTACCTGGAGAGAGAGAGAAGAAAACACTTTAGCGTAAGCTCGTGCAAGATCAGATTGGTTATTATCTTATCTAATCAGGATGGCTCCCACTGCTTTTTATCAAATCTTCCTCCAAACCCTAAAAGGAAAGACTAGCCGGGATTAATTACACACTACAAGTTCGCCAATCTTTCAGCCAGGCCAGTGTCGGTACTTTGAGGGAGGTCCCCCGTGCTTTCGTACGAACCTAATTAATGTAAACCTCGTTTTCCCAGAGGCGTAACCCCGTTGACACCTTTCTAGACACCTACTTGATCAGCTAATTGCAATGTGTAAAACTCTCCCAGGAGTAACTCTTACTCGCAGTGGGTATCGGGATCCAACTATCTTATAGAAGGTATGCAATCTCATTGCAAATTTCAACACTTGAAATTCCCGATAATGCTTTTGCCCCTAGCGTGCTATGACCTTGACGCAGGCCAACAAACCATAGTGCGCTAGTCAAGTTCAACCCGTCATTTCCTGATTGAATTAAACCCACCCGTACGACCCTTGACGCAGGCCAACAAAGTCGCACGACTACCCTAATCCAATCTGCATCATATGCATAAGCAGATAAATACTAGTTAGCTACCGCACACTACGCCTTGACGCAGGCCAACAAACGTAGCACGAATACTAACTACTACTCATCTGAAATGACGGAAGGCTACGCCAGGTTTTTCTGAAAACCATGAGCGTAATGAACTTGATATCGTTGTAGAATCAAATGAAGTTTTGAAATGGAGTGATTTTGAGGCTTTTCTAGTTTTGCTAAAGGAGTCACTCCCGGCGAAGGGATCTCGGTCCTTTCCTCGTCGAATGAGGTGCGGGATATATCATATATATCGCTGTGCAAAGCAAAAACGCAAAAGCAGTCAAAAGCAAACCGAGTGTGTAGCATCTGCCAGTTATTGCTAAAGGAGTCACTCCCGGTGAAGGGATCTCGGTCCTTTCCTCGTCGAATGAGGTGCGGGGTATATCATATATACCGCTATGCAAAGCAAGAACTATAGCTACCTGTTTTATTTAAAATCTGATTCTACAACATCTTAGGTTTCTTTCCTTTCATTAATCACATTAATGAAGTCCCATCATTTAAATACCTAAACATCACAGATAGATATGACGTACACTTATGCCATCCGCATTCGCCTCGATGTCCCCTCGTGCACCGTTAGGTTAGGTAACTAACGACAGAGCAGGGCAGGGCTAGCACGGGTGTAAAACATAAGTAACGTCTATATAATATATCATATATACTATATACTATATCCATCACAGAATCACATCACAGATATGCAGCAGAAGAAACATATGAAATATTGGATATACTAGGACGTCCGTGTTTTTAATACGAGCCAGTATAAAACACGGATTCCACGGTCGTGATGAATAGCCAATCCCACACCCCTAGACCCCTAAGAGAGCGGCAAGCAACCCTGCCAATTCTAGGGTTAGGAGACCCGGACTCGACTCCTCGAGTTGGTCTCCCACTGGACCCCAGAACCCGGTTACTTGTGCTCCCCTCCTTGGGTCTATCCTAATGCGGAAAAGTAAATAATATACAAAAGGTGACATCTTCCGCTACCTGGAAGTGCCCCAAATAAAAGAATATTACATACAAGTTTTTACATGAATGAAAATGGAAAAACACTCATCTCACATAAAAACCCCCGGCTATTCGAACACGACGATCCAATATAACATATCCAGCAACACATAACATTACATGTCATCAACGTAAGTAAGTATGCATACCCCAATTGTCGTTGACGTATAGCAACGAAACCGGCGATATCTGCATACTACACTTACGGTCACAGAAAAGAAAGTGTAAAACTACAACAATTGGAATCCGCAACTTCTTTAGACATCACATGCCTAACAGTTACAAACCCCGCATTTTAGTCTCGTTATCGAAAACTCTTTTCAATATCGTATGGGACTAAACTGCTAGATTTATAACATTCATCCAGTTATCTCATAACTGTTTGTGAATTCCAATTATTGTATCACATTCCAGATAAACAGAAAATGTTAAACTTTCCGATCGAACAGTCGAATACCCAAGTTTTCCCGATACAGCTCAACACATGAAATAAGTCTAACAACATTCAGTTCGTGCCTCAGTACCAACGGTCCAGCCGTAGAAGGGTCAAGCCAACGCCTCACATGTGGCACGCCGTACTGCCCCAAACCCGAAGGTTCAAAGGGCAGTTCAAGACGGTCACATAATCGAGTTAAGGTTTGTTGTCTTCTAGAGGGTCCATCGCGTTACTTGCACTACTTAGAACGTCGTTAAACTACGGAAAAATCCAACACTTGGAAATTTCCCGACAGGGGAAAAATTGGGTATTTATATCCGGTCGAACTTTTTAACATATTCTAAAAATTATCCGGAAATGCACAAAGACGAAATTTGATACCCCGATCGAAACACCGAATCCCCAAAGCAACCAAAAAAAAATTCAACTCTTGAATAATCATTAAAAACACCCAGGAAAATCACCACTGGAAATTAAGGATTACTGTGTAAAATTCTTTAAATAATTAGGCCGTACGGCCGCGGATCCACCGCATGAGCCATGCTCATGCCGCGGATCCGCGCTTGAATAGTGGAATTACACTCACGAATTTCACAGTAAACCTTATAATTTCCTGCTTATTTTTCTGCATATTTTTAATATTGAAAAATCCCACTTTTTGGAAAAAGTCCAGAGAGCAAGATAATTTTAGGGTTTCGGGTTCGTTCGGGCTTCAAATCGCGTCTAGACTTCGCCTAAGGCTCTAGCTAGGCTCTGATACCAGTGAAAGGTTCCTAGGCACTCTAGTAAGGTCTCACAAGTCATCGAACATGCCAATTTATAAAAAATGGTGCCGAGAAACCCTAGACTACGGATCTTAGACTAGATGTTTAGGCGAAACGGAAAACTAGTTAACTATTTAACTATAGGTTAGATGCTACAACCTTTGTAGATCCGGATTTCCACCTCCTTAGCTCCACGTGATCATGCCCTCGCTGTCCATCATGAATCCTCGACTCGTTCGTCGGCTTCATCGGAAAACGGGCGAGCAAGGTCGTCGGCTTCGTGTCAAAGACGATCTACGTCGAGGTTGCACTAGTTCAAACTCCGACTTCACCAAGAAGTGAAACTTGTGAAGAAAACACCCAAAACCACTTGGCAAGAGGTAGAGGATGAAGAAATAGGAGGTGGGTTCACTTTAGATTTGGACTTCGCTCACTAAAACTCAAGTTGCCATTGATGTAGCAAGCTTGAAGAAGAAGAAGAAGATGAAGAAGATGATGATAATATTATGATAAGTAATTGAAATAAAAAGGAAAATCAATCCTTATCATAAAGTAAACCATGGTTATGTGTAGAGAATTGACCAAGGTTAGATTAGTGGTTAGGGTTAAGGATGAAGAAAAAAGGGATGACTTTGGTCAAAGTTTCATGAAGCTTCAATAAGCTTCATGAAGAAAAGAAACCCTTTTTGTTTTCTTTCACCTAATTAAATGAATAAATAATGGATAAATAATTAAGTGAATAATTAAAAACCCTAACCCTTATCATAACCATGGTTCAATTCTTCACACAAAGCCAAGTTATTATGCATCATCAATCATGATACAAACAAGTGTACACAAAACATATCACATATACAATGTGCACACCAAGTGAGAAAAATCCGTTTAAAGTGAACCAATACTAGTTAATGCAAAGTAATATATCAAATATATAATTATACATTAAATCATTAAATCAACATTTGATTCAATGATCCGGTCATGTCGCACATAACCGACTAGTATTCAATGTATCGATTTATTGAATCAATGATTCGATAACTAGGTCATATCGAATATAACCAATCGAAACATATATCGCGAGAATGAAATGCGGTATCACATACACGCATTATTCTCGGTCCTGCACACATCTCATATGTGCTCCTATTTCGTTTCGCTTGAACCAGGAAACCTCTGTGTAGGACTCTAAAGACTCGTCAATACGCCGGTAGCAGATGATGATCATATCAAGCACCCACAAGCCGCAAGCGATCTGCTAAACGTAACGGCCACCCGGGTATTGAGCGATCAGAAGATCGACGAGCTAGCCCGCTCACACTCCTGCGAATCCGACCAGTAACACTTACCATACAGTCCGGTCTCTCCGTCTGATATGTCGCATATCAAGTCTAGGGGTGGTAAACGTCAGACCCCAATAACCGATAAGTCGTGCCGATGTGAGGCTCATAACGGGTCGAGAAACTACTGGTAACACTTACCAGCAAATCTCTGATCAGCCCTGGCCAGGGACTTCCCTGTTACGGCCAATCGAGCACAGCGCAACATCAACCCCCAATACCGGGAGAGACGAAACCCCTCCTATCGCCCATTGCCTCCTTGTGACTCGGGACTGTGCCCAAAGGCCACCGTTTTGCACGCCCTCATGGACGTGGTAAGGTGGAGATCAAAGCACAGTGGGAATCACACAAGACTCTATGACGATCTCGGGTCTACAGACTAACCTGTACAAGTGTCACCTGAGAACTGCCATCTGACGTGAGGTATAATACCATCTGGGAGTTCTCGGCGAGTCCGTCCAGTGTACCCAGTCTCCACTGAGCACCCGTATACCATCTCTGATG
This sequence comes from Agapanthus africanus, assembly GCA_030015575.1. NCBI lineage: Eukaryota > Viridiplantae > Streptophyta > Magnoliopsida > Asparagales > Amaryllidaceae > Agapanthus > Agapanthus africanus. Next base: position 255,842,281 of record CM057342.1, on the reverse strand, counting down.
TCAAACACCAATGGATATGGGATCATCCATCGCCCATCACATGGGTCGAGAAGCGTATACGCTAGTCTACACTGGTATATCGATGCCCCGTCTCAATACACCCACGACTAGGGACCTTAAAGGATGTACTTATGGACTACCATGTCCCCACTAGTATGATCTGCATCATTGTCCAGGTAGTCAAGTACACATCCTAAGGGCTTTACCAACATGTAACCATAAGACAGTATAAAGAGACAAGTGTACATGTTAAGATAAAGAGCAACCAGATAGCATACTATCATGTCGAGCAATAAAGTCATCTCTATATATGTCCAAGCATCCAATATAATATACATAATCTGTACAATACTGGCCTCTAGGGCATACATACAACTAACAAAGGAAATACATCACTAAATTATTACATCAACTTTCATTGTTCACAATGTATAATAAAACAAGAAAAAGAACCACTAACCAAGTGTGAATACAAGGTTTCTTTAGGGAAAGCAGTAAAGGTAATGGAGGTACTCCCGACTAAATCTCTGCAAGCTCGAAAGGCAAGTCTGACTCCTGTACCGGTTCTTCCTCAAGGTCTGAGCATGCATACTCAGGTCTTCAGAGCGACGTAATATCAATATTATAATAGTGACAAGAAACAAGAAAAGAAAGTAATAACAGTGGAGATAAAATGCAGATAGTCAATATGTCACTAACTGATGCAATGTATGATCTGTGTCCCTATCAGTCTCTAAGTCATCTTTGAAATCGAGTTATGGAAAGAAGGATCATGTTTAACGAGGGTCTCGTACATACTCGAGACTACGGCTCGCTATCGTCCGGGACATAACCCTGTCAGCCGGACCGCTAGGCCCAACTTAATATATATAAGAGTCGCTGTTCGAATGATCATCCTCTAAATTACTGTCCTCGCTAAATACAATTCTCTTTCCACTTCGATTTCCCCCTTTTCCCCAGGTTTACACTATTTATGAGTATGGTCTAGTCGTGTACAAGTACACACCAATAACACGGTTTTAGTCACTGTTCACTGTCACGAATTATTCACTTTTCACTGGCGTAGTTGACACTCCTAAACCGATACCATTCACGCATGACAATGCACTGTACACTGAATAATAACGCGCACTATCACTAGAAGTATGGCAGTCGGGTAAAATATGCGCATTTATGCAGTTAACAAATCATGCGTAATACGAGCTATTATGCATCTTATGAACTTATAAAAATTTCCTTAAATCATACATTCAAAATTAAGTTAAATGATACAAAGGCGGTAGTAATTAAACTCAGTCAGAAGTTCACTAAAATTTATTTCAGGGCAATCGGATTTCGGGTTTGCAAGTTACAGCCGTTCCATTTTAAGTGTTCGCTGCTGGAAATTTAGTTTCTGAACTGAATGTCCATTTCGCAACACAATTTTCACCCAGTTGGGATCAAAATTAGGCGATTCTATAGTTGAAAGAAATCTAGGTTTATCAATTAGGTTTTTAACTCACCATACGGATTCTCAATCTCGCCTCTATGTCAGAAGTTATGTACTGTACAACAATGGGGTATAAGTTCTATCCTTGTTTGGGACTGCTATACGTCTTGTTAATCTAAAATACAGTTTAAATAGTAAACGACAGTGAAAAGGGATGAAATCATATTCATTAGTTAGCTAACTGTTTCATATTCACTATGGTATAGGGATCCGCAATATATCATGTTCAAGCAGCAGAGGGTAAGTATTACCAGATGAGAATCAACAGCCAGTGCTGCTTTGGACTGCAGTCCAGAGCCGTACTCCGTACCAGTTTCCGTTGTATTTTTAACATAGAAACAAATTAAAACTCTTATGGGGTTCTAGGTCGTCGAGTCGGATTCGATTTGAGCCCTCGAACGCAACATTCCAATCTATAATCAATTAGTTGTGATTTTTACAAGTTTCAGACGCGGAAAATTTCAGTTTTATCGGGCTTAAATGGGGATGATCGATCACGTCAGTAACGGCTGTATTTTTCAGCCAAAATATAACACTATGTTCATTACTATACGGGCCAACCTATGTGATCATTTTCCGTCAATTTAACAGGGTTTTTCCCCTTGGGTTTGGTATCGAACACGTACACATTATTGATTTGCAAGTAAAGTATATACTGTATTTATTGTCATCTAGAATGTAATAGATAGAATTAGCATGGAGCAAGCAGGGTACTTACCTGATGACGCGTTGACGACGCACGGCAGTAGAGACAACACGAACACGACCCGAACACGACATGGCAACGACTAGGCTCGAGCGTTAGTTGCAACTGCGTCGAGGAGGTGTCGATGGTGGCGGGGTTGATTGCTGTGTGGTGGCCGGAAGAGGAGGCGAAGGCGAGTTGGACGGCGGTGGGTGTGGTGGTCGTCGGTGAGAGTGCAGCGAGGGGGGTCGAGGCTCGAAACTTGGGTGTAGGGTGCAGTGAAGGGAGTGAAGTGGTGGAGGAGGCTCGGGGTAGTAGGAGGTGATGGTGATACCGTTGAGGGGTCGACGAGGCGGCCGGCGGCGAGAGGGGACGGCGACGAGGAGGCGGTGGTGGTGACTAGCACGGAGTCGGGTGTCCAGGTGTGGTGGGGAACTCAGAGTTTTTTTGGTAAGGAAAGAGGAGGGAGTTGCAGTGAGGTGGGCTCGGGGTCTTTCTGGAGAGGGAAGAGGCGATCGCCAGTTGTGAGAAGGGATGTAGTGGGGAACTCGGTGAAGCAGTTGTAGTGAGGTGATGGGTCTCGGTGCCGGTTGGAGTGGAGGAGACGGCTCGGCTTAGTGGAGGGAGAGGCATAGGAGAGAGGCGCGCGCAAGATCGTGGTCGCGGTCGCCTTGGTGAGCGGCGACGTGGGACGACGAGGCGCGGGCGAGCGGCGACGTGGGCACGTAGGAAAAGAAGCGGGAAAGAAAGTGACGAGTGGGGAAGACAGGGAGACGGGTCGGGTACGTGTATGGGTCGGGCGTGGGGTGAGAGCATGGGCCTGGGTTTTGGGAATAAGGGGTTTGTAAAGAGAAAAATGACGTGGGCTGGGTAAGGAATTGGGCTTTTTAGTTTATTTGTTTAGGAAAAAAATTAAATTTCCAGAATAATAAAAAAAAGAATATAAATGTCTAAATTCCCACAAAATAACGGGAAAAATAGAAAAATATTCAGGGGACTTGGAAAATATGGAAAAAATTGTAGAAATTTTATTGACGGAACCGGGAATTTACATCATACCCTCCTTACAAAAAATTTCGTCCTCGAAATTTAAAAAGGAAACAACGAAACCATAGCACTACACAAACAGATGTGGAAAACGTGCACGGATATCCTCTTCACGCTCCCAGGTGGATTCCCCTGGGGAACGACCGCCCCAAGACACTCGGACCACGGAATGACTTTATTCTTCAGCACCTTTTCTCTGCGGTCGAGGATGGTGGTGGGCTGCTCCTCGTAAGATAGGTCGGTACCTAAAGCTAACTCCGAATAGTCCAGAACATGGCTTTCATCCCGAACATAACGCCGCAACTGAGATACGTGGAAGGTATTGTGCACACCAGCTAGCGATGGAGGCAAGGCAAGTCGATAGGCCACCTCTCCTACTCGCTCTAGCACCTCAAAAGGTCCGATGAAACGGGGACTGAGTTTCCCGCGACTTCCAAACCTGATAACTCCGCGGGTAGGGGAAATCTTCAGGAATACGTGATCTCCGACTTCAAATTATAGTGCTCTCCTGCTGGTATCCGCCCAACTCTTCTGTTGATCCTGAGCCGTCTTAATACGCTGCTTGATCATTTGGACTTTGTCTACCGTCTGCAAAATGAGTTCGGGGCCCAGCAATCTTCGTTCTCCCATATCATCCTAACAAACTGGGGATCGACATTTACGCCCGTAAAGTGCTTCGAAAGGAGCCATCTGAATGCTAGCCTGGTAACTGTTGTTATAAGAAAACTCAACTAGATGCAGATGATCCTCCTAGGAACCCTGGAAGTCCAGCATGCAAGCTCTCAGCATATCCTCGAGCATCTGAATCGTACGCTGGGATTGTCCGTCCGTCTGCGGGTGATAAGCTATGCTGAACTTGAGGCGGGTACCCAAACTCTCCTGTAAGCTCCTCCAAAAGTGCGAAACAAATCTGGTGTCTCGATCTGGTACAATGCTGACCGGAACTCCGTGAAGTCGCACTATCTCTTGCATGTATCTCTCCGCCAGTGACTCTGTCGACTGTCCCACCCGGAAGGGTATAAAGTGTGCAGCTTTCATGAGGCGGTCAACGATAACCCAAACGGTGTTGTTGCCCCTAGGGCTCCGTGGCAAGGCCGTCACGAAATCCATAGTAATGTGCTCCTACTTCCATTCTGGTATCGGAAGCGGTTGTAACAGTCCCGCTGTCCTCTGATGTTCCGCCTTCACTTGCTGGCATACCAAGCACCTAGATACAAACCGCGCAATTTCTCGCTTTATCCCGTTCCACCAAAAGTGCTGGTTTAGATCTCGATACATCTTCGTGCCTCACGGATGCACAGAATAAGCTGAACTATGCGCCTCAGCTAGTACCTCTTCCCGAACATCCCTTTTGGGTACGCAGAGTCTGCTACTGAATCTCAGAGAACCGTCTTCATGTATGAGTAAGTCCGTTCTCAGCCCGGCTTCTACCTGCGCTCTGAACTTTTGCAATCGAGGATCATCCACTTATGCAGCCTTGATGCGATCCACAAGAGAGGACTGCACCTGTAGTTGCCAAAATTGCCTGATTGCGCTCGGTGTAACGACCTCAAGCTCGAGTCTCTGAAAATCCTCAATGATGCTCCTCTGACTGGTCAACATCATGATTGTTGGCTTGCGACCGAGAGCACCTGGTACAACATTTACCTTTCTTGGATGATACTGAAGGTCCAAGTCCTAGTCCGCCATCAGTTCTAGCCATCGGCGCTGCCTCATATTTAGTTCTTTCTGAGTGAATACGTACTTCAGACTCTTGTGATCCGTGTACACCTCCACCTTCTCGCCCAACAGGTAATGCCTCCAGATCTTCAATGCAAATACCACTGCGGCTAACTCCAAGTCATGCGTAGGGTAGTTCCTCTCGTGATTTCTCAGCTGTCGTGAGGCGTAAGCAACCACCCGACCGTGCTGTATCAGAACACAGCCTAAGCCCTTCCCTGAGGCATCACTATGTATCACCAAACCGCCGGAATCATCTGGCACTGTAAGAATGGGCGTCGTGGTTAACTTCTGCTTCAGGGTCTCGAATGCCCAAGTACACTCCTCTGCCCACACAAACGGTACATCCTTCCGTGTCAGCCTTGTCAAAGGTTCAGCGACTCTTGAAAAGTCTTAGACGAACCGCCGATAATACCCTGCCAGTCCCAGAAAGCTTCTGATCTCGGCCACTGACTTCGGTATTGGCCAATTTCTGACAGATTCTATCTTTGCCGGGTCTACTGAGATGCCTTTGCCCGAAACAATGTGTCCCAAGAACTGAACCTTGTCGAGCCAGAACTCACACTTGCTCAATTTTGCGTACAGCTTCTCTTCCCGAAGAATGTGTAGAACCATGCGCAAGTGCTCGACGTGCTCCTCCCGGGTCTTCGAGTAGACTAGTATGTCGTCGATAAATACAATGACGAACGTGTCCAAGTACTTCGCAAACACCCTGTTCATCAAATCCATAAATATCGCTGAAGCATTGGTAACACCGAACGACATCACAAGAAACTCATAGTGTCCGTATCGGGTCCTGAAAACCGTCTTGTATATATCTTCGGCCGCTACTCTGATCTGATGATAGCCCGAACGGAGATCCAACTTTGAAAATACCTTGGCCCCACTTAACTGATCGAATAAGTCGTCGATGCGCGGAATTGGGTATTTGTTCTTTATCGTGACTTTGTTCAGCTCCCGATAGTCTATGCACATCCGTAGCGATCCATCCTTTTTCTTCACCAACAGAACTGGTGCACCCCACGGTGAAGCGCTTAGCCGGATAAATCCTTTCTTCAGGAGTTCTTCAATTTGCTTTTTCAATTCTGCCAACTCAATCGGTGCCATTCTGTACAGGGCCTTGGAAACTGGTGCTGTACCTGGAGTCAAATAAATCGAGAATTCCAAGATGCGTGGAGGTGGTAGACCTGGTAAATCTTCAGGAAACACGTCCAGGAAATCGCGAACAATCTTTGGGGCTGGGCTCTCATCAATCTCCATAGCTGTTAACTCCTTTGGCTTGGCTCTATACTTGGCTGGCTCCAAAGATTCGCTCCCACCTTCGAAAATAAACTCTGGATCATTGGGAATGCGGAAAGTAACATTCCTTGCTCGGCAATCAATAACTGCATGGAAGGTACTCATCCAATCCATCCCGAGAATTGCGTCATAGCTGCCTGTTCCGATCAAAAGGAAATTCGCATAGAATTCCCTGCCACACACTACAACCAGACATGATCTACATTCTCGACTAGATATTATAACACCATTACCCGTATATATTTCCCAACTCTTGGTTAATGGTTCATGTGGTATGGAGTGTGTATCAACAAAATGTGCAGATATAAAACAATGCGATGCTCCAGAATCAAACAGTACTCTAGCTGGCATGGAATGTATGAGTAGAATACCTGTGACAATTTCGCCTGAAGCCTCTTCCTGCTTGGCGGTCAAGGTGAAAGCCCGTCCCTGACCGTGGCCTGTTTAGGGTTGCCTCTGCTCCTGTGGTCTTTGCTGCTGCGGTCCAGACCCTCCCTATAACTCTGTTCGCTCGGGGCAACCACTAACTCGGTGCTTGCTGGATCCGCAAATCAAACACTGTCCCTTGGCGCGGCGACAGTCCTTCTGGGTGTGCCCATCCCTGTTGCAGTAGCCGCAAACTAGGTTCTTACTCTGGGGGTGATGCTGGGGCACGAATGGACGCTTCATCTGTGTCGTTCCTGGCTTGTGAACTGGTATGACTGTTCAAGGCAGTGTGTGAGTACGCACTGGAACAACTGGGGGCTTCCTAAATTTATTGATCAGCTTCTCCTGAATTCGTGCCGCGTTGAGTAGCTGTGCAAAAGTCTGCAACTCGAGTGACGCGATCAACTGCTGTAGCTCAAAATCAAGTCCCTGTAAGAAGCGTCTGGCCCTGGTGGCCTCTGAAGCGACCATATACGGAGCAAATCGGCTCAGACGGTTGAATTCTGCCGCATATACGTCCACGGGACGACCGTTCTGCTTCAGTAAGATGAATCTTTCTTCCATCTCTACCTTGGCGGTGGAAGGGAAATAGTGGTCCAAGAAGCACTCCTTGAATTTGCTCCATTCGATTGGCCCTTCAAGTCTGCTTTCTTCGACTGACCACCAAGTATGTGCTTCGTCCTCCAACTGGATCCTTATCACATTCACTTTCTCTTCATCGGGTACCCTTGCGGCCGTTAGTAGGTTCTCCATATTGACCAGCCATTGCTCGGCCTCGATTGTTTCGGCTAGTCCCGTAAATGCAGCTGGATGTAACCTCCAAAAATCTGACACGGTGCCAGCCCTGGCAGAAAAAGCTGGTGGAGCAGTGCCCTCGGGGGCGGTAATGAGAGCGGAGGGTCCCCCTACTGCGGTAATCGCCCTGAGTACCTTAGTGAGTAGGTCTGTCTTTCTCTCCTGAGCTTCTGTGAAAGTCGCCAGTGCACTCAAGATCCTCTCCGTGCGATCTTGAGAACTTGAGTCCGAGGAGTGGTCGTTCGAGGACGTCATGTCGCTGGAAGATAATTAAAAGGATATGATTAGATACAAGGATGAAAGTCAGGGATAGTGAAGCGAAAATAATGTAATAAAGTGTAGTTAATGTTATCTCTTACTACTAACGCAGCTCTGATACCAATAAAACCATGTCACGCCCCGCTTCCCAAAATACGGAAAACGAGGGATGACTAGGCCAGCCATGCTCCTACGGTCAAGGAATAATCCCGCCGTAGTCACTCGGCTTCTAGCATTACATGGTAATCAGTAAACAAAGCACAGAAGTAAAGGAAATATATCACTAAATTATTACATCAACTTTCATTGTTCACAATGTACAATAAAACAAGGAAAAGAACCACTAACCAAGTGCGAATACAAGGTTTCTTTAGGGAAAGCAGTAAAGATAATGGAGGTACTCTCGACTAAATCTCTGTAAGCTCGAAGGGCAAGTCTGACTCCTGTACCGGTTCTTCCTCGAGGTCTGAGCATGCATACTTAGGTCGTCAGAGCGACGTAATAGCAATATTATAATAGTGATAAGAAACAAGAAAAGAAAGTAATAACAGTGGAGATAAAATGCAGGTAGTCAATATGTCAGTAACTGATGCAATGTATGATCTGTGTCCCTATCAGTCTCTAAGTCATTTTTAAAATCGAGTTGTGGAAAGGAGGATCATGTTTAACGAGGGTCTCGTACATACCCGAGACTACGGCCCGCTATCGCCCGGGACATAACCCTGTCAGCCGGACCGCTAGGCCCAACCTAATATATATAAGAGTCGCTGTTCGAATGATCATCTTCTAAATCACTGTCCTCGCTAAATACAATTCTCTTTCCACTTCGATTTCCCCTTTTTCCCCAGGTTTACACTATTTATGAGTATGGTCTAGTTGTATACAAGTACGCACCAATAACACGATTTTAGTCACTGTTCACTGTATTGTTCACTGTCACGAATCATTCACTTTTTCACTGGCGTAGTTGACACTTATAAACCGATACCATTCATGCACGACAATGCATTGTACATTGAATAATAACGCGCACTATCACTAGAAATATGGCAGTCGGATAAAATATGTGTATTTATGTAGTTAACAAATCATGTGTAATACGAGCTATTATGCATCTTATGAACTTATAAAAATTTCCTTAAATCATACATTCAAAATTCAGTAAAATGATACAAAGGCGGTAGTAAACTCAGTCGGCAGTTCACTAAAATTTATTTTAAGGCAATCGGATTTCGGGTTTGCAAGTTACAGCCATTCCATTTTAAGTGTTCGCTGCTGGAAATTCAGTTCCTGAACTGAATGTTCATTTCGCAACACAATTTTCACCCTGTTGGGATCAAAATTAGGCGACGCTATAGTTGAAAAAAATCTAGGTTTATCGATTAGGTTTCCAACGCATCATACGGATTCTCAATCGCATCTCTACGTCAGAAGTTATGTACTGTACAAAAATGGGGTATAAGTTCTGTCCCTGTTTGGGACTGCTATATGTCCTGTACTGCTATACGTCCTGTTAATATAAAATACAGTTTAAATAGTAAATGACAGTGAAAAGGGATGAAATTACATTCATTAGTTAGATAACTGTTTCATCTTCGCTATGGTATAGGGTTCCGCAATATATCATATTCAAGAAGCAGAGGGTAAGTATTACAAGATGAGAATCAACAGCCAGTGCTGCTCTGGACTGCAGTCCAGAGCCGCACTCCGAACTAATTTCCGTAATCTTTTTAGCATAGAAACAAATTAAAACTCTTATGGGGTTCTAGGTCGTCAAGTCGGCTTCGATTTGAGCTCTCGAACGCAACATTTCAATCTATAATCAATTAGTTGTGATTTTTACAAGTTTTAGACGCGGAAAATTTCAGTTTTAACGGGCTTAAATGGGGATGATCGATCACGTCAGTAACGACTGTATTTTTCAGCCAAAATATAACACGATGTTCATTACTATACGGGCCAACCTATGTGATCATTTTTCGTCAATTTAACGGGGTTTTCCCCCTCGAGTTTGGCATCGAACACGTACACATTATTGATTCGCAAGTAAAATATATACTGTATTTATTGTCATCTAGAATGTAATAGATAGAATTAGCATGGAGTAAGCATGGTACTTGCCTGATGACGCGTTGACGACGCACGGTAGCGGCAACGACCCGAACGCGACCCGAACACGACACGGCAACGACTAGGCTCGAGCCTTAGCTGCAACTGCGTCGAGGAGGTGTCGATGGTGGCGGGGTTAATTGCTGTGTGGTGGCCGGAAGAGGAGGCAAAGGCGAGTTGTACGATGGTGGCTGTGGTGGTCACCGGTGAGAGTGCAGCGAGGGGGGTCGAGACTTGAAACTTGGGTGTAGGGTGTAGTGAAGGGAGTGAAGTGGTGGAGGAGGCTTGGGGTAGTAGGAGGTGATGGTGATGATGCTGAGGGGTCGACGAGGTGGCCAGCGGTGAGAGGGGACGGCGACGAGGAGGCGGTGGTGGCGGCTAGCACGAAGTCGGGTGTGCAGGTGAGGTGGGGAACTTGGGGTTTTTCTGGTGAGGAAAAAGGAGGGAGTTGCAGTGAGGTGGGCTTGGGGTCTTTCTGGAGAGGGAAGAGGCGATCACCAGTGGTGAGAGGGGATGTAGTGGGCAACTCGGTAAAGCAGTTGTAGTGAGGTGATGTGTCTCGAAGTCGGTTGGAGTGGAGGAGACGGCTCGGCTTAGTATGGGGAGAGGCATGGGAGAGAGGCGCGCGCAAGATCGTGGTCGCGGTCGCCTTGGGGAGCGGCGACGTGGGCACGTAGGATAAGAAGCGGGAAAGAAAGTGACGAGTGGGGAAGAGAGGGAGACGGGTCGGGTACGGGTCGGGCGTGGGGTGAGAGCATGGGCCTGGGTTTGGGGAATAAGGGGTTTGTAAAGAGAAAAAGGAGGTGGGCTGGGTAAGGAATTAGGCTTATTAGTTTATTTGTTTAGGAAAAAATTAAATTTCCAGAATAATAAAAAATAAGAATATAAATGTCTAAATTCCTACAAAATAATGGGAAAAATAGAAAAATATTTAGGGGACTTGGAAAATATGAAAAAAAAATTATAGAAATTTTATTGACGGAACCGGGAATTTACAGCCGAGCCAGGAGGACTCGGACCAGATTACAGCTCAGCCGGACTACTAGTTTTTCTTTCACTTATTTTCTATATGCCATTGTTTAGGCATTTGTTTTATATTGTATCTTTTCATTTCAAACAGTTGTATGTAAAGTTGAATGTAAATAAAGTTGCTATTTATTTTTATTACTTTTTTCATTCTTATTCATTTTATATGTTGCTTAATTACGCTTAACGTATTTATTTCTTAGTAAATACGTTGCGGCCTGCCAGATCACTGTTTCCGTTTACTGGGAAGCGGGGCGTGACAATAGGATTTGAGAAATCCTTTCACACTGCCAGCGTATTATCGAGCCTTTAGAGTCCCACATAGAAGATGTACTTATCCAGTAAACGGTGCGAAGAATGCGATTTACGTATATTGATATGCGGTATCGATTTTTTGATTAATTACGTATATATGAAATGCAAGTGGTTTAATCAAAAAGAGAAATACACCAATTTATATTAATAAATTGAACAAACTTATTTATGCCAAATGTTGGCTAAATATATTTTCATCTTAATTAAACTTAGTTTGACTAAGTTTAGTATAGCTAATTTTACATTCTAATATACATTATGTCATGTTTATGAAACATGACAATAATGACTTGTTTTGTAACAAGTTTTAGTATATAACATATCATGATATGCATGCTATATGTATGATGAATATTATTCATCTCATGACCATGAGGAGATAGTGGAATTAATGACTAAGCACATTGCAATGACACTTGTCTCTAAAATCTCTCTTAGGTGTCATATGGATAAAAAAGAATAAAAGAGAGAAGAGAGAGAATTTGCATGTAGAGGTCTTCATATCATTTTCTCTACACTCTTCTCTCTTCAAACTCTTCCTCTTGTCTTTCTTCAAGGGGATATTCTTCAACCCTTCTTTTGAACTCCTAGCAAAAGTTCAATGCAAGTTCTACTCTAATTGCTAGAGTAGTATATTGGAGTAAGATCATTTTCAAGTGGATCATCATTGGTAAGAAAGGGTCTTCAAGCTAATTCATCCAAGTCAAGAAGAAGAAGGATCTCAAGCTTGACTCATCAACAAGGTGGAGTGAAAGAGATAAGGGTTGTTCACCTACAACAGTGAATCACGCATTTGTAACACTTTAGAATTCGGTTAATGTTAATTAAGCGTGAATACGGGTTTTTAATGAAATTAAACTAATAATTATTTTTTTAACATCTTTTATTTAATTAATTATTTTACACTTGCACACACATGTGCATGTTGAATTAGGATTAAGGAGGTGTTAACCATGCTTACTAGCTATGGCACACTTAACCATTCCTTTTTAGCATGTCATGTTATATATTAAACAATTATATCTATTTTATTTTTAAGAAAAAAAGGGTTTTAATGGTTTTTGGAAAAGAATAGAAGAGAAGAGAAGAGAAGAGTTGAATATATTGGATGAAGACTTTGAGGCATGGTTGATAATTAATGAGAGAGTGAGTGTAAGGCATACACTCACCCCACACTCATATACTCTCATTCTTCACCCTACCCTCTCTCATTCTCACCACACTCTCCCAATTCTCTTGTTCTTCTCCTCATTCACAATCCTTCTAAGTTTTTCAATTGATAAATATTTCATCACAACCTTAAGCCTAAACTTTCATCAATCTCACTAAACCCTCATTAAACTTGCTTAAAAGCCTATTGTGATGACTTGGAGCATGAAAAGCTAGGGTTTTTCCTAAGTTTTGGTGAGGTAGTGTTCTTTATACCCTTATTAGACTCTAATGAAGTTTGTATGCTTATTAGTTTCAGTTTTAAACACTAAAGTTTTAGTTTTGTGGAAATATCGTATTTTTGTGTATGTTTTGGTGTCTCTGTGATCTGCTATCTGTTAGTGTATATGCCCTAGAGGCCATTACTGTATCATACTAGTTTGTATATTACTTAATGGAAGCTTGGGATATTCACAGTTGTATATACAATCTTGCTCGAAATGGTAGTATGCTACTTGGTTTGTCTCTGCTTTAATATGTGCATGTGTTTCTTTTAGCATATTGCTGATATACATATTAGTAGAGCCCTTAGGATCTTTGCTTGATTACCAGCGTTGTGATGGCGCTCACACTCGTGGGAGCTGGGTAATCTATAAGCACATCCTTATACAGGTCCCTAGTCGTTGGACTATCGAGATAGGGCATCGATACTCCGGAGTAGACTAGCGTATGCGCTTCTCATCCCAGTGTGGGAGACGGTCTGTCCCACAGCCGTCAGTACGTCGTACTTGAGATAGTATGCGGGTGCTCGTTAGGTTACGAGTACACTGGACAGGACTCGTCGGGAACTGTTGGTTGGTATTATACCTATCGTCAGTTATCAGTTCCCAGGTGACATGAGTACAGCTTAGTCCGCTGACTTGACACTGTCACTTCTCCTCGAGTGTGTTCCCACTGCACTTTGATTGCTACCCTACCACGGCTCAAAGGAGTCGTGCAAACAGGTAGTTTTTGGGTACAGTCCCGAAGCACTTAGAGGCAGTGACGGTTAGACAGGATTCATCTCTCCCGGTATTGGGGGTTGACATCGCGCTGTGTCCAGGAGAGCTATTACACGAGTAGTCCCTGGCCAGGGCAAGCGAGATATACTGGTAGGTTTCCAGTGTTATCTCAGGGTGTTCTGGGCTACACTCCGACACGACTTGTACCGCTATTAGGGGACTGACGTTCACCGCCCCCTAGGCCCGCCATGCGATGAATCAGACGAACAGATCGGACTGTATGGAGATTGTCACATACAGGCTCAGTAGGAGTTCAGATGGGGTTCACCTCGTCAGTCTTCTTATCGACATCTACCTGGGGACCGTTACGTACAGCTAATGCCGCTTGCGGTCTGTGGTTAAACCCACTTCCAGCGTAGTGTCGAGTCTTTAGAGTCCCACACAGCACAGAGAGCTATTCGCCTTTAGGCAAAATGAGTAGAGGTCGCATGGTTTTGCGACAGGGTTCGTTCACATCCGCGCACTTGTGCACGTTTGCTGTCCGGACAGCTTATACTAGCGGGATTTGGTTTAAGCCGGATCCTAGTATATGATTTGGGATTGGTTTTTCTCATTGTATTCGTGTTCCTCGGATCACGAATACGGGTGCGTATGCACAGTTGCTTGAGACAGAGGGAGAGGACTTTGATTAGGGTTAATGACTATTGTCATTTTATTAACCCTAATGCTTATGTATGTATTATTGTTAATTGATATTAGTTTAATAATTGTGCATGGTTATGGTTGTTGACCATTTGACCTTCTTGACTTGTTGACCCTGGTTGACACTTTGACCATCATCATTTCATTTGGAAGATGCTCTTTGATCCTTGCAATTTGCATTAAAAATGAAATGATAATGGTCATGTCTTGATTTAGCCATGACAATTATCTCACTAATTATCTAATTACAATAATTCACATATATGAGAGAATGCTTCATATTATTCTCTCATTCTATTATTCACATTCTCTCTCTTGTTCTTCCTCCCCCTCAAGCTCTCCCCTCTCATGTGTTGAGAAACACTTAAGCTTGAGAAAAAACCCTCTCTTGATAATCTCTACTCTCATCTAGGGTTCAAGGATTAGCACTTCTTGCACCCTAGTTACTTCTAGCTTGGAGTTGAAGCCAAAGGTCGAGGCTTTCGGGTGGATCTTTCTTCGACGTGAGAAGACGACTAAGGTGACCTCCTTCCACCACTCCAAGGAGCAAGGAGAGAAGGACATAAAGCCCAAGGTATAACCTTTCTAGCACTTAGCTAGATTCTAGTTAGCTTTAGCTTGTTTTTGTTTAGCAAAGATCCTTCTTTTTCTAGTCCATGTTGCCTAAGCTCATAAAAATTCGATTTTTATTCCGTTTTCCGCCTCCCCGCAAGTACTGGGGTGGGCAACGTGGACTTACAGTGGTATCAGAGCCTAACTAAACATAAACTAGCTAGGTAGTAAAGTGTATCGAAGTTCGAATCGGAAAAATCGAAAAACCGAGTTTTCAAAACCCTAAGTTTCTGTTAAATTTTTTTCTGTTCAAAACAAAATAAATTGTACTCCAAAAATCATCTCAGGGTTTTGTGAAGAAAGCCACCAAAAACGATCCAAAGATTCGACCAATGAGCCGCGGTTCCGCGGCAATAGCAAGCTATTGCCGCGCAACCGCGGCCATCTTGGCTCTTCTCTGGGTCGAGTTTGGTGCAGTGTATTTCTGGCTTGGTTTTAGGATTTTTAAGATGGTTTATATGTGCCCAGATTTTCCAGAATAGAAATTTGTTTTTGGGGGCCTATAAATCCGTATTTTTTCCGAACTTCAATACACTTTGACTAAAAGCTTATATCTGTGATGTTTACATGTATTGAACGTCGGCTAATCGCTATATGTCGATTAGTCGGGGTTATACATATCTGTGATCTGTGATTGATGATGGTATGTGTATATGAATGGGTTGGATTGTCGCGGATGAATAGCCGGGGTGGATGTGAGATGAGTGTTGCCTTTTCTTTTCATTCATTGTAACATGTAAATTGATGTAATATTATTATTTGTTTGGCCGCACAACCGGGTCGGGGTTGTAACCGTCATTGTATAATTCTTTTTACTGTTTTTGCTCCTAGGATAGACCCATGGAGGGGGTGCACAAACTACCGGGTATCTCGAAGTGCCGAGTGGCCTACTCACGGTGGTGAGGGAGGTTGCTTCAATTCGGGTACTTGGCGGGTAGTTTGCTGCACCCGTAGGGGTTTTGGGTGGGGTATTAGCTATTCACCGCGACCGTGTAATCCGCTTTTCGTTGCAGGCTCGAACGGGTTGCGGATTCCTAGTATATCCAATGTATTCATCTGTGATCTGTAATGTCTATCATTGCTATATATTTATATATGATAACTATTTAGGCGTTGCTTATGTTTTACAGCCGTGCTAGCCCAGCCCCCGCTCTGTCGTTAGTTAAGTAACCTAACGGGTGATGACGGGGCCCCGTGGCGAATGCGAATGGCATAAGCGTATGTCATATTTTGGTTGTTTTCTGCAATGGTAGGGTTAAATGATGGGACGCATTAAAAGAACTAATGCAAAAAAATAAACCAAGTAAAAGTCGATTGGAACACTTTGAAAACCACTCGGTTCTTTTCAAAACTAAACTTTTAAACGCGGAGCTTGAACCACTCCTTTTAAAAGCTATCTCGTTCCATCGATTATATCAAGTTCACTACATTCACGGTTTCGCCAAAACCATCCGTAGCCCTCCATCATTTCAGTTAAATATTCGGTAGTATTCAAGCTATGTATTTTGACCTCACGCCAAGGCATATTGATTAGTAGCTGCCGGATATTTATCTGTTGCATAGATAGATTGCGTTGGTTTGAGACAGTCGTACTGCCATTTTGGCCTACGTCAAGGGTAGGTACGGGTGGGTTCAAATTAACCGGGATAATGATGGGAAGAACTTGACATGTGACTTATGACATTTTGACCTCACGCTAAGGTCATAAGAGCATGGGGAAAAAATCCACATCGGGAGTTTCATAAGTACTGAAACTTGCTAGCGCTGCATACCATTTGGAGTGTGATAATTCTGGTAGGATTCCTTCGGTTTTATCACACGATGATATTTGGATCCCGATCCTACTGTGAGTATATGCTACTCCTCGGGAAAACTCTCACTTAACGATCAATGCTACAAACTTAGTAGGTGTCTAGAAAGGTGTTAGCGGGGCTACGCCCACAGGGAAAAGAGGTTACTTAATTAAGGAACTTCGCGAAAGCGTTGGAAAACCTCCCTCGAAGTACCGACACTGGCCTGGCTGAACGGTTAAGCAAGTATTGTACGGTGAGATTGATCCTAACTAATCCTTTCTTTACGGTTTGAGAAGGGATTCGAGAGACAGTGGGAGCCATCCAGTTTAGACAAATTAAAAACCACTCTAAACTTGCAAGAGCATCATGCTAAAGTGTTTCTTTTCTCTCTCCTAATTGCAGCGACCATTCAACATGACCGGACTTAAGTTATTACTAGATAAAAACATATTGACAGGGCCAAACTACAAAGATTGGCTCAGGAATGTCAAGATGGCAATCACTTATGATAAGTTGGGGTATGTCCTTACCACCAAAGCTCCCCCTGTCCCAGGTCGCAAAGCCAGTGTCGTAGATAGGGAAATCTACAAGACCTGGGAAATAGATTGCGCGAAGGCCAGATGCCTCGTACTAGCCTCGATGGACAACGAACATCAGAGGAGGCACGAGAATATGGACCTAGAGTCCATATTTCTTCATACAAAAGAACTGTATGGAGAGCAGTCTCGTATCGCAAGATACGAAGTGTCGAAGAAGTTGTTTTCGGCAAGGTTGGCCGTCGGATCATCGGTAGCGGAACACGTGCTTAAGATGTTTGGCTACATAGAGGAGCTCGCGGACCTTGGGACCACGTTGGAGAATGAACTCTATACTGATTTGATTCTCCAGTCCCTTCCTTCCACTTACGCCCAGTTTATTCTTAACTTCAACATGCAAGGAAAGGAGGTTGAACTTTCCGAACTTCTGAACATGTTGAGGAGTGCTGAAGGCACCCTACAGAAGGGTAGGGAGACATCCACTTTGTTTGTAGGAGGATCTTCCTCTTCTTGGTCCAGAGCGAAAGCCAAGGGTAAGAAGAAGAAAGCCCCCGCCAAACCAAGAGGCGGTGTCGGTAAAGTGGATACGAAGGGAAAAGGAAAAGCAACAAAGATAGCGGGAAAGCTGGTGGGGAAGGAAGAATGCTTCTATTGTCACAAAAGTGGTCACTGAAAACAGGATTGCAAGGCTTGGAAGGCCAGAACACAGGATTTGAAGCGAGTTGCAGCTTCAGCTTCAAGTGTGTATGTTATTGAAAACTGTCTATCAATAAACTCTACATCCTGGGTATTGGATACCGGATCAGGATCTCATATCTGTAATTCTTTGCAGGCGTTGAGAAAGCGTAGAGTTTTGAAGGCAGGTGACATGACCCTCAGAGTTGCAAACGGTGCTAGCATGGATGCTGAGGCCGTGGGGGACTATCACCTGGGATTGTCTGATGGACACTTTTTGGTTTTACGTAGTTGTTATTATGTACCAAATGCAACCTGTAATATCATTTCTGTATCTTTATTATCTAAAGAAGGTTATGAATTTGCATTTGTGAGTAATGTAGTGAACATTCACCTTAATCAAGTTTTGATTGGGTCAGGTACATTGAACAACGGTATATACGTATTAAACCAGCCACAGATTTTCAATGTCCAGAATACACACAAAAGAAAGTCTCCAGAAATCAATAAAACTTTCTTATGGCATTGTAGACTGGGTCACATCAGTGAGAGAAGGTTGACTAAGTTACATACAGAAGGATATTTGGATCCGTTCGAATATCAATCGTATGCAACTTGTCAATCCTGTCTCAAAGGAAAGATGACAAAGACTCCGTTCACTGGACACGGAGTAAGAGCGAGCGAGCTCTTGGGACTCGTACACAGCGACGTGTGCGGTCCAATGTCTACACATGCGTGAAGCGGTTATTCTTACTTCATTACTTTTACGGATGACTTTTCAAGGTACGGTTATGTCTTCTTAATGAAACATAAATCCGAGGCTTTTGAAAAATTCCAGGAATATAAGAATGAAGTAGAAAAACAAACAGGCAAAAGTATCAAGGCACTGAGATATGATCGAGGTGGTGAATACTTGAGTGCCGAGTTCCTGGGTTACTTAAAAGAGAATGGAATTCTCTCTCAGCTTACTCCTCCATACACTCCGCAACATAACGGTGTATCGGAGAGACAGAACCGAACCCTATTGGATATGGTACGGTCCATGATGAGTAACGCTGAGTTGCCGCGATTGTTCTGGGGATATGCACTAGAATCAGCTGCATACCTTTTGAACCGAGTTCCAACTAAGACTGTGCCTACTACACCATATCAGATGTGGTGTGGGAAGAGACCCTATCTTAATCACATTAAGACATGGGGATGTCCGGCTTTTGTAAAAAAGCAGCATGCGGACAAGCTCGAGGCACGCTCAGTACAGTGCAAGTTTGTGGGATATCCAAAGAACTCCAAGGGATATTTCTTCTATTGCGAAGAGGAACAAAAGGTGTTTGTTTCTCGCCATGCCCACTTTCTAGAACACCAGTTCATAGAAAAAGAATTAAGTGGGAGCGCAATAGAACTGGAAGAAATTCCAGAACCACGAGCTATTACTGAAAGCTTAGTAGAACCAGAGGGTTCGAAAGATCAGGACATTCCCACGCCACTCCGCAGGAGTAGTAGACAGTCTCATCCGCCCGAGAGATACTACGGTTTTCTCATTGACGGGGATAGAGAGGATTGCATCATAGACCTTGATGAGCCTACTAGCTTCCAGCAAGCCATTCAGAGCGTCGACTCGGTAAAATGGCTGGATGCAATGCGGACCGAAATGGAGTCCATGTACACCAACAAAGTATGGACGTTGGACATTGCTCCAGATGGGGTAAAACCCGTAGGATGCAAGTGGATCTTCAAAAGGAAGATTGGTGTAGATGGACAGGTTGAGACCTATAAAGCTAGACTGGTTGCAAAGGGTTTTCGTCAAAGACCTGGTTTGGACTATGACGAAACCTTTTCTCCAGTAGCTATACTGAAATCCATTCGGATCCTTCTTGCCATTGCTGCCTTCCACGATTATGAGATTTGGCAAATGGACGTAAAAACAGCTTTTCTAAATGGACATTTAGAGGAGTGTGTCTATATGGACCAGCCAGAGGGTTTCATTCAGAGTGGGAGCAGCGGAAAGGTGTGCAAGTTGCTTAAGTCCATTTATAGACTAAAGCAGGCATCGCGGAGTTGGAACATCTGTTTTGATGAGTCTGTCAAGGAATTTGGCTTTATCAAAAATCCAGATGAACCATGCATCTACTGTAAATTTGTAGCGAGAACTGTAGTATTTCTCGTTTTATACGTGGATGACATTCTCTTAATAAGAAATGACATTCCTATGCTACAATCTGTCAAGGGGTTCTTGTCACACAGGTTCTCCATGAAAGACCTGGGTGATGCCTCATACATTCTGGGTATCCGGATCTACCATGACAGATCCAAGAGGATATTAGGACTTTCACAGTCCAGGTACATCGACACCATACTGAAGAGATTCAGTATGGAAGATTCCAAGCGCGGTAATCTACCGGCTTGTCACGGGATCACCCTCTCCAAAGAGATGTCTCCCAAGACTGATTTGGAGAGGGATCGCATGTCTATTATACCCTACGCTTCTGCGGTAGGCTCTATAATGTATGCGATGTTGTGTACCAGACCGGATGTGGCTTATGCACTGAGTGTGGTAAGCAGGTATCAGTCAAACCCTGGGGAGAAACATTGGATAGCAGTAAAGAACATTCTCAAGTACCTGAGAAGGACTAAGGAGATGTTCTTGGTGTATGGCGGAAAAGACCTCCAGATTGAGGCCTTTCCTGACTCCAGCTTCCAGAGTGACAAGGATGATTCCAAGTCCATGTCGGGTTTTGTCTTCACCCTCAATGGAGGGGCGGTGTGTTGGAAGAGCTCCAAACAGGAAACCGTTGTTGACTCGACTATGGAAGCGGAATACATCGCTGCATCTGATGCCGCAAAAGAAGCTGTCTGGATGAGGAAGTTCTTGAGAGAACTTCAGGTGGTTCCGTCCATTGTTGACCCAATACCTCTGTATTGCGACAACAACGGGGCTATAGCTTTAGCGAAGGAACCCAGGTCCCATCAAAAATCCAGACACATCTTAAGGCGGTATCACCTGATCAGGGAGATCGTGGATCGCCAGGAGATCGAGGTTCGGAGGGTTGCTTCAGAAGATAACACAGCAGATCCATTCACCAAGGCCTTGCCCCAGACTCAGTTCGAGCGGCTGATCGAGATGATAGGTCTTCGATACGCCAGTACATGGCTTTAGTGCAAGTGGGAGATTGTTAGTGTATATGCCCTAGAGGCCATTACTGTATCATACTAGTTTGTATATTACTTAATGGAAGCTTGGGATATTCACAGTTGTATATACAATCTTGCTCGAAATGGTAGTATGCTACTTGGTTTGTCTCTGCTTTAATATGTGTATGTGTTTCTTTTAGCATATTGCTGATATACATATTAGTAGAGCCCTTAGGATCATTGCTTGATTACCAGCGTTGTGATGGCGCTCACACTCGTGGGAGCTGGGTGATCTATAAGCACATCCTTATACAGGTCCCTAGTCGTTGGACTATCGAGACAGGGCATCGATACTCCGGAGTAGACTAGCGTATGCGCTTCTCATCCCAGTGTGGGAGACGGTCTGTCCCACAGCCGTCAGTACGTCGTACTTGAGATAGTATGCGGGTGCTCGTTAGGTTACGAGTACATTGGACAGGACTCGTCGGGAACTGTTGGTTGGTATTATACATATCGTCAGTTATCAGTTCCCAGGTGACATGAGTACAGCTTAGTCCGCTGACTTGATACTGTCACTTCGCCTCGAGTGTGTTCCCACTGCACTTTGATTGCTACCCTACCACGGCTCAAAGGAGTTGTGCAAACAGGTAGTTTTTGGGTACAGTCCCGAAGCACTTGGAGGCAGTGACGGTTAGACAAGATTCGTCTCTCCTGGTATTGGGGGTTGACATCGCGCTGTGTCCAGGAGAGCCATTACACGAGTAGTCCCTGGCCAGGGCAAGCGAGATATACTGGTAGGTTTCCAGTGTTATCTCAGGGTGTTCTGGGCTACACTCCGACACGACTTGTACCGCTATTACGGGACTGACGTTCACCGCCCCCTAGGCCCGCCATGCGATGTATCAGACGAACAGACCGGACTGTACGGAGATTGTCACATACAGGCTCAGTAGGAGTTCAGATGGGGTTCACCTCGTCAGTCTTCTTATCGACATCTACCTGGGGACCGTTACGTACAGCTAGTGCCGCTTGCGGTCTGTGGTTAAACCCACTGCCAGCGTAGTGTCGAGTCTTTAGAGTCCCACACAGAGAGCTATTCGCCTTTAGGCAAAATGAGTAGAGGTCGCATGGTTTTGCGACAGGGTTCGTTCACATCCGCGCACTTGTGCACGTTTGCTGTCCGGACAGCTTATACTAGCGGGCTTTGGTTTAAGCCGGATCCTAGTATATGATTTGGGATTGGTTTTTCTCATTGTATTCGTGTTCCTCGGATCACGAATACGGGTGCGTATGCACAGTTGCTTGAGACAGAGGGAGAGGACTTTGATTAGGGTTAATGACTATTGTCATTTTATTAACCATAATGCTTATGTGTGTATTATTGTTAATTGATATTAGTTTAATAATTGTGCATGGTTATGGTTGTTGACCATTTGACCTTCTTGACTTGTTGACCTTGGTTGACACTTTGACCATCATCATTTCATTTGGAAGATGCTCTTTGATCCTTGCAATTTGCATTAAAAATGAAATGATAATGGTCATGTCTTGATTTAGCCATGACAATTATCTCACTAATTATCTAATTACAATAATTCACATATATGAGAGAATGCTTCATATTATTCTCTCATTCTATTATTCACATTCTCTCTCTTGTTCTTCCTCCCCCTCAAGCTCTCCCCTCTCATGTGTTGAGAAACACTTGAGCTTGAGAAAAACCCTCTCTTGATAATCTCTACTCTCATCTAGTGTTCAAGGATTAGCACTTCTTGCACCCTAGTTACTTCTAGCTTGGAGTTGAAGCCAAAGGTCGAGGCTTTCGGGTGGATCTTTCTTCGACGTGAGAAGACGACTAAGGTGACCTCCTTCCACCACTCCAAGGAGCAAGGAGAGAAGGACATAAAGCCCAAGGTATAACCTTTCTTGCACTTAGCTAGTTTCTAGTTAGCTTTAGCTTATTTTTGTTTAGCAAAGATCCTTCTTTGTCTAGTCCATATTGCCTAAGCTCATAAAAATTCGATTTTTATTCCGTTTTCCGCCTCCCCGCAAGTACCGGGGTGGGCAACGTGGACTTACACTATCACTAAGTTAGTCTACTGTAAAATCTAGCAATACAGTAGTATAGTGTTAGAAGTCCTGAGTGTGCACCTGAAATCCAGATCCCACCCCTCCTTGTTGGCCCGACGAGAATAAGGAAATGGCCGGTTTCACTGGTTTTGTGGTGGCCTGGGGAATTGTATTTTTTAGAGTAGCCATCTGGAAGTTATTTATGGTATTTGGTTCTGTTTGATTTTCCTATATTGTTTGTAGGAAAAATCTGGAACCACTTTGCTAGTTTATGGTGTTTCGGCAACGCACAATACGGATATCCGACACGGTTTTTGTGCTTCGTGTAGCTTGCAGCATTTGGGGTTGGTTCAGGGTGTCGCTATACGCGTTATCCACTATGCTAACACTTGATAGCTTGTGGAAGTTGGTGCGTTGGTTTAAACGTTGTTTGTGTTATCGGGAAGTTTCTAATTTTACTTGTTATGTTTTTCTATGATGTTAGGATCGATTGCGGGGACTTCGGGTGCTACTAGGAAAGGGAAGGAGGTTGTTGGATTCACCTAGCTCGAGATTATTGGTGAGTAGATGTAACATCTACGGGGGAGTCATCCGTATGGCGCCAAGCGTCGAGGGCTGGATTCAGTGATATAAACCTATGTTGTTAGTATATACGTTGATTTTGCATGAACATCATCTTGCACATCTCATTACTTGTTGTACATTGACACTGTATTGATTGGACACTACACCATTACTAACGGCTCATGTTGCACGAGCACTGAATTGTATGCCACACACACACTGTTAGTAATTGCCATGACACACATACTATAAAAATTACCATGGATGATATATATTGCTTCGCTTTCGTTATCATTAACAGTTAGATAATAATTCTTGTCCCATCATACATATGAATTGCATCATACAAGTTTGCAAACTACATACATTGCTATAGTTGTCCATTTACTTCAAAAAGATGTTGTATTTCTATTTTCGTAGATTTGGGAAACCGCAAGATATCTTTGAAAACTTGATATTTAAAAAGAGCGGTTTTCCCTTGATATCCTCACATTACAGTTCCGTATTTGCATATCTTGTATTTCATGGACATATGCATTGATTTACTGATTTCATGCGATTTCTGTATTTGAGAACCGCGATTATATTAAAAAGGGAAAATATAATATATTGCTTTAAAAATACGGTTTCTCTTGATATCCACCATGAGTTTTCTCGGTTCTGAGATGTGAGTATACCCGATTCGAGGAGCGGTAGGCACCGTCTGTGGGTACATGGTGGACCCAGTTGTTAGTTATATGTATGCCCTAGAGGCCATTATTGTACATGTGATGTATATTATAGTGGATGCTTGGACATACATAGGGATGAATTTCTTGCTCGACATGATAGTATACTATCTGGTTACTCTTTATCTTAACATGTACACTGATTGTCTCTCTGTTACATGTTGATAAAACCCTTAGGATGCGTACTTGAATACCTAGATTATGATGCGGATCATACTAGTGGGACAAAGGTAGTCGGTAACTACATCCTTTAATGTCCCTAGTCGTGGGTGTATCGAGACGGGGCATAGATATACCAGAGTAGACTAGCGTATAGCTTCTCGACCCATGTAGATGGACGATGGATGATCCCATATCCATTGGTGTTTGACATCAGAGATGATATACGGGTGCTCAGTGGAGACTGGGTACACTGGACGGACTCGCCGAGAACTCCCAGATGGTATTATACCTCACGTCAGATGGCAGTTCTCTAGTGACACTGGTACAGATTAGTCTGTCGATCTGAGATCGTCATAAAGTCTTGTGTGATTCCAACTGTGCTTTGATTTCCACCTTACCACGTTCAAGAGAATGTGCAAAACGGTGGTTTTTGGGTACAGTCCCGAGTCACATGGAGGCACTGAGCGATAGGAGGGGATTTCGTCTCTCCCGGTATTGGGGGTTGATGTTGCGCTGTGCTCGATTAGCCATAATATTAAGTCCCTGGCCAGGGATGTTTCTGAGATTTACTGGTAAGTGTTATCAGTAGTTTCTCGACCCGTTATGAGCCTCACATTGACACGACTTATCGAGTTATTGGGGTCTGACGTTTACCACCCTCAGGCGAGATATGCGACATATTAGACGAAGAGACCGGACTGTACGGTAGTGTTACTGATTGGATTCCCAGGGGTATGAGCAGGCTTGCTTGTTGATCTTCTGATCTCTTAATACCCGGGTGTTCGTTACGTTTAGCAGTCCGCTTGCGGCTTGTGGGTGTTTGATATGATCATCACCTACTGTCGGCGTATTGACGAGTCTTTAGAGTCCTACACAGTGGTTTCCTGGTTCATGCGAAACGAAGTAGGAGCACATATGTGATATGTGTAGGACCGAGATTAATACTGTATGTGATACTGTATTCTATTCACGATTTATGTTATCGATCGGTTATATGTGATATAGCCGGGTTATCGAATCAAGTGTTGATTCGATAAGTTGATACACATGATATTAGTCGATTATATGTGATATAGCCGGATTGTTAAATCAAGTGTTGATTTAATAATTTAATGTATAATTATATATTTGATATATTAACATACATTAACTAATATTAGCTCACTTATGATTTCTTTTCTCACTTGATTGTGCACATAGTATATATGTGATATATATTAGTGTACAATATTGTGTGTCATGCTAGATGCCACATGAGACATGGGTGTATGAGTTTACACCATACTAATATTTATGATAATGTTTTATTTATCTAAAGTAAATCAAAATTAGTGGAATTAAGTCACATGGTTGAAACTTGGAGAAGCTTGTGGAACCATTGACCAAGTCCACTCCTTTTGTTTTACTTGTAGATATTTATTAACCTAACCATTGTTGTTAGCCATGGTTTAATCTCTACATGAGTTAGTGTATGAAACTAACTCACCCATGGTTGCTATTCTCACCTCATGAGTTCATTCTCTCATCTTCATTCTTCAATATTCATTCTTCATCTTCTTCTTCATGAGAAAAGCTTACTAGCTTTTCTCAAGGTGAGAAAATATTGTGAGAAAAAGAAAACTAAAGTGAGCCCATTTCCTACTTCATCATCCTCTACTATTAGCCATTTATTTTAGGGTGTTTTCTTCACTAATTTCACCATTAATGAAGAGGTAGCATGAGCTTGAGTCTCCTCGACGTAGATCATCTTCGGCCTCGAAGACTTCGAGTAAGCTTGTTCATTTCTCCGAGAGAACCCTTTCTAGAGTTCGGGTGTTCATGACTTACAGCAAAGGGACTACTACACGGAGTTTTAGAAGTGAAGGACCGGTCTACAAAGGTTGTATTCCTCATTCACTTAGATGTAAAGAAGTTTACATTTGTTTTCGTCGGATTTTCTAATAACGATTCTAGGGTTAGGGTTAGCTAGAACGGCAAATTTTTGATAATGGCATGGACGATGCCACCCGAAACCTCGCTGCTATCCTAGGGAACCCTGCAGTGGTATCAGAGCCATGCTAGAAAATTTGACGATTTTTGTTAGATTACGAAACCGAAACGACTTCGAAACTTGAAACACCAAACATTAGTTTCTGTCGATTTTAAAAGGTCTTCAAATTTTTTTTTTAAACAAGTACAGAATGTTGTATGTGATATAACATGAACACTGTGAAAAATTGAAGCATTTTGGAGCAACTCTGGCCGGCCACATCATGCTTAAAACCAGAGAGCTCGGCCTGTTTTTGGCGTTTTGGCTTCAAATTTTCATGGTGTTCCAGTCTTTGGGTTTTGGTGTTTCAGGTGTTGTTTGTTTTTGATAAATTTGCATTTGACGTTAATTTTCTGCAAAAGTAACTCGGAGTGTTTCGCAGTCGTAATTTTAACATGTTTTCGGGTTATTTAGACAATATTAAAAATTTTGAACGGATATCAATAACCCATATTTTCCCTCACTCAAATTTTCCAAGAGTTGGAATTTTCCGAGTTTAAAATTTTCAGAAAATCATGCAAGCGATTCTGTAGACCCTCTAGAAGAACAATACCCAAACTCGACTTTTTTGGATCGCGGAACTGCGGTCATACCCTAGGGTTTTCCGCAGTTCCATGGCGACATGAGTGAGGCATGGGATCAGCCCTTCTATGGATGGTTTATAGGAGCTGTGACAGTTTTTGGGAACTTTTTGAACTTCGCTCAAGTGTTGAGCTTGTTGGGAAATTTTGGGTGCTTGCTTATTCGATCGAAAAGTTTAACTTCGTCTAGCTATCTGTGATTGTGATACAATAATTGGAATCTATTTAGTTGCGTGTAAGTTTAACATTTCAGTCTCGGGTGAAATTGGGAATCCTGTTGAATTACCCGACTTCTTTTGAAAAGTGTTTTCATAGTTGAGACCTAAATGTAACATTTGCATTGTTAGGCATGAAATCCAGAATATGTGATATTCCGGGTTTATGATGTCTAAGGGCAGTGACGATTCCAATTGTTGTAGTTTTTCACTTTCTTTTCTGCGACCGTAAGTGTAATATGTGGGGTATCGCCGGTTTCATTACTATATGTCAACGACAATTGGGATACGCATATTTACTTAGGTTGATGACATGAGATATTATGTGTTACTTTGATATGTTATATTGGATCGTCGTGTTTGAATAGCCGGGTTTTTTTTATGTGAGATGAGAGTTTTTCATTTTCATTCATGTAAAATCTTGTATGTAATATTCTTTTATTGGGGCACTTCCAGGTTGAGGAAGATGTCACCGTTGATGTATATTATTTACTTTTCCGCATTAGGATAGACCCAAAGAGGGGAACATAAGTAACCGGGTTTTAGAGTCCAGTGGGAGACCATCTCGAGGAGTCGAGTCCGGGTCTCCTAACTCTAGAATTGGTAGGGTTGCTTGCCGCTCTCGTAGGGGTCTAGGGATGTGGTTTGACTATTCATCATGACCGTGGAATCTGTGTTTTATACAGGTTTAATATAAAACCCGGAAATCCTAGTATATCCAATATTTCATATGTTGATTTCTGCTGCAATATTCTTTGATCTGATCAATTGATATGATGAGATAGATACTGTATATAGTGTATGTGATATATTATATAGACGTTGCTTATGTTTTCCACCCGCGCTAGCCCTGCCCCATTCTGCCGTTAGTTACCTAACTTAACGGTGCATGATGGGACATCGAGGCGAATACGGATGGCATAAGCGTACGTTGTATTTATCTATGATGCTTAGGTAACTTAAATGATGGGACTTCATTAATGAGATTAATGAAAGAAAAGAAACTTAAAGATGTTGTAGAAACTTGTTTTAAAAACTAGTAGCTCTAGTTCTTGCTTTGCATAGCGGTATTCCTTGTAGAATATCCAGCACCTTATTCGATAAGGAAAGAGCCGAGATCCCTTCACCGGGAGTGACCTCTTTAGCGATACTAGTAGATGCTACAACCCACTCGGTTTGTCTTTTGATTGCTTCTATAGTTTTTTCTTTGCATAGTGGTATTTGTGAAATGTTCTGCAGCTCATTCGATGAGGAAAGAGCCAAGATCCCTTCACCGGGAGTGACCTCTTTAGCAAAACTAGTAAAAGCCTAAAAATCACTCATTTTCAAAATCACTCAATTCTATAACGATATCAAATTCATTACGCAAAAGGTTTTCTTAAAAACCTGTCGCAGCCCTCCGTCATTTCAGATAAGTAGTATTTAGTATTCGTGTTGCGTTTGTTGGCCTTTGTCAAGGCGTAGTGTGCGGTAGCTGATTATTGCTTATCTGCTTAAGCATATGATGCGATTAGATTAGGGTAGTCGTGCGACCTTGTTGGCCTTTGTCAAGAGTCGTGCGGGTGGGTTTAATTCAATCAGGAAATGACGGGTTGAACATGACTAGCATCCTATGGTTTGTTGGCCTTAGTCAAGGTCATAGGAGATTAGGGGAAAAATATTATCGGGAATTTCAAGTGTTCAAATTTGCAATGAGATTGCATATCTTCTATGAGATAGTTGAATCCCGATACCCACTATGAGTAAGAGTTACTCCTGGGAGAGTATTGCATTTTATAATTAGCCGATCAAGTAGGTGTCTAGAAAGGTTTCAACGGGGTTATGCCCTTGGAAAAATGAGATTTATTTTAATTAAGTCTGTGCGAAAGTACGGGGAACCTCCCTCAAAGTACCGGTACTGGCCTGGTGGAAAGATTGGCGAACTTGTAAGGTGTAATTAATCCCGGCTAGTCTTTCCTTTTAGGGTTTGAAGGACGATTTTATAAGAACAGCGGGAGTCATCCTGTTTAGATAAAATAATAATCAATCTGATCTTGCAAGAGCGCACGCAAAGTGTTTTCTTCTCTCTCTTTCTCCAGGTAGCGACCATATCATGCCTTAATCAAGATAATAATATGGATGTATTGACCGAACCCGCTTGTTATACTGAGATGGGGAACGTTGGTCCCGCTCTAACTTATAATTGTTATAAGACCGAGCAGGAAATAGGGGAATACCAGGATTCCCATGCCGCCCAGACGAAGAAAGTGCATGATGATGCATCTTCTTTGGGTATGTTCATTACCGAGAACTGTTTCTCAGTATCCTCTACGTCCTGGGTATGAGATACCGGATCAGGATCCCATATATGTAATCTGTTACATGGGCTACAGAGAGGTAGAGAACTGGGAATGGATGATAAGTTTCAAGAGTTGGAAACGGTGCAATTGTTGCAGCCAAGGTGTTGGCAGTTATCACCCTGTATTACCAAATATATTAATTCTGAACGAATGTTATTAGATACCGAACCTGATATGCAACATTATATCAGTTTCTTTATTTACTAAATAAGGATATAATTTTGTAATGTTGGATAATATTTTGAACATTTCCTATATCAAGAGTTGATCGGTTCAGGCACGTTATCTAAAAACATAGATGTTCTAAATCAAACTACAGTTCTCAAAGTACAAAACACACACAAGAGGAAAAGTTCAGAAATGAACGAATCCTTCTTGAGGCATTGTATTCTGGGTCATATCAATGCGACCCGACTAGCTAAGTTACATTAAGATGCATATTTAAATCAGTTTGAATTTATATCTTGTGAAACTTTCCAGTCATGTCACAAAGATAAAATGACCATAACTCCGTTTACTGGAAACAGAGAAAGAGTTAGTGAACTCTTGGGATTGATACATGATGATGTATGTAGGTCCCCTGTCTATACATACCAGGATTGGTTCTTTGTACTTCATTATATTCACTGATGATCTCTCAAGATTCGGACATATGTTCCTGTTGAAACACAAGTCTGAAGCTTTTGAGAAATTTAATGAATATAAGTTAGAAGTAGAGAACCAAAACGGGTATAAGTATTATGTCCTTTGATGTGATCAGGGAGGAGAATACTTGAGCTCGGAATTTCTGGACTATTATAAAGGAGAACGAGATTCTCTCTCAGCATTACTCCTCCGTATACACCACAGTACAACGGTGTATCGGGGTGGAGAAATCGCACCCTATTAGATATGGTGCGCTCTATGATGAGTTATGCTGAGTTGCCTATTTCCTTTTTGGAGTTATGCACTTGAGAAGCTGCATACCTATTGAATTGGATCCAATCAAATCAGGCGCCTACCACTCCATATGAGATATGGTATGGGAAGAGCCCATCTATTAAGTATGTTAAGATTTGGGGTTGTCCGGCATATGTCAAAAGAAAAATCTGGACAAACTCGAGACAAGGTCAGTTCTGTGGAAGTTTGTTAGATATTCCAAGTATTCGCAAGGGAATATCTTCTACCGCACCGATGAACAAAAGGTGTTTTGTTTCTCAACATGCCACCTTTTTAGGAAAGGAATTTCTTGTGAAGAAATTAGTGGACATGAGGTAGAACTGGAAAGAGTTCTAGTTATACAAACTACAGCTGATGATTTGGTAGAAACAGAGGATTCAATAGCTCCCGACGAATCTCAGCCTCTCCGCCGATCTGGTAGGATTTCTCATCCACCCGAGAGATACTTCAGTTTTCTCAATGACAGTGGGAGCGAGAATTGCATCATGAGATGATGACCTAACTAAGTTTCGAGCAGGCCATCAAGAGTGGGGACTCTGTAAGAATGGCTGGATGCTAAGTGATCTGAGATGGAATCTATATACACCAAAAAGGTATGGACTTTGGTTGCTATATCTGAAGGGTTAAACCTCCATCAGGAGCAAGTATATCTTGAGAAGATTACTTGGTGTAGATGGAAAAGTTGAGACTTTCAAAGCTAGACTTGTTGTAAAAGGTTTTCGTCATCGACCAGGTATGGATTATGATGAAACATTTTCTCCAGCGGCTATGCTTAAGTCCATTCGGATCCTATTTGCTATTGCTACATACCATGACTACGATATCTGGCGGTTGGGTGTCATGAATGCTTTTCTAAATACCGATTTAGAAGAGAGTGTCTATAAGTACACAGCCAGAGGGCTTCGTAGACGGTGGGAGCAGCGGAAATGTGTGCAAGTTACTTTACGGGTTAAAGCAGGCATCGCGGAGTTGGAACATCTGTTTTGATGTGGTAGTCAAAGCGTTTGACTTCATCAAAATGGTAGATGAACCTTGTATAACAAAAAGGCAGTAGAGAGTAAGGTGGTCTTCCTCGTATAGTACGTGGATGACATACTCTTGATAGGAAAGGAGTTTCCTATGCTACACTTGGTCAATCTCCTCTTATCACATTGATTCTCCATATAGGATCAAAGTGATACCTCCTAAATCCTGGGTTTTAGATCTATGAGATAGATCTAAGTGGATGTTAGGATTCTCACTAGGTGTAGTGAGATAGTATCAATAGATCCTGGGGAGAATCACTGGATAGCTTTCAGGGTGGTAAGGACGACTGAAAGTCAGTCACAGGCATTGTCTTTACCCTCAGAGGAGCGACGATATGTTGGAAGAGTTCCAAGCTAGATACCGTGGCAAAGGTTGGATACATTGCTACCTACGATGCTACCAAAGAGGCAGTCTGGGTGTATATATGTTCATGAGATGAATTTCATTCCTACCATTGTGTGATAATG
Source organism: Agapanthus africanus (assembly GCA_030015575.1). Taxonomy (NCBI): domain Eukaryota; kingdom Viridiplantae; phylum Streptophyta; class Magnoliopsida; order Asparagales; family Amaryllidaceae; genus Agapanthus; species Agapanthus africanus. The sequence continues at coordinate 255,810,396 of CM057342.1, read as the reverse complement.
GAATTGTGGCTTATGCCTAGGAACCCCCGTCCCATCAATGACCCAGACATATTCTAAGGCAGTATCACCTGATCATAGAGATAGTTGATCTTCAGGGAGATCGAGGTTAGGAGAGTAGACTCAGAGGACAACACGGCGGATCTACTCACAAAGGCCTTTTCCCAAAAAAGACTTTTATGGGATGGTTGAGTATGGGATACTACAACCACTGCTATAGATGGCCCTAGTGCAAGTGGGAGATTGTTAGTTATATGTATACCCTAGAGGCCTTTATTGTACATGTGATGTACATTATAGTGGATGCTTAGACATACATAGGGAGGACTTTCTTGCTCGACATGATAGTATGCTATCTGGTTACTCTTTATCTTAACATGTACACTGATTGTCTCTCTGTTACATGTTGATAAAGCCCTTAGGATGTGTACTTAACTACCTGGATTATGATGCAGATCATACTAGTGGGACAAAGGTAGTCGGTAAGTATATCCTTTAATGTCCCTAGCCGTGGGTGTATCGAGATGGGGTATCGATATACCAGTGTAGACTAGCGTATAGCTTCTCGACCCATGTAGATGGGTGATGGATGATCCCATATCCATTGGTGTTTGACATCAGAGATGATATACGGGTGCTCAGTGGAGACTGGGTACACTGGACGGACTCACTGAGAACTCCCAGATGGTATTATACCTCACGTCAGATGGCAGTTCTCTGGTGACACTGGTATAGGTTAGTCTGTCGACCCGAGATCGTCATAGAGTCTTGTGTGATTCCCATTGTGCTTTGATTTCCACCTTACCACGTTCAAGAGAACGTGCAAAATGGTGGTTTTTAGGTACATTCCTGAGTTACATGGAGTCAATGAGCGATAGGAGGGGATTTCGTCTCTCTCGGTATTGGGGCTTGATATTGTACTATGCTTGATTGGCCATAACATTAAGTCCCTGGCGAGAGCTTTTTCTGAGATTTACTGTTAAGTGTTATCAGTAGTTTCTCGACCTGTTATGAGCCTCACATTGACATGACTTATCGAGTTATTGGGGTCTGATGTTTACCACCCCCAGGCGAGATATGCGACATATCAAACGAAGAGACCGGACTGTACGGTAGTGTTACTGATTGGATTCGCAGGAGTATGAGCAGGCTTGCTTGTTGATCTTCTGATCGCTCAATACCCGGGTGGCCGTTACATTTAGCAGACCGCTTGCGGCTTGTGGGTGTATGATATTGTCATCACCTACTATCGGCGTATTGACGAGTCTTTAGAGTCCTACACAGAGGTTTCGTGGTTCATGTGAAATGAAGTAGGAGCACATATGTGATATGTGCGGGACCGAGATTAATACTGTATGTGATAACATATTCTATTCTCGCGATTTGTGTTATCGGTCGGTTATATGTGATATAGCCGGGTTATCGAATCAAGTGTTGATTCGATAAGTTGATACACATGATATTTGTCGGTTATATATGATATAGCCGGATTGTTAAATCAAGTGTTGATTTAATAATTTAATGTATAATTATATATTTGATATATTAACATACATTAACTAATATTAGCTCACTTATGATTTCTTTTCTCACTTGATTGTGCACATAGTATATATGTGATATATATTAGTGTACAATATTGTGTGTCATGCTAGATGCCATATGAGACATGGGTGTATGAGACTTACACCATAATAATAATAATGATAAGGTTTTATTTATCTAAAGTAAATCAAAATTAGTGGAATTAAGTCACATGCTTGAAGCTTGGAGAAGCTTGTGGAACCATTGACCAAGTCCACTCCTTTTGTTTTACTTGTAGATATTTATTAACCTAACCATTGTTATTAGCCATGGTTTAATCTCTACATGAGTTAGTGTATGACACTAACTCACCCATGGTTGCTATTCTCACCTTATGAGTTCATTCTCTCATCTTCATTCTTCATCTTCTTCTTCATGAGAAAAGCTTACTAGCTTTTCTCAAGGTGAGAAAATATTGTGAGGAAAAGAAAACTAAAGTAAGCCCATTTCCTACTTCACCATCCTCTACTATTAGCCATTTAATTTAGGGTGTTTGCTTCACTAATTTCACCATTAGTGAAGAGGTAGCATGAGCTTGAGTCTCCTCGACGTAGATCATCTTCGGCCTCGAAGACTTCGAGCAAGCTTGTTCATTTCTCCGGGAGAACCCTTTCTAGAGTTCGGGTGTTCATGACTTGCAGCGAAGGGACTACTACATGAAGTTTTAGAAGTGAAGGACCGGTCTACAAAAGTTGTATTTCTCATTCACTTAGATGTAAAGCAGTTTACATTTGTTTTCGTCGGATTTTCTAATAACAATTCTAGGGTTAGGGTTAGCTAGAATGGCAATTTTTTGAAAATGGCATGGACGATGCCACCCGAAACCTTACTGCCGTCCTAGGGAACCCTACACTGGTATGGTACCCCGGGGCAAGAAATGATTTTTGTGGAGTAGTCGATAAGCCTGGCAGAAGGAACACTACCTACCGGTGATAGTTTTGGGCTCGGCGGTTATCCGGAGGATATCGACTGGAGTAGTGAGATAGATATGGGCCGATCCGGACCGACGGAGCCGTAGGTCGATCCGGACCGACGGAGCCGTAGGTCGATCCGGACAGAGTCCGAGAGAAAGAAAGATGTGGATTTACGTGTCGATACTGGACACGGGTTTCATGATGTTTCGAGTGTCGATGTTGGACACTCAGGTTTCATGATATGACGGATATGAGGGCCGGTCAGAGTGACGGCACCTGAGATATTGGGATTTGGGGTGTCGTTGATGGACATCGGTTTTCCATGATGATGATTCATATATGAGGTTTTATGTGTTATCCCATACTCAGGATTTATTGATATGCACTGTTTCATTTAGTTGTTGTACCCTTATGGGGTATCTTGATCATGATTGTTGCATATCCGTACTGTTATATTTAAGGCATCGGATTACACATTTTAAACTATCGCTTTCGTACATATTTGCGATTATCTGTATGATGTTGTTTACTATTCACGAGTTGGAACTCACCCCCATTGTTCCATAGTGTTTTGCAGGCTTGACCCTCAGTATAGTTGCGGCATGGCTTCTCATTCCATCTACTTCTGCGGATACTGCTGCTGTTGGTCATGATTTTGGATAGGTAGGTGGTTTGCGGGTATTCCTATGATTTTATTGTATATCTTATTGTATCTAGCACTCTCCATCCACCACTTTCATGTATAGTGACTTAAAGACAAGTTTGTGAGGATCGATATTGTATTATTTGTGATTCTGGGTGTCGAGCTCGTATGAGCCGGCTATTTTATTTATGTTGTGATGTTGTTTCACTTCTTTATTGCTTATTCCTTCACTACGGCTATATATACACACACACACACACTTGTTGTGGTTGTGTTCCGCCTTTTGGCGTGAGTTGCTCCCGTTTGGGATGCTTTATATTTATTCTATGCTTGTACTCGTTTGGGGCTAGTTTTTACAAAAGAGATTCTGCCGAAATTTTTAAGAAAATAAATTAAGTTAAGATTCTATAACTTAAGATTTTCAAATGTTTTAGTAAATGTTTTAAATGTTTTATCTTTCTATCATTTTATGGTTTAGATTTCTAGGTTGTCGGCTTACTTGAATTACGTTACGCCTTTAGACGTTGTGTGATTTAAGTGCCGGTCGCATTCCTAAATTGGATCGTCATAAAGTTGGTATCAGAGTGCTAGGTTTTACCTTTCAGAGTATAGGATGACCCTTGGTATGATGGAGTAGGTAGCTTAAGCAGAGTGACGTAGCGTGTGTATGTTCCGTGGCATACTTACGACACGGTACTCTGCCTAAGTGACCTTAGGACATATTGCTTGAATTCCTTCCTTGATTATATATATCCTTATGATTTTATTTCTATGTTCTTATCGAATCATGTTTCCTTATTCCAGCCACCATGCCGCCGAAGACTACGAGGGCGCAGAAAGCTACCGCAAGAGCCGAGGTCAGGGCAGGCTTGTCTGAGACGAGGACTGACCAGGGCGGTACGCCTATTTTATAGGAGCATATTGATCCACCTTCTCCGGATCGTATTACTAGGCTAGAGGCCCGTATGCAGGATTTGCGTCAGATGATGGGATCATTAGTCAAGACCAGTCGGGCGCAGAGATCGGAGGCTGTTCCACTTGTTACGGGGACCGTGATGGTACCTACTGTTCAGACAGTCGTACCTATTGCTATGGGGGTTATCACCGTATCCTTATCTGAGTTCATGAGGCTGAAGCCTCTGGTTTTCACCGGCACCGACGCAGCTGAGGATCCACAGTCGTTCATTGATCGGATGGTTAGGATCTGTCGTTCGTTGAGATGCTCCGACATGAGATGGATGGAGTTCGCTAGTTTTCGTCTGGAGGGTCTTGCCCAGACTTGGTGCGAGTCTTTAGAGAGAGGTCGAGTCGCATGTCTTCCTCCTATGACCTGGGTTGAGTTTACGACGGTGTTTTTTGCTCGATACCTCCCTCAGAGCGTTAGAGATGCTCGAGCTCACAGATTTGAGTTGTTGCGCCAGACTCCGGTTATGACAGTGGCGGAGTATGATATTCAATTTACCCAGCTATCTTTATATGCTCCGTATTTAGTGGATATTGAAGAGAGGCGGATCAAGAGATTTGTATGAGGCCTGATTACCCAGTTGTTCCTCTCCATCGGTGCACAGCATTTCGATACATATGCAGCCGCAGTGGACGCAGCCCTATTGGTAGAGGAGCGTATTTCTAAGACTTCGGTCGTTCCGGGACCAAAGAGGATTCATACTGATGTACCAGCCTGGGGACTGATATACAGACGCCGCAACAGATTCTTTTCAGGCCTTGAGGTAGCGGAGGCTTGGGATGAGGCCAGCTATATGGCTCTTACCCACAGGGACAGCAGCAGTCGCCGGGATGTTATAGGTGTGGGAGTCCACATTACCTCGTCAAAGATTGTACAGAGGTACGCCAGGGTGAGGCAGTGGTTCCACATGTTACCTTACCACCTTTTCCACCTCAGAAAGCGTTGTCTCTTACACCTGTTATTGCTCCACGCCAGGTAGATGCTCGGAGGGGCCGTGGTCATGGCGGTTTTATTCAGAGAGGACGGGGTAGCAGAGGTAGAGGACAGCCAGTTGCCGGGTAGAGGGCAGGCTTGGGTATTTGCTTTGACTCATCAGGACGCGCAGGCATCGAATGTAGTCGTGTTAGGTACTCTTTCTGTATGTTCTTTCGATGTGCATGTTTTATTTGATCCGGGGTCTACGTACTCGTATGTTTCCATATACTTCGTGCCGAGGTTGGGCCGAGAGTCGTCTTTGCTAGATCAACTGCTTGTCGTGATTACTCCCGTTGGAGAGTCTTTTGTTGCGCGACATGTGTTTTGATCGTGTGCCGTTCGTATTGGAGATAGATATTTGTCCGTCGACTTGATCCTTCTTGATATGCTGGACTTCGACGTTCTCCTTGGCATGGACTGGCTAGCTACTTATTATGTGTCTGTGGACTGCTGTGAGAAGGCAGTCAGGTTTTGTTTTCCGGGCGAGTCAGTTCTTGTTGTGCAGGGGGACCATAGTGCTGCCCCTCATAGTTTGATTTCTGCCCTTTGCGCTAGTCAGCTTTTGAGGAGAGGATGCCGGGGATTCTTAACCTTTATTCATGATACTGGAGCCACAGTAGATTCGTTGGACCAGGTTTCTATTGTGAGAGAGTTTCCCGACGTATTTCCTGATGGGTTACCTGGATTGCCGCCAGAGCGCGACATCGAGTTTTGCATTGATTTGATCCCCGGCACGGGGCCTATTTCTATACCGCCTTATCGGATGGACCTGACGAAGCTTAAAGAGCTTAAGAATCAGTTGCAAGGGTTGCTTGATAGGGGACTTGTGTGTCCGAGTGTTTCGCCTTAGGGAGCTCCTGTTCTGTTCGTCAAGAAGAAGGACAACTGTTTGAGGTTGTGCATTAATTATCGTCAATTGAACCGAGTTATGGTACGGAATAGGTATCCATTACCTCGCATTGACAATTTGTTTGATCAGCTCCAGGGTGCGGGACATTTTTCCAAGATTGATTTGAGATCGGGTTATCATCAGTTGCTGGTTCGGAATGATGACATTCCGAAGACTGCTTTTCGTACGCGCTACGGGCATTATGAGTTTTTGGTGATGTCGTTCGGACTCACCAATGTCCCAGCAGTGTTCATGGATTTGATGAACCGGATTTTCAGGCCGTTCTTCGACCAGTTCATTATTGTGTTTATTAATGACATCTGGTCTATTCCATAAGTCGAGAGGAGCATAAGCAGCACTTGAGGATTGCTTTACAGACATTGAGAGAGCACTAGCTGTTTGCAAAATTCTCGAAGTGTGCATTCTGGCTTGATAGGGTTAACTTCTTAGGTCATGTAGTTATGAGAGACGGTATTCGTGGGGACCCGAAGAAGATTGAGGCCATACAGCTTTGGTCTAGACCTGTATCAGTGACTGAGGTCCGCAGCTTTTTAGGCTTAGTTGGTTATTACCGCCGTTTCGTGCAGGATTTCTCGAGTATCGCTGCACCGCTGATCGGATTGACCCAGAAGGGTGTTCCTTTTCTTTAGACTGAAGCATGCGAGCAGAGTTTTCACCAGTTGAAGACTCGGTTGACGACTGCACCAGTTTTATCTTTGCCTTCTGGATCGGGCGGCTATGTCGTTTACTGTGATGCTTCTCGAGTGGGGCTCGGTTGTGTATTGATGCAACATGATAGAGTTATCGCTTATGCTTCTCAGCAGCTGAAGAAGCACGAGCAGAACTATCCCACTCATGATCTTGAGATGGCCGCTGTGGTCTTTGCGTTTAAGATTTAGAGACACTACTTGTACGGAGAGTCGTGTTAGATCTTCACGGACCACAAGAGCTTGAAAAATATCTTCCAGCAACGGGATCTGAATTTGAGGCAGCGCCATTGGAAGGAGCTCGTGAAGGATTACGATTGTGAGATCCTTTATCACCCGGGCAAGGAGAATGTGGTAGCTGATGCTTTGAGTCGTAGGCCCAGAGGTAGCTTGTCCCAGTATAGCGCAGTTCAGAGACAGTCTTCTGCAGATTGGCAGATCTTGTGCGATAGTAGTGTGCAGTTCGAGTTCACTTCCATTGGGGGACAGCTTGCTCATGTCCGCGCCCGTCCACTTCTACTTGATCGTATCCATGAGGCACAGCCCAACGATGCCTGTTTGTCTGAGATTTTTGAGCATGTTCGGTAGGGTAGAGAGTCGGAATTCTTGATTGATGACCAGGGCGTGCTACATTTTGGGACTCGTCTGTGTATACCAGATACCGAGGGGCTGAGACATGAGATCCTAGAGCAGGCATATCAGTCAGCTTACAGTGTTCATCCCGGTTCCACCAAGATGTATCGTGACTTGAGAGATGTCTACTGGTGGGAAGGGATGAAGAGCGATGTTTCGGATTTTGTTTCGAGATTCCTGACATGTCAGCAAGTCAAGGACGAGCATCAGATGCCGGCAGGAGAGTTGCAGCCTTTACCCGTTCCGGAGTGGAAATGGGAGCAGATCTCTATGAATTTCATTATGGATCTATCCAGGTCCAGTCGAGGGTATGACTCCATTCAGGTGATTATTGATTGGTTGACGAAAGCGGCTCACTTCCTTCCAATGAAGACCACTTTTGGATATGCTCAGTATGCTTAGTTGTACATTGATGAGATTGTGCGTTTGCATGGCGTTCCTACATGCATCATATCCAACAGGGGCACCCAGTTTACCAGCCGTCTTTGGCAGAAACTTCAGGAAGGTTTGGGTATCCGGTTGAGTTTTAGCACCGCTCTCCATCCGCAGACCGATGGTCAGTCAGAGTGGACTATACAGACTCTTGAGGATATGCTTCGTGCATGCGTGTTTGATTTTGATGGAAGTTGGTGCTGGGTTCCCTAGGTTGCCACTGGGTTTCGGGAGGCATCGAACATGCCATATTTTAAAAATTGGCACGCTAAAGAACCCTAACGCTAGAATCGAAACTAGAGAATTAGACGAACAAGCATGTAAACATCTTTACATCTAAGTGAACAAGGAATACAACCTTTGTAGACCAGTCCTTCATTTCAATAGCTCCGTGTAATAGTCCTTTCGCTCCAAGTAGTGAACTCCCAGACTCTAGAAAGGTTCTACAAGATGAACGGAACAAGCTTGCTTGAAGTCGTCGAGGCCGAAGATGATCTATGTCGAGGAGACACCAACTCAAGCTAGCTCTTCACTAATATGGAATTAGTGAAGCAAACACCCTAAACTAAATGGCTAATATAGTAGAAGATGATGAAGTAGGAATTTTGCTCACTTTAGAAATATTTTTCTCACTATTTTTCTTCATCTCCCATAAATCTAGAGAGCTAAGCTCTGGATGATGAAGAAGATGAAGAGAGAAGAGAATGAAACTCTTGAGGTGAGAATAGCAACCATGGATGAGTTAGTGTCATACCCTAACTCATGTAGAGAATAAACCATGGCTAAATAATAATGGTTAGGTTAATAAATATCTACAAGTAAAACAAAATTAGTGGACTTGGTCAATGGTTCCACAAGCTTCTACAAGCTTCTACAAGCTTGAACCATGTGACTAATTTCCAACAAATTTTGATTAACTTTAAATAAATAAAACCTAACATTATTACAAGCATGGTGTGAGTCTCATACACCCATGTAGCATGTGGCATCAAGCATGACACAAAAATATATATCACACATATATATATATATATATTGTGCACACAAAGAAACACATACAATTAATATATATCACACATATATTAAATGTATCCTAGTGAGAAAAAGAAATCTTAAGTGAGCTAATATTAGTTAATGTAATATAATATATCAAATATATAATTATACATTAAATTATTAAATCAACACTTGATTTAATAATCCGGCTATATCACATACAGCCGACTAATATCAAATGTATTAATTTATCGAATCAACACTTGATCCGATAACTCGGTTATATCTTATATAACCGACCGATATCACATATCGCGAGAATAGAATATCGTATCACATACGCGTATTAATCTCGGTCCCGCACATATCACATACTTTATTTCGCTTAAGCCAGAAAACCTCTGTGTAGGACTCTAAAGACTCGTCAATACGCCGGCAGTAGGTGGTGATCATATCAGTCACCCACAAGCCGCAAGAGGTCTGCCAAACGTAACGGCCACCCGGGTATTGAGCGATCAGAAGATCAACAAGAAAGCCTGCTCATACTCCTGGGAATCCAATCAGTAACACTACCGTACAGTCCGGTCTCTTCGTCTGATATGTCACATATCACAGCCTGGGGGTGGTATAACGTCAGACCCCAATAGTCTAATAAGTCATGCCGATGTAAGGTCTATAACGGTTCGAGAAACTACTGATAACACTTACCAGTAGATCTCAGCAACCCTGGCTAGGGATTTCCTGTTATGGCCTATCGAGCACAGCGCAACATCAATCCCCAATACCGGGAGAGACAAAATCCCCTCCTATCGCTCATTGCCTCCATGTGACTCAGGACTGTACCCAAAAACCGCCGTTTTGCATGATCTCTTGAACGTGGTAAGTGTTAGTTGTATGTATGCCCCAGAGGCCATTATTGTACATATGATGTATATTATAGTGGATGCTTGGACATATATAGGGACTTTCTTGCTCGACATGATAGTATGCTATCTGGTTGCTTTTTATCTTAACATGTATACTTGTCTCTTGATACTGTCTCATAGTTACATGTTGGTAAAGCCCTTAGGATGTATACTTGACTACCAGGATTATGATTCAGATCATACTAGTGGGGCCATGGTAGTCTATAAGTTCATCCTTTAATGTTCTTAGTCATGGGTGTATCGAGACAGGGCATCGATATACCAGAGTAGAGTAGCGTATACGCTTCCCGACCCATGAGATGGGCGATGGATGATCCCATATCCATTGGTGTTTGAAATTCGAGATGGTATATGGGTGCTCAATGGAGACTGGGTACACTGAACGGACTTGCCGAGAACTCCCAGATGGTATTATACCTGATGTCGGATGGCAGTTCTCGGGTGACACTGGTACAGGTTAGTCTGTAGACCAGAGATCGTCATAGAGTCTTGTGTGATTCCCACTGTGCTTTGATTTCCACCTTACCATGTTCAAGAGGACGTGCAAAACGGTGGTTTTTGGGTACAGTCCCGAGTCACATGGAGGCAATGAGCGATAGGAGGGGATTTCGTCTCTCCCGGTATTGGGGGTAGATGTCGTGCTGTGCTCGATTGGCTATAACTGGAAGTCCCTGGCCAGGGCTGATTCAGAGATCTACCGGTAAGTGTTATCAGTAGTTTCTCGACCCGTTATGAGCCTCGTATCGGCATGACTTATCGAGTTATTGGGGTCTGAGGTTTACCACTCCTAGACTGGATATGCAACATCTTAGACGAAGAGACCGGACTGTATGGTAGTGTTACTGACAGGCTTTACAGGAGCTAGAGTGGACTTGCTTGTTGATCTTTTGATTGCTCAATACCCGGGTAGCCGTTACGTCCAGCTAGTACCGCTGACGGCTTGTGGGTGCTTGATATGATCATCACCTATTGCCGGCGTATTGACGAGTCTTTAGAGTCCTACACAAAGGCTTTACTGGCTCAGGCAAAATGAAGTAGGAGCACATATGTGATATGTGCGGGACCGAGATTAATACGAGTACGTGATACCATATTTTATTCTCACGATTTATTCATATCGGTCTGTTATATGTGATATAGTCGGGTTATCGAATCAAGTGTTGATTTGATAAGTTGATACAGATTATATTAGTCGGTTGTATGTGATATAGCCGGATTATTAAATCAAGTGTTGATTTGATAATTTAATGTATAATTGTATATCTGATATATTAGATCACATTAACTAATATTAGCTCACTTAAACATTTCTTTTCTCACTTGTGTGTGCATATAATATATATGTGATATATATTATTGTACATTTTTTGTGTCATGGTTGATGATACATGCAACATGGGTGTATGAGACTTACACCATGATAAAGATAATGTAGGGTTTATTTATTTATAGCAATTCAATTATTAGTTGGAAATTTGTCACATGGCATGAAGCTTCATGAATCTTTGTGATCCATTGACTTAGTCCACTAGTTTTGTCTTACACTAGATATATTTTAACCCAACCATTATCTAAACTCATGGTTAAGTCTCTACATGAGTAATATTAGATATTTTCACACCCATGCTTGCCATTCACTCTCACAACACTATCTCTCTTCATCTTCTTCTTCAAGCTCAAGAGCTCTCTAGCTTTTGTGCAAATGAGAAATAATAGTGAGAAAAAGAATTCTAAAGTAAGCAAAAATCCTACTTCATCATCCTCTACTAGATTAGCACTTTAGTATAGGGTGTTAGCTTCACTAATCTCTCATTAGTTAACTAGTTGCTTGGGTTAGTGTCTCCTCGACGTAGATCATCTTCGGCCTCGAAGACTTCGCGCAAGCTCGTTCCTTTCTTCTTGTGAAGCCATGCTAGAGTCCGGAAGATCACTACTTGGAGCGAAGAGACTACTACACGGAGCTATTGAAGTGAAGGACCGGTCTACAAAGGTTGTATTCCTAGTTCACTTAGTTGTAAAGTAGTTTATAATTTGTTTTGTATGATTCTCTAGTTAAACATACTAGGTTAGAGTTCCTTAGCATGACAAAAATTTGAAAATGGCATGGACGATACCTCCCGAAACCTTGCTGTCGTGCATAGGAACCCTACAGTAAGGTGGAAATCAAAGCACAATGGGAATCACACAAGACTCTATGATGATCTCGGGTCGACAGACTAACTTGTACCTGTGTCACAAAAGAACTACTATCTGACGATAGGTATAATACCATATGCGAGTTCTCGGCGAGTTTGTCCAGTGTATCCAGTCTCCACTGAGCACCCGTATACCTTCTCTGATGTCAAACACCAATGGATGTGGGATCATCCATCGCCCATCATATGGGTCGAGAAGCGTATAAGCTAGTCTACTATGGAATATCGATGCCCCGTCTCGATACTCCCACGACTAGGAACATTAGAAGGATGTACTTACCGACTACCTCTGCCCCACTAGTATGATCTGCATCATAATCCTGATAGTCAAGTACTCATCTTAAGGGCTTTATCAACATGTAATAGAAAGACAATAAGTGAACATGTTAAGATAAAGTGCAACCAGATAGCATACTATCATGTCGATCAAGAAAGTCCTCCCTATATATGTCGAAGCATCCACTACAATATACATCGCATGTACAGTAATGGCCTCTAGGGCATACATATAACTTACAATCTCCCACTTGCACTAAGCCCATTTGTTGTAGTATCTCATACTCAACGTCCTATAGAAGTCTCTCTAGGGAAAGGCCTTTGTGAGTGGATCTGTCGTGTTATCCTTCGCGTCAACTCTCCTGACCTCGATCCCTTGGAGATCAACCATCTCCCTGATCAGGTGATACTTGCCTCAGAATATGTCTGGAACGCTGATGGGACCGGTGTTCCCAGGCCAAAGCCACAACTCTATTGTTGTAACAATAACAGTTATTGGACGCTCAATGGTAGGAACTTTGTTCATCTCATGAATAAGAAATATCCAGACAACCTCTTTGGTAGTATCGTTGGTAGCGATGTATCCAGCCTTTATCGTCTAGTTTGCCACGGTATATAGCTTGCAACTCTTCCAACATACCGTCCTATTGAGGGTAAAGACAAAACCTGTGACTGACTTTTAGTCGACCCTATCACTCTGGAAGCTATAATTGGTAAAGGACTTCCACTGGAGTTTACCGTTACCAAACCCCAAGAACAATTCTTTAGTGCTTCTTAAGTACTTAAGAATGTCCTACACAGCTATCCAGTGATTCTCCCAAGATCCGATTGATTCCTGATCACTACACCTAGTGAGTCAGCTACATCTAGTCTGGTACATAACATCGCATACATGATAGAGCCTACTGCCGAAGCATAGGGTATCCCTTGCAAGCGAGCTCTCTCCAAATCAGTCTCGGGAGACATCCTTTTGGAGAGAGTGATTCATGAGTAAGTGGGCGAACCACTACGCTTAGAATCTTCCACACTAAACCCCTTTAGTATGGTGTTAATGTACCTAGATTTGGGACACTCGCAACATCCACTTAGATCTATCACCATAGATCATAATTCACAAGATGTAATAGGTATCATCCAGATCTTCCATGGAGAATCCTCGTGATAAGAGGAGATTGACCGAGTGTAGCATAGGAAACCATTTCCTATCAAGAGTATGTCATCTACGTACAATACGTGGAAGAAAACCTTACTCTCTACTGCCTTCTTGTATATATAAGGTTCATCTATCTTTTTGATGAAGTCAAACTCTTTGACTATCACATCAAAACGGATGTTCTAACTCTGCGACGCGTGCTTTAATCCTGATGGACTTAAGCATAGCCACTGGAGAAAAGGTTTCATCATAATCCACACCTAGTTATTGACAATAGCCTTTTACTACAAGTCTAGCTTTGAAAGTCTCAACTTTTCCATCTATACCAAGAATCTTATCAAGATCCATTTGTTCCCTATGGGGTTACACCTTCAGGTGCAACATTCAAAGTCATACTTTGTTGGTGTATATGGATTCCATCTTTGATCGCATAGCATCCAGTCAATTCAAAGAGTCCCCACTCGTGTTGGCCTGCCTGAACCTAGTTGGGTCATCATCTACTATGATGCAATCCTCGCCGTCACCGAGGAAACCGTAGTATCTCTCAGGTGGATGAGGAACCCTAACAGATTCGCGGAGAGGCTGAGGTTCGTTGGAGACTATCGAATCCTTTGGTTTCACCAAATCATCAGCTGTTAGTTTGTTTAGCTGAAACTCCTTCCAGTTTTACCTCATGGCCACTAATTTCTTCATAAGAAATTCCTTTTCTAAAAAGGTGGCATGCTGAGAAACAAAACACCTTTTTCTCCTCAGTGTGGTAGAAGATATTCCCTCGCGAATGTTCGGGATATCCAACAAACTTATACAGAACTGACCTTTCCTTGAGTTTGTCCGGATTTTGCTTTTCAATATAGGCCGGACAACCCCATATCTTAACTCGTTTAAGATATGGTCTCTTCCCATACCATATCTCATATGGAGTGGCAGACACAGATTTGGTTGGAATCCCATTAAATAGGTATGCAACTTCTCAAGTGAATAACTCGCAAAAGGAAACAGGTAACTTCGCAATACTCATCATAGAGCGCATCATATCTCATAGGGTGCGATACCTCCGCCCCGATACACCGTTGTGCTGTGGTGTCTACGAAGGAGTAAGCTGAGAGAGAATCCTATTCTTTATTTAGAAAATCCAGGAACTCCATGCCCAAGTATTCTCCTCCCCGATCTCATCGTAGGACTTTAATACTTCCACCCGTCTGGTTCTCAACTTCAAGCTTATATTCCTTGAATTTTTCAAAAGTTTCAGACTTGTGTTTCAACAGGAACATATGTCCGAATCTTAATAGATGATCAGTGAATATAATGAAGTACAAAGAACAACCCAGGCAGTAGTAGACATAGGACCGTATACATCATCATGTATCAGTCCCAGAGTTCAGTAACTCTTTCTCCGTTTCCAGTAAACGGAGCATTGGTCATTTTACCTTTGAGACAAGACCGGAAAGTATCATAAGATGAAAATTCAAACAGATTCTCATATTCATCCTTATGTAACTTAGCTGGTCGTGTCGCATTGATATGACCTAGTCTATAATGCCACAAGAAAGATTCGTTCATTTCTGAACTACTCCTCTTGTGTGTGTTCTACATACTTTGAACTGTGGTTTGATTTATATGTCATTTTATAACGTGCCTGATCCAATCAACTCTTGATTTAGGAAAATGTTTACAACAGTATCCTCCAATACAGAATTATATCCTTCTTTAACTTAATAAAGAAACTGATGTAATGCTGTATATCAGGTTCGGTATGTAATAACATTCATTTAGAATCAATGTATTTTCCATTTGGTAATACAAGGTGATATCTGCAAACTGATTTGGCTGTAACAATTGCACCATTCTCTAACACTTAGAGACATATCACCTTATCTCAGTTCTCTACCTATCTATAGCCCATGTAACTCTTACATATGTAGGATCCTGATCCGGTATCTCATACCTAGGACGTAGAGGATACTGAGAAACAGTTCTCGATAACGAACACACCCGAAGAATATGCATCAATATGCTCATTCCTCGATAAGGTAGCATAGGAATCCGGATATTCTCCTATTTCCTGCTCGAAGTTATAACAATTATAAGATAAAGCAGAACCAACGTTCCCCAGCTCAGTATAATAAGCAGGTTCGGTCAATGCATCCATATTATTATCTTGATTAAGGCGTGACATGGTAACTACCAGAAGAGAGAGAGAAGAAAACACTCAGCGTATGCTCTTGGAAGATCAGATTGGTTATTATTTTATCTAATCAGGATGGCTCCCACTGTTTTTTTATCAAATCTTCCTTCAAACCCTAAAAGGTAAGACTAGCTGGGATTAATTACACCCTACAATTTCGCCAATCTTTCGGCCAGGCCAGTGTCGGTACTTTGAGGGAGGTTCCCCGTGCTTTCGCACAGACCTAATTAAAATAAACCTCATTTTCCCAGGGGCGTAACCCCGTTAACACCTTTCTAGACACCTACTTGATCAGCTAATTTTAATGTATAAAACTCTCCCATGAGTAACTCTTACTCGCAGTGGGTATCGGGATCCAACTATCTATGCAATCTCATAGCAAATTTCAACACTTGAAATTCTCGATAATATTTTACCCCTAGTGTCCTATGACCTTGATGAAAGCCAACAAACCATAGTCCGCTAGTCAAGTTCAACCCATACATTTCATGATTGAATTAAACCCACCCACATGACCTTTGACGAAAGCCAACAAAGTTGTACGACTACCCTAATCCAATCGCATCACATGCTTAAGCAGATAAGCACTAATCAGCTACCGCACAGTACACCTTGATGAAAGCCAACAAACATAGTACGAATACTAAATACTACTTATCTAAAATGACGGAGGGCTACGACAGATTTTTAAGAAAACTTTTTGCGTAATGAACTTGATATCGTTGTAGAATCGAGTGATTTTGAAAAGGAGTGTTTTTGAGGCTTTTGCTAGTTTTGCTAAAGAGGTCACTCCCGGTGAAGGGATCTCGGCTCTTTCCTCATCAAATGAGGTGCTGGATATTTCATAAATACCACTATACAAAGCATGAACTAAAAAAGCAATCAAAAGACAAAACCGAGCGGGCTGTAGTATCTGCTAGTTTTGCTAAAGAGGTCACTCCCGGTGAAGGGATCTCGGCTCTTTCCTTATCGAATAAGGTGCTGGATATTTTACAAGGAATACCGCTATGCAAAGCAAGAACTAGAGCTACCAGTTTTTAAAACAAGATTCTACAATATCTTTAGGTTTCTTTTATTTCATTAATCTCATTAATGAAGTCCTATCATTTTATGCTTCCTAAGTATCACAGAAGAAACGAAAGCAGCAATATTTATTATATATCATATATATATATAATATAACCATTCGTCTCAGAATATCAAGTGATCACATCACAGAATATCAGCAGCAGAAGAACACATATGAAATATTGGATATACTAGGAATTCCGTATTTTAATTAAGCCAATAAAAAACGCGGATTCCACGGTCGCGATGAATAGCTAAACCCACATCCCTAGACCCCTACGAGAGCGGCAAGCAACCCTACCAATTCTAGAGTTAGGAGACCCGGTCTCGACTTCTCGAGATGGTCTCCCACTGGACCCTAGAACCCGGTTAGTTGTGCTCTCCTCCTTGGGTCTATCCTAATGCGGAAAAGTAAATAATATACATCAATGGTGACATCATCCTCAACCCGGAAGTGCCCCAATAAAAGAATATTACATACAAGCTTTTACATGAAGGAAAATGAAAAACTCTCATCTCACATAAAAACCCCAGGCTATTCAAAACACGACGATCCAATATAACATATCACAGCAACACATAACATCACATGTCATCAACGTAAGTAAATATGCGTATCCCAATTATCGTTGATATATTGCAACGAAACTGACGATACACCATATATTACACTTACGGTTGCAGAAAAGAAAGTGAAAAACTACAACAATTGGAATTCGCAACCACCTTAGACATCATAAACCCAATGTATCACATACTTTGGATTTCATGCCTAACCAAATGAATTCCTTAGACATCACATGCCTAACAATTATAAACCCCGCATTTTATTCTCGATATTGAAAACACTTTTCAATAACCTGTCGGGTAATTCAACAAAATTCCCGATAACCTGATCGAATGCTCGTCGGAAACTTTAGTAGACGGCCGCACCCCCGATACCGTCGACGAAGTGCACTTAGGTGGAACACCGCGGCCGCGAGCACCCAAACGGATGCTTTTAGCGATGAGTACAGTCACTTGGTCGGGGCTATGGGGCATGGCTATCTATTAAGGTTACTCGGCGAGTATCCGCGTACGCTACGTGATTGCGACGGACTTTTGATCCACATCAAAATCCCGTGGCAACCGATCAAATGAGACTAACTTGCTAGATTCATAAAATTCAAATTAGTTATCACAAAACTAAATATTGTGGATTCCAAGTATTGTATCACAATCACAGATAACTAGACGATGTTAAACTTTTCGATCGAATCAACAAAGATCCAAAATTTCCCGAAGAGCTCAACACTTGAGCGGAGTTCAAAAAATACCCAGAACATACCACAACACCTATGGACTAACCGTAGAAGGGTCAACCCTTACCTCACATATGGCGCCGCGGAAATACCACAAACCCTAGGTTTTGCTAGCGGTTCCGACGGTCACAGAATCGAGTTAGGGTTTCGTTCTTCTAGAGGGTCCACATAATCACCTGCATGATTTTTTGAAGATTTTAAACTTAGAAAAAATCCAACTCTTGGAAAATTTCCAGCGAGAGAAAAATTGGGTTATTGATATTCGTTCGAACTTTTTAACGTCGTCTAAATAACCTGAAATGATGTTAGAATTACGACTACGAAGCACTCTGAATTGCCTTTGCACAAAGATAAAATCACATGCAAATTTAGCAAAAACAAGCAACACCTGAAATACCAAAACCTAGAGACTGAAACACCCTAAAAAATTCAACCCAAAACTCCACTACAAAATCGAGCAGGCCGGTTTTAATAGCAATGTGGCCGGCCAAAATCCGGCGAGAGGGGTTCAATTTTCTACGGTGTTCATGTTACAGCTCATATAAAATTCTGCAATTGCTTAAAAAAAATTTAGAGGCCATTTAAAAATCGACAGAAACTAGATTTTAGTGTTGCATGTTTCGGAGTAGTTTCAGTTTCGTAATCTAACAAATATCGTCGAATTCTCTAGTATGGCTCTGATACCACTGCTGGGTTCCTTAGGTCGCCGCTGGGTTTCGGGAGGCATCAATCATGCCATATTTTAAAAATTGGCGTGCTAAAGAACCCTAACGCTAGAATCTAAACTAGAGATTGAGACGAACAAGCTTGTAAACATCTTTACATCTAAGTGAACAAGAAATACAACCTTTGTAGACCGGTCTTTCACTTTAATAGTTCCGTGTAGTAGTCCTTTCGCTCCAAATAGTGAACTCCCGGACTTTAGAAAGGCTCCACAAGATGAACGGAACAAGCTTACTTAAAGTCTTCGAGGCCGAAGATGATCTACAACGAGGAGACACCAACTCAAGCTACCTCTTCACTAATATGGAATTAGTGAAGCAAACACCCTAAAATAAATGGCTAGTATAATATAGGATGATGAAGTAGGAATTTTTCTCACTTTAGAAATATTTTTCTCACTATTTTTCTTCATCTCCCATAAACCTAGAGAGCTAAGCTCTGGATGATAAAGAAGATGAAGAGAGAAGAGAATGAAACTCTTGAGGTGAGAATAGCAACCATGGGTGAGTTAGTGTCATACCCTAAGTCATGTAGAGAATAAACCATGGCTAAATAATAATGGTTAGGTTAATAAATATCTACAAGTAAAACAAAATTAGTGGACTTGGTCAATGGTTCTACAAGCTTCTACAAGCTTGAACCATGTGACTAATTTCCAACAAATTTTGATTAACTTTAAATAAATAAAACCTAACATTATTACAAGTATGATGTGAGTCTCATACACCCATGTAGCATGTGGTATCAAGCATGACACAAAAATATATCACACACACACACACACACACACACATATATATATTGTGCACACAAAGAAACAAATAGAATTAACATATATCACATATATATTAAATGTATCCTAATGAGGAAAAAAAATCTTAAGTGAGCTAATATTAGTTAATGTAATATAATATATCAAATATATAATTATATATTAAATTATTAAATCAACACTTGATTTAATAATCCGGCTATATCACATACAACCGACTAATATCAAATGTATCAATTTATCGAATCAACACTTGATCCGATAACCCGGCTATATCTTATACAACCGACCAATATCACATATCGCGAGAATAGAATACGGTATCACATACGCGTATTAATCTCGGTCCCGCACATATCACATACTTCGTTTCGCTTGAGCCAGGAAACCTCCGTGTAGGGCTCTAAAGACTCGTCAATACGCCGGCAGTAGGTGGTGATCATATCAGTCACCCACAAGCCGCAAGCGGTCTGCCAAACGTAACGGCCATCCGGGTATTGAGCGATCAGAAGATCAACAAGCAAGCCTGCTTATACTCCTGCGAATCCAATCAGTAACACTGCTGTACAGTCCGGTCTTTTCGTCTGATATGTCGTATATCATAGCATGGGGGTGGTATAACTTTAGACCCCAATAGCCTGATAAGTCATGCCGATGCAAGGTCCATAACGGTTCGAGAAACTACTGATAATACTTAGTAGTAAATCTCAGCAACCCTGGCCAGAGATTTCCTGTTATGGCCAATCGAGCATAGCGCAACATCAACCCCCAATACTGGGAGAGACGAAATCCCCTCCTATCGCTCATTGCCTCTATGTGACTCGGGACTGTACCCAAAAACCACCGTTTTGCACAATCTCTTGAACGTGGTAAGGAGGAAATCAAAGCACAGTGGGAATCACATAAGACTCTATGACGATATCGGGTCGACACACTAACCTGTACCAGTGTCACCAGAGAACTGCTGTCTGACGATAGGTATAATACCATCTAGGAGTTCTTGGTGAGTCCGTCCAGTGTACCCAGTCTCCACTGAGCAACCGTATACCTTCTCTGAGGTCAAACACCAATGGATGTGGGATCATCCATCGCCCATCATATGGGTCGAGAAGCATATACGCTAGTCTACTTTGGAATATCGACGCCGCGTCTCGATACTCCTACGACTAGGAACATTTGAAGGATGTACTTACCGACTACCTCTGCCCCACTAGTATGATCTGCATCATAATCCTGGTAGTCAAGTACTCATCCTAAGGGCTTTATCAACATGTAATAGAGAGACAATAAGTGTACATGTTAAGATAAAGTGCAACCAGATAGTATACTATTATGTCGAGCAAGAATGTCCTCCCTACATATGTCCAAGCATCCACTACAATATATATCGCATGTACAGTAATGGCCTCTAGGGCATACATACAACTAACAGTTGGGATCATCACTTGCCGTTGATAGAGTTCTCCTAAAATAACAGTTTTCAGGAGACGATTCAGATGGCACCTTTTGAGGCATTGTATGGGAGAAAGTGTCGATTGCCAGTCTGTTGGACTGAACTCAGCAAGAGCAGGAATTTGTGACCACAGCTAGTCCAGGAGACTACGGAGAAGATCCAATTGATTCTGGATAGAATGAGAGCAGCTCAGTGCAGGCAGAAGTCTTATGTCGACCGTCGTTGTCGCAGACTTGAGTTTGCAGTGGGTGATCATGTAATCCTACGGATTTCTCCGATGAAGGGTGTGATGAGATTTGGGAAGAAGGGGAAGCTTAGTCCCAGATTTGTGGGCCCTTTCCAGATCCTTGAACGAGTTGGTACCATTGCCTATCGTTTGGCACTTCCACCCTGTTTTCCAGATGTTCATCCCATATTTCATGTATCGATGCTTCGCAAGTACCTTCATGACCCCTCTCACGCGATTCAACATTAGACGATCTAGCTGGAGCGACCTTTGTTTCACCAAGCAACCGATGGTCATTCTGGATCGGCAGGTGAAGAAACTGAGGTCAAAGGTCTCACCGTCAGTAAAGGTTCTTTTGCGTGGTCCAAATAGCGAAGAGGTCACATGGGAAGCCGAGAGCAAGATGCGGAAGAAATTCCTTCATCACTTCGAAGATACGCATAGTAATATTTTTAAATTCGGGGACCAAATTTCTTTAAGGGGGAAGATTGTAACACTTTAGAATGCGGTTAGTGTTAATTAAGCGTGAATGCGGGTTTTTAATGAAATTAAACTAATAATTATTTTTTTAGCATCTTTTATTTATTTAATTAATTAATATTTATTTAATTATTTTACACTTGCACACATATGTGCATGTTGAATTAGGGTTAAGGAGGTGTTAACTATGCTTTACTAGCCATGGCACACTTAACCATTCCTTTTTAGCATGTCATGTTATATGTTAAACAATTATATCTATTTTAGTTTTAAGGAAAGAGTGTTTTAATGGTTTTTGGAAAAGAATAGAAGAGAAGAGAAGAGAAGAGAAGAGTTGAATATATTGGATGAAGACTTTGAGGCATGGTTGATAATTAATGAGAGAGTGAGTGTAAGGCATACACTCACCCCACACTCATATACTCTCATTCTCACCTCACTCTCTCAATTCTCTTGTTCTTCTCCTCATTCACAATCCTTCTAAGTTCTTCACTTGATAAATATTTCATCACAACCCTAAGCCTAAACTTTCATCAACCTCATTAAACCCTTCATTAAACTTGCTTAAAAGCCTATTGTGATGACTTGGAGCTTGGAAAGCTAGGGTTTTTTCCAAGTTTTGGTGAGTTAGTGATCTTTATACCCTTATTAGGCTCTAATGAAGTTTGTATGCTTATTAATTTCAGTTTTAAACACTGAAGTTTTAGTTTTGTGCAAGTATCGTAATTTTGTGTTTGTTTTGGTGTCTCTGTGATCTGCTATCACTAAGTTAGTCTACTGTAAAATCTAGCAATACAGTAGTATAGTGTTAGAAGCCCTGAGTGTGCACCTGAAATCCGGACCCCACCCTTCCTTGTTGGCCCGACGAGAATAAGGAAATGGTCGGTTTCGCCGGTTTTGTGGTGGCCTGGGGAATTGCATTTTTTAGAGTAGCCATTTGGGAGTTATTTATGGTGTTTGGTTCTATTTGATTTTCCTATATTGTCTGTAGGAAAAATCTGGAACCACTTTGCTAGTTTCTGGTGTTTCGGCAACGCACGATACGGATATCCGACACGGTTTTTGTGCTTTGTGTAGCTTGTAGCATTTGGGGTTGGTTCAGGGTGTCGCTACACACATTATCTACTAAGCTAACACTTGATAGCTCGTGGGAGTCGGTGCGTTGGTTTAAATGTTGTTTGTGTTATCGGGAAGTTTCTAATTTTACTTGTTATGTTTTTCTGTGATATTAGGATCGATTGCGGGGACTTCGGGTGCTACTAGGAAAGGGAAGGAGGTGGTTGGATTCACCTAGCTCGAGATCATCGGTGAGTAGATTTAACATCTGCGGGGGAATCGCCCATATGGCGCCAAGCGTCGAGGTCTGGATTCAGTGATATAAACCTATGTTGTTAGTATATACATTTATTGTGCATGAACATCATCTTGCACATCCCATTACTTGTTGTACATTGACACTGTATTGATTGGACACTACACCATTACTAACGGCTCATGTTGCACGAGCACTGAATTGTATGCTACACACACACCGTTAGTAATTGCCATGACACACACACTATAGAAATTACCATGGATGATATATATTGCATCGCTTTTGTTATCATTAACAGTTGGATAATAATTCTTGTCCTATCGCACATATGAATTGCATCATATATGTTTGCATACTACATACATTGCTATAGTTGCCCATTTACTTCAAAAAGATGTTGCATTTTTGTTTTCGCAAATTTGGGAAACCGCAAGATACCTTTGAAAACTTGATAATTAAAAAGAGCGATTTTCCTTTGATATGCTCACATTACTATTCTGTATTTGTATATCTCATATTTTATGGACATATGCATTGATTTACTGATTTCATGAGATTTCTGGATTTGAGAACCGCGATTATATTTAAAAAGGGAAAATATAATATATTGCTTTAAAAATGCGGTTTCTCTTGATATGACATTTCGAGGCGTCCACCATGAGTTTTCTCGATTTTGAGATGTGAGTATACCTGATTCGAGGAGCGGTAGGCACCGTCTGTGGGTACATGGTGGACCCGGTATGGTACTCCGGGACAAGAAATGATTTTTATGGAGTAGACGATGAGCCTGGCAGAGGGAACACTACCTACCGGTGATAGTTTTGGGCTCGGCGGTTATCCGGAGGATACCGACCGGAGTCGTGAGATAGATATAGGCCGATCCGGACTAACTGAGTCTGAGAGAGAGAAAGATGTGGATTTACGTGTCGATGTTGGACACGGGTTTCATGATGTTTCGAGTGTCGATGTTTGACACTCATGTTTCATGATGTGACGGATATGAGGGCCGGTCAGAGTGACGGCGCCTGAGATATTAGGATTTGGGGTGTCGTTGATGGACAACGGTTTTCCATGATGATGATTCATACATGAGGTTTTATGTGTTATCCTATACTCAGGATTTATTGATATGCACTGTTACATTTAGTTGTTGTACCCTGGTGGGGTACCTTGATCATGATTGTTGCATATCCGTTCTGTTATATTTATGGCATTAGATTACACATTTCAGACTATCGCTTTCGTACATATTTGCGATTATCTGTATGATATTATTTATTATTCACGAGTTGGCAACTCACCCCCGTTGTGCCACAGTGTTTTGCAGGCTTGACCCTCAGTATAGTCGCGACAGGGCTTCTCATTCCATCTACTTCTGCGGATACCGCTGCTGTTGGTCGTGATTTTGGATAGATGGGTGGTTTGTGGGTATCCGTATGATCTCATTGTATATCTTATTGTATTTAATACTTTCCATCCATCACTTTCATGTATATTGACTTAGAGACAAGTTTGTGAGGATCGATATTATATTATTTGTGACTTTGGGTGTCGAGCTCGTATGAGCCGTCTATTTTATTTATATTGTGATGTTGTTTAACTTCTTTATTGCTTATTCCTTCGCTACGGCGTCGTGTGTGTGTATATATATAAACTTGTTGTGGTTGTGTTCTGCCTTTTGGCGTGAGTTGCTCCCGTTTGGGATGCTTTATATTTATTCTTTGATTGTACCCGTTTGGGGTTAGGTTTTACAAAGGAGATGCTACCGAAATTTTTAAGAAAATAAATTAAGTTTAGATTCTATAACTTAAGATTTCAAATGTTTAGCAAATGTTTTAAATGTTTTATCTTTCTATCTTTTTATGGTTTAGATTTCTGGGTTGTCGACTTACTTGAATTACGTTACGCTTTTAGACGTTGCATGATTTAAGTGTCGGTCGCATTCCTAAATTGGGTCGTGACAGCATTAAAGGTTGTTGCTTTCTAATCTTAAGCTAAAACTAGTGTAGTTTTATTTACAACTATATACTTGATGGTATTTCTAGGACTTAAGTTCATGGTGGTTTCTTAAAAAAAATTTGTTTTACCTTTCGCCTTCGCTTGCATGTGATACTTGCGTGTGTACTGTGAACTTACAGTGGTATTCGAGCCAACCCATCAAGTGTATAGTTGTAGTGATGATTCGATAGTCTCGAAACCGAAATTTTCCCTGAATTTGTTTTAATATTTCAAGTCTCGTTCGTTTTTCTGTATTTTTGAAAATATTTTTTTGTAGTACAAATTATTGATGATAATTGGATTATAAAACCACTGTTAAAAGACCAAGACAAAATATTTATTTTGGGCCGTCCAGGACGGCCAATTAGCTGCCCCCGATGGAAATTTTTTTGAATTTGGTATCGAGGTTTTTAGAGGGGTTTGATATGTTTAAAACTAAGATTTATATAAGTACCAAAGTCTCCCATGCGTTGGATTGTCCAATATGGAAGGTTTGGATACTTCGGGGAAGATTTTTTTTGAAATTATTGTATCATTTATCTTTCACATATATGATATGTGTTTTGCATACTTTTTCAATTAGTGGGTGACTAATTGAATTAGTTTGTGTTAACTTTAGTTTTTTTCGACGATATATATGTGTGATATACATCGATCGGATGTGGATGGTTGTGGACTATTTTCTTGATTCTGTGATTGAATGTAAAACATATGATGTATTTTCAATTCCAGTATTCCGTGGACGTGCCAATGTAATATTTTTTCATAACATGGCTGTTTACCGCCGAAAACAGAGACGAACTGGGATGGATCGTCTTACATGAATTTGGAGGCAGATACTATTTGGGCATATCCATCCACCTCTCCGAAAATACCAAGTTGATTTATGGCACCGTATATCGGAGGTTTAGATAGATGCGACCGATATAGCAGACTTTATCAGATTCTCCCTCATTTGTGAGGGGTTTTTGATTGTAGGGACACTCTTCCTTGTAGGCGCAAGCCCCTGCAGTCAATTACGTTATCGCGTTGCGATAACCACTTTCGACTGTTCCGGTAGTTCACTTCGTGTCGTATGTTATTTTGTTTATTATGGTTTCCCGTGGATTGTATACAGAGACTAATTTATGTCGTCGCCCGTAGGGCGTAGATTAGTCTAAATCCGTATATATATTTTCATGATTTGGGTCAACATTTGCTTGACGGGGTCCACGTTGGTAGCATGGTTTGCCAACAGGAATGAACTTAGGACGCATTTCTCATATTTGTGTGATCCATCCGTTCATATGAAATTTGGGCTTTATCTAAGGGTCATTAGTCTTATTTGAGACTAAGACCAACTTAGATGTTTTGGGTCAAGCATTTACTTGACAATGTCCACGTTGATAGCTTGGTTTGCCAACGGGAATGAACTTCTAACGCATTTCTCACATTTGTGAGGTCCATCCATTCATGGGAAACTTGGGTTTGATCTAAAGAATCATTAGTCATATATGAGACTAAGATCAACTAAGGAACAAATGAGCAAATGGGCTCAACCTATCATTAGATCATATATGAATAGCCTATGGATAGTATACGGTAGTCAGTATGGAGACAGTCCTAGGGCAAACCATATTACTTTAAGAATGTCGCGGTCCATTATTAGTTTAGGGATGTTCTGGTTCAACATTCCCATATTTGGGACGAATATTAGTTTAAGGACATTTCGGTCCATCATTGCCTTGTTTGGAATGAATATTAGTTTAAGCATATTTCGGTCCATCATTGCCGTATTTGGGATGAAGGAGGAGTTGTTGGTTTTTGTTAGTGATATGTATGTCCTAGAGGCCATTATTGCAAGATATAGTGGATGCTTAGACATATATATGGAAGACTTTCTTTCTCGATAGGATAGTATGCTATATGGTTTCCTTTATCTTAACATGTTCACTAGTATTATTATACCGTCTCTCATATACATATTGATAAAGCCTTAGGATATTGGCTTGACTACCAGGACTATGATGCGGATCATACTACTGGGATCTGGGTAGTCCACAAGCACATCCTTCAATTGTTCCTAGTCGAGGGCATATCGAGACAGGGCATCGATACACCATAGTAGACTAGTGTGTACGTTTCTTGATTCTGTATGGGGGCGATGGTTGATCCCATATCCATTGGTGTTTGACATCAAAGATTGTACATAGGTGCTAATTAGAGAATGGGTATATCGAACAGGACTCGCCGAGAACTCCTAGTTGGTATTATATTTATCGTCAGATAGCAGTTCTCTGATGACACTGGTACATGTTAGTCTGTACACCCGAGATCGTCATAGAGTTTTGTGTGGCTCCCACTGTGCTTTGATTTCCTTCCTACCACGGCTCAAAGGAGCCATGCAAACATGTGGATTTTGGATACAGTCCCGAGTCACATGGAGGCAATGAGCGATAGGAGGGGTTTCGTCTCTCCCGGTATTGGGAGTTGATGTTGCGCTATGCTCGATTGGCTATAACAGTAAGTCCCTGGCCATGGCTGTTGATGAGATTTACTGGTAAGTATTATCAGTAGTTTCTCATACAGTTATGAGCCATACATCGGCATGACTTATCAAGTTATTGGGGTCTGACAATAGCACCCCTAGACTCGAGATGCGACATATCAGGCGAAGAGACCGGATTGTATGGTAAGTGTTACTTATAGGCTTCATGGGAGTTTGGACAAGCTTGCTTGTTGATCTTCTAATCGCTCAATACCTGGATAGCCGTTACGTCCAGTTAGTACCACTGACGGCTTGTGGGTGACTGATGTGATCATCACCTACTGCTGGCATATTGACGAGTCTTTGGAGTCCGACATAGAAGTTTCCTGCTTCAAGCGAAACGAAGTAGGGCACATATGTGATATGTTTGGGGGCCTGATTAAATATGTGTATGTGATACCATATTCTAATCTGGCGGTTATATAATATTGGTCAGGTTATATGTGATATAACCGGATTATCGAATCAAGTATTGATTTGATAATGTGATATACAGATAAATGATATTAGTAGGTTATATATGATATAACCGGATTATTAAATCAAGTGTTAATTTAATAATATGATATATATTATATTTGATATAATTATATCTTAACTAATATTATTAGCTCACTAATTATTTTGTTATACATACATACATACATACATACATACATACATATATATATATATATATAATGAAGCATGTCATGAATTTCTATTTTTGGAAAATAGAGAAAGAGGTGGAAATGAGGAGGAATGGTGAGGCATAGCCTTTATCATTTATTTATTTGTCTTGACTCACTATTCCAGTATGGTTGCAATTTAATATTGATATTTACTCCATGCTTGAATGAGTGAAGGGTCAAGAGAGTTGACATACACTCTCATTTTTGGACTTGTGTTTTTCTAGAGCTCCTTCTTGAGTTGTTCTCTAGCTCCTCTTCTTCTTCTTCTTCCTCCTCTTCATGCATTCAAGCTTCAACCCCTCATATTTGATGTGAACCATGAAGCTTGAACAAAACTAGTGAGCAAACAAAATCCCTACTTCACCATCCTATACTTGATTAGTAATCAAGTGTAGTGTGTTGTCTTCACTAAAGAGTTTAGTGAGGAGATAGCTTGGATTGGAGGACTTCGGGTGGATCATCTTCGGCACGAAGATCATCGGAGGAAGCTTGCACCAACTCGAAGTGGAGCCTAGTGGAGTAGCGTGGACTACAACTCGAAGCTTTAGAAGAGAAGGATACGGTCATCAAAGGTTGTAGCCTCCTTCCCTTCTTGTAGTTATTCATATCATCATAGATAAAACCCTAATATTCTAATAAAGATCTTGGTTAGTGTTCGTTAGCACCCGAAATTTTTTAAAATTGCATGTGTGATGCCCGTTTAAACCCCGTCGCGGTGCTAGCGTACACTTTCATGGTATCAGAGCCAAGCTAGAACATTTGGGTAGGTCTTTACGATGTTAAAGTGTTCGATCGAATTTTTGAGACCCGGTTTTATCTAGTTTTTGTCGATTTTTCAAAAGTTGGAATTTTGGTGATTAAAAATATGCAAAAAAATGTGCATGCTTTTAAATGGATCCCCAAGAAAATTCAAGCCCTAACTCCTCCAAAGAGACATGGAACCGTGGCCCAATCCCATGTTTGGCTGCGGTTCCGCCGCACTTTTGGAGAGTTAAGGGATTATTTTTCTTGTGTTGATCCAATATAATATTTGGCACTTTCTGGATATTTTTAATGATGCTTAAGTTGTTGAGGTCTCTAGAATTTGTGGGTGTTTGAGAAATCGATCGCGATGTTTAGCGTCGTATAGATGATGATGATATGTGATACAATTGTTAGAATATGGAATAATTAGTTTTGTGAAAATTAGTTAGTATATTGTAAATCTAGCTGTTTAGTCTCATTTGATCGATTGCCATTGAGTTTTGATTCGGATCAAATCTCTGTCGCAATTGCGTATAGTACGCGATCACTTAGTCGGGAATCTTGTTGAATTATCCGATAGCTTATTGAAAAGAGTTTTCAATTTGAGACTAAAATACAAGGTTTATAAGTTAGGCATGAAATTCGGAATATAAGATATTCCGGGTTTATGATGTCTAAGGAAATACGGATTCTAATTATTGTAGTTTTTCATTTCTTTTATACGACCGTAAGTGTAATATGTGGGGTATCCCAAATCTCGTTTTTATATGTCAACGGAATTTAGGATACGCGTATTTACTTACGTTGATGACATGTGATGTTATGTGTTGCTGTGATCTGTTATATTGGATCGTCGTGAATGAATAGCCTTTGTTTTTTATGTGAGATGAGAGTTTTACAATTTTTATTCATGTAAAATTTGTATGTAATATTCTTTTATTGGGACACTTCCAGGTTTAGGATGATGTCACCATTCATGTATATTATTTACTTTTCCGCATTAGGATAGACCCAAGACGGGGAGCACAAGTAACTGGGTTCTAGAGTCCAGTGGGAGACCATCTCGAGGAGTTGAGACTGGGTCTCCTAACTCTAGAATTGGCAGGGTTGCTTGCCGCTCTCGTAGGGGTCTATGGGATATGGGTTTGGATATTCATTATGACCGTGGAATCCTTGTTTTTCATTATTGGCTTAATTTAAATTACGGACCTCCTAATATATCCAATATTTCATATGTTGACTTCTGCTGCTTGGTTCTGTGATGTTGATTATATAACTGCGTGAGACGAATACTATATTATATATATGATATATAATAAACGTTGCTTATGTTTTGCACTCGCGCTAGTATAGCCCCCGCTCTGCCGTTAGTTATGTAACCTAACGGTGCATGACGGGGTCCCGTGGCTAATGCGGATGGCATAAGCGTACGTTCTATTTTGGTTTCTTTTTCTGTGATGTTTAGGAAGCATTAAATGACGGGACTTCATTAATGAGATTAATGAAAAAAAGAAACCTAAAGATACTGCAGAATTAAAAGTTTTAAAAAAGGGTAGCTCTAGTTTTTGCTTTGCATAGTGGTATTCCTTGATGAATATCCAGCACCACATTCGATGAGGAAAGAGCCGAGATCCCTTCACCGGGAGTGACCTCTTGAACAAAACTAGCAAATGCTACAACTTACTCGGTTTATCATCATAGCTTCTGTAGTTCTTGCTTTGCATAGTGCTATTCCTTGATGGATATCCAGCACCTCATTCGATGAGGAAAGAGCCGAGATCCTTTCACCGGGAGTGACCTCTTTAGCAAAAGCTATTCGGTTTGTTTTTGAAAACTTCTCGATTTTAAAAGCGGAGTTTAAACCACTCCTTTTCAAAATCATTAGATTTTACAATGATATCAAGTTCATTACATTATAAGTTTTTTTTAAAACCAGTCGTAGCCCTCCGTCATTTCAAATAAGTGCTATTTAGTATTCATGCTACGTTTGTTGGTCTGCGTCAAGGCATAGTGTGCGGTAGCTGATTAGTGCTTATCTGCAGCATGTGATGCGATTGGATTAAGGTAGTCTTACGGCATTGTTTGGCCTGCGTCAAGGGTCGTACAGATGGGTTTAATTCAATCAAGAAATGAATGGGTTGAACTTGACTAGCGTCCTATTGGTTGTTTGGCCTGCGTCAAGGTCATAGGACGCTAGGGGAAAAAACAATTATTGGGAATTTCAAGTGTTGAAATTTGCAATGAGATTGCATACCTCCTATATGATAGTTGGATCCCGATACCCACGGTGAGTAAGAGTTACTCCTGGGAGAGTTTTGCACTTTACAATTAGCCGATCCATTAGGTGTCTAAGAAAAATGTTAACGGGGTGATGCCCCTGCGAAAATGAGGTTATTTAATTAGTTCCATGCGAAAGTTTAGGGAGACTCCTTCGGAGTACTAATACCTGCCTGGCCGAATGATTGGCGAACTTGTAGGGTATAATTAATCCCGGCTATTCTTACCTTTTAGGGTTTGAAGGAAGGTTTGATAAAAATAGTGGGAGCCATCCTGATTAGATATAATAATAACCAATCTAATCTTGCAAAGAGCGCACGCAAAGTGATTATTCGTCTCTCTCTCCTGGTAGCGACCGATGACATGTCTTAATTAAGATAATAATATGGATGTAATGACCGAACCTACTTATTATACTGGGCTAGGTTGCGCTTATTCTTATGATTGTCATAAGTCTCAGCAAGGAATAGGGGAATATCCTGATTCCTACGCCACCCAAACGAAGAATAAGTATGTTGATTCATCTTCTTCGGGTGTGTTCGTTACCGAGAGCTGTTTCTCAGTTAACTCTATGTCCTAGGTATTGGATACCGGATCAGGATCCCACGTATGTAATATGTTACATGGGCTAAAGAGAGGTAGAGAACTAGAAAAGGGTGATATGTCTCTTGTAGTAGGGAATGGTGCAATTGTTGCAGCCAAATCAGTTGGCGAATATCACCTTGTATTACCAAGACGTAAAACAATGATTTTAAGCGACTGTTATTTCGTACCAAAAATATTATGAATGTTTTCCTAAATCAAGTGTTGATTAGGTATGGTACGTTGTATAACGGTATATACGTTCTAAATCACAAAAGAGTTCTAAGTATACAGAACACACACAAGAGGAGCAGTTCAGAAATGAATGAAGCCTTCTTGTGGTATTGTAGACTAGGTCATATCAAATGCGACAGGACTAGCTAATGTTTTATAAGGATGCATATTTGAATCCGTTCGAATTTATATCTTATGAAACTTTCTAGTCATGTCTCAAAGGAAAGATGACCAAATCTCCATTTACTTGACACGGAGAAAGAGCTACTGAACTCTTGGGACTGATACATAGTGATGCATGCGGTCCTATGTCTACACATGCCACGAATGGTTTCTCGTACTTTATTACATTCACCGATGATCTCTCAAGATACGGATATGTGTTCCTGTTGAAACACAAATCTGAATCTTTTGAGAAATTCAAGCAATATAAGTACGAAGTTGAGAACCAGACGGGTAAAAGTATTAAAATCCTTCGATATGACCGGGGAAGAGAATACTTGAGCACGGAATTCAAAGAATACTTAAAAGAGAATGGGATTCTCTCTCAGCTTACTCGTACGTCTACACCACATCACAACGGAGTATCGTAGCAGAGGAATCGCACCCTATTAGATATGGTGCGCTCTATAATGAGTAATGCTGAGTTGCCTATTTCCTTTTGGGGTTATGCACTTGAGAAAGCTGCATTCCTATTGAATAGAGTTTCAAACAAATCCTTTACCCACTACTCCATATGAGATATGGAATGGGAAGAGACAATCTCTTAAACGAGTTAAGATATGGGGTTGTCCGGCCTATGTTAAAAAGAAAAATCTAGACAAGCTCGAGGTAAGATCAGTTCTGTGCAAGTTTGTAGGATATCCCAAACAAACGCGAGGGGATATCTTCTACCACACCGATGAATAAAAAGTGTTTATTTCTTGACATGCCAAATTTTTAGAAAAGGAATTTTTTGGTCAAAGAAATCAGTGGAAATGAGGTAGAACTGGAAGAAGTTCCAGCAACACAAACTATTACTGACGATTTAGTGGAACTAGAGGATTCAATAGTCCCCAACGAACCTCAACCACTCCGCAAATCTAGTAGGGTTTCTCATCCACCTGAGAGATACTACGGTTTTCTCATAGACGGTGGAAGCGAGGATTTCATCATGGAAGATGATGATCCAACTAGTTTTGAGCAGGCCATCATAAGTGGAGAATCTGTGAAATGGCTGGATGCTATGCGATCTGAGATGGAATCCATGTACACCAACAAAGTATGGACTTTGAAAGTTGCTCCTGAAGGGGTAAAACCCATCGGGAGCAAGTGGATCTTGAGAAGATAATTGGTGTAGATGGAAAAGTTGAGACTTTCAAAGCTAGACTTGTAGCAAAAGGTTTTCGTCAAAGACAAAATGTCAACTATGATAAAACCTTTTCTCCAGTGGCTATACTTAAGTCCATCAGGATCCTACTTGCCGTTGTTGCATACCATAACTACGAATCTGGCAGATTGCACGTCAAGACTGCTTTTCTAAATGGTAACTTAGAAGAGAACGTGTACATGACACGGCCAGAGGGTTTCGTAGATAGTGGGAGCAGCGGAAGCATATGCAAGCTGCTTAAATCAATTTACAGATTAAAGCAGGTATCGCGGAGCTGGAACATCTGTTTTGATGAAGCTATCAAAGAGTTTGACTTCATCAAAAATGTAGATGAACTATGTATATATAAGAAGGTAGTAGAGAGTAAGGTTGTCTTCCTCGTATTGTACGTGGACGAAATACTCTTGATAGGAAATGATGTTCCTATGCTACACTCTGTCAAGTTCTTCTTATCACACATGTTCTCCATGAAAGATCTAAGTGATGCCTCCTACATCCTGGGGATATAGATCTATAGAGATAGATCTAGACAAATGTTGGGATTGTCCCAATCCAGGTATATTGACACCATACTAGAGAGGTTTGGTATGGAAGATTCTAAGCATGGTAATGTACCCGCTTGTTCAAGAGTCACTTTCTCTAAAAAGATGTCTCCCAAGACTGATTTGGAGAGGGCTCGCATACAAGGGATACCCTATGTTTCGGTAGTCGGGTCAATCATGTATGCGATATTATGTACCAGATCAGATGTAGCTTACTCACTGGGTGTAGTGAGTAGGTATCAATCAGATCCAGGGGAGAAATACTGGACAGCTGTGAAGAACATTCTTAAGTACTTGAGAAGTACTAAATAGATGTTGTTGGTGTATGGTAACGGTGAACTCTAAGTAGGAGTCCTTTACCGATTCGAGCTTCCAGAGTGATAAGGACGACAGTTAGTCGGTCTCGGATTTTGTCTTCACCCTCAGTGGAGGGACGGTATGTTGGAAGAGTTCCAAGCTAGATACCGCAGCAGACTCAATGATGATGTAACATTTCAGAAAAATAAAATATTATTTTGGGAATTTTTTATACAATTTAATAATAATTTTTATGAATATTTTAATATGGCGGTATAATTAAATACCGATAAATTGGAGAAAATTTGGAAAATTATAGAAATTACTGAAATGAGGATGTTTTAAATGAATTAAGCAAATTATTAAATTTTATAATTAATTATACTCTATTTTAATGCTAATCGCGCTTAAAAATCGCTAATCGCGCATTAAGCTGGATTTGTGCACATGACATGCACCAAGTCATTTTCACACTTGTTACATTTTTCCTACATGGCTTTTCTTTTCTTTTCTTTTCTTTGCATGGTTTTTGTTTTTAAAAGGAGAACAAAAGAAAATAGAAAAGAAAAGGAAAAAAAAGAAAATGATAAAGAAAGAGGGATGGGCATGAGAGAGAGAGATGTGAGGGGTCAACCTTGGACCATACCACATTGTTCCCTCCATCATCTTCATCATTCTTTCCTCTCTTCTTCAGCTCCATGGTAGCACACCTCATCCTCCTCCTCTACCTCTTCATTACACCATCAAAAACACACCAAAAGTCCATCCCCACTTCTTCAAAAACATGCACAAGCTCACTAGATGCACTTTGGACCAAGAAAGGATGGATTTTGGAGACTTGGGCAACTGAAGAAAATTCTTGAGTTGCCAAATGAGGTATTTCTTTCACATTAAGTGTATTATTTCAATTGCTTTAGCCTCTATTCAAGTTTAAAACCGATTTAGTGAAGTTTTGTGAACTTTGAAATTCCTAGATGAGGTGTGAGGGAATTTTGAGTTGTGGTTGTGTTATTGAACCGTATTGGTGACCTTAGACCCCCCATGGTGTTAGAAACCCAGACCATGCTTGAACTAAAACCTGAAACCCAAAAACTGAAACTTTCATGTCGGTTTGTGAGTTATTGTGGGTGCAGGGAAATCTGGGATAACCTGGGACTTTTACCGGAAACCCAAACAACTTCAGAGACCTAGGAATGACACTACGAGGCCACCCTACCAATAAGAGACCAATCCAACCCTGTAAAACCGAGCTCACCGGATCTAGCGGGGTAGTGGCCGGCCACTCTATAGAAATTGGTTCCTAAGTTGCTTCTATAGCTTATATACACCCTATACATCACCCCAGTACTGTTTGTGCATCTTGTTTACACCTTAACTAAAATCTGGGACCACTTTCTTGAGTTGCTGTTTTTATTCGGGGTTATGTTTTACGTATTTTGAATTCTTGATTTTAGTATTTGGTATTGTATTTGGTCACTTGACGTTTGTACGTCGATATCGAGTGTTATTTGGTTGATTTGTGTGAGTAGACCATAGGTTTTGACCTATGTGAGATTCGTGTGTCGTTTCGATTTCGAATTGGATTGTAATGCGATACAATGTGCTATGATATGTAGGTACCCTCCTGAAGACTTTGAGACGACAAGCGAGTGCGTGGCGACATCGGCATCGGCAAGCGAAGAACAGGTGAGTAGACCTATATCTACGGAGGAAGTCGGGTGGATGGCGTATAGCACCCCCGTAAACTTGATGGAAACCGATATATATATATATAGAATATGAGTAAGGAAACCTAGATTAGGAAACTAAGGTTATGGTTAAAAGATAGTTAAAGATGAATGATTGAATATATATACATATGAAGATATGAGATGAAAACTATAAAGACATGAAAAATGAACGTGAATCTCGACTTATAGAATTGTAGTTATACTAGAATAGTATGAGTTTTAGAGTAACATGAAAATTGATGTGTAGGGTAGAATGCATATATAATGGACTTGATGTGAGACATAATTGCGATGAAAAGAATATACGATGTGATATGATGACTTGATGGATATGTTGGTATACGGATGCGAGTCGATTGAAATGATTGATACCTTTGCCGGTCCCTCGATATGAGATTGTTATGGATGCAACCTGGGATGTAGGTATATAGAGATATATAAATGTTGTGAATCATGTGTGATATGTCATACGAGACGTTAGGTCTGTACCCCTCATTGTCATACAAGATGATAGGATCCCCGATGGTTTGGGGACACCGTACGATGATTTTCCGTACGTGACGATTTTTATGACGATTGATCCTTACCCTTGACTAGAGGATGCCGTTCGATGGATTATACTGTACGTGATATTGTGAGGCTGGATGCTGATTGATAGATTCACAGACTCGGCCATGTTAGATACGTATCCCTTATAGCTTTAGCTGATGATTTACCTTATGCTGCATTCATGTCATTCTCATCGCATTGCTTATACCTGTGCTAGTACACCTGCACCATTATCGATGATGCGTATATTTCACTTACACAGATTTGCCGGCTTACACACTTCATCATCGATAATTGCCATGTCACTACACAGTAGAATTGCTGCATCATGATATGATTCCTTGCATAGTTTACTTGCTATAGTTATATATGCACCTTATACGATGTTGCATTTGACTTGGGAGAAATTGGGAACCACAAGATATATTTTAAAAACTGGATTCATTTAAAAAGGCGGCTTTCCCTCGACATGTGTATATTACTGATTCCATATTGCATGATATACTGATATGCTTGCATTTCTTTTATATGTCACATACATCATGCTTTACGATTATACGCATTGAGATATGCCGTTTTCATGAGATTTCTGGATTTGAGAACCGTGGTTATTTCAAAAGAAAGTATGTATTGTTTTAAAAACCCGGTTTCTCTTGATATGATATTTCAGTGCGTCCACCATGCATTTTCTCGGTTCTGAGACGTGTGATATGTGAAACCCGATTAGAGGAGGATGATCCGTTTGCGGGTTCTTGGTGGACCCGGTATGGTTCCCCGGGGCAAGAAATGTTTTTCGTGGAGTAAACGATGAGCCTGGTAGGGTGGCTAGTACCTACCGGTGATTGGTTGGACCTGGTGGCTATCCGGAGGATACCGACCGGAGTCGAGAGATTATATGGGCCGATCCGGACTGACGGAGCCCAAGAGATATGAGGTTTTACGTGCCGATGCTGGACACGGGTTTCATGATGTTTCGAGTGTCGATGCTGGACACTCAGGTTCCATGATTTGTTGTGTCGTGAGGGACACACGTTGATTTATATCCTCATACTTTTATGCATATGCTTTTATGATATTTACATGCATGATATTGTTGTGTCATTGGTTGACACGGGGACGAGATCCGCATGCATACAGGTATTGATTCTTTGGTTGGACGAGATCCACATGCATGCATACATTGATTACGTTGTTGGATGATGTCCACATGCTGCTAGGCATTTATTTATAGTGTTGGCACATATACAGACCCGGTCACCCTAGATATCATAGTATTACCTTTATGATATAGTTGACCTATGAGTCGTTGTTTATTCGATTTCTATCTGTAGATGTTTTTCTATTCATGAGTTGGCAACTCACCCCCGTTGTGCCACAGTTCTTGCAGGTTGACCGCATGAATCCGTAGCGGCATCGCTGGCACATAGCTTCATTTGGGTGTTTTGCTTGGTACGTGGGACATTGTATCGTACCTACTCTTGTATTTACTATTCATATTGTATCTAGTCAACTCCATCAATCAAAACTAGTGTTTGTATAAGTAATGAGACTTAGTGAGACTTGTAGTTGCGAAACTTGAGCGATGGGTTTTATGTTCTCCTTTTGGGTTGGTATCTCGCTTTATTCTTTATTTTTGGTGTTGATCTTCGTCATTGGGCGTCGTATACTTTTATATACTGTCATGCGTGTTTGTGATCCACCGTTTGGCGAAAAGCTAGCTCCCGCTTGGGGATGCCTTTATCATTATTATGTAGTTGTGGTTTTGGATCAAAATATACAAAGGAGGTGTTGCCCAAATTTTTAAAAGACGAAACATGTTTTCAAACTAGTAAATTTCACTTGCATTTTCATGTTTCTTTTTTACGCATTAAGAAATCTTTGATTTCATCGTACCTTATTTTCAAAACTTCACCTCTTTTATTTTCTTAAAAAGTTTTAGATTTCTGGATTCGGCTTACTTGAATTACGTTACGCTTTTAGACGTGGCGTGATTTAAGTGCCGGTCATGAGCTAATATTTCGGGTCGTGACAGATGAAGGCTGAATACATCGCTACCAACGATGCAGCCATAGAGACTGTCTGGATGAAGAAGTTCATGAGATAAACTTGGTGTGGTGCCTACCATTGAGCATTCAATACCTGTGTATTGTGATCACAATAGAGTTGTGGCTTTGGCCTAGGAACCACGGTCCCATCAGCGAACCAGACATATTCTTAGGCGGTATCACCTGATCAAGGAGACAGTAGATCTCCGGGAGATTGAGGTCAGGAGAGTTGACATTGAGGACAACACAACGGATCCACTCACCAAGGCCCTCCCCTAGATGCTAATCGCGAGACTTTTAGAATGCTGGGTATGAGATACTACAACAACTGGCCTTAGTGCAAGTGGAAAATTGTTAGTGATATGTATGCCCTAGAGAACATTATTGTATGATATAGTGGATACTTGGACATATATATGGAGGACTTTCTTGCTCGACATGATAGTATGCTATCCGGTTTCCTTTATCTTAACATGTTCACTGGTATTATTATACTATCTCTCATATACATGTTGATAAAGCCCTTAGGATATTGGCTTGATTACCAGGACTATGATGTGGATCATACTACTGGGATCTGCGTAGTCCACAAGCACATCCTTCAAATGTTCCTAGTCGAGGGTATATCGAGACAGGGCATCGATACACCAGAGCAGACTAGTGTGTACATTTCTTGACCCTGTATGGGGGCGATGGTTGATCCCATATCCATTGGTGTTTGACATCAAAGATTGTACACATGTGCTCATTAGAGAATGGGTACACCGAACAGGACTCGCCGAGAACTCTTAGTTGGTATTATACCTATCTTCAGATAGCAGTTCTCTGGTGACACTGGTACATGTTAGTCTATAGACCCGAGATCGTCACAGAGTCTTGTGTGGCTCCTACTATGCTTTGATTTTCTCCCTACCACGGCTCAAAGGAGTCGTGCAAATAGGTGGATTTTGGGTACATTCCCGAGTCACATGGAGGCAATGAGCGATAAGAGGGGTTTCGTCTTTCCCGGTATTGGGAGTTGATGTTGCGCTATGCTCGATTGGCTATAATAGTAAGTCCTTGGCCATGGCAATTGATGAGATTTACTGGTAAGTGTTATCAGTATTTTCTCATACCGTTATGAGCCATACATCGGCTTGACTTATCAAGTTATTGGGGTATGACGATACCACCCCTAGACTCGATATGTGACATATCAGACGAAGAGACCGGACTGTATGGTAAGTGTTACTTATAGGCTTCATGGGAGTTTGGACAAGCTTGCTTGTTGATCTTCTAATTGCCCTATACCTGGATAGCCGTTACGTCCAGCTAGTACAGCCGACAGCTTGTGGATGACTGATGTGATCATGACCTACTGCTGGCGTATTGACGAGTCTTTAGAGTCCCACATAGAAGTTTCCTGGTTCAAGCGAAACAAAGTAGGGCACATATACGATATGTGCGGGGGCCTGATTAAATATGTTTATGTGATACCATATTCTAATCTGGCGGTTATATGATATCGGTCAGGTTATATGTGATATAACCGGATTATCGAATCAAGTGTTGATTTGATAATGCGATATACAGATAAATGATATTAGTAGGTTATATATGATATAACCGGATTATTAAATCAAGTGTTGATTTAATAATATGATATATATTATATTTGATATAATTATATCTTAACTAATATTATTAGCACACTAATTATTTTGGTATATATATATGTATTAATATATATGATATATATGATATATATATATATATATATATATATATATAATGAAGCATGGCATGAATTTCTATTTTCGGAAAATAGAGAAAGAGGTGGAAAATGAAGAGGAATGGTGAGGCATGGCCTTTATCATTTATTTATTTGTCTTGACTCACTATTCAAGTATTGTTGCAATTTAATATTGATATTTACGCCATGCTTGAATGAGTGAGGGGTCAAGAGAGTTGACATACACTCTCATTCATTTTTGGACTTGTGTTTTTCTAGAGCTCCTTCTTGAGTTGCTCTCTAGCTCCTCTTCATCTTCTTCTTCCTCTTCATGCCTTCAAGTTTCAACTCCTTACATGTGATGTGAACCATGAAGCTTGAACAAAACTAGTAAGCAAACAAAACCCCCACTTCATCATCCTACACTTGCTTAGCAATCAAGTGTAGTGTGTTGCCTTCACTAAAGAGTTTAGTGAAGAGGTAGCTTGGATTGGCGGACTTCGGGTGGATCATCTTTGGCACAAAGATCATCGGAGGAAGCTTGCACCAACTCGAAGTGGAGCCTAATGGAGTCGCGTGGACTACAACCCGAAGCTTTAGAAGAGAATAACATGGTCATCAAAGGTTGTAGCCTCTTTCCCTTCTTGTAGTTGTTCATATCATCATAGATAAAACCCTAATATTCTAATAAAGATCTTGGTTAGTGTTCGTTAGCACCCAAAATTTTTAAAATTGCATGTGTGATGCCCGTTTAAACCCCGTCGCGGTGCTTGCGTACACATTCAGTTTTTCGGACCCTCCACCTCTCTGAAGACGTTAAATAATTACAACGACATATATTAGAGGTGTGGAAAGATATACCTTTGAACTAAATCCTGTATTTGTGGGAGAAGATCATGGTGGATCTTAGAATCGTTAGTCTTATATGAGATTAAGATTAATTTGGACATCATTGATATGTTGAACAGTGGATCATGTATAAGATGCCAAATCTTTTATACTTATTTTATTTAAACTAAGTAGTCAAGCCAAGACTTGCTGTCCAAGTACGCAAGTGTATATGACTTACATGCAAATTTGTTTTGATCTGAAAAGGGAGTGCGCACGTGCTTTGCACGTAGTTACGCAATTGTATCAAGTCAGTGTGTTGCGCATGTGCATATCGCGTGGTTCACACTTGCTTCAGAATCATATGCGTGCATGCATATATGTGCGCATGTGTTTAAAGGTCAACATGCATATCATGTGACAATTGCACATCTATGGTTAACATTCAACAAGCGCACGTGCATGCCTACAGAGGCAGCATCCAATAAGTGCGCACATCTCCAGGGGCTTTCCCATAGACAATTTTATTAAGTGCGCAGTAGTTTGAGTCAGAAAGCAAAAGCTTTCATAGAGAAGTAATGGTTTCTTTTTCTTTTTTATTCTTCTGTTCTTTTCCTTCTTCTTTTATTTTTCAAGAAGCAAAAACTTCGATTTAAGATCTTTTGATCTTTTGTCTGTGAATCAATGGATTCGATAAAGAAGCAAAGGCTTCTATAAAAGAAAAAGCTTTTATGGGGGGAAAGAGAAGTTTTTTCTCTTTTATCTCTACCTTACGCACTTATTCACTGAGGGAGGAGACGATGAAAATTTGAGATTTTCTCAAACTTATGGGGGGTTTCCTCTTCCCAATTTTTTCATATGAGGATCCTATTTATAGGAGAGAAGAAGTTAGGGTTTGTTTGATCTGTTTTAATCTCAATCTGATTTTAAATTGACCTAAGAAGATTTAATTGATTTATATCAATTAAGGGTGACATACGCACCGTTGAATCTTTGATCCCAAATCAATTTAGTTTGATTTGTTAAATTCCTTTCAATGAAAAAGATTTAGTTTCCTTCGTTTAGAAGCATCTGCTTTGTTTGGGCGGCTGCACATATTAAGATAGTGCACACGTGCATTGCACATATCGGTGCATACCTATTGATTAATAGGTGCGCAGTTGGAAACATCTGCTGTAGTGCGTACATGTATTGCACGTACCATTGCACACATGTTGATTTAGATTCATTAATAGGTGCACATATGCATTGCACGTACCGTTGCTGCCACATCCCGCTTCCCAGTAGACAGAAAACGATGACGTGGTAAACCCGCGACATATCTATTCAGAGAAGGTCATTCCCTAAATAAATATACTTAGCGTATTGAAACAATAATACACAATGCAAGAATAAATGGACTGTACAATTTTTAACAAATATCTATATTTATTTTCAAACTTGAAATATTTACAGATATGTGAGTTCAACTGAAAGTAAATGCAAAAATAGAAATGCCGAAACAGGTGGCATACATAAACTGAAAGAAGGAAGCTAAGCTAATCCTGAATAGCTATCTTGTCATGACCAGAAAATTTAGTTCGTGACCGGCATTTAAATCACACAATGTCTAAAGGCATAACGTTATTAAAGTAAGCCGAAGCCCAGAAATCTAAACCTTTTTAAGAAAATAAAAGAGGTGAAGTTATGAAATAAAGGTATGATGAAATCGAATGTTTTTATAAATGCATAGATAATGGAACATGAAAAATGCAAGTGTATTTTACTAATTGAAAAAAACATGTTTCGTCTTTTAAAAATTTGGGCAGCACTTCCTTTGTATATTTTGATCCAAAACTGCATATACATGATAATATAAAAGGCATCCCCAAGCGGGAGCTAGCTCTTCACCAATCGGCGGAATCAAAACCACGTAAGTCAAAATATATGTATACGATACCCAATGGCGAAGATCAACACGAATAATAATGAATAAAGCAAGACATCAACCCACCAAGCGAATATATAACCCATCGCTCTAAGTCTCGCAACCACAAGTTTCTTTTAAGTCTTACTACTTATACAAATACTAGTTTCTAGTTTCTGATTGATGGAGTTGACTAGATA
This sequence comes from Agapanthus africanus, assembly GCA_030015575.1. Lineage (NCBI taxonomy): Eukaryota > Viridiplantae > Streptophyta > Magnoliopsida > Asparagales > Amaryllidaceae > Agapanthus > Agapanthus africanus. The sequence goes on along the minus strand of CM057342.1, from coordinate 255,767,379 downwards.
CAACAGGAATAATAAATACAAGAGTGACACGATCAAATATGTACCACCTACCAAACCAATTCACCCGAAAGCAAGCTGTGCCAACGATACCGCTACTGATCCATGCGGTCAAACTTGCAAGAACTGTGGCACAACGGGGGTGAGTTGGCAACTCGTGAGTAGAAAACATCAGCAGGTAGAAATCGAATAAAACAACGATTTCCTAGGTCAACTATATCATAAAGGTAATACTATGATATTTAGGGTGACCGTGTCTGCATAAATGCCAACAATAATCAATGCCTGTATGCATGCGAATATCATCCACGTGTCCATCAATGACACAACAACATGAAAACATATGCATGTAAATATGATGATATCAACCAACGTGTGTCTGTCAAGGACACAAACCATATCATGAAAATGTATATCTGTATGTATGAGGATATCAACTACGTGTTTCTATCAACGACACATCATAATCATAGAACCTGAGTGTCCAACACCGACACTCGAAATATCATGAAAAACCCGTGTCCAGCATCGACACATAAATCCTCATACCTCAGGCGCCGCATCCTCAGATTTGCCCTCATATCTATCTCATCTCAGGCGCCGCATACTCTGATCGGCCCTCATATCTATATCATGACTTCGGCCGGTATCCTCCGGACAACCGCCGGGTCCAACCAATCACCGGTAGGTAGTGCTCCCTCTGCCAGGCTCATCGTCTACACCACGAAAATCATTTCTTTCCCCGGGGTACCATACCGGGTCTACCATGTACCCGCAGACGGTGCCTACTGCTTCTCGAATCGGGTTTCATATACCAATCTTAGAACCGAGAAAACTCATGGTGGACCTCTCGAAATATCATATCAAGAGAAACCGGGGTTTTAAAACAATACATACTTTCTTTTGAAATATAACCACGGTTCTCAAATCCAGAATCTCATGAAAATAACATCTCAATGCGTATAATCATAAAGCATGATGTATGCAAACATAGGACAGAAAAGTGAGCATATCCAGTATATCATGCGACATAGCATAATGATGCGAGCATAGCAATATATCATGCAACATAGCATAGTGATGTGAGCATATCCAATATATCATGTGACATAGCATAATGATGTGAGCATAGCAATACATTATGCAACATAGCATAATGATGTAGTAACTCTACTGTGTAAGTGACATAGCAATTATCGATGATGAAAGTGTGTGAGCAGGCAAATCTGTGTAAACATACGCATCATCGATAATGGTGTAGGTGTACTAGCACAGGTATATATATAATGAAATGAGAATATCATGAACGTAGCAGAAAGTAAATTGTGAGCACAATGCTAGAAGGTATACATATCTAATCCAACATCTACGTAAAGGCTCAATTAAGCGGTGTAGATGGGGATTAAATATCTATAACATATGAGAGTCGGTGAATCTATCAATCGACATCCAGCCTCACAATATCACGTACGGTATAATCCATCGTACGACATCCTCTAGTAAAGGGTATGGATCATGTAAGTGCACGGCGGCGCCCCGGCCTCCATCCCGAGGCCAAATGCGGAAGCGATGGTTAACTTTAATTTTTCTTGAACCGGCACCACCGCGCACTAAAACCCGGATCGAACCATTAACTAGTCCTAGCTAACTACAAGATGGGGAAGAGAGATATACCGACTGATCCGTGTCCTCCGGTCTTCTCGTCGTCGTCCTGATCTCCCGCGGAAGCTCCGGTCTCCACCTCGTCGCCGGAAGGGCACCACGTCGCCGGCTTCTTTTACGGGCTCCCACCTCTATACCGAGGCAACTCGGGCACGAAGCTGGCGAGTCGATGCGCCCAAGATTTGCTGTAGAAAGTGTAGTGCTCATGTCTCATTTTTTGGGTTTGTGGAATTGCCATATGGTGGAGATATGAACTATGGAGTTTTTCTTGGGAATTTTTGGTGAAGGAAAATGATATGAGATCATCCAAATATCACCCACCACAAAATGGGACAGCCCCCCCTCTATGTGGCCGGCCATGACCAAAAAGGGTGAGAGAGTTGTGAGTGAATGGGGGAGAGCCTCTCAATCATAATGCAAGAGGGAAAAATAATGTTATCATGAAAAAGAAATGATTACAAGATCAAACCCATACTCCAAAACAACCATCATCACAAGCATGATGACTCCAAAAGGTCAAGCCATCATGAACAAAGAAAGTCAAGTGATGGTGCATCATCATGATCCAACAAAATGCAAAGAACACCCTCCACAAATACTTATTTGCACAAATGCAAATAAGCCCTCCTCCACCAATCTTCGGCCAAAGAAGGATACAAAGAAATATGGCCGAAACGGAAAGCAAACTGGCAACTCCAGAAAACTGGTCCCGTAATAAATTACAGGAAAACCGTGCTTCTGTGCATACACACCCGCATCTGTATTCTGACCGAAATACAAATGCAATGAGACAAAATCTACACTGTACTATACTAGGATCCGGCTTAAACCAAAGCCGGCTAGTAATATCCGTTCGATCCTGATCCGTGCAATACCGCACGTATCTTATCGAACCCTGCCATATCTCCATACGGCCTCTACAGCTTTTCGCCCGAAAACTTGAGCAACTGAATGTGGGGGACTCTAAAGACTCGTCAACACCTTGGTTGTGGATTTAACCACTAGCACGTCAGAGGTATAAGCCAATACATGACGGGCCACCAGCTATTGACCAAAAGGGACGTCGATGAGCGAACTCATCCTGACACCCTACTGAGCCTGTCAGTGACAATATCCGTACAGTCCGGTCCGTTCGTCTATGAGCATCGCATGGCGGGCCTAGGGGGTTGGTGAAAGTCAGACCCCCAAAAGCGGTACAAGTCGTGTCGGAGTGTAGCCCAGAACACCCTGAGATACTACTGGAATACCTACCAGTAAATCTCCTGCCTCGGACGAGGGCTTCGTGTAATGGCTCTCCTAGACACAGCGCGACCTCACCCCCAATACCGGGAGAGACGAACCCCTGAAGATCCGCTCACTGCTTCCATGTGGCTCGGGACTGTACCCAACTAAAACCTGTTTGCACGACTCCTTTGAGCATGGTAGGGTAGTAATCAAAGTACAGTGGGAACTCACACGAGACAAATGACGATCTTCAGGTCGATGAACTAACCTGTACACATGTCACCAGGGAACTGCCATATGACGTCAGGTATAAGACCAATTAGCATGTTCCCGGCGAGTCCTGTCCGGTGTACTCATAACCCAATGAGCATCTGTATACATCTTAGGTGATCCAACTGACACCAGTGGCTTGTGAGACCGGCCACCGCCCCTCGTCGGGGTCTCGACTGTATACACTAGTCTACTCTGGAGTATCGATGCCCTGTCTCGAAACTCCCACGACTAGGGACCTTTTAAGGATGTGCTTATAGACCCCAGCTCCCACTTATATGATCGCCCTCATACTGCTGGTGGTCAAGCAAGAATCCTAGGGGCTCTATCAACGTGTAATAGCGACATGTCAGGTCACCTAAAGCAGTACACAATGATAAAGATAAACCAGATAGCATACTATCATCTCGAGTAAGACTGTCCTACTGGGACAGGTCCTCCCTCAATCATTGCAATCACGTGCCTGTGATCCAATAATTGACTCTGAGGGCACTATCTCCAACAGATCAATCATCAAGTAAAACTCATCACGTACGGTATCCATCTTACGACGGCATTAAACCATTAGGGATCCTATCAACCTATATGACAATGAGGGTACGGACCTAACATCTCGTATGACATATCACACTTGATTCACAACATTATATATATATATATATCTATATACCTATATCTCAGGTCACATCCGTATCAATCTCATATCAAGGGACCGACATAGATATCAATTATCTCATATCGACTCGCATCCGTATAACGACATATCAAACCAAGTCATCATATCTCATCGTATACTCTTTTCATCACATCAATATCTCATATCAAGTCATTTTCTTAATCTCATAACATATTTATCAACCTCATAACATGCCACTATAATCTCATACTAATTCTCTTTCATTATACACACACACACACACACATATATATAGTGATTCACATTCACGTTTTATATCCTTATATATCAATTCGAGACATCATTTCTATCATATCATGTCACACTAAACCATACACTATAACCTTAAGTCATGGTATATATTGTCTCCTACTAATTCTTTAACCATATCCATAAGTTTCTGACATGGTTTCCTTAACTATATTATATATATATATATCGGTTTCCATTATAATTTGCGGGGGTGCTATACGCCATCCACCCGACTTCCCCCGTAGATATAAATCTACTCACCTGCGGAACTCCTTGTTCAGCCGTAGTCGATGTGCTTCGTCGTCTCGGAATCCATGCGAAGTTACCTACAAATCAACACATATCGCCACGTTATGAAAACCAAATCCGGAAAACCGATACGGCACACGGTGCGCACATAGGTTAGAACCAATAACCTACGCATGCAAAAGCAACCAAACAACCCCCGTCGTTGACGTACAAACATCAAACGACCAAATCACATAACTAATATCAAAACCAAGAATTCCAAAAATACGGAAACATAACCTAAAACCATCCCAATATGCTCCCAGATTTTAGCTCAGGTAATCTGGGGCAAAAAGAAAAATACAGTAGCTATGTTATAAGGTATGTGAGCTACTGGCAAAACCCCAACACCAAATCTGCTACTGTAACCGACCTAACTGCTACAGTAACCTCCGGGGTTGGCCCCACCTTGGAATTTGGGCCTCGTCTTCTCATGGGGGTCTCCTATTGGTCTAACTAGGTTAATGTATATTTTTGATTTTTTTATAAAGGTCCTGGGTTGCTCCAGATTCCCTGTAGATCTCCAAAAATGTCACAAAACCGACACGGGAAGTTTCTAAGTTCGTATTTTGGTTTCTATCCCGTGTTTTAGGCTATAAAATCAACATTAGGGTCTTGTAAATAGCCACTAAACATCACAAGTCCACACAATCACCCAAAACCTCTCTTGCAAACATCGCTAATCTAAATCGATTTAACTCTAAACTACTATAGGGTGCTAGGAAACTAAAAATCTAAAGTAGAAGTGTAGGAATTACCTCGTTTGGCAACTTAAGAATTTTCTTGAGTTGCTCAAAGTCTTCAAAATCCAATTTTGAAAGGTCCAAAGTGTTGAGGATGAAGTTGTGGATCTTTTTAATGAAGAGAGTATAGGGTTTTAGTGAACGGTTGGAGATGGAACATGAGGGTAGAGGTGGAGGAAGCAAGAGGATGAAGGAGATGAAGATGATGAAGGGAAAATAATGAGGTCAAAGTCTCTCTCTCTCTCTCACCCACACTCTCGTATGTGGCATGCCATGCCACATGGGCCCCCCATTCTCTCCTTAATTATACTCTCTTATCTTTTCTTTTTGATTTCTTTTCTTCCCTCACTCAATTAATACCAAACACATAGCACAAATAAAATGAAACAACATACAACAAAATGCAATATATCATGGTGCACTAGCCATGACTAATTAAAAATACGGATTTGGCCTAATCGTGATTAGTAGTGCACTAATCAAGTTTAGTTTAAACTAGCATATAATTAATTTTAAAAATACCGAAATCCGATAAATATATTTTTAAATGAATAAATTATTTTAATCTCCAATTATTTCACAAATATCGGTATATATTTATACCATTTTACGAAAATCTCAAATTCGCAAATCGGGTAGTTTTCATGAAATATATTATTTTAATATTAAATTCCAAAAACAATATTTTATATTTTCTGAAATGTTACAATCTTCCCCCTTTAAATAAATTCGGTCCCCGAATTTAAATTTAAACCCCCAAATGCTAAAACATTTCAATAATCAGCTCAAGTCAACGGGGCTCCGAAATTACGGAAAATACAGAAATACCACAGCGCATAAAGTGCGCATGGAAACGAGTATAAAACTCAAGGTCGAACTCCGTCAAGCGTCACACAATCATCGGAGTTATAATGGAGATACAAATCTCGAATCCACTACTGAAATCCAATATACACCAGTCGAATACTATAATACGTATATAGTACGCATCCTTGGAAAAATCTTCTAAAACTGAATAAAACACATGCAAAATCTTTTCTGAATCGCCGGGTGATACGTAACTCACAGCACAAGTGACGGATGCTCGTTTGTAAAGTAGTAAATATATATATATATATATATATATATATATATATATATATATGTTTTTCTCAAATTATACATCCCGCCTTTTGAAATATCCAGGAGGTTTTCTTTGTAAAATTTCGTGTCACTCACGGACATATAGGAAATAGCGAGACTATAGCTCCTTTTTGAAAAGCTCTTATTAAACTTTTAATGCATGCAAAGTACTCAGGTACTGTCATCAGATCAGTCCTGTTTGGCTACTCCATAATATAGTGCCCAACATGAAAACAAAGTGCTCAAGAGCAAAATCAGCCTCAAAACGGCGTATCCAATAATCACGTGCGTTTGGTGCGCATGGAAATCAAATCCAATATAAGTGCTACGATATGAACAAAGGCAAATCTAAGTGCAACGGGTGTGTGCACAAAAGCATCTATCAAATGCAACTGGTGTGCATGACAACAACATCAAGTGCATTTAAAGTGCACGAAAATCTCAACCCAGTGCAACTAACCTGCACGAATGAAAATCCCAATCGAGTGCATCTGGTGTGCTCAAAATCACATCTCATATCATGCGGCCAACATGCGTGAAAATCCAAATCAAGTGCATCCGACATACACGAATAAAACCTCAATCAAGTGCATCCATCATACACGAATGAAATCTAAATCAAGTGCATCCAACATGCACGAATAAAATCTAAATCAAGTGTATCCAACATGCATGAATAAAATCTCACTCAGGTGCATTCGATGCGCACAAAATCCAGTACCAAGCGCATAATATGTGCAAAAATCCAACACAAGCGCGTCAGGTCCGTATAAATGCCTAGTGCAGTAAAGCGCATGAAAACGAACGTCAAGTGCAAACGCGCACAAAAACATAAATATGGTGAAAAAATTACTCAAAGACATAAATCGAGTGCAACCAATGTACGGAATATAAATCTAGTGCAACAAATGCATGAAATACAAATCTGGTGCAACCAATGCACAAAATACAAATTGGTGCAACAAGTGCACGGAAACTCATCAATAACTCAAATACGTATAAAAACAACACCGAGTGTACCAAGGTGTATAAAATCATAAACGTGTGCACCGCGTGCACAAAACACGTATCAATGCACTGCAAGCACATGTGAGCTATATCGAGTGCAAAAAAAAATCAAATCGAGTGCGTACCACATGTACAAAATCAAATCAACCGTATGAAATCCACAAAATCATAACCACGTGCAGCCAAGGCACAAAACCGATATCAAGTGCAATAAATATGCACAAATCGCAACCCGGTATAGTGGTGTATAAACATCAATCAAGTGCCATAACTATGCACAAAAGAAAACATCCAATAGGTGCAGCCATGGTGCACGAATACATAAATTATGAAACCCAATCCCCGAAATTCAATCCAAGCGATAAAAGTGTGATACTCGGATCACGAAACACAAATCGCAATAAATGACCTTGAGTTACACCTCTTACAATGTCGAAAAATGTCGGTGCGTCCAAAACTGGCAGAGCAAGAACATCCGCTTTCCTCCTGCTCACGGTCTGGCATCCTCTGTATCTGGGTCCTCGTTTTCTCCGTGGATTACCAATCTCGCAATCCATTGGCTTGTCGGTCCGGTCAGGTGTACTAACGGAAATGATTCCGCTCTGGCACTCCTCTGGTCATCTCTCGGCCAATTAGCATGACCACTCGTAAAGTAGTACGTCACTGGCGTCGGCCTCTGGCCCTCTGAATACACGTGACACAACCGATCCTCGGTGCAACTTTTATTGTAATGTTTTAGAAATCGTTATGCGAAGTTTTCCGTTTTAGGGTAAAATAGTCGGTGTTTTCCGTAAAAACTCGATAGTGATCAAACTTCTGTATAGACTTGTTTGCAACTAGTTTTACTAGAATGAAGCTAGTTTGCGGGTTTTGTGGATCACTTGGAAGTTTTGGTTCACTTTGAAAATTTTCCCTAATTAAATTATTATTTTAAGTTGTTAATTATGCACTTAATTAGTGGTAATTACAATTTTGGCTTGGGTTTATTACTTCTAATGTGAATCTATGCTAATCTAATCACTAGATTTAGCTTAATCCAACCATAGAAAAATATCTAGATATTTGAGATTTAAAATGAATTATTAAAAGAAAGGAAATGAGGTGGCTTTAGATATTTAGTGCATTTATTGCTATTATTGTTGTTTTTATCTAGATTTTTCCTTTTCTTTGCACAAAACCCCCCTCATTCTTCCATGGCCGAACTTTTTCCCTTGCTGCCCTCTTTTCTTTCCTTGCTCATTTCTTCATCTCCAAGTTCCAAAAATTCATCAAAAATCATGAAATATTCACACAAACTCAAATACAAATCCATACTCCTTAATTTTTAGCCTAAACTAGCTTAGTTCTTCATTAAAGTTAGCTTTTTGGGAGACTATTTTGGAATTCAATTTGCAAGTTTGTGATCTTTTTTGTGAGGTATAAATCCTAACCCTAATCTTTTAATTTGCTGCTTAATTCTTTAAGCTAGCTATTTAAGTGGTTATTATTGATTTAAAGTTCATGTTTAGTTAATTCATGATAATTATTATGAAATCAAGTTAGGGTTTTGATGTGTTTAAGTGGTTAAGCAAGATGTGTAGACTTGAAAAAGTTAAGCAAATTGTGAGAATGATATTTGTTATTTTTCCTAATTGTCTTTTAAGATTAATCGCAAACTAAGTTTTTACTAATGCATATTTGGGTGAGATTAAAATTGTGGAAATAGCTTAGATGACTTAATTAAGCAGGTTTATGATGATTGCGATCACTAGAATTGTTTAAACATATTGCTTTGGGCTAAAATGATAAAATGCTTACTAGGTTTTTGGTAAGAATTAGACGTGGGTTTTTAATGGACGTGGTGATGATGTATTTATTATTATCTATGATAATTATATGTGTTGTGAATGAGTTTTGGTACGATTGGATTTTTGGCGTAGTAGTTTTCATGTATAGCGACCCTAGTGAGGGTTTCGGTTATATTTTCCGGTATTTGGATTTCTTAGTTTTGCGAATGGATATTGTATTGGGCATTGGACGGTTTTACGTCAACGGCGAGAGTTGTTTGGTTGTTTTGCATGCGCAAGTTATAGGTTCTAACCTATGAGCGCACCGCGTGCCGTTTTGGATTTCGGAATTTGATGTTAATAGCTTTGCGAATTCCTATTGATTGTAGGTATCTTTGCATGGATTCCGTGAAGACGAAGCGCATCGACTATGGCTAAGCGAGGAGTTTAGCAGGTGAGTAGATTTATATCTACGGGGGAAGTCGGGTGGATGGCGTATAGCACCCCCGTAACCATTGATATGGAATATCGTTTGTTTATGTTATCCTAATAAATGATATGCGACGGACATGATTATAGGATTTACAAACGATAATATGATAGAATTTGATGCTAATGGATATATTGACATATGAGAATATGGTATGATAAGTGAATTATGATGGCTATAAATTGAAAGAGAACAAGTGCGATGTTTATATAATGTGACTGTGAGATATAAATATGATGAACGAGTATACGATGTGATATGATGACTTAGTGTGATATGTCATTATATGGATTCGAGTCGATATGAGATTTCTGATACCTTTGTAGGTCCCCTGATACGAGTTTGACATGGATGTGACCTGAGAGATAGGTACTTTTATATGGATAATGTTTTGCATATTGAGTGATATGCCGCATGAGACTTAGATCCGTACCCCAATGTTGTATAGGTTGATAGAATCCCTATTTGTTTAATGCCGCTGTACGTTAGATTACTGTACGTGATGAGTTTTACTTGTTGATTTATCCATCCCCTTGTTTAGAGGATGCCGTATGATGGATTGTACCGCACGTGATGTTGTGAGGCTGGAGGCCGATTGATAGATTCACCAACTCGGATACATATTGTAGATATGTATACCTTATAGCATTTAGTTCACGAGGTACTTTATACTTCATTCATGTTATTCTCATTGCATTAAATATACCTGTGCTAGTACACCTACACCATTATCGATGATGCGTGTGTTACACTTATACAGATTGCCGGCTCACACACTTCATCATCGATAATTGCTATGTCACTTACACAGTAGAATTGCTACATCATGTATGATGTCCTTGCCATTTTTATATCACTATGCTAGGTTGCATGATATACTGCTATATACACCCACATACCTTATTACAGCTACATGTACATTATGCATACATATTGACATGTACACTCACATATCGTACTATAGCTACATATACCCCTAAGTATTATATTGACATGTGATTTTGAGACGTTGATTATTGTACTATTGCGCTTATAAATTGCATCCTACATACTTGCTTACATATAGATACTTATACCTTGCTTCAGTTACATGTACACCTCGTATGATGCTGCACTTGATTTCGGAGGATTTGGGGACCGCATGATATATTTTAAAACTGGATTCATTTAAAAGAGCGGTTTTCCCTTAATATGCTTATATTGCTGTTTTATGTTGCATATGTTAGTTTTCATGAATTTACGCATTGAGATATGTGTAGGGTTCCTAGGCACCCTAAGGAGGTCTCACAAGCCATCAACCATGGAAATTTCAAAGACTAAGGTGCCGAGAAACCCTAGATACGGATCGTTGGCTAGATTTCTAGGCGAAAAGTAAACTAGTTAACACTTAACTAAGAGATACGGAAATACAACCTTTGTAGATCCGGTTCTCCACCTCCATAGCTCCGCAATGAAGTCTCCTCACTGTCCATAACAAGTCCCGGGCTCTAGCGTCGGCTTCATCGGAGAATGGACGGGCTAGGTCATCGATGTCCATGCCGAAGATGATCTACGTCGAGGCATCGCTAAATCAAGCTCCGACTTCACTAAGTCTCGAAACTTGTGAAGAAAACACACTCTACTACTTGGCAAGAGGTAGAGGATGAAGAAATAGGAAGTGGGTAGACTTTAGATTTGGATTTCACACTCTTTTTCATCACTTGCCATTGATGGAGGCAAGCTTTCTTCACTTGAAGAAATGAAGAAGAAGAAGGTAAATGTTATGATAAGTTATTAGAAAATATAAAATAAAAGAATACTTATCATAATCTTTAACCATGGTAATGTGTAGAGAATCAATCATGGTTAAAGGAATGGTTAGGGTCAAGCTAGAGACAAAATGGTCACTTAGTCAAAAGCTTCATGAAGCTTCAACAAGCTTCATGAAAGAAAAGAATGAAAGAAAACCATTTTGTTTTTTTTCTCTTTATGCTTTTATTATCCAAAACTAATAAATAAATAAATGAATGAATAAGTAATCATAACCCTAACCATTCATATAACCATGGTTCAATCTTTACACTTAACCAATTTTGCATGTATCATCAAACATGATACAAACAAGTGCACACAAAAATATATCACATATACAATGTGCACACCAAGTGAGAAAATCCATTTAAAGTGAACCAATACTAGTTAATGCAAAGTAATATATCAAATATATAATTATGCATTAAATCATTAAATCAACACTTGATTTAACGATCCGGTCATATCGCATACAACCGACTAATATCCAATGTATCGGCTTACCGAATCAATCTTCGATTCGATAACTAGGTTATATCGCATACAACCAATCGATACATTCATCGCGAGAATAGAATACGGTATCACATACACGCATTATTCTCGGTCCCGCACATATCTCATATGCGCTCCTATTTCGTTTCGCTTGAGCCAGGAAACCTCTGTGTAGGACTCTAAAGACTCGTCAATACGCCGGCAGCAGATGATGATCATATCAAACACCTGCAAGCCGCAAGCGGTCTGCTAAATGTAACGGCCACCCGGGTATTGAGCGATCAGAAGATCGACGAGCAAGCCCGCTCACACTCTTGTGAATCCAACCAGTAACACTTACCGTACAGTCCGGTCTGATCGTCTGATATGTCGCATATCTCGCCTAGGGGTGGTAAACGTCAGACCCCAATAGCTCGATAAGTCGTGTCGATATAAGGTCTATAACAATTCGAGAAACTACTGGTAACACTTACCAGTAAATCTCAGCAACCCTGGCCAGGGATTTCCGGTTATAGCCAATCGAACACAGCGCAACATTAACTCCCTATACCGGGAGAGACGAATCCCCTCCTATCGCTCATTGCCTCCATGTGATTCGGGACTGTACCCAAAAACCACCGTTTTGCACGCCCTCTTGGACGTGGTAAGGTGGAAATCAAAGCACAGTGGGAACCACACAAGACTCTATGACGATCTCGGGTCAACAGACTACTCTGTACCAGTGTCACCAGAGAACTGCCATCTGACGTAAGGTATAATACCATCTGGGAGTTCTCGACGAGTCCGTCCAGTGTACCCAGTCTTTACTGAGCACCCGTATATCATCTCTGATGTCAAACACCAATGGATATGGGATCATCCATCGCCCATCTGTATGGGTCGAGAAGGTATACGCTAGTCTACTCTGGTATATCGATGCCCCGTCTCGATACACCCACGACTAGGGACTTTGAAGGATGTACTTATGGACTACCATGTCCCCACTAGTATGATCCGCATCATAGTCCAGGTAGTCAAGTACACATCCTAAGGGCTTTACCAATATGTAACAGAGAGACAATCAGTATACACGTTAAGGTAAAGAGTAACCAGATAGCATACTATCATGTCGAGCAAGAAAGTCCTCCCTATATATGTCCCAGCATCCACTACAATATACATCCAATGTACAGTAATGGCCTCTAGGGCATACATATAACTAACAATCTCCCACTTGCACTAGGGCCATCTGACAGCAGTGGTTGTAGTATCTCATACTCAACCATCCCATAAAAGTCTCTCTCTGGGAATAGGCCTTCGTGGGTGGATCCGCCGTGTTATCCTCTAAGTCTGCTCTCCTAACCTTGATCACCCTGGAGATCAACTATCTCCATGATCAGGCGATACTGCCTTAGAATATGTCTGGATCATTGATGGGACCGGCGTTCTTTGGCATAAGCCACAACTCCATTGTCTCACAATGGTAGGAACGTAGTTCATCTCATGAACCTGTATACACCCAAACATCCTCTTTGGTAGCATCTTAAGTAGCGATGTATCCTGCCTTTATCGTCTAGTATGCCACGGTATTTAGCTTGGAACCCTTCCAACATACCGTCCCTTTACTGAGGGTAAAGACAATGCCTGTGACTGACATTCAGTCGTTCTTATCACTCTGGGACACTTCCAGTGATTCTCCCCAGGATCAACTGATACCATCTCACTACAACTAGTGAGTGTCCTAATATCCATTTAGATCTATCTCATAGATCCAAAACCCAGGATTTAGTAGGTATCACTTTGATCCTATGTGGAGAATCATTGTGATAAGCGGAGATTGATCGAGCGTAGCATAGGAAACTCCTTCCCTATCAAGAGTATGTCATCCACGTACTCTATGAAGATCGTCACCATACTCCCTACTACCTTTTTGTTTATACAAGGTTCATCTACCATTTTGATGATGTCAACTTCTTTGACTAATCCATCAAAACAGATGTTCCAACTCCGCGATGCCTGCTTTATCCTATAAAGCATCTTGCACACGTTTCCGCTGCTCCCACTGTCTACGAGGCCCTCTGGCTGTGTACTTATAGACGCACTCTTCTAAAACATCATTTAGAAAAGCAGTCATGACACCCAACCGCCAGATATCGTAGTCATGGTATGTAGCCGTGGTAAGTAGGATCTGGATGGACTTAAGCATAGGCACTGGAAAAGGTTTCATCATTATCCACGCCTGGTCGATGACGAAAACCTTTAACAAGTCTAGCTTTGAAAGTCACAACTTTTCCATCTACACCAAGTAATCTTCTCAAGATATACTTGCTCCTGATGGGGATTTAACCCTTCAGATATAGCAACCAAAGTCCATACTTTGTTGGTGTATAGGGATTCCATCTCATATCGCTAAGCATCCAGCCATTCTTACAGAGTCTTACTCCTGATGGCTAGCTCGAAACTAGTTGGGTCATCATCTTATGATGCAATCCTCGCTCCCACTGTCATAGAGAAACCGAAGTATCTCTCAGGTAGGTGAGGAACCCTACTAGATCGGTGGAGTGGCTGAGGTTCGTTGGTTTCTATTGAATCCTTCAGTTCTACCAAATCATCTGCTGTAGTTTGCATAGCTGGAACCTTTCCAGTTGTACATAACAGATCTTGCCTCGAGTTTGTCCGGATTTTGCTTTTAGACATAGGCCGGACAACCCCAAATCTTAACTAGCTTAAGACATGGGCTCTTCCCTTTCCATATCACATATGAAGTGGTAGGTAACTGATTTGATTCGAACCTATTCAATAGGTATGCAGCTTCTCAAGTGCATAACCCCCTAAAAGGAAACAGGTAACTCAGTAGTACTCATCATAGAGCACACCATATCAAATAGGGTGTATCTGCTCCGCCCCGATATACCATCGTGCAATGGTGTATACGGAGGAGTAATGCTGAGAGAGAATCTCATTCTCCTTTAGAACAGACCAGGATTTCCGTGCTCAAGTATTCTCCTCCTCGATCACATCAAAGTACATAATACTTATACCCGTATTTTGGTTCTCTACTTCTAACTTATATTCTGTGAATATCTCAAAAGGTTCGGACTTGTGTTTCAACAGGAACATAGGTCTGAAACTCGAAAGATCATCAGAGAATGTAATGAAGTATAAAGAACCGGTCCTGGCATGTGTAGACAGGAGACCTTACATACATCATCATGTATCAGTCCCAAGAGTTCACTATCTCTTTCTCTGTTTCCATTAAACAGAGCTATGGTCATCGTATCTTTGTGACATGACTGGAGAGTTTCACAAGATGTAAATTCAAACTAATTTAAATATGCATCTTTATGTAACTCTAGCTAGTCGGGTCACATTGATCTGACCTAGTCTACAATACCTCAAGAAGGATTCGTTCATTTCTGAACTTTTCCTCTTGTGTGTGTTCCGTATACTGAAGAACTGTAGTTTGATTTAGAACGTCAATGCTTTTTGATAACGTGCCTGAACCGATCAACTTTTGATATAGGAAATGTTCAAAACATTATCCAACAATACAAAAATTTTATCATTTCTTTACTAATAAAGAGACTGATATGATTTTGTATATCAGGTTCGGTATCTAATAACATTCGTTCAGAATCAATGTATTGGTAATACAGGGTGACAGTGACCAACAGACTTGGCTGCAACACTTGCCCCGTTTTCTGCCTCATGAAACTTATCACCCGTTCTCAGTTCTTTACCTTTCTGTAGCCCTATGTAACAGATCACATATCTGGGATCCTGATCTGGTATCACATACCCAGGACGTAGAGGATACTGAGAAACAGTTCTGTAATGAACACACCCGAAGATGATGCATCAGCATGCACTCTCTTCGTTTGGGCGGCACGGGAATTTTGGTATTCCCCAATTTCCTGCTCTGTCTTATAAACAATTATAAGGTGGAGCGGGACCAACGTTCCCCAGCTCAGTATAACAAGCGGTTTCGGTCAATATTCCGTATTATTATCTTGATTAAGGCGTGATATGGTCGCTACCTGGAGAGAGAGAGAAGAAAACACTCAGCGTATGCTTTTGCAAGATCAGATTGGTTATTATTTTATCTAATCAGGATGTCTCCCACTGCTTTTTATCAAATCTTCCTTCAAACCCTAAAAGGAAAGACCAGCCGGGATTAATTACACACTATAAGTTCGCCAATCTTTCAGCCAGGCCAGTGTCGGTACTTTGAGGGAGGTCCCCCGTGCTTTCGCACGAACCTAATTAATGTAAACCTCGTTTTCCCAGAGGCGTAACCTCGTTGACACCTTTCTAGACACCTACTTGATCGGCTAATTGTAATGTATAAAACTCTCCCAGGAGTAACTCTTACTCGCAGTGGGTATCGGGATCCAACTATCTCATAGAAGGTATGCAATCTCATTGCAAATTTCAACACTTGAAATTCCTGATAATATTTCGCCCCTAGCGTCCTATGACCTTGACGCAGGCCAACAAACCATAGTGCGCTAGTCAAGTTCAACCCGTCATTTCCTGATTGAATTAAACCCAGCCGTATGACCCTTGACGCAGGCCAACAAAGTCGCACGACTACCCTAATCCAATCTGCATCATATGCATAAGCAGATAAATACTAGTTAGCTACCGCACACTACGCCTTGACGCAGGCCAACAAACGTAGCACGAATACTAACTACTACTTATCTGAAATGACGGAGGGCTACGACAGGTTTTTCTGAAAACCTATTGCGTAATGAACTTGATATCATTGTAGGATCAAATGAAGTTTTGAAATGGAGTGATTTTGAGGCTTTTCCAGTTTTGCTAAAGGGGTCACTCCCGGTGAAGGGATCGTCGGCCCTTTCCTCGTCGAATGAGGTGCGGGATATATCATATATATCACTGTGCAAAGCAGAAACTATAGAAGCAATCAAAAGCAGACCGAGTATGTAGCATCTGCCAGTTATTGCTAAAGGAGTCACTCCCGGTGAAGGGATCTCGGTCCTTTCCTCATCGAATAAGGTGCAGGGTATATCATATATACCGCTATGCAAAGCAAGAACTGTAGCTACCTGTTTTATTTTTGAAATTCGATTCTACAACATCTTAGGTTTCTTTTATTTCATTAATCATATTAATGAATTCCCATCATTTAAATCACCTAAACATCACAGATAAATACGACGTATACTTATGCCATCCACATTCGCCTCGATGTCCCCTCGTGCACCGTTAGGTTAGGTAACTAACGACAGAGCGGGGCAGGGCTAGCGCGGGTGTAAAACATAAGTAACGTCTATATAATATATCATATACTATATACAGTATCAATCACAGAACATATCATGATCACATCACAGATATCGCAGCAGAAGAAACATATGAAATATTGGATATACTAGGACGTCCGTGTTTTCAATACGAGCCAGTATAAAACACGGATTCCACGGTCGCGATGAATAGCCAAACCCACACCCCTAGACCCCTACGAGAGCGGCAAGCAACCCTACCAATTCTAGAGTTAGGAGACCCGGACTCGACTCCTCGAGTTGGTCTCCCACTGGACTCCAGAACCCGGTTACTTGTGCTCCCCTCCTTGGGTCTATCCTAGTGCGGAAAAGTAAATAATATACAGAGGGTGACATCTTCCGCAACCTGGAAGTGCCCCAATAAAAGAATATTACATACAAGTTTTTACATGAATGAAAATGAAAAACACTCATCTCATATAAAAACCCCCGGCTATTCAAACACGACGATCCAATATAACATATCCAGCAACACATAACATCACATGTCATCAACGTAAGTAAACATGCGTATCCCAATTGTCGTTGACATATAGCAATGAAACCGGCGATATCACATATTACACTTACGGTCATAGAAAAGAAAGTGTAAAACTATAACAGTTGGAATCCGCAACCTCCTCAGACATCGCATGCCTGACCAAATGAATTACTTAGACATCACATGCCTAACAATTATAAACCCCGCATTTTAGTCTCATCATTGAAAACACTTTTCAATATAAAGTCGGGTAATTCAACAAGATTCCCGACATCCTGATCGAATGCTCGTCGCAAACTTTAGTACGCGGCCGCACCCCCGACGCCGTCGACGAAGTGCACCAAGGCGGAACACCGCTACCGGGAGCACCCTAACGGATGCTTTCGGCGACGGGGTTCTCCTACAGTCACTTGGTCGGGGCTATGGAGTGAGGCTGTCTATTAAGTTTACCCGGCGAGTATCCGCGTACGCTACGTGATTGCGACAGACTTTTGATCACATCAAAATTCCGTGGCAACCGATCAAGTGAGACTAAACTGCTATGTTTATAACATTCATTCAGTTATCACTTAACTTTTGTGAATTCCAATTATTGTAATCCATTCCAGATAATTAGAAAATGTTAAACTTTCCGATCGAACAATCGAACACCCAATTTTTCCCGATACAGATCAACACATGAAATAAGTCTAACAACATTCAGTTCGTGCCTCAGTACCGACGGTCCAGCCGTAGAAGGGTCAAGCCAACGCCTCACATATGGCACGCCGTACTGCCCCAAACCCGAAGGTTCAAAGGGCAGTTCAAGACGGTCACATAATCGAGTTAAGGTTTGTTGTCTTCTAGAGGGTCCATCGAGTTACTTGCACTACTTAGAACGTCGTCAAACTACGGAAAAATCCAACACTTGGAAATTTCCCGGCAGGGGAAAAAGTGGGTATTTATATCCGGTCGAACTTTTTTAACATATTCTAAAATTTATCCGGAAAGCCACACAGACAAGATCTATGAGATAGATTTAATTGAATGTTAGGATACTATTGTTAGTTATATGTATGCCCTAGAGGCCATTACTGTACATTGGATGTATATTGTAGTGGATGCTGGGACATATATAGGGAGGACTTTCTTGCTCGACATGATAGTATGCTACCTGGTTACTCTTTACCTTAACGTGTATACTGATTGTCTCTCTGTTACATATTGGTAAAGCCCTTAGGATGTGTACTTGACTACCTGGACTATGATGCGGATCATACTAGTGGGGACATGGTAGTCCATAAGTACATCCTTCAAAGTCCCTAGTCGTGGGTGTATCGAGACGGGGCATCGATATACCAGAGTAGACTAGCGTATACCTTCTCGACCCATACAGATGGACGATGGATGATCCCATATCCATTGGTGTTTGACATCAGAGATGATATACGGGTGCTCAGTAGAGACTGGGTACACTGGACGGACTCGCCGAGAACTCCCAGATGGTATTATACCTTACGTCAGATGGCAGTTCTCTGGTGACACTGGTACAGAGTAGTCTGTTGACCCGAGATCGTCATAGAGTCTTGTGTGGTTCCCACTGTGCTTTGATTTCCACCTTACCACGTCCAAGAGGGCGTGCAAAACAGTGGTTTTTGGGTACAGTCCCGAATCACATGGAGGCAATGAGCGATAGGAGGGGATTCGTCTCTCCCGGTATAGGGAGTTGATGTTGCGCTGTGTTCGATTGGCTATAACCAGAAATCCCTGGCCAGGGTTGCTGAGATTTACTGGTAAGTGTTACCAGTAGTTTCTTGAATTGTTATAGACCTTATATCGACACGACTTATCGAGCTATTGGGGTCTGACGTTTACCACCCCTAGGCGAGATATGCGACATATCAGACGATCAGACCGGACTGTACGGTAAGTGTTACTGGTTGGATTCACAAGAGTGTGAGCGGGCTTGCTCGTCGATCTTCTGATCGCTCAATACTCGGGTGGCCGTTACGTTTAGCAGACCGCTTGCGGCTTGCGGGTGTTTGATATGATCATCATCTGCTGCCGGCGTATTGACGAGTCTTTAGAGTCCTACATAGAGGTTTCCTGGCTCAAGCGAAACGAAATAGGAGCGCATATGAGATATGTGCGGGACCGAGAATAATGCGTGTATGTGATACCGTATTCTATTCTCGCGATGAATGTATCGATTGGTTGTATGCGATATAACCTAGTTATCGAATCGAAGATTGATTCGGTAAGCCGATACATTGGATATTAGTCGGTTGTATGCGATATGACCGGATCGTTAAATCAAGTGTTGATTTAATGATTTAATGCATAATTATATATTTGATATATTACTTTGCATTAACTAGTATTGGTTCACTTTAAATGGATTTTCTCACTTGGTGTGCACATTGTATATGTGATATATTTTTGTGTGCACTTGTTTGTATCATGTTTGATGATACATGCAAAATTGGTTAAGTGTAAAGATTGAACCATGGTTATATGAATGGTTAGGGTTATGATTACTTATTCATTCATTTATTTATTTATTAGTTTTGGATAATAAAAGCATAAAGAGAAAAAAAACAAAATGGTTTTCTTTCATTCTTTTCTTTCATGAAGCTTGTTGAAGCTTCATGAAGCTTTTGACTAAGTGACCATTTTGTCTCTAGCTTGACCCTAACCATTCCTTTAACCATGATTGATTCTCTACACATTACCATGGTTAAAGATTATGATAAGTATTCTTTTATTTTATATTTTCTAATAACTTATCATAACATTTACCTTCTTCTTCTTCATTTCTTCAAGTGAAGAAAGCTTGCCTCCATCAATGGCAAGTGATGAAAAAGAGTGTGAAATCCAAATCTAAAGTCTACCCACTTCCTATTTCTTCATCCTCTACCTCTTGCCAAGTAGTAGAGTGTGTTTTCTTCACAAGTTTCGAGACTTGGTGAAGTCGGAGCTTGATTTAGCGATGCCTCGACGTAGATCATCTTCGGCATGGACATCGATGACCTAGCCCGTCCATTCTCCGATGAAGCCGACGCTAGAGCCCGGGACTTGTTATGGACAGCGAGGAGACTTCATTGTGGAGCTATGGAGGTGGAGAACCGGATCTACAAAGGTTGTATTTCCGTTCACTCATTGTAAAGTAGTTTACTAGTTCTTGTTTCGCCTAGAATTCTAGTTAACGATCCGTATTAGGGTTTCTCGGCACCCGTAAAATTTGAAATTGGCATGGTTGATGCCTTGTAAGACCTCATTAGAGTGCCTAGGAACCCTACAATATGGATTTCATGTGATTTATGGATTTGAGAACCGTGGGAGTATTTCAAGAAACTATGTGATTCCCACTGTGCTTTGATCTCCACCTTACCACGTCCATGAGGGCATGCAAAACGGTGGTCTTTGGGTGCAGTCCCGAGTCACATGGAGGCAATGAGCGATAGGAGGGGTTTCGTCTCTCCCGGTATTGGGGGGTTGATGTTGCGCAGTGCTCGATTGGCCGTAACAGGGAAGTCCCTGGCCAGGGCTGATCAGAGATTTGCTGGTAAGTGTTACCAGTAGTTTCTCGACCCGTTACGAGCCTCACATCGGCATGACTTATCGGTTATTGGGGTCTGACGTTTACCACCCCTAGACTTGATATGCGACATATCAGACGAACAGACCGGACTGTACGGTAAGTGTTACTGGTTGGATTCACAGGAGTGTGAGCGGGCTAGCTCGTCGATCTTTTGATCGCTCAATACCCGGATGGCCGTTACGTTTAGCAGACTGCTTGCGGCTTGTGGGTGCTTGATATGATCATCATCTGCTACCGGCGTATTGACGAGTCTTTAGAGTCCTACACAGAGGTTTCCTGGCTCAAGCGAAACGAAATAGGAGCGCATATGAGATATGTGCAGGACCGAGAATAATGCGTGTATGTGATACCGCATTTCATTCTCGCGATTAATGTTTCGATTGGTTGTATGCGATATAACCTAGTTATCGAATCGAAGATCGATTCGATAAGTCGATACATTGGATACAAGTCGGTTATGTGCGACATGACCGGATCATTGAATCAAGTGTTGATTTAATGATTTAATGTATAATTATATATTTGATATATTACTTTGCATTAACTAGTATTGGTTCACTTTAAATGGATTTTCTCACTTGATGTGCAAGAAGTATATGTGATATACTTTTGTGCACATATTTGTATCATGTTTGATGATACTTGATCATTTGGTTAAGTGTAAAGGATTAAACCATGGTTAAGAGATGATTAGGGTTTTGCTTTTTCATTTATTTATTTATTCATTTTGGATATTATTAAGAATGGTGGCTTATTTTGTTTCTATGTTGAAGCTTCTTGAAGCTTTGACAAAGTCCACCATTCTTATCTCATCCTTAACCCTAACCATTCCAACTAACCTTAGTTTAATCTCTACACTTGACCATGGTTAGTATATGATAAGTATTCATATTAGTTTCATTTTTAAAACAAGAAACTTATCATATTCTTTCTTCTTCATCATCTTCTTCTTCAAGAAAGCTTGATGCCATCAATGGCAACTTGAGTTCTAAAGTAAGAAATCCAATTCTAAAGTGAACCCACCTCCTATTTCTTCACCCTCTACCTCTTGCCAAGTTGTTTTGGATGTTTTCTTCACAAGTTTCACAAATTTGTGAAGTCGGAGCTTGAACTTGTGATGCCTCGACGTAGATCATCTTCGGCACGAAGCCGACGACCTAGTCCGTCCATTTCTCCGATCAAGCCGACGATTGAGTCCGGGATTCGAAATGGACAGCGAGAGGACGCCTACGTGGAGCCAAGGAAGTGGATATCCGGATCTACAAAGGTTGTAGCTTCTTATCTTTAGTTAAGTTGTTAACTAGATTCGTATATCGCCTAAATTTCTAGTAGACGATCCGTATTAGGGTTTCTCGGCACCCATAAAATTTGAAATTGGCATGGTTGATGCCTTGTGAGACCTCTATAGTGTGCCTAGGAACCCTACAGAAGAGAGATATACCGACTGATCCGTGTCCTCCGGTCTTCTCGTCGTCGTCCCAATCTCCCGCGGAATCTCCGGTCTCCACCTCGTCGCCGGAAGGGCACCACGTCGCCGGCTTCTTTTATGGGCTCCAACCTCTATACCGAGGCAACTCGGGCACGAAGCTGGCGAGTCGACGTGCCCAAGATTTGCTGTAAAATAGTGTAGAGATCTATATCTCATTTTGGGTTTGGGATGTTGCCTTTGTGGTGGAGGAAAATGAACTTGGAGAGAGGTGAGGAAAAAAATGTAGCATGCAAAGAATGAGATTAACATTTTTCTCATAACCAAAAGAAAAGCCCCCACCCTCACTAGTGGCCGGCCATTCCTCTTGTGAATGGAGAGAGAGAGCAAAGACAAGGAGGTGGGTGGAAAGCAAGTGATGGTGAGAAAATCAAATGATCACAACAAAACCCAACACTCCAACAACAACCATCATCATATCCAAAGTCAAGCAATCATGAAAACTATCATGAAGCAAAAAGTCAAGTCAATGGATGGTGCACCATCATGATACAATAATAATGCAAAGAACACCCTCCACAAATGCTTATTTGCACAAATGCAAATAAGCCCTCCTCCACCAATCTTCGGCCATTGAAAGATACAAAGGAAAATGGCCGAAACGGAAAGCAAACTGGCAACTCCAAAAAACTGATCCCGTAATAAATTACAGGAAAACCTCGCTACTGTATATACATGCCCGCATTTGTATTCCGACCGAAATACAAATGCAATGAGACAAAATCTACACTATACTATACTAGGATCCGGCTTAAACCAAAGCCGGTTAGTATAAACCCGTCCAATCCTGATCCGTGCAATACCGCACGTATCTGATCGAACGCTGCCATATCTCCATACGGCCTCTACAACGTTTCGCCCGAAAACTTGAGCAACTGAATGTAGGGGACTCTAAAGACTCGTCAACACCTTAGTTGTGGATTTAACCACTAGCACGTCAGTGGTATAAGCCAATACGTAACGGGCTACCAGGCATTGACCAAAAGGGACGTCGATGAGCGAACTCATCCTGACACCCTACTAAGCCTGTCAGTGACAATATCCGTACAGTCCGGTCCGTTCGTCTATGAGCATCGCATGGCGGGCCTAGGGGGTTGGTAAAAGTCAGACCCCCAAAAGCGGTACAAGTCGTGTCGGAGTGTAGCCCAGAACACCCTGAGATACTACTGGAATACCTACCAGTAAATCTCCTGCCTCGGCCGAGGGCTTCGTGTAATGGCTCTCCTAGACACAGCGCGACCTCACCCCCAATACCGGGAGAGACGAACCCCTGAAGATCCGCTCACTGCCTCCATGTGGCTCGGGACTGTACCCAACTAAAACCTGTTTGCATGTCTCCTTTGAGCGTGGTAGGGTAGTAATCAAAGTACAGTGGGAACTCACACGAGACAAATGACGATCCTCAGGTCGATGAACTAACCTGTACACATGTCACCTGGGAACTGCTATCTGACGTCTGGTATAAGACCAACTAGCATGTTCCCGGCGAGTCCTGTCCGGTGTACTCATAACCCAATGAGCACTTGTATACATCTTAGGTGAACCAACTGACACCAGTGGCTTGTGAGACCGGCCACCGCCCCTCGTCGGGGTCTCGACTGTATACACTAGTCTACTCTGGAGTATCGATGCCCTGTCTCGAAACTCCCACGACTAGGGACCTTTTAAGGATGTGCTTATAGACCCCAGCTCCCACTTATATGATCGCCCTCATACTGCTGGTGGTCAAGCAAGAATCCTATGGGCTCTATCAACGTGTAATAGCGACATGTCAGGTCACCTAAAGCAGTACATGATGATAAAGATAAACCAGATAGCATACTATCATCTCGAGTAAGACTGTCCTACCGGGATAGGTCCTCCCTTAATCATTGCAATCACGTGCCTGTGATCTAATAATTGACTCTGAGGGCACTATCTCCAACAATTTCCCACTTGCACTCAGGGCTAATTATTGCGATGTCGCATACTCACAGCCCGTGTGATACCGAACACCCAACTCCTCTACTAGTCAGTCTCACAAAGCCTGTTTGCGAAACTATTGCGTTCGAGGAATAGCCTCAGTGAGTGGATCCGCTTTGATGTTTCTTTCTATGTCTATCTATATCTCAAGTTCGCGGAGAAAGCCATCTCCCGAAATGAGCAATACCTGTCTTAGAATGTCTGGATGTCTGATGGGACCTAGCTCATAAATGAACTCCAAATCCAAATTTCTTAGACTGTATCGTCAACTGAACTTAATCAGTATCCTGCGCCATGCCTCCCTCAGTATTTCCTTGGACCACCTGTCCAAAATACTGCCCCTCGTCAGAAGGAAAACTATAACTCTGACAACCTCCTTGTCGTCCAAGTCACCTTGGAAGCTTGGAATGATAACTGTCTCCTGAATGAGGCTGTCGTTATCATATCCCTAGAACATCCACTTATGTTCTAAAGCTGCTTCCGATTGTTTCTCCAGGATTGGATCAGTGTCAACTTATTGCATCTAGTGCAAGAGCAACATCTGGTGTGGTACTTGACATCTCATGATTGACTCAATTGCCTGAGCAAGTGATCTGCCAATCATGCACATCCCTCTCCCCTTTAGTCTGTAAGACACCTTTAGAGAGGGTGACTCCATCACCTGCAGGTACACTACCGTGCCAGGAGTCGTCCATTCTAAATACTCTTAGAATGCTGTCTAAGTACCCTGATTGGGAAACCACCCAAATCTAGATCTAAAACCATAGATCTAGTAACCAGTATGTCTGATATAATGTCCAAGTCCCATGTGGAGAAACCACTGTGTGACGACCAAAGTGTAACCGATTGTAGTATAGGAATATCACTTCCTACTATGTGTATGTCATCCAAATACCAGGACATCACACCCTACTACCTTCTTAACAGATCCATCCCCTATCCTGATGAAGTCAAACCTATGACTGTCACATCAGAAATTGATGATCTATCTCCGCTATATCTGCTTTAGTCTATAAATAGACATAAGCCACCTGTCCACCAATGCTTCCGCTGCTCCCACTGACTACGACAACCCTCTGGCAGAGTCATATACATGTACACTTCTAAAGCTAGTTTAGAACGACGCTATACTCATCCTCCCGCCGGGTCTCACAGTCTGGAACAACAGCAATGGCAAGTCTGGATAAACAAGAACCTCCCTGCCACCGTCCTTGAGCATACCGAAGTACCTCTCGGGTGCCTGCGGTTACCCACTTTATCTGCGGAGTGGCCAATGGAATGTCAAACCAGATTGAATCTTTAGGTTCCTATCAAATCTTCAGTAATCGTTTGTGGTTCTGGAATCACTTCCAGTTCTACCATACTCCCACTACTGTTTTCTGAAAAAATCCATTTTTAATAAAACTGTGGCGAGTCTAGAACAATATCGCTATTGATCTTCCAGATGGTAGAAAGTCAACCCTCGTCACAGCCTGGGTCAACCCACAAACAGCCATTACAGAAACTTGCCTTGAGTTATCCAGAGTCTGGTTTTAAGCATAAGCCAGACAACTCCCCGTACCTTAACATTGTTAAGATACGAACTGTTCTATATCCAATATAGGACCAGAGGCACTGATTTAATTGAACCAGATTCAAATCATGCAGCTGTCTCCAGTGCATGTCAACTAAATGGAAAAAGGCCGATCAGCGTTACTCAACTTAGGAGTACTTCTAATTATGAGTAACCTGAAAGAGAAGCAAGTTCTCTTAATCATTACTATCAACTGAATACCAATGACAAGTATCTACATCTTCGATCACCTTGAAGAATCCCGATACTTGCAATACTTGGTTCTCTACTTTACTCTTATACCTATAACTTCTCAAAATTCGGACCCTGTGTTTCCACGAAACACCTGTCTAAAAACTAGAGAAGTCATAAGTAAACCGAATATAGTACGAGGACCAACCCCTCTGTCCTGATGGACCCTGGACAACATACAATACTCTGTACAAGTCCCTTGAGTCTGATAACTCATTCACTGTGTGTCGTAGGTTGAAAACTGTACTTATGGTTAAGAAGAATTACACCGCTGTTTAACGCTCCTTACCTAACCATCCACTGATATAGGTAAATGTCACAGACATAATTTCAAAGAGATATATCTCACTCTATGAAAATAGACGTAAAGATATATCAATTTGAAATTGGTGCATAACAGCGGATATTCAAAACCAAATATTTGCCGACCGGCAAACAGCCCAGGTGATTTCCTCAAATATCACCAATTACAACGAATTCCGATATAATGAGGATGATCACCTAATTCCCAATAACTCACTCCCACTCATCATCTGTAAAACCATACAGATGTGAGAATCAAACTTGGTAAATACATACCCTGGAGTAAGTATCTAATCGGGAAATCAGTTTTCTTTTAACAGTACACAGTGAAACTGAAACATTGAAATGTTTCGTAGGGGTATCCGGGTATTCCTAGTAATGCCTCTTCCATTATCCAGATTCACAACTATAACCGTATATTTCTTTGCCACCTCTCCAAATCCCTTTATATGTCTTTAGTCATTACCTTCTGCACACCCCTTTAGGCCAAATGGTTTTCTTCCTTCCCTACCGTTCGGCACCAGCCTATGGTTTGGAAGAAGACTATCCAATAAGCATAATGGGTGTACTGTCCCAATCCTAGGAACACTCGCAATGCGAGAGAAGGTGAAGATAAAAGACACCTGAATAAACCTTATTCCTATTTCTCCTGAACCAGAATCCATCCCCGAACTGGAATAAGTTCCTTTCGAGTTCGTATATAACCATATGATGGAGTATCCAATAAACTGTGGATCTTCGTAGTGATACGGAGTGTCCTGGAGAAATACAAAGGTGAAGTGGGAGTGGTAATGAAATACCTGGTTTGGTCGTGAATATCAGTCGCAATTTACTTTGCCCTCTTACTAATCCCTTGCTTTGTCTTAACTTAATACCTTCTCTACACCATCGTTAGGCTAATTGGTTTTCTTCATTCCCTACCGGTCGGCACCTGCCTATGGTTTGGAATAAGACTATCCAATTTGCGTAATAGGTGTACTATCTCCTAAACCAAGGAGTACTCACAACTCGAGAGAAGGTAAAAGGAAAAGACAACTGAATAATCCTATCCGTTTTCTCCAGAACCTAAAACCATCCTCGAATAAATCCCTTCGAGTTCGTATATAACCATACGATGGTTTTGTCCAATGGAAGTGGACGTTCGTAGTAATACGGGGTGTCCTGGAGAAAAAGGGTAAAAGTAGGAGTGGCAATGAGGTCTGCAACTCTAACAATCCAAAAGCCAGTTTTTTTAAGAAGGTTCGGTCAACTTGGTCACTGAGTCAAAGTCTTAGGGTCGGGTCAATGGTCGCTGCCAAAGAGAGAGAGAAAAGAAATACTCAGCGTGCACTCTAACCTAGATCAGAATGGTTACCAATTTATCTAATCTGGAAACCTCCTACTGTCACCTCAAATTCTCCTCCAAACCTGAAAGAAGAATTAGTCGGGGTCACCCGAGGAGTAAACTAACTCATTAGTGGGAATCGGGATCCAACTATCATCGCATGATAACATGACGGAATCCGCTCACGCTATCACACTCCAGAAGGTATGCGCATATCTGGCAAGTTTCAGTTCTTTTGAAACTCCCGATGTGATTTTTGCCCCATGCTCTTATGACCTTGACTTTGGCCAACATATCATAACTCACATGTCAAGTTCTACCCGTCATTCTCCAGGTTAATTTGAGCCCACCCGTACAAGCCCTTGACTTTGGACAACAAGGCTATACGACTGCCCCAAACCAACGCATCTATCTATGCTGCATATGAATACCCAACAGCTACCAAACACTGTGCCTTGACTTTGGCCAACAAACACAGCTTGAATACTATTGACCACCCATATGAAACGACGGAGGGCTACGAATGGTTTCTGGCGAAAACCTTTAACGTAGTGAACTTGATATCGTTGAAGGAACGGATAGCTTTTAGAAAATATAGTAACGAAAACCTTTGCTAAAGAGGTCACTCCCGGTGAAGGGATCTCGGCTCTTTCTCCGTAGAATGAGGTGCAGGATATTCCAACTGAATACCACGGTGCAAAGCAAAAGTAATCGGCTATAGTGAAGTTATTGCCCTGACGCAAACTTTTTGTCCAAGGGGTCACTCCCGGTGAAGGGATCTCGGCCCTTGCCTCGTCGACTGAGGAGCAGGATATTCCAACTGAATACCACGATGCAAAACAAAAGTGAACGTCCTTGCAATAACAGCTTTTTGAAAAGTGTTCCAACAACATCAGATTAGGTTTGTTTTTAACTTGCATTGATCCGAATCAACACAGTCCCATCAATTGATCACACCACAAAGAACGAAAATAATATGACGTACGTATATGCCATCCGCATTCGCCACTGGGTCCCGTCATTACCCGTTAGGTTAGCTAACTAACGACAGAGCGGGGACTGGACTAGCGCGGATGCAAAACATATACAACATCTACTAATATATATACCAATATATTATATTTCGCTCAAGGCGTGATAAAATGCAACATCACAGAAATGTACAGCATCACAGAACAATACAGATATCTGGGATCCCCGGGTTTCACAGAGCCACTACTGAAACCCGACGTTCCCCTGGTCGTGTAGATAGCCTGTGCAATGAAATCCTAGACCTCTACGGGCGCGGCAAGTTACCCGCCAAAACCTGAAGCGAGGCAGCCCCCTTCAGCACCGTGAATGGACCACCCAGCACTTCACGGAATCCAGTAACTTGGGCACCCCTCCTGGGTCAACCTGTACCCCCTACGAGTGCGGCGAATAGCCCGCCAATTCTAGAGTAAAGCCCCCTCCGTCTCAATGCCATGAGATGCGGGCTTGTTGCCCTCTAGAACCCGGCTATCCGTGCACCCCTCCGCGGGGTAATCCTAGTACAGAAAGTAAAATATACATACAACGGGTACATCGACCGCAATCTGGTCGTGCCCCAAAATAATAATACAAACAGGCAGTGACGGCAGTCCACATGTCGGACGCTCGCCCCGCAATATCAAATGTACATAATACAACAAAAACTGTACTAGCATTGCATCCAGGCTATCCCCCACGACCAATCCGCAACATCACAGCAATACACAGAACATCAACATGAAAGTCACGTTCGCAAATCCGTCTAACCGGGCTATAGCAGTTAGACAGGATTTACCGATCAAGTGACATTCACGGTCACAGATATAATGTAAATACTGTGAAATAATGTGTTTTAAAATTTTCCGATCGATCAAAATTTTACCAAATGGGCCCCAAGCTTTACTGTAGCACATGAAGAAATTCTGGGCCCAAAAATTATATTCCAGAAAACCTATTTTCCACTCAGGAGCATTCTGCAAAATTTTGGGGGACTGAACAGTTCAAGTAGCGGCGGAACCGCGGCCCAAGCATGGGTTTGGCCGCGGTTCTGCGGTGGTTTGGACTGTTCACGAGCCCAAATTTTCACAGAACTCTTATAATTCCCTGCACATCATTCTGAGACAACCTGAAAAATTTTTGGACTTCAAAAAAAATTCGACAGAAACTGATGTGAAGAAAAATACGGTTTTTGGAAAATTGTTCGATCAGAAATGTAAAACACATTAGAAAAAGCTAGACTATGTTAATGGCGAGGCTCTGATACCACTGTAAGTGCACGG
Source organism: Agapanthus africanus (assembly GCA_030015575.1). Classification (NCBI taxonomy): domain Eukaryota; kingdom Viridiplantae; phylum Streptophyta; class Magnoliopsida; order Asparagales; family Amaryllidaceae; genus Agapanthus; species Agapanthus africanus. The sequence goes on along the minus strand of CM057342.1, from coordinate 255,737,079 downwards.
CGGCGCCCCGGCCTCCATCCCGAGGCCAAATGCGGAAGCGATGGTTAACTTTAAATTTTCTTGAACCGGCACCACCGCGCACTAAAAACCCGGATCGAACCATTAACTAGTCCTAGCTAACTACAAGATGGGGAAGAGAGATATACCGACTGATCCGTGTCCTCCGGTCTTCTCGTCGTCGTCCCGATCTCCCGCGGAATCTCCGGTCTCCACCTCGTCGCCGGAAGGGCACCACGTCGCCGGCTTCTTTTACGGGCTCCCACCTCTATACCGAGGCAACTCGGGCACGAAGCTGGCGAGTCGACGTGCCCAAGATTTGCTGTAGAATAGTGTAGAGATCTATATCTCATTTGGGGTTTGGGATGTTGCCTTTGTGGTGGAGGAAAATGAACTTGGAGAGAGGTGAGGAAAAAAATGTAGCATGCAAAGAATGAGATTAACATTTTTCTCACAACCAAAAGAAAAGCCCCCACCCTCACTAGTGGCCGGCCATTCCTCTTGTGAATGGAGAGAGAGAGCAAAGACAAGGAGGTGGGTGGAAAGCAAGTGATGATGAGAAAATCAAATGATCACAACAAAACCCAACACTCCAACAACAACCATCATCATATCCAAAGTCAAGCAATCATGAAAACTATCATGAAGCAAAAAGTCAAGTCAATGGATGGTGCACCATCATGATACAATAATAATGCAAAGAACACCCTCCGCAAATGCTTATTTGCACAAATGCAAATAAGCCCTCCTCCACCAATCTTCGGCCATTGAAAGATACAAAGGAAAATGGCCGAAACGAAAAGCAAACTGGCAACTCCAAAAAACTGATCCCGTAATAAATTATAGGAAAACCCCGCTACTGTATATACATGCCTGCATTTGTATTCCGACCGAAATACAAATGCAATGAGACAAAATCTACACTATACTATACTAGGATCCGGCTTAAACCAAAGCCGGCTAGTATAAACCCGTCCGATCCTGATCCGTGCAATACCGCACGTATCTGATCGAACCCTGCCATATCTCTATACGGCCTCTACAACGTTTCGCCCGAAAACTTGAGCAACTGAATGTGGGGGACTCTAAAGACTCGTCAACACCTTGGTTGTGGATTTAACCACTAGCACGTCAGAGGTATAAGCCAATACGTAATGGGCTACCAGGCATTGACCAAAAGGGACGTCGATGAGCGAACTCATTCTGACACCCTACTGAGCCTGTCAGTGACAATATCCGTACAGTCCGGTCCGTTCGTCTATGAGCATCGCATGGCGGGCCTAGGGGGTTGGTAAAAGTCAGACCCCCAAAAGCGGTACAAGTCGTGTCGGAGTGTAGCCCAGAACACCCTGAGATACTACTGGAATACCTACCAGTAAATCTCCTGCCTCGGCCGAGGGCTTCGTGTAATGGCTCTCCTAGACACAGCGCGACCTCACCCCAAATACCGGGAGAGACGAACCCCTGAAGATCCGCTCACTGCCTCCATGTGGCTCGGGACTGTACCCAACTAAAACCTGTTTGCATGTCTCCTTTGAGCGTGGTAGGGTAGTAATTAAAGTACAGTGGGAACTCACACGAGACAAATGACGATCCTCAGGTCGATGAACTAACCTGTACACATGTCACCTGGGAACTGCTATCTGACGTCTGGTATAAGACCAACTAGCATGTTCCCGGCGAGTCCTGTCCGGTGTACTCATAACCCAATGAGCACCTGTATACATCTTAGGTGAACCAACTGACACCAGTGGCTTGTGAGACCGGCCACCGCCCCTCGTCGGGGTCTCGACTGTATACACTAGTCTACTCTGGAGTATCGATGCCCTGTCTCGAAACTCCCACGACTAGGGACCTTTTAAGGATGTGCTTATAGACCCCAGCTCCCACTTATATGATCGCCCTCATACTGCTGGTGGTCAAGCAAGAATTCTAGGGGCTCTATCAACGTGTAATAGCGACATGTCAGGTCACCTAAAGCAGTACATGATGATAAAGATAAACCAGATAGCATACTATCATCTCGAGTAAGACTGTCCTACCGGGATAGGTCCTCCCTCAATCATTGCAATCACGTGCCTGTGATCCAATAATTGACTCTGAGGGCACTATCTCCAACAATCTCCCACTTGCACTCAGGGCTAATTATTGCGATGTCGCATACTCACAGCCCGTGTGATACCGAACACCCAACTCCTCTACTAGTCAGTCTCACAAAGCCTGTTTGCGAAACTATTGCGTTCGAGGAATAGCCTCAGTGAGTGGATCCGCTTTGATGTTTCTCTCTATATCTCTCTATATCTCAAGTTCGCGGAGAAAGCCATCTCCCGAAATGAGCAATACCTGTCTTAGAATGTCTGGATGTCTGATGGGACCTAGCTCATAAATGAACTCCAAATCCAAACTTCTTAGACTGTATCGTCAACTGAACTTAATCAGTATCCTGCGCCATGCCTCCCTCAGTATTTCCTTGGACCACCTGTCCAAAATACTGCCCCTCGTCAGAAGGAAAACTATAACTCTGACAACCTCCTTGTCGTCCAAGTCACCTTGGAAGCCTCGAATGATAACTGTCTCCTGAATGAGGCTGTCGTTATCATATCCCTAGAACATCCACTTATGTTCTAAAGCTGCTTCCGATTGTTTCTCCAGGATTGGATCAATGTCAACTTATTGCATCTAGTGCCAGATTTCATAGTCATGATATGCAGCAATGGCAAGCATGATCCGGATGGATTTAAGCATAGCCACTGGAGAAAAGGTTTCGTCATAGTCCACACCTGGTCTTTGACGAAAACCCTTTGCAACAAGTCTAGCTTTGAAAATCTCCACTTTCCCATCTACACCAAGTTTTTTCTTGAAGATCCACTTGCTCCCAATGGGTTTTACCCTTTCAGGAGCATCTTCCAAAGTCCAAACTTTGTTGGTGTACATGGATTCCATCTCGGACCGCATTGCATCCAGCCATTTCACTGAGTCCCCACTCGTGATGGCCTGCTCGAAGCTAGTTGGGTCATCATCAACCATGATGCAATCCTCACTCCCACCATCCATGAGAAAACCGTAGTATCTCTCAGGTGGGTGAGGAACCCTACTAGATCTGCGGAGTGGCTGGGGTTCATCGGGAACTACTGAATCCTCTGGTTCCACTAAATCTTCTGTTGCAGCTTTTGTAGCTGGAACCTCTTCCAGTTCTACCTCATAACCACTAATTTCTTTTGCAAGAAATTCCTTTTCTAAAAAGGTGGCATGCCGAGAAACAAACACCCTTTGTTCCTCAGTGTGGTAGAAGATATACCCTTGAGAATTCTTGGGATATCCTATAAATTTGCATAGAACAGACCGTGCCTTGAGTTTGTCCGGATTTTGTCGTTTGACATAGGCTGGACAACCCCATATCTTTACATAGTTAAGACATGGTCTCTTCCCTTTCCATATCTCATATGGAGTGGTAGGCACAGATTTGGTAGGGGCCATATTCAATAGATATATGCGCATACCCCCAGAAGGAAATAGGTAACTCAGCTGTGCTCATCATAGAGCGCACCATATCTAATAGGGTGCGGTTCCTCCGTTCAGATACACCGTTGTGCTGTGGTGTATATAGAGGAGTCAGCTGAGAGAGAATCCCATTCTCTTTTAGGAAGTTCAGGAATTCATTGCTCAAGTATTCACCTCCTCGATCAGATCGTAGGATTTTAATACTTTTTCCGGTTTGGTTCTCGACTTCTTGTTTATATTCTCTAAATTTCTTAAAAGCTTCAGACTTGTGTCTTATCAAGAACACATGTCCGTATCTTGAGAGATCGTCAGTGAATGTAATGAAGTATGAAGAACCATCCCTGGCATGTGTAGACATGGGACCGCATACATCAGTATGTATCAGTCCCAAGAGTTCGGTAACTCTTTCTCCGTGTCCCGTAAACGGAGTTTTGGTCATCTTGCCTTTGAGACATGACTGGCAAGTGTCATAAGATGAAAATTCAAACGGTTTCAAATATCCATCTTTATGCAACTTAGCTAGTCGTGTCGCATTGACGTGACCCAGTCTACAATGCCACAAGAAGGATTCGTTCAGTTCTGAACTCTTCCTCTTGTGTGTGTTTGTTATGCTCAGAACTGTTGATTGATTTAGAACATAAATGCCATTGCACAACGTGACTGATCCAACCAACTTTTGGTTTAGGAAAATGTTCATAACATTATCCTGTAATACAAAATTATATCCCTCTTTACTCAACAAAAAAACCGATATAATGTTGCATATCAGGTTCGGCATGAAATAGCATTCGTTCAGAATCAATGTATTACCAGTTGGCAATACAAGGTGATATTCTCCGATGGTTTTAGCTGCAACAATTGCACCATATCCAACCCTTATGTCTTTATCACCTTCTCCAAGTTCTCTACCTTTCCTAAGCCCATGTAGCTGATTACATATATGGGATCCTGACCCGGTATCTAATACCCAGGACGTAGAGCAAATGGAGAAACAGTTCTCTGTAACGAACACACCCGAAGAAAATGCATCAACATGTACTTTCTCATTCGGGTGGCATGAGAATCCTGGTATTCCCCTATATCCTGTTCAGTCTTATAACTCTTATAAGAAAGAACGGAACCAACGTTCCCCAGCACAGTATAACATGCAGGTTCGGTCAATACATCCATATTTTTATCTTTATTAAGGCATGATATGGTCGCTACCTGGAGAGAGAGAAGAAAACACTTTAGCATATGCTCTTGCAAGATCAGATTGGTTATTATTTTATCTAATCAGGATGGCTCCCACTGTTTTTTATCAAATCTTCCTTCAAACCCTAAAAGGAAAGACTAGCCGGGATTAATTACACCCTACAACTTCGCCAATCTTTCAGCCAGGCCAGTGTCGGTACTTTGAGGGAGGTTCCCCGTGCTTTCGCACGGACCTAATTAAAGTAAACCTCATTTTCCCAGAGGCGTAACCCCGTTGACACCTTTCTAAACACCTATTTGATCGGCTAATTGTCCTGTGTAAAACTCTCCCGGGAGTAACAATTACTCGCAGTGGGTATCGGGATCCAACTATCTCATAGAAGGTATGCAATCTTATTGCAAATCTCAACACTTGAAATTCCCGATAATATTTTGCCCCTAACGTGCTATGACCTTGACGAAAGCCAACAAACCATAGCCCGCTAGTCAAGTTCAACCCGTACATTTCTTGATTGAATTAAACCCACCCGCACGACCCTTGACGAAAGCCAACAAAGTCGTACGACTACCCTAATCCAATCGCATCATATGCAGCAGATAAGCAGTATATAGCTACCGCACACTACACCTTGACGAAAGCCAACAAATGCAGCACGAATACTATATACAACTTATCTGAAATGACGGAGGGCTACGACAGGTTTTTCTGAAAACCTATTGCGTAATGAACTTGATATCGTCGTAGAATCATGTGAATTTTGAAATGGAGTGATTTTGAGGCTTTTATTAGTTTTGTTAAAGAGGTCACTCCCGGTGAAGGGATCTCGGCTCCTTCCTTATGGAATAAGGTGCAGGATATATCATATACATCACTATGCAAAGCAAAACTCCAAAAGCAGTCAAAAGTCAAACCGAGTGTTGTAGCATCTGCCAGTTTTGCTAAAGAGATCACTCCCGGTGAAGGGATCTCGGCTCTTTCCCTATCGAATAAGGTGCAGGGTATATCATATATACCGCTATGCAAAGCAAAACTGTAGCTACCCTTTTTATTTGAAAATTTGATTCTACAACATCTATTAGGTTTCTTTTCTTTCATTAATCACATTAATGAAGTCCCATCATTTAAGTCACCTAAACATCACAGATAAATACGACGTACACTTATGCCATCCGCATTCGCCTTGATGTCCCCTCGTGCACCGTTAGTTTAGGTAACTAACGGCAGAGCAGGGAAGGGCTAGCGCGGGTGTAAAACATAAGTAACGCCTATATAATATATCATATATACTATATACAGTATTTATCACAGAACATCAAAAGATCGCATCACAGATATCGCAGCAGAAGAAATATATGAAACATTGGATATACTAGGACATCCGTGTTTTATTTTGAGCCTCTATAAAACACGGATTCCACGGTCGCGATGAATAGCTAAACCCACACCCCTAGACCCCTACGAGAGCGGCAAGCAACCCTACCAATTCTAGAGTTAGGAGACCCGGACTCGACTCCTCGAGTTGGTCTCCCACTGGACTCCAGAACCCGGTTACTTGTGCTCTCCTCCTTGGGTCTATCCTAGTGCGGAAAAGTAAATAATATACAAAAGGTGACCGCAACCTCATCCCAGAGTGCCCCAATAAAAGAATATTACATACTATTTATTTTACATGAATGAAAATAAAAACTCTCATCTCACATAAAACCCCCCGGCTATTCAGAACGCGACGATCCAATATAACATATCCAGCAACACATAACATCACAGATCATCAACGTAAGTAAATATACGCATCCCAATTGTCGTTGACATATAGCAACGAAACCGGCGATATCACATATTACACTTACGGTCACAGAAAAGAAAGTGTAAAACTACAACATTTGGAATCTACAATCTCTTTAGACATCGTAAATCCGAAATATCACATATTCCTCATTTCATGCTTAACTGCATGAATTCCACATACTGTATCACATTCCAGATAAATAGACAGTATTAAACTTTCCGATCGAATAATCAAATACCCAAGATTTCCTCAATAGCTCAACACTTGAGCGGAGTTCAAAAATTCCAGAATACGTCACAGTAGCAACAGTCCAGCCGTAGAAGGGTTAAGCCAACGCCTCACATGTGGCACGCCGTACTGCCCCAAACCCTAAGGTTCAAAGGGCAGTTCAAGACGGTCACATAATCGAGTTAAGGTTTGTTGTCTTCTAGAGGGTCCGTCACATCACATGCACGTTTTTCCGAAAGATTTAAAACCCGATAAAAATTCAACACTTGAATGTTTTTCGTGCCGGGAAAAAATTGAGTTAATGATATCCGTTCGAACATTTTAATACTTTCTAAATTATCCGGAATAACAGAACAAAATTAAATTCTCCGATCGAATCGACAATTTCAAAATAAACCCTAAAATACTCAACACTTGAGTCAGATAAAAATGCCCAGAAAAATATCAGGAAATTGAATAGGAACATTACTGTGCAAACAGTTAAAGGTGACGTCACAATATGGCCGCGGAACCGCCGCACGAGCCATGCTCATGTCGCGGATCCGCGGCGCTTTGGGCTCTAAACAGTATCGTTTTGCACAGTATTCCTTATATTTTCCTGCTGATTTTTTAAGCATTTTTAATTTGGAAAAATCCCAGATTTTAAAAATTGTATAGAGAGGGTTTGATTTCGACGTGTTCGGGTTCGTTCGGAGTTTTAACTTCGTTAACACATCGCCTAATGTTCTAGCTAGGCTCTGATACCACTGTAGGGTTACTAGGCACACTAACGAGGCTCTACAAGGCATCGACCATGCCAAAATTAAATTTTTATGTGCCGAATAACACTAAGCAAGATCGTATACTAGAGTTTAGGCGATACGAAAGGCAAGTAAACAACTTTACTCTAAAGGGAATACGAAATACAACCTTTGTAGATCGGTCCTTCATTTCTAAAGCTCCTTGAAGAAGTCCCTTCGCTGCGATCAAGATTCTCCCGGGCTCTTGCATGGCTTCACGATGCGAAGGATGCGACCTTGCTTGAAGTCTCCGAGGCCGAAGAAGATCTACGTCGAGGGAATTCCGACTCAAGCTCCTACTTCACTAACTAGAGAATTAGTGAAGTAAACACCCTAAATTAAAGTGCTAGTCTAGTAGAGGATGGAGAAATAGGAAGTTGGTTCTCTTTAGATTTTTGTTTCTCACAATCTATCTCACTTTTTTCAAAACCCTAGCAAGCTTTTTCTCTTGCTCAAATGAAGAAGAGGATGATGAACAAAAGAAAAGAAATGAGGATAATGATTAAGTGAGAATGCTAACCATGGTGAGTGAGTATTATATACTAACTCATGGTGGGACATAACCATGGCTAAGTCAAGTTGGTTAGGTTAATAAAAATCTAAAGAAAAACAAATTAAGTGGACTTTGTCAAAGCATCCAAAAGCTTCTACAAGCTTCATGCTTATGACATAAGCTTCACTAATTTGTAATTTCTTTAAATAAATATTAACCACCATCCAAAATAGTATGGTGTATGTCTTGCACACCCATGTATAGTGTATCATCAACCATGATACAAAAGAAAACACTTTTAATATATATATATATATATATATATATCACACACACACACACACACACACACACACACACACACACACACACATATATATATATATATCAAGTGTTCTTGTGAGAAAAACCCTAAAGTGAACAAGTGTTAGTAAATGTAAATTAGTATATCTCATATACAATTATACACTTAATTATTAAATCAACACTTGACTTAATAATCCGGTCATATCTCATATAACCGACTAACATTCATCGTATCGTCTTATGGAATAAACACTTGATTCGATAACCCGGTCATACATATATAACCGACCGATACAAGAAGTCACGAGAATAGAATACGGTATCACATACACGCATTATTCTCGGTCCCGCACATATCACATATGCGCTCCTATTTCCTTTTTCCTGAGCCAGTAAAACCTCTATGTAGGACTCTAAAGACTCGTCAATACGCTGGCAGTAGGTGATTATCACATCACGCACCCACAAGCCATCGCGGTACTAGCTGGACTTAACGGCTATCCGGGTATTGAGCGATCAGAAGATCAGCAAGAAAGCCCGCTCCAACTCCTGTAAAAGCCTGCCAGTAACACTTCCCGTACAGTCCGGTCTCCTCGTCTGATATGTCGCATATCAAGTCTAGGGGTGGTAAACGTCATACCCCAATAACCGATAAGTCGTGCCGATGTGAGGCTCATAACGGGTCGAGAAACTATTGGTAACACTTACCAGCAAATCTCTAAATCAGCCCTGGCCAGGGACTTCCCTGTTACGGCCAATCGAGCACAGCGCAACATCAACCCCCAATACCGGGAGAGACGAAACCCCTCCTATCGCTCATTGCCTCCATGTGACTCGGGACTGTACCCAAAAACCACCGTTTTGCACGCCCTCATGGACATGGTAAGGTGGAAATCAAAGCACGGTGGGAATCACACAAGACTCTATGACGATCTCGGGTCTACAGACTAACCTGCACAAGTGTCACCAGAGAACTGCCATCTGACGTGAGGTATAATACCATCTGGGAGTTCTCGGCGAGTCCGTCCAGTGTACCCAGTCTCCACTGAGCACCCTTATACCATCTCTGATGTCAAACACCAATGGATATGGGATCATCCATCGCCCATCTTATGGGTCGAGAAACGTATACGCTAGTCTACACTGGTATATCGATGCCCCATCTCGATACACCCATGACTAGGGACCTTGAAGGATGTGCTTATGGACTACCATGTCCCCACTAGTATGATCCGCATCATAGTCCAGGTAGTCAAGTACACATCCTAAGGGCTTTACCAACATGTAACGATAAGACAGTATAAAGAGACAAGTATACACGTTAAAGTAAAGAGCAACCAGATAGCATACTATCATGTCGAGCAAGAAAGTCCTCTCTCTATATGTCCAAGCATCTAATATAATATACATCATCTGTACAATACTGGCCTCTAGGGCATACATACAACTAACACTATAAGTACACAGCCAGAGGGCTTCGTAGACAGTGGGAGCAGCGGAAACATGTGCAAGTTGCTTTATGGGATAAAACAAGCATCGCGGAGTTGGAACATCTGTTTTGATGTGGTAGTCAAAGCGTTTGACTTTATCAAAATGGTAGATGAACCTTGTATATACAAAAAGGTAGTAGGGAGTATGGTGGCAATCCTCGTATTGTACATGGATGACATACTCTTGATAGGAAAGGAGTTTCCTGTGCTACACTCAGTCAATCTCCTATTATAACAAGGATTCTCCATATAGGATCAAGGTGATACCTCCTAAATCCTGGGTTTTGGATCTATGAGATAGATCTAAGTGGATGTTAGGATTCTCACTAGGTGTAGTGAGATGGTATCAATCGATCCTGGGGAGAATCACTGGATAGCTTCCAAGGTGGTAAGGTCGACTGAATGTCAGTCACAGGCATTGTCTTTACCCTCAGTGGACGGATGGTATGTTGAAAGAGTTCCAAGCAAGATACCATGGTAAACTAGACGATAAAGGCTGGATACATTGCTACCAAGGATGCTACAAAATAGGCAGTCTGAATATATATAAGTTCATGAGATGAACTTCGTTCCTACCATTGTGTGACAATGGAGTTGTGTCTTAGGCCTAGGAACCTCCGTCCCATCAGTGATCCAGACATATTCTTAGGCAGTATCACCTGATCATGGAGATGGATGATCTCCAGGGAGATCGAGGTTAGGAGAGTAGACTACAGAGGACAACACGGCGGATCCACTCACAAAAGCCTATTCCCAGGAGAGACTTTTATGGGATGGTTGAATATAAGATACTTCAACCACTGCTGATTGTTGGGTACGACAGATAGCCCTAGTGCAAGTAGGAGATTGTTAGTTACTGTACATACGATTTATATTGTAGTGAATGCTTGGACATATATATGGAGGACTTTCTTGCTCGACATGATAGTATGCTTTCTGGTTGCTCTTTATCTAAACATGTACACTGATTGTCTCTATGTTACATGTTGATAAAGCTCTTAGGAAGAGTACTTGACTACCAGGACAATGATACAGATCATACTAGTGGGGACAGAGTAGTCGCTAAGTACATTCTTCAAATGTTCTAGTCGTGGGTGTATCGAGACAGGGCATCGATATACCAGAGTAGACTAGCGTATAGCTTCTCGACCCATATAGATGGGCGATGGATGATCCTATATCCATTGGTGTTGGACATCAGAGACAGTATACGGGTGCTCAGTGGAGACTGGGTACACTGGACGGACTCACCGAGAACTCCCAGTTGGTATTATACCTAACGTCAGATGACAGTTCTCTGGTGACACTGGTACAGGTTAGTCTGTAGACCCGAGATCGTTATAGAGTCTTGTGTGATTCCCACAGTGCTTTGATTTCTACCTTACCGCGTTCAAGAGAACGTGCAAAACGGTGGCTTTTGGGTACAGTCCCAAATCACATGAAGGCAATGAACGATAGGAGGGGTTTCGTCTCTCCCGGTATTGGGAGTTGATGTTGCGCTATGCTCGATTGGCTATAACAGGAAGTCCTTGGCCAAGGCTGCTTCAGAGATATACTGGTAAGTGTTATCAGTAGTTTCTCGATCCATTATGAGCCTCATATCGACATGACTTATCGAGTTACTGGGGTCTGACGTTTACCACCCCTAGACGAGATATGCGACATATCAGATGAAGAGACCGGACTGTACGGTAGTGTTACTGATTGGATTCGCAGGAGTGTGAGCAGTCTTGCTTGTTGATCTTCTGATCGCTCAATACCCGGGTGGCCGTTATGTTTAGCAAACCGCTTTCGGCTTGTGGGTGTTTGATATGATCATCACCTACTGCCGGCGTATTGATGAGTCTTTAGAGTCCTATATAGGGATTTCCCGGCTCAAGCGAAATGGAGTCGGAGCACATATGAGATATGTGCGGGACTGAGATTGATACGATATGAGATACCGTATTCTATTCTCGCGATATGAGATATCGGTCGGTTATATATAATATAGCCGGGCTATCGGATCAAGTGTTGATTCGATAAGTTGATTCATATAATATCAGTCGGTTATAGGTGATATAGCCGGATTATTAAATCAAGAGTTGATTTGATAATCTAATGTATGATTATATATTTGATATATTACATTACATTAACTAGTATTAGCTCACTTATGATTTCTTTTCACACTTTGGATACATTGATATATATGTGATATATGTTAAATGTATCATGCTAGGTTACAAATGCAACTAGGGTTAATGAGGGTTAAACCATGCTAGGGTTAAGATTAGGGTTTATAATTTATCATTAAGTAATTCAAATATTGTGGATATTTGTCATGGTTGATATTTGTTGAAAGCTTGTAGAAGCTTCAAGGCATCTTTGATTTTGTTCACTCTCTTTGTCTTGCTTAAGATATTTCTTGACCTAACCTTTAACCCTAGCTCATGGTTAACTCTCTACAAAGGTTAAGCATGTCATGCTTAACCCTTGGTTGCATTTCTAAGCTCAACAATAATTCATTTTTATCACAACTTGTTCATCTTCTTCTTCTTCTTGAGAAAAAGCTTTCTAGCTTTTTAAAAAGTGATGATTTTGAGTAAGAAAATGATTTCTAATGTGAGCAGAATTCCAACTTCATCATCCTCTACTACTTACCATTTAGTATAGGGTGTTTGCTTCACTAATTCTATGAATAGTGAAGAGATAGCTTGGGTTAGTGTCTTCTCGACGTAGATCATCTTCGGCCTCGAAGACTTTGAATCAAGCATGTTCGTTTCTTCATCGGAGCCTCTCTAGAGTCCTGGACTTCTTGATCACAGCGAAGGGACTATTACACGGAGCTAATGAAGTGAAGGACCGGTCTACAAAGGTTGTATTCCTTGTTCACTTTACTTGCAAATTCATTTGCATTTACATTCCGTCGATTTCTAGTAAACGATTCTAAGTTAGGGTTAGCTAGAACGGCAAAATTTTGAAAATGGCATGGACAATGCCTCCCGAAACCTTGCTGCCGTGCTAGGAAACCCTGCATCATCAAGTAAAACTAATCACATACGATATCCATCGTATGACGGTATTAAACCATTAGGGATCCTATCAACCTATATGACAATGAGGGTACGGACCTAACGTCTCGTACGACATATCACACATGATTCACAACATTATATATATCTATATACCTATATCTCAGGTCACATCCGTATCAATCTTATATCATGGGACCGACAAATGTATCAATTATCTCATATCGTCTCGCATCCGTATAACGACTTATCAAACCAAGTCATCATATCTCATCGTATACTCTTTGCATCACATCAATATCTCACATCAAGTCATTTTCTTAATCTCATATCATATTTATCAACCTCATAACATGCCACTATAATCTCATACTGATTCTCTTTCATTACATATATATATATATATTGTATTCACATTCACGTTTCACATCCTTATATATCAATTCGAGACATCATTTCTATCATATCATGTCACACTAAACCATACACTATAACCTTAAGTCATGGTATCTCTTGTCTCCTATTCTTTAACCATATCCATAAGTTTCTAACATGGTTTTCTTAACCATATTCTATATATATATATATATATATCGGTTTCCATTCTAAATTGCGGGTGTACTATACGCCATCCACCCGACTTCCTCCGTAGATATAAATCTACTCACCTACGGAACTCCTTGTCCAGCCGTAGTCGATGTGCTTCGTCGTCTTGGAATCCATGCGAAGGTACCTACAAATCAACACATATCGCCATGTTATGAAAACCAAATACGGAAAACCGATACGGCACACGGTGCGCTCATAGGTTAGAACCTATAGCCTACGCATGCAAAAGCAACCAAACAACCCTTGTCGTTGACGTACAAATATCAAATGACCAAATCAAAAAACTAATATCAAAACCAAGAATTCCAAAAATGTGGAAACATAACCCAAAACCATCCCAATATGCTCCCAGATTTTGGCTCAGGTAATCTGGGACAAAAAGAAAAATACAGTAGCTATGTCATAAGGTATGTGAGCTACTGGCAAAACCCCAACACCAAATCTGCTACAGTAACCGACCTAACTGCTACAGTAACCGCCGGTGCTGGCCCCACCTTGGAATTTGGGCCTCGCCTTCTCGTGGTGGTCTCCTATTTAGTCTAACTAGGGTAGTGTATATTTTTGATTTTTTTGTAAAGGTCCCAGATTGCTCCGAATTCCCTGTAGACCTCTAAAAATGTCACAAAACCGACACGGGAAGTTTCTAAGTTCGTATTTTGGTTTCTATTCCATATTCTAGGCCATAAAATCAACACTAGGGGCTTGTAAACAGCCGCTAAATATCATAAGTCCACACAATCACCCAAACCCTCTCTTGAAATTTACAAACATCGCTAATCTAAATCGATTTAACTCTAAACTACTATATGGGGCTAAGAAACTAAAAATCTAAACTAGAAGTGTATGAATTACCTCGTTTGGAAACTCAAGAATTTTCTTAAGTTGCTCAAAGTCTTCAAAATCCAATTTTGAAAGGTCCAAAGTATTGAGGATGAAGTTGTGCATCTTTTTAATGAAGAGAGTATAGGGTTTTGGTGAACGGTTGGAGATGGAACATGAGGGTAGAGGTGGAGGAAGCAAGAGGATGAAGGAGATGAAGATGATGAAGGGAAAATAATGAGGTCAAAGTCTCTCTCTGTCTCTCTCTCTCTCTCTCTTTCTCTCTCTCTCACCCTCACTCTCATATGTGGCATGCCATGCCACATGGGTCCCCCTCTCCTCAATTATACCCTCTTATATTTTCTTTTTCTTTTCTTTTCTTCCCTCACTCAATTAAAACCAATCACATAGCACAAATAAAATGAAACAATATGCAACAAAACGCAACATGTCTTGGTGCACTAGACATGACTAATTAAAAATACGGATTTAGCCTAATCATGATTAGAAATGCACTAATCGAGTTTAGTTTAAACTAGCATATAATTAATTGTAAAAATGCCGAAATCCGATAAATATATTTTTAAATGAATAAATCATTTTAATCTCCAATTATTTCACAAATATCGGTATATATTTATACCATTTTATGAAAACCCCAAATTCGCAAATCGGGTAGTTTTGGCGAAATATATTATTTTAATATTAAATTCCAAAAATAATATTTTATATTTTTTGAAATGTTACATATCTGGTCATAATCCTCCTCTTGGGCATTCACCTCCTCCATCTTCACAGTATCTGACGAACATTTCATGAAAACCAAGATGGGTGGAATTCCCGTCAGCGAACTAGCGCTGGGTAAGTCCTAAGAGTAAGGTAAAAGTAAAGTGTGACAGATATATTATAAAAGGAAATAATGTAAAAGAAAAGTAAAAGTGTGTAGAACTGAATATGGGTATTTGTATCTATAAGTCTCTATATGGTCGCTATGTTAACGTTAAATACCAAGTGTGTGTGTCAACACAACCATATAAGTATTTACGAGCTTAAGAGTGGGGCCCTGGGAGTAAGGAAATACGGGCCTATTTCAAATGTTAGTATCGGGACTCCAAACTGTGGAGCAGTCGACCCGACTAAAATTCGAGTAAATATAAAAATAGATTAATACCGGACTCTTGAAACTCTGTTGGATCCACACAAGAAACTATCCCAAACACCTTGAGTATAATATATGTTATAACTATAAGATATACTTAATTAATTTGATTGGTTGATTATAACATGTCTTGATCAAAACCATAGATTGCAAAATTTGAAGAACGAAGCCGAGTAAGTCAAGTAGAATGCGAGTCATGTCAATTGCAATCCTGGGTCGAGTCGAGTTAGTCGAGTGGATTGAGTTCATGTTAGTGTTCAAGCTTGGGTTCGAGTTGGATTAGAATTCGGGTTTGGGTTCGAGTTCGAGTTTAAATTCAAGTTTGGATTTGAGTTTGTATTCGAGTTATAGACATTTCTTGTGAAAAAGTTTAACGGTTGAAATTCTTAAGTTCGGGAGTAATCGGACAACTGCTGCATATGAACGGCATGATTTATGTCTTTTTCCAAGACAATTGTTATTGATAACTCCGTTAATTTGCAGTTTTGTCTAACCTGAATAGGCAAGTGCTCATTTTCTCCGGCTCCCTTGGGCTCAAGAGAAATGATACCGTTTAAACCTATATATATTAATCTAGAGTCCTTAAATATTTATTATTATTGTTTTCATTGTATTTATATTGTTTGCATTCCTCGAGGCGGTTTTATGAAATATACTTTAATATTGTTTAAAAATAAGCTTCAAGGGTGATTTATATTATTAAGAGTTTTTATGAACATGTATTTTAATTTTAGTGGTATTTTAACGATGAAACCTAGTTTTTAAAAGTTATAGTATTTTAATGAAAACTATTCGTTTTGTAAACTTGGTGGTATTTTATTAAAAATTAAATCTTTCCTATAAAAATATATAGTTTCACAATTTGTTTTTATTAAAATACGGATTCATAATTTTATATAATTTTTCAAAGTTTCAATTTGATTTATAAAAAGTCGTATTCTTTAAATCATATTTTTATTTCCTTTCGAGACCGAATTCTCCGTGTGGAGTTCTATATCTCACTCTACTATCCTAAGAATGTGCGATAACCCGCACTATCCATAGATGGGTTCTTCTAAAAGGGTTGTAGAGACGCAATTGCAAAGGATCCAAAAATATCGATTAAAAAAACATTTATTTGTAAAAGTGGTGGTATTTTATTGAAAAACTGTATTCCTTAAATTAACCATACATCCAAAAGCTTCGTGTTATGAAACCGTAGTGTAAGTGATGGGGTAGGTCATTACCCCATGAGTTTTCTAGAGGTATATATGCTAATTATCGAAAAATATTATATTAAAATTCATGGTATTTATGTAAAAAAGTTCGTTATATGATTATTCCTCATGGAATGTTAGTTATGCTAAAAGCTAAATGATATAAATAAAGTTAAGAGTGGTGTTAGGATGTTAGTGTGACCTAATTTGCTTATCATGTGGATTAAAATGTTGAAAAGGCAATTATCGAAGCTAACTCCACTTGTTGATATGTTTCAAGAAAGATGTAGAGATGTAATGAAAGGGGGAGGAAGTACTTACTTGTTTTGCAGTAGGAGAAGAGAGGAAGAAGGTGAGGGTCTTGTGACGTCATGGTATTGTCGGGAGTGGCTCCGGTATTCAACGGAATGAGATCGATTACTAACTCCACTTGACTAGCCTTAACTCTTCTTTGAATTTAGAGAGTTTTGAGAATTTTTTATAGAGATTTTTCATAATAGCTAGAGCTAGGGGATAGGGTGTATTTATAGTGTAGGAATGAAGGTGTGTGAGTTAAAGAATTTGAATTAAGAAGAATCAAAATAAGAATAATGAGGCAAATGAAAGGTCTCTGGTTAATTGCAATGTAATCAAACAACACAGGGGAGTAGAGGAGAGCAAAAGGGTGCACGGGTGAGGAGTCGAATGGGTAAGATCGGACCACCGATAGCGGTTTTGGGGCGACTTCCGGTGGTTGGATTTGCGCCACCTGTCTCGAGATTCGTGCCTTATGTGTTATTTTTTCTTAACTCCTCATTTATCCCGTTTGATTTTTCTGAAACATTTCGTTTATTCATGTATTGCACACGCAACTCTTGGACTTTCGAAAAATTAAAAGAAAAATATTAAAAATAATTAGGACTGATGGGATTCGAACACTGTAACACCCTAGCACTGTTATACTATATTTATTTAGGGTATTTTAAATCTTGCTGTAAAATTCTTTATTATTGTTGCTTTTGGGTTGCAGATGGTGCAATTGGTAGTTGTGGTTATTATCCGACCCTACCCACATGGTTGAAACCCAACATGGTTATTGCTTACATCAATTATTTGCTAGTACAGAGTATCCATACAAATCTAGATTTTATATACGTATATAATATAATTTAGACTCTAAATATCTTTTTAAAATACAAAATAAAACCAAATAATATATTTTCTTATTTAGCCTTGCATGTTATAGTATCCCATATCATGTGGTTGCGCCCATATATCATGTTTAGATCCTAAGTGATAAACCGACTTGTATTTGGATCGCTGCGTATATTTACAAAGATTTTTATTGGTGGTATATGTTTTTATTTACAGGATATCGCATCATGGTTTAAATTCTTACGTATATTCTCCATATTTAAAAAATAGATTTTTAGAGGGATACGGGTAATATTTGGATAGATCTGGTATTATCTGTAAAATCCCATGATATATATATAATATATTTTATATAACTATACATATATATTATTATATATATAATATAAATAATATATTAATTATTTTAAATATTAAAAATCTCTGAAATCTATCTCTTTCTCTCATCACTCTCTCCCTGTCTCTCTCTCTTTCAAATCCCCCTCCCTACCTCCTCTCTTTCCTTATATATATAATATTATAATATAAAAAATCTAAACCCCCCCTCTCTCTTCCCTCCTTCTTCTTCATGACCTCACCAACCCGAGCCCTAACCCACGCTCCTCATTGCCGCCGGCTTCTTATCATCGCCGTCCCCCTCTCGTCCTCTTCCTCACCTCCATCTCCCCCTATCCTCCTCATTCTCCTTCCTCCGCCATGACGACCCTAAGTCCTAACCCAGAACACCGACCTAAGAACTCAACACCCCCATCGCCGGCAACCTCTCATTGCCGGAAACCAACCAACACCGACCACCTACATCACCTCCTCGTCTTCCCAGCAACCTTAGAACGCCAATACGCCACCACCACCGACCCCCTGCTCTTTTCCCCGATCACCATTCAAACCTCACGGCCCCCTTCGTCCAGATGATCTTGCCGCTAACAACTTCACCTCGTCGCCGTCACTTCATCACCACCATCTCTTATGTCGTCGCTAAATCCCCAGAACCCAGTAAACCAGCAACAACCACTTCTTATTCTTCTTCGTCTTTCTTTTTTGTTCTTTTCCAGCCGTCTCGTCGGAGTTGCGCATGTCGCCGACAATCCTGATGACCCAGTCACCGTCGTCATCACGCCCTGTCATCACGTCACGCAGCTGCTCAGCCATATCCAGTCCTGTGTACGTAAGTTTTGCGTCGTGACTTTATTTCGATGTCGGAACATGATATCCGTATCTCGACGTGAGATTCGATCAGGCAAGTTCTAAACTTGCAACATGCTATTTTATTATATCAATATTTATTTGATAAATTATAGTGCATGTGTTTTACTATTCAGCAGAAATTATTGATTTACAGTTTTATGGCATCCATCTGTATCCATACTGATAGCAGTTTATCTAGTTGTATGCTGGAACATCACGATATTATCATACTACTATATCAGTTCAATATGTTATCTAGATTGCAATATACATGGTAATGGACGTATAACGGTTATTACAGATATATACATATGCATCCAGGCATTAGTTGTGTTTACCGTGGTTCGATATTGGTTACAGTTTTACATTTGGTATTTATTTTGGTTAATATATATTGCATGACATGTTTACGACACACTACCAGACTTGTTACTTGGATTTTATTGCTAATGCCGACAATCCTGATTGTTGTCCTGATGGACGTAACTTGTTGTCTACATAGACAAGATCTGTACCTGCTTGATCCTGTGTTGGCATTAGATTTATATTGTCAATACCTGACTTGAACACAGAACCTTGAGGGAAAAGGGGAAATCAAGAATTTAACCGAAACATAACTCAAGAGGATATTATTATTGTTTGCCGTGATTCCGGGAGTGAACAGAATTATCATTGTTTATTGTATCGTGGTCCCGTGGGGAATGAACGTGATATATTGTACCGTGGTTCCGTGGGGAATGAATGAGATATACACTGTTAAGTCACGATGAGGATTGCATTAATTGATTTCAAAATCTTGTAGAATAGATAACCTGGAAGCATAGACTTTAGGATACACATTACATACATGCAGCTCACTGTTTTATACCTGTGCTATTTATTTATATTCATGTTTAATCATAGCATCATATCCTCGTTATTACTATTATTGTGGTATTTATGACGCACTGACGTCTGGGTTTTGCATGGCCCAGTTCTTCTGACTTTATCGCAGGCAGATCAAGAGTATTTGGGAAATCAAGCCGAGCAGTGAGGAGCTAGACCTTTAGTCTAGAGACGTTTAGTTTCTTTTCTTCCGTAGTTTTATTTTATTAATGTGAGCGCATATTAGGACATGATTCAGATACTATTATTTATTGGATCTTGATTCATTTCCGCTTTATGCATTTTCTTAATTTTATTTATTGTGCCAGATGGACATGTGTTAGCTAGATTTCATTTTATTGTTCTTGATATCCGATTGACAGCCGTAATGCGACTATGGAGGGATGATTCCTAGCCATAGGTAGCATGGTTGGCTCTGTCGCGTGCCGTGTTTACGTATCTTGGGAAGCGGGGCGTAATAGGGTTTGTTTGGTATCAGAGCTATAGGATTTAAAGTTAGTCGGGTTTAATTATTTTGTAGTTAGGTATTGAACCCAATACACTAACCAGGAAACCCAGAATTACGAACATGTCCTGCCACATTACTCTCTTGCCAGTCTTGAATCTATAACTATCTTGTTTATTGAATCCTGTTTACCATTACTAATTCCCTTCCGTGTCTTGGTTTCAGAATCATGGCGGACAGATATTTACAGTCATCCCAAAGGCGTGTAGATGGTGCCACATTGCTTGGAGTTGTACGTGGTATGCTTGATAACCAGAAGTGGCAAACTGAGCTGAATCAGCGGCAGGCCAAGGCTTTCCAGGAAGGTCTATGGATAGTCCGGCTGTCCGTAGTTGCAGCAGCACCTAGGCCAACACAGCATGAGGGCACCGCGGCGGACTTTAGAAAGCTCGGTCCGTCTATATTTACAGGATTAGAGAAACCATTGCCAGCGGAGCAGTGGCTAGTTGATACAGAGAACCTACTCGTTGCCGCGCAGATTCCAGATGAGAAAAGGGTGGATGTAGTACGCATCCAATTGGTAGATTACGCTCGCGAGTGATGGCTTGTAGAGGAGACCCGTCTAACCAAGCTGATCAGTTGGGCAATGTTTTCACGAAGTTTTTTGGAGAAGTTCATTCCGCAGTCTGCTCGGGAGGAATTGGAAGAGAAGTTCATTAACTTGAAGCAGAATGGTAGATCCGTTGATGCGCATGCGGCTGAGTGGACCCGGATCAGTCGATTTGCGGGGCCCTTAGTTGCTAATGAGGCAGATAGGGCACGAAGGTTTATGCGTAGCTTGGATGTAGAGATTCAAAGATACATCATATCTCTAGGATTGACCACCTTCTCTCAAGTTCTCAAGACAGCCAGAGAGCATCAGAGTTTATCAGTGAGAGTAAAGGGTACTCAACAGCAAGCTGTTGTACTGCGGAAGCCGGCGTTTACACTAAACAGAGCTTCTGTATATAGAGGCATTCCGATAAATAAACAGGGGAAAATACCTATGAAAATGACCTCTATTTCAACGCAGAGGAAGGATGTGATGTGTGATTACTGTCAACGATCGGGTCATTTCCGGAGGGAGTGCCGGATGAGACTTGGGCAGTGTCTAATTTGCGGAGCTGCTGATCATCAAATTAATACTTGCCCATCAAGAGTTCAGTTGAAGGGTGATACTCCGAGAGCGCAGCAGAAGCAGATTACTAAAGGGCCTAACCAAGCACGGGCTTTCAGCTTGACGGCCGAGGAGGCCAAGGCTTCATACGATGTTGTTTCAGCTATCCTGCTTGTCTATAATTTTTCTGCATGGGCATTATTCGATTCAGGTGCATACCATTTTTTTATGTCGTCCAAGTTTATTAGTGCACATTCTATTCCACACATGGCCCTGTCTAGTTGCTGGGACATACACACTGTGAATGGGAGAATTATATTTAATAGTGAGTGCAAGGGTTGCTCGATTGTTATTTGCGGATGGGAGTTATTCGTAGATTTCTTGGTGATTAATACTGGCAGTTATGATGTTATTTTGGGAATGGATTTTTTTGGCATTTTCCCCGCTCACATTGATTGTAGGGCAAAGAAAGTGATTTTCCAGATTCCCGGACATCCAGAGTTCATATTTTTGGGAGGTAGAAGATCTGTCAGGCTATTCGAATTTAGGTCTAGGCCAACTAATGTCGTTCTTTTGTTGATGGAAGTAAATAAGGAGGAAGCGCCAGTAATAGTTCGGGACTTTATAGATATGTTTGAAGACATTTCGGGTTTACTGCCAAAACGATTTGTGGAGTTTGCGATTGATCTTATTCCTGGAGCACAGCCGATTTCAAAGGCTTATTATCCAATGGCGCTGGTGGAACCGGAAGAGGTAAAGAAACAAGTTATCGAATTACTAGAGAAGGGTTGGATTCGCAGCAGTAGTTCACCATGGGGAGCTCCGGTTCTTCTAGTCAAGAAGAAGGATGGCTCGTGGAGGATGTGCATTGACTATCAAGAATTAAATCTGGTGACTATTAAGAATAAGTACCCAATCCCTCGCATCGGTGGATTATTCGATCAACTCAGTGGCACGAGGGTATTCTCGAAGTTGGATTTGTGATCCGGATATCATCAAGTTCGAGTGAAATCGGAAGGTATTTGCAAGACAGCGTTCCGAACTCAAAATGGGCATTACGAGTACTTAGTGATGCCATTTAGAGTTACTAACACACCTACAATATTTATGAACTTGATGAACCGAGTCTTTTCATCGTACCTGGACCAGTTCGTAGTGGTGTTTATTGATGATATTCTGGTCTATTCAAGGAGCAAAGAAGAGCATGTGGAACACTTGAGAATCACACTGCAAACGTTGAGACAAGAAAATTTATATGCTAAGATGAGCAAGTACGAGTTTTGGCTCGAAAAAGTGAAGTTCTCATGTTGTATCCTGAGATGGAATTGCCATTGACCCCGAAAAGATTGCAACTGTTCATGATTGGCCAATTCCAAAGAATGTAGGGAAGATCAGAAGTTTTCTTGGGCTTGTTGGATACTATAAAAGGTTTGTGGAGAACTTCGCTCGAATGGCAGAACCATTGACCATGCAAACTCGAAAGGAGGTACCATTCATATGGACTGAGAAATATACGTCGGCTTTTGAAGCGTTGAAGCAAAGATTGATCACTGCTCCTATTCTGACAGTGCCAGACGGTTTCGGAGGGTTAGTTATTCACAGTGAAACATTTGGGAAAAGCTTGGGATGTGTTCTAATGCAGCACGGGAAGGTCATAGCTTATGCGTCGAGACAATTAAAGACTCGTGAGAAGAACTACCCAACTCATGATTTGGAGCTAGCAGCAGTGATTTTTGCTCTGAAGATTTGGAGACACTACTTATTGGGCGAAAGGGTAGAAGTATTTACCGGTCACAAAAGCCTAAAATATTTGTTCACCCAGAAAGAGCTCAACATGAAACAGCGTAGATGGTTGGAGCTGATGGCTGACTATGGTCTTGAACTAAAATACCATCCGGGGAAAGTTAATGTAGTGCCAGATGCTCTAAGTCGGTTGCCAGTGATACGGATGTTGACTGTACAAAAGTAGATTATAGCTGATTTTCAGAGATTCGAGTTGGAGGTGGTACTACCAAATTCTTTGGGACAGTTGATGCAGTTGCAAGTACAGTCATTCTTGATCGATAAAATTAAAGCAGCGCAGTCACACGATCCAAGATTGTAGAAGTTTCGAGAACAAGTAGAAGCGGGACTTCGAACGGACTTGTTAATTCATGAAGACAGTTCGTTACGTTATGGGAGACGTTTATGTGTTCCAAAAGGAGATGTTCGTGAAGAAGTCCTGAAGGAGGCTCATAGTATAAGTCGATGTCGCGCACTCCGCGGGTTCGCGGGGAGGCGGAATTTTCAAAAACGATTTATACAAAGCTCGCAACACCGACTAAACTCCAGGATCTATTCGAAAACCTTAACTAACAATTAACTACGGAGGTTTAACTACTATGATAGATGGTTATACCTCTATGAACCAGTCTTTCGGGTTTTCTTTGCCTCCTCTCCTTGGCTCCTAGAAGTATGGATCGAGCTTGCGACGTCAGCCTCCTCGTGTCAAAGATGATCCACCCGAGAGTATGTGCTTCAAGATCCTACTTCTAAACCGATGTAACTAGGGTACTTAGATCGCTAAGCTAAGTAGCCTAGGTGATGTAGAGTAGCTAAAGGATTGTATTATTTCACTTGATCCTTTGTTTCACAACACATGTGAGGGTAAGGATTACTTGAGGAAGAAGGAGATGAAACTTACGAGAGAGAAAGCAAAATGAGAAATGAGCTAGGGTTGTTTTTGGCTATGTGTGGAGAATGGCTAATAATGCTTCTCACTTATTGGACCATATAATAAATCTCACTACAATATATCACCCATGCTTCAATAGTGAAACCAAATGAATAAACAAATACATAAGCCATTCCTCACACCATGCCACAAATATCTCTCCAATTCCACCTCATTAATCCATTTAAGAAAATAGATAATCCATGTAATGAGGTGTCCCCTTCTAGAAGCATGCCTTTTAAAATTACAAGAATGCCCTCACCGTATATACATACCCGTATTCGTATTCCGAAAAATACGAATACAATGAGACGAAAACAATCCAATAATACAATACTAGGATCCGGCTTAAACCAAAGCCCGCAAGTATTATATGCCTGAACATCATCCATGCACAAGTACACGTATGTGATCGAACCCTGTCGTAAAACTATATAAGCCTTTACATCGTTTCGCCCGAAATAGGGAAACCCTCTGTGTGGGACTCTAAAGACTCGACAGTATGCTGGCAGCTGGCAGTGGATTTAACCACAAGCACGTCAGCGGTACTAGCTGCACGTAACGGTCACCTAGGTATCTGTCAATAAGAAGGCCGATGAGCAAACTCATCCGAACTCCTACTGAGTCTGTCTGTGACAATCTCTGTACAGTCCGGTCTGTTCGTCTGAAATGCTTGCATATCGTGCCTAGAGGGATGGTAAACGCCAGACCCCTAAAAGCGCAATAAGTTGTGCCGGAGCAGAGCCTAGTACACCATGAGAAACTACTAGAGTACCTACCAGTAAATCTCGCTTGCACTGGCCAGGGACTTTGTGTAATGGCTTTCCGAACACAGCACGATATCAACCCCCAATATCGGGAGAGAAGAATCCTATCTAACCGCTATTGCCTCTTAGTGCTTTGGGACTGCACCCAACTCTACTTGTTTGCATGACTCCTTTGAGCCGTGGTAGGGTGGTAATCAAAGTACAGTGGGAACACACTCGAGGCGAAGTGCGATGTCAAGTCAACGGTCTAAGCTGTACTCATGTCACCTCGGAACTGCTACCTGACAATAGGTATAATACTAATCGGCAGTTCCCGACGAGTCCTGTCTAGTGCAACTCATAACCTAATGAGCACCTGCATACTATCTCCAGTATGACATACTAATGGAAGTGGGACAGACCATCTCCCCTGCTGGGATGAGAAGCATATATACTAGTCTACTCTGGAGTATCGATACCCCGTCTCGATAATCCTACGACTAGGGAACTGTATAAGAATGTGCTTATAGACTACCCAGCCCCCACTAGTGTGGCTGCCATCACAACGCTGGTAGTCAAGCAAAGATCCTAAGCGCTCTACCAATATGTATAAGCGATAATTGAGGTAGAATCAACCCAAGTAGCATACTACCATTATGAGCAAGACTGTTATGATAACTTTGAATATCCTAAGCTTCCAATATGTAATATACAATCCAGTATGATACAATAATGGCCTCTAGGGAATATCTCACTAACAATCTCCCACTTGCATTAAGGCTATATATTGGCATATCGCAGACCTATCATCTCGATTAGCCTCTTGAATCGCGTCTGAGGGATGTCCTTTATGAGTAGATCAGTAGTGTTGTTCTCCGTATCTACTCTCTTCACCTCGATCTCCTAGCGATCTATGATCTCCCTGATTAGGTGGTACCACCTCAAGATGTGTCTGGACTTCTGATGGGACCTTGGTTCCTTTGCTAAAGCTATAACCCCGTTGTTGTCACAATACAGAGTTATTGGATCAATAATGGATGGAACCACCCGAAGTTCTGTCATGAACTTCTTGATCCAGACTGCTTCTTTCGTGGCATCACATGCAGCGATATACTCCGCTTCCATAGTTGAGTCAGCAATGGTGTCCTACTTGGAGCTCTTCCAACAGACTGCCCTTCTATTGAGGGTAAATACATAACCCGACATGGACTTGGAGTCATCCTTGTCACTCTGGAAGCTGGAGTCGGTGAAGGACCTGGAGGTCTTCTTTGCCGTACACCAAGAATATCTCCTTAGTCCTTCTCAGGTACTTGAGAATGTTCTTTACTGCTGTCCAGTGCTTCTCGCCTGGGTTTGATTGATACCTGCTTACAACGCTCAATGCGTAAGCTACATCTGGTCTGGTACACAACATCACATATATTATAGAGCCTACCGCCGAAGCGTAGGGTATAATAGACATGCGATCCTTTTCCAAATCAGTCTTGGGAGACATCTCATTGGAGAGGGTGATTCCGTGACAAGCCGGTAAATTACCGTGCTTTGAATCTTCCATACTAAATCTTTTCAGTATGGTGTCGATGTACCTTGACTGTGATAGTCCCAATATCCTTTTAGATCTATCACGATAAATCTAGATCCCTAGAATGTAGGAGGCATCACCCAGGTCCTTCATGGAGAACCATTGTGACAAGAATCCCTTGAATGATTGTGGCATAGGAATGCCATTTCCTATCAAGAGAATGTCATCCACGTACAAGATGAGGAATACCATACTTCTTACTACAATTTTACTATAGATGCATGGTTCATCTGGATTTTTGATGAAGTCGAATTTCTTGACCGTCTCTTCAAAACAGATGCTCCAACTTCACGATGCCTGCTTTAGTCCATAAATGGACTTAAGAAATTTGCACACTCTTCCGCTGCTCCCACTCTCTATGAAACCCTTCAGCTTATCCATATAGACACACTCTTCCAAATTTCCATTTAGAAAAGCGGTCTTTACGTCCATCTGCCAAATCTCATAATTGTGGAAGGCAGCAATGGTAAGAAGGGTCCGGATGGATTTGAGCATAGCCACAGGAGAAAAGGTTTCATCATAGTCCAAACCAGGTCTTTGACGAAAACCTTTTGCAACAAGTCTAGACTTATAGGTTTCAATCTGTCCATCTACACCAATCTTCTTTTTGAAGATCCATTTGCAGCCTACGGGTTTTATTCCTTCCAGAGCAATGTCCAAAGTCCATACTTTGTTGGTGTACATGGACTCCATTTCGGTACATATTGCATTTAGCCATTTCACCGAGTCTTTGCTCTGGATGGCTTACTCGAAACTAATTGGCTCACCATCGTCGATGATGCAATCGTCTCTATCCCCGTCTATTAGAAAATCGTAGTATCTCTCGGACGGATGAGAATGCTTACTGGTTCTGCAGAGTGGCGTGGGGATGCCCGGTTCTTTTGAAACTTCTGGTTCCACCATGCTTTCAGTATTAGTTTATGGTTCCAGAATTTCTTCCAGTTCTATTGCGCTCCCACTTATCTCTTTTCTAAAAACCGAGTTTCCAGAAAGTGGGCATGTCGAGAAACAAAGACCTTTTGTTCTTCTGTGTAATAGAAAAGATACCACTTGGAGTTCTTTGGGTATCCCACAAACTTTCACAGTATTGAGCGTGCCTCGAGCTTGTTCGCATGGTGCTTTTTTTACAAAAGCTGAACATCCCCATATCTTAAGATACGGAAGATAGAGTTTCTTCCCACTCCACATCTGATATGGTATGGTAGGCACAGTCTTGATAGGAATCTTGTTTAAAAGATATCCAGCTGATTCTAGTGCATAGCCTCAGAAGGATCACGGAAACTCAGCGTTACTCATCATAGAACGTACCATACCCAATAGTGTTCTGTTCTGCCTTTCCGATACACCGCTGTGTTGAGGTGTGTATGGAGGAGTAAGATGAGAGAGAATTCCGTTCTCTTTTAATTAATTCAGAAACTCGACACTTAAGTATTCACCACCTCGATAAGATCTAAGTGTCTTGATACTTTTGCCGGTTTGTTTTTCCACTTCATTCATATATTCTCGGAATTTCTCAAAGGCCTCGGATTTATGTTTTATCAAGAATACATGTCCATACCTTGAGAAATCATCCGTAAAAGTAACGAAATAAGAATAACCACTTCTTGCATGTGTAGACATTGGACCACACACGTCGCTATGTATGAGTCCCAAGAGCTCGCTCGCTCTTTCTTCATGTCCAGTGAACGGAGTCTTTGTCATCTTTCTTTTGAGACATGATTGACAAGTTGCATAGGACTGATATTCGAACGGATCCAAATATCCCTCTTTATATAACTTCGTCAATCGTGTTTCATTGATGTGACCCAGTCTACAATGCCATAAGATAGCCTGATTTAATTCTAGAGACTTTCTTTCAAGTGTGTTCTGGACGTTGAAAACCTGATCTTCATTTAATACGTATATACCGTTATCTAGTGTACCTGACCCAATCAAAACTTGATTTAGGTGGATATTTACAACATCGCATACAAATGTAAAATTATAACCTTCTTTAGAAAGTAAAGATACAGAGATGATATTACATGTCAAACTAGGTACACACAAACAGTTACGTAAAATCAAAATCTGCCCACTTGTCAATCCTAGGTGATATTCTCCTATGGATACAGCATCCATGCTCATTCCGTTAGCAACCCTAAGAGTCATATCACCTGCCTTGATAACTCTACGGTTTCTTAAAGCCTGTAATAAATTACAGATATGAGATCCTAATCCGATATCCAGTACCCAGGAAGTAGAGTTAATTGACAGACAGTTTTCAATCATGAACACACCCAAAGTCGAAGGTACAACTTGCTTCGAATCCTGGTTTTTGGCTTTCCAAGCCCTGTAGTCCTTCTGACAGCGCGCTTTCCCGTGACAACAAAAATATCCTTCCTTCCCTACTGTTGGCCCCGAATCTTTTACCTTGCCCTTTCTCTCTACCTCAGCGCTCCTCAATATATTGAGGAGTCCTGGAAGTGTAACTTCTTTCCCTTGAATTTTGAAATTCAAGATAAACTGGGCGTACGTTGAGGGGAGCGACTGTAGAATCAAGTTAGTACATAACTCTTTCTCCAACGTGGTCCCATGGTCCGTGAGCTGTTCAATATAGCTAATCATCGTAAAGACGTGGTCCCCTATAGATGACCCGATAGCCAACCTCTCCTGAAGCAATATCTTTGAGGTCTCATATCTTGCGTTACGAGATTTCTCTCCATATAAAAAATTAGTATAGAGGAAGATGGAAGCTAAGCCCATCTTCTCATGCGGCCTCTGGTGTTTACTATCCATTGAGGCTAACACGAGGCACTTGGCTATCGCACAATCCTTTTCCCATGTCTTACGGATATCAACATCCGCGATGGTAGAATCTGCACCTGGGACGGCGGGGGCTTTGGTAGTAAGGAGGTAGTCCAGCTTGTCATAGGTAAGTGCTATCTGGACATTCCTTAGCCAATCATTATAGTTTGGTCCAGTCAATTTATTATCTAGTAACATAAGTCCGGTCATAGTGGTAGCTACAATTAAGAGAGAGAGAACAAACACTTAGCATGATACTCTTGCAAGTTTAAATTGGTTATTAGTTTATCTAAACAGGATGGCTCCCACTGTTTCCTCGAATCCTTCCTCAAATCATAAAAGAAAAATTAGTCAGGATTAATCACATTTTACAATTATTGCTTAACCTTTTGGCCAGGCTAGTGTTGGTACTTCGAGGGAGATTTTCCAACATTTTTGCGAAGTTTCTTAATTACATAACCTCTTTTTCCTGGAGGTGTAGCCCCGCTGACACCGTTCTAGACACCTACTTAGTTTATAATATTGATTGTTTAGTGAAAAATCTCCTGAAGAGTAATCCTGCTCATCAGTGGGATCGGGATCCAACTATCATTGTGTGATGACCTAGATGGAATCCACTTTAATCACCACACTCTAGAAGGTATGCTCAAACTGCAAGCTTTCTTTATATTTGAAACTCCCGATGTGGATTTTTGCCCCATGCTCTTATGACCTTGATGAAGGCCAATATATCATAAATCATATGTCAAGTTCTACCCGTCATCATCCAGGTTAATTTGAACCCACCCATACATACCCTTGACGAATGCCAACATAGTAGTACGACTGTTCCAAACCAACGCATCTATCTATGCTATATATGAATACCCAGCAACTATCAATCACTATGTCTTGGCGAATGTCAAAATACATAGCTTGAATATTACTGAATACTCATATGAAATGACGGAAGGGTACGAATAGTTTTGGCAAAACCATGAACATAATGAACTTGATATAGCTGAAGGAACCATGATAGCCTTTTTAAAAGGAGTGGCTTAGGCTCGGCATTTAAAAATTGCTTTTTGAAGAAAACCGAGTGGTTTTGAAATTGTTCTAACGATTAAGCTTTGGTTTGTTTTTACTTGCATTAATCAATGTTAATGCGGTCCCATCATTTAATCCTACCATTACAGAAAAGAAACGAAAATACAACGTACGCTTATGCCATCCGCATTCGCCATAGGGCCCTGTTATGCACCGTTAGGTTACTTAACTACCGGCAGAGCGGGGGCTGGACTAGCGCGGGTGCAAAACATAAGCAACACCTACTATATATCATATATATATATATATATATATTTATCCATTTGTCTCACGCAACAGTAGGCATTCTAGATCACAGATGAATATATTGGATATACTAGGAATTCCTTGTTTCGTTTACGCCCATAATGAAAAACGGATTACACGGTCATGATGAATAGCCAAACCCCACCCTAGACCCCTACGGGTGCGTCAACCTACCCGCCAAATTCCCGAAGTGAAACAACCTCCCTCAGTAAAATGAGTAGGCCACTCGGCACTTCAAGAACCCGGTAGTTTGTGCACCCAACCTTAGGTCTATGCTAGGAGTAGAAAACAGTAAAAGAAAATAATACACTGGTGGCTACAATCTCAACCCGGATGTGCCTCACAAAATAATATTACATCACTTTTACAAATTGCATGAATGAAAGAAAAGAAAACACTCTTCTCACATCCCCCCGGCTATTCATCCACGACGATCCAATACTCCATATACACAAACTATCATAGCATCACAGATATGTGCAACCCCCACTAATCGACATATAGCGATTAGTGGACGTTTCGAAACACATATTTAAACTGAAACAAGTAAACGACGTTAAAACTGCGACTTCGAAACACTCCGAAATTGCCCCAACATCAAGATAACGAAATATGCAACCTGGGCAAAATCAAACATATCCTGAAACCCTAAATCCAAGTGATAAAAACACCAAACGAAGCACGAGACCCAAATCAATATTTTGGCCGGCCAGGCTGGTCAAAATGCTTATCTGGCCGGCCAAAGTGAGGTGTTTGGATCTCGTTTTTCTCTGGTGTTCTAAATATAGCAAGAAGCGCACTCTGCAGTTGTTTAAAAAATTTTAGAAGCTCTGCAAATTTCGACAGAAACATGGATTCTAGGTTTTGTGTTTCGAAGTTATTTCGGTTTCGTAGTTCTACTTATCGTCTAACCTGTTAGTTAAGGTTTACTAGGCTCTGATACCACTGTAAGTCGATGTCACGCACCCCACGGGTTCGCGGGAAGGCGGAATTTTCAAAAACAATTTATACAAAGCTCGCAATACCGACTAACTCGAGGATCTATTTGAAAACCTTAACTAACAATTAACTATGGAGGTTTAACTACTATGATAGATGGTTATACCTCCATGAACCAGTTCTTCGGGTTTTCTTTGCCTCCTCTCCATGGCTCCTAGAAGAATGGATCGAGCTTGCGACGTCGGCCTCCTCGCGTCAAAGATGATCCACCCGAGAGTATGTGCTTCAAGCTCCTGCTTCTAAACTGAAGTAACTAGGGTACTTAGATCGCTAAGCTATGTATCCTAGATGATGTAGAGTAGCTAAAGGATTGTATTATCTCACTTGATCCTTTGTTTCACAACACATGTGAGGGTAAGGATCACTTAAGAAAGAAGGAGAGGAAACTTAGGAGAGAGAAAGAAAAATGAGAAATGAGCTAGGGTTGTGTTTTGCTAAGTGTGGAGAATGGCTAATAATGCTTCTCACTTATTGAACCATGGAATAAATCTCAATACAATATATCACCCATGCTTCAATAGTGAGACCAAATGAATAAACAAATACATAAGCCATTCCTTACACCATGTCACAAATATCTCTCCAAGCCATTCCTTACACCATGCCACAAATATCTCTCCAATTCCACCTCATTAATCCATTTAAGAAAATAGATAATCCATGTAATGAGGTGTCCCCTTCTAGAAGCATGCCTTATAAAATTACAAGAATGCCCTCACCGTATATACATACCCGTATTTGTATTCCGAAAAATACGAATACAATGAGACGAAAAGAATCCAATAATACAATACTAGAATCTGGCTTAAACTAAAGCCCGCTAGTATTATACGCCCGAACATCATCCGTGCACAAGTACACGTATGTGATCGAACCCGCCGTAAAACCATACAGCCTTTACATCGTTTCATCCGAAGCAGGGAAACCCTCTGTGTGGGACTCAAAAGAATCGACAGTATGCCAGCAGTGGATTTAACCATAAGCACGTCAGCAGTACTAGCTGCACATAACGGATACCTAGGTATCTGTCGATAAGAAAGCCGATGTGCAAACTCATCCGAACTCCTACCGAGCCTGTCTATGACAATCTCTTTACAGTCCGGTCTGTTCATCTGAGATACTTGCATATCGTGCCTAGGGGGATGGTAAACGTCAGACCCCTAAAAACGCAATAAGTCATGCCAGAGCAAAGCCCAATACACCCTGAGAAACTACTGGAGTACTTACTAGTAAATCTTGCTTGCCCTAACCAGGGACTTTGTGTAATAGCTTTCCGAACACAACACGATATCAACCCCCAATACCGGGAGAGACGAATCCTATTTAACCACTACTGCCTCAAAATGCACCACTAAAATAGGGGGTTGCCCCTACGGATATTGAAATCCGTAGGGGCAGATTTATGTTGGCCCTACGGATTAATCCGTAGGGCTAGAAGGTTGCCCCTATGGGCCAAGACGTTCAAGAATAAAAATATTAATTCTTAATTTGGTGTTTGCCCCCCTACGGAGCCGCAAACCAAGGAGCTACGGACAAATCCCTAGGGGCAACTAAATAGCGATTTAATAAAGGGTACAGATCGCCTACGCCCCTTATCTCTTTCTCTCTCTCTCGATCGCGCGCGAAACCAAAATCCCCAAATCATTCCCGCCGTTCTCGTCGTCGCCACCGCCGTTCTCATCGTCGCCACCGCCGTTCTCGTCGTCGCCTTCGCCGTTCAGGTTAGTAATCTTCAACTAAATTAAATAAATTTTTGATTATTTAGGGCTAGGGTTCATGGCTGGGGCTAGGGCTGCGATTGGAGTTGGGGTTCGGCAGGGGTTGCGGTTGGGGTCGGGGTTAGGGTTAGGGTTGGGGTTCGGCTGGGGCTAGGGCTGGAGTTAGGGTTTGGCTTAGGGTTGGGGTTGGGGTTTAGCTGGGGATGGGGCTGGGGTTAGGGTTAGGTTGGGGCTGGGCTGGGCTGGGGCTGGGGCTGGGCTTGGGCTGGGGCTAGGGTTAGGTTGGGGTTGGGGTGGGGTTGGGCTGGGTCTGGGTCTGGGGTTAGGGTTAGGTTGGGGTTGGGGTTTGCTGAATTTGGCAAACCTGAGAGGAATTTCCAGCAATTTTAGCCTAGTTTGATTACTAAAATTATTGTTGATCGAGAAAATCTTGGGTCCTTCTAATGAAACATTGTTTGTTACTATATGTCAACGAGTACTGATAAAAGAAAAAACCGATTTCAAGTTGAAATTCGGTATGTACAATGTTCTAATATAATTTGTATTTCTTGCCATCATCAAACATATAAAAGTACTAATATGAAATGGAAAATAAATAAATAAAATCAAAGCTTTGGCATGTATGTAAAATCCCTTGTTACTTTTTCTTGGTTGCCCAACTTTGAAAATTCTATCTATTAAATTAGACATACTCTAAAAAGAATGATATTGCAAGAATTTGACTTGGTGGCGACTTGCATCATTAATAGAAATATGAAAGTGTAAGTGTAGGGTTCCTAGGCACACTAATGAGGTCTCACAAGGCATCAACCATGCCAATTTCAAATTTTACAAGTGCCGAGAAACCCTAATACGGATCGTTGACTAGAATTTTAGGAGAAAAATGAAACTAGTTAACAACTTAACTAAAAGAACGGAAATACAACCTTTGTAGATCCTGTCCTCCACCTCCATAGCTCCGCAATGAAGTCTCCTCGCTGTCCAAATCGAATCCCGGGCTCTAGCGTCGGCTTCATCGGAAAAATGGGCGGGCTAGGTCATCGACTACGATGCCGAAGATGATCTACGTCGAGGCAACACAAGATCAAGCTCCCACTTCACCAAGTCATGAAACTTGTGAAGAAAACACCCTATACTACTTGGCAAGAGGTAGAGGATGAAGAAATAGGAAGTGGGTTCACTTTAGAATTGGATTTCTCACTCATTTTCAAGAGTCGCCATTGTTGGTAGCAAGCTTCTTCATGTTGAAGATGAAGAAGAAGAAGATCAAAGAATTATGATAAGTTGTTTTCAAATAGAAAATAAAAGAATACTTATCATAAACCAACCATGGTCAAGTGTAGAGAATGAACTAGGGTTAAGTGGAATGGTTAGGGTTAAGCATGAGACAAAATGGTCACTTAGTCAAAGCTTCATGAAGCTTCAATATACAAACAAAGAAAGCCACCATTTTCTCTTTATGCTTATTATTTTCCAAAAAGAATAAATAAATAAATAAATGAATAAGAAAACAAAACCCTAACCATTCATATAACCATGGTTTAATCTTTACACAAACCCAAGTTTGCATGCATCATCAAACATGATACAATCAAGTGCACAAAAGTATATCACATATACAACTTGTGAACTTCAAGTGAGAAAATCCTTTCAAAGTGAACCAATACTAGTTAATGCAAAGTAATATATCAAATATATAATTATGCATTAAATCATTAAATCAACACTTGATTTAACGATCCGGTCATATCGCATACAACCGACTAATATCCAATGTATCGGCTTATCGAATCAATCCTTGATTCGATAACTAGGTTATATCGCATACAACCAGTCGATACATTCATCGCGAGAATAGAATACGGTATCACATACACGCATTATTCTCGGTCCCGCACATATCTCATATGCGCACCTATTTCGTTTCGCTTGAGCCAGGAAACCTCTGTGTAGGACTCTAAAGACTCGTCAATACGCCGGCAGCGGATGATGATCATATCAAACACCCATAAGCCGCAAGCGGTCTGCTAAACGTAACGGCCACCCGGGTATTGAGCGATCAGAAGATCGACGAGCAAGCCCGCTCATACTCCTGTGAATCCAACCAGTAACACTTACCGCACAGTCCGGTCTGTTCGTCTGATATGTCGCATATCTCGCCTAGGGGTGGTAAACGTCAGACCCCAATAGCTCGATAAGTCGTGTCGATATGAGGTCTATAACAATTCAAGAAACTATTGGTAACACTTACCAGTAAATCTCAGCAACCCTGGCCAGGGATTTCCGGTTATAGCCAATCGAACACAGCGCAACATCAACTCCCTATACCGGGAGAGACGAATCCCCTCCTATCGCTCATTGCCTCCATGTGATTCGGGACTGTACCCAAAAGCCACCGTTTTGCACGCCCTCTTGGACGTGGTAAGGTGGGAATCAAAGCACAGTGGGAACCACACAAGACTCTATGACGATCTCGGGTCAACAGACTACTCTGTACCAGTGTCACCAGAGAACTGCCATCTGACGTAAGGTATAATACCATCTGGGAGTT
The DNA here is from genome assembly GCA_030015575.1 of Agapanthus africanus. Lineage (NCBI taxonomy): Eukaryota > Viridiplantae > Streptophyta > Magnoliopsida > Asparagales > Amaryllidaceae > Agapanthus > Agapanthus africanus. Next base: position 255,701,274 of record CM057342.1, on the reverse strand, counting down.
CTCGGCGAGTCTGTCCAGTGTACCCAGTCTCCACTGAGCACCCGTATATCATCTCCGATGTCAAACACCAATGGATATGGGATCATCCATCGCCCATCTGTATGGGTCGAGAAGGTATACGCTAGTCTACCCTGGTATATCGATGCCCCGTCTCGATATACCCACGACTAGGGACTTTGAAGGATGTACTTATAGACTACCATATCCCTACTAGTATGATCCGCATCATAATCCAGGTAGTCAAGTACACATCCTAAGGGCTTTACCAACATGTAACAGAGAGACAATCATTGTACATGTTAAGGTAAAGAGTAACCAGATAGCATACTATCATGTCGAGCAAGAAAGTCCTCCCTATATATGTCCAAGCATCCACTACAATATACATCCTATGTATAGCAATGGCCTCTAGGGCATACATATAACTAACAGTAAGGTCGTTCTTTACCTTCGATAGGGTTTGGTTGGGGTGGGGCTGGGGCTAGCTAGGGGTGGGGCTGGGGCTAGCTAGGGCTTGGGCTTCATCACCTTATATAGCGAAATACAAAGCGTACTTCAGTACACCCGACCTCATTGAGTTTCCTATTGAAGTTCCCGGTCAAACGGCATATGCATATTTTTATTCTCCATGAAATCCCAATTATCAAGCTACCGAGGACGAAAAGCCACCTTTGTAAGTCGAGAGTCATGGTAATAGACTTGTTATTATAGATCATAGTCAATTGTTTTTCCTATCATTTTCTTGATCCAGATGCTAATCAACTTGTTAATTAGTTACTGTTTTTATAACGTATTTGTCTATATTTGTTGACAGTGGCCTTTCTTTTGGATGAACATGTTTTTTTGATGCATGTTTCAGTCATGTGAATTCATATGTCGCGTATAACGCTTTATGATATCAGTATCCTGCATTTGTAGTTTTAATTGTTGATTGTTATAGATGAATGCCATTGCAATAATAGTTTTTGGTTGATGAATGCTATTGCAATGTAGGATGATCAGTTCTATCAATCTTGATCTCAATGGTTTAAAATCATGTTACACATACAACAAGAATACACACAAACGCATCATTAGAGAGTGATTCGAGATGTTCGAGTTAAAACCAATATATGATACTCGATGATAATATGAAACCTTCATATTCTCATCGATACTCATATATGAAACTAAAAGCGCCACTTAGTCCCCGTCTATCGGTTAACATACGTGCGATGCTCGTCGTGATATAGAACTATAGGAAAGTTGTTAAATATCGGACGGTATAGCTCGATGCTAACAACCGTCGTATAGTCTACGCGGCGATAAAATTCAATCGTATGGTAACCGATAGATTTGTCCCGTGTGGACAAGTTAAGAATGTATAAAGCAAACGCCTTCATTCACTTGTGTTTTCATCCGATTCGAGATATTTCGTCGGTACCTTTCCGCTGGTTCTCCGTGTACAAAGATAGATTAGATGTTCATTTCAACGTTGTTTCACAGCTTTGAAATGATTATCTATTCTATTACAGTGTACTCAGAGAACAGCGGGGAGGTGCTGCCGAAATTTACTCGAAACGGTTGAAAGCACAAGTGATGGGTGTTCACTCTATACATTCTTAATGGGATAGAAGCCTACCCCCGACAGCCGGAACACACACATACAACAAGAATACACAACAAACGCATAATTAGAGAGTGATTCGAGATGTTCAAGTTAAAACCAATATATGATAATATGAAACCTTCATATTCTCATCGATACTTATATATGAAACTAAAAGCGCCACTTAGTCCCCGTCTATCGGTTAACATACGTGCGATGCTCGTCGTGATATAGAACTATACGAAGCTTGTTAAATATCGGACAGTATAGCTCGATACTAACAACCGTCGTATAGTCTACGCGACGAGAAAATTCAATCGTATGGTAACCCATAGATTTGTCCCGTATGGACAAGTTAAGAATGTATAAAGCAAACGCCTTCATTCACTTGTGTTTTCATCCGTTTCGAGATATTTCGTCGGTACCTTTCCGCTGGTTCTCCGTGTACAAAGATAGATTAGATGTTCATTTCAATGTTGTTTCATAGCTTTGTACTTTCCAATGCCACTTATCATATGTCACAACCGGAGAAGAAAAGATTCCTGCAGGTGTTGCATGATTTGAAAGTCCCCACAGGTTTCTCAGGATCATTCAGCAAGAAAATAAAACTTGTGAAAGGCAAGATTGATGGGCTGAAAAGTCATGATCACCATGTTATCGTGGAGCACCTTCTTCCATTAGACCTCAGGACTTCTCTCCCCGACTCGGTTGGTCTAGTAATCAACGACCTATGTTGTTTTTTCAGGGAGTTGTGTGCTAAAACACTGGAGGTTGTGACGCTGGATAAACTAAAAAATTCTATTGCGTTGATACTTTGCAAGTTTAAGCATATTTTCCCACCGTCATTCTTCGATATCATAATACACTTGACGGTTCATCTTGCAACTGAGGAGAAGTTAGCCGGACCGGTACAATATCGATGGATGTATCCTGTCGAGAGGTACGTGTAATTTTTCGTTTCGCGTAATTTATAAATTTATTGTTGTCATGTATGCCCGTATTTATTTATTCAACATATTTTCATTAGGTATCTCTACACTCTTAAGAAGTATATACGCAATAAAAATCGACCAGAGGGTTCTATCATGCAAGGTTATCTTCTTGATGAAGCAACCACATTTTGTTCCCGCTATCTGGACGAGAACATTGAGGCAAGGCTTAACCGACCACGAAGAATTCAAGACGGGCCATATGGTAAAGCCGAGTATAAGAGGGTAGACACTATGTTTATTAACAAAATACACCGGTTTATCTTGCTTAATTGCGCATGTCTTGAACAAATTAGAGAGTAAGTTTTTTTGGATTAATTGTTATATCTGTGTTTGTATGTGTATGAAATGATATAATATTAATGTCACCATTATTTGTCGAAAACAGAATTCATTTTAATGAGATACGTGAGGGGCATCCTGATAGGAATGAAGAACAATTGGAAAAATATCATCAGGATAATTTTTGTGATTGGGTCACAGATCATGTAAGTTATTCGAATAACATTTTATTGCTAGCAGTTTTAATCTAAACTTATATCGTTATGTATTTGTCGTAAAATTTGTTTTGTTAGATCCACGATCCGAACTTGTCTGCATCATTTGAGAGTGATTCAAGATGTTTAGCTCAATTTCCTAGTATGGAGGTTGCATACTACAAAGGATTTGGTGTCCTTGGATACAAATTCGAAATTAAGGACATAGAAACATCTAGAACCACTCAGAATAGTGGGATTGCGACGGTAGGATCGGACGGTGTGATTTATTATGGGTACTTAAATTGTATACTCGGCATCCACTATCCCGGACGATCAGAACCCTTTTATATATTCCAGTGTACTTGGTACGATACGCGAACCGATACGGACAGGTGGAGAAGCAATCTTGGGACTTGGAAAGATGAATATGGATTGACCAGTGTGAACACACTTCGATTTTACGGTCAGGAAGATCCGTTTATCTTTCCGAACCAAGCATTCCAAGTATACTACTCACAGTGTTTGAAGCATCCGGGATGGAGTGTTGTATGCCGATGGAAACCCAGAGATGTCTACGATGTCCCAGAATACGAGGACAGCGATGAGGACAAAGAAGAGAGAAGGCTTAAAGTGCTCCGACCGTCTGTTTCGAAGGACGGGTTGTCTTCGACCGATCATGAAGTTACGTGGGTTAGAAATGACATCAACGATCAAATCCAAGTAGATATGTATAATGCGCCCACGAAACGAAAAAGGTTATCTGTAATGTTATATTATTACTTTATATTTTACGCTCTATACATAGATAGTCAATACTTTTAATGATTGTCTAATGCGTCCACGAACCGTTTATCTAGATTTGATGACGATGTCGGGAGCAGCGAGGGGCGGCAGGAGCTCCAGCCGCGGCAGAGGTAGAGGCAGAGGCAGAGGCAGAGCGGTTCTGCCGCCCGGAGAGCTTCGTAGGGAACTTCAGAGGGCCGGTCTTGCACCCAGATCGGAGACCCCTTCGGATGCCTCCTTCCGTGTGGATTTTGTCACACCTCCAGGTATACTGCACGCATATCCATTTTGAATGTAATATTACAGATATTCATGCCTGTTTATGTCAAAATTACTTATATTGTCAATATTTGATTGTCTAGTTGTTGGTGATGCGTCCACTTCTGGGACAGAGGCCACTCCTGCTCCTCCAGGTATGTTTATATATCATATAGTGCATGTATATTGATTTAGAATGCTATATCATAAATATACACACATTCCTTTTGCTCTTACTTAGCAATTTTTATTATTGTCTAGCTGTAGGCGGTGACACCACCGCACCTGCGGGTATGTTTATATATCCTATAGTGTATGCATATTGATTTAGAACTTTATATTATTGATCTACACATTCTTTTTGCAATTACTTATATAATCTATTTTTAATTGTCTAATTATAGATGGTGCGTCCACATCTGGGACAGAGGCCACTCCCGCTCCTCCAGGTATGTTTATATATCATATAGTGCATGTATATTGATTTAGAATGCTATATCATAAATATACACACATTCCTTTTGCTCTTACTTAGCAATTTTTATTATTGTCTAGCTGTAGGTGGTGACACCACCGCACCTGCGGGTATGTTTATATATCCTATAGTGCATGCATATTGATTTAGAACGTTATATTATTGATCTACACATTCTTTTTGCAATTACTTATATAATCTATTTTTAATTGTCTAATTATAGGTGGTGCGTCCACATCTTTCGCAGGGGCCACAGATCCCGCCACGGGCGAGCTTCGATATCCCGACGTCGCTACCCAGGAGTATTGCATAAGTGTTAATATTTATTCTACCCATATTTGAAATTTTAGTTTTGGAAGGTTCAAGTTTAAATTTTACACTTATACTTTACTGCTTAATGTGGGTGTAGGAGCGGGTGGTTGAGCAGGCCGAGGCCTCGGGGATCGATTTTACCGGACAGAGCGATCCGAGGCTGCTGACCCCAGTTCTGGACGCCGCACACAGAGGGCACCACGGAGGTTGGAAGAGAAGCCGGGGACTGGGCCCTAGCAGGGCCCATATGAGGATGGACTCCACCCCGGCGGTTACTTCCTCCGTCTCCAGTGAGCGACGTGTCCAGCAGGAACTGGAGAACTTGAGGGCCACCGTTCAGGAGTTGAAGGAGATGCTGGTATGTATACTACTTTATAGTAAAATATCATGTCATATTATAGATATCAACATATCCATAATTAGTACGTAGCTTGAGCTTATTTGGTTTTAGACTTAGGTTTGATTAATCATATATACATATGTAATTAAAATAAACAACGGTTTTTCAAACTAGATATCCAAATGGGATTTCGAAATAACTTGATAATGATACAAATTCGAATAATACACAGTTCTTACACGCTTCTTACGCACGTTAGGTCCAGACGCGACAGGGTACACCGGTCGAGCCTCCACATGCATCTCCTTCGGCTGCGGCTCCGCAAGCCACTACATTGGCCGCGGTTCCCCAGACAGCTCCGATAGCTCCACCGCCCGCTCAGACTCCCGCAGCCGCGGCTCCACAAGCTACTACCTCGACGGCGGCTGCGCAGACCACATTGCCAGCTCCACAGGTCGCTCAGACTCCCGCTCGCGCCGAATTGCATGGTTTATTGACCGAGGAGCAGGCGCGCCTTATTCTATCGTTTATCGGAGGTGGAGCTGGACCGAGTTAGGGTAGCTTTTTGATTCTTTTTTTTGAAACATGTATTTATTTATATCATACATATTGTACTACATTTTGAAACGATATTGATATTGGTTTATATTTATATCATATTCAGTATTTGGGTTTCTTTTGTATATTATATGCGTGAGATGTGATTATGAATACTGCGATTAATTTTATATTTTATTGATATATATATTATTGTACACAGGGCGAGAAAAAATCAGGCTGCCCTTTTTTTTAAAAAAAAATCAGATAATGTGTACCTACGGATTAATCCGCAGGTACACCTGTTGCCCCTACGGTTTAAACCGTAGGGCCAAAATATCAGCATTAACTGATATTTCCCCCCTGATCTCAGTATCAGGGGGTTGGGCTTGCCCCTACGGATATAACCGTAGGGGCAAACAAAATCCCCTACGGATATGTACCTACGCATGTATCCGTATGGGAAAGTAATATCCCCTACGGATATATCCGTAGGTACAGCTAAAATATTTAAAAAAACCGTAAATAAAATAACTTTTTCCCCCTACGGCCAACTCCGTAGGTGAATATGGACCTACACATAAATCCGTAGGGGCAAGTTTTTGCCCGTAGGGGCAAGTTCAGGGTTTCAACTTGCACCTACGACGTTTGCACCTACAGGTTATATTTTCGCCCCTACGGATATATCCGTAGGGGCAGTGTTTGCCCCTACGGGTAAATCCGTAGGGGCAACCCCATATTGTATTAGTGATGCTTCGGGAATGCACCCAATTACTACCTGTTTACATGACTCCTTTGAGCTGTGGTAGGGTAATAGTCAAAGTACAGTAGGAACACACTCAAGGCGAAGTGTGATGTCAAGTCAACGGACTAAGCTGTACCCATGTCAGCTAAGAACTGCTACCTGACGATAGGTATAATACCAACCAGCAGTTCCCGACAAGTCCTGTCCAGTGTAACTCATAACCTAATGAGCACCTGCATACTATCTCCAGTGCGACGTACTAATGGCTGTGGGACAGACCATATCCCCTGCCGTGATGAGAAGCGTATACACTAGTCTACTCTGGAGTATCAATGCCCCGTCTCCCCGTCTCGATAATCTTACGACTAGGGACCTATATAAGGATGTGCTTATAGACTACCCATCCCCCACTAGTGTGACTGCCATCACAACGCTGGTAGTCAAGCAAAGATCCTAAGGGCTCTACCAATATGTATAGTGATATGCTAAAAGAAACACATGCACATATTGAGGTAGAATCAAAACAATTAGCATACTACCATTTTGAGAAAGACTGTTATCATAACTGTGAATATCCTAAGCTTCCAATATATAATATACAATCCAGTATGATACAATAATGGCCTCTAGGGCATATCTCACTAATACATAGTTCCGCGTATTCCGTGCATCCGGGAGGCACGAAGATGTACCGAGACTTACGACAACGTTTCTGGTGGGAAGTCATGATAAAAGAGATTGCTCGCTATGTATCGAAGTGCTTAGTGTGTCAGCAAGTCAAGGAAGAACACCAAAGAACACCAAAGGTAACTGGTTTGTTGCAACCACTTCTGATTCCTCAATAGAAGTGAGAACATATAACCATCGATTTCGTGACAGCTTTACCACGGTGTCCAAAGGTCAATAATGCAGTTTGGGTCATTGTCGATTGATTGACCAAAGCAGCTCATTTTATATCGTTTCGAGTTGGTTAGTCGATAGAAGTTTTGGCAGAGCGGTACATGCAGGAGATTGTGAGAATACATGGAGTACCGATAAGCATCGTTTCGGATCGTGATACTCGATTTCTATCCCACTTTTGGAAGTGTCAACAGGAAAGTTTGGGAACTCGCTTGAAGTTTAGCACCACCTACCATTCTCAGACAGATGGCTAGTCTGAAAGAACGATCCAAACTCTTGAATATATGTTAAGAGCATGTAGTTAGACTTCAAGGGTTCATAGTGTTAGTTATATGTATGCCCTAGAGGCCATTACTGTACATAGGATGTATATTGTAGTGGATGCTGGGACATATATAGGGAGGACTTTCTTGCTCGACATGATAGTATGCTATCTGGTTGAACTTTACCTTAACGTGTATACTGATTGTCTCTCTGTTACATGTTGGTAAAGCCCTTAGGATGTGTGCTTGACTACCTGGACTATGATGCAGATCATACTAGTGGGGACATGGTAGTCCATAAGTACATCCTTCAAAGTCCCTAGTCATGGGTGTATCGAGACGGGGCATCGATATACCAGAGTAGACTAGCGTGTACCTTCTCGACCCATACAGATGGGCGATGGATGATCCCATATCCATTGGTGTTTGACATCGGAGATGATATACGGGTGCTCAGTGGAGACTGGGTACACTGGACGGACTCGCCGAGAACTTCGAGATGGTATTATACCTCACGTCAGATGGCAGTTCTCTGGTGACACTGGTACAGAGTAGTCTGTTGACTCGAGATCGTCATAGAGTCTTGTGTGGTTCCCACTGTGCTTTGATTTCCATCTTACCACGTCCAAGAGGGCATGCAAAACGGTGGTTTTTGGGTACAGTCCCGAGTCACATGGAGGCAATGAGCGATAGGAGGGGATTCGTCTCTCCCGGTATAGGGAGTTGATGTTGCGCTGTGTTCGATTGGCTATAACAGGAAATCCCTGGCCAGGGTTGCTGAGATTTACTGGTAAGTGTTACCAGTAGTTTCTCGAATTGTTATAGACCTCATATCGGCACGACTTATCGAGCTATTGGGGTCTGACGTTTACCACCCCTAGGCGAGATATGCGACATATCAGACGATCAGACCGGACTGTACGGTAGTGTTACTGGTTGGATTCACTGGAGTGTGAGCGGGTTTGCTCATCGATCTTCAGATCGCTCAATACCCGGGTGGCCGTTACGTTTAGCAGACCGCTTGCGGCTTGTGGGTGTTTGATATGATCATCACCTGCTGCCGGCGTATTGACGAGTCTTTAGAGTCCTACACAGAGGTTTCCTGGCTCAAGCGAAACGAAATAGGAGCGCATATGAGATATGTGCGGGACCGAGAATAATGCGTGTATGTGATACCGTATTTCATTCTCGCGATCAATGCGTCGAATGGTTGTATGCGATATAACCTAGTTATCGATTCAAGCGTTGATTCGATAAGCCGATACATTGGATACTAGTCGGTTATATGCGATATGACCGGATCGTTAAATCAAGTGTTGATTTAATGATTTAATGCATAATAATATATTTGATATATTGCTTTGCATTAACTAGTATCGGTTCACTTTATATGGATTTTCTCGCTCAAATGTGCGCATTGCATATGCGATATGATTTGTGCACTTGCTTGTATCATATTTGATGGTGCATGCAAAAATGGTTAAGTATAAAGAATTAAACCTTGGTTAAAGGAATGGTTAGGGTTTATTATTTGTTATTAATTTATCTTATTTAATTATCTATTTATTTTTGATAAATGAATAAATGAAAAGATAATGAGGAAAATGGTTGCTTTCTTTTGACCATTCATGAATCTTCATGAAGACTTTGACCATTTTGTCTCATGCTTAACCCTAACCACTTCTATTAACTCAAGTTAATTCTCTACACCTAACCATGGTGAGAATTATGATAAGAATGGATTTTTCCTTTTATTTTAATTCTTATCATAATATTTATCTTCTTCTTGCTCTTCTTCTTCTTCATGAAGAAGCTTGTCTTCATCAATGGCATATTGAGCATATGAGTGAGAAATCCAATTCTAAAGTCTACCCACTTCCTATTTCTTCATCCTCTACCTCTTGCCAAGTAGTAGAGTGTGTTTACTTCACAAGTTTCATGACTTGGTGAAGTTGTGAGATTGATCTAGCGATGCCTCGACGTAGATCATCTTCGGCATGGACATCGACGACCTAGCCCGTCCATTCTCCGATGAAGCCGACGCTAGAGCCCGGATTTGATTTGGACAGCGGAGACGACCTCGTTGCGGAGCCGTGGAGGTGGAGGACCGGATCTACAAAGGTTGTATTTCCGTATTCCCTTAGTTAATTGTTAACTAGGTTGTTTTTCGCCTAGATTTCTAGCCAACGGTCCGTAGTCGGGTCTCTCGGCACCCATAAATTTTTATATTGACATGTTCGATGCCTTGTGTGACCTCACTAGGGTGCCTAGGAACCCTACACATAGGAGGATCATTTGCACTTGGAGGAGCTTTCATACAATAACAGTTTTCAGGCGACTATACAGATAGCTCCAATCGAAGCATTATACGGTTGTAAGTGTCGCTCACCGGTCCGTTGGGACGATGTTGGAGAAAGAAGATTACTGGGACCGGATCTTATGGTGCAAATGGTGGAAAAAGTTAACGTGATCCGAAATCATATGAAGGTGGCACAAGATCAACAGAAAAGTTGGGATGATACTGGACGAAGACCTCTGGAGTTCACAGTTGGTGATCTTATATTCTTAAAGATATCACCGACCAGATGAGTGATCCGATTTGGTAGTCGAGACAAGCTGTCATGACCCAAAAGTGGCACGTGACCGGCACTTAAATCACATGACATCTAAAGATTTTGACACGGTCTAAGTAAGCCGAAACCCGGAATCTAAACCCTTTTAAAAAATATTAGAGGCGAGCTTTAAATTAGTCATCAGATGGGATCAGTTTAAAATAAACATTTAAATCTAACTAAATATGTTTGAAAAGCATCTATGATGTTTTAAAATTCGACAGCACCTCCTTTGTAAATTTTGAATAAAACCCGATACGAACATAACAATAAAAATAAAATCCCAATAGGAGCTAGCTTCCACGCCCAAACGGCGGAGCAACCAAGCAAACAATATATGATGCACAATGGCGAAGAAAAGAAAACCGAAACAAAATCAACAATATAAAAAGGTCGACTCCAATGAGGTGCGACGCCCACAACACACAATTCTATGTCTCGCTTTTAAGTCCACAATATAGCAGTTCTAAGTCGATGGAGTTTTACTAGATATAGAAGATATGAATATACCAGTTTGAGTACGATACAACAGTAATCCACCTACCAAAACAATCACCGAATAGGAATGTGTGCCACAAGCCGTTGATAATTCGAGCGGTAAAACCTGCAAAAAACTGTGGCATAACGGGGGTGAGTTGCCAACTCAGTGAATAAATGTACATCACAAGGTAGAAATCGAAATGCACAACGATACCTAGGTCATAAGTTTAGTATTATCATATCCTGTACTAATATAATATCTGATATGCATATATCATAAATGCAACTCTATCCATCACATGAACCCAAAAATAGGATAAATCATACACAAATGACTTGTATCTAGGTATATACCATAAGTAGCCAAAAATATATATGTAAAACCTCTTCTTTAAAATACCCGCGGAATATAATAGGTATATTATTTAAGATATACGTCCTGCGGTTTTACTGAAGAGTGTTAAGAGGTTTACAATTTAAAAGATCCCAGTGTCGTATCAGACATGTCAAAATAATGAGGCTATAGCTCGTTTTTGAATTTCTTTGTATATGCAAATGCCCTTAAAAAGATATGCAGGTACTGTCCCTGGATCAGTCCTGGTCGGCTATAATAACTTATAACATAACAGTATACCTTATATGATAGAAACACATCAACATCTAGATGTCCAGCATTGACATCCGAAATTAGAAATCCCTTGTGTCCATCACCAACATACAAATCCTCAAATCTCTCGTGTCCATCACCGACACGCAAATGCAGATATCGTTGATACCACCTCAACAGATGATCGTCACCCAATATCCCTGGCCTTGGTCGATATCCCCTGGATATTCGCCTTGCTCAAATCTAGCCCCGGTCAGTATCCCATGGATATCTGCCGTGCTTATCTCTATCTCCGGTATCGAGTATTCTCGCTAGGCTCCCCACCTCTAATCCGGCTATCCTTCCCCTTGGTCTCTACTGGGTCCACCATATATCTGACTGTATATCCCCCCACTCAGTCTCGATAACGTAGTAATCCGTAACCGTATATCCTCCCCCACTCAGTTCGGAGTAAAACAAAATGTAAAAACGACTCATGGTGGACATCTACTCATCATATCCAAATATATCAAGTAAAGAATAAGAATAATCTCATAGACCTTCCTGATGATCTATTATATATATACATATATAACAGCGTCCCATACCACTGATATATATCATCAAAAGTAAAACATTCTGAAAACTCATAAGAATCAAATATGAATACTCATGATACTGGTATTCGCAATACCCAACAGGTAATAAAGGTAAAGTACATAAACAAGTCATACATGCAACAAACATATCGATTCTACCGTGTCATGGCAATACTAATAATGTGTAGTGTAGCATACGCGTCTGTGCTTGTGTAGCATGGCAATCATTAGTATTTGTGCAAGTGTTCTATAAGTGTATAAAGCATACTCGTATCGACATCTACATACGCATCACGTAATATAACAGTCCTACAGTGACATTACAGTACCAATGAGGTGTAGTGTAACATATGCGTATGTGCTTGTGCAACATAATACTCATTGGTAGTTGTGCAGTGTTCTATCATTGTGTTCGTATCACAGAAATGTATAACATCGATATATATCGTGAGAATGTAAAGTAAATCTAAGCGTAACTATTAAATGTAACTACTTGCTTTGAGCTAAACTATTGTCTTTGAAAATGGAATGAAACGTTGGTTTTGAAATAAGGAAGATGCCTTAGGTTAAAAATAGATATTCATTTTGGAAATTAGCATCGCATCCTTGTCATTTATCATTAAAAGGGAAACGAATCGTTAGTTTTTAAAAGAGTATAGCTCACTCAAGTATTACGTTCTAAAACGAAATAAAATATGACTCTACGAGTTTAAGGGAAACTTAGCCGTTATTCGGCTTGCTAATCTCGTCACTACAAGTATGGTATGATTCCTCGTACAATATCCGCATGATCACAATATCTAAATTATCTCAAGTATGGCAAGATCCCTCGTACAAATCCACCAACCCATGAATAAAACTATATGCACATGAATAACATACTAGATGCAACATAACATTAATGCTATTAACTTGAATTAATCACTAAGAACTAACTAGATATCATAACTAACTTAGCTATAAGGTTGCGGGGGTGCTATACGCCATCCACCCGACTTTCCCCGTAGATGTAAATCTACTCACCGACTTGTCGAGCTCGTTGAATCTACGTTTGAAATGTCCGTCAACTCCGTCTCAAAAACCTTCGTGATCGTACCTATAATCGTTATTAAATCGCACCGATGTAAATATCATATCAAAAACCAAAGCAACGAGCTAAGCACCCGTAGGTTAGAATCTAAAACTCACTTACCCCAAAAACGATGAAATATCCCTCTTGTTAACGTACGAACGTTAACAATCCAGTTATGGCACAAAAATACGAAAAACCGAATCGAAATATCGGAAACTTTAATAAAACCAATACTAAAACATTCCCAGATTTCTATATATGAATATTGGAACAGATCAAACAATACTGTATATTATAAAATAACCAAATACACCTAGAGAACAAAAATCAACACCAAACTGTAAGTCCACGGTAGCGCTCCGGCCGTCTAACAGACGCCAAATGCGGAACAAAAACTTTTTACAAACTGGCGCTATCGTGTACCGTAACCCGGATATGCCATTAAAGCTAAACTAACAAACTATAAAGTGGGTAGAAATATTATACCGAACGATCCGAGTCCTTCGGTCTTCAACCATCATCCCACGCTTTGTTGCGGCTGCTCCGATCTCCTGAATCTCCAGTCTTCTCGTCTAGGTGGCACCACGTCGATGGATCTTTAAACGGGCTTCCGCCTCTGAACCGAGGCAACTCGGTCGTCAAGTTTGCCAAAAGAGACGACCAAGATGAAGTAGAGAATGAGTAGAACACTTTGTCTCGTTACGTCCAAGGCTATGGACGAACGGTTAATGAAGTTGCCTTTTGGATCGGGTGAAATGAGAAATGAGGCTATCTAATTTCCGTGAATCCAAATCTATCATAATCTTTTTTCAATGAAGTGAGTGAGTGAGTGAGTGAGGAGGGGAGGGACGGCCATATATGTAAATGGAGGGAGGTGAGTGTAGGAGGGGGGAAGGTGACCACAAAAGAAAAGATCAACAACAAATATCTTTCATGTAAACAAAACCCCATTAATGCAAATGGTGATTCATTAACCTAGTCACCCTTGCATTAAAAGAACCATTAAAGCACTAATGACTCACATGCCACCTCACCATCCTAGTCATCATCTAGAAGCTTCCACACTCATCTCAAGAAAAAATAAATCCGTCTTTAACCGAATGTTAAAAGACGGGCGATAGAAAACTGGAAACTGGCAACTTCCAAAAGTGATCCTGAAACGAATTTCAGGATAACCCCGTATCAGTATAAACATACCCGCATTTGTATTACGACCGAATACAAATGCAACTGAGACAAAGATATTATATCTACACAGTATAATACTCGGATCCGGCTTAAACCAAAGCCGACCAGTATTATCTGCCCGAAAAATGACACGTGCGAAAACACACGTGCATTTTCCGAACCCTGCCATAAAACCATATGGCCTCTACAACGTTTCGTCCGAACTTGGGAAACTGTCTGTGGGGGACTCTAATGACTCATCAACACACTGGCACTGGGTATAACCACTAGCACGTCAGAGGTACAAGCTGTATGTAACGGTTGCCTATGTATTGATTGGAAGCGAAGCTGACGAGCGAACTCATCCATAAACCCTACTGAGCCTGACAGTGACAATGTATATACAGTCCGGTCCATTCTTCTAAAGAGTATCACATATCGAGTCTAGGGGTGCGGATAAAGTCAGACCCATAATAACGCGATAATTCGTGTCGTGATGAAGCCCATCACCACCTGAGAAACTACTGATCCAAATCAGTAATTCTCCACTACCTTGGACAAGGATTTCTAGGGATGGCCACCCGTGCACTGTGCGACATCAACCCCCAATACCGGGAGAGACAAATCCCCGACGATCCGCTCACTGCCTCCATGTGGCTCGGGACTGTACCCAAAAAATACCTGTTTGCACAACTCCTTTAAGTGTGGTAGGGTAGGAATCAAAGCACAGTGGGAACTCACACGAGACAAATGAAGATCTCAGGTCGACAAACTAACCCGTACACATGTCACCAGGGAACTGCTATGTGACGATATGTATAATACCAACTAGTATGTTCCCGGCGAGTCCTGTCCGGTGTACTCCTAACCTAATGAGCACCTGTATACATCTTAGGTGATCCAACTGACACCAGTGGCTTGTGAGACCGGCCACCGCCCCTCGTCGGGGTCTCGACTGTATACACTAGTCTACTCTGGAGTATCGATGCCCTGTCTCGCAACTCCCACGACTAGGGACACTTTTAAGGATGTGCTTATAGACCCCAGCTCCCATGTATATGATCGCCATCATACTGCTGGCAGTCAAGCATGAATCTTATGGGCTCTATCATCATGCAATAGTGAACTAAAGCATATATACGATGATAAATACAAACCAGATAGCATACTATCATCTCGAGCAAGACTGTCATATCGGTATAGGTCCTGCCTCAATCATTGCAATCACCTACCTGCGATCCAATAATTGACTTTGAGGGCACTATCTCCAACAATCTCCCACTTACACTCAAGGCTAATTATTGCGATGCCGCATGCTCACAGCCCGTGTGATATTGAACATCCAACTCCTCTACTAATCAGTTTCACAAAGCTAGTTTGTAAAACTCTTGTGTTCGAGAAATAGCCTCAGTGAGTGGATCCGCCCTGATGTTTCTTTCTATGTCTCTCTTAATCTCAAGTTCGCGGAGAAAACCATCTCCCGAAACGAGTAATACCTGTCTTAGAATATGTCTGAATATCTGATGGGACCTAGTTCATAAATGAACTCCAAATCCAGACTTCTTAGACTTTATTGATAACTGAACCTAATCAGTATCGCGCACCATGCCTCCCACAGTATCCTCTTGGACCACCTGTCCATAATACTGTCCCTCATCATAGGGAAAACTATAACTCTAACAATCACTCTGTCATCCATGTCACCTCTGAAGCCTGGAATGATAACCGTCTCCCGAAGGAGGCTGCCGTCATCAAATCCGTAGAACATTCACTCATGTTCTAAAACTTCTTCCTTATGTTTCTCCATGATTGGATTCATATAAACTTATCGCATCAAAAAACAACATCTGGTGTGGTACTTGACATTTCATGATTGACTTAATTGCCTAAGCAAGTGATCTGCCAATCATGCACATCCCTCTCTCCTTTAGTCTGTAAGACACCTTTAGAGAGGGTGACTCCATCACCTACATGTACACTACCATGCCAGGAGTCCTCTATTCTAAATACCATTAGAATACTGTCAAAGTACCCATATTAGGAAACTACCCAAATCCAGATCTAAAACCATAGATCTAGAAACCAGAATATCTGATATTATATCCATGTTCAGTCTGGAGAAACACCTGTGTGACGACCACAGTACAACCGATCGTAGTATAGGAATTTTACTTCCTACTCTGTGTATGTCATCCAAATACCATGACATCACACCCTACTACTTCTCAACAAATCTATCCCCTATTCTGATGAAGTCAAACCCATGACTCTCATATCAAAATTAGATGATCTATCTCCGCTAGTTCTGCTCAAGCCTATAAATAGACATAAGCTACTTGCCCACTATGCTTCCGCTGCTCCCACTGACTACGATAACCCTCTGGCAGAATAATATCTACGTACATTTCTAAAGCTAGTTTAGAACGACGTTATACTTATCCTCTTGCCGGGTCTCATAGTCTGGAACAACAGTAGTGTCAAGTCTGGGTAAACAAGAACCTCCCTGTCACCGTACTTAAGGCTACCGGAGTACCTCTCGGGTGACTGAGGTTACCCTCCATATCTGCGGAGTGGCTAATAGAATGTCAAACCTTTTTGAATATATTGGTCCTATTAAATTTTCCGTAATCGTTTGCAGTTCTGGAATCACTTCCAGTTCTACCATACTCCCACTACTGTTTTCTGAAAAAATCCATTTTACTAAAACTGTGGCAAGTCAAGAACAATATCACTATTGATCTTCCAGATGGTAGAAATGTCAACCCTCGTCAAAGCCAGGGTCAACCCACAAACTGCCATTACAGAAACGTGCCTTGAGTTATCCAGTGTCTGGTTTTAAGCATAAGCTGGACAACTCCCCTTACCTTAACATAGTTAAGATATGAACCATTCTATATCCAATATAGAAACAGAGGCACTAATTTAATTGGAACCAGATTCAAATCATGCAGCTGTCTCAAGTGCATATCAACTTAATAGAAAGTGGCTACTCAGCATTACTCAACTTAGGAATCCATCCAATTATGAGTAACCTGAAAAAGAAACGAGTTTCTCAAAAACCATTATTCTCATCTGATTACCAATCTCAAGAATCTACATCTTCAATCTCTTTGATGAATCCCGATACTTGTGATACCTGGTTCTCTACCTTATTCTTATACCCACAACTCCTCAAAATTTAGACATTGTATTTCTACGAAACACTTGTCTAAAAACTAGAGAAGTCATAAGTAAACAGAACATAGTACGAGGACCTACCCCTTTGTCCTGATGGACACTGGACAACACACGATACTATGTATAAGTCCGCTGAGTTGAATAACTCAAAAACCCGTGCATCGTAAGTTGAAAACTGTACCTAGGCGATTTCCTCAAATATCACCAATTACAACGAATTCCGATATAATGAGGATGATCACCAAATTCCCAATAACTTACTCCCACTCATCATCTGTAAAACCATACAGATATGAGAATGAAACTTGGTAAATACATACCCTGGAATAAGTATCTAATCGGGAAAACAGTTTTCCTTTAACAATGCACTGAAACATGAAAGTGTTTCGTAGGGGTATCCCATAGTAATGCCACTTCCATAATCCTATTCATGACTTTAACCGTATATTTCATTGCTATCTCTCCAAATCCCTTTATTTGTCTTTAGTCGTTACCTTCTGTACACCTTCGTTAGGCTAAATGGTTTTCTTCCTTCCCTACCGTTCGGCACCAGCCTATGGTTTGGAAGAAGACTATCCAGTAAGCATAATAGGTGTACTCTCCTAATCCTAGGAGTACTCGCAACTTGAGAGAAGGTGATGATAAAAGACTACTGAATAATACCTTATTCTATTTCTCCCGAACTGGAAAAAAAGCAAAGGTGAAATAGGAGTGGCGATGAAGTACGCAGTTTGGTCGTGAATGATAACAGTCGCAATTTACTTTGCCCTCTTTCTAATCCCTTTATTTTGTCTTTAGTTATTACCTTCTGTACACCTTACTTAGGCTAATTGGTTTTCTTTATTCCCTACCTTTCGGCACCTGCCTATGGTTTGGAATAAGACTATCCAATAAGCGTAATAGGTGTACTCTCCTAAACTAAGGAGCCCTCGCAACCTGAGAGAAGGTGATAATAAAAGACAACTGAATAAACCGATTCTATTTCTTCTGAACCTGGATCCATCCTCGAAGAAATCCCTTTGAGTTCGTATATAACCATATGATGGATCTATCCAATGGAAGTGGATGTCCGTAGTAATACGGGGTGTTCTGAGAAATACAAAGGGTAAAAAGAAGGAGCGGCAATGACTTATGCAACTATATACAATCCAAAAGCCAGTATTTTAAGAAGGTTCGGTCAACTTGGTCACTGAGTCATAGTCTAGGGTCGGTCAAAGGTCGCTGCCAAAGAGAGAGAGAGAAAAGAAACACTCTGCGTGCACTCTAACCTAGATCAGAATGGTTATCAATTTAGCTAATCAGGAAATCTCCCACTGTTATCTCAAATTCTCCTCCAAACCTGAAAGAAGAATTAGTCGGGATCACCCGAAGAGTAAACCAACTCATCAGTGGGAATCGGGATCCAACTATCATCGCATGATAACTTGATGGAAGCCACTCAAGTTATCACACTCCAGAAGGTATGCGCATACTTGGCAAGTTTTAGTTTCTTTAGAAACACCCGATGTGATTTTTGCCTTATGCTCTTATGACCTTGACTTTAGTCAACAAATCATAAGTCACATGTCAAGTTCTACCCGTCATTATCCAGGTTGATTTGAACCCACCCGTACATACCCTTGACTTTAGTCAACAAGGTAATACGACTGTCCCAAACCAACACATCTATCTATGCAACATATGAATACCCAGCAACTACCAAACACTATGCCTTGACTTTAGTCAACAAACATAGCTTGAATACTACTGACCATCCATAAGATACGACGGAGGGCTACGGCTGGTTTTTGGCGAAAAACCTTTAACGTAATGAACTTGATCTCGTTGAAGGAACCTGATAGCTTTTTATAAAAATATAGTGGCGAAAACCTTTTGCTAAAGTGGTCACTCCCGGTGAAGGGATCTCGGCTCTTTCCTCGTGGAATGAGGTGCAGGATATTCTAACTGAATACCGCGATGCAAAGCAACTTGTAATCGACTATAGTAAAGTTATCACCCTGACGTAAACTTCTGCCCAAGGGGTCACTCCCGGTGAAGGGATCTCGATCCTTGCCTCGTCGAATGAGGTGCAAGATATTCTAAACTGAATATCACTATGCAAAACAAAAAGAAACGTCTTTGTAATAACACTTTTAAAATTTGTTCCAACAACATCAAATGATGGTTTGTTTTATCCTTGCATTGATCATAATCAATACAGTCCCATCAATCAATCATACCAGAAAAGAACGAAAATATAATGCACGTATATGCCATCCGCATTCGTCACTAGGTCCCGTCATCACACGTTAGGTTACTTAACTAACGACAGAGCGGGGGCTGGACTAGCGCGGGTGTAAAACATATAAAACATCTAATAGTATATATACCAATATACAATAATCGCTCCAGGTGTGATAATATGCAACATTACAGAAAAGTAATAAGCATCACAGAACAATACAGATAATCTGGGATCTCCGGGTTTCATAGAGCCACTGCTGAAACTTGACGCTCCCCTGGTCGTGTGGATAGCCTGTGCAATGAAACTTAGACCCCTACGGGTGCGGCAAGTTACCCGCCAAAACCTGAAGCGAGGTAGTCCCCCATAGCATAGTGAATGGAACACCCGACACTTCACGGAATCCGGTAAATTGAGCACCCCTCCTTGGGTCAACCTGTACCCCCTACGAGTGCGGCGAATAGTCTGCCAATTCTAGAGTGAGGTCCCTCTGCCTCTCAAAGCCATGAGATACGGACCCGTTGCCCTCCAGAACCTGGCTATCCGTGCAATCCTTCGCGGGATAAACCTAGTACAGAAATAAAAAAATGTACAACGGGTACATCGACCTCAACCCGGTCGTGCCCCAAAAGAATATTATACAACAGGCAGTAACGGCAGTCCACATGTTGGACGCTCGCCCCGCAATATCAAATATACAAATAAATCCAAACTGCACTATCATTGCACCCTGCTATCCACCACGACATATCCGCAACATTACAGTACAACACAGAACATCAACGCGAATGTCACGTTCGCAAACCCGTCTTAAAGAACTATAGCAATCAGACGCGGTTTACCGATCAAATGACATTCCCGGTCAGAGATATAATGTAAATACTGTAAACTAACAAGTTTAAAATTTCGATCGACTAAATTTCCCGAAGTGGGCCCCACAAACATCTGCTGTACAGTAACAAAATCTGGGCCCAAAAGAACTATACCAAAAACCACAATTTCCACAGAAAAGCCTACTGAAGAATTTTGAAGCACTGTTCCCACAGTACTGCCGCGGATCCGCGGCGGTCACGTGGGATCACGTGCTCAAAATTCATCAGTATTCTTAGAAAACCCTGCTTAGTCTTCTGTGATATGTAAAATTATTTTTAGACTGTTTTAAAAATCGACAGAAACTCAGATCATAGAAATTGCAGTTTTTGGAAATTCGGTTCGATCGATGTTTTAAACGCGTTAGCACAAGTTAGTATAGCTTATTGGTGAGGCTCTGATACCACTATAAGTCCACGGTAGCGCTCCGGCCGTCTAACAGAAGCCAAATGCGGAACAAATTTTTTTTACAAACTGGCGCTATCGTGTACCGTAACCCGGATCTGCCATTAAAGCTAAACTAACAAACTATAAAGTGGGTAGAAATGTTATACCGAACGATCCGAGTCCTTCGGTCTTCAACCATCATCCCATGCTTTGTTGCGGCTGCTCCGATCTCCTGAATCTCCAGTCTTCTCGTCCAGGTGGCACCACGTCGATGGATCTTTAAACGGGCTCCCGCCTCTGAACCGAGGCAACTCGGTCGTCAAGTTTGCCAAAAGAGACGACCAAGATGAAGTAGAGAATGAGTAGAACACTTTGTCTCGTTACGTCCAAGGCTATGGACGAACGGTTAATGAAGTTGCCTTTTGGATCGGATGAAATGAGAAATGAGGCTATCTAATTTCCGTGAATCCAAATCTATCATAATCTTTTTTCAATCAAGTGAGTGAGTGAGTGAGTGAGGAGGGGAGGGCCGGCCATATATGTAGAGGGAGGAAGGTGAGTGTAGGAGGGGGAAGGTGACCACGAAAGAAAAGATCAACAACAAATATCTTTCATGTAAACAAAACCCCATTAATGCAAATGGTGATTCATTAACCTAGTCACCCTTGCATTAAAAGAACCATTAAAGCACTAATGACTCATATGCCACCTCACGATCCTAGTCATCATCTAGAAGCTTCCACACTCATCTCAAGAAAAGATAAATCCGTCTTTAACCGAATGTTAAAAGACGGGCGATATAAAACTGGAAACTGGCAACTTCCAAAAGTGATCCTGAAACGAATTTCAGGATAACCCCGTATCAGTATAAATATACCCGCATTTGTATTACGACCGAATACAAATGCAATTGAGACAAAGATATTATATCTACACAGTATAATACTCGGATCCGGCTTAAACCAAAGCCGACCAGTATTATCTGCCCGAAAAATGACACGTACGAAAACGCACGTGCATTTTCCGAACCCTGCCATAAAACCATACGGCCTCTACAACGTTTCGCCCAAACTTGGGAAACTGTCTGTGGGGAACTCTAATGACTCATCAACATACTGGCACTGGGTATAACCACTAGCACGTCAGAGGTACAAGCTGTATGTAACGGTTGCCTATGTATTGATTGGAAGGGAAGCTGACGAGCGAACTCATCCATAAACCCTACTGAGCCTGACAGTGACAATGTATATACAGTCCGGTCCGTTCGTCTAAAGAGTATCGCATATCGAGTTTAGGGGGGTGGATAAAGTCAGACCCTTAATAACGCGATAATTCGTGTCGGTATGAAGCCCATCACCACCTGAGAAACTACTGATCCAAATCAGTAATTCTCCACTACCTTGGCCAAGGATTTCTAGTGATGGCCACCCGTGCACTGTGCGACATCAACCCCCAATACCGGGAGAGACGAATCCCCGACGATCCGCTCACTGCCTCCATGTGGCTCGGGACTGTACCCAAAAAATACTTGTTTGCACAACTCCTTTGAGCGTGGTAGGGTAGGAATCAAAGCACAGTGGGAACTCACACGAGGAAAATGACGATCTCAGGTCGACAAACTAACCTGTACACATGTCACCAGGGAACTGCTATCTGACGATATGTATAATACCAACTAGCATGTTCTCGGCGAGTCCTGTCCGGTGTACTCATAACCTAATGAGCACCTGTATACATCTTAGGTGATCCAACTGACACCAGTGGCTTGTGAGACCGGTCACCACCCCTCATCGGGGTCTCGACTGTATACACTAGTCTACTCTGGAGTATCGATGCCCTGTCTCGAAACTCCCACGACTAGGGACACTTTTAAGGATGTGCTTATAGACCCCAGCTCCCACGTATATGATCGCCATCATACTGCTGGTAGTCAAGCATGAATCCTATGGGCTCTATCATCATGCAATAGTGAACTAAAGCATATATACGATGATAAATACAAACCAGATAGCATACTATCATCTCGAGCAAGACTGTCATATCGGTATAGGTCCTGCCTCAATCATTGCAATCACCTACCTGCGATCCAATAATTGACTTTGAGGGCACTATCTCCAACACAAACTTCCTCAGAAGTCCGGCGGCGCTGGTCAAAATGCGAATGTCGCCGGGTCAATCATGGAATTAGGGGCTCGGGCTTTAGGTATAGTCTTCTAGTGGCTTTATAATACTATGGTCTTGTTAGTTTTCCTAGTGGTTACACCTAGTGGTTCCAGATTACATTTCAGTATGCTAAATATCATGAAAATACAATTTTTCTGATACTGCACATAGTAAATAGATATCAAATAGAAATGATCAAGTAAAGAGAGAAGGAGATATACCTATATATGTAGGGCTAGCTTAGCACCTTAGCAAGGTTTTGGCAAGCATCAATCATGCTATTTTAAAATTTTGGGGTGCTAAACAAACCAACCAAGTAATCGAACTACAGAATTAGGGTTAACTTTGCATGTAAACAACATTACAACTAAGTGATTAGGGATTACAACCTTTGTAGTCCATTCCTTCCCTTCATAAGCTCCGAGTAGTGGTCCTTTCGCCGCGATCCAAGAACTCCCGGACTCTTGAGAGGCTCCACAAGTCGAATGATCCATGCTTGCTTGAAGACATTGAAATCCAAGATGATCTACTTCGAGGAAACACGAACTCAAGATATGACTTCACTTATATGGAATTAGTGAAGCTAACACACTAATCTATATGGTTAGTATAGAGAGGATGATGAAGTAGGAATTTTTCTTTCTTTAGTTTTCTTTTTCTCACAATCTTTCATCACAAGATCAAAAGCTAGAAAGGTTTTGCAATGAGGAAGAAGAAAATGAAGTGATGAAAAATAATTGAAGTGAGGTTAGAAATGAAACCTTGGGTGAGTATATGGCATGCGCTAACTCATGTAGAGAGTTAATCATGGCTATGTGTAATGGTTAGATTAACAAAATATCTCAAGTGAAACAAAAAGGGTGGACTAAGTCAATGATTATCTACAAGCTTCTCCAAGCTTCTAACCATGAATCATTTCCACTTAATTTTGAATTACTTGATATAAATAGAAACCCAAACATTATTAATAGCAAGGTGTAAGTCTCATACACCCATGTTGCATGTATAACCAAACATGTCACATTTATAATATATATCATTTGTGAACAAAAGAAAATAATACAATAAACATATATCATATATATGTTAAATGTATCATAAGTGAGAATAATAAATACTTAAGTGAGCATATAATATGTATCATTTTATCGAATCAACACTTGATCCGATAACCCGGTTATATCACATATACCCGGCAGATATCACATTTCACGAGAATAGAATACGGTATCACATACACATATCAATCTCGGTCCTGCACATATCATATGTTCTCCTACTCCGTTTCGCCTGAGCCAGGAAACCTCTGTGTAGGACTCTAAAGACTCATCAATAAGCCGGCAGTAGGTGATGATCATATCAAACGCCTACAAGCTGCAAGCGGTCAGCTAAACGTAATAGCCACCCGGGTATTGAGCGACCAGAAGATCAACAAGCAAGCCTGTACATACTCCTGTGAATGCAATAAGTAAACACTACCATAGAGTTCGGTCTCTTCGTCTGATATGTCGCATATCCAGTCTTGGGGTGGTAAACGTCAGACCTCAGTAACCGATAAGTCGTGTCGATGTGAGGCTCATAACAGGTCGAGAAACTACTGATAACACTTACCAGTAGATCTCCATATCAGCCCTGGCCAGGGACTTCCAGTAATAGCCGATCGAACACAGCGCAACATCAACCCCCAATACCGGGAGAGACGAAACCCCTCCTATCGCTCATTGCCTCCATGTGATTCGGGACTGTACCCAAAAGACACCGTTTTGCACGTTCTCATGAACGTGGTAAGGTTGAAATCAAAACATAGTGGGAATCACACAAGACTCTATAACGATCTCGGATCTACAGACTAACCTGTAGAGAGTTAGAAATGCAACCTTAGGTGAGTATATGGCATGCGCTAACTCATGTAGAGAGTTAATCATGGCTATGTGTAATGGTTAGATTAACAAAATATCTCAAGTGAAACAAAAAGGGTGGACTAAGTCAATGATTATCTACAAGCTTCTCCAAGCTTCTAACCATGAGTCATTTCCACTTAATTTTGAATTACTTGATATAAATAGAAACCCAAACATTATTAATAGCATGGTGTAAGTCTCATACACCCATGTTGCATGTATAACCAAACATGTCACATTTATAATATATATCATTTGTGAACAAAAGAAAATAATACAATAAACATATATCACATATATGTTAAATGTATCATAAGTGAGAATAATAAATACTTAAGTGAGCATATAATATGTATTATTTTATCGAATCAACACTTGATCCGATAACCCGATTATATCACATATACCCGGCCGATATCATATTTCACGAGAATAGAATACGGTATCACATACACATATCAATCTCGGTCCTGCACATATCACATATGTTCTCCTACTCCGTTTCGCCTGAGCCAGGAAACCTCTGTGTAGGACTCTAAAGACTCGTCAATAAGCCGGCAGTAGGTGATGACCATATCAAACGCCTACAAGCTGCAAGCGGTCAGCTAAACGTAACAGCCACCCGGGTATTGAGCGACCAGAAGATCAACAAGCAGGCCTGTATATACTCCTATGAATGCAATAAGTAAACACTACCGTACAGTTCGGTCTCTTCATCTGATATGTCGCATATCCAGTCTTGGGGTGGTAAACGTCAGACCTCAGTAACCGATAAGTCGTGTCGATGTGAGGCTCATAACAGGTCGAGAAACTACTGATAACACTTACCAGTAGATCCCCATATCAGCCCTGGCCAGGGACTTCCAGTAATAGCCGATCGAACACAGCACAACATCAACCCCCATTACCGGGAGAGACGAAACCCCTCCTATCGCTCATTGCCTCCATGTGATTCGGGACTGTACCCAAAAGACACCGTTTTGCGCGTTCTCTTGAACGTGGTAAGGTGGAAATCAAAGCATAGTGGGAATCACACAAGACTCTATGACGATCTCGGATCTACAGACTAACCTGTACCAGTGTCACCGGAGAACTGCTATCTGACGATAGGAATAATACCAACAAGGAGTTCTCGGCGAGTCCGTTCAGTGTACCCAGTCTCCACTGAGCACCCGTATACTATCCTTGATGTCAAACACCAATGGATGTGGGATCATCCATCGCCCATCATATGGGTCAAGATACGTATACACCAGTCTACTCTGGAGTATCGATGTCCTGTCTCAAAACTCCCTCCACTAGGAACAGTTATAGGATGTACTTGTGGACTACCCTGACCCCACTAGTATGATCTGCATCATAGTCCCAGTAGTCAAGTACATATCCTAAGGGCTTTATCAACATGTGAGAGCAAGACAGTAACACAATACAAGTCAACATGTTAAGATAAAGAGCAACCAGATAGCATACTATCATATCGAGCAAGAAAGTTCTCTCTCTATATATCCAAGCATCCACTATAATATACATCATATGTACAACAATGGCCTCTAGGGCATATACATAACTAACAATCTCCCACTTGCACTATGGCCCGCTGTTGTAGTATTTCATACCCAACATCCCGAAGAGTCTCTCAAATTGTATCTGGGGAATGGCCTTCGTCAATGGATCCGCAGTGTTATCCTTTGTGTCTACTCTCCTGATCTCGATCTCCCAGTGATCAACTATCTCCCGGATCAGGTGATACCGCCTCAGAATATGCCTGGATCGCTGATGGGATCTGGGTTCCTTGGCCAAAACCACAGCTCCATTGTTATCACAATACAAAGGTATTGGATGCTCAATGGATGGAACCACTCCAAGTTCGGTAATAAACTTCTTCATCCAGACAGCCTCTTTGGCAGCATCGTTGGCAGCGATGTATTCAGCCTCCATCGTCGAGTCTGCCACGGTTTCCTGTTTGGAAATCTTCCAACACACAGCCCTTCCATTGAGGGTAAAGATAAATCTCTAGTGCGACTTAGAGTCGTCCTTATCACTTTGGAAGCTCGAATCGGTAAAAGACTCCACCTGGAGTTCTCCGTTACCATACACTAAGAACATATCTTTAGTCCTTCTCAAGTACTTAAGAATGTTCTTCACAGTTATTCAGTGACTCTCTCCTGGATCTGCTTGATACCTACTCATTACACTTAGTGAGTTTGCTACATCGGGTCTGGTATATAGCATTGCGTACATGATAGAGCCTACTGCCGAAGCATAGGGTATCCCTTACATGCGAGCTCTCTCCAAATCAGTCTTAGGAGACATCTTTTTGGAGAGAGTGAGTCCAGAGATTGTGGGTAAATTCCCACGCTTGGATTCTTCCATACTAAACCTCTTTAGTATGGTGTCAATGTACCTGGATTGGGACAATCCCAGTATCCGCTTAGATCTATGTCTATAGATCTTAATCCCCAAAATGTAGGAGGCATCACCTAGATCTTTCATTGAGAATCTATGTGATAAGAAGAGCTTGACCGAGTGCAGCATAGGAACATCATTTCCTATCAAGAGTATGTCATCTACCTATATTACGAGGAAGACAAACTTACTCTCTGCCACCTTCTTGTAAATACAAGGTTTATCTACGTTCTTGATGAAGTCAAACTCTTTGAATACAACATCAAAACAGATGTTCCAACTCTGTGATGCCTGCTTTAACCCGTAGATAGATTTAAGCAGCTTGCACACCTTTCTGCTGCTCCCACTGTCTACGAAGCCCTATGGCTGAGTCATGTACACGCATTCTTCTAAATCACCATTTAGAAAGGCGGTCTTAACATCCATTTGCCAGATTTCGTAGTCATGGTATGCAGTAATGGCAAGTAAGATCTGAATGGACTTAAGCATAGCTACTGGAGAAAAGGTTTCGTCATAATCCATACCTGGTCGTTGACGAAAACCCTTTGCAATAAGTCTAGCTTTGAAAGTCTCAATCTTTCCATCTACACCAAATATCTTCTTAAAGATCCATTTGGTCCCAATGGGTTTTACCCCTTCAGGAGCAACTTTCAAAGTCCATACTTTGTTGGTGTACATGGATTTCATTTCAGATCGCATTGCATCCATCCATTTCACTGAGTCACCACTCGTGATGGCTCGCTCGAAGCTAGTCGGGTCATCATCTTCCATGATGCAGTCCTCGCTCCCACCATCAATAAGAAAACCGTTGTATCTCTCAGGTGGATGAGGAACCCTACTAGATCGACGGAGAGGCTGGGGTTCGTTGGGAACTATCAAATCCTCTGGTTCCACTAAATCTTCAGTTGCAGTTTGTGCTGCTGAAACTTCTTCCAGCTCTACCTCATTGGAACTAATTTATTTTACAAGAAACTCCTTTTCTAATAAGGTGGCATGTCGAGAAATAAACACCTTTTGTTCCTCGTTATGATAGAAAGGATATCCATGTGAATATTTAGGATATCCCATAAACTTACAAAGAACTGACTGTGCCTCGAGTTTGTCCAGATTTTGCCTTTTGACATAGGCCGGACAACCCCATATCTTAACACGTTTAAGATATGTTCTCTTCCCACTCCATATCTCATATGGTGTGGTAGGTACAGATTTAGTCGGAACTTGATTCAATAGGTATGCAGCTGTCTCAAGCGCATAACTGCAAAAGGAAATAGGTAACTCAGCAGTGCTCATCATAGAGCACACCATATTTAATAGGGTGCGATTCCTCCGTTCCGATACACCGTTGTGCTGTGGTGTATACGGAGGAGTAAGCTGAGAGAGAATCCCATTCTCTTTTGGATAGTCCAGGAATTCATTGCTCAAGTATTCTCCTCTTCGATCAGATCGAAGGATCTTAATACTTTTACCCGTTTGGTTCTCGACTTCGTGCTAATATTCTCTGAATTTCTCAAAAGCATCAGACTTGTGTTTCAACAGGAACACATGTCCGTATCTTAAGAGATTGTCAGTGAATGTAATGAAGTATGAGGAACCATTCCTGGTATGTGTAGACATGGGACCACATACATCACTATGTATCAGTCTCAAGAGTTCTGTAACTCTTTCTCCGTGTCCACTAAACGGAGTTTTTGGTCATCTTACCTTTGAGACATGACTTGAAAGTATCATAAGATGAAAATTCGAACGGATTCAAATATCCATCCTTATATAACTTAGCTAGTCGTGTCGTATTGATATTACCTAGTCTACAATGCCACAAGAAGATTTCGTTCATTTCTGAACTCTTCCTCTTGTGTGTGTTTTGTACATTAAGAACCGTGGTTTGATTCAGAACGTATATGCCATTATTTAACGAGCCTGATCCAATCAACTTTTGATTCAGGAAGATGTTCATAATATTATCCTGTACTACAAAATTATATCCTTCTTTACTCAATAAAGAAACTGATATAAGATTGCATATTGATTGGTGTGAAAAAGTGTTTGAAGAATAACAGCAATCAATAATGGTGTCGCTTGTAGCTAGCCGAGATGAGTACGGGTCGTCCGCAGGGAAACGTGGAATATTTTATTCTTACTTTAGGCGTGTTGAGAAAGAAAGGAGGAAGAAATAAGAATGGTTGTAGGTTCTAGATCTACGTTAAACACAGATGCAAAATATAGATCTAGATTAATTATGGATGTAAGTTCAATATTAAAAGGGGGCTTGTAGGGTTCATTAAGATTTAGTAGTTATGGATGATTAATTAAAGATTACTCTTTTTATCCTTTAATAGATTTAAAAATAGAACGACAGAGATGCATGTAGATTAGGGTTTCTGGAGGGAAAAGGGTTCCCACTCTTAACCCCTATCTCGACATGTAACTCCGTTCATATCTAGCCTTTACCAAAACAATCATTAATCTAATCTCTAATCGCGGTCGAGACTAACAATAAATTGGTAGCGCGCCTGATTAGGATGTTAATGATTCTTTTAGTAAAGTTTATAAATTTTATAGGACGTAAAAAGAGTTTTAGGATCTTCATCATCCATTAATCTACCCTAATCCTATGAACCCTAACAAGCGGAGAACTACTCGCGCATGTTGGGAAAAGGAGATGAAAAGACAGAGAGGGAAAACATAATGTAAAATGCAAAAGAATTAAATAAAACAACTACCTATATTAATCAACTTGAACAATCTACACTTTATTCCTTAGAAAATGATTACAAAAACTTGGTTTGCTTCTCGAACTCTTCCGAAGGAGGTAGATGAACAGTTGATGATCAGCCTGGATGCGTGAGCCGTCTTGGACTTCGTGATCTCTTTGGCTTGATGCCTTCTAACTTTAGCCCTTGGTCCTTTAAATAGCCCTCAAAGAAGAAAAACTAGTTACCATATATGGTGACTTCCTAATATGGTGACTTTCCATATATGGATTCTGAGTCCCTGTCAGTATTGATTTTATGATTTTGGCAGATTTTTGATCCTGACATCTTGAACATCTTGATCTCTTGACCTGAGCTAAATCTTGCACAATATCTCTATGAATAATGTTAGTACTATTTATTAAATCAGAGAGAGTATCTTAATCACTATATATGGTAATAAATGTTTAAGAAACTTGATTAAGAATATTTAATATGCTATGCACTTTATATGGTAATAAATCTTTAAGAAACATGATTAAGAATATTTGATATGCTATGCATCTTTTAATTACTAAAATATTATGCATATATTTTGAAATATTATTCTAACCATTTGTATGATATTATATCTTTTAAGAATTGTGATTAGAATATTTGATATGATATGCAAATTGAAATTATCAAAATATTATATAATTATTATGCATATATTTCCCTTCATAATATTAATTATAATATATAAACATATGGCAAATAGTATTTTGCAGATAAATCCAAATATGTTTAATATTTATAATAAACACCTTTTATTATTTAGGAAATGTAAGGAAAATACTTATACCAAAGTGCAATATTCTCAACTGAACAAATACCCCCAAACTTAATTTTGATCGTCCCGAGCAAAATAGTTATTTCAAGAAAAGGAGAAAAAGAAAGGAGAAAGCTAAGCACACTTTTGTAGGCAACACGATTGCACTGAGCACGTGCAACAAGCCGTTAGATCTCTAGGTGTCCCTAGTAGGAGAAGTGTTGTCTCCTGAGGGTTTACAGCGGAATACACCGACAAAATCCTATAATAAAAGAGAGATGGTGAAAGTTACATATAAAGATAAGAACTATAAAAGAAAGAACTTGGAAATAAGAGTTTTCAACTACACCAGTTTTTCGGTTGTCATGAGCCCTATCTTAATAGTTATGAAAAGATGTTAGAAATCACATCATCCCTCAATAAAACATCGTCTTTATTCTTCAATCCTATCTTTCTTCCAAACATCAATCATATAACCGTACGTGTGTGTAATAGACATCCCTACACTCAGAGAATTCAATTCAAGCTATCATACTCTTGTCCATCTGCCTCAGTACTTTTTAATTTGATGAATATTTAGATGGATTTGCTCACACACTTTCATGCGACCGTTAATACTTCTTGAGGTACTATCCGACCGATTACTCATGTGCTTGCTTATTAGGTGTATTCATCGTATTGCACCACCTAAGGCTTAGCAGTGACTCCCAGACCAGTTGGTCTAAGGCACTAGGTGATGAAGCACCCTCGCAGTATTTTTTTGTTGCTGCCTTGGCGATAACAAAACCAGTGTTCATTTTTCTCACCATTTAATATTTTATTCAATTTTTTATTTTCTTCATACTTTGGCTTTCAGACAAGAGCATTTCAAGGTGTCCTCTACTATCCCGAGTTTCAAGACGTGTGTAAGTGCATATAGTAGGTATCAACGTTCAAATGTTTGGTTTCCAGAATAGGAACTATTTTTCAGACTTATTTTTATCCTCAGATTAGTGACTTCTTTCATCTTACTAACCCTTGGGACAACGGCTCATAACTACTTATTACTAGTTCGTTTAAGAAAACTTCTAATTTTCTAGGTTTTCTTAAATTTTTCCAATCATTTGGATGTAATTTTTCACTATCTAATCTTTTATTATCTTATTTATGTACAAAATTATTTTTTTATCTTTTGAATTTTTTTAAAATTTTTTTTTATATGTTTTTTTAATTGTTTTGTGCTTATGCAAAGTATGATGCAAATGATGCGTAAATAAGCACAAACCTCCCCTAAACTTTTCAATAGTGTCCTCACTGTTGTCAAACGCTAAATCACAAAAACCTGTAAGCCTGGGAGGAAATTTATTAACGCGGACAAAATATATTAAAGTGAAAATCCTCCCCCAAACTTATTCTTTAGCTCACCATTTTGAGTAAATTTTTTTTTCTTTCAAGAGCCAGATTATACCTCCCCCAAACTTGAGTTAAACAATATTAATCTTTGAAAATCATAAGAGGGGGTCAAGATTAGTGGTCGATGCCAAGCTTTGCAAAGACCGAAGGTCAACACCAACCATTTGAAAATTTTATCAATGTAATGCCTTAGTTGGTGAAAGAACAAGTTGAAAAGAGCCAAGAAGAAGTGGGGAAAAGGTAAGTGGTGGGATAGAATGTGTTTACGTCTCGTTTTGGAGAGATGACACAGTGATTGTGATGGATTACTTGTTGGCTACAGTGCCCTCAAGACAATTATCATAGTCGCGGACTAGTGATTATGATGATTGAGGCATGACCTATACCGATGGAACAGTCTTACTCAAGATGATAGTATGCTATCTGGTTTGTCTTTATCATCATATACATATCGATAGAGCCCATAGGATTCTTGCTTGACTGCCAACATTGTGATGGCGATCACATACGTGGGAGCTGGGGGTCTATAAGCACATCCTTAAATGTCCCTAGTCGTAGGAGTATCGAGACCGGGCATCGATACTCCAGTATAGACTAGTGTATATTGATCGAGACCTCGACGAGGGGCGGTGGCCAGGTCTCACAAGCCATTGGTGTTAGTTTGTTTACCTTAGATAGTATGCAGGTGCTCATTAAGTTATGAGTACACTGGACGGACTCGCCGGGAACCTGCTAGTTGGTATTATACCTATTGTCAGATAGCAGTTCCTAGGTGACATGTGTACAGGTTAGTCTGTCGACGTGAGATTGTCATTTGTCTCGTGTGAGTTCCCACTGTGTTTTGATTACTACCCTACCACGGCTAAAAGGAGTCGTGCAAACAGGTTTTAGTTGGGTACAGTCCCGAGCCATATGGAGGCAGTGATCGGATCGTCGGGGATTCATCTCTTCCGGTATTGGGGGTTGATGTCACGTTGTGTTCGGATGGCCATCACCATAAATCCGTGGCCACGGTGGACGAGAATTATCGATCCAGGATCGATAGTTTCTCAGATGGTGATGGGTTTCATACCGACACTAAATATTGCGTTGTTGGGGGTTTGACTTTATTCACCCCCCTAAACTCGATATGCGATACTCTTAGACGAACAGACCGGACTGTACGGATATTGTCACTGACAGGCTCAGTAGGGGTTCAGGATGATTTTGCTCATCGGCCTCCCTTTTCGTTCAATAACTGGGTAGTCGTTACGTACAGCTAGTGCCGCTGACGTACTTGTGGTTAAATCTACTGCCAGCGTATTGACGAGTCTTTAGAGTCCCACATAGAGGGTTTTCATGGTTCAGGCGATATGGTGTGCATGAGGTATGTTGATGCATACAGGTGTCCGATTAAATATGTGCACATGCTGCGCAGACTTTAATCGGACGGTTGATAATACTAGCGGTTTAGGATTAAGCCAGTTTATTAAATCTGGTTTTGATTTAATAATTTACATATGTATTTATATATATGTATTTTAGTATTATTGTTCACTATTTATTGTCTCTCTTGGCTATTCGTATTTTTGTATGAATACGCGTATATCTATTTCGATACATATACCGGGAAGTATTCCGTATTTTCTACGGAATAGCTTCTAGAAGGTGCCACCTCATTTGTAAGAATTTCCATTTATGGAAATTCATTTGTTTTACAAATGAGGTGGAGGGTGTGAGGTGGAAAGTGCATAGTGTTAAGCATGGTTTTGGGCATGTAGCAATGTATGGTTGTGAATTGTTTATTTGATTAATTGGTGAGATTTTTTTATGATGGGAATGGGAGAGGGGGGTCGGCCACTACGTGTGGGAAGGGGATCATTTCATTTGGATGATGATATACACATTTCACTAGCCCACTCTCTCATGTTAACAAACACTTAACCATTTTGTTCATGCCAAAAAGCCATCACCTCCTTCATCATCTTCTATGCTTGCTCTCATGAGCACAAGAGTTGAGAGAAAAATGTAGTGACATTCATACACCCCTACTCTCCATCGCTAGGGACGTTGCAGCGTCGGTTACCTCGTTCGACGAGGTTGAAGCTTGCGCCGTTTCCCTCAGGTGGATCATCGGAGATGGAGGAAGACCGGCAATCAAACATCGTCAAAGGATCACTAGGAGCTTGGAATGAAGACCGAAGGACACGGATCAACTCGGTATAACCTTTCTAACTCTTAGTTAGTTTGCTAGTTTAGGGTTTAAGGTCGATCCGGGATTCGGGTAGCGGTAGCGCCGGTTTAGAAAATTTTTGTTCCGCGTTTTGGCCGCGTTTCGACGGCTGGGGCGCTGCCGGGACCCTTCATGGTATCAGACCCACCCTTTAAACCCCTTACTAGCTTGTTTACACATGCTTGAAAGATCGTTCGACGGAAACTTCCAAAAACACGATTCCAATTATCTGTTCTCTGCCGATTTTCAAAAGTGGTCAAAAAATTATTTCAGGCATCTTAAAAATCCGTGCAGGCAATTGTAATGGTACACAAAAAATTTGGACTCCTAATGCCTCGAAAGCGCCGTGGAACCGCCGCACATACCCCCCATTGGCGGCGGATCCGTGGCCATTTAGTGGCGACGGGGGTGCAAATTTTTCTTGTAGCTCATATACTTGGAATTGTGATTTTTGTGATATTCTGTTTTGGCCCAGTTTTCTTTGCAGTGCTGTTTTTGCTATTAGGGGCAATTTGGAATTTTGTCGATCGATATTTTAAGTGGGCGTTTAACAGTACATACATTTATATCTGCGACCGTGAATGTCATTTGATCGGTAAACCCGTCTAACTGCTATATGTTCTTTTAGATGGGTTTGCGAACGTGACATTCGCGTTGGTGTTCTGTGTTGTGCTTTGATGTTGGTTGGATCGTCGTGGTGGATAGCTATGGTGCAATGTTAGTACAGTTTTATTTAATTTGTACATTTGATATTGCGGGGCGAGTGTCCGACATGTGGACTGCCGTCACTGCCAATTTGTATATTATTCTTTTGGGGCACGACCGGGCTGAGGTCGATGTCACCCTTGTATATTATTTTCTTTTCTGTACTAGGATTACCTCGCGGTGGGGTGCACGAATAGCCAGATTCTAGAGGGCAACGGGTCCGCATCTCATGGCGTTGGGACGGAGGGGACCTTACTCTAGAATTGGCGGGCTATTCGCCGGACTCGTAGGGGGTATAGGTTTCATTGCACATGCTATCCATACGACAGGGAACGTCGGGTCTCACTTGCGGCTCAAGTGAAACCCGGGGCTCCAGATTATCCACCATTCTGTGTTGCATTCTGTGATGTTTCTGTGATGTTGCTTATATCAT
Source organism: Agapanthus africanus (assembly GCA_030015575.1). NCBI lineage: Eukaryota > Viridiplantae > Streptophyta > Magnoliopsida > Asparagales > Amaryllidaceae > Agapanthus > Agapanthus africanus. Next base: position 255,665,721 of record CM057342.1, on the reverse strand, counting down.
GCCTGGGACGATTGTTATATATTTATATATATACCAGTAGATGTTGTATATGTTTTGCACCCGCACGAGTCCAGTCCCCGCTCTGTCGTTAGTTAAGTAACCTAACGGGTGATGACGGGACCCAGTGGCGAATACGGATGGCATATGCGTACATTTTATTTTCGTTCTTTTCTGGTGTGATTAATTGATGGGACTGCATAGATTCTTATCAATGCAAGGATAAAACAAACCTATATATGATGTTGTTGGAACCAAGTTTTTAAAAACTGACATTGCAGACGTTCTCTTTTGCTTTGCACCGTGGTATTCATTTTGGAATATCCTGCACCTCATTAGACGAGGCAAGGGCCGAGATCCCTTCATCGGGAGTGACCCCTTGAGTAAAAGTTTGCGTCAACGTAATAACTTTACTATAGTCGATTATTTTTGCTTTGCATCGTGGTTTTCAGTTTGGGATATCCTGCACCCCATTTGATGGGGAAAGAGTCGAGATCCCTTCACCGTGAGTGACGTCTTTAGCAAAAGTTTTCGCCACTATAAATTTATAAAACCACTTGGATTCCTTCAACGATATCAAGTGCATTACGTTAAAGGTTTTTCGCCAAAAACCAGCCGTAGCCCTCCGTCATTTCAGATTAGTATTGCTTAGAATTCGTGCTACGTATGTCGTGCATTGCCGAGGCGTTGTGTTCGGTAGCTCTGTAATGCTTTTCTGTCGCATGGATATGTGGATTGGTTAGGACAGTCGTACGGTTATGTTGGCATTATCAAGGACTCGTACGGGTGGGTTTAACGCAATCAAGATAATGACGGGTTGAACTTGACTAGGACTCTTTGATATGTTGGCATTGTCAAGGTCACTTGGGTCCTAGGGGTAAAAACACATATCGGGAGTTTCAAACATACAGGAAACTTGCCAGGCTTGCGCATACCTTCTGGAGTGTGGTGACTTGAGTGGCTTCCATCAAGTTATCATGCGATGATAGTTGGATCCCGATTCCCACTGATGAGTAGGATTACTCCTCGGGTGATTCCGACTAATTCTCCTTTTGGGTTTGGAGAAGAATTTGAGAAAACAATGGGAGCCATCCAGATTAGATAAAATGATTAACCATTCTGATCTAGGTTAGAGTGCACGCTGAGTGTTTCTTCTCTCTCTCTCTGGCTGCGACTATGACTCGACCTTTGACTAAAACTCATGAAACCAAGTTGACCGAACCTTCTTAAAACACTTTGGCTTTTGGAATGTCACGGTGTCGCATACATCAATGCCACTTCTATATCACCTTTGCATTTCTCCAGAACACCCCGTATTATTACGAACATCCACTTCCATTGGATAAATCCATCGTATGGTTATATACGAACTCGAAGGAATTTTTTCGAGGATGGATTCTGGTTCTGGAGAGTTTGAATAGGACTATTCGGTTGTCTTTTCCCTTTACATTCTCTCAGGTTGTGAGGGCTCCTAGGATTAGGAGAGGGTACACCTATTGAGCTTATTGGATAGTCTTGTTCCAAAACATAGGCAGGTGCCGAACGGTGGGGAAGGAAGAAAACCAACAAGCTTAAGTGTAGTGTACAGAAGGTAATAAGTAAAGACATATAAAGAGATTAGAACAATTACAAAGGAAATTGCGATCACCATCATTCACGACAAAGACTGGGTATACCCCTGCCACTCCTACATCCACTTTGCTTTTCTCTAGGACACTCCGTATCACTACAGATATCCACTTCCATTGGATAAATCCATCGTATGGTTATATACGAACTCGAAGGAACTTTTTCGAGGATGGATTCTGGTTCTGGTGAGATTGGATAGGATTATTCAGATGTCTTTTCCCATTACCTTCTCTCAGGTTGCGAGGGCTCCTAGGATTAGGAGAGTACACCTATTATGCTTATTGGATAGTCTTCTTCCAAACCTTAGGCTGGTGCCGAAGGGTAGGGAAGGAAGAAAACCAATTAGCCTAAAGAAGGTGTACAGAAGGTAATAAGTAAAGACATAATAAAGGGATTGGGGTGAGGGCAGGTAAGTATATGGTTACTGTTATGAATCAGGATAGTGGAAGAGGCGTTACTAGGAATACCAGTAAACCCCTTCGAAACATTTTCATGTTTCAGTTTCAGTTTGCGATGTTAATTGATAACTGTTTTCCCAGTTGGAATCTAACTCCAAGGTATGTATTTACCAGATCAGTTTCTCACATCTGCATGTTATTACAGATGGTGAGTGGGAGTAAGATATTGGGAATTGGGTGATTAGATCCTCATTATATCGGAATTTGTTGTAATTGGTGATATTTGAGGAAATTATCTGAATTTTGCTGGATGGCAAGTATATGGATTTGAATATCCATTGTTATGCACCAATTTCAAACTGATATATCTGTACGTTTATTTTTATAAAGTGAGATATAACTTTTTTTGATATTATGTCTATGGCATTTACCTATATCAGTTGGTGATTAGGTAAGGTGCATTCAACAGCGGTGTAATTTTTCTTAACCATAGTAAAGTTTTTCAACCTACGACGCACAGGGTTTGAGTTATTGAACTCAGGGGACTTATACAAAGGCTTGTATGTTGTCCAGTGTCCATTAGGACAAAAGGGTTGGTACTCGTACTATATTCTGTTTACTTATTACTTCTCCAGTTCTGGACATGTATTTCATTGAAATGCAAGGTCCAGATATTCAAAAGTTATAGGTATAAGAATAAAGTAGAGAACCATTTGTTGTAAGTATCAGGATTCTTCGAGGAAGTCGAAGATGTAGATACTTGTGTTTGGTATTCAGTTAATAGTAACGGTTTTGAGAACTTGCTTCTCTTTCAGGATACTCATATATGGATGCACTCCTAGATGAGTAATGCTGATTGTCCTCTTTCCATTTGGTTGATATGCACTGGAGACAGCTGCATATTTTTGAATCTAGTTCAAATTTGATTAGTGCTTTTGTTTCTATATTAGATATATATAGAATCAATTTATATCTTATTGATGTTAAGGTATAGGAAGTTTTCCGACTGATACTTAAAACCAGAATCCGGATAAACTCAAGGCACGTTTCAGTAATGGCAGTTTGTGGGTTATCCCGGGCTTTGACGAGGGATAACTTTCTACCATCAGGAAGATCAATATTTATATTGTTCTTGACTCACCACAGTTTTAATAAAATGGATTTTTTCAGAAAACAGAAGTGGGAGTATGGTAGAACTGGAAGTTATTCCAGAACCACAAACGATTTCTGGAGATTTAATAAAACCTAAGGATTCAATTGGATTTGATGTTCCATTAGCCACTCCGCAGATTTTGGTGGGTAACCTCAGGCACCCGAGAGGTACTTCGGTATTCTCAGAAACGGTGACAGGGAGGTTCTTGTTTACCCAGACTTGTCATTGCTACTGTTCTAGACTATAAGAACCGGCAGGAGGATGAGTATAGCGTCGTTCTAAACTAGCTTTAGAAGTGCACGTGTATATGACTCTGCCAGAGGGTTGTTGTAGTCAGTGGGAGCATAGTGGGCAAGTAGCTTATGTCTATTTATAGACTAAAGCAAGTATAGCGGAAATAGATCATCTAATTTTGATGTGACAGTCATAGGCTTTGACCTCATCAGAATAGGAAATGGATCTAGTAAGAAGGTAGTAGGGTGTGATGTCCGAGGATTCGGGATGACATGCATATTGGAGATAGTGCCCTCAGAGTCAATTATTAGGTCACAGGTACGTGATTGTAATGATTGATGGAGGACCTATCACGGTAGGACAGTCTTACTCGAGATGATAGTATGCTATCTGGTTTACCTTTATCATCGTGTACTGCTTCAGGTGACCTGACAAGTCGCTATGACACGTTGATAGAGCCCCTAGGATTCTTGCTTGACCACCAGCAGTATGAGGGCGATCATATAAGTGGGAGCTGGGGTCTATAAGCATATCCTTAAATGGTCCCTAGTCGTGTGAGTTTCGAGACAGGGCATCGATACTCCATAGTAGACTAGTGTATACAGTCGAGACCCCGACGATGGGCGGTGGCCGGTCTCACAAGCCACTGGTGTCAGTTGGATCACCTAAGATGTATACAGGTGCTCATTGGGTTATGAGTACACCGGACAGGACTCGCTGGGAACATGCTAGTTGGTCATATACCAGACGTCAGATGGCAGTTCCCAGGTGACATGTGTACATGTTAGTTCATCGACCTGGGGATCGTCATTTGTCTTGTGTGAGTTCCCACTGTACTTTGATTACTACCCTACCACGGCTCAAAGGAGTCGTGCAAACAGGTTTTAGTTGGGTACAGTCCCGAGCCACATGGAGGCAGTGAGCGTATCTTCAGGGGTTCGTCTCTCCCGGTATTGGGGGTGAGGTCGTGCTATGTCTAGGAGAGCCATTACACGAAGCCCTCGGCCGAGGCAAGGAGATTTACTGGTAGGTATTCCAGTAGTATCTCAGGGTGTTCCGGGCTACACTCCGACACGACTTGTACCGCTTTTGGGGGTCTGACTTTTACCAACCCCCTAGGCCCGCCATGCAATGCTCATAGACGAACGGACCGGACTGTACGGATATTGTCACTGACAGGCTCAGTAGGGAGTCAGGCTGAGTTCGCTCACAGACGTCCCTTTTGGTCAATACCTGGTAGCCCGTTATGTATTGGCTTATACCTCTAACGTGCTAGTGGTTAAATCCACAACCAAGGTGTTGATGAGTCTTTAGAGTCCCCCACATTCAGTTACTCAGCTTTCGGGCGAAAGGTTGTAGAGGCCGTATGGAGATATGGCAAGGTCCGATCAGATACGTGCGGTATTGCACGGATCAGAATCGGACAGTCTGTACTATAGGCCGTATGGTTATATGGCAGGGTTCGATCAGATACGTGCGGTATTGCACGGATCAGGATCGAACGGATATTACTAGCCTGCTTTGGTATAAGCCGGATCCTAGTATAGTACAGTGTAGATTTTGTCTCCTTGCATTTGTATTTCGGTCGAAATACAGATGCGGGTGTGTATGCACAGTATCGGGGTTTTCCTGTAATTTATTACGGGACCAGTTTTCTGGAGTTGCCAGTTTGCTTTCCGTTTCGGCCGATTTCCATTGTTCCGTTCATTGGCCGAAGATTGGTGGAGGAGGGCTTATTTGCATTGTTGCAAATAGGAATTTGTGGAGGGGGTCTTTGCATATTCTTGTGTCATGATCACTTGACTTTTTGACTTCATCATGGTTGCACCTTACCTTGACTTCTTGACTTTGTTTTCATGATTTCTTGACTTTGGTTGTGATGATGGGAGAGGAGATGGTTGTTGAGTGTTGGACTTTCCAAGCCATCATTTTTCTTTGCATTATTGTTCAAGCCACTCACTCCCTCATATTTTTCCTATCTCATTCTCTCCATCACTCACTTGAGATGGCCGGCCAATGCATTAGGGGCTGTCCAAATTTTTGCATGTGGGATTTCTGCTCTTTTGCTTTTGTAAAATCCCACAAGTCCCTCCACATTGTTCTCATATCATTTCCTCTACCAAAAAGGCAATTCCTACAACCCCAAAGTGAGACTTGAGGACTACATATTCTACAGCGAATCTTGGGCACGTCGAGTAGCCGGCTTCGTGCCCGAGTTGCCTCGGCATTGAGGTGGGAGCCCGTAAAAGAAGTAGGCGATGTGGTGCACTTCCGGCGACGAGGAGGAGACGGGACATTCCGCATGAGATCGGGACGATGACGAGAAGACCGGAGGACTTGGATCGTCGGTATATCTCTTTCCCATCTTGTAGATAGTTAGGACTAGTTAATGGTTCGATCCGGGTATTAGTGCGCGGCGGTTTGCCAGTTCAAGAAAAGTTAAGTTTATCACCGCTTCCGCATTTGGCCGTCGGATTGACGGCCGGGGCGCCGCCGTGCACTTACAGTGATATCAGAGCCTCGCCATTAACATAGTCTAGCTTGGTGTAATGTGTTTTTCTGTTTCGATCGATCGAATGTTCCAAAACTGCATTTTAGTTCGCATCAGTTTCTGTTGAAATTTTTTGGTGTCGAAAAATTTTTCAGGTTGTAAAATAGTGATGTACTGGTATATCTAAGGGTGCTGTAAAAATTCGATACAGTGATTCGTCTACGGGAGCGCGGAACCGCGGCCAAACCCCCCTTTGGGCCGCGGTTCCGCCGCACAATGATGAGTTGACTGCACCAAATTTCTACAGTATCTTTCTGGGCTGAAAATTGGGGTTTTGGAATATTAATATTGGGCCCAGATTTTCCTGATCTGCTACAGTAATGCTTTGGGGCCCACTTGTTAAAATTTGATTGATCGGATATTTTAAACACATTATTTCACAGTATTTACATTATATCTGCGACCGTGAATGTCACTTGATCGGTAAATCCGGTCTAACTGCTATAGCCCGGTTAGACGGATTTGCGAACGTGACTTTCACGTTGATGTTCTGTTTTTGCTGTGATGTTGCGGATCGGTCGTGGGGGATAGCCTGGATGCAATGCTAGTACAGTTGTGGTTGTATTATGTACATTTGATATTGCGGGGCGAACGTCCGACATGTGGACTGCCGTCACTGCCTGATTGTATTATTATTTTGGGGCACGGCCAGGTTGCGGTCGATGTACCCGTTGTATGTATATTTTATTTTCTGTACTAGGATTGCCCCGCGGAGGGGTGCACGGATAGCCGGGTTCTAGAGGGCAGCAAGCCCGCATCTCATGGCATTGGGACGGAAGGGGCTTCACTCTAGGATTGGCGGGCTATTCGCCGCACTCGTAGGGGGTACAGGTTGACCCAGGAGGGGTGCCCAAGTTACCGGATTCCGTGAAGTGCTGGATGGTCCATTCACGGCGCTGAAGCGGGCTGCCTCGCTTCAGGTTTTGGCGGGTGACTTGCCGCGCCCGTAGGGGTCTAGGATTTCATTGCACAGGCTATCCACACGACCAGGGGAACGTCGGGTTTCAGCGGCTCTGTGAAACCCGGGGATCCCAGATATCTGTATTGTTTCTGTGATGCTGTACATTTCTGTGATGTTGCATTTTATTCACGCCTTGAGCGAATATAATATATTGGTATATATATTAGTAGATGTTGTATATGTTTTGCATCCGCGCTAGTCCAGTCCCCGCTCTGTCGTTAGTTAGCTAACCTAACGGGTAATGACGGGACCCAGTGGCGAATGCGGATGGCATATACGTACATCAGTATATTTTCGTTCTTTGTGGTGTGATCAATTGATGGGACTGCATTGATTCGGATCAATGCAAGTTAAAAACAAACCTAATCTGATGTTGTTGGAACACTTTTCAAAAAGCTGTTATTGCAAGGACGTTCACTTTTGTTTTGCATCGTGGTATTCAGTTGGAATATCCTGCTCCTCAGTCGACGAGGCAAGGGCCGAGATCCCTTCACCGGGAGTGACCCCTTGGACAAAAAGTTTGCGTCAAGGCATTAACTTCACTATAGCCGATTGCTTTTGCTTTGCATCGCGGTATTCATTTAGAATATCCTGCACCCCATTCTACGGGGAAAGAGCCGAGATCCCTTCACCGGGAGTGACCTCTTTAGCAACGGTTTTCGTCACTATATTTTCAAAAAGCTATCCGTCCTTCAACGATATCAAGTTCTTTACGTTAAAGGTTTTCGCCAGAAACCATTCGTAGCCCTCCGTCGTTTCATATGGGTAGTCAATAGTATTCAAGCTGTGTTTGTTGGCCAAAGTCAAGGCACAGTGTTTGGTAGCTGTTGGTTATTCATATGCAGCATAGATAGATGCGTTGGTTTGGAACAGTCGTACTGCCTTGTTGGCCAAAGTCAAGGGTATGTACGGGTGGATTCAAAACAACCTGGAGAATGACGGGTAGAACTTGACATGTGACTTATGATTTGTTGGCCAAAGTCAAGGTCATAAGAGCATGGGGCAGAAATCACATCGGGAGTTTCAAAAGAACTGAAACTTGCCAGATATGCGCATACCATCTGGAGTATGATGATGTGAGCGGATTCCGTCACGTTATCATGCGATGATAGTTGGATCCCGATTCCCACTGATGAGTTAGTTTACTCCTCGGGTGTTCCCGACTAATTCTTCTTTTAGGTTTGGAGGAGAATTTGAGGTACAATGGGAGGTTTCCAGATTAGATAAATTGGTAACCATTCTGATCTAGGTTAGAGTGCACGCTGAGTGTTTCTTTTCTCTCTCTCTTTGGTAGCGACCATTGACCCGACCCTAAGACTATGACTCAGAGACCAAATTAACCGAACCTTCTTAACACTGGCCTTTTTGGATTGTCAGAGTTGCAAACCTCATTGCCACTCCTACTTTTACCCTTTTCTCCAGGACACCCCGTATTACTACGAACGTCCACTTCCATTGGACAAAACCATCGTATGGTTAGATACGAACTCGAAGGAATTTATTCGAGGATGGTTTCAGGTTCTGGAGAAAACAGATAGGATTATTCAGTTGTCTTTTCCTTTTTCCTTCTCTCAGGTTGCGAGTACTCCTTGGTTTAGGAGATAGTACACCTATTACGCAAATTGGATAGTCTTCTTCCAAACCTTAGGCTGGTGCCGACCGGTAGGGAATGAAGAAAACCAATTAGCCTAACGATGGTGTACGGAAGGTATTGAGTTCAGACAAATCAAGGGATTAGTAAGAGGGCAAAGTAAATTGCAACAGATATTCACGACCAAACCAAGTATTCCTTCGCCAATCCTAAAATCACCTTTGTATTTCTCCAGGACACTCCGTATCACTACGAAGATCCACAGTTTATTGGATACTCCATCGTATGGTTATATACGAACTCGAAAGGAACTTGTTCCAGTTCGGGGATGGATTCTGGTCCAGGAGAAATAGGAATAAGGTTTATTCGGTTGTCTTTTATCTTCACCCTCTCTCATTGCGAGTGTTCCTAGGATTGGGACAGTACACCCATTATGCTTATTGGATAGTCTTCTTCCAAACCATAGGCTGGTGCCGAACGGTAGGGAAGGAAGAAAACCATTTGGCCTAAAGGGGTGTACAGAAGGTAAAGACTAAAGACATATGAAGGGATTTGGAGAGGTGGCAAAGAATTATACGGTTACAGTCGTGAATATGGAAGAGGCATTACTAGGAATACCAGTATACCCCATCGAAACATTTCGATGTTTCAGTCGCACTGTGTACTGTTAAAGGAAAACTGATTTCCCGATTAGACACTTGCTCCAGGGTATGTATTTACCAGGTATGATTCTCACATCTGTATGGTTTTACAGATGATGAGTGGGAGTAGGTTATTGGGAATTGGGTGATCATCCTCATTATATCGGGATTCGTTGTAATCGGTGATATTTGAGGAAGTCACCTGGGTTGTTTGCCGGTCAGCAAATATTTGGTTTTGAATATCCGCTGTTATGCACCAATTTCAAATCGATATATCTGTACGTCTATTTTCATAGAGTGAGATATACCTTTCTGAAATTATGTCTACGACATTTACCTATATCAGTGGATGGTTAGGTAAGGAGCATTAAACAGCGGTGTAATTCTTTTTAACCATAAGTACAGTTTTCAACCTACGACACACAGTGAATGAGTTTTCAGACTCAAGGGACTTATACAGAGTATTGTATGTTGTCCAGGGTCCATCAGGACAGAAGGGTTGGTCCTCGTACTATATTCGGTTTACTTATGACTTCTCTAGTTTTTAGACAAGTGTTTCGCGGAAACACAGGATCTGAATTTTGAGAAGTTATAGGTATTTGAATAGAGTAGAGAACCAGGTATAGCAAGTATCGGGATTCTTCAAAGTGATCGAAGATGTAGATACTTGTGTATGGTGTTCAGTTGATAGTAGTGATTAAGAGAAATTGCTTCTCTTTCAGGTTACTCGTAATTGGAAACATTCCTAAGTTGAGTAACGCTGATCGGCCTCTCTCCATTTAGTTGACATGCACTGGAGACAGCTGCATGATTTGAATCTGGTTCAATTAAATCAGTGCCTCTGGTTCTATATTGGATATAGAACAGTTCATATCTTAACGATGTTAAGGTATGGGGAGTTGTCCGGTTTATGATTAAAACCAGATACTGGACAACTCAAGGCACGTTTCTGTAATGGCTGTTTGTGGGTTGACCCAGGCTATGACGCGGGTTGACTTTCTACCATCTGGATGAACAATAGCAATATTGTTCTAGACTCGCCACAGTTTTAATAAAAATGGATTTTTTCAGAAAACAGTAGTGGGAGTATGGTAGAACTGGAAGTGATTCCAGAACCACAAACGATTACTGAAGATTTGATAAGGAACCTAAAGATTCAATCTTGATTGACATTCTATTGGCCACTCCGCAGATAAGGTGGGTAACTTCAGGCACCCGAGAGGTACTCCGGTAGCCTCAAGGACGGTGACAGGGAAGTTCTTGTTTACCCACAATTACCATTGCTGTTGTTCCAGGCTGCGAGACCCGGCGGGAGGATGAGTATAGCGTCGTTCTAAACTAGTTTTAGAAGTGTACGTGTATATGACTCTGCCAGAGGGTTGTCTTAGTCAGTGGGAGCAGCGGAAGCATTGGTGGACAGGTAGCTTATGTCTATTTATAGACTGAAGCACCAGTAGCGGAGATAGATCATCTATTTCTGACGTGACAGTCATAGGTTTGACTTCATCAGAATAGGGGATGGATCTGTTGAGAAGGTAGTAGGGTGTGATATCCTAGTATTTGGATGACATACACAGAGTAGGAAAAGAAACTCCTATACTACAATCGGTTATACTTTGGTCCTCACACAGTAGTTTCTCCACAAAGGAAATGGATTTTATATCAGACACACTGGCTACTAGATCTATGGTTTTAGATCTAGATTTGGGTAGTTTCCCAATCTGGGTACTTAGACAGCATTCTAAGGGTATTTAGAATGAACGACTCCTGGCACAGTAGTGTACCTGCAGGTGATGGAGTCACCCTCTCTAAAGGTGTCTTACAGACTAAAAGGGAGAGGGATGTGCATGATTGGCAGATCACTTGCTCAGGCAATTGAGTCAATCATGAGTTGTCAAGTACCACACCAGACATTGTTCTTGCACTAGATGCAATAAGCTGACATTAATCCAATCCTGGAGAAACGGTCGGAAGCAGTTTTAGAACATAAGTGGATGTTCTAGGGATATGATAACGACAGCCTCATTCGGAAGACAGTTATCATTCCAGGCTTCCAAGGTGATATGGACGACAAGGAGGTTGTCAGAGTTATAGTTTTTTCCTTCTGACGAGGGGCAGTATTTTGGACAGTTGGTCCAAGGCAATACTGAGGGAGGCATGGCGCAGGATACTGATTAAGTTCAGTTGACGATACAGTCTAAGAAGTTTGGATTTGGAGTTCATTTATGAGCTATGTCCCATCAGACATCCAGACACATTCTAAGACAGGTATTGCTCATTTCGGGAGATGGGTTTCTCCGCGAACTTGAGATATAGAGAGACATTGAAAGAGACAACAAAGCGGATCCACTCACTGAGGCTATTCCTCGAACGCAATAGTTTCGCAAATGAGCTTTGTGAGACTGACTAGTAGAGGAGTTGGGTGTTCGGTATCACACGGGCTGTGAGTATGCGACATCGCAATAATTAGCCTTGAGTGCAAGTGGGAGATTGTTGGAGATAGTGCCCTCAGAGTCAATTATTAGGTCACAGGTACGTGATTGTAATGATTGATGGAGGACCTATCCCGGTAGGACAGTCTTACTCGAGATGATAGTATGCTATCTGGTTTACCTTTATCATCGTGTACTGCTTCAGGTGACCTGACAAGTCGCTATTACACGTTGATAGAGCCCCTAGGATTCTTGCTTGACCACCAGCAGTATGAGGGCGATCATATAAGTGGGAGCTGGGGTCTATAAGCATATCCTTAAATGGTCCCTAGTCGTGTGAGTTTCGAGATAGGGCATCGATACTCCATAGTAGATTAGTGTATACAGTCGAGACCCCGACGAGGGGCGGTGGCCGGTCTCACAAGCCACTGGTGTCAGTTGGATCACCTAAGATGTATACAGGTGCTCATTGGGTTATGAGTACACCGGACAGGACTCGCCGGGAACATGCTAGTTGGTCATATACCAGACGTCAGATGGCAGTTCCCAGGTGACATGTGTACAGGTTAGTTCATCGACCTGGGGATCGTCATTTGTCTTGTGTGAGTTCCCACTGTACTTTGATTACTACCCTACCACGGCTCAAAGGAGTCGTGCAAACAGGTTTTAGTTGGGTACAGTCCCGAGCCACATGGAGGCAGTGAGCGTATCTTCAGGGGTTCGTCTCTCCCGGTATTGGGGGTGAGGTCGTGCTGTGTCTAGGAGAGCCATTACACGAAGCCCTCGGCCGAGGCAAGGAGATTTACTGGTAGGTATTCCAGTAGTATCTCAGGGTGTTCTGGGCTACACTCCGACACGACTTGTACCGCTTTTGGGGGTCTGACTTTTACCAACCCCCTAGGCCCGCCATGCGATGCTCATAGACGAACGGACCGGACTGTAGGGATATTGTCACTGACAGGCTCAGTAGGGAGTCAGGCTGAGTTCGCTCACAGACGTCCCTTTTGGTCAATACCTGGTAGCCCGTTATGTATTGGTTTATACCTCTAACGTGCTAGTGGTTAAATCCACAACCAAGGTGTTGATGAGTCTTTAGAGTCCCCCACATTCAGTTACTCAGCTTTCGGGCGAAAGGTTGTAGAGGCCGTATGGAGATATGGCAAGGTCCGATCAGATACGTGCGGTATTGCACGGATCAGAATCGGACAGTCTGTACTATAGGCCGTATGGTTATATGGCAGGGTTCGATCAGATACGTGCGGTATTGCACGGATCAGGATCGAACGGATATTACTAGCCTGCTTTGGTATAAGCCGGATCCTAGTATAGTACAGTGTAGATTTTGTCTCCTTGCATTTGTATTTCGGTCGAAATACAGATGCGGGTGTGTATGCACAGTATCGGGGTTTTCCTGTAATTTATTACGGGACCAGTTTTCTGGAGTTGCCAGTTTGCTTTCCGTTTCGGCCGATTTCCATTGTTCCGTTCATTGGCCGAAGATTGGTGGAGGAGGGCTTATTTGCATTGTTGCAAATAGGCATTTGTGGAGGGGGTCTTTGCATATTCTTGTGTCATGATCACTTGACTTTTTGACTTCATCATGGTTGCACCTTACCTTGACTTCTTGACTTTGTTTTCATGATTTCTTGACTTTGGTTGTGATGATGGGAGAGGAGATGGTTGTTGAGTGTTGGACTTTCCAAGCCATCATTTTTCTTTGCATTATTGTTCAAGCCACTCACTCCCTCATATTTTTCCTATCTCATTCTCTCCATCACTCACTTGAGATGGCCGGCCAATGCATTAGGGGCTGTCCAAATTTTTGCATGTGGGATTTCTGCTCTTTTGCTTTTGTAAAATCCCACAAGTCCCTCCACATTGTTCTCATATCATTTCCTCCACCAAAAAGGCAATTCCTACAACCCCAAAGTGAGACTTGAGGACTACATATTCTACAGCGAATCTTGGGCACGTCGAGTAGCCGGCTTCGTGCCCGAGTTGCCTCGGCATTGAGGTGGGAGCCCGTAAAAGAAGTAGGCGATGTGGTGCACTTCTGGCGACGAGGAGGAGACGGGACATTCCGCATGAGATCGGGACGATGACGAGAAGACCGGAGGACTTGGATCGTCGGTATATCTCTTTCCCATCTTGTAGATAGCTAGGACTAGTTAATGGTTCGATCCGGGTATTAGTGCGCGGCGGTTTGCCAGTTCAAGAAAAGTTAAGTTTATCACCGCTTCCGCATTTGGCCGTCGGATTGACGGCCGGGGCGCCGCCGTGCACTTACAATGCACTTAATAGGAAGAGATATTCCTATACTACGATCAGTTATATTATGGTTGTAACAAAGTTGTTTTCTCCACACAGGATATGGAAATAATATCAGGTTTACTGGTTACTAGATCTATGGTTTTAGATCAAGATTTGGGAAGTATCCTAATCTGAGTACTTTGACATTAAATGGACGACTCTTGGCATGGTGGTGAACCTGCAGGTGATGGAGTCAACCTTTCTAAAGGTGTCTTACAGACTAAAGAGGAGAGGAATCTACATGATTAACATATCACTTGCTTAGGCAATTGAGTTAATCAAGAAATGTCAAGTACCACACCAGATATTGTTTTTTGCACTAGCTGCAATAAACATATATTAATCCAATCCTGGAGAAACATTGGGAAGCAGTTTATAAACATAAATGAATGTTCTTGGGATATGGTAACGGCAGCCTCCTTCAGGAGACGGTTATCATTTCAGGCTTCCAAGGTGACCTGGATGACAGAGTGACTGTCAGAGTTATAAGTTTTTCGCTCTTTTGAGGGATAATATGCTGGACAGGTGGTCTAAGCAAATACTGAGGAAAGGCATGGCGCAGGATACTGATTAAATTCAGTGGACGATACAGTCTAAGAAGTTTGCTGGATTTGGAGTTCATTTGTGAACTGGGTCCCATCAGATATCCAGACAAATTCTAAGACAGGTATTGCTCATTTCGGGAGATGGTTTTCTCCGCGAAGTTGAGATTAGGAGAGATACAGAAAGAAACACTGGAGCGGATCCACTCACTGATGCTATTTCTCGAACGCAATCATTTTTGCAAACGGGCTTTGCGAAACTGATTAGTAGAGAAGTTGGGTGTTCGGTATCACACGGGCTCTGAGTATGCGGTAATTGGCCTTAAGTGCAAGTGGGAGATTGTTGGCTATAGTGCCCTCAAGGCAATTATCATAGTCGCGGACTAGTGATTATGATGATTGAGGCAGGACCTATACCGATGAAACAGTCTTACTCAAGATGATAGTATGCTATCTGGTTTATCTTTATCATCATATACATATTGATAGAGCCCATAGGATTCTTGCTTGACTACCAATATTGTGATGGTGATCACATACGTGGGAGCTTGGGGTCTATAAGCACATCCTTAAATGTCCCTAATCATTGGAGTATCGAGACCGGGCATCGATACTCCAGTATAGACTAGTGTATACTGATCGAGACCTCGACGAGGGGCGGTGGCCAGGTCTCATAAGCCATTAGAGTTAGTTTGTTTACCTAAGATAGTATGTAGGTGCTCATTGGGTTATGAGTACACTGGACAGACTCGCCGGGAACCTGCTAGTTGGTATTATACCAATTGTCAGATAGCAGTTTTCAGGTGACATGTGTACAGGTTAGTCTGTCGACCTGAGATTGTCATTTGTCTCGTGTGAGTTCCCACTGTGCTTTGATTACTACCCTACCACGGCTCAAAGGAGTCGTGCAAACAGGTTTTAGTTTGGTACAGTCCCGAGCCATATGGTGGCAGTGATCGGATCATCGGGGATTCGTCTCTCCCGGTATTGGGGGTTGATGTCATGTTGTGTTCGGATGGCCATCACCATAAATCCATGGCCACAGTGGACGAGAATTATCGATCCAGGATGGATAGTTTCTCAGGTGGTGATGGGTTTCATATCGACACTAAATATCGCGTTGTTGGAGGTCTGACTTTATCCACCCCCTAGACTCGATATGCGATACTCTTAGATGAACAGACCGGACTGTACGGATATTACCACTGACAGGCTCAGTAGGGGTTCAGGATGAGTTTGCTCGTCGGCCTCCCTTTTCGCTCAATACCTGGGTAGCCGTTACGTACAGCTAGTGCTGCTGACGTGCTTGTGGTTAAACCCACTGCCAGCGTATTGACGAGTCTTTAGAGTCCCACACAGAGGGTTTTCACGGTTCAGGCGATATGGTGTACATGAGGTATGTTGATGCATACAGGTGTCCGATTAAATATGTGCATATGCTGCGCAGACTTTAATCGGACGGTTGATAATACTAGCGGCTTAGGATTAAGCCAGTTTATTAAATCAGGTTTTGATTTAATAATTTACATATGTATTTATATATATGTATTCTAGTATTATTGTTCACTATTCGTTTTCTCTCTTGGCTATTCGTATTTTTGTACGAATACCCATATTTCTATTTCGATACATATACCGGGAAGTATTTCGTATTTTCTACGGAATAGCTTCTAGAAGGTGCCACCTCATTTTTATGAATTTCCATTTATGGAAATTCATTTGTTTGACAAATGAGGTGGAGGGTGTGAGGTGGAAAGTGCATAGTGTTAAGCATGGTTTTGGGCATGTAGCAATGTATGGTTGTGAATTGTTTATTTGATTAATTGATGAGATTTTTTTATGATGGGAATGGGAGAGGGGGGCCGGCCACTACGTGTGGAAAGGGGATCATTTCATTTGGATGATGATATACACATTTCACTAGCCCACTCTCTCACTCTCTCATGTTAACAAACACTTAACCATTTTGTTCATGCCAAAAAGCCATCACCTCCTTCATCATCTTCTATGGTTGCTCTCATGAGCACAAGAGTTGAGAGAAAAATGTAGTGACATTTTCATACACCCCCACTCTCCATCGCTAGCGACGTTGGAGCGTCGGTTATCTCGTTCGACGAGGTTGGAGCTTGCGCCGTTTCCCTCGGATGGATCATCGGAGATGGAGGAAGACCGGCAACCAAATATCGTCAAAGGATCACTAGGAGCTTGGAATGAAAACCGAAGGACACGGATCAACTCGGTATAACCTTTCTAACTCATAGTTAGTTTTCTAGTTTAGGGTTTAAGGTCGATCCGGGATTCGGGTAGCGGTAGCGCCGGTTTAGAAAATTTTTGTTCCGTATTTTGGACGCGTTTCGACGGCCGGGGCGCTGCTGGGACCCTTCATTACTCGCATTCTCTTTATAGTCCAGAAGAAGGGGTGGAGGTTCAATTTCGTTGTATTGAGGTGGATTCATCTCAACACCCGTGTCTTTAAAAAATGCGAGTTCTTAAGCGAAAATTTCTTCAAAACTCTCATCTATACCCCGGAGAATATTGTCATCACAAAGTGCGGGGTGATCTTCAGACTCTAAGAACGGTTCATAATCAGTGTTAGTTGTTGACCCGGACAATTCGGTGGAAGAGTCCGTATGTGTATGATACATAATTGGGTCAAACAACAACATATGAAAAGAGTCTAGATCCATATCATGAGGATCGTCAAATTCGCTGCTGTCGATATCCATTAATTCGACAGAACAGACCTGAGCAGTAGGTTCGGAGGGTACAGTTCCCAACTTGTAAATGTTCAGCTCAATTGACATCTTTCTAAAGGATAGTGTCATAGAGCCATTACGACAGTTGATTATAGCATTGGAAGTGGCCAAAAAGGGGCGACTAAGAATCACCGGAATTTGATTCCGTGGGTTTGCTACAGGCTGTGTATCAAGTACAATAAAGTCCACAGGGAATTCAAATTCCTTTTTTATTAACACATCCTCTAGTTCACCCCTAGGTTTGGTGATTGATCGGTCGGCCATCTGGAGAGTACAGTGAGCTGGTTTTAATTCTCCGATCCCTAACTGCTCATAAACTGAGTATGGAAGCAGGTTAACACTTGCGCCAAGGTCAAGTAGAGCACGGTAAATGTGTTTCCCCCCAAAAGAAATAGAAATAGTAGGATAGCCACAATCCTTACGTTTCCTCGGTAATTGTTGGGGAAAAGCCGAGTCTACAGTCTTTGATATGAATACCTTCTTTGGTACTTGAGTCTTCCTCTTCCTAGTGCACAAGTCTTTGAGAATTTTCGCATAAGCGGGCACTTGTTGGATAGCATCTAGGAGAGGGATGTTGATGTTAACCTGTTTAAAGATTTCCGTGATCTTCTCCATTTGCGGACTTGGTCTGTTTCCCCTTAACCGATTCCGATAAGGAGCTTGAGCAATAAGGTCGGGGTCCAACACTGGAGAAGATCGTGTGGGTAGGAACGATCTAAGAATAGGAGTGGGGATCGTCCTAGATGGACTAGAAGAGGTTTTCTGAGGTGTCTCGTCTTGGGGAAAACGGAGAATAGGCTCGGAAGAAGTTGGTGGGGTAGACGAACTGGGGTCAGAATTAGAAGCAGAAGTGGAAGGAAAGGTCTCAGCCGGGGTATCATCGATTGATTCTTCATTATTATCAATCTCCTCACCAACATGATTGTCAAGCACTCTTCCAGATCTCAGCGTGGTAATAGCACTCACATGATGTGAATAGCCAGGATTGGGTAAAGGTTGAGCTGGAAATTTCCTTTTTTCTCTACCACTCAATTCGGCATTTATTCGTGTAATTTGTGCTTCCATCGATTTAATATTTTCATTTTGAGAGACAATGATCTTCATCATATTATCGAAGGAAGATTGAATATTTGCTGTCCCTTGGATGGATTGTTTCATGAAAGTATCCAAGGTTCGTTCGAGTGCAGAAGAATTATCAGTACTGGCCATTTGCAAAGAATTTTCATGTGGTGCAAAAGTGTTGGCCGGATTTTGAAAGTTTTGTGATTGGTAGGGATGCTGACTCAGTTGAAGTGGTTGCTATTATGGTGGAGGAACCCTTTGGAAATTGTTTTGGTTTGGAACCGTGTTTTGATTTTGTGATTGGTTCCAAGCAAAGTTAGGGTGGTTCCTCTAACCCTGATTATAAATGGAAGAAAACAGATCGTTTCTAGGTCTTTGTTGGAAAGCAGCATTGATATGCTCATGACCTTGAAACGGAGAATTCAATGGATATTCTTCCGTAAGATGTGATGGATCAGAACAGCATCCACAGACAGTTTTGGAGAGTGACATCCGATTTAGGGCGGCAACTAAAAATTTATTTTCCATAGTTTCGAGTTTCTTTTGCATTGCTGATATTTCAGCTCTAACCCCTATGGAAACATTAGATTGGTTTTTGCCACCACTAGATGATGACTGACTTACACTCTCCTACTGTAAGGATCTTTCAGCGAAATCTTCTAAAAATCTCCAGGCTTCACTATCATCTTTAGTCATGAAAGTGCTTTGACATATGGATTCAAGGGTCTGTTTTGTGGTAAGATTAATGCCCTCATATATGATTCTGCACAGATCCCATCTAGGAATTCCGTGATGTGGACATTGAACTAACAGATCCTTGAAGCGTTATAAACACTTCGAGAATGGTTCATTTAGAAGCTGGGTGAATTGATTTATTTCGCTACGGACTCGAGCTGTTTTATGATTGGGGTAGAATTTCTTTAGAAATGCTGCGACGAATTCTTCCCAGTTTGAAATTGAATGTGCGGTTGTGTTATAAAGCCACTTCTCGGCTATATCGCACAGGGTAAATAGGAGAAGACGTAGACGCATAGCATCCACAGAAAGCTGTGAAGTACCCATCATAGCGCATACATTTTCAAATTTGGTAATAAAGACATATGCGTCTTCAGACTCGAGACCGTGATATTTTGGTAGAAGATTGATGTATTGGGGTTTTATTTCAACGTTGTCCCCATTGGCTGGTGGAATGGTGAGACAGGTCGAAAGAGGACCACGAATAGGATAGCATCTCTCTTGGAGAGAGATGCGCGGTGGATTCTGCATACCTATGGGCAGTGGCAGCGTGGTGTTATAATTTAATGGAGCGCCGTCCATCTCGGTTGATGTGGTGTGTGGTGGGGGAAAAGAAGATGAAGAAGCACCGATTTCGGAGTCGACAGCAGGAACGCGGACAAGACAGGCACTAGAATCCCGTGTTCAGCCAAGCATGCACTAAGCGGGTTTAGCGCAAGTGGTAGCATGTGTGTGATTTAAAATTGGTTTGTTTTGAAAAATGTGTCGGACTTAGACAAATCACACAAAAATGCATAAATAACCCTAGAACTAAGGTCACCTAGGTCAAGTCTCTAGACCGCTCCTAGACTTCCAAAGGACAAGCCGCAGGATCAATCCTCTATCGCCTCTTTACTACACTTGTGGCCAGGTAAGTAGGAGGTATCCACCACGTAAGTAGTGGGCCTAATTAAGTAACCACTTGCCTTAGACACACGTGCCTAGACACCACAAAAGTAATGCGGATAAGCGATAGATTACCCACGACCTTCCTCTATCCTTATTGAGCGCGACAGTCCTTAGAGTCTTGTCTAGATATTTTTTAAAATTAATATAGGGTTAATGCAGATGCTCGGTTTGTGATTTGTGGGGCTTAGGAAGGGTGATAAAATCCCCACCTAATCTGAATTTTGGTCTTGCCCCCTAAAAATCCATATTAAAATATGAAATAACAAACCAATAACAAAACTTTTGCATAAAGATTTTTGAGCGGCGATATTTTTGTAAAGAATCCTGCAGAAAAGATATTTTATTAGATTTCAGAGGAGAGAGAAAGATGTAAAGAAGATACCAGAGAAATTGGAAACCCTAAATCCCTTAATGAGCCGCGGTTCCGCCGCCAATAGACTCTTTATGCCGCGGTTCCGCCGCCGACTAGGAAGATCTGATGAAATTTTTTGCTATGTGGCCTCCCTTCCTCCTCGGGCTCTTGATGAATGTCTCTGAATCTTTATCTCCTCACTCAAATGACTCCAGATTCCCTCGCAAAATTCACACAATAATCATTAAATATACAATTTGCAGTTTTGTTTATTTATGATATGGATCGAATAAGAATTCAACATGAATAGTAAGAAAAAAAATTACGCGCGTATCCCCGGCAATGGCGCCATTTGATTGATATGAAAAAGTGTTTGTAGAATAACCGCAATCAATAACGGTGTCACTTGTAGCTAACCGAGATGAGTACGGGTCGTCCGCAGGGAAACGTGGAATATTTTATTCTTACTTTAGACGTGTTGAGAAAGAAAGGAGGAAGAAATAAGAATGGTTGTAGGTTCTAGATCTACGTTAAACACGGATGCAAAATATAGATCTAGATTAATTATGGATGTAAGTTCAATATTAAAAGGGGGCTTGTAGGGTTCATTAGGATTTAGTAGTTATGGATGATTAATTAAAGATTACTCTTTTTATCTTTTAATAGATTTAAAACTAGAACGACAGGGATGCATGTAGATTAGGGTTTCTGGAGGGAAAAGGGTTCCCACTCTTAACCCCTATCTCGACATGGAACTCCGTTCATATCTAGCCTTTACCAAAACAATCATTAATCTAATCTCTAATCGCGGTCGAGACTAACAATAAATTGGTAGCGAGCATGATTAGGATGTTAATGATTCTTTTAGTAAAGTTTATAAACTTTATAGGACGTAAAAAGAGTTTAAAGATCTTCATCATCCATTAATCTACCCTAATCCTATGAACCCTAACAAGCGGAAAATTACTCGCGCATGTTGGGAAAAGGAGATGAAAAGACAGAGAGGGAAAACATAATGTAAAATGCAAAAGAATTAAATAAAACAACTACCTTTATTAATTAACTTGAACAATCTACACTTTATTCCTTAGAAAATGATTACAAAAACTTGGTTTGCTTCTCGAACTCTTCCGAAGGAGGTAGATGAACAGTTGATGATCAGCCTGAATGCGTGAGCCGTCTTGGACTTCGTGATCTCTTCAGCTTGATGCCTTCTAACTTTAGCCCTTGGTCCTTTATATAGCCCTCAAAGAAGAAAAACTAGTTATCATATATGGTGACTTCCTAATATGGTGACTTTCCATATATGGATTCTGAGTCCCTGTCAGTATTGATTTTATGATTTTGGCAGATTTTTGATCCTGACATCTTGAACATCTTGATCTCTTGACCTGAGCTAAATCTTGCACAATATCTCTATGAATAATGTTAGTACTATTTATTAAATTAGAGAGAGTATCTTAATCACTATATATGGTAATAAATGTTTAAGAAACTTGATTAAGAATATTTAATATGCTATGCACTTTATATGGTAATAAATCTTTAAGAAACATGATTAAGAATATTTGATATGCTATGCATCTTTTAATTACTAAAATATTATGCATATATTTTGAAATATTATTCTAACCATTTGTATGATATTATATCTTTTAAGAATTATGATTAGAATATTTGATATGATATGCAAATTGAAATTATCAAAATATTATATAATTATTATATGCATATATTTCCCTTCATAATATTAATTATAATATATAAATATATGGCAAATAATATTTTGCAGATAAATCCAAATATGTTTAATATTTATAATAAACACCTTTTATTATTTAAGAAATGTAAGGAAAATACTTATACCAAAGTGCAATATTTTCAACTGAACAAATACCCCCAAACTTAACTTTGATCGTCCCGAGCAAACTAGTTATTTCAAGAAAAGGAGAAAAAGAAAGGAGAAAGCTAAGCACACTTTCTTAGGCAACCCGATTGTACTGAGCACGTGCAACAAGCCGTTAAACCTCTAGGTGTCCCTAGTAGGAGGAGAGTTGTCTCCTGAGGGTTTTCAGCGGATTATACCCACAAAATCCTATAATAAAAAAGAGATGGTGAAAGTTACATATAAAGATAAGAACTATAAAAGAAAGAACTTGAAAATAAGAGTTTTCAACTATACCAGTTTTTCGGTTGTCATGAGCCCTATCTTAATAGTCATGAAAAGATGTTAGAAATCATATCATCCCTCAATAAAACATCGTCTTTATTCTTCATTCCTATCTTTCTTCCAAACATCGATCATATAATCCTATGTGTGTGTAATAGACATCCCTACACTCGGAGAATTCAATTCAAGCTATCATACTCTTGTCCATCTGCCTCAGTACTTTTTAATTTGATGAATATTTAGATGGATTTGCTCACACACTTTCATGCGACCATTAATACTTCTTGAGGTACTATCCGACCGATTACTCATGTGCTTTCTTATTAGGTGTATTCCTCGTATTGCACCACCTAAAGCTTAGCAGTGACTCCCAGACCAGTTGGTCTAAGGCACTAGGTGATGAAGCACCCTCGCTATATTTTTTTATTGCTGCCTTGGCGATAACAAAACCAGTGTTCATTTTTCTCACCATTTTATATTTTATTCAATTTTTTATTTTCTTCATACTTTGGCTTTCAGACAAGAGCATTTCAAGGTATCCTCTACTATCCCGAGTTTCAAGACGTGTGTAAATGCGTATAGTAGGGTATCAACGTTCAAATGTTTGGCTTCCAGAATATGAACTATTTTTCAGACTTATTTTTATCCTCAGATTAGTGACTTCTTTCATCTTACTAACCCTTGGGACAACAGCTCATAACTACTTATTACTAGTTCGTTTAAGAAAACTTCTAATTTTCTACGTTTTCTTAAATTTTTCCAATTTTTTGGTTGTAATTTTTCACTATCTAATCTTTTGTTATCTTATTTATGTACAAAATTATTTTTTTATCTTTTGAATTTTAAAATAATTTTTTTTTATATGTTTTTAAAAATGTTTTGTGCTTATGCAAAGTATGATGCAAATGATACGTAAATAAGCACAAACCTCCCCCAAACTTGTTTTCAATAGTGTCCTTACTGTTGTCAACCACTAAATCACAAAAACCTGTAAGTCTGGGAGGAAATTTATTAACGGGGGCAAAATATATTAAAGTGAAAATCCTCCCCCAAACTTATTCTTTGGCTCACCATTTTGAGTAAAAATTTTTTTCTTTCAAGAGCCAGATTATACCTCCTCCAATGAGTTAAACAATATTAATCTTTGAAAATCACAATAGGGGGTCAAGATTAGTGGTCGATGCGAAGCTTTGCAAAGACCGAAGGTCAACACCAACTATTCGAAGATTTTATCAATGTAATGCTCCAGTTGGTGAAAGTACAAGTTGAAAAGAGCCAAGAAGAAGTCGGGAAAAGGTAAGTGGTGGGATAGAATGTGTTTACGTCTCGTTTTGGAGAGATGACACAGTGATTGCGATGGATTACTCGCATTCTCTTTATAGTCCAGAAGAAGGGGTGGAGGTTCAATTTCGTTGTATTGAGGTGGATTCATCTCAACACCTGTGTCTTTCAAAAATGCAAGTTCTTCAGCGAAAATTTCCTCAAAACTCTCATCTATACCCCGGAGAATAATGTCATCACAATGTGCGGGGTGATCTTCAGACTCTAAGAACGGTTCATAATCAGTGTTAGTTGTTGACCCGGACAACTCGGTGGAAGAGTCCGTATGTGTATGATACATAATTGGGTCAAAAAACAACATATGAAAAGAGTCTAGATCAGTATCATGAGGATCGTCTAATTCGCTGCTGTCGATATCCATTAATTCGACAGAACAGACCTGAGTAGTAGGTTCGGAGGGTACACTTCCCAACTTGTGTCATAGAGCCATTACGACAGTTGATTATAGCATTGGAAGTGGCCAAAAAAGGGCGACCAAGAATCACCGGAATTTGATTCCGTGGGTTTGCTACAGGCTGTGTATCAAGTACAATAAAGTCCACAGGGAATTCAAATTCCCCGATTTTTATTAACACATCCTCTAGTTCACCCCTAGGTTTGGTGATTGATCGGTTGGCCATCTGGAGAGTACAGTGAGCTGGTTTCAACTCTTCGATCCCTAACTGCTCATAAACTGAGTATGGAAGCAGGTTAACACTTGCGCCAAGGTCAAGTAGAGCACGGTTAATGTGTTTTTTCCCAATAGAAATAGAAATAGTAGGATAGCCAGGATCCTTACGTTTCCTCGGTAATTGTTGGGGTAAAGCCGTGTCTACAGTCTTTGATATGAATACCTTCTTTGGCACTTGAGTCTTCATCTTCCTAGTGCACAAGTCTTTGAGAATTTTCGCATAAGCGGGGACTTGTTGGATAGCATCTAGGAGAGGGATATTGATGTTAACCCGTTTAAAGATTTCCGTGATCTTCTCCATTTGCGGACTTGGTCTGTTTCCCCTTAACCGATTCGGATAAGGAGCTTGAGCAATAAGGTCGGGGTCCAACACTGGAGAAGATCGTGTGGGTAGGAACGATCTAAGAATAGGTGTGGGGATTGTCCTAGGTGGACTAGAAGAGGTTTGCTGAGGTGTCGAGCCTTAGGGAAAACGGAAAATAGGCTCGGAAGAAGATGGTGGGGTAGACGAACTGGGGTCAGAATTAGAAGTAGAAGTGGAAGGAAAGGTCTCAGCCGGGGTATCATCGATTGATTCTTCATTATTATCAATCTCCTCACCAACATGATTGTCAAGCACTCTTCCAGATCTCAACGTGGTAATAGCACTCACATGATATGAATAGCCAGAATTGGGTAAAGGTTGAGCTGGAAGTTTTCCTTTTTCTTTACCACTCAATTCGGCATTTATTCGTGCAATTTGTGCTTCCATCGATTTAATATTTTCATTTTGAGAGACAATGATCTTCATCATATTATCGAAGGAAGATTGAATATTTGCTGTCCCTTGGATGGATTGTTTCATGAAAGTATCCAAGGTTCGTTCGAGTGCAGAAGAATTATCAGTACTGGCCATTTGCAAAGAATTTTCATGTGGTGCAAAAGTGTTGGCCGGATTTTGGAAGTTTTGTGATTGGTAGGGGTGCTGACTCAGTTGAAGTGGTTGCTGTTGTGGTGGAGGAGCCTTTTGGAAATTGTTTTGGTTTGGAACCATGTTTTGATTTTGTGATTGGTTCCAAGCAAAGTTAGGGTGGTTCCTCCAACCCTGATTATAAGTGGAAGAAAACGGATCGTTTCTAGGTCTTTATTGGAAAGCAGCATTGATATGCTCATGACCTTGAAACGGAGAATTCAATGGACATTCTTTCGTAAGATGTGATGGATCAGAACAGCATCCACAGACAGTTTTGGAGAGTGACATCTGATTTAGGGCGACAGCTAAAAATTTATTTTCTATAGTTTCGAGTTTCATTTGCATTGCTGACATTTCAGCTCTAACCCCTATGGAAATATCAGATTGGTTATTGCCACCACTAGATGATGACTGACTTGCACTCTCCCACTGTAAGGATCTTTCAGCGAAATCTTCTAAAAATCTCCAGGCTTCACTATCATCTTTAGTCATGAAAGTGCCTTGACACATGGATTCAAGGGTCTGTTTTGTGGTAGGATTAAGGCCTGACATGGATGGTACCTGGAGAGAGAGAGAGAGAGAAGAAAATACTTTAGCGTATGCTCTTACAAGATTAGATTGGTTATTATCTTATCTAATCAGAATGGCTCCCACTGTTTTTATCAAATCTTCCTTCAAACCCTAAAAGGTAAGACAAGCCGGGATTAATTACACTTTACAAGTTCGCTAATCTTTCAGGCAGGCCAGTGTTGATACTTTAAAGGAGGTTCCCCATGTTTTCGCTTAGACCTAATTAAAATAAACCTCGTTTTTTCAGAGGCATAACCCCGTTAACACCTTTCTAGTCACCTACTTGATCGGCTTATTGTCATGTGTAAAACTCTCTCAGGAGTAACTCCTACTCGCAGTGCGTATCGGGATCCAACTATCTTATAGAAGGTATGCAATCTCATTGCAAATTTCAACACTTGAAATTCTCGATAATGTTTTTCCCCTAACCCTTATGACCTTGACAAAGGCCAACAAACCATAGGATGCTAGTCAAGTTCAACCCGTCATTTCCCGATTGAATTAAACCCACCCGTACGACCCTTGACAAAGGCCAACAAGGTCGTACGACTACCCTAATCCAATCACATCATATGCTTATGCAGATAAGTACTAGTCAGCTACAGCACACTACGCCCTTGACAAAGGCCAACAAACGCAGCACAAATACTAAATAGTCTTTATCTGAAATGACGGAGGGCTACGACAGGTTTTTTTATGAAAACCTTTTGCGTAATGAACTTGATATCGTTGTAGAAACAAGTGATTTTGAAAAGGAGTGTTTTTTAGGTTTTTACTAGTTTCGCTAAAGTGGTCACTCCCGGTGAAGGGATCTCGGCTCTTTCCTTATCGAATAAGGTGCAGGATATTTCAAATATCACTATGCAAAGCAAGAACTATAGAAGCAATCAAAAATAAAAACCAAGTGAGTTGTAGCATATGCTAGTTTCGCTAAAGAGGTCATTCCCGGCGAAGGGATCTCGACTCTTTCCTTATCGAATAAGGTGCTGGATATTCTACAAGGAATGCCGCTATGCAAAGCAAGAACTATAGCTACCCTTGTTGAAAATTTGATTCTACAACATCTTTTAGGTTTCTTTTCTTTTCATTAATCTCATTAATGAATTCTCAACATTTATGCTTCTTAAGCATCACAGAAGAAACGAAAGCAATAATATTTATATATCATATAGATATAGTATAAGCATTCGTCTCATGCATATAAAATGATCACATCACAGAATATCAGCAGCAGAAGAATCACATATGAAATATTGGATATACTAGAAATTCCGTGTTTTATTTAAGCCAGTAAAAACGTGGATTCCACGGTCGTGATGAATAGCCAAACCCATATCCCGAGACCCCTACGAGAGCGGCAAGCAACCCTACCAATTCTAGAGTTAGGAGACCCGGACTCGACTCCTCGAGTTGGTCTCCCACTGGACACTAGAACCCAGTTACTTGTGCTCCCACCTAGGGTCTATCCTAATGCGGAAAAGTAAATAATATACAACAATGGTGACATCATCCTCAAATCGGAAGTGCCCCAATAAAAGAATATTACATACAATGAATTTTACATGAATGAAAATAAAAACTCTCATCTCACATAAAACCCCCGGCTATTCTAATCACGACGATCCAATATAACATATCACAGCAACACATAACGCTACATGTCATCAACATAAGTAAATATGCGTATCCCAATTGTCGTTGGTGTATAGCAACGAAATCGTCGATACACCACATATTACACTTACGGTCGCAAAAAAGAAAATGAAAAACTACAACATTTGGAATCCACAATTACCTTAGACATCATAAACTCGAAATATTACATATTACGGATTTCATGCCTAACTATACGTATTTCACATATTGTATCACAATCACAGATAGCTAGGCGAAGTTAGACAATCCGATCGATTCAATGAATTCCCAAAAATTCCCAGAGAGCTCAACACTTGAGCACTGTTAAAATTAACCAGAGACATACCACAGTTCCTATGGACCTACAGCTAAAGGCCCGACCCAAGCCTCTCAAGTGGCGCTGCGGATTCGCCGCCAAAACCATGTTTTGGCCGCGGATCCACGGTCACTTAGACGAGTTAGGGTTTCTTTCTTCAGGTGTGTCCATAGAATTCCCTGCATGATTTTTTGAATATTTTTAACATGGAAAAATCCAACTTTTGGAAAAATTTCCAGAGAGGGGGTCCAAATCGGGTGTTCGAAGTTCGATCGGAATTCTAACTTCGTCTAGACAATGCCTAATGCTCTAGCTTGGCTCTGATACCATTGTAGGGTTAGCTTAGCACCTTACCAAGGTTTTTGCAAGCATCAATTATGCTATTTTAAAATTTTAGGGTGCTAAACAAACCAACCAAGTAATTGAACTAGAGAATTAGGGTTAACTTTGTCTATAAACAACTTTACAACTAAGTGATTAGGGATTACAATCTTTGTAGTCCGTTCCTTTGTTTCATAAGCTCCAAGTAGCGGTCCCTTCACCGCGATCCAAGAACTCCCGGACTCTTGAGAGGCTCCACAAGTCGAATGATCCATGCCTGCTTGAAGACTTCGAAATCCAAGATGATCTACTTCGAGGAAACACGAACTCAAGCTATGACTTCACTTATATGGAATTAGTGAAGCTAACACACTAATCTATATGGCTAGTATGGAAGAGAATGATGAAGTAGGAATTTTGCTCTCTTTAGTTTTCTTTTTCTCACAATCTTTCATCACAAGATCAAAAGCTAGAAAGCTTTTGCAATGAGGAAGAAGAAAATGAAGTGATGAAAAATAATTGAAGTGAGGTTAGAAATGCAACCTCGGGTGAGTATATGGTATGTACTAACTCATGTAGAGAGTTAACCATGGCTATGTGTAATGGTTAGGTTAACAAAATATCTGAAGTGAAACAAAAAGGGTGGACTAAGTCAATGGTTATCTACAAGCTTCTCCAAGCTTCTAGCCATGAGTCATTTCCACTTAATTTTGAATTACTTGATATAAATAGACACCCAAACATTATTAATAGCATGGTGTAAGTCTCATACACCCATGTTGCATGTATAACTAAACATGTCACATTTATAATATATATCATTTGTGAAGAAAAGAAAATAATACAATAAACATATATCATATATATGTTAAATGTATCATAAGTGAGAATAATAAATACTTAAGTGAGCATATAATATGTATCATTTTATCGAATCAATACTTGATCCGATACCCGGCTATATCACATATATCCGGCCGATATCATATTTCGCGAGAATAGAATACGGTATCACATACACGTATCAATCCCGGTCCCGCACATATCACATATGTGCTCCTACTCCATTTCTGCTGAGCCAGGAAACCTCTGTGTAGAACTCTAAAGACTCGTCATACGCCGGCAGTAGGTGATGATCATATTAAACACCCACAAGCTGCAAGCAGTCAGCTAAACGTAACAGCCACCCGGTTATTGAGCGATCAGAAAATCAATAAGCAAGCCTGTACATACTCCTGCGAATCCAATAGGTAAACACTACCGTACAGTCCGGTCTCTTTGTCTGATATGTCGCATATCCAGTTTAGGGGTGGTAAACGTCAGACCCCAGTATTCGATTAGTCGTGTCGATGTGAGGCTCATAACAGGTCGAGAAACTACTGATAACACTTACCAGTAGATCTCCATATCAGCCCTGGCCAGAGACTTTCAGTTATAGCCGATCGAACACAGCGCAACATCAACCCCCAATACCGGGAGAGACGAAACCCCTCCTATCTCTCATTGCCTCCATGTGATTCGGGACTGTACCCAAAAGCCACCATTTTGCACGTTCTCTTGAATGTGGTAAGGTGGAAATCAAAGTACAGTGGGAATCACAGAAGACTCTATGACAATCTCGGGTCTACAGACTAACCTGTACCAGTGTCACCAGAGAACTGCTATCTGACGATAGGTATAATACCAACAAGGAGTTCTCGGCCTGTCCGTTCAGTGTACCCGGTCTCCACTGAGCACCAGTATACTATTCTTGATGTCAAACACCAATGGATGTGGGATCATCGATCGCCCATCATATGGGTCAAGATACGTATACGCTAGTCTACTCTAGAGTATCGATGCCCTGTCTCGATACACTCTCGGCTAGGAACAGTTATAGGATGTACTTGTGGACTACCCTGGCCCCACTAGTATGATCTGCATCATAGTCCTAGTAGACAAGTACATATCCTAAGGGCTTTATCAACATGTGAGAGCAAGACAGTAACACAATACAAGTCAACATGTTAAGACAAAGAGCAACCAGATAGCATATTATCATATCGAGCAAGAAAGTTCTCTCTATATATATCCAAGCATCCACTATAATGTACATCATATGTACAACAATGGCCTCTAGGGCATATATATAACTAACAATATAGTAGTAGTACAAGGAAATCCTGCTCAAGAAATATATGTGGAAGCATCAAGGGTTTGTAATGCCTCAAGCATGAAGATGTGAACAATATTTATGAAGGAAATCATGGCTTTACCTTTTGGATGTGATGAACACTTAGAATGTTTTTGTTGGAGTTGAAGAAACTTGTTGTTTCAGTTTAGAAAAATTAATAGAATTTCTAAGTGTTGAATAAGAATAAGGTGGAGGTGTTAGGATTTGTGTAGAGAGAGTATGAGGTCGAGGGTTGCAAGGTGGTGATGTTAATTGAGAAGGAGGAGGTGTAAAGTTGAGAAGAAGGAGATGGAGGGAGGAGGGTGTGTGTGTGTGTGTGTTGGTGTGAGGGTTTAAACTAGGATATCATATACCAACCATCATTAAAAGAAATACAACAATTAAAAATCTTTCATATTACAAATCTAAATCCATGTTAAAATGAAATACTTATCATAATACTTAAATATCATTATTTTAATGTAAAATATCATGTCATGTTAAAATAGCATTTTTATGATATCACATACTTTCCTTCATAGTTACCAAAATAATTACATTTTTTCCGTATATAATCCCGACATCAAATTTCATAAGCGATATCATTTTTGTAAACTTATTATATTCATATTTAAAATTATAAATTAATATTTATAATTTTCCAAAATGTTACAATATCACCCCCCTTAAAGAAATTCGGTCCCCGAATTTTAATTAAACCCCCATCTTAAAACATTTTTCTCAATCCAATCAACTCATTTCAAAACAATTTGTCGGGGTCCAAAATTTTAAAATACATGGTTCGCTCAATATATCAGAACTCAAAAGTCTTACACGAGCTAAAACATAACATAACGCAATAGTGTGCGTGAAAACTCAAAAAGATATAATACCTGTAACTCCAGCAATTGCTATGAGAATTACACCAGTTATGATGTAAAATTCCAAATGCTAAATCAGCTATGCACATCCGGTACACACTCGTTGCCATAACCGTAGTGCAATATCGGTAGCACACAACCAAGCGAAAATATAGAAATCAAATCTATAAAATATCTTATCAAGTGCAAAGCACGAAAACGAAATCAACCCTAACGGTTTTGCACAAAAATCTACACCACATGCAACGGGTGTGCATGAAAAATTTTTGGCACCAAGTGCAACAGGTGTGCACGAAAAAATATCCACTGCATCAACTGTGCATGGAGCAATTGTCAAGTGAATCTAAAGTGCACCAAATCAATCTCAAGTGCATCGGGGTGCACAAAATAAATCTTAAGTGCATCGGGGTGCACAAAATAAATCTCAAGTGCATTGGGTTGCACAAAATAAATCTTAAGTGTATCGGGGTGCACAAAATAAATCTTAAGTGCATTGGGATGCACAAAATAAATCTCAAGTGCATCAGGTGCACAGAACATCAAAACGTGCAACTGGTGTACACAAAAACATACCGAGTATACCTAGAGTTTATATATAAAATCTCTTAATCATGTGCAACTGATGTGCATGAAAAATATCAATTTAGTGTATCTGGTGTACACAACACTCCAATCGAGTGCAGTCACCTTGCACGAAAATATTAAACAAGTGCACCTGGTGTGCACAAAACATCAATCAAAGTGCAATTATCGTGCACGGAAATCTCATCAACTGCACCTGGTGTGTACAAAACATTGTGTAACCCTCAAATCCTCAAAATACATATGTCAAAATAATGGACGTTGAGTTGTCTCCTTTTCAACGTTTGAAAACAAAATATTCGGATCATAAAAACGTAAAT
The DNA here is from genome assembly GCA_030015575.1 of Agapanthus africanus. Taxonomy (NCBI): domain Eukaryota; kingdom Viridiplantae; phylum Streptophyta; class Magnoliopsida; order Asparagales; family Amaryllidaceae; genus Agapanthus; species Agapanthus africanus. Next base: position 255,633,519 of record CM057342.1, on the reverse strand, counting down.
CGAAAACAAATGACATCGAAGTATATCTTTCTCAATGTCGAAAGGTGTCTATACACCCGGAACTGGCACAGCAAGGATTTCTACCTGTCTTCTGCCCCGGTCTAGCGTTCTCTATCTCTGAATTCTTTTCCTCCCTGCGGATTCCTAATGCCACGGCCTCTTTATACAATCGTCCGGTGAGGAGCAACGACGCAATCAGTCCTACTGCTGATATATCTCACAACATCTTCTTGACACGTAGTCCAGTCTCTCTCAACGCAACATGTGGACAACGGCGATCTCTAACTTCTGTGCACGCGCCAAGCAACAGATCCTGGGTCCAATCATACTTATTATAAAGTCCTGGAAAGAACCCATCAAGTCCCCTGCTGATATCATTTATCCAGCCTACCCGGAACTAGCACTCATTACTGAATCCACTTTCTCTTTCATAACAACTGCCATCTCCTCAAGATTTTCCTCTGAAAGTGTAGTCGTATGTGCCTCTGCATTCACATCGAATCTTCAATATCGAAGGTGAAGAACAACTGCCCACTGAGACTTCGCACCAATCTCCTGTTCCATTACTCTCCCATATCCATCAATTAAGGAGCGTATCACGACAGTCACGCGAATTGCAAGTCATACTCGGTTATGACCAAGCTCGGAGTCTTACACGACAACTCGAAAATACGGATCCGGCATCTCTAACACTCTATGGAAGAATCTGGCTAGGCTCACCTTCGCGAACTCGTCCTAAATTGTTGAACAATAGGATCTCTCTCAAGCGACGTGCATCAGGTCTGAGCAAGACTCATCAAAAGAAGCAAATCAACTTCATCGATCTTGCATCAGAGCGCTACAATGGATTAAATATCTTAGCCATCACTCATCTGAATGACTACGAATCCTCTGGTCCATCCATACTTGTAAACATAGGCAACTTTTAACTTCATGAACTCTGGAAGCAACATCTTGATAACCTCAGCAATGATTGGTACCACTGTCTAAACAGTGCGCAACACCACGATCTTCGGAGAGGGAAAAAATCATGCCTCAAAGTCCGGCTGGTCTCCAGCAATGACCTGACCCTCTGTGGCGGATCCCGAATAACTCTTGCTTCAACAATAGAAACTCGATGACATGGATAACAACATGTCCCTATGTCACCGAAATATCACCCTGATCAGTCCTCGTCTTAGAAAAGTCTGCCCTGATCGAACCTCTAATCGCAACCCTCTCGGATGGTGTAGACATGGTGACCAGAACAACCAACATGTATCGACGATGATAGATCAATTGAACGAATAGAAGAAAAGATCTCAAGATATATATCCTAAGGTAACTTAGGCGGAGTATCATATCGTAAATATGCCGCGGAACATATGTACGGTACATCACTCTACTTAGCACCTACTCCATCAACCAAGGTTATCCTATGTAACGAAAGTTTGAGTATAAGACCCCCAAAGTCAAGTCTAAGTCCTATAAGGTAAAGCCTAAGTAAAGAAAGTGTATGCCTAGACCCCATATAGCCAAACCTAGAATCGAACAAAGGTTAAACCAAACGCTTTAATACCAACTTTGTCACGAACCAAAAGTGGCACGTGACCGGAACTTAAATCACGTGACATCTAAAGACATCAACGCGGTCTAAGTAAGCAGAAAGCCGGAATCTAAACCCTTTAAAAATATATTGGATGTGAGGTTTAAATTAGTCATCAGATGGGATCGGTTCAAAATAAACATTTAAATCTAACTAAGTATGTTTGAAAAGCGTCTATGACGTTTTGAAATTCAACAGCACCTCCTTTGTAAATTTTGAATAAAACCCGATACAAACATAACAATAAAAATAGCATCCCAACGGGAGCTAGCGTCCACGCCCAAACGGCGGAGCAACCAAGCAAACAATATACGATGCACAATGGCGAAGAAAAGAAAAGCGAAACAAAATCAACAATATAAAAAGGTTGACTCCAATGAGTACGACGCCCACAACACACAATTCTATGTCTCGCTTCTAAGTCCACAATATACCAGTTCTAAGTCGATGGAGTTTTACTAGATATAAAAAAGATATGAATATACCGGTGTGAGTACGATATAACAGTAACCCACCTACCAAAGCAATCACCGAAAAGGAATGTGTGCCTCAAGCTGTTGATAATCCGAGCGGTAAAACCCGTAAGAAACTGTGGCACAATGGGGGTGAGTTGCCAACTCAGTGAGTAAAAGTACATCACAAGGTAGAAATCAAAATGCACAAAGATACCTAGGTCATAAGTATAGTATTATCATATCTTGTACTAATATAATATCTGATATGCATATATTATAAATGCAACTCTATCCATCACATGAACCTAAAAGTTGGATATATCATACGCAAATGACCTGTATCTAGGTATATGCCATAAGTAACCCAAAATATATATGTAAAACCTCTTCTTTAAAATAGCCGCAGAATACATATGTCACGGAATAAAAGCAGACGTGATATTATGAAATATAATAGGTATCTTATTTAAGTTATACATCCTGCTGTTTTAGTGAAGAGTGTTAGGAGCTTTACAATTTAAAAGATCCCAGTGTCGTATCAGACATGTCAAAATAATGAGGTTATAGCTCATTTTTTAATTCCTTTTTATATGCAAATGCCCATAAAAAGATATGCAGGTACTGTCCCCCGGATCAGTCTTGGTCAGCTACAATAACTTATAACATAACAGTATACCTCATATGATAGCAACACATCAACATCTGGATGTCTAGTATCGACATCTGAAATTAGAAATCCTTTATGTCCATCACCGACACGTAAATTCTCAAATCTCTCGTGTCCACCACCGACATGCAAATGTAGATATCGTCGACACCTCCTCAACATATGATCGTCACCCGATATCCCTGGCCTCGGTCGGTATCCCTGGATATCCACCGTGCTCAAATCTTGCCCCGGTCAGTATCCCCTGGATATCTTCCATGCTCATCTCTATCTCCGGTATCGAGTATCCTCGCTAGGCTCCTCGCCTCTAATGTGTCTATCCTGCCCCTCGGTCTCGACCAGGTCCACCATGTATCCGACTGTATATCCCCCACCCAGTCTGGATAACATAGTAATCTATAACCGTATAGCCTCCCCCACTCGGTTCGGAGTAAAACAAAATGTAGAAACGACTCATGGTGGACATCAACTCATCATATCTAAATATATCAAGTAAAGAATAAGAATAATCTCATAGACCCTCCTGATGATATATTATATATATGCATATATAACAGCGTTCCATACCACTGATATATATAATTAAAAGAAAAACATCCTGAAAACTCATAAGAATCAAATATGAATACTCATGATACTGGTATTCGCAATACCCAACAGGTAATAAAGGTAAAGTACGTAAACAAGTCATACAGGCAACAAACATATCGATTCTACCGTGTCATGGCAATACTAATGATGTGTAGTATAGCATACACGTCTGTGTTCGTGCTGCATGGCAATTGTTAGTATTTATGCAAGTGTTCTATAAGTGTATAAAGCATACTCGTATCGACAACTACATACGCATCACGTAGTATAACAGTCCTACAGTGACATAGTAGTACCAATGAGGTATAGTGTAACATATGCGTATGCGCTTGTGCAACATAATACTCATTGGTAGTTGTGCAGTGTTCTATCATTGTGTTCGTATCACAGAAACGTATAACATCGATATATATCGCGAGCATGTAAAGTAAATCTAAGCGTAACTATTAAATATAACTACTTGCTATGAGCCATACCATTATCTTTGAAAATGGAACGAAACGTTGGTTTTGAAATAAGGAAGCTTCCTTGGGTTAAAAATAGATATTCATGTTGGAAATTAGCACCGCATCCTTATCGTTTATCATTAAAAGGGAAACGAATCGTTAGTTTTTAAAAGATTATAGCTCACTCAAGTATTACGTTCTAAAACGAAATAAAACATGACTCTACGAGTTTAAGGAAAACTTGGCCTTTATTCTGCATGCTAATCTCGTCACCACAAGTACGGTATGATTTCTCGTACAGATCCACCAACCCATGAATAAAACTATATGCACATGAATAACATACTAGATGCAACATAACATTAATGCTATTAACTTGAATTAATCACTAAGAACTAACTAGATATCATAACTATCTTAGCTATAAGGTTGTGGGGGTGCTATACGCCATCCACCCGACTTCCCCCATAGATGTAAATCTACTCACCGACTTGTCGAGCTCGTTGAATCCACGATTGAAATATCCGTCAACTCCGTCTCGAAAACCTTCACGATCGTACCTATAATCGTAATTAAATCGCATCGATGTAAATATCATATCAAAAACCAAAGCAACGAGCTAAGCACCCGTAAGTTAGAACCTACAGCTCACTTACCCCCAAAACGATGAAATATCCCTGTTGTTAACGTACGAACGTCAACAATCCAGTTATGGCACAGAAATACGAAAACCCGAATCGAAATATCGGAAACTTTAACAAAACCCATACTAAAACATTCCCTGATTTCTATATATGAATATTGGAACAAATCAAACAATACTGTATATCATAAAATAACCAAACACACCTATAGAACAAAATCAACACCAAACTCCCTCAGAAGTACGGCGGCGCCGGTCAAAATGCGAATGTCGTTGGGTCAATCATAGAATTAGGGGCTCGGGCTTTAGGTATAGTCTTCTAGTGGCTTTATAATACTATGGTTTTGTTAGTTTACCTAGTGGTTACACCTAGTGGTTTCAGATTCCATTTCAGAATGCTAAATATCATAAAAATACAATTTTTCTGATACTGCACATAGCAAACAAATATCAAATAGAAATGATCAAGTAAAGCGAGAAGGAGATATACCTATATAGTAGTAGTACAAGGAAATCCTGCTCAAGAAGTATATGTGGAAGGATCAAGGGTTTGTATTGGCTCAAGCATGAAGTTGTGAATAATATTCATGAAGGAAATCATGGCTTTACCCTTTGGATGTGATGAACACATAGAATGTTTTTGTTGGAGTTGAAGAAACTTGTTGTTTCAGTTTAGAAAAGTTAATAGAATTTCTAAGTGTTGAATAAAAATAAGGTGGAGGTGTTAGGATTTGTGTAGAGAGAGCATGAGGTGGAGGGTTGTAAGGTGGTGGTGTTAATTGAGATGGAAGAGGTGTAAAGTTGAGAAGAAGGAGGTGGAGAGAAGAGTGTGTGTATGTGTGTGTGTGTGTGTATGTGTTGGTGTGAGGGTTTAAACTAGGATATCATATACCAACCATCATTAAAAGAAATAAAACAATTAAAAATCTTTCATATTACAAATCTAAATCCATGTTAAAATAAAATACTTATCATAACACTTAAATATTATTATTTTAATGTAAAATATCATGTTATGTTAAAATATCATTTTTATGATATCACACACTTTCCTTCATAGTTACCAAAATAATTACATTTTTTTCCGGATATAATCCCAACATCAAATTTCATAAGCGATATCATTTTTGTAAGCTTATTATATTCATATTTTAAATTATAAATTAATATTTATAATTTTCCAAAATGTTACACAAGCTTAGTCCTCGATTCGTGGGGCTTTTCGGTATTATCGAGTGTGTAGCTGAGGTAGCTTATCGATTGGCTTTACCACCATCCTTGGCGGGTGTTCATGACGTGTTTCGTGTATCTCAACTCCGCAAGAATATTCAAGATAAGACGCACGTCCTATATCACCCAGAAATGACAGTAAGGGAAGATTTAACATATGAAGAGCGACCAATGACGATTGTGGATCGACGAGAAAAAGGTCCTCAAGAACAAAGTTATCCCTCTAATACTCGTTTCATGGGGGAATTGTTCGCACGGAGAATCTATTTGGGATCGTGAATATGAGATCCGATAGAAGTTTCAATATTTCTTTTCTTAGATCCGTATTTTCTTGTCTTTTCTTGTTCCAGGAATTTCGAGGACGAAATTCTTTTGTAGTTGGGTATAAACCTAGCACTGTTATACTATATTTATTTGGGGTATTTCTAATCTTGCGGTAAAATTCTTTATTATTGTTTCTTTTGGGTTGCGGATAGTGCAATTGGTAGTTGTGGTTATTATCCGACCCGTATAATTGAAACCCAATATGGTTCGTGATTAAATCAAGTATTTGCTAGTACAGAGTATCCATGCAAATCTTGATTTTATATACGTATATAATATAATTTAGACTCTAAATATCTTTTTAAAATACAAAATAAAACCAAATAATATATTTTCTTATCTAGCCTTGCATGTCATAGTACCCTATATCATATGGTTGCGCTCATATATCATGTTCAGATCTTAAGTGATAAACAGACTAGTATTTGGATCACTACGTATATTTACGTAGAATTTTATTGGGAGGTATATGTTTTTATTTATAGGATATCGCATCATGGTTTAAATTCTTACGTATTTTCTCTATATTTAAAAACAAGATTTTTAGAGGGATACAGGTAATATTTGGAGAGATCTGGTATTATCTGTAAAATTCCACAATATATATAATATATTTTATATAACTATATATAAATATTGTTATATATATAATATAAATAATAGATTAATTGTTTGAAATAATAAAAATCTCTCGCTTTCTCTCGTCTTTCCCAAATCCCCGTCCCTACCTCCTCTCTTTCCCTATATATATATATATATATAATATTATAATATAAAAAATCTAAAACCATTTCTCTCTCTACCCTCCTTTTTCTTCACGACCTTGCCAACCCGAGCCCTAACCCACTGATCGCACGCTTTCGGCGTGTCGAGTTTTAAGTTCTAAAGTTTAACCACGATCAAGACGGTGTCGCTTTGCAGCTAGCCGCGATGAGCACGGGTCGATCCACAGGGAGATGGAGCGTTTTACGTTCGTGTCGTAACGAGTTAATGCGCGTGGGCAGATTGTTCGTATCTATCTTATGTGTTATATGCAAAGTATAAAGCTTGTTAGGATAAGATATGATAGTGTAAGTTAAGAAAATCCGTATTCAAGTCCTTTGAGCCGAGTCTTGACCAATTGAAACTAGAGCAATCGGCAACAACGTGGATTAAGGTACTTAAGCACGGTATTTAAGAAATCCGGCTTATTGACCCTTGTCCTTCGGTTCTTGTCTCTTGCTTTCGCCTCCGGCGAAACCGAACGCAACCGGTCGCGGTTAGGAATCACCGATACCTTGGTAGGGTAGGGTGCCTAACGAAACGCTTGCGTAAGGTTTGGGTGGAGTTCAATGGAAAATAACGGGAAAAGGAAATGGGAAACGGAAACCTTAACTTACAATATCGTATTCTTTTCCTAACAACACATATTCATAAACCATTCACAACAATAAACCAAAAGAGCAAAAGAAAAGAGAAACAAAAAGAAAAATATTACAAGTAAGTAAGTGCATGAAATTTAAAGTGCAAGAATGTAAAGCGAGTAATAAAAAAGCAAGAAAGTAACACTAACAACCATAGAAAAAAATACAAGACATGGGTTCAATAACCTAATCTTAAACTTGCAAGCTCAATTAAGAGATTGCAAGATCAAGAAGAGGCAAAGAACTCATGGTGAATGAAGGCACAAAAAGAAGAGAGCTTTATTAAATTTGAAGAATGATACAACCCTTGAGTGCAATAACCAAAGCTTAACCTTGCAAGCTCAAAGAAGAGGTTGCAAGATCATGTTAAGGCAAAGAACTCAAGGGGTTATCTATGTATAAGAACTAAAGAAACAAAAAGAGTTACATAATGTATGAAATGTTTAACAAAACATGGACCCTTGACCCCTTGTCCACTGCCTGCTTTTATAGGCAAAAAAGAAGATTAAACAAACAATAAAAATAGGGCTACGTGGCAGCAAGGGAGGGCCCACTGAAAGATGGGACCCATCAGAGGCATGGGGGCCGGCGACGCCGGATTGGGTGAGCATGTGCTCGGCCAAATTCCGAGCACATGGGCTCGTACTTTGTGTGTGGTCTTTTTTTGTCCCCAATATCACTTTGGTGCAGCTGGTTTTTTCTAATTTGATCTTGTATGCACTCTGGATTTTGGAAGGAAACTTGGATCTTTAAGTCAACACACATTTTGTAGCATTTAATGCATGTCACACTCATGCCCACTTGTTTCTAGCCATCATGAGTGTGTGCCATGGCAGCCCCCCCTGGTCCATGTGCCAAAAAGTCTTGTGTACACACTTGTATGTGTTGGACCATTTAGATAAAAAAAATGTGTACACAAGCATGTTGCACAAAGAAACTCTTGGGATATCGGTCGGTTTGCGGTTCTGGTTGTAGTGTCGGCTCACAAATGATTATCCGTGATTCTGGATGTATTTCTAGTATTTTGTCACGATTACCTGTAATCTGTTTTAAAGAGCAAACACCGGTTAATAATACCGATAAATACAAAATGTAGATAATGAATGAGCGGTATTAAAATGCAATATTCTGGTCTGAACAAATACCCCCAAACTTATCTTTTGCTTGTCCCGAGCAAAACAAAATCCTAGCCTCACTTTCGCAGGGAACGCTATTGCACTGAGCGCGTGCAACAAGCCGTTAAACCTCTAGGTGTCCCTAGTAGGAGGAGTGTTGTCTCCTGAGGGTTTTCAGCGGATTACACCTACGAAATCCCATCAAGCTAGTTTCATAAGTTAACGTCGATTCTACTCCTACAGTTTAGCATCTAAGTTAGAAATTCTATTATCCTAAGTTAGAAATATCCAACCCTTATGATTCACACCTCCTATCTATTTAACCTTAGATCCTATACGTTCCAAAAAAGTTTAGAAAGATGTTGGTATCTTCTGAGTTTTCCTTCTAAAGTGTGGTCTCAAATAAGGGATTTTTATCAACTTTACAGAAAACATAAGTCTTATTCTTCATTCCTATCTTTCCTCCAAATATCGATCGTATACCCCTACGTGTATGTAAATTTTCACCCCTACACTAAAGAATTCAATTCAAGCTATAGTACCCTTGGCTTAATACCTAATACTACTTCTTTACATTAATGATGGACGGTGTTGCTCACACACCTTTCATGCGACTATTAATGCTTCTTGAGGCACTAACAGCCGATTACTGAATGTGTGAGCTTAAAGCGTAATTTGCAGTTTCTAGGTCTTGACTTTATTTATTTATTTTTCTTTTTCAAGACCAGATATATTTTTCAATGATGCTCTTTTGGTGTTTAGCTTTAAATACCATTTTTTCTTTCATACTAGATTTTCAGGCAAGAGTATTTCTAGGTATTCTCTACTATCCCAAGTTTCAAGGTGCGTGTATGTGCGATTTGTAGAGTATATACTTTCTGAATTTGGACTTAATAAGATAAACTATTTTTTAGACTTATCTTTCAGTAAAACTTCAATACTTTCCCTTCATTTCGACTTAACTCAAGAACTGAACTCTAGATTACCTATTTCTCAAAAAAAAAACTGCAAGGACGTATAATTACCAAGTTTAAACAGAATGAGGGTTATTTTTAGGGTTTTCAATTCCTAAGCCTAGAATTTAGTTATTTCTAACGTATCAACTAAACTTTCGGAATAGAAATCTAAGTTACCCTATTAGCTAACTTGACGACAAAGTTTTTATATTTTTGTAAATTTTTTTGATTTTTGTGGGTTTTTAATAAGGTATGCAAATGCAAAATATATAAATGAATGCGAAGGTAGAAAGCTTACCGAGCACACCCCCAAACTTATACTTGACAGTGCCCTCACTGTCAGGCTACACCAAGCGGGTCAAAAATTTTGGTGCTTCCTAAAAGAAAATTTTATACAAAACAAAACAAGAAAACCAAAAATATATACAAAAAAGGTCCCTCAAACTTTAGTGAAACAGTGTTTCCACTGTTTAAGCGTTAAAGTTCAGAGTTAGGGGAGAAAACAGTATCAATCTATACACGGCCTTACACAGGCCAAAAGTGAGCACCAACCATTCAAAATTTTTATCGTGATATCGCAATGGCTGGAGAAAGAAGGCGGAGAGGAAAGAAATGGAGAATACGTGAGACCGTATGCGGGTAGAAGCGGGATACGGTCTCGGTGGAGGAGAAGAATGGTGGAAGGGAGAAAGAAACGGAGCACGAACTTGAGGGCAAAATGGAGTGAATAGATTAGCATAATTTGTAATGACCGATATGTAAAAAGTGATTGTGCTAATCTATTAACCCGTCGAGAGATGGGGTCAAATTCCTCAAGATTCATGAGAAAACATGGGTACGCCGAACTTGGTAAGCCAGACACAGTAAATGAAAGTGAGACGGTTTCTTGCAATGCCGGAATGATGGAAAGGATGGATGGGAGTGATCGAGGGGGGGTATCAGGTAAAGGTTCAGGAGGGTGTACACAGTCAATGAAAGGGATATGATGAATTGGAAAATCCGACTCTTTAAGAAAAACTGGTTCATCCTTAAAAATTTTCTCAAAATTCAGCTTATCCATGCAATTTTCATCAATATCAAGACGCATATGAAGTTTGGGAAAAATAGTTAATGACTCGGGATGATGAATTGGAGAGAAAAACTTATCCGAAATTGCGGGTTCATCATCCAAAATATTCCCAACGTCAATATCCTCAATCAAGTGAAAATTAAATTTCTCAGACACCTCATTAAGAGCATGGATTTCAATCAATTGTGGTTCTAAGATGGAGGTGTAGAGGTCAAAAGGGTTCGGTGTGGTTTCACTCGAAAGGGACCCTTCACAATCGGGTAAATCAAATACTACAAAGTTGCACAACTCATTAATCATTCTATCTTCAATTGATAAATCATTTGGGATTCTTGATAGACATTCAAAAACGGAGTTGTAGGATTTAATTTGGGATGGATAGGTTTGATTTGGAAGGGTGTACAGCTCACTCTCTCCACTCAAATTCTCAGCCTGTCCTACCGCCTCATCATACATTGGAAAATTTGGAGCTAGTTGGAAACTAGCTACCGGGTCACTAGGTTGTATGAGGGCGGCCATGGACGCATTCAAATCCATCATATGTTGATATGACACTACCCGAAAGTCTTCCAATGACTGTTCTAGACTAGACATGGGTGGTGAAGGGGTTTCAGTAAAAGATCCAAAGTTGTTTGGGTACTGGAAACTCCCAAATAACTGTTCAGAAGCTATGTCTAGGGAATGTGCAAAAGTCGGGTAGGACTGGTAGGAATTGAATGGCTGGATAGGAGTAGGATCAACATTTGGATAAGAAGGTGAATGGAATTGTTGATCCCAAGAATTTAAAGTGGTGAAAGGAGTGAAAGATCGGTTACGAGATTGTTCAATATGTTCAGAAAGAGACATAGGTTTTGGAGTTACAACTGGACTCTCAAAAGGGGTATCAACGTAGGAAGGTGGTGAAGGTTGAAATGATTGATACAAAGTGGATTGCAGGGTCCAGTTGTACGTCCTAGACGCGTCTCTCCGATCTTTCAAAGAAATTTTGGGCATGGATGGATCGTTCGACATTTGACCAAAGCTAGACCCGTAGGAAGTATTGTCTGGTTGTGGGTACCAAAGTTCGGCAAGAGTTTTGCGAGATGGGGTGCCCATGATATGAAGAGAAGAAGAAGAGAGGAAAAAAATGTGGTTTATTTTTTTTTAATTTTTAGTTAGCTATCAACAAAAGAATGAAATAGAATCTGGAAAAAAATAATCACGACACAAAAATTCCACGCACCTAATCGGTCTAGGGACCTAGGTCAACTAGACCTGCTCAAGAACTTGATTGTCGAAGTAAAACTGTGTCGAGAAACGGGCTCAAAATATACTGATCACGAGGCCAGGTAAGTGCAGAGATAAGGGGAGGTTTTCCGACGCTTTCGCGAAGGTCATTAATTAAATAACCCTTTCTTTTTTGGCAGTTTCGCCGTTAACATTTTCCTAGTCACCCCGTAAACGATATACCGTTAAGCGGTGTTCTAAACACAGTTAACTTCTCCTAATAAGCGCGAAGTCCTTAAGGCTTGAAGTATATGCTCAATTCAAGATTTGTGGGCCACGGAAATGGTGATGAAATCCTTTACCGTATGTTGTGGGGTTCGCTTGCACTTAAGTCCGTATTAATTGATACAATGCACAATTTAAAAAAAAAATTATTCAAAGAATCAAACAATCGTTTTTTACTTTAAGCACGGCACTGCAACAAATACGGGTTAGTCAAGTTTAGCGTTTGCTAGCGAACTTGCAAAGAATCCTGCAAAAATGTTATATTGGATGCGTCGGATTTGAGAAAGAAGGTGTTAACGAAGTACATACCGATAAATTTTCAGGTTAAGAAACCCTAGTTGAATTGAATACGAATAGCTTAGAAAGTTCGCTTGCGCTGGTCAAACTATCCAGATTTTTGGCACTGTACCTTGCAATCACCTTAGCCATGAATGTACACTTTCCCCCCCCCCCACCATCGCAGTTTACAAATTCGTAAAAATCTACAAATGTCAGAAAACGGATTTTAGTGCGAAAAAGCGATATGAATGCCCAAATACCTGCACACCAAATATTATAAAAAATAAATAATAAAAATAGGACAGAAACAGAACAGTGGAGCACAGAGGAGAATTTGGAGGCAAAAGGAGGGGACAAGGCCGGCGATGCCGGATTTCTTGGGTAAGTCGCCGGTTGAACTTTAAAGTGTGGGCTCCAATTTTCTTCAGGTGTCTCACTGTTCTACTAGTGTCTCAAATCTCTTGCTTGTTTTTTCTGTTTAGTTCCAGGGTGGTTGCAGGTAAGAAATCTAGAGAGCAAAAAAAAATTGTTAGCAAAGTTAGTTTTTTGTTTTGGTTTTGGTTTTTGAAAATTTTATGTTATTTTGAAAATAGGGTTAGTTGTATAAATGAGATGTACAATGATTAACCTGAAATACTATGAATTAAACATTACCATCTCCCCGGCAACGGTTCCATTTGATCGCACGCTTTCAGCGTGTCGAGTTTTAAGTTCTAAAGTTTAACCGCGATCAGACGGTGTCGCTTTGCAGCTAGCCGTGATGAGCACGGGTCGATCTACAGGGAGATGGAGCGTTTACGTTCGTGTTGTAACGAGTTAATGCGCGTGGGCGGATTGTTCGTATCTATCCTATGTGTTATATGCAAAGTATAAAGCTTGTTAGGATAAGATAGGATAGTGTAAGTTAAGGAAATCCGTATTCAAGTCCTTTGAGCCGAGTCTTGACCAATTGAAGCTAGAGCAATCGGCAAAAACATGGATTAGGATACTTAAGCTCGGTATTTAAGAAATCCGGCTTATTGACCCTTGTCCTTCCGTTCTTGTCTCTTGCTTTCGCCTCTGGCGAAACCGAACGCAACCGGTCGCGGTTAGGGATCATCGATACCTTGGTAGGGTAGGATGCCTAACGGAGCGCTTGTGTAAGCTTTGGGCTGTGTTCAATGGAAAATAACGGGAAAAGGAAATGGGAAACGGAAACCTTAACTTACAATATCGTATTCTTTTCCAAACAACACATATTCATAAACCATTCACAACAACAAACCAAAAGAGTAAAAGAAAAGAGAAACGAAAAGAAAAAAATTACAAGTAAGTAAGTGCATGGAATTTAAAGTGCAAAAATGTAAAGCGAGTAATAAAAAAGCAAGAAAGTAACACTAAGGACCATATTATAAAATACAAGACATGGGTTCAATAACCTAATCTTAAACTTACAAGCTCAATTAAGAGATTGCTAGATCAAGAAGAGGCAAAGAACTTATGGTGAATGAAGGCACAAAAAGAAGAGAGCTTTATTAAACTTGAAGAATGATACAACCCTTGAGTGCAATAACCAAAGCTTAACCTTGCAAGCTTAAAGAAGAGGTTGCAAGATCAAGTTAAGGCAAAGAACTCAAGGGGTTAGCTATGTACAAGAACTAAAGAAACAAAAAGAGTTACACAATGTATGAAATGTTTAACAAAACTTGGACCCTTGACCCCTTGCCCACTGCCTGCTTTTATAGGCAAAAAATAAGATTAAACAAACAATAAAAATAGGGCTATGTGGCAGCAAGGGAGGGCACACTGAAAGATGGGACGCATCAGAGGCAGAGGGGCCGGCAACGCCGGATTGGGTGAGCATGTGCTCGGCCAAATTCTGAGCACATGGTCTCGTACTTTGTGTGTGGTCTTTTGTTGTCCTCAATATCACTTTGGTGTAGCTGGTTTTATCTAATTTGATCCTTTATGCACTCTGGGTTTTGGAGGGAAATTTGGATCTTTAACTCAACACACATCTTGTAGCATTTAATGCATGTCGCACTCATGCCCACTTGCTCCTAGCCATCATGAGTGTGTGCTATGGCAGCCCCTCCATGGTCCATGTGCCAAAAAGTCTTGTGAACACACTTGTATGTGTTGGACCATTTAGATAAAAAGTGTGTACACAAGCATGTTGCACAAAGAAACTTTTAGGATATCGGTCGGTTTGCGGTTCTGGTTGCAGTGTTGGCTCATAAATGATATATCCGTGATTCTGGATGTATTTCTAGTATTTTATCACGGATACTTGTAATCTGTATTACTGAGCAAACACCGGTTACTGGTACCGATAAATACAAAAAATAGATAATGAATGAGCGGTATCAAAATGCAATATTCTGGTCTGAACACCCACACTCCTCGTCTTCATCCCCTTCTCATCATCGCCATCCCCCTCTCGTCCTCTTCCTCACCTCCATCACACCCTCTCATCTTCTTTCTCCTTCCTCCTCCCCGACGATCTTAAGTCCTAACCCAGAACCCCGATCGAAGAACCCAACACCCCCATCGCCGGCAACCCCTCATTGCCGGAAGCCCACCAACACCGACCACCTATATCACCTGCTCGTATTCCTAGCAACTCCAGAACGCCAATACGCCACCACCACCGACCCCCTGCTGTTTTCCCCAATCACCATTCAAACCACACGACCCCACTCATCCAGACACCCTCGCCGCCGACGACTTCGCCTCGTTGCCATCACCTCATCACCACCATCTCCTCTGTCCTCGCCAAATCCACAGAACCCAGTAAACTAGCAACAACCACTTCTTCTTCTTCTTCTTCTTCTTCTTCTTCTTCTTTCTTTTCTGTTCTTTTCCGGCCGTTTCGCCGGAGTTGCGCACGTCGCCGATGATCCTGACGACCCAGTCACCGTCGTCATCTATCCCTGTCACCACGTCACAGAGCTGCTCAGCTAGGTCCAGTCCTGCGTACGTAAGTTTTGCGTCGTGACTTTATTTCGACGTCTTAACGTGACATCCCTATCTCGATGTGAGATTCGATCAGGCAAGTTCAAAACTTGCAACATGCAATTTTATTATATCAATATTTATTTGATAAATTATAGTGCATGTGTTTTACTATTCAGCAGAAATTACTGATTTACAGTTTTATGGCATCCATTTGTATCCGTACTGATAGTAGTTTATCTAGTTGCATGCCGGAACATCACGATATTATCATACTACTATATCAGTTCAATATGTTATCTAGATTGCAATATACATGGTAATGGACGTATAATGGTTATTACAGATATATACATATGAATCCTGGCATTAGTTGTGTTTACCGTGGTTCGATATTGGTTACAATTTTACATTTGGTATTTATTTTGATTAATATATATTGCATGACATGTTTACGACACACTACCAGACTTGTTACTTGGATCTTATTGCTAGTGCCGACAATCCTGATTGTTGTCCTGATGGACGTAACTTGTTATCTGCATAGACAAGACCTGTACCTGCTTGATCCTGTATTGGCATTAGATTTATATTGTCAATACCTGACTTGAACACATAACCTTGAGGGAAAAGGGGAAATCAAGAATATAACCGAAGCATAACTCAAGAGGATATTATTATTGTTTGCCGTGATTCCGGGAGTGAACAGAATAATCATTGTTTATTGTACCATGGTCCCGTGGGGGAATGAACGGGATATATTGTACCGTAGTCCCATGGGGAATGAATGGGATATATACTGTTAAGTTACGATGAGAATTACATTAATTTATTTCAAAGACTTGTACAATAGATAACCTAGAAGTACAGACTTTATGATAGCTATTTATTTATATTCATGTTTAACCATAGCATCATATCCTGGTTATTACTATTATTGTGGTATTTATGACGCACTGATATCTGGGTTTTACATGGCCCAGTTCCTCTGACTTTATCGCTGGCAGATCAAGAGTATTTTGGTAAGCAAGCCGAGCAGTGAGGAGCTAGAAATTTAGTTTAGATATTTTTAGTTTCTTTTCTTCCGTAGTTTTATTTTATTAATGTGAGCCTATATTGGGGCGTGATTCAGATACTATTGTTTATTGGATCTTGATTCGTTTCCACTTTATGCATTTTCTTTATTTTATTTATTGTGGCAGATGGATATGTGTTAGCTAGATTTCATTTTATTGTTCTTGATATTCGATTGACAGCCGTAATACGACTATGGAAGGATGATTCCTAGTCATAGGTAGCATGGTTGGCTCTATCGCGTGCCGTGTTTACGTATCTTGGGAAGCGGGGCGTGACAATTACACAGGCTATGTCACAGCAGCGTAAAGGTATTTCCATTGAGCTACAAGTTGCTTCTTTCTTTTTTTGAACAAAAATAACTTATAACTCCTAATCAGGCTGAAATACCCTATCTATACATTAAACAGGTTAATTTTGTTCAGGGATTTCAGAGTCGTTACATTCTACTCTCCTTATAAAAATTTTGTCCTCAAAATTTACATAAAGACTAATTTTAAAGAGGTGAGGGTATCTTGCACGCATATCGTCTTCTCTCTCCCATGTTTATTCTCCCAGCGAATCCTTCCTCCACATCACTCGGACCAAGTTTATCTCCTTGTTCCGTAGTTTCTTCACCTTCCGATCCAAGATCTCGACTAGTTGCTGCTTACAAGTTAGATCGGTCTATACAGTGAGGTCTGAATGATCAAGTATGTGGCTGGGGTCGCTCATATATCTGTGTAGTTAGGATATGTGAAACACATTATGCACTCCTTCCAATAAGGGTGGTAGTGCCAAGCAGTATGCCACTTCTCCAACTCGTTCGAGTTTGTCGAACGGTCTGATATACCTTGGACTGAGTTTACCCCTTTTCCCAAAACGTATCACACCTCTATTATGTGATATCTTCAGGAAAACATGCTCTCCGGGTTGGAACTCCAGGCGTCGACACTTTGCATCTGTCCAATACTTTTGTCGATCTTGGGCTATACGCATCTTTTCCCCGATTGTGCGAACTACATCCACAGTTGCCACGATCATCTCTGGTCCAAGGAGTTCGCGATCTCCAACATCATCCCAACTCAGCGGGGAATGACACTTTCGTCCATACAGTACTGCGAATGGTACCATCCCAATACTTTCCTGGTAGCTGTTGTTATATGAAAAACTCCACAAGGTGTAGGTGATCTTCCCACGAACCTCCGAAATTTAGCATACAGGCTCTCAACATGTCTTTAAGGATATGATTAGTTCGTTCAGACTTTTCGTCTGTTTTTGGATTTTACGCCGTGCTAAAATTTAGACTCGTTCCCATGGTAGTTTGAAGACTCTGCCAAAATTGGGATCGAAATCTAGTATCATGGTCAGAGACGATGCAGACAGGTACGTCGTGTAATCTCATGATCTCCTACATGAGTTCATGGGTATCAAGGCAAGTATAGTATATCTTGAAGGTTTCAATCTTACTTTAGATTGTTACTCACCTCCAAGTACTTCCTCGCCAACGTCTCGGTTGATTGGAAAACTATGAATGGGATGAAGTGAGCCGACTTGGTGAGGCGATCCATAATAACCCAGATTGCATCGTTACCCTTCGTGCTGCGAGGGAGAGTAGTCACGAAGTCCATGGTAATGTGTTGCAATTTCCATTCTGGGATTGGTAGCGGCTGAAGCAGATACACAGTTCTGTGTTGTTCAGCCTTCATTTGCTGACATACTAAACACTTTGCTACGCTCTTTTCTACTTCTCGCTTCATTGCATACCACCAGTAATGTTTCCGTAGATCCTGTATATCTTCATACCGCCGGAGTGAACAGAATAAGGAGAACGGTGAGTTTCTTTCATCAACTCTTCTCGAACAAGGCCGACTGGCATGCATAAATGGCTCTCATACCGTAAGGATCCATCTTCGTGAATGATGAAGTCTGTTTGAAGACCACTTTCTACTTGTTCTCGGATCTTTTGTAACCTAGCATCATTCACTTGAGCTACGTTGATCTGATTGACAAGAGTAGACTGGACTTGTAAATTCATCGAAGATGAAGCGTTATCTGGCATAACTACTTCAATATCCAATCCGTGCAGTTCTTGCTGTAGTTTCTACTGAGCGGTGAGATTCATTGCTAAAGGTTGGCGACTAAGTGCATCAGGAACCACGTTCACCTTTCTATGATGACACTGTAGGTTGATGTCGAAGTCCGCCATGAGTTCTAACCATCTTCTCTGCCGCATGTTGAGTTCCTTCTAAGTAAATACATACTTCAGACTTTTGTGGTCGATGTATATATCCACTCATTCTCATAAAAAGTAATGACACCAAATCTTGAGTGCGAAAACTACAGCGGCCAGTTCCAGATCATGTGTTCGATGTTCCGCTCATGGAAGTTTCTCCCGGCTTCACCCTGGCATTGATTAATGCCGTAATCGGGGTGCGTTCGCTTGCACTTGCGAAAAGCTGCGTGAACAGTAGCTCCATTTCTGTAAATGTTTTGATGGAATAATTCGGAAGCTCTGAGTACCATTCAAATGCTATCTCCGCCAAGTTGCCGATGAACTGGCGAAGCAGCAGTTTGTCATCGCCTCCAGTATTGCTGCATAGAGCTCTGAACTGAGCGACATGTTGATGGGGATTGTCCGTCCCCTTATATACGTGGGATTTAGGGATCGTATATCCCAGCGGGTACTTGATTTGATTGTACCGTCCTGGATAAGGTCGCCCAGTCCTAATGAGTTGGCCAGCCGCTTCGCTTGTCTGATGAGCTCATATTTGTTGAGTTATGTTGTCGTCAAGGGCAGGTTTGGAGATCATCTCCTCCCTGGCTGCTGATAGAGCCGGAAGAGGGTTTGATGTCTCCCTACGGTCATCTTCAATGATTATTGGAGGGTCTTCGGCTGGAGGGTCCAGTTGGATCATCATCCCCACCATATCTTAGAACAGAAGCGCCATTTGTTTTATATTAGCCGCTTGTTCCACAGCCTCTTTATCTTTCTTTTCAAGCACCCTTCGTAGGAATTCGGTGCCGGTCTCCTGCTCCTGGCGTTGTTCCGACGATACTTCTGGGCTTTCTTTCTGCCCAGTGAGTTCAGCCATCCTCGTCAACATCTCTTGGAGCTTTTGTTGTTGCTCATAAGATTTTATCACCGATCGTGTGAGTGGTCGATGACCGGTGGAAGTATGGCTTTCCTCTTTCCCAGAAGCCATGTACACCGTGTGTACTACCATGCCCCTAGACTTGGGGCGTTTGGGTCTGCTGCCTTTGATATTTGCCGTCGAAGGTGTTAGATTCTCAGGCCTTCTCTTTTTGTGGGAGGCCTAAGTCGAAGAAGCTATGACAACAGGCACTTGAGAAGTCCCTCGCTGCATGCTAGAGGGACGACTTCCCTCTTGTCGAACCTTCATCTTCTCCGGTCGATGAGAATAGTCTTTGTTGATCACAGAATCCTAAAGTTTCTACCAGACTCTATAGATTCGGGTGGACAGCCGCTGAGGGGGCTGTTCCGGCTTCGCCAGCACCGTGTTTTCAACAGGTGGAGGTGACTTCTTCAGTACAGCGGTTGGAGAGTTCTTTTGCACTCTCTTCAGCAGATCGAAACTGTTCTAAGTTGGAATAGCAGCATCAATTTTCACCATTAGAGCTGGTGGGGTAAGCCCAGAGGAGGAACTGCCCCAGCTTTCCTGACTCGGTGCCAGTGGCAACGTCGAGCATGTCATGTAGACGGGACTACCTCTGTCGTTGGATCGACTTCGTCATGCCCTTTGCTCTGATGGGTTGTTGTTGGTGTCAGCCTGTCAAAGACCGACGTCCGCTGAGAGGGAACAGTCAATCTTGCAAAGGACGATCTTTTGATAGGGGTAGCAGCCTTGGTGACTTTGCCCGAAGCGGGAGTTAGAACGGCCAGTCTTGTGAAGACCGATCCTTTAATAGGAGAAGCCCCTTTGACGACTTCGTCTGCCGGAGCTGGAATGGCTATCCGCTTCGGGATTGTTAGTTATATGTATGCCCTAGAGGCCATTATTATACATGTGATGCATATTATAGTGGATGCTTGGACATATATAGGGAGGACTTTCTTGCTTGACATGATAGTATGTTATCTGATTGCTCTTTATCTTAACATGTACACTTATTGTCTCTCTATTACATGTTGATAAAGTCCATAGGATGAGTACTTGACTATCAGGATAATGATGCAGATCATACTAGTGAGGCAGAGGTAGTAGGTAAGTATATCCTTCAATTGTTCCTAGTCATGGGAGTATCGATACGGGGCATCGATATTCCAGATTAGACTAGCATATACGCTTCTCGACCCATATGATGGGCGATGGATGATCCCATATCCATTGGTGTTTGACATCAGAGATAGTATATGGGTGCTCAGTGGTGACTGGGTACACTGAACGTACCCGCCGAGAACTCCTAGATGATATTAAACCTATCGTCAGATAGCAGTTCTCTGGTGACACTGGTACAGGTTAGTCTGTCGACCTGAGATCGTCATAGAGTCTTGTGTAATTCCCACCATGCTTTGATTTCCACCGTACCACATTCAAGAGATCATGCAAAACGGTGGTTTTTGGGTACAGTCCCGAGTCATATGGAGGCAAGGAGCGATAGGAGGGGATTTCGTCTCTCCCGGTATTGGGGGTTGATGTTGCGCTATGCTTGATTGGCCATAACAGGAAATCCCTAGCCAGGGTTGCTGAGATCTACTGGGAAGTGTTATCAGTAGTTTCACGAACCGTTATAGGTCTCACATCATCATGAATTATCAGGCTATTGGGGTTTGACGTTTACCACCCCAAGGCTGAGATATGCGACATATCAGACGAAGAGACCGGACTGTACGGTAGTGTTACTTATTGGATTCGCAGGAGTATGAGCAGGCTTGCTTGTTGATCTTCTGATCGCTCAATACCTGGGTGGCCGTTACGTTTAGCAAACCGCTTGCGGCTTGTGGGTAACTAATATGATCACCACCTATTACCGGCGTATTGACGAGTCTTTAGAGTCCTACACAGAGGTTTCCTTGCTCAAGCGAAACGAAGTAGGAGCATATATGTGATATGTGCGGGACCGAGATTAATGCGAGTATGTGATACCGCATTCTATTCTCGCGATATATGATATCGGTCAGTTATATGTGATATAGCCGTGTTATCGAATCAAGTGTTGATTCGATAAGTTGATACATATGATATTAGTCGGTTATATGTGATGTAGTTGGATTATTAAATCATGTGTTGATTTAATAATTTGATGTAGAATTATATATGTGATATATTAATTTACATTAACTAATATTAGCTCACTTAAGTATTTCTTTTTCTCACTAGTTTGTACACTTAATATATATGTGATATATATTATTGTGTCATGCTTGTGGCTACATGCAACATGGGTGTATGAGACTTACATCATGCAAATAATAATGAAGGGTTTTATTTATTTAAAGTAAATCAAAATTAGTTGGAAATTAGTCATGGTTGATGCTTAGTGGAAGCTTGTAGAACCCATTGACTTAGTCCACTAATTTTTTCTCACTCTAGATATTTATTAATCTACCATTATTGTTAGCCATAGTTTAGTCTCTACATGAGTTAGTATATGATACTAACTCACCCATGGTTGCTATTCTCACCACTTGATTCATTCTTCACTTGCTTCATTCCATGGTTGCTTTCTTCATCTCCTTCCTTAAGCTTTCTAGCTTCATAAGAGGTGAAGAAAATTACTGAGAAAATTATTTCTAAAGTGAGAAAAATTCCTATTTCATCAACCTCTGCTAGAGTAGCCCTTTAGTATAGGTTGTTTGCTTCACTAATTCCACATTAGTGAAGATGTAGCCTAGGTTTGTGTCTCCTCGACGTAGATTATCTTCGGTCTCGAAGATTTCAAGCAAGCTTGTTCCTTTCATCTTGTGGAGCCTTTCTAGAGTCCGGGAGTTCACTACTTGGAACGAAGGTACTACTACACGGAGCTATTGAAGTGAAGGACCGATCTACAAAGGTTGTATTGCTTGTTCACTTAAATGTAAAGATGTTTACATTCTAGTTTCGTCTAGTTCTCTAATTAAGATTATAGGTTAGGGTTCTTTAGCGCGCCAATTTTTTTAAAATTGCATGGACGATGCCTCCCGAAACCTAGCGACGTGGCTAGGGAATCCAGCAGTGGTATCAGAGCTATGCTAGAGAATTAGACGATGTTTGTAGAATTACGAAACCGAAACAACTCCGAAACACTCGAAACAAAAATCTAGTTTCTATCGAAATTTTTAAAATGTGTAAATTTTTTTTAAGCAGTTGCAGAATGTTATATGAGATGTAATATGAACACCATAAAAATTTGAGCCCCCCTCACCGGATTTTGGCCGGCGACATGTGATAAAATTTTGAGCAAGCCGGTTTTGTTGTGGGCTTCTGGCTTCAATTTTTTGTGGTGTTCCAGTCTCTAAGTTTTGGTTTTCAGGCGTTGCTTGTTTTTACTGATATTGCATGTGATGTTATATTTCTGTAAAGGCAATTCGGAGTGTTTCGTAGTCTTAATTCTAACATCGTTTTGGGTATTTTAGACGACGTTAAAAATTTAGAACGGATATCAATTACCCAATTTTTCACTCGCTGGAAAATTTTCCAAAAGTTGGATTTTTTCAAGTTTAAAATCTTCAGAAAATCATGCAGGTGTTTTCTATGGACCCCCTAGATGAACGAAACCCTAACTCGATTCTGTGACTGTCGGAACCGTCACCAAACCCTAAGATTTGCGGTAGTTCCGCGGTGCCACAGGTGAGGAAAGGGTTGACCCTTCTACGATTGGTATATAGGTGCTGTGGCATGTTCTGGGTATTTTTAAACTGCGCTCAAGTGTTAAGCTCTTTGGGAAATTTTGGGTGTTTTTCGATTCGATCGAAAAGTTTAACATCGTCTAGATATCTGTGAATTGTGATACAATACTTGGAATCCACAATATTTAGTTTTATGAAAACTAATTTGAATTTTATAAATCTAGCAATTCAATCTCATTTGATCGGTTGTCACGGGATTTTGATGTGGATCAAAAGTCCGTCGCAATCACATAGTGTACGCGGATACTCGCCGGGTAACCTTACTAGATAGCCATGCCCCATAGCCCCGACCAAGTGACTGTAGGAGAACCTCGTCACCAAAAGCATCCGTTCGGGTGCTCGCGGCCGTGGTGTTCCGCCTAAGTGCACTTCGTCGACGGCATCGGGGGTGTGGCCGTCTACTAAAGTTTCCGACGAGCATTCGATCAGGTTGTCGGGAATCTTGTTGAATTGCCCGATTAGTTATTGAAAAGTGTTTTCAATATCGAGACTAAAATACGGGGTTTATAATTGTTAGGCATGTGATGTCTAAAGGAATTCATTTGGTTAGGCATGAAATCCAAAGTATGTGATACATTGGGTTTATGATGTCTAAGGTGGTTGCGGATTCCAATTGTTGTAGTTTTTCACTTTCTTTTCTGCGACCGTAAGTGTAATATGTGGTGTATCGCCGGTTTCATTTCTATATACCAACGACAATTGGGACACCCATATTTATTTACGTTGATGACATATGATGTTATGTGTTGCTGTGATAAGTTATATTGGATCGTCGTGTTTGAATAGCCGGGTTTTTTTTATGTGAGATGAGAATTTTTTCATTTTCATTCATGTAAAAACTTGTATGTAATATTCTTTTATTGGGGCACTTCCGGGTTGAGGATGATGTCACCATTGATGTATATTATTTACTTTTCTGCATTAGGATAGACCCAAGGAGGGGAGCACAAGCAACCGGATTCTAGGGTCCAGTGGGAGACCATCTCGAGGAGTCGAGACCGGGTCTCCTAACTCTAGAATTGGCAGGGTTGCTTGCCGCTCTCATAGGGGTATAAGGATATGGGTTTGGCTATTCATCACGAACGTGGAATCCACGTTTTTACTGGCTTAATTTAAAACAAGGAATTCCTAGTATATCCAATATTTCATATGTGTTCTTCTGTTGTTGATATTCTGTGATGTGATCACTTTATATTCTGAGACGAATGCTTATATTATATATATGATATATAATAAATATTGCTGCTTTCGTTTCTTCTATGATACTTAGGAAGCATAATTGATGGGACTTCATTAATAAGATTAATGAAATAAAAGAAACCTAAAGATGTTGTGGAATCTTGTTTTAAAAACTGGCAGCTCTAGTTCTTGCTTTGCATAGCGATATTCTTTGTAGAATATCTGGCACCTTATTCGATAATGAATGAGCCGAGATCCCTTCACCGGGAGTGACCTCTTTAGCGAAACTAGCAGATGCTACAACCCACTCGATTTGTTTTTTATTGATTTTTTAGATCATGCTTTGCATAGTGGTATTTGTGAAATATCCAGCACCTCATTCGATTAGAAAAGAGCCAAGATCCCTTCACCGGGAGTGGCCTCTTTAGCAAAACTAGTAAAAGCCTCAAAAACACTCCTTTTCAAATCACTCGTTTCTACAACGATATCAAGTTTATTACGCAAAAGGTTTTCTTAAAAACCTGTCGTAACCCTCCGCCATTTTAGGAAGTAGAGTACTTAGTATTCGTGTTACTTTTGTTGACCATAGTTAAGGCATAGTGTGCGGTAGCTAAGTGATGTCTTCCTACACAACATATGATGCGATTAATTAGGATAATCATGTGACTTTGTGGACCATAGATAATGGTCATGTGGGTGGGTCTAATTAATCACGAAATGATAGGTAGAACTTGACTAGTGCTTATGGTTTGTTGACCATAGTTAAGGTCATAAGTCACTAGGGGTAAAATATTATCGGGAATTCAAGTGTTGAAATTTTCAATGAGATTGCATACCTTCTATGAGATAGTTGGATCCCGATACCCACCGCGAGTAAGAGTTACTCCTGGGAGAGTTTTGCATATTACAATTAGCCGATCAAAGTAGGTGTCTAGAAAGGTGTTAACGGGGTTACGCCCCTTGAAAAACGAGATTTATTTTAATTAGGTCCATGCGAAAGCACGGGGAACCTCCCTCAAAGTACCGATACTGGCCCGGCCGAAAGATTGGAGAACTTGTAGGGTGTAATTAATTCCGGCTAGTCTTACCTTTATGGGTTTGAAAAAAAGATTTGATAAAAACAGTAGGAGCCATCCTGATTAGATAAAATAATAACCAATCTGATGTTGCAAGAGCATACACGGAGTGTTTTCTTCTCTCTCTTTCTCCTGGTAGCGACCGTAACATGCCTTGATCAAGATAATAATATGGATGTATTAATCGAACCTGCTTACTATACTGAGCTGGGGAACGTTGGTTCCGCTCTATCTTATAATTGTTATAAGTCCGAGCAGGAAATAGAGGAATATTTGGATTTCCACGCAACCCAAATAAAGAAAAAGCATACTGATGCATATTCTTCAGGTGTGTTCGTTACCGAGAACTGTTTCTCAGTATCCTCTACGTCCTAGGTATGAGATACCGGATCAGGATCCCACATATGTAATCTGTTACATGGGCTACAGAAAGGTACAGAACTGAGAATAGGTGATCGTTCTCTAGTGTAGAGAATGGTGCAATTGTTGCCGCCAAATCAGTAGGAAAATATCACCTTGTATTACCAAGTGGTAAATACATTGATTCTGAACAGATGTTATTACATGCCGAACCTGATATACAACATTACATCAGTTTCTTTATTAAGTTAAAGAAGGATATAATTTTGTATTGGAGGATAATGTTGTGAACATTTTCCTGAATCAAGAACTGATTGGATCAGGCACGTTATGTAATGGCATATATGTTCTAAATCAAACCATGGTTAAAAGTATGTAGAACACACATAAGAGGAGTAGTTCAGAAATGAACGAATCCTTCTTGTGGCATTGTAAATTAGGTCATATCAATGCGACACGACTAGCTAAGTTGCATAAGGATAAATATGAGAATCTGTTCGAATTTTCATCTTATGATACTTGCCAGTCTTGTCACAATGGTAATATGACCAATACTCTGTTTACTGGAAACAGAGAAAGAGTTACTGAACTTTTGGGACTGATACATGGTGATGTATACGGTCCTATGTCTACGAATGCCAAAGTTGGTTCTTTGTACTTCATTACATTCATCGACGATCTCTAAAGATTCGGACATGTGTTCCTTTTAAATCACGAGTCTAAAACTTTTGAGAAATTCAAGGAATATAAGCTTGAAGTTAAGAACCAGACGGGTAGAAGTATTAAGTCCTTCGATGTGATCGGAGAAGGGAATACTTGTGCATGGAGTTCCTGGAGTTTCTAAAAGAGAGAATATGATTCTCTCTCAGCTTACTACTCCGAGTACACCACGACACAATGGTGTATCTGGGCGGAGGTATCCCACCCTATGAGATATGGTGCGCTCTATGATGAGTACTGTTGAGTTGCATGTATCCTTTTGGAATTATGCACTTGAGAAGCTGCATACCTATTGAATGGGGTTCCATCCAAATCAGTGCTTACCACTCCATATGAGATATAGAATGGGAAGAGACCATGTCTTAAACGAGTTAAGGTATGGGGTTTTCCGGGCTATGTTGAAAAGAAAAATTCCGGACAAGTTCGAGGCAAGGTCAGTTATGTATAAGTTTGTTAGGATATCCTAAACATTTGCGAGGGAATATTTTCTACCACACCGAGGAGGAAAATGTGTTTTGTTTCTCAACGTGCCACCTTTTTAGAAAAGGAATTTCTTATGAAGAAATTAGTGGTCGTGAGGTAGAACTGGAAGGAGTTCGAGCTGGACAAACTAACAGCTGATGATTTGGTGAAACCAAAGGATTCAATAGTCTCCAACGAGCCTCAGCCTCTCCGCGAATCTGGTAGGGTTCCTCATCCACCTGAGAGATACTACGGTTTGCTCGGTGACGGTGGGAGCGAGGATTGCATCATGATAGATGATGACCCAACCAGGTTCAGGCAGGCCATCACGAGTGGGGACTCTGTGAAATGGCAGGATGCTATGCAATCAAAGTTGGAATCCATATACACCAACAAAGTATGACTTTGAATGTTGCACCTGAAGGGGTAAAGCCCATTGGGAGAAAATGGATCTTGAGAAAATTCTTGGTGTAGATAGAAAAGTTGAGACTTTCAAAGCTAGACTTGTAGTAAAAGGCTATCGTCAATAACCAGGCGTGGTTTATGATGAAACCTTTTCTCCAGTGGCTATGCTTAAGTCCATCAGGATTAAAGCACGCATCGCGGAGTTGGAACATCTGTTTTGATGTGGCAGTCAAAGCGTTTGACTTCATCAAAAAGGTAGATGAACCTTGTATATACAAGAAAGTTGTAGAGAATAAGGTTGTCTTACACGTATTATACGTTGATGACATACTCTTGATAGGAAATGGTTTCCTATGCTACACTCGGTCAAGCTCCTCTTATCACCAGGATTCTCCATAGAAGATCTGGATGATGCCTTCTACATCTTGTGGATTATGATCTAAGTGGAAGTTGGGAGTGTCCCAAATCCAAGTACATTAACACCGTACTAAAGGGGTTTATTATGGAAGATTCTGGTTCTCCCATTTACTCGTGAATCACTCTCTCCAAAAAGATGTCTCCCGAGACTGATTTAGAGAGAGCTCGCGTGCAAGAGATACCTTATGCTTCGGCGGTAGAATCTATCATGTATGCGATGTTATGTACTAGACCAGATGTAGCTGACTCATTAGGTGTAGTGATCGGGAATCAATCGGATCTTGGGAGAATCACTGGAAAGCTGTGTAGGACTTTCTTAAGTACTTGAGAAGTACTAAAGAAATGTTCTTGGTGTTTTGGTAACGGTGAACTCCAGTGGGAGTACTTTACCAATTCGAGCTCCCAGAGTGATAAGGTCAACTAAAAGTCAGTCACAGGCTTTGTATTTACACTCATTGGAGAGACGGTATGTTGGAAGAGTTCCAAGCTATATACCGTGGAAAACTAGACGATAAAGGCTGAATACATCGCTACCAACGATACTACCAAAGTGGATGTCTGGATATTACTTGTTCATGAGATGAACATGGTTCTTACCATTGAGTGTCCAATAATTGTTATTGTGACAACAATGGAGTTGTGGCTTTGGCCTAGGAACACCAGCCCCATCAGCGATCCAGACATATTCTGAGGACAGTATCACCTGATCAGAGAGATGGTTGATCTCCAAGGAATCAAGGTTAGGAGAGTTGACGCGAAAGATAACACGGCGGATCCACTCACAAAGGCCTTTTCCTAAAGAGACTTTTATGGGGCATTGAGTATGAGATACTGCAACAAATGGTTTTAGTGCAAGTGGAAGATTGTTAGTTATATGTATGCCTTAGAGGCCATTATTATACATTTGTTTTATATTATAGTGGATGCTTGGACATATATAGGGAGGAATTTCTTGCTCGACTTGATAGTATGCTATGTGGTTGCTCTTTATCTTAACATGTACACTTATTGTCTCTCTATTACATGTTGATAAAGCCCTTAGGATGAGTATTTTGTTAGTTATACGTATGCCTTAGAGGCCATTACTGTACATGAGATGTATATTATAGTGGATGCTTGGACATATATATAGGGAGGACTTTCTTGCTCGACATGATAGTATGCTATTTGGTTACTCTTTATCTTAACATGTACATTGATTGTTTCTCTGTTACATGTTGGTAAAGCCCTTAGGATGTGTACTCGACAACATGGATTATGATGCGGATCATACTAGTGGGACAAAGGTAGTCGGTAAGTACATCCTTTAATGTCCCTAGTCGTGGGTGTATCGAGACGGGGCATCGATATACCAGAGTAGACTAGCGTATAGCTTCTCGACCCATGTAGATGGGCGATGGATAATCCTATATCCATTGGTGTTTGACATCAGAGATGGTATACGGGTGCTCAGTGGAGACTGGGTACACTGGACGGACTCGCCGAGAACTCTTAGATGGTATTATACCTCACGTCAGATGGCAGTTCTCTGGTGACACTGGTACAGGTTCGTCTGTCGACCCGAGATCCTCATAGAGTCTTGTGTGATTCCCACTGTGCTTTGATTTCCACCTTACTACGTTCAAGAGAACATGCAAAATGGTGGTTCTTGGGTACAGTCCCGAGTCACATGGAGGCAATGAGCGATAGGAGGGGATTTCGTCTCTCCCGGTATTGGGGGTTGATGTTGCGCTGTGCTCGATTGGCTATATCAGGAAGTCCCTGGCCAGGGCTGTTTCTGAGATTTACTGGTAAGTGTTATCAGTAGTTTCTCGACCCGTTATGAGCCTCACATCGGCATGACTTATCAAGCTATTGGGGTCTGACGTTTACCACCCCTAAGCGAGATATGCGACATATCAGACGAAGTGACCGGACTGTACGGTAGTGTTACTAATTGGATTCGTAGGAGTATAAGCAGGCGTGCTTGTTGATATCCTGATCGCTCAATACCCGGATGGCCGTTACATTTAGCAGACCGCTTGCGACTTGTGGGTGTTTGATATGATCATCACCTACTTCCGGCGTATTGGCGAGTCTTTAGAGTCCTATACATAGGTTTCCTGGTTCATGCGAAATGAAGTAGGAGCACATATATGATATGCGCGGGACCGAGATTAATGCGCGTATGCGATACCGCATTCTATTATCGCGATATGTGATATCGGTCGGTTATATGTGATATAACCGGGTTATCGGATCAAGTGTTGATTTGATAGATTGTTACATTTGATATTAGTCGGTTGTATGTGATATTGTCACGCCCCGCTTCCCAGAGTACGCAAGATTGGGCACGTGACATAGCCAACCATGCTACCTGTGGGTAAGAAATATCCATCCACAGTCACATTACGGTTGTAGAGATATCAAGAACAAAATAATAAACTAATCTTATATATGTCCAAATCCATAATAACAAGAATCAATAAACAATAAGTACGGAAGCAAATGATCCAATACAATAAATAAACAGTACGTCCCATAATGCGGGCTCACATCTGGAAATGAAATGAAATAAATAAACTAAACCCTAAGGAACTCACAGTTTAGCCTGCTGGCTGAAGTACTCCTGCTCGGTCGTCGACAGTGGTAAGGAATCTGGGCCATGCAAAACCCAGACGTCAGCGCGTCATGTCAACCAAATAATATAATATAAACATGGTAATAAGCAATGCAGGTATGAACATGAATAAAGCAATACTATGGAATAACAGTGCAGGGTAATGTGCAGTGGTAACTAAACTGTCCTATCAGGTTTCTACTCTATAGTCTTTGAAATCAATTGATGAATCGTCGATGTAACTCAATAGTATCCCGTGCGTGCCCGGGACCACGGTCAAGGTTCTCGAGGCTGAATCCGAGACGTGCCGCTAGGCAGTAAAGATAGGTAGTAGGATGGATGAGTGATGTCAGCATCATCACTCCGGGGCAGGCCAAGCCCGTAAGACTGATCAGAACAAGTATCGAACTGTTGAGTTACAAGTCGGTTTCACCTTTGATTTCCCCATACCCCCAAGTTATGTATGTCAGGTCAGGTATTCAGTAGTCCAGGATTAATGTCAACCCAGAATCAGGTAAAAACAGGTATGTCTGGATAGACAGCAGGAATGGTCCATGAGGACCCCAAGTCAGGTTTATTGGCATTAGGCATGAGATCATGTAATAAGTCAGGTTGTAGTCCAATAGGTTGAGTCAGTATGTATAGGGTGTCATGTCCGGGTATCAGTACATGTGTCAGGTGTATCAAGATCGGGTCAATATGTAATGCAATCAAATGTATGCTGATAACAGGTATAGTAACGAATAAGGAACAACAGCAGGAACAGTAAATAACAATATTATTCCATGTAAACACAGTGATGCTTTGTATTCTCTTATTTACAGGTTCAAGCACCCTTTGGGTGCAATAATTCCAGTGTAGCGCAATATTAATAACAGCAGACAATAAAGATATAAGTGCGCGACTATTATCCTCTAAATAGTAAAATGATTAGCAGGTAGTTGTTATTAAGGTTACGGTGGCAAAATACGATTTAGATGGCAGTATTATAATGTACATCATATTTCGTCCAATGAGACAAGTAGCAATACTTAGTTAATATAGCAAGTTTGTGAGTCAAACATTTAATTAGTTTAACATAGCATGTAGCAAGAAATCTTGCCTCGACGGTTTCGCAAACCGGAAAGCACGGATGCAATGTCGGCAGAAAACACGAGACGGGTGCACGGGCCACGGATCGAGTCCCAACAGCGAACAACGGGACCACACGGACCAGGGTACTTCGCTGGAGCGTCGGGTCCAAACGACGGCACGGTCGGAATCCGGCAAAAGTCATCGGCAACGAAGTTAGCAACATGATATACGTAACAAAGATCAGCGGGGGAAACTTAGCACAAAGGAAGGATAAGGGACGCTTACAGGGAGACACCAGGGGGCAACCACGGCGGGCTCGACGGCACTGGGACGCCGGCGAGGCAGCGACGGCGGCTGCGACGGCTGGAAAGTTTCTGGGTTCGCTGGAAAGGGTGGTGTCGTGCGATGAGGGGAGGTAAAGGTCTGGTTTGGTTTGCAGGGGGAGAGGAAGTGGTCGGCGGTGGCGCAGGCAACGACGACGAGGGTCGACGGGGCTTTCTCCGGCGAACTAGAAGGTTAAGCGATGGGGTTGGGCTCGGGTTCTGATGTAGCGCCGGCGAGGGAAGGAGGAGGGAGGTCGGGGCTGATGCGCAGGTGACGAGGAGAACGAGCGGGGCCGACGAGGAAATGGGGTCGCCGGCGGTGGCGGTGCAGGTGACGGTGGCGTTGGCTGCAGCGCTGGAAAGAGAACGGAGGAAAGAGGTAGGAGCGCGGTGAGGTTGTGGAGGCGAGGACGGCGACGGCGAGATCGCGGGGAGGTCGACGGCGAGGGCGTGATGAGGGCGCGACGAGGCTAGGGTTAGGGTTCGGTGAGGTTCTCGTGGGGTTTAGGTTGAGGACGAGGGAGCGTATGCAAATATAAAGGGAGAGAGAGAGATTGAGAGAGAGAGGGAGATTTAGAGGGAGAGAGAGATGGGATCGGGGGCCCACGAGGGAATTAACTCCCTCGTGATTGGCTGAAGGTTTTAAAGGAAAAAATTTAAAAGATTTTAAAACGTTGGAATATTAACGGAAATTATATATTATAGTTTTAAATATATTTAATCAAACGGGCATCTTTGGCGCTAAATGAAACATTTCCAAATCGCGCCCGGGTTGCGCCCAAATGTTCCAAATTCAAATTGTAGGATCTTAAGCGAGTTCCAAATTTTGAAAAGAGGTGTTTAAGGATTAAAATGCATGCCCCCAAGTCGGACACTTGCACGCGCGCGTAGTCGTCCAAACTTGCCCGTTTAGCCGAACGGGACGAAATCTCGACACGCGGACGCTACCACGCGACTAGTGGCGACGAGTAGGCCAACATGGATATTTTTAATTTCACTTTAGGTGTTAAAATTTGTTATGTGCCAAAATGACTTAACCGGTTAAAATTTAGCAATAAGCACCAAACCATCAGGATAATCGAAATGAGCAATGTATAACACTCAACTAGAACTAGAAATAGTATTATTGGGCTCGGGTGTTACATCATACCCAACTACAAAAAGAATTTCTTCCTCGAAATTCCAAGAATACAAGATAGCTAACTACAGGAAAAGGTGAGGAAATTTCTGCCGGATCTCGTCTTCTCGCTCCCAAGTGGTTTCTCCATGCAATCGATTACCCCAAGAAACTAGCACAAGAGGGATAACCTTGTTCTTAAGAACCTTTTCTCTTCGATCCTTGATTTCAACTGGTCGCTCCTCAAAAGTTAGGTCCTCCCGTACAGTCAACTCCGAATGATCCAAGACGTGGGTCTCATCTCGAACATATCTCCGTAGTTGAGATACATGAAACACATCGTGCACTCCTGCCAATGACTGTGGTAACGCCAAACGGTACGCTACCTCTCCAACACGCTCCAATATCTCGAAGGGTCCAACGAATCGAGGACTAAGCTTTCCCCGACTTCCAAAGCGAATCACCCCTCTAGTCGGTGATATCTTCAGGAATACCAAATCACCCACGGCGAACTCTAGAGGTCTTCTTGACGTGTCGGCCCAACTTTTCTGTCTGTCTTGAGCTGCCTTCATATGCTTCCTGATTATATTCACCTTCTCAACTGTCTGTACCACCAAATCTGGTCCTAGTAACCTTCGTTCACCAACATCATCCCAACAAACCGGTGAACGGCACTTACGACCATACAACGCTTCAAACGGAGCCATCTGAATAGTCGCTTGGAAGCTATTGTTGTACGAAAACTCCACCAGGTGTAGATGATCCTCCCAAGAACCTTTGAAGTCCAACTTGCACGCCCTCAACATATCTTCAAGGGTCTGGATCGTTCTCTCCGATTGTCCATCAGTCTGAGGATGATAAGCTGTGCTAAACTTCAATCGAGTCCCCAAACTTTCTTGTAAACTCCTCTAAAAGTGCGACAAGAATCGAGTGTCCCGATTGGACACGATGCTCACCGGTACTCCATGCAATCTTACAATCTCCTGCATGTACCGCTCTGCCAAAGTCTCCGTCGATTGACCAACCCGAAAAGGAATAAAGTGAGCTGCCTTGGTCAACCGATCGACAATCACCCATACTGCATTGTTGCCCTTTGGATTCCGCGGTAAAGCCGTCATGAAATCCATGGTTATATGTTCCCACTTCCACTGGGGAATCGGAAGCGGTTGCAACAAACCAGCAACCCTTTGGTGTTCAGCCTTAACTTGCTGACACACCAAGCACTTAGCCACGAAGCGAGCAATCTCCCGTTTCATACCTTCCCACCAGAAGTGCTGTCGAATATCTCGGTACATCTTTGTCCCTCTTGGATGTACAGAGTAAGCTGAACTGTGTGCCTCCTTCATAAGCTCTTCACGCACATCCCCTTTTGGCACACATACACGGCTACCATACCTCAACGAACCATCTTCGTGGATCAGTAAATTGGTTCGTAGTCCGGCTTCAACCTGCTCTCGAAACTTTTGTAGTCTAGGATCCTGCGATTGTGCCGCTTTAATCTTCTCAACCAAGGATGACTGTACTTGCAACTGCATCAACTGTCCCGTAGCATGTGGTAGCACAACCTCCAAGTCAAATCTCTGAAAATCTGCAATGATCTCCCTTTGTGCGGTCAATACCTGAATTGCTGGTAACCGACTTAGCGCATCCGGCACGACGTTAACTTTTCCCGGATGGTACTTAAGATCGAGGTCGTAGTCGGCCATCAGCTCCAACCATCTGCGTTGCCTCATGTTCAACTCCTTCTGAGTGAATACATACTTCAAACTCTTGTGATCTGTAAAGACTTCGACTCTCTCGCCCAAAAGGTAGTGTCTCCAAATTTTCAAGGCGAAGATCACCGCTGCAAGCTCCAAGTCATGAGTCGGATAATTCTTCTCATGAGTCTTCAGTTGTCTCGATGCGTAAGCGACGACCTTCCCAATCTGCATCAAAACACATCCCAATCCTTTTCCGGATGCGTCGCTGTGAATCACCAGTCCTCCTGAATTATCCGGTACGGTTAGGATAGGGGCGGTTATCAACTTTTGCTTCAACGTCTCGAAGGCCAATGCACATCCATCTGTCCAAACAAACGGTACCTCCTTACGCGTAAGCTTGGTTAACGGCTCTGCCAAACGAGCGAAGTTCTCCACAAATCTCCTGTAGTATCCGGCGAGTCCAAGAAAACTTCTTATCTCCGCAACATTCTTTGGAGTTGGCCAATCTCGAACTGCTGTAGTCTTCTCGGGATCAACAGCGATTCCATCGCCCGACACAACATGCCCCAGAAACTTCACTTCTTCCAGCCAGAATTCGCACTTACTCATCTTCGCGAATAATTTCTCCTGTCTCAGCGTCTGCAGTGCGATCTTTAAATGCTCAGCATGCTCCTCCGGACTCTTCGAGTACACCAGAATATCGTCAATGAATACCACAATAAACTGGTCCAAGAATGGTGAAAAGACCCGGTTCATCAAATCCATGAATATTGCCGGCGCATTCGTTACTCCGAAGGGCATCACTAGATACTCGAAATGTCCATATCAAGTTCGAAACGCCGTCTTGCAAATGTCTTCTGCTTTCACTCGGACCTGATGGTATCCTGATCGCAAATCCAGTTTTGAGAATACCCTCGCGCCACTAAGCTGCTCAAAAGTTCTCCAATGCGAGGGATCGGGTACTTGTTCTTAATAGTCACCCGGTTCAATTCTCGATAATCAATGCACATCCTTCTCGTGCCATCCTTCTTCTTTACTAAAAGAACTGGAGCTCCCCAAGGCGAGTTGCTGCTTCGAATCCAACCTTTCTCGAGTAATTCACCAACTTGTTTCTTAACTTCTTCCAATTCCACCGGTGCCATCGGATAATAAGACTTTGATACTGGCGCTGCACCAGGAATAAGGTCAATCGCAAACTCCACATCTCGCTTCGGCGGTAAGCCTGATATATCTTCAAACACATCCATAAAGTCGTGAACAACTGCCGGCTCTTCATTACTATCCATTTCCATAGTCGCAAGAACACTGTTTGTCGGCTTAGCCCTAAACTCGACTGGCCCGACAGAGCTGCTTCCTCCAGTGAAAGTAAACTCAGGGTGTCCGGGAATCTGGAAAATTACCTTCCTTGCCCTACAGTCAATATGGGCGTGGAAAGTGCCAAGAAAATCCATTCCCAAGACTACTTCATAACTGCCCGTATCTATCACCAAGAAATCTGCAAAAAGCTCCCGTCCGCAAACAACAACTGTACAATCTCTACATTCCTTACTAGCTATGATTTTCCCATTCCCAGTGTGTATGTCCCAGAAACTAGACAGGGTCGTACAGGTAATCGAGTGTGTAGTTATAAATTTGGATGACATAAAACAGTGGGATGCTCCGGAATCAAATAATGCCAATGCGGGAAAACCATGAACGAGCAAAGTACCTGAAACCACTTCTCCTGATGCCTTGGCTTCCTCAGCTGTCAACGTGAAAGCTCGAGCCTGCTTTGGTCCTTGAGTCAGCTGTTTCTGCCCTTGGAACGGTCTCTGCGGAGGCTCCTGAATATCATCCCTTGTACGAAACTTCGACGGACAAGCACTAACGGCGTGATCTGCCGATCCACATCTAAAACAGAGTCCCAGCCTCTTACGACACTCCTTTCGCACATGTCCGGGTACATGGCAGTAGTTACAAATCACGCTCCCTTTCCGATCACCCACAATTTTTTTCTTCATTGGTGCTACGCTGCGCCTGTTTACCGGAATACTTCTACGTACAGACGTTTGGTTCAGTGCAAATGCCGGTTCCAGCTCGGTCTGTTCCTTTAGATTCTCCAGCAATCCCCTTATCACTCTACGCCTGGCGGCTATGACCGCACGTCTTTGGTCCATCTTCAAATTCTTACCGGCCATATTCCTGAAAATCAAAGTACCCAACATTAGCATGATGATAGATTCTGAGTATAGATCAAGGCTAGAACTCCAAGATACTTAAATAGAGTACAGCATTGTAGCTATGCAGCGGTATCATAGCCGCAATTACTTAACTCCACCCAAGTCGCCTAAGTCCTAGAGATAACAAGAAATTAGGTTTTTGAGTTGACAAATGCAAAGTAAGTTTGCATGTCGACATGATCCGGAAGAATGATTCAAGGATGGTAAAACGGTCAAGGTGGCAGGACATGTTTCCTAAACACGGGTATTCTGATTCGTGTATTGGGTACAATACCCAACTACAAAAGAATCAACCCAACTAACCTATGGCTCTGATACCAAAAGAACCATGTCACGCCCCGCTTCCCAGAGTACGCAAGATTGGGCACGTGACATAGCCAACCATGATACCTGTGGGTAGGAAATATCCATCCACAGTCACATTACGGTTGTAGAGATATCAAGAACAAAATAATAAACTAATCTTATACATGTCCAAATCCATAATAACAAGAATCAATAAACAATAAGTGCGGAAGCAAATGATCCAATACAATAAATAAACAGTACGTCCCATAATGCGGGCTCACATCTGGAAATGAAATGAAATAAATAAACTAAACCCTAAGGAACTCACAGTTCAGCCTGCTGGCTGAAGTACTCCTGCTCGGTCGTCGACAGTGGTAAGGAATCTGGGCCATGCAAAACCCAGACGTCAGCGCGTCATGTCAACCAAATAATATAATATAAACATGGTAATAAGCAATGCAGGTATGAACATGAATAAAGCAATACTATGGAATAACAGTGCAGGGTAATGTGCAGTGGTAACTAAACTGTCCTATCAGGTTTCTACTCTATAGTCTTTGAAATCAATTGATGAATCGTCGATGTAACTCAATAGTATCCCGTGCGTGCCCGGGACCACGGTCAAGGTTCTCGAGGCTGAATCCGAGACGTGCCGCTAGGCAGTAAAGATAGGTAGTAGGATGGATGAGTGATGTCAGCATCATCACTCCGGGGCAGGCCAAGCCCGTAAGACTGATCAGAACAAGTATCGAACTGTTGAGTTACAAGTCGGTTTCACCTTTGATTTCCCCATACCCCCAAGTTATGTATGTCAGGTCAGGTATTCAGTAGTCCAGGATTAATGTCAACCCAGAATCAGGTAAAAACAGGTATGTCTGGATAGACAGCAGGAATGGTCCATGAGGACCCCAAGTCAGGTTTATTGGCATTAGGCATGAGATCATGTAATAAGTCAGGTTGTAGTCCAATAGGTTGAGTCAGTATGTATAGGGTGTCATGTCCGGGTATCAGTACATGTGTCAGGTGTATCAAGATCGGGTCAATATGTAATGCAATCAAATGTATGCTGATAACAGGTATAGTAACGAATAAGGAACAACAGCAGGAACAGTAAATAACAATATTATTCCATGTAAAAACAGTGATGCTTTGTATTCTCTTATTTACAGGTTCAAGCACCCTTTGGGTGCAATAATTCCAGTGTAGCGCAATATTAATAACAGCAGACAATAAAGATATAAGTGCGCGACTATTATCCTCTAAATAGTAAAATGATTAGCAGGTAGTTGTTATTAAGGTTACGGTGGCAAAATACGATTTAGATGGCAGTATTATAATGTACATCATATTTCGTCCAATGAGACAAGTAGCAATACTTAGTTAATATAGCAAGTTTGTGAGTCAAACATTTAATTAGTTTAACATAGCATGTAGCAAGAAATCTTGCCTCGACGGTTTCGCAAACCGGAAAGCACGGATGCAATGTCGGCAGAAAACACGAGACGGGTGCACGGGCCACGGATCGAGTCCCAACAGCGAACAACGGGACCACACGGACCAGGGTACTTCGCTGGAGCGTCGGGTCCAAACGACGGCACGGTCGGAATCCGGCAAAAGTCATCGGCAACGAAGTTAGCAACATGATATACGTAACAAAGATCAGCGGGGGAAACTTAGCACAAAGGAAGGATAAGGGACGCTTACAGGGAGACACCAGGGGGCAACCACGGCGGGCTCGACGGGACTGGGACGCCGGCGAGGCAGCGACGGCGGCTGCGACGGCTGGAAAGTTTCTGGGTTCGCTGGAAAGGGTGGTGTCGTGCGATGAGGGGAGGTAAAGGTCTGGTTTGGTTTGCAGTGGGAGAGGAAGTGGTCGGCGGTGGCGCAGGCAACGACGACGAGGGTCGACGGGGCTTTCTCCGGCGAACTAGAGGGTTAAGCGATGGGGTTGGGCTCGGGTTCTGATGTAGCGCCGGCGAGGGAAGGAGGAGGGAGGTCGGGGCTGATGCGCAGGTGACGAGGAGGACGAGCGGGGCCGACGAGGAAATGGGGTCGCCGGCGGTGGCGGTGCAGGTGACGGTGGCATTGGCTGCAGCGCTGGAAAGAGAACGGAGGAAAGAGGTAGGAGCGTGGTGAGGTTGTGGAGGCGAGGACGGCGACGGCGAGATCGCGGGGAGGTCGACGGCGAGGGCGCGACGAGGGCGCGACGAGGCTAAGGTTAGGGTTCGGTGAGGTTCTCGTGGGGTTTAGGTTGAGGACGAGGGAGCGTATGCAAATATAAAGGGAGAGAGAGAGATTGAGAGAGAGAGGGAGATTTAGAGGAAGAGAGAGAGATGGGATCGGGGGCCCACGAGGGAATTAACTCCCTCGTGATTGGCTGAAGGTTTTAAAGGAAAAAGTTTAAAAGATTTTAAAACGTTGGAATATTAACGGAAATTATATATTATAGTTTTAAATATATTTAATCAAACGGGCATCTTTGGCGCTAAATGAAACATTTTCAAATCGCGCCCGGGTTGCGCCCAAATGTTCCAAATTCAAATTATAGGATTTTAAGCGAGTTCCAAATTTTGAAAAGAGGTGTTTAAGGATTAAAATGCATGCCCCCAAGTCGGACACTTGCACGCGCGCGTAGTCGTCCAAACTTGCCCGTTTAGCCGAACGGGACGAAATATCGACACGCGGACGCTACCACGCGACTAGTGGCGACGAGTAGGCCAACATGGATATTTTTAATTTCACTTTAGGAGTTAAAATTTGTTATGTGCCAAAATGACTTAACCGGTTAAAATTTAGCAATAAGCACCAAACCATCAGGATAATCGAAATGAGCAATGTATAACACTCAACTAGAACCAGAAATAGTATTATTGGGCTCGTGTGTTACAGATATAGATGGATTATTAAATCAAGTGTTGATTTAATTATTTAATGTATAATTATATATTTGATATATTAACATAAATTAACTAATATTAATGTCACGCCCCACTTCCCGGTATACGGCGAAGGGGACGGGACCGGTCCGCTATGTATTTACTGTGAAGTAAATACGCTAAGTGTATCTAAGCAATATAAAGGTAAATCACAAGAGACAAGAGATATAAAAATAACAGCAACTTTATTTCTTAACATTCTTTTATACAATGCATGAAAAATAAATACATCTGGAATAAAAGCGATGCCTAAACAATGGCATAACATGAAATGAAAAATACTGAATAGAAAAAGGTACAATGTCTAGAGCTCGGGGTTTTCGAGGAACTGATCTAAGTCTTCACTGGTGGGCTCGGTCTCTGCTGTGTCCTGATTACCTGACGACATTCAAAGAAGGAATAAATAGAATGTCGTCAGTGAACAGGTCGCTCGGTAAGTCCCAAAGATAAGAGAGAATTAGAAAAGACAGAATAAGAGGTATCTTCTAAAGTTGTATAATATTGTAGAATATTATGTTTACGCTGTTGTTTGTAGCTTGGTACTGAAGGATGCCAGTGTATACGAGAGGGGTCTCAGTATGCTAGAGACCAGGACAAACGGAATGTACGAGGAACCGTTAAGCCACGGTACAACAGCAACAGAATATAGGTTAGGTGTCTTAATCTTACTGTCTCGTGCCACTTCTAACACCTTCTTCACCAATCTACCCCATAAACCCCGTAGTGTTTTGATTGTATTGTTGTATTGTATTGTATAAGTTGGATGACTGACCAAAACCATGATATCAGTAAACAGATTGTAACTGCATAATCATATAGATGGAATAACTGGATAATGGATGTATATCCATGGTTTGATTCAGTCAAGTTGTATAGATTGATAACTGGATTCATGTGTTCATATTGAATTGGAATATTATAGGTTGTAGATTGACTTGAATCATATTCAAGTCAGATATAATCAGACTGAAACCCGAGTCAGACAACTAGAATATAAATCGATGTCCTATATTTATTAGGGTCCTTAGGGTAATTTATAAAACTTGAGGGGGTTTTATATAAAAATACTTTTATATACTTTTCAGAATATACCCCAAGCATTTATTATTCGTCTTTAGGGTTGTAATGAATGTGGATTTTATATTGTAATATTTCTAGTGAAAATATCCTACTTTTATAAATAAAGGTATTTATCTGTAATATTGATTTATTTGAAATTCATGGTATTTTAATGTAAAATTTATTCTTGTGATTTTTAGAAAAAGTGGAATATTTATATTATAACAAAATAGATATTTTAATAATAAATATACATATACTTATACAACAATAATTTCAATAAATATTTTATATTCTAAAAATCTCATTTTCTTAAGATGTCGTATTTTAAATCTTTCGAGACCGAATGCTCCTTGCGGAGGTCTGAATCTCGCACTACTAATCCCGAGGGTGCATGATAAACCGTACTATCCTGAACGGGTTCCCCAAAAATGGGTTGTAGTGGCGCTTTGCAAAGATTGTAAATTACTAAATCTTTTAGAAAACGGTTTTATAAAGTAAATGGTATTTATTTGTAAAAAGTCAATTTTCCGTATTTTAGGTTCTAGGGTTTTCTAATTCAACTAGACTATTTCTAAATGGTCTAAACAACAAGTTGTTAGATGCCTCAAATCGCCTCTTCACCGCCAATTGTGGCCAGGTAAGTACAAGTGAAGAAAGGAGGGTTCCGCTCATGAATCATCTTGAGATGGGCCTTTTAAAGTTACCTTTCTCACTTGCCTAGCCTAGACACCACAAAGTCAGGTTTAGATAAACGACCGATGTCCACAACTTATCGTATTTTCATATTAAGAGGTGTTTATTTTAAAGTGTCACAAAGCTAAAACTTTTAGAAATGGTTTTATTAGGAATATAGTATTTAAATGAAAATATTGTTTTATCGTATTCTAAGTTTTTCAATGGTATCGTATTAGTTTGTATGTAAGTGTGTGAGGAGATGGTCGTTACCTCGTGATCTACTTTAAAGATATAGCAAGTTAATGGGATTAAATGTGAAATCAAAACATTGTGTTATTTAAGTAAAAATACGATAATTTGGGAACGCTATCATTTCATGTGATGAAACTTGTTCAAATTGTTTGTTAAATGTTTAATAGTCAACATAAAGTTGTTTAAGCATGAATGTATTGATGAGAAGTGAAATTTTATAGAAAACCGAATCGGAAATCGGATTTGTTCCGATTCCGTCGGGTTCTGTAATTTCGTATTTTTTTTAGAAAAAGAGAGAGATGTTAGAATGGGACTTACGGGTTTGGACAATACGAGAGAGATAAGGAAGAAAAGGGTTCGCCGGTACGTCGATTCGTCGCCGCGAGTTCCTAGCACGATCACTAGAAGTTCGCCGTAGATTTCGTCGGAGCTTCGCCTTTCGCTCGTTTTCAAAGTACACAAGATCTCTTGGAATTTTGAGAGAGTGGGCTCAGAAATTTGGGATGAGTGGGTAGAGGGTAGGGGGTGTATTTATAGGGTTAGGCTAGGGTTAGGGTAGGTGTAGGATTTTTAATTAAAAAAATGTAAAAATATATATAAAATCATTAAAAAATGGAGTAAATGGGGGTTAATGGGCTCTCTGTAACCGATCTAACTATTTAAAGTATGCAGGGGGTTCAGAATAAAAAGATACCCAACTTTGATGTTAGGGACTCGGCCGTCCGGCCGGCCGACTCGGCCGAGTCGTGTGGTCGGGTGGTATGGGGTCATCAGGTGTGGCTTCTGGTGCATTTACATTTTCATGTATAGTAGGAAATTTGTGAGAAATACACGTGTGACTGTTGGTATTCTAAAGAATCAAAAAAAAAAATAATATTAAAAATTATGGGATTTGAACTCTGGTGGCTTGATTCAGCAGCGCAAGGTATTACCAATGAGCTACAAGCTCCTTCTTGTAATTATGGAGTGAAAGAAATATTTAAAGACTCCAAGACTCCAAGTAACATTAAATACTCCAAGTATACATTGAATTTAAATCAATTCTTTGTACATTAAAAATGGAGTTATTACAGTCTACCATCCTTACTAAAATTTCGTCCTCGAAATTTATAACTTTTATTTGAGGACTAGTTTACAAAGAGGTGTGGATATCTAGTACGCATTTCATCCTCCCTTTCCCAAGTGGACTCTCCTGGAGTATCTTTCCTCCACATCACTCGAACCAAGTTAATTTCCTTGTTCCGAAGTGTCTTCACTTTCCTGTCCAGGATCTCTACGGGCTGTTGCTCACAAGGCAAATCGGGCTGTATAGTGAGCTCGGAATGATCGAGAACATGGCTGGGGTCACTCACATACCTTCTGAGTTGGGATATGTGGAACACATTATGCACTCCTTCCAATGAAGGTGGAAGCGCTAAGCGGTATGCTACTTCACCGACTCGTTCGAGTATGTCGAACGGTCCAATATATCTCGGACTTAGCTTTCCCCGTCTTCCAAATCGGATCACTCCACGGTTCGGAAATATCTTCAAGAATACGTGATCTCCTGCATGGAACTCCAAGTGTCGTTTCTTTGCATCAGCCCAGTGCTTCTGTCGATCTTGGGCTATCTGCATCCTTTCCCTGATAGTACGAACCATATCAACGGTCGCTACTATCA
This sequence comes from Agapanthus africanus, assembly GCA_030015575.1. NCBI lineage: Eukaryota > Viridiplantae > Streptophyta > Magnoliopsida > Asparagales > Amaryllidaceae > Agapanthus > Agapanthus africanus. The sequence goes on along the minus strand of CM057342.1, from coordinate 255,589,904 downwards.
TCTCTGGTCCAAGAAGTCCCCTATCTCCGATGTGGTCCCAACTTAATGGCGATCAACACTTCCTTCCATACAATGCTGCAAAAGGTGACATTCCTATGATTTCTTGGTAGCTGTTGTTGTACGAAAACTCCACAAGATGTAGGTGATCTTCCCACGATCCTTTGAAGTCTAACATATACGCTTTGAGCATATCCTCCAAGATCTGAATAGTTCGTTCCGACTGACCATCTGTTTGTGGATGATAAGCCATGCTGAAGTTCAGACTTGTTCCCAAGCTTGCTTGCAGACTCTGCCAAAATTGCGATCAGAACCTGGTGTCACGATCGGAGACAATGCAGACCAGTACTCCATGAAGTCTCACAATTTCCTATATGAGTTCATGGGTATCAGAGATAATACATTATGAAGAGTTTAAATTTTTAAATAGATTATTACCTCCATGTACTTCTTTGCTAGTGTCTTAGTAGATTGGCCAACTCGAAATGGGATGAAGTGAGCCGATTTTGTGAGTCGATCCATAATGACCCATACAGCATCGTTACCCTTTGTGCTGCGAGGAAGAGCAGTCACAAAATCCATCGTTATGTGTTGCCACTTCCATTCTGGGATTGGTAACGGTTGAAGTAATCCAGCAGTCTTGTGATGTTCAGCCTTTACTTGCTGACACACCAAGCATTTTGCGACGCTTCTGGCTACTTCACGCTTCATTCCATGCCACCAATAATTTTGACGTAGATCTTTGTACATTTTGGTACCTCCAGGGTGTACTGAATAGGGAGAGCTGTGAGCTTCTTTCATTAACTCTTCCCGAACAGGACCTTTTGGTACACACAATCACTGCCGTATCTCAAAGATCCGTCTTCATTGATGATGGAGTCTGTTCTGAGTCCATTCTCCACTTGTTCTCTGAACTTTTGCAACTTAGCATCACTTGCTTAGGCTGCTTTGATCTGATTGACAATGGTTGATTGAACTTGTAAATTCATCAAATTTGAAGTATTATCTGGCATGAATACTTCAATCTCCATCTGATACAAGTCTTGTTGAAGTTTCCACTGAGCGGTGAGATTCATTGCTAATGGTTGGCGACTAAGAGCATCAAGTACTACATTCACCTTTCCTGAGTGATATTGCAAGTTGATGTCAAAGTCTGCCATGAGTTCTAACCATCTTCTCTGCCGCATATTCAACTCCTTCTGAGTAAACACGTACTTCAGGCTCTTATAATCAGTGTAGATCTTCACTCGTTCACCAAGTGGGTAATGACGCCAAATCTTGAGAGCAAAGATGACGGCTGCCAACTCCAGGTCATGCATCGGATAATTGCGCTCATGAATCTTCAGCTGTCTTGAAGCATAAGCCACAACCTTACCGTGCTGATGTAGAACACATCCTAATCCCTTACCAGATGCATCGCAATGCACTTCGAATCCTCTAGATTGATCCGGTATGACGAGAATAGGCGCTGATGTCAACCTTGACCTGAGTTCTACGAAAGCTTGTTCGCATATTTCTGACCACACAAATTCTTCATCTTTACGTGTGAGCTTGGTCAGGGGTGGTGCTATCTTTGAAAAGCCTTCAATAAACCTTTTGTAATATCCAGCTAAACCCAAGAAACTTCGAATATCCTTCACTGAGTTTGGTGTAGGCCATTCGCTAACTGCTGAAACTTTCGCTGGATCCACAGAGATTCCTTCTCCTGATACGATATGTCTAAGAAAACCAACTTGTGTTAGCCAAAACTCGCACTTGCTGTACTTGGCATAGAGCCGGTGTTGTCGAAGAGTTTCCAGGACAATTCGTAGGTTCTCTGCATGCTCTTTCCGACTCTTAGAATACACCAGGATGTCGTCGATGAAGTTGACAACAAACCTGTCTAAGTACTCCCGGAAAACTTGATTCATTAGGTTCATGAATATTGCGGGTGCGTTGGTCACTCCAAATGGCATCACGAGAAATTCGTAATGTCCATAGCGAGTTCTAAAAGCTGTTTTATGAATATCAGCTTCCTTGACCTTCACCTGATGATATCCTGAACGAAGATCCAATTTAGAGAACACGCAAGATCCACTTAGCTGATCGAATAAATCGTCGATGTGTGGGAGTGAATACTTGTTCTTTATAGTGACTTCATTCAAGGCTCTGTAATCGATGCCCATTCTGTATGAACCTTCCTTCTACTTCATAAGTAGTACAGGTGATCCCCAATTTGAAGTGCTGGGACGAATCCATCCTTTCGCCAGTAATTCGTCCAACTGTGTTCGGACTTCCTTCAAACCTTCCGGACATAAACGATAGGGTGCTTTGATCACCGGTTGTGCTCCTGGTACTAAATCAATACTGAATTCAAGAGCTCGATCGGGAGGCAAACCTGATATATCGTCAGGAAATACATCGTCGAACTCTCGAACCACATCTGGTCTTGATTCTTCCTCCACTTGAGCTGCTACAACTACTGCTTCTCTTGGCTTCGCTTTGTAGGTACTTGGCTCCAGTGTACAGTCTCCGCTTTTGAAATAGAAGACCGGATGGTCTGGAATCTCGAATACTACCCTCCTTTGACGACAGTCAATGGTAGCATAAAAAGTTCCAAGCCAATCCATTCCTAGAACCACATCGAAGTTCGGTATGTCCAGCACTTTGAAGTCAGCATAAAACACTCTGCTGCAGACGACGACTGGACACAAGCTGTATCCCATAGTTGCCTTTAGAACGCCATTTCCTGAACTGACATTCCAGCTGGATACAAGCGGTGAGACTGGAATCGCATGGGTTCGAACAAACCGTTGCGACATAAAGCAGTGTGATGCTCCTGTATCAAACAGTGCTAGTGCAGGGATTGAGGATACTAAGATTGTACCTAAGGTATATGGGATATGTTTTAGGTATAGGGAAAGTGTGTAGATAAACAAGACTAAAAGAAAAGATTGAGATGGAAAGTTTACCAGTGATGATTTGGCCAGTGGCCTCAGCTTCTTCTACGGACATCGTGAAAGCCTGGCGCTTTGGTACATTCCTCCTGGCTTGAGGAGCATTCCTCGGAACGTTCTTTTGAGCTTGATGGAACTGACAAGGAGGTGGTGTAGCTTGTGGTCCTCTGGGTGGTGCAGGTAGTGCAAGTCTTAGAGCGGGTGCTTAGATGGCTGGGCGCTGTGGGTAATTTTTTGCTGGCCTGGGTGCAGCAACTGGGTTTTTCCTTTCGGGACATGACCCGATATCATGAGTAGCTGAGCCCCAGACTAAGCAAAGATGATTGGCTCGCCGGCAGTCTTTCATCATATGTCCAGCTCTCTTGCAGTAGGTATAAAAGGCTGGGCTGGGACGATGGTTCGGTACTTCGGGTCGCCTTGGCACGAAAGGTGACCTGGACGAGGCTCCTCCTGCCATCTGGCTGGCAGGGCGTTTGACTCCTACAGACTGAGGTCTGCCCCTTACTTTTATCACTACCTCATAACTGCGGGCAGCTTCCAGAGCATCCTCATGAGTCAGAAATTTTCCCGTGGCTAGAGCAACCTGAATCTCCGTGTCCAGACCTTGTTGAAAGCGACGGGCTCTGATCTCGTCCATCGGTATCAAGTGTGCCGCGAATCTGTTTAAAGGATTGTGTTAGCTGTGTAGTATGCGAGATTTAAAAATTGAATTATTGTGACATATCTTACCGACTTAGCATGGTGAATTTAGCGTCATACTCATCTACTGACTTGTCCCACATCGAACCTTGTTGTAGATGAATGAACTGCTGTTTCATGGAAAACCTGGCAGTCACAGGGAAGTACTTCAGGTCGAACTTATCGCGAAAAGTCTTCTATTCAATTGGCTGTACCAGACGGATTTCTTCCGCCTTCTACCAGTTGCGAGCATTGTCCGTGAGCTGTAGTTTCGCCACACAGACCCAAGCTATTGTAAGTGCACGGCAGCGCCCCGGCCGTCGGTCCAAGGCCAAAATGTGGAAACGAAACTTTTAAGGAACTTGTAAACCGGCACTACCGCGCACTTTAAACCCAGATCGGGCCATTAACCTAACGCTAGCTAACTAGAAGATGGATAGAGAGATATACCGAGCGATCCGTTCCTTCGGTCTTCTCGTCGTCGTCCCGATCTCCCCGCGGAATCTCCGGTCTTCATCTCCTCGTCGGAAGGGCACCACATCGCCGGGTTCTATTACGGGCTCCCACCTCTAGACCGAGGCAACTGGGGCAAGAAGTTGGCGAGTCGACGTGTCCAAGAATACTATAGATGAAGTGTAGAAAGCTTTGTCTCATTGGGGTTGAGAAGTTGCCATGATGGAGGTGGAGAATGAACTTTTGGAGATGAGCAATGTAATTTTTCAGCAAGCCAAAAATGAGAACAACCCAAAAATGAAATTGCCTCCTCTTCTCATTTTCAAAAATGTGGCCGGCCAAAAATATGAGGGAGAAAATTACAAGGAAGGTGATCACAAGCTAGGTGAATGTGTGAGCCAAAGATAAGGTTTGATGATAAAGAGGTATATGTGTCACACCCATTTCCAAATCAACTCTCATCAAAATCTATCACCATAAATGCACACCATGTGAAGAAAAAGGAATCTTATGATGCTAGAACCATCATATAAACCAAATGCCACAAAGAACCCTCCACATTTGATAATTTGCACACTTGCAAATTAGCCCCTCCATCAGAAAAATCCGGCCATGAAAGAACAAAGGAAAACTGGCCGAAACGGAATGCAAACTAGTTCAAAAAACTGATCCCGTAATAAATTACAGGAAAACCCCGCGACTGTATATACATACCCGCATTTGTATTCCCACTGAATACAAATGCAAAGAGATAAAATCTACACTGTACAATACTAGGATCCGACTTAAACCAAAGCCCGCTAGTATTATCCGTCCGATCATGATCCGTGCAATACCGCACGTATCTGATCGAACCCTGCCATATCTCCATACGGCCTCTACAGCGTTCCACCTGAAACTTGAGAAACTATCTGTGGGGGACTCTAAAGACTCGTCAAAACTTTTGGCTATGGATTTAACCACTAGCACGTCAGAGGTATTAGCCAAACGTAACGGGCTACAAGGTATTGACCAAAAGGGACGTCGACGAGCGAACTCATCCTGACACCCTACTAAGCCTGTCAGTGACAATATACGTACAGTACGGTCCGTTCTTCTATGAGCATCGCATGGCGGGCCTAGGGGTTGGTAAAAGTCAGACCCCCAAAAGCGGTACAAGTTGTGTCGGAGTGTAGCCCAGAACACCCTGAGATATTACTAGAATACCTACCAGTAAATCTCCTGCCTTGGCCAAGGACTTCGTGTAATGGCTCTCCTAGACACAGCGCGACCTCACCCCCAATACCGAGAGAGACGAACCCCTGAAGATCCGCTCACTGCCTCCATGTGGCTCGGGACTGTACCCAACTAAAACCTGTTTGCATGATTTCTTTGAGCGTGGTAGGGTAGTAATCAAAGTACAGTGGGAACTCACACGAGACAAATGACGATCTCAGGTCGATGAACTAACCTATACACATGTCACCAGGGAACTGCTATCTGACGTCAGGTATAAGACCAACTAGCATGTTCCCGGCGAGTCCTGTCCAGTGTACTCATAACCCAATGAGTATCTGTATACATCTTAGGTGAACCAACTGACACCAGTGGCTTGTGAGACCGGCCACCGCCCCTCGTCGGGATCTCGACTGTATACACTAGTCTACTTTGGAGTATCGATGCCCTGTCTCGAAACTCCCACGACTAGGGACCTTTTAAGGATGTGCTTATAGACCCCAGCTCCCACGTATATGATCGCCCTCATACAGCTGGCAGTCAAGAAAGAATCCTAGGAGCTCTATCAACGCACAATAGTGACCTTTAAGGTCACCTAAAACAGTACACGATGATAAAGGTAAACTAGATAGCATACTATCATCTTGAGTAAGACTGTCCTACCGGCATAGGTCTTTTCTCAATCATTGCAATCATATGCCTGTGATCCAATAATTGACTCTGAGGGCACTATATCCAACAATCTCCCACTTGCACTCAAGGCTAATTATTGCGATGTTGCATACTCATAGCCCGTGTGATACCGAACACCCAACTCCTCTACTAATCAGTCTCACAAAGCCTGTTTGCGAAACTAATGCGTTCGAGGAATAGCCTCAGTGAGTGGATCCGCTCTAATGTTTCTTTCTATGTCTCTCTTTATCTCAAGTTCGTGGAGAAAGCCATCTCCCGAAATGAGCAATACCTGTCTTAGAGTATGTCTGGATATCTGATAGGACCTAGTTCATAAATGAACTCCAAATCCAAACTTCTCAGACTGTATCGTCAACTGAACTTAATCAGTATCCTACGCCATGCCTCCCTCGGTATCCGCCTGGACCACCTGTCCAAAATACTGACCCTCGTCAGAGGGAAAACTATAACTCTGATAGTCACTCTGTCAACCAGGTCACCTTGGAAGCCTGGAATGATAATTGTCTTCCGAATGAGGCTGTCGTTATCATATCCCTAGAACATCCACTTATGTTCTAAAACTGCTTCCGATCGTTTCTCCAGGATTGGATTAATATCAACTTATTGCATCTCGTGCAAAAACAACATCTGATGTGGTACTTAACATTTCATGATTGACTCAATTGCCTAAGCAAGTGATCTACTAATCATGCGCATCCCTCTCCCCTTTAGTCTATAAGACATCTTTAGAGAGGGTGACTCCATCACCTGCAGGTACACTACCGTGCCAGGAGTCGTCCATTCTAAATACACTTAGAATGCTGTCTAAGTACCCTGATTGGGAAACTACCCAAATCTAGATCTAAAACGACAGATCTAGTAACCAGAATGTCTCATATAATATCCAAGTCCTATGTGGAGAAACTACTGTGTGACAACCAAAGTATAACCAACCGTAGTATAGGAATTTCACTTCCTACTTTGTGTATGTCATCCAAATACCAGGACATCACACCCTGCTACCTTCTTAACAGATCCATCCTCTATTCTGATGAAGTCAAACCTATGACTGTCACATCAGAAATAGATGATCTATTTCTGCTATATCTGCTTCAGTCAATAAATAGACATAAGCCACTTATCCACTATACTTCCGCTGCTCCCACTGACTACGACAACCCTCTGGCAGAGTCATATAGACGTACACTTCTAAAGCTAGTTTAGAACGACGCTATACTCATCCTCCTGCCGGGTCTCACAGTCTGGAACAACAGCAATGGCAAGTCTGGGTAAACAAGAACCTCCCTGTCACCGTCCTTGAGTCTACCGGAGTACCTCTCGGGTGCCTGAGGTTACCCACCATATCTGCGGAGTGGCCAATGGAATGTCAAACCAGATTGAATCTTTAGGTTCTTATCAAATTTCAGTAATCGTTTGCGGTTCTGGAATCACTTCCAGTTCTACCATACTCCCACTACTGTTTTCTGAAAAAATCCATTTTATTAAAACTGTGGCGAGTCTAGAACAATATCACTATTGATCTTCCAGATGGTAGAAAGTCAACCCTCGTCATAGCCCGGGTCAACCCACAAACAGCCATTACAGAAACGTGCCTTGAGTTATCCAGAGTCTGGTTTTAAGCATAAGTCGGACAACTCCCCGTACCTTAACATCGTCAAAATACGAACTTTTCTATATCCAATACAGAAACAGAGGCACTGATTTAATTGAACCAGATTCAAATCATGCATCTGTCTCCAGTGCATGTCAACTAAATGGAAGGAGGCCAATCAGCGTTACTCATCTTAGGAGTGCTTCCAATTATGAGTAACCTGAAAGAGAAGCAAGTTTTCTTAATCATTACTATCAACTGAATACCATGCACAAGTATCTACATCTTCGATCACCTTGAAGAATCCCGATACTTGCAACATCCGGTTCTCTACTTTACTCTTATACCTATAACTTCTCAAAACTTGGACCTTGTATTTCTACGAAACACATGTCACTACTACACATAAGGGTTGCCCCTACGGAGTTAACCGTAGGGGCAAACCACTGCCCCTACGATATATCCGTAGGGGCGAAAAAATAATCTGTAGGTGCAAACGCCATAGGTGCAAGTTGAAGCCCTGAACTTGCCCCTACGGGAAAAAACTTGCCCCTACGGAGTTCTGTATAGGTCCATTTTGACCTACGGAGTAGGCCGTAGGGGAAAAAAGTTATTTTATTTACGATTTTTTTAAATATATTAGCTGTACCTACGGAGTTATCCGTAGTGCCAAGTACTATCCCCTACGGATATATGCGTAGATACATATCCGTAGGGGCAAAATATCAGAAATCCTGAAATTTTGCCCCTACGGATATATCCGTAGGGGCTTTTGTTTGCCCCTACGAATATATCCGTAGGGGCAAGCCCAACCCCCTGACACTGAGATCAGGGGGGAAATATCAGTTAATGATGATATGTTGCCCCTACGGTTTAAACCGTAGGGGCAACATGTGTACCTACGGATTAATCCGTAGGTACATATTATCTGGTTTTTTAAAAAAAAAATGGCTGCCTGATTTTTTCTCGCCCTGTGCACAATAATATATATATCAATAAAATATAAAATTAATCATCACACAACATATATCGCAGTATTCATAATCACATCTCACGCATAAAATATACAAAAGAAACCCAAATACTGAATATGATATAAATATAAACCAATATCAATATCAATATCGTTTCAAAATGTAGTACAATATGTATGATATAAATAAATATATGTTTCAAAAAATAAGAATAAAAAAGCTACCCTAGCTCGGTCCAGCTCCACCTCTGATAAACGATAGAATAAGGCGCGCCTGGTCCTCGGTCAATAAACCATGCAATTCGGCGCGAGCGGGAGTCTGAGCGTCCTGTGGAGCTGGCGATGTGGTCTGCGCAGCTGCTGTCGAGGTAGTAGCTTGCGGAGGCACGGCTGCGGGAGTCTGAGCGGGCGGTGGAGCTATAGGAGCTGTCTGCGGAACCGCAGCCGATGTAGTGGCTTGCGGAGCCGCAGCCGAAGGAGATGCATATGGAGACTCGGCCGATGTACCCTGTCGCGTCTGGACCTAACGTGTGTAAGAAGCGTGTAAGAACTATGTATTATTCGAATTTGTATCATTATCAAGTTATTTCGAAATCCCATTTGGATATCTAGTTTGGAAAACCATTGTTTATTTTAATTACATATGTATGTATGATTAATCAAACCTAATTCTAAAACCAAATAAGCTCAAGCTACGTACTAATTATGGATATGTTGATATCTATAATATGACATGATATTTTACTATAAAGTAATATGCATACCAGCATCTCCTTCAACTCCTGAACGGTGGCCCTCAAGCTCTCCAGTTCCTGCTGGACACGTCGCTCACTGGAGACGGAGGAAGTAACCGCCGGGGTGGAGTCCAACCTCATATGGGCCCTGCTAGGGCCCAGTCCCCGGCCTCTCTCCCAACCTCCGTGGTGCCCTCCGTGTGCGGCGTCTAGAACTGGGGTCAGCAGCCTCGGATCGCTCTGTCCGGTAAAATCGATCCCCGAGGCCTCGGCTTGCTCAACCACCCGCTCCTACACCCACATTAAGCAGTAAAGTATAAGTATAAAATTTAAACTTGAACCTTCCAAAACTAAAATTTCAAATATAGGTAGAATAAATATTAACACTTACGCAATACTCCTGGGTAGTGACGTCGGGATATCGAAGCTCGCCCGTGGCGGGATCTGTCGAGGTGCCATGGACGGCAAGATATGCGGACAGCACGCTCGGTGTACCACCTTGCGCCACGGCCTGAGCTGTCTGCAATATTAGAAAATAACTCTTAATATTAGAAATATTAGAAAATAACTCTTAATATTGCAGAATATCACAAAAGTCGGTCTATTGTAATTTACCGATAACTTCATGGCTCGAGTAATATTCCTCGAGCCACCTGTGTAAGTGGGGCGACCCCTTTTCGCCGACTTCCTGTTCTCTGTATTCTGAGCGGCCTGTTTCTGCACAACGCATTAACATTTAGTTTTCTAATTAAGGAACACAAAAAAATAAATTATATCCTAAACAATGAATTACATTTAAAATACATACTTGTTTGCGTTGGGAGTCGAAATATTCGCACAATAGAGGCCATGTCTCTACGTCGACTCTCGAAAACGCCGGAGTAGATAGGAGGGCCGCTCTCTCTGCCTCGGGGGTCGCCATCTACAGGGAGTAGCAGTCGGCCTTCAGCTCATTCATGTTGTATCGGACCTTGTTCTGCATGTTCTTCATCAGGCCATTGTACAGAGCATGAAGGTCAAGCACCCTCCCAGGGTGATCAGGGTCAGGTACAGGCTGAAAATCGTAATCCGACTGAAAATACAAAAAAAAACATTGTTATTAGATTGCAAGTGTTAATAATAAATATATTGGATAAATCAAATGAAAATATATATTAATACATACCCGAGCCTGATCAAAGAAGAGAGCGAATGAGTGCCGGTGCTGCTTGCCCCACTCAACGTGAAGTGGATAGTTCTTCACGAGCCGGCTCTCGTCCCCTATATACCGGCCGAACCTCTCAGCATGAGGACCGGTATAGCGATAGTCAAGGGTAAAAAAGTGGGGGAATGCTGCCTCCCCCCTAGCTCTGTCAGGCCTCAGCCTATGGGACTGATTCGGGCCTCGAGTCCCCCTCTGGGGATAGGGATGCCCTGCGTCTGCACGAAATATCAAGACAATCAATATTAAGACAAAGTTGTATTAAGAAATCAAGCTTAAAAGAAAATTGAAGTGTGATATATACCTCCGGTGACTATCGCACGAGCCTGGGCCCGGGCAGCAGCACGAGCGGGACGATAGTTCCTCCGGTGAGAAACAACCGGGGTCCCGGATGTGGACGCATCCCCTCCAACTAGAAAATAAACATTGACGCTAAATTTTCATGAAGTTCATATTTATTATATAGAGCATATGTAAAATGAATAAATATTTTATATTTATTCATACTAACCTGCAGACGATGCAGATGGTATGGAAGCGGCAGGAGTGGCCCCTGCGGAAGATGTGGACGCACCACCTATAATTAGACAATTAAAAATAGATTATATAAGTAATTGCAAAAAGAATGTGTAGATCAATAATATAACGTTCTAAATCAATATGCATGCACTATAGGATATATAAACATACCCGCAGGTGCGGTGGTGTCACCACCTACAGCTAGACAATAATAAAAATTGCTATGTAAGAGCAAAAGGAATGTGTGTATATTTATGATATAGCTTTCTAAATCAATATACATGCACTATATGATATATAAACATACCTGGAGGAGCGGGAGTGGCCTCTGTCCCAGATGTGGACGCATCACAAACAACTAGACAATCAAACATTGACAACATAAGTAATTTTAACATAAACAGGCATGAATATCTGTAATATTACATTCAAAATGGATATGCGTGCAGTATACCTGGAGGTGTGGCAAAATCCACACGGAAGGAGGCATTCGAAGGGGTCTCTGATCTGGGTGCAAGACCGGCCCTCTGAATCTCCCTACGAAGCTCTCCGGGCGGCAGAACCGCTCTGCCTCTGCCTCTGCCGCGGCTGGAGCTCCTGCCGCCCCTCGCTGCTCCCGACATCGTCATCAAATCTAGATAAACAGTTCGTGGACGCATTAGAAAATCATTAAAAGTATTGACTATATATGTATAGAGCGTAAAATGTGAAGTATTAATATAACATTACTGATAACCTTTTTCGTTTCGTGGGCGCATTATACATATTTACTTAGATTTCATCGTCGATGTCATTTCTAACCCACGTAACTTCATGATCGGTTGAAAACAACTCGTCCTTCGAAACAGACGGTCGGAGCACTCTAAGCCTTCTCTCTTCTTCGTCCTCATCGCTGTCCTCGAATTCTGGGACATCGTAGACATCTCTGGGTTTCCATCGGCATACAACACTCCATCCCGGATGCTTCAAACACTGTGAGTAGTATACTTGGAACGCTTGGTTCGGAAAGATAAACGGATCTTCCTGACCGTAAAATCGAAGTGTGTTCACACTGGTCAATCCATATTCATCTTTCCAAGTCCAAAGATTGCTTCTCCACTTGTCCGTATCGGTTCGCGTATCGTACCAAGTACACTGGAATATATAAAAGGGTTCTGATCGTCCGGGATAGTGGATGCCGAGTATACAATTTAAGTACCCATAATAAATCACACCGTCCAATCCTACCGTCGCAATCCCACTATTTTGAGTGGTTCTAGATGTTTCCATGTCCTTAACTTCGAATTTGTATCCAAGGACACCAAATCCTTTGTAATATGCAACCTCCGTACTAGGAAATTGAGCTAAACATCTTGAATCACTCTCAAATGATGCAGACAAGTTCGGATCGTGGATCTAACAAAACAAATTTTACGACAAATACATAACGATACAAGTTTAGATTAAAACTGATAGCAATAAAATGTTATTCGAATAACTTACATGATCTGTGACCCAATCACAAAAATTATCCTGATGATATTTTTCCAATCGTTCTTCGTTCCAATCAGGATGCCCCTCACGTACCTCGTTAAAATGAATTTTGTTTTCAACAAATAATGGTGACATTAATATTATATCATTTCATACACACACAAACACAGATATAACAATTAATCCAAAAAAACTTACTCTCTAATTTGTTCAAGACATGCGCAATTAAGCAAGATAAACCGGTATATTTTGTTGATAAACATAGTGTCTACCCTCTTATACTCGGTTTTACCATATGGCCCGTCTTGAATTCTTCGTGGCCGGTTAAGCCTTGTCTCAATGTTCTCGTCCAGATAGCGGGAACAAAATGTGGTTGCTTCATCAAGAAGATAACCTTGCATGATATAACCCTCTGGTCGATTTTTATTGCGTATATACTTCTTAAGAGTGTAGAGGTACCTAATGAAAATATGTTGAATAAATAAATACGGGCATACAGGACAACAATAAATTTATAAATTACGCGAAACGAAAAATTACACGTACCTCTCGACGGGATACATCCATCGATATTGTACCGGTCCGGCTAACTTCGCCTCAGTTGCAAGATGAACCGTCAAGTGTATTATGATATCGAAGAATGACGGTGGGAAAATACGCTCAAACTTGCAAAGTATCAACGCAATAGAATTTTCTAGTTTATCCAGCGTCACAACCTCCAGTGTTTTAGCACACAACTCCCTGAAAAAACAACATAAGTCGTTGATTACTAGACCAACCGATTCAGGGAGAGAAGTCCTGAGGGCTAATGGAAGAAGGTGCTCCACGATAACATGGTGATCATGACTTTTCAGCCCATCGATCTTGCCCTTCACAATTTTTATTTTCTTGCTGAATGATCCTGAGAAACCTGTGGGAACTTTCAAATCATGCAACACCTGCAGGAATCTTTTCTTCTCCGGTTATGACATATGATAAGCGGCATTGGGAAGTACAAACTTGCCCGGTTTACCCACTACCGGTCTAGGGTGCAATTCACTTCTTATTCCCCATTCTTATAGATCCATCCGAGCATTCAGCTTGTCTTTCGATTTCCTGTCTTTACAAAGAAGCAAGTTAAGTATGTGCTCTGATACTCCCTTTTCTATATGCATGACGTCCAGATAATGACGCACTGAATTTGTAGACCGGTACGGATGCTCGAAGAAAATTCTTAACTTGTTCCAAAATGGTGGTTTGACCTGTTTCGTCGGATCCATCCCGAAGGTCATATTATTGTAACCATCCCATTTTGCAGTCACGTCCTCTCCGGACAATGGGGATGGAGGTCCAAGAAGCTCTTGATGACCATCAAAGTGAACCGTGTCTAACCTATAGGGGTGGTCTGGAGGCTGGAAACGTCGATGGCCGCAATAACAAACCTTCCTGCTAAAATTCAAGAATTTCGATGTTGTGTGTTCATGGCAATGAGGACATGCTTTGTGACCATGTACGGACCAACCTGATAGCATTCCATATGCAGGAAAGTCATTAATTGTCCACATTAGAGCCGCACGCAGTATGAAGGTTGTATTTGTGTTTGCATCATATGTCTCTACACCATCAATGAACAAAGATTTCAACTCCTCGATCAGAGGTCGGAGATAGACGTCAATATTGTTCCCCGGTGAGTTTGGTTCGTCGATAAGAAGAGGCATCATAAAGTATGATTGGTCCATAGCCAACCAAGACGACAGATTATAAATTATCATTACAACGGGCCATGTGCTGTGACTTCCAGCCATATAGTTGAATGGGCAGAAGCAATCAGTAGCCAGTCCGAGCCGGACATTGCGAGGATCGCTACTGAATATTGCGTGCCTCCTATCGAAATCCTTCCATGCCGGTGAATCTCTTGGATGGCTCATTTTTCCATCTTCACTTGGAGGAGCACGGTGATGCCAAATCATTGCCTCGGCTGTTTTCTTGCACCTGAATAGCCTCTGTAGCCTCTGTGTTAGGGGAAAGTATCGTGCTATCTTGACAGGTATATCGGGCTTCTTATCAGAATCTTTCGGCTTATACCTGGCCTCTCCGCATGTTGGACACTCTTTCAAATCTGAATTCTCTTTCCGGTACAACACGCAATTTTTAAGACATGCTTGAATCTTCTCGCACTTTAGACCCAAATCAGACATCATCTTCTGGGCTCAGTACCAGCTGTCGGGCACGTTATTTCTCGGAGACATAGAATCTTTCAAGAACGAAAGAAGCATTGTGAATGACTTGTTGCTCCATCCATTTAGGCACTTAATCTGGAAAAGTTGGACGAACCATGAGAGGGTGGAATACTTCGCATTCTCATAAATTGGTTTCCTAGCATCATTCATGAAATTTTCATATTTATCCGCACGCGGTCCTTGATCGGAAATAATGTCATCTTCGGTACGAATAGATTCACCTAGGGTAGCCTCTACCATATCCTCCATTTCTTCTGATGGAAATAAATTACCGTCTTCTCCTTCTGCCGCATTACCAAATTCTTCTTCTTCTCCTGCCGCATTATCGTGTTCTCCTTCTTCTTCTGCCAGAGTACTGCATTCTTCTCCTTCCCCGTGATATTTCCAAGTTGTATAAAGTCTAGTAAACCCATATTTTACAATATGAAACTCTGCCAATTCTACCTTCTGCCAGTACTTATTGCCACATCTATTGCACGGACAGAGAATCTTCTCTATTATGATCTTATTATGTGCGCGTGCAAATTCAATAAAAGCAGCAACTCCTGTGACAAACTTAGGTTGCATACGTTGTTGCCAATCCACATACATCCAGTCCTTAACTCTGACGTACTCATGGGCCATGTTAGACTGTATAACATATAAATTGTAGGTTATGGTGATTATATTGAGAAATATAAGAACGGGATAGTTACTGAGAAAGGAGAAAATTCGTGTATATGCTTTGTGTGTGCGTTTGTCATTGAAAAGAATAAATTATCGCACGTATGTTAACCGATAGACGGGGACTAAGTGGCGCTTTTAGTTTCATATATGAGTATCGATGGGAATATGAAGGTTTCATATTATCATCGAGTATCATATATTGGTTTTAACCTGAACATCTCGAATCACTCTCTAATTATGCGTTTGTTGTGTATTCTTGTTGTATGTGTGTGTTCCGGCTGTCGGGGGTAGGCTTCTATCCCATTAAGAATGTATAAAGCGAACACCCATCACTTGTGCTTTCAACCGTTTCGAGTAAATTTCGGCAGCACCTCCCCGCTGTTCTCCGAGTACACTGTAATAGAATAGATAATCATTTCAAAGCTGTGAAACAACGTTGAAATGAACATCTAATTTATCTTTGTACATGGAGAACCAGCGGAAAGGTACCGACAAAATATCTCGAAACGGATGAAAATACAAGTGAATGAAGGCGTTTGCTTTATACATTCTTAACTTGTCTACACGGGACAAATCTATGGGTTACCATACGATTGAATTTTCTCGTCGCGTAGACTATACGACGGTTGTTAGTATCGAGCTATACCGTCCGATATTTAACAACCTTTGTATAGTTCTATGTCACGATGAACATCGCACGTATGTTAACCGATAGACGGGGACTAAGTGGTGCTTTTAGTTTCATATATGATTATCGATGAGAATATGAAGGTTTCATATTATCATCGAGTATCATATATTGGTTTTAACCAGAACATCTCGAATCACTCTCTAATTATGCGTTTGTTGTGTATTCTTGTTGTATGTGTGTGTTCCGGCTGTCGGGGGTAGGCTTCTATCCCATTAAGAATGTATAGAGCGAACACCCACCACTTGTGCTTTCAACCGTTTCGAGCAAATTTCGGCAGCACCTCCCCGCTGTTCTCCGAGTACACTGTAATAGAATAGATAATCATTTCAAAGCTGTGAAACAACGTTGAAATGAACATCTAATCTATCTTTGTATACGGAGAACCAGCGGAAATGTATCGACGAAATATCTCGAAACGGATGAAAACACAAGTGAATGAAGGCGTTTGCTTTATACATTCTTAACTTATCCACACGGGACAAATCTATGGGTTACCATACGATTGAATTTTCTCGTCGCGTAGACTATACGGTAGTTGTTAGTATCGAGCTATACCGTCCGATATTTAACAACCTTCGTATAGTTTTATGTCACGACGAACATCGCACGTATGTTAACCGATAGACGGGGACTAAGTGGCGCTTTTAGTTTCATATATGAGTATCGATGAGAATATGAAGGTTTCATATTATCATCGAGTATCATATATTGGTTTTAAACTGAACATCTCGAATCACTCTCTAGTTATGCGTTTGTTGTGTATTCTTGTTGTATGTGTGTGTTCCGGCTATCGGGGGAAGGCTTCTATCCCATTAAGAATGTATAGAGCGAACACCCATCACTTGTGCTTTCAACCGTTTCGAGTAAATTTCGGAAGCACCTCCCCGCTGTTCTCCGAGTACACTGTAATAGAATAGATAATTATTTCAAAGCTGTGAAACAACGTTGAAATGAACATCTAATCTATCTTTGTACACGGAGAACCAACGGAAAGGTACCGACGAAATATCTCGAAACGGATGAAAACACAAGTGAATGAAGACGTTTGCTTTATACATTCTTGACTTGTCCACACGGGACAAATCTATGGGTTACCATACGATTGAATTTTCTCGTCGCGTAGACTATACGACGGTTGTTAGTATCGAGCTATACCGTCCGATATTTAACAACCTTCGTATAGTTCTATGTCACGACGAACATCGCACGTATGTTAACCGATAGACGGGGACTAAGTGGAGCTTTTAGTTTCATATATGAGTATCGATGAGAATATGAAGGTTTCATATTATCATCGAGTATCATATATTGGTTTTAACCTGAACATCTCGAATCACTCTCTAATTATGCGTTTGTTGTGCATTCGTGTTGTATGTGTAACATGATTTTAAACCATTGAGATCAAGATTTGAGAAATTTTATAAGTGGCCATTAACATGATAACAATCATCTCTTCTTGTCAGTCCATATCTGAATTCTAAAGGGCAGAATATTTGCAATTAAAAGATCATCTTCAACTCTAAAGCAAGGGAAAAACAGAGGAATATAGATCTATTAAAGTCAAGCCATAAAGCTAATCACATATTTACAACATTGCAAATACATTAACGCAAAACATAGTTATGATGCTTCAAAAGAATCAATTATCAAGAATCTGGGAGTGGAGATGAACATACAGTTTCCCGTCAATAAGATCAACAGGACAGAGACAGATAAAATATAAGATTAGAATGATGAACAAGATAATATGCTTGAAAGATGCTATATTTGCTGATTGAATATAAATGAATCCACCAATAAGATTATATACATGATAATATATATAGAGGAACTCAGGCCATGAACACAAACCACCAACTATTTCATATGCTGGCTGAAAGAAACGGGCGAAAAGATTCATAGTTTTCTATAAACTACAAGCAGATTCTGCCATTACTAAGTACAGAACAAAATGGATTATAATTTAAAGGAGAAAGAAGAGCTTGAAGCAAAATCAGATCAAATTATATTGCCCCACATGGGTTGCTCGCCCAGACATTCGATAGCATACATGTCACAAGAAAAATAACAGAAAAACAATTTCTTAAGCTTAAATACCCTCTAAATATGCCAAACAGCTTGCTTACAGTTCTACTGATACATTATTAAATATAAAGTCCCTGCAGACGCTAAATCTGGAACAACTATCACCTTATTATCTAATGTTACGTCCACAAAAGTGAAGGTAACAGAATAAATGCACCGGTACAAACTCGACCCCGAATTAGCCTAAAGCTTTGCCGGGATGGAACTAAATTAACAAGCAAAGCATATTTACACTACAAGCTTACACCTACTGCAAGGGATAAATAGGGCACTCTACAGTTCACATCTCACAGCCCAACCGAACTCTAGCCCCAGCCCCAGCCCAACACCAGCCCCAGCCCAACCGAGCCCTAGCCCCAGCCCCAACCCAGCCCCAACCCCAACCCCAACCAAACCTTAGCCCCAGCCCCAACCCCAACCCCAACCCTAACCCCAACCGAACCCAACAACCTGACCCTAACCCTAACCCTAACCGAACCCGATCGATGCTGACGCCAACGCCGATGCCCTCACCCCTACCCGAACCTGGCCTGAACCCTAGACTACAACATCAAAATTAAAAATTATTTGAGATTTACTTACAAACCGTGCGCGCGGTGGAGGAGACGGTAGAAATTGGTGGTCGCCGACGATCGGCGAAGGTGGCGACGAGGCGCGGGAAGTCGATGAAGGTGTGGGGAAGACCGACGAAGCTGGCGCAGGCTCACGAGCGCGGTGGCGAAGAAGTGCGGGAACAGGCGACGAGAGGCGCGGGACTGAGAGAGAGAAATTTAGGAACGATGAATATAATTTTTCTGTGCTTTTTTTTATTAACAACCTATGTAGATGCCCCTACGGATATAACCGTAGGTCCCCGGCTTACGGCTCCGTAGGGCCAAAGAAAAAATTAGAACGTAAGGCACCATAGGGACAACGATTTGGCCCTACGGATAAATCGGTAGGGACAAGAAATATTTGCCCCTACGGATTTCTGAGTCCATAGGGGCAACCCCATATTATAGTAGTATGTCTAAGAACTAGAGAAGTCACAAGTAAACAGAATATAGTACGAGGATCAACCCCTCTGTCCTAATGGACACTGGACAACATACAATACTCTGTATAAGTCCCCTGAGTCTAATTTCTCATTCCCTGTGTGCCATAGGTTGAAAACTGTACTATGGTTATGAAAAATTACACCGCTGTTTAATGCTCCTTACCTAACCATCCACTGATATAGGTAAACGTCATAGACATAATTTCAAAAAGGTATATCTCACTCTATAAAAATAGACGTACAGATATATCAATTTGAAATTGGTGCATAACAATGGATATTCAAAACCAAATATTTGCCGTCCGGCAAACAGCCTAGGCGATTTCCTCAAATATCACCAATTACAACGAATTCCGATATAATGAGGATGATCACCTAATTCCCAATAACTTACTCCCACTCATCATCTGTAAAACCATACAGATGTGAGAATCATACCTGGTAAATACATACCCTGGAGCAAGTGTCTAATTAGGAAATCAGTTTTCTATTAACAGTACACGGTGAAACTGAAACATTGAAATGTTTCGTAGGAGTATCCTGGTATTCCTAGTAATTCCTCTTCCATTATCCAGATTCACAACTGTAACCGTATATTTCTATGCTACATCTCCACATCCCTTCATATGTCTTTAGTCATTACCTTCTGTACACCCTCTTAGGCTAAATGGTTTTCTTCCTTCCCTACCGTTCGACACCAGCCTATGGTTTGGAAGAAGATTATCCAATAAGCATAATGGGTGTACTGTCCTAATCCTAGGAGCACTCGCAATGCGAGAGAAGGTGAAGATAAAAGACAACCGAATAAACCTTATTCCTATTTCTCCTGAACCAGAATCCATCCCCGAACTGGAAAGAGTTCCTTTCGAATTCGTATATAACCATACGATGGAGTATCTAATAAACTGTGGATCTTCATAGTGATACGGAGTGTCCTGGAGAAATACAAAGGTGATGTAGGATTGGCGAAGAAATACTTGGTTTGGTCGTGAATAGCAGTCGCAATTTACTTTGCCCTCTTACTAATTCCTTTATTTGTCTTAACTTAATACCTTCTGTACACCGTTTAGGCTAATTGGTTTTCTTCATTCCCTACCGTTAGGCATCAGCCTAAGGTTTGGAAGAAGACTATCCAATAGGCGTAATGGGTGTACTATCCCCTAATCCAAGGAGCACTCGCAACCTGAGAGAAGGTAAAAGGAAAAGACAACTGAATAGTCCTATTCATTTTCTCCAGAATCGGAAACCATCCTCGAATAAATTCCTTCGAGTTCGTATATAACCATACGATGGTTTTATCCAATGGAAGTGGACGTTCGTAGTAATACGGGGTGTTCTGGAAAAAAAAGGGTAAAAGTAGGAGTGGCAATGAGGTTTGCAACTCTGACAATCCAAAAGGCCAGTGTTTTAAGAAGGTTCGGTTAATTTGGTCACTGAGTCATAGTCTAGGGTCGGGCCATGGTCGCTGCCAAAGAGAGAGAGAAAAGAAACACTCATCGTGCACTCTAACCTAGATCATAATGGTTATCAATTTATCTAATCAGGAAACCTCCCACTGTACCGTCAAATTCTCCTCCAAACCTGAAAGAAGAATTAGTCGGGATCACCCGAAGAGTAAACCAACTCATCAGTGGGAATCGGGATCCAACTATCATCACATGATAACGTGATGGAATCCGCTCACGTTATCACACTTCAGAAGGTATGCGCATATCTGGCAAGTTTCAGTTTCTTTAGAAACTCCCGATGTGATTTTTGCCCCATGCTCTTATGACCTTGACGTAGGCCAAAATATCATAAGTTACATGTCAAGTTCTATCCGTCATTTTCCAGGTTAATTTGAACCCACCCATACATACCCTTGACGTAGGACAAAATAGTAGTACGACTGTCCCAAATTGACGCATCTATCTATGCAACAGATAAATATCCGGTAGCTACCAATCACTATGCCTTGGCGTAGGTCAAAATACATAGCTTGAATAGTACCGAACATTTAACTGAAATGACGGAGGGCTACGAATGGTTTTTGGCGAAAAACCTTTAACGTAATGAACTTGATATCGTTGAAGGAACCAGATAGCTTTTTAGAAAAATATAGTAACGAAAACCCTTGCTAAAGAGGTCACTCCCGGTGAAGGGATCTCGGCTCTTTCCCCGTAGAATGAGGTGAAGGATATTCAAACTGAATACCATGATGCAAAGCAAAAGTAAATGACTATAGTGAAGTTATTGCCCTGACGCAAACTTCTGTCCAAGGGGTCACTCCCAGTGAAGGGATCTCGGCCCTTGCCTCGTCGACTGAGGTGCTGGATATTCATAACCGAATACCACTATGCAAAACAAAAGAGAACGCCCTTGCAATAACAGCTTTTTGAAAAATTGTTCCAACAACATCAGAATAGGTTTTTTTAGCTTGCATTGATCCGAATCAACGCAGTCCCATCAATTGATCACACCAATAAAGAACGAAAATAATAATATACGTATATGCCATCCGCATTCGCCACTGGGTCCCGTCATCATCCGTTAGGTTACTTAACTAACGACAGAGCGGGGACTGGACTAGCGCGGATGCAAAACATATACAACATCTACTAGTATATATATCAATATATAATATTCGCTCAAGGCGTGATAAAATGCAACATCACAGAAATGTAATAAGCATCACAGAACAATACAGATATCTGGGATCCCCGGGTTTCATAGAGCCGCTACTGAAACCCGACGTTTCCCCGGTCGTGTGGATAGCCTGTGCAATGAAATCCTAGACCCCTACGGGCGCGGCAAATTACCCGCCAAAACCTGAAGAGAGGCAGCCCCCTTCAACAATGTGAATGGACCACCCAGCACTTCACGGAATCCGGTAACTTGGGCACCCCTCCTTGGGTCAACCTATACCCCCTACGAGTGCAGCGAATAGCCCGCCAATTCTAGAGTAAAGCCCCCTCCGTCTCAATGCCATGAGATGCGGGCCCGTTGCCCTCTAGAACCCGGCTATCCGTGCACCCCACCGTGGGGTAATCTTAGTACAGAAAGTAAAGATATATACAACGGGTACATCGACCTCAGCCCGGTCGTGCCCCAAAAGAATAATATACAAACAGGAAGTAACGGCAGTCCACATGTCGGACGCTCGCCCCGCAATAACAAATGTACATATAAAACCAAACTGTACTACCATTGTATCCAGGCTATCCACCACGACAAATCCGCAACATCACAGCACAACACAGAACATCAACGTGAATGTCACGTTCGCAAATCCGTCTAAAAGGTCTATAGCAGTTAGACATGATTTACCGATCAAATGACATTCACGGTCACAGATATAATGTAAATACTGTGAACTAACATGCTTAAAATTTTCGATCGACTAAATTTCCCGAAGCGGGCCCCAAGCACAACTGTAGCACTCAAAAACATCCGGGCCAAAAAAGAATATACCAGAACCCTATTTCCATGTCAGAGAGCCACTGTAAAAATTTGATGCTGTGAAGCCAAATTTCGGCGGCGGAACCGCGTCCAAAACGTGGTTTTGGCCGCTGATCCGCCGCGCTACAGTAAATTCAGCCTACCAAATTTTCACAGAATGCATAAAAAACCCTGCACGTATTTTTACAATGTACCAAATAATTTTTAGAGCACTGTAAAAATTTGACAGAAACATGACATGGAAACGCGATTTTTGGAAAATCCATTCGATCGAACTTGTAAACACGTTAGAGCAAGCTAGACTAGGTTAATGGCGTGGCTCTGATACCAGTATAAGTGCACGTCAGCGCCCCGGCCGTCGGTTTAAGGCCAAAATGCGGAAACGAAACTTTTACGGAACTTGTAAACCGGCAGTACCGCGCACTTTAAACCAGGATCGGGCCATTAACCTAACGCTAGTTAACTAGAAGATGGATAGAGAGATATACCGAGCGATCCGTGTCCTTCGGTCTTCTCGTCGTCGTCCCGATCTCCCCGCGGAATCTCCGGTCTTCATCTCCTCGTCGGAAGGGCACCACATCGCCGGGTTCTATTACGGGCTCCCACCTCTAGACCGAAGCAACTCGGGCACGAAGTTGGCGAGTCGACATGTCCAAGAATACTGTAGATAAAGTGTAGAAAGCTTTGTCTCATTGGGGTTGAGAAGTTGCCATGATGGAGGTGGAGAATGAACTTTTGGAGATGAGCAATGTAATTTTTTAGCAAGCCAAAAATGAGAACAACCCCAAAATGAAATTGCCTCCTCTTCTCATTTTCAAAAATGTGGCCGGCCAAAAATATGAGGGAGAAAATTACAAGGAAGGTGATCTCAAGCTAGGTGAATGGGTGAGCCTAAGAAAAGGTTTGATGATAAAGAGGTATATGTGTCACACCCATTTCCAAATCAACTCTCATCAAAATCCATCACCATAAATGCACACCATGTGAAGAAAAAAGAATCTCATGATGCTAGAACCATCATATAAACCAAATGCCACAAAGAACCCTCCACATTTGATAATTTGCACACTTATAAATTAGCCCCTCCATCAGAAAAATCCGGCCATGAAAGAACAAAGGAAAACTGGCCGAAACGGAATGCAAACTGGTTCAAAAAACTTATCCCGTAATAAATTACAGGAAAACCCCGCGACTATATATACATACCCGCATTTGTATTTCCACTGAATACAAATGCAAAAAGACAAAATCTACACTGTACAATACTAGGATCCGGCTTAAACCAAAGCCCGCTAGTATTGTCCGTCCGATCATGATCCGTGCAATACCGCACGTATCTGATCGAACCCTGCCATATCTCCATACGGCCTCTACAGCGTTTCGCCCGAAACTTGAGAAATTTTCTGTGGGGGACTATAAAGACTCGTCAATCATTTTGGCTGTGGATTTAACCACTAGCACGTCAGAGGTATTAGCCATATGTAACGGGCTACCAGGTATTGACCAAAAGGGACGTCGACGAGCGAACTCATCCTGACACCCTACTGAGCCTGTCAGTGACAATATCCGTACAGTCCGGTCCGTTCGTCTATGAGCATCGCATGGCGGGCCTAGGGGGTTGGTAAAAGTCAGACCCCCAAAAGCGGTACAAGTCGTGTCGGAGTGTAGCCCAGAACACCTTGAGATATTACTGGAATCCCTACCAGTAAATCTCCTGCCTTGGCCAAGGACTTCGTGTAATGGCTCTCCTAGACACAGTGCGACCTCACCCCCAATACCGGGAGAGACGAACCCCTGAAAATCCGCTCACTGCCTCCATGTGGCTCGGGATTGTACCCAACTAAAACCTGTTTGTACGACTCTTTTGAGCGTGGTAGGGTAGTAATCAAAGTACAGTGGGAACTCACACGAGACAAATGACGATCTCAGGTCGATGAACTAACCTATACACATGTCACCAGGGAACTGCTATCTGACGTCAGGTATAAGATCAACTAGCATGTTCCCGGCGAGTCCTGTCCAGTGTACTCATAACCCAATGAGCACCTGTATACATCTTAGGTGAACCAACTGACACCAGTGGCTTGTGAGACCGGCCACCGCCCCTCGTCGGGGTCTCGACTGTATACACTAGTCTACTCTGGAGTATCGATGCCCTGTCTCGAAACTCCCATGACTAGGGACCTTTTAAGGATGTGCTTATAGACCCCAGCTCCCACGTATATGATCGCCCTCATACTGCTGGCAGTCAAGCAAGAATCCTAGGGGCTCTATCAACGCGCAATAGTGACCTGTAAGGTCACCTAAAACAGTACACGATGATAAAGGTAAACCAGATAGCATACTATCATCTTGAGTAAGACTGTCCTACCGGCATAGGTCCTCTCTCAATCATTGCAATCACGTACCTGTGATCCAATAATTAATTCTGAGGGCACTATATCCAACAGCTATGTCTAGCACTTGTGCTGCCGCCAGATCATCTTCTATGCCTTGTGCCCATTCCTCAGCTTCAAGTGGGCTTCCCTTTCCGGAGAACTGTTTGGGATGTAAAGCCCTGAATTGCCTTACCCTAGGTGCGTCAGTCTCGGGACGGTTCAGGAGTTGTTGCTGTCCTTCAAGAAGGCTGCGAATTGCCTCAAGTTGCACTGTTTGCTCGGTGGGTGGCGCAGGAACAGCTCGTGTGAGAGGTAGTGCTGGAGGTGTGTTGTTGATGTTGGTGTTGGTGTTGTTCGGGGAATCCATAACCTTGAAGAAAAATTTGGGTTAGGATAGATTCTAGTACATGAAATGATAAGATTCAAGGAATAGAAAATTGTAAGATTCAAGAAACATGAATTGTAAAGAATGTTTTAGTTGCTGGTTCTTGTGTTATATTGCTTAGGTTGTTCATGCAGAAAAGAACTGCATAGTATGGTTCTATACAGCTCTGACCTGCATGGGCCACTAACAAAACCCGTCACGCCCCACTTCCCGATATACGGCGAAGGGGACGGGACCGGTCCGCTACGTATTTACTGTGAAGTAAATAGGCTAAGCGTATCTAAGCAATATAAAGGTAAATCATAAGAGACAAGAGATATAAAAATAACAGCAACTTTATTTCTTAACATTCTTTTGTACAATGCATGAAAAATAAATACATCTGGAATAAAAGCGATGCCTAAACAATGGCATAACAAGAAATGAAAAATACTGAATAGAAAAAGTTACAATGTCTAGAGCTCGGGGTCTTCGAGGAACTGATCCAAGTCTTCACTGGTAGGCTCGATCTCTGCTGTGTCCAGATTACCTGACGACATTTAAAGAAGGAAGAAATAGAATGTCGTCAGCGAACAGGTCGCTCGGTAAGTCCCAAAGATAAAGGAGAATTAGAAAAGACAGAATAAGAGGTATCTTCTAAAGTTGTATAATATTGTAGAAATTGTGTTTACGCTGTTGTTTGTAGTTTGGTACGGAAGGATGCCAGTGTATACGAGAGGGGTCTCAGTATGCTAGAGACCAGGGCAAACGGAATGTACAAAGAACCGTTAAACCACGGTACAACAGCAACGGAATATAGGTTAGGTGTCTTAATCTTACTATCTCGTGCCACTTCTAACACCTTCCGCACCAATCTACCCCTTAAATCCTATAGTGTTTTGATTGTATTGTTGTATTGTATTGTATAAGTTGGATGACTGACCAAAACCATGATATCAATAAACAGATTGTAACTGCATAATCATGTAGACGGAATAACTGGATAATAGATGTATATCCATGGTTTGACTCAGTAAAGTTGTATAGATTGATAACTGGATTTATGTGTTCATATTGAATTGGAATATTATAGGTTGTAGATTGACTTGAATCATATTCAAGTCAGATATAATTAGACTTAAACCCGAGTCAGACAATTAGAATGTAAATCGAAGTCCTATATTTATTAGGGTCCTTAGGGTAATTTATAAAACTTGACGGGTTTTTATGTAAAAATACTTTTATATATTTTTCAGAATATACCCCAAGCATTTATTATTCGTCTTTAGGGTTGTAATGAATGTGGATTTTATATTGTAATATTTCTAGTGAAAATATCCTACTTTTATAAATAAAGGTATTTATCTGTAATATTGATTTATTTGAAATTCATGGTATTTTAATGTAAAATTTATTCTTGTGATTTTTAGAAAAAGTGGAATATTTATATTATAACAAAATAGATATTTTAATTATAAATATACATATATTTATACAAAAATAATTTCAATAAATATTTTATATTCTAAAAATCTCATTTTCTTAAGATGTCGTATTTTAAATCTTTCGAGACCGAATACTCCTTGCGGAGGTCTGAATCTCGCACTACTAAGCCCAAGGGTGCACGATAAACCGTACTATCCCGAACGGGTTCCCCAAAAATGGGTTGTAACGGCGCTTTGCAAAGATTGTAAATTACTAAATCCTTTAGAAAACGGTTTTATAAAGTAAATGGTATTTATTTGTAAAAAGTAATTTTCCGTATTTTAGGTTCTAGGGTTTTCAAATTCAACTAGACTATTTCTAAATGGTCTAAACAATAAGTTGTTAGATACCTCAAATCGCCTCTTTACCGCCAATTGTGGCCAGGTAAGTACAAGTGAAGAAAGGAGGGTTCCGCTCACGAATCATCGTAAGACGGGCCTTTTAAAGTTACCTTTCTCTCTTGCCTAGCCTAGACACCACAAAGTCAGGTTTAGATAAACGACCGATGTCCACAACTTATCATATTTTCATATTAAGAGATATTTATTTTAAAAGTGTAACAAAACTAAAACTTTTAGAAATGGTTTTATTAAGAATATGGTATTTAAATGAAAATATTGTTTTATCGTATTCTAAGTTTTTCAATGGTATCGTGTTAGTTTGTATGTAAGTGTGTGAGGAGGTAGGTCGTTAACTCGTGATCTACTTTAAAGGTATAGCAAGTTAATGGGATTAAATGTGAAATCGAAATATTGTGGTATTTAAGTAAAAATACGATAATTTGGGAACGCTATCATTTCATGAGATAAAACTTGTTCAAATTGTTTGTTAAATGTTTAATAGTCAACATAAAAATATTTAAGCATGAATGTATTGGTGAGAAGTGAAATTTTATAGAAAACCGAATCGAAAATCGGATTTGTTCCGATTCCGTCGGGTTTTGTAATTTCGTATTTTTTTTTAGAAAAAGAGAGAGAGGTTAGAATGGGACTTACGGGTTTGGACAACACGAGAGTGATAAGGAAGAAGAGGGTTCGCCGGTACGTCGATTCGTCGCCGCGAGTTCCTAGCACGATCACCAGAAGTTCGCCATAGATTTCGTCGGAGCTTCGCCTTTCGCTCGTTTTCAAAGTACACAAGATCTCTTGGAATTTTGAGAGAGTGGGCACAGAAATTATGGATGAGAGGGTAGAGGGAAGGGGGTGTATTTATAGGGTTAGGCTAGGGTTAGGGTAGGTGTAGGGTTTTTAATAAAAAAATGTAAAAATATATATAAAAAAATCATTAAAAAATAGAGTAAATGGGGGTTAATGGGCTCTCTGTAACCGATCTGACTATTTAAAGTATGCAGGGGGGTTGAGAATAAAAAGATACCCAACTTCGATGTTGGGGACTCGGCCGTCCGGCCGAGTCCGGCCGGCGGCGCCGGCCCGAGTCTGCCGGTCCGCCGGCCGACTCGGCCGAGTCGGGTGGTCGGGGTGTGTGGGGTCGTCAGGTGTTGCTTCTGGTGCATTTACATTTTCATGTGTAGTAGGAAATTTGTGAGAAATGCACGTGTAACTGTTGGTATTCTAAAGAATCAAAAACAAAATAATATTAAAAATAATGTGGGGCATGGGATTTGAACTCTGGTGGCTTGGTTCAGCAGTGCAAGGTGTAATTATGGAGTGAAATAAATCTTTAAAGAGATATCAGTAATATTAAATACTCCAAGTAAACATTGAATTTAAATCAATTCTTTGTACATTAAAAATGGAGTTGTTACAATTAGCTCACTTAAGATTTCTTTTTTCACTTGTGTGCATATAGTATATATATGATATATATTATTGTACATTATTTTGTTTCATGCTTGATGCCACATGTGATATGGGTGTATGAGACTCACACCAAGCTTATGATAATGTATGGTTTTATTTATTTAAAGTTAATCAAAATTAGTAGGAAATTAGTCACATGCTTGGAAGCTTGGAGAAGCTTGTAGCATCTTTGATTTAGTCCACTAGTTTTGTTTTACTTGTAGATATTTATTAACCTAACCATTATTGTAACCCATGTTTTATTCTCTACATGAGTTAGTATATGACACTAACTCACCCATGGCTGCTATTCTCACCACATGAGTTCATTTCTCTCTTCTTGATTCTTAACTTGAGCTTCTTCTTCTTCATGAGAAAAAGCTTACTAGGTTTTCTCAAGGTGAGAAAATATTGTAAGAAAAATAAATCTAAGTGAGCCCATTTTCTAGTTCATCATCCTCTACTACTTGCCATTTAGTTTAGGGTGTTTGCTTCACTAATTTCACAATTAGTGAAGAGGTAGCATGAGCTTGAGTCTCTTCGACGTAGATCATCTTCGGCCTCGAAGACTTCGAACAAGCTTGTTCATTTCTCCGGGAGAACCCTTTCTAGAGTTTGGGAGATAACAACTCGCACCGAAGGGACTACTACACGGAGCTTTTGAAGTGAAGGACCCGTCTGCAAAGATTGCATTCCTCATTCACTTAGATGTAAAGTAGTTTACATATTGTTTCGTCGGATTTTCTAGTAACGATTCTAAGGTTAGGATTAGCTAGAACGGCAAATTTTTGAAATTGGCATGGATGATGCCTCCCGAAACCTTACTGCCGTGCTAGGAAACCCTGCATATTTGACTACCAGGATTATGATGCAGATTATACTAGTGAGGAAGAGGTAGTCGGTAAGTACATCCTTCAATTGATCTTAGTCGTGGGAGTATCGAGACGGGGCATCGATACTCCATAGTAGACTAGTGTATACGCTTCTCGACCCATACGATGGGCGATGGATGATCCCATATCCATTGGTGTTTGACATCAGAGATGGTATGCGGATGCTCAGTGGAGACTGAATACACTGAACGGACTAGCTAAGAACTCCTAGGTGGTATTTTACCTATCGTCAGATAGCAGTTCTCTGGTGACCCTGGTACAGGTTAGTCTGTCGACCAGAGATCGTCATAGAGTCTTGTGTGATTCCAACCGTGCTTTGATTTCCACCTTACCACGTTCAAGAGATCGTGCAAAACGGTGGTTTTTGGGTACAGTCCCGAGTCACATGGAGTCAATGAGTGATAGGAGGGGATTTCGTCTCTCCCGGTATTGGGGGTTGATTTTGCGCTATGCTTGATTGGCCATAACAGGAAATCCCTGACCAGGGTTGCTGAGATCTGCTGGTAAGTGTTATCAGTAGTTTCTTGAACCGTTATGGGCCTCACATCGGCATGACTTATCAGGCTATTGGGGTCTGACGTTTACCACTCTCAGGCTGAGATATGCGACATGTCAGATGAAGAGACCGGACTGTACAGTAGTATTACTTATTGGAATCGCGGGAGTATGAGTATGCTTGCTTGTTGATCTTCTGATCGCTCAATACCCGGGTGGCCGTTACATTTAGCAAACCGCTTGCGGCTTGTGGGTGACTGATATGATCACCACCTACTGCCGATCTATTGACGAGTCTTTAGAGTCCTACACAGAGGTTTCCTGGCTCAAGCGAAACGAAGTAGGAGCATATATGTGATATGTGAGGGGCCGAGATTAATGCTAGTATGTGATACCGCATTCTATTTTCGCGATATGTGATATCAGTCGGTTATATGTGATATAGCCGGGTTATCGAATCAAGTGTTGATTCGATAAGTTGATACATATGATATTAGTCTGTTGTATGTGATATAGCCGGATTATTAAATCAAGTGTTGATTTAATAATTTGATGTAGATTTATATATGTGATATATTAATTTACATTAACTAATATTAGCTCACTTAAGCATTTCTTTTTCTCACTAGTTTGTACACTTAATATATATGTGATATATATTATTGTGTCATACTTGTTGCTCTATGCAACATGGGTGTATGTGACTTACACCATGCAAATAATAACGAAGGGTTTTATTTATTTAAAGTAAATCAAAATTAGTTGGAAATTAGTCATGGTTGATGCTTAGTGGAAGCTTGTAGAATCCATTGACTTAGTCCACTAATTTTGTCTCATTCTAGATATTTATTAACCTAACCATTATTGTTAGCCATAGTTTAGTCTCTACATGAGTTAGTATATGATACTACTTCACCAATGGTTTCTATTCTCACCACTTGATTTATTCTTCACTTCATTCCATGGTTGCTTTCTTCGTCTCCTTCCTCAAGCTTTCTAGCTTCATGAGAGGTGAAGAAAATTAGTTAGAAAATTATTTCTAAAGTGAGCAAAATTCCTACTTCATCAACCTCTACTAGAGTAGCCCTTTAGTTTAGGTTGTTTGCTTCACTAATTCCATATTAGTGAAGAGGTAGCTTGGGTTTGTGTCTTCTCGACGTAGATCTTTTTCGGCCTCGAAGACTTCAAGCAAGCTTGTTCCTTTCTTCCTGTGGAGCATTTCTAAAGTCCCGGAGTTCACTACTTGGAATGAAGGGACTACTACACGGAGCTATTGAAGTGAAGTACCGGTCTACAAAGGTTGTATTCCTTGTTCACTTAGATATAAAGATGTTTACATTCTAGTTTTGTCGAATTCTCTAGTTAAGATTCTAGGTTAGGGTTCTTTAGCGCGCCAATTTTTTTAAAACGGCATGGACGATGCCTCCCGAAACCCAGTGGCGTGGCTAGGGAACCCAGTAGGGATAACCCCTTCAGGTATCGTGAGCCTCTTTGCAGATCCACTTGAGCTTAGGCTCATCCTGTCGAAGACTGAGGCGGCAGACGTGGATGACCCGTTGAGAGGGGCCATGGTGGTTGCAAGCCGATCGAGGACCGACTTCTTTGGAGCCTTTTGTGATGGCATTGAGGTATTGAAGCTTATTGGCGGGAGCATGGTCCCAAAAAACATTCCAGTGGTGGCCTGAGTCACATGTTCCACCGGCATTGCAAAGATGGAGGTCGCTTGGGGCCCATAAGTGACTCCTCCGGCGGGGACAGAGCGAAAGTTGCTGTTGCAGTTAGTACAGCTGGAGGCTATCGATATCTTCTTTTCTGCATAAGAGCAAGACACCAAATCTTAGTACCTTGAATCTAGGGGAAACCATATCAAACCGTGATTTGTTCGCGAACACGACACACGAAATGCAGAGTGGAAAGAGGAAAAGGTCCTACCGGGTGTGTCGGAATCTATTTACCGCCGAAAATGGGGATGAAATCGGGATGGATCGTCTTGCCTGAATTTGGGGGCAGATGCTATTTGGATTTATCGTCCACCTCTCCGAAGATGCCAAGTTGATTTATGACACCGTGTATTGGAGGTTTGGATGGATGCGGCCGTTGTAGCAGACTTCGTCAGATTCCCCCTCGTTGGCGAGGGTTTTTTGATTTTGGGGATGCTCTTCCCTGCAAGCGCAAGCCCCTGCAGTTAATTACGTTACCGCATTGCGATAACCACTTTCTCCTGCTACAGAAGTTCACTTCTTGTCGGGTGCGTTTGTTTTATTTTTTGTTGCCCATGGATTGTATACGGAGACTAATTTATGCTGTCGTCCGTAGGGCGTGGATTAGTCAAAATCCGCATATTTTTAGATTTGGGTTTGGGTTGATTTAAGGATCGTTAACTTTGTTTGAGATTAAAATCAACTTAAATGTTTGTTAAGGATACATAAGTCCGATCTTGAACTAAGATCTACTTAACAGGGGGTGTAGGATCATTTTGATCCAATAAAAGAGCATTTGAGCTCTATCATTTTAGTTTAGGAACGTTACGGTCCATAGATCACCATTTTTAGGGTGGGGGTTTAGTTTAAGGACGTTACGGTCCACAGCTAATTTAAGGACATTGCGGTCCATTGGGATATGCTCATGGGTTTGGGAGTGTACCAAAAGAGCTGTTGGTTGTCAAGACCCTCCATCTCTCTGAAGACGTTGAAGAATTACAACGACATGTATCAGAGGTATGGAGAGATGTACCCTTGAACCAAACTCCAGGTTGAAAGGAGAGATCATAGTGGAACGAATATCATTTTAGATGCCATGTGTTAGGAAATCATTAGTCATCTTTGGAACTAAGATCGATTTGGAGAGACCTGAGTATAGGAGGGCTCGGTTGATTGATGGTCAAAAGGTTATTGGCCTCGGAAGACTTGGCTAATTTAGGCTAAGGTTGGCCTCTCATAATGTTAAACACTAACATTTGCTCAGCGGTCACGTGCTCCCACGTGAGGCTCTAAAGCAGTGTTAAGCACTGAAATTTGGAGCGCTCACATGTGGCACGTAATGCACCTGAGAATTGGGCACTGCCACTTTGGATTTATTCCCTCTTTCTTTCATAAGTGCTAAGCACTATTGGGGTTCATTTGGGGTTACGTGAGGCGACCCAAAAATGGGAACTGTCTTTGTTGTATTCCCTTTTTCATTTATAAATACTAGGGGGTCAAGTGGGATCACGTGAGGTGCCCCAAAATGGGAACTATCTTTGGTTTATTCCCTTTTTCCTTTTATAAATGCTAAGTACTATTAGGAGGTCACGTGGGATCACGTGACTCGATTTCAGCTTTTCCTTTTTGTTCCTCGGAGGTGCTCATGTGGGAACACGTGATCTATCTTTATAGCGTTGAACTTTAATTATTTCCTTTATGTGCATAGAGATCTTGATCTGAGTTTTGAGAATTTCAGGTCACTTATTTTTATAAGAATTAAATTCTTATGCAGGGTTAAACCTTAGTTTTATCATAGGAATTAAATTCCTATATTTTTTGGAAGAATTAAATTCTTCAAACTTAGTTCTTTCCTTTAAGTTTTAAGTCTGCATGACAGAATCTCCCCGATGAGAATTAAATTCTCAACATGTGGAGAGATCTACTTCTGCAGACCTCAACCAGAGAAAGAACTAAGTTCTTTTTTTTAGAAGAGTTAAACTCTTGGAGTGGTGAAGAAGAGATAACATGATCTCTATGTCTTTCTTCTTACCTAGGGTTTCTTTTTCTAAAAGAGAGCTCTTCTTATTTTTTTTTGTTTCTCAAATCTTATGGGGATTTCCTCTGTTCCAGACTTGAAGTCTTAGGCCCTTTATATAGTAGAGGCAAGTCTGTTGATTTAGTTGAAGAAATCTCTCATTGAGAGATCCTTAATTGATTCGGGGATCTTATCCACCGTTGGATTTTTGATCCGAAGACTTCTGTTTTACATAAGATATTTTTCTTGTTTTTAACAAGATTAGGAAAATATTTCCCCAGAAAGAATTTTTCTGTAGATAGGTGATTTTTAATCACCATTGAATTTTTTAATCCAACGGTGCTCTGTTTTACAGAGAGTAATCTTTCTTATTTAGAAAGATTCAAGGAAATATTTTCCAAATAGGATTTTGATCCCTTTACTTAGAATTTAATTCTATCGGCTCAGAAGGCATTTAAGACCACTCACGTGTAGCACGTGACCCTACAGAGTTAAACTCATTTGCTTATATGCAACAGCCCAAAAAAGGCATCACGTGCTGACACGTTAGCTTCTCTGGCCTGTTATTTATTTAAAAAAGGCTCCTATATACTTTGTATATAGATGCTTACATGCTTGCACGTGAGGCTCAATTTCAGCTTTAATTGTTAAGCGCAATGCTTATGAATTTTGTTTATAGGCGCATCACGTGTGGGCACGTGATGCTCCATCAGGGGAATTTTTCCCATTGCTTTTTTCTTTCTTCTTTTTTTTATGCGGGAACAGGGCCATGGTCGTTGCCAAAGAGAGAGAAAAAAGAAACACTCAGCGTGCACTCTAACCTAGATCAGAATGGTTAATCATTTTATTTAATCCGGATGTCTCCCACTGTATCCTCAAATTCTCCTCCACACCTGAAAGAATATTAGTCGAGATCATCTAAAATCACCCGAGGAGTAAAGAAAACCATCAGTGGGAATCAGGATCCAACTATCATCGCATGATAACCTGATGGAATCCACACAAGTTATCACTCTCCAGAAGGTATGCGCATGCCTGGCAAGTTTCCTGTATGTTTGAAACTCCCGATGTGATTTTTACCTCATGCTCTTATGATCTTGACGAAGGCCAACAAATCATAAGTCGTATGCCAAGTTCTACGCATCATTGTCCAGGTTAATTTGAACCTACCCGTACATACCCTTCACGAAGGTCAACAAAGTAGTACAACTGTCCCAAACCAACGCATCTATCTATGCAAAAGAAAAGTAACAAACAACTACCATATACTATGCCTTGACTAAGGCCAACAAACATAGCATGAATACTAGGTGGTATTCGTCTGAAATGACGGAGGGCTACGGCTGGTTTTTGGCAAAAAACCTTTAACGTAATGAACTTGATATCGTTGAAGGAACTGGATAGCTTTATACAAATATATAGTGACGAAAACTTTTGCTAAAGAGGTCACTCCCGGTAAAGGGATCTCGGCACTTTCCTTGTGGAATGAGGTGCAGGATATTCCCACTGAAT
The DNA here is from genome assembly GCA_030015575.1 of Agapanthus africanus. Classification (NCBI taxonomy): domain Eukaryota; kingdom Viridiplantae; phylum Streptophyta; class Magnoliopsida; order Asparagales; family Amaryllidaceae; genus Agapanthus; species Agapanthus africanus. Next base: position 255,554,663 of record CM057342.1, on the reverse strand, counting down.
ATCTCGAATCAAAGCAAAAAGTAATCGACTATAGTGAAGTAATTACCTGACGCAAACTTCTTCCCAAGAGGTCACTCCCGGTGAAGGGATCTCGGCTCTTGTCTCGTCGAATGAGGTGCTGGATATTCATAACCGAATACCGCTGTACAAAACAAAAGAAAACGTCTTTATAATAACAGCTTTTGAAAATTATTCCAACAACATCGAATAGGTTTGTTTTCCTTGCATTGATCAAAATAAACGCAGTCACATCAGTTAATCACACAAGAAAAGAATGAAAATATGATGTACGTATATGCCATCCGCATTCGCCACTGGGCCCCGTCATCACCCGTTAGGTTACTTAACTAATGACAGAGCGGGGGCTGGACTAGCGTGGATGCAAAACATATACAACATCTACTAGTATATACATATATATATATATATATATAACAATATATAGTAATCGCTCCTGGCATGATATATGCAACATCATAGACAAGCGATAAGCATCACAGAACAATACAGATAATCTGGGAGCCCCGGGTTTCCTTTGAGCCGCAAGTGAAACCCGACGTTCCCTTGGTCGTGTGGATAGCCTATGCAATGAAAAACCTAGACCCATATGAGCGCGGCAAGTTATCCGCCAAAACCAGAAGTGAGGCAAACCCCTTCATCAAAGTGAATGGGCCACCCGGCACTTTATGGAATCCGGTAACTTGAGCACCTCTCCTTGGGTCAACCTGTACCCCCTATGAGTGCGGCGAATAACCTACCAATTCTAGAGTAAGGCCCCCTCCGTCTCAACGCCATGAGATGCGGACCCGTTGCCCTCCAGAACCCGGCTATCCGTGCACTCCATCGGGGGGTAATCCTAGTACAGAAAAGAAAAATATGTACACTGGTAACATCGATCTCAACCCGGTCATGCCCCAAACAAATAATATACAAGCAGGTAGTGATAGCAGTCCACATGTCGTATGCTCGCTCCGCGATATCAAATGTAAAAATGAAAGTAAACTGTACTATCATTGCACCCAAACTATCCACCACGACGATTCCGCAACAACCACATCACAACACAGAACATCAACGTGAATGTCACGTTCGCAAACCAGTCTAAAAGACATATAGAAATTAGACAAGTTGTACTGCTCTAATGACATTCACGGTCGCAGATAGTAATGCATGTACTGTAAAACTTTAACTAGTGTTAGAAATATCGACTTCAAAGCACCCCGAATAGCCCCTAAACTAATAGATAAAACTATATCCAAAAAGGGATAAACAAGCAATACCACTGTAACAATATTCCAGAGACTAGACAACACACCAAAATCCAAGTCCTCACTCCCCAAAAAAACCGGCCAGGCCGGATATAGGCTAGTTTCTCCGGGTCTAAAGTGGAGTTTTGAGCTCGTGTTTGGTGTGTGTTCTAGTGGTCGCCAGAGTAGTCTTCTGCAGTTGCTTAAATATTTTTAGAAGACCAAATAAAATTCGACAGAGAATGGAATACAAGTCGGTATTGTTTCAGAGTTGTTTCGGTTTTGATACGTTAACATCGTCTAAACAAACTAGTGTGAGGTTAATGACTTGGTTCTGATACCTTGTTGGGTTACGCCAGCGCCCCGGCCATCAATCCGTGGCCAAATGAGGAACAAAAACTTTAAAAACCCGGCGCTAACGGAACCTGATTTCCGTATCGTACCATTAACCCTACACTAGTTGTCTTAAAGGAGTTTAGAGAGGCTATACCGAATGATCCGTGTCCTTCGGTCTTCAACCTCTGTCCCAAGCTCCTCGCGACTTCCTCGATCATGTTTGATCTCGGGTCTCCCCACATCGAAGAAGGTCCACGTCGAGGGTTTGTAATACGGGCTCCGACCTCAAAACCGAAGCAACTCAGGTATCTAATTTGCTAGCCTTGATAGACAAGATGAAGTAGAGATAGTTTGTGATTACTTTGTCTCAATACATCCAGTGATTCTCAACCCATGAGAGGATTTGGGTGGAGGTTGAAGAAGATGCCATGGGAGTGAAGAAGTGTGAGCTCAAGAAAAGAAAAAGCAAGTGAAGAAATTGTGGCTACCTTTTTCTTTAGTTGTCTTGTGTGAGTTATTGTTGTGTGACATTTGTGAGTTGTGAGCACATAAAGAAAAGCCTCACAAGAAAAAAGATCTGCTTAAGGCAGCATAAAAAAATGAACACTGGTTTTGTAATTGCTTAAGGCAGCATAAAAAAAATATAGCGAGAGTGCTTTATCACCTAGTTCCTTAGACCAAATAGTTTGGGAGCCACTGCTAAGCCTTAGGTGTTGCAAGACGAGGAATTACGCCAAAATACGCGAGCACATTTTGTAATCGGTTGGTTAGTAGCTCAAGAAATATTAATGGTCGCATGAAGAATGTGTGAGCAATTCCATCTAAAATATTCACCAACTAAATAGTACTAAAGATGATGGACAAGAGTATGATAGCTTGAATTGAATTCTCTAAATGTAGGGATGTCTTTTACACACACGTAGGGATATATGATCAATGTTTGGAGGAAAGATAGGGAGGAAAACTAAAGACGATGTTTTATTGAAGGATGATGTGATTTCTAACATCTTTTCATGACCATTAAGATAGGGTTTATGACAACCGAAAAACTGATGTAGTTGGAAACTCTTATTTTCAAGTTCTTTCTTTTATAGTTCTTATTTTTGTATGTAACTTTCACTATCTTTCTTTCATCATAGGATTTTGTGGGTGTAATCTGCTGAAAACACTCAGGAGACAGCACTCCTCCTACTAGCGAACCTAGAGATTGAACAACTTGTTGCACGTACTCAGTGCAATCGTGTTGTCAACGAAAGTGTGCTACTTAGGTTTTTCTTTTTCTTTCTCTCTCTCTTGAATAAATAAGTTTGCTCGGGACAATCAAAGTAAAGTTTGGGGGTATTTAATTAGTCAAAAATATCGCACTTTTGATATGACATTTTCCTTACTTTTCTTAAATATCTAAATGTGTTTATTAAAAATATGACACATATGAGGGTTTATCTGTAAAAATACTATTTTCATATGTTTATATATTATAATTATCATTAAGAAGGAAAATATATACATATAATATTTGTATAATATTTTGATAATTTAAATATGCATATCATATCAAATATCCCTAATCAATATTCTTAAAATATTATATCATATCAAATTGGTTAGAATAATATCTCAAAAATACCAAATATTACTTACAATATTCTTTGAGATATGGCGCAAGCTTTGGCTTAGGTCAGGAGATCGAGATGTTGAGATATCGGAAATAAAAAATCTGCTGATATATTAAAGAAAATCGAAGAATCAATACTGGCAGAGACCCAGGAAATATTTTCAAGTTCCAGACATCAACTAAATTTCCATGGGTCACAAGAATAAAGCCCCAGAAATTTGCACCCAAGATCTCACCAACAAACCGCGGATCCACGGCCTATTTACCGAATCAGGAGTTCGGATTTTCAGGTTGTATTTGCTACAACTAACCCTAATTCTGGGGATGTTTGGTTTCTGTTTTTGGGGCTATATAAAGGACCGAGGTCTAAACATAGAAATCATCAATCTTTTACACTTGCTAATCACCGTCAAAGAACAAGTGATCCAAGACAGGTCCAAGATTCAACATGATAAAGCGACGTGAGATTCGACGGAATATCTACATTCGATAAGGCAGAGATCGAGAGCAACTTCTTCTTCCTCTTATAATCTAAACTTGAAGTTTGTACTTGTGAAGTTGATTAATAAAGGTATATCTCTAGTTTAATTAGTTTAATTATTTAGTTACATTATGAATATCATCTCTATCCGTTCTTTTATCACCATCATGCGCGAGTAATTCTCCGTTTGATAGAGTTCGTAGGATTAGGGTAGAACAATGGATGAGAAAATGTTTTAACTCCTTTTATGTCTTATGAAGTTTATAAACTTTAGCAAAATAAATGCTAACATCTTTGTCGGGTGCGCTACTAATTTATTTCTAGTCTCGACCGCGATTTGAGATCAGATTAACAATTGTTTTGTTAAGGGATAGACATGAATAGAGATCAATGAAAGGACAAGGGTCAATAGTGGGGAAACCCTAGTTTCTTCTAAGAACCCTAATCCTCATTCATCACCATCTATCTAGTAAATCTATTAATAGATAAAATGAGTAATCTTTATTAGTCATCCATGACTACTAAATCCGAACGAACCCTTGAAGCATTCTTCTTATAAAATCTATATCTGTATTCAAACTAGATCTGTATTCTACATCCGTATTTTGACATAGATCTAGAAACCATTCTCCACTATTATTTATTCCTCTATCCTTCCTCTTTTTTAACACGTCTAAAGTAAGATTGAAAGATTCCATATATCCCAGAGGACGACCTGTACTCATCTCGGTCTAGCTACATGCGACACCGTTATTGATTGCGATTACTACACACATAAAACAAATCAATCAAATGGCTCCATTGCCGAGGATACGTGCGTAATTTTTTATTCTTACTATTCTTGTTGAATTCTTATTCGATCTATATCATAAAACAAAACAAACCGCATCTTGCATATTTAACGATTAGTGTGCGATTTGTGCAAGAGAATCTGGACTCACTGTAGCGAGGAGATAAGGATTCGGAGACATTCATCAAGACCCAAAGAAGCAAAGGAGGCCACCTTATCAAAAAAATTTCAAACAACTCTCAACTCCGCGGCGGAACCGCGGCAAGAAGCGCGTTTTAGTGGCGGAACCGTGGCGGTGTTGGTGAGTTAGGGCTTCAATTTTCTATGGTAACTTTTTTATCTCTTTCTCTCTCTTCTGAAAAATCCAATAATATATTTTCTAAAGGATTCTTTGCAAAATATCGCCGCTCAAAAATCTTTTTGCTGTTTTGTTTTGCGGTTTGTTTTTGCATATTTTAATACGGACATTAAGGGGCAAAGACCAAATTCAGATTATGTGGGGATTTCATCACACTTCCTAAGCCCCACAAATCACAAAACGAGCATCAGCATCACCCTACATTAATTAAAAAATATCTAGATCAAGACTCTAAGGACCGTCGCGTTCAATAAGGATAGACGAAGGTCGTGGTTAATTTATCGCTTATCTGCATTACTTTTGTGGTGTCTAGGCAAGTGGTTACTTAATTAGGCCCGCTATTTTCGGTGATTCGTATAGCGGATACCTCTCATTTACCTGACACTTACCTGGCAACAAGAGTGATAAAGAGGTGGTATAGGATTGATCCTGCAGCTTGTCCTTTGGAAGTCTAGGAGCGGTCTAGAAACTTGACCTAGGTAACCTTAGTTCTAGGGCTTTATGTGCATTTTTTTATGGTTTGTGCCACGTCCGACACTTTTCAAAACAAACCAATATTTTTAAGTTCTCATACGCTGCCACGTGTGCTAAACCCGCTTAGTGCATGCACGGCTGGATACGGGATTCTAGTGCCCGTCTTCTCCGTGTTTCTGCTATTGACTCCGAAGTCAGTACATCTTCATCTTCCTTTTCCCCTCCACCCACCACATCGACCTTTTAGTTATATGTATGCTCTAGAGGCCATTATTGCACATATGATGTATATTATAGTGGATGCATGGACATAAACACACACACACACACACACACATATAGGACTTTCTTGCTCGACATGATAGTATGCTGTCTGGTTACTCTTTATCTTAACATGTTGACTGGTATTCTTTACTATCTTGCTCTCACATGTTGATAAAGCCCTTAGGATATGTACTTGACTACCAAGATTATGATGAGATCATACTAGTGGGGCCAGGGTGGTCCATAAGTACATCCTTTAGTAAGTTCCTAGTCGTGGGAATATCGAGACCAGGGCATCGATATTCCAGTGTAGACTAGTATGTACGTTTCTTGTCCCTTAGAGGGCGATAGTTAATCCCACAACCATTGGTGTGTGACATCAAAGATTGTACACATGTGCTCATTGGAGAATTGGTACACCGAACAGGAATAGAGATCAATAAAAGGACAAAGGTCAATAGTGGGGAAACCCTAGTTTGTTCCAAGAACCCTAATTCTCATTCATCACTATCTATCTAGTATTAAATCTATCAATAGATAAAAGGAGTAATCTTTATTAGTCTTCCATGACTACTAAATCCGAACGAACCCTAGAAGCTTTCTTCTTATAAAATCTATATCCGTATTCAAACTAGATCTGTATTCTACAACCGTATTTTGACGTAGATCTAGAAATCATTTTCCACTATTCTTTATTCCTCTATCCTTCCTCTTTTTCAACACGTCTAAAGTAAGATTGAAAGATTTCACATATCCCTGAGGACGACCCGTACTCATCTCGGTCTAGCTACACGCGACACCGTTATTGATTGCGGTTACTATACACATAAAACAGTTTTCGGGGAATGGGAGGTATCCCAATCTTGTTTCTATATGTCAAAGAGTTTTCGGGATACGCATATTTAGTTACGTTGATGACATGAGATGTTATGTGTTGCTATTGATATGATTCATTGGATCGTCCTGATTGAATAGCCGAGGATTTTATGTGAGATGCGAGTTTTTATATTTTCATTCATGTAAAATTCAATGTAATATTCTTTTATTGCGGCACTTCCGGGTTGAGAATGATGCCACCATCGTTGTATATTATTTACTTTTTCGCATTAGGAAAGACCCAAGGTGGGGAGCACAAGTAACCCGGTTCTAGAGTCCAGTGGGAGACCATCTCAAGGAGTTAAGACCGGGTTTCCTAACTCTAGAATTGACAGGGTTACTTGCCGCTCTCGTAGGGGGTCTAGGGATGTGGGTTTGGCTATTCATCATGACTGTGGAATCTGTGTTTTACATTATTTGTTAAATTTAAAACACAGACATCCTACTATATCTAATATTTCATATGTTGCTTCTGCTGCTTGATTCTTTGATGTTGATCATATAACTGCGTGAGACGAATGTAATATTATATATATGATATATAATAAACGTTACTTATATTTTGCACCTGCTCTAGTCCATCCCCCGCTCTGCCGGTAGTTATGTAACCTAACAGTGCATGACGTGGCCCCATGGAGAATGAGGATGGCATAAGCGTACGTTCTATTTTCGTTTCATTTTTCTGTAATGTTTAGAAAACATTAATTGATGGGACTTCATTAATGAGTTTAATGAAAACAAGGAAACCAAACGATGTTGTAGAATCAAATTTTCAAAAAGGGTAGCTCTAGTTTTTGCTTTGCATAGTGGTATTCCTTGATGAATATCCAGCACCTCATTCGATGAGGAAAGAGCCGAGATCCCTTCACCGGGAGTTACCTCTTTAGCGAAACTAGCAAATGGTACAACCCACTCGGTTTTGTTTTTTGATTGATTCTATAGTTCTTGCTTTGCATAATGGTATTCATGAATATCCAGAACCTCATTCGATGAGGAAAGAGCCGAGATCCCTTCACCGGGAGTGACCTCTTTAGCGAAGCTAGAAAAGCCTCTAAAGCACTCCTTTATAAAATCACTAGATTCTACAACGATATCAAGTTCATTACGCTCATAGTTTTCTTAAAAATCTGCGTAGCCCTCCGTCATTTCAAATAAGTACTATTTAGTATTCGTGTTGCGTTTGTTGACCTTGTCAAGGCGTAGTGTGCGGTAGCCGATTAGTGCTTATCTACCAGCATGAGATGCGATTGGGTTAGGGTAGTCGTGCGGCCTTGTTGACCTTTTCAAGGGTCGTGCGGGTGGGTTTAATTCAATCATGAAATGACAGGTAGAACTTGACTAGCGCTTATGGTTTGTTGACCTTGTCAAGGTCATAAGTGGTTAGGGGTAAAAACATTATCGGGAATTTCAAGTGTTGAAATTTGTAATGAGATTGCATACCTTCGATATGATAGTTGGATCTCAATACCCACTGCGAGTAAAAGTTACTCCTGCGAGAGTTTTACACATCACAATTAGCCGATCAAGTAGGTGTCTAGAAAGATGTTAACGGGGTTACGCCCCTAGGAAAATGAGGTTTATTTTAATTAGGTCCGTACGAAAGCACGGGGAAGCTCCCTCAAAGTACCGACAGTAGCCTGGCTGAAAGATTGGCGAACTTGTAGGGTGTAATTAATCCCGGCTAGTCTTACCTCTTAGGGTTTGAAGGAACATTTGATAAAACCAGTGAGAGCCATTCTGATTAGATAAGATAATAACCAATCTAATCTTGCAAGAGCATATGCTAAGCGTTTTCTTCTCTCTCTCTCCAGGCAGCAACCAATGTCAGGCCTTAATCAAGATAATAATATGGATATATTGACCGAACCCGCTTGTTATACTGAGCAAGGGGACATTGGTCCCGCTCCATCTTATGAGTGTTATAAGTATGAGCAAGGGATAGGGGAATATCAGGATTCCCACACCACCCATACGAAGAAACGGCATGTTGAGGCATCTTCTTAGGGTGTGTTTGTTACTGAGAACCGTTTCTCAGTTTGTTCTACATCCTGGGTATTGGATACCGGATCAGGATCCCACATATATAATTTGTTACATGTGCTAAAGAATGGCAGAGAACTGGGACAGGGTGATAAATCCCTAATAGTAGGGAATGGTGCAATTGTTGCAGCCAAGGCAGTTAGCGATTATCACCTTGTATTACCAGCTGGTAATACATTAATTCTGAACGACCGTTACTACGTACCAAAGATGATATGCAACATTATATCGGTTTCTTTACTAACTAAAGAAGGATATAATCTCACATTAGAGGATAATGTTATGAACATTTTCAAGAATCAATTGTTGATTGGATCTGGTATGTTATATAACGGTATATACGTTCTTAATCAAAGTACAGTTCTTAACGTACAGAACACAAATAAGAGGAAAAGTTCAGAAATGAACAAAACCTTCTTGTGGCACTGTATACTAGGTCATATCAAGGTGACAAGACTGGCTAAGTTGCATAAGAATTGATATTTGAATCCGTTCAAATTTTTATCTTATGAAACTTGCCAGTCATGTCTCAAAGGCAAGATGACCAAAACTCCGTTTACTGGACAGGGAGAAAGAGCTAGTGAACTCTTGGGATTGATACATAGTGATGTATGCGGTCCTATGTCTACACATGCCAGGAATGGTTTTTCGTACTTTATTACATTCACCGATGATCTCTCAAGGTTCGGACATATGTTCTTGTTGAAACACAAGTCTGAAGCTTTTGAGAGATTTAAGGAATATAAGTGCGATGTCGAAAACCAGACGGGCAAAAGTATTAAAATCCTATAATCTGATTGAGGAGGAGAATACTTGAGCGGGGAATTCCGTGATTATCTAAAAGAGAATGGGATTCTCTCTCAGCTTACTCCTCCGTATACGCCACAGCACAACGGTGTATCGGAGCGGAGGAATCACACTCTATTAGATATGGTGCGCTCTATGATGAGTACTGCTGAGTTGCCTATTTCTTTTTGGGGTTATGCGCTTGAGACAGCAACATATCTATTGAATCAAGTTCCATCAAAATCTGTGCCTAAAACACCATATGAGATATGGAGTGGAATGAGACCATATCTTAAACGAGTTAAGATATGGGGTTGTCCGGTCTATGTCAAAAGGAAAAATCCGGAAAAACTCCAGGAAAGGTCGGTTCTGTGTAAGTTTGTAGGATATCCAAAGAATTCGTATGGATATCTTTTCTACCATATAGAGGAACAAAAGGTGTTTGTTGCTTAACATGTCACCTTTTTAGAAAAGGAATTTCTTGTAAAAGAAATTAGTGGCAGTGAGGTAGAACTGGAAGAAGTTCCAGTAACACAGACTACAACTAAAAATTTAGTGGAACCAGAGGATCCAATAGTACCCAACGAACCCCAGCCACTTCGCAGATCTAGTAGGGTTCCTCATCCACCTGAGAGATACTACGGTTTTCTAATAGCTGGTGGGAGCGAGGATTGCATCATGGAAGATGATGACCCTACTAGTTTTGAGTAGGCCATCACAAGTAGAGACTCTGTGAAATGGTTGGATGTTATGCGATCCGAGATGGAATCCATGTACACCAACCAAGTATGGACTTTGGAATTTGCTGCTGAAGGGGTAAAACCCATTGGGAGCAAGTGGATCTTCAAAAATAAGTTTGGTGTAGATGGAAAAGTTGAGACTTTCAAAGCTAGACTTGTGGTAAAAGGTTTTCATCAACGACCTGACGTCGACTATGATGAAACCTTTTCCCCTGTCGCTATGCTTAAGTCCATCAGGATCCTACTTGCCATTGCTGCATACCATAACTACGAAATCTGGCAGATGGACGTCAAGACCACTTTTCTAAATGGTGATTTAGAAGAGAGCGTGTACATGACACAGCCAGAGGGCTTCGTAGACAGTCGGAGCAGCGGAAAGGTGTGCAAGCTGCTTAAATCCATCTGCAGATTAAAGCAGCCATCGCGGAGTTGGAACATCTATTTTGATGAAGCTATCAAAGAGTTTCACTTTATCAAAAATATAGATGAACCTTGTATATATAAGAAGGCTGTAGAGTGTAAAGTGATCTTCCTCGTATTGTACGTGGATGACATTCTCTTGATAGGAAACGATGTTCCTATGCTACACTTGGTGAAGCTCTTCTTATCACTCAAGTTCTCCATGAAAGATCTTGGAGATGCCTCCTACATTCTTGGGATAAAGATCTATAGAGATAGATCTAAACAGATGTTGGGACTGTCCCAATCCAGGTACATAGACACCATACTAAAGAGGTTTAGTATGGAAGATTCCAAGCGAGATAATGTACCCGCTTGTTTAAGAATCACTCTCTCTAAAGAGATGTCTCCCAAGATAGATTTGGAGAGGGCTCGCATGCAAGGGATACCCTATGCTTCGGCAGTAGGCTCTATCATGTATGCGATGTTATGTACCAGATCGGATGTAGCTTACTCACTAGGTGTTGTGAGCAGGTATCAATCAGATCCTGAGGAGAAACACTGGACAGCTATGAAGAACATTCTTAAGTACTTGAGAAGGACTAAAGAAATGTTCTTGGTGTATGGTAACGGTGAACTCCAAGTGGAGTCCTTTACCGATTTGGGCTTCCAAAGTGATAAGGACGACAGTAAGTCGGTCTCGGGTTTTGTATTTACCCTCAACGGAGGGGCGGTGTGTTGGAAGAGTTCCAAGCAAAACACCATAGTAGACTCGACGATGGAGGCTGAATACATCGCTGCCAACGATGCTGCCAAAGAAGCTGTCTGGATGAAGAAGTTCATTGCTGAGCTTGGTGTGGTTCCATCCATTGAGCATCCAATACATGTGTATTGTGATAACAATGGAGCGGTGGATTTGGCCAAGGAACCCAGGTCCCATCAGAGATCCAGACATATTTTGAGACGGTATTACCTGATCAGGGAGATAGTAGATCGCCGGGAGATCGAGGTCATGAGAGTTGATATGAAGGACAACGTAGCAGATCCACTCACAAATGCCCTCCCCCACATACAATTTGAGAGCCTTTTTGGGATGTTGGGTATTTGATACTACAACACATGCCCTTAGCGCAAGTGGGAGATTGTTGGTTATGTGTATGCCCTAGAGGCCATTATTGTACATATGATGTATATTATAGTGGATGCATGGACATATATATATATATATATATATATATATATATATATATATATGTAGAACTTTCTTGCTCGACATGATAGTATTCTATCTGGTTACTCTTTATCTTAACATGTTGACTGGTATTCTTTACTGTCTTGCTCTCACATGTTGATAAAGCCCTTAGGATATGTACTTGACTACCAGGATTATGTTGAGATCATACTAGTGGGGCTAGGGTGGTCCACAAGTACATCCTTTAATAAATTCCTAATCGTGGGAATATCGAGACCAGGGCATCGATATTCCAGCGTAGACTAGTGTGTACGTTTCTTGTCCCTTAGAGGGCGATGGTTGATCCTACAACCATTGATGTGTGACATCAAAGATTGTACACAGGTGCTCATTGGAGAATGGGTACACCGAACAAGACTCGTTAATGACTCCTATGTGGTAGTATACCTATCGTCAGATAGCAGTCCTCTGGTGACACTGGTACAGGTTAGTCTGTAGACCCGAGATCGTCATAGAGTCTTGTGTGGCTCCCACTGTGCTTTGATTTCCTCCCTTCCACGGCTCAAAGGAGTCGTGAAAATAGGTGGATTTTAGGTACAGTCCCGAGTCACATGGAGGCAATGAGCGATAGGAGGGGTTTCGTCTCTCCCGGTATTAGGGGTTGATGTTGCGCTATGCTCGATTGGCTATAACTAGAAGTCCCTGGCCAGGGCTGCTGCTGAGATTTACTGATAAGAGTTATCGGTAGTTTCTCAAACCGTTATAGGCCAGACATCGGCATGACTTATCACGTTACCGAGGAATGGCGTTTACCACCCCTAGACATGATATGCGACTTATCAAACGAAGAGAACGGACTGTACGGTAGTGTTACTGATAGGCTTCATGGAAAGTATGGACGAGCTTGCTTGTTGATCTTCATATTGCTCAATACCCGGGTGCTGTTACGTCCAGCTAGTACCGCTGACAGCTTGTAGGTGACTGATGTGATCATCACCTACTGCTGGCGTATTGACGAGTCTTTAGAGTCCCACACAAAAGTTTCCTGGTTTAAGCGAAACGAAGTAGGACACATATGCGATATGTGTGTGGGCCTGATTAAATATGTGTATGTGATACCGTATTATAATCTGGAAGTTATCTGTTATCGGTTCGGTTATATGTGATATAACAAAATTTTCGAATCAAGTGTTGATTTGATAATGTGATATACAGATAAATGATATTAGCCGGTCATATGTGATATAACCGAATTATTAAATCATGTGTTAATTTAATAATGTGATATATATTATATGTGATATAATTATATCTTAACTAATATCATTAGCTCACTAATTAATCTTCATTATATATATATTAATATACATGATACACACACACACACACACAATAATGAAGCATGCTTGATTTTCTATTTTTGTGAAAAATAGAAAAGAGGTGGAAAATGAGAGCATGGGGTTTATTCATAGTTTATTCGTCTTGACTCACTATTCAAGTATGGTTACAATTTTATATTGCAAAATTCCATGCTTGAATGAGTAGGGGTCAAGTGTTGCCATTCATTCTTACCTCATTTCAACACTTAGCCATTTTCCATGCTTGCTTCTTCTTGAGCTCTCTAGCACTCTTCTTCCTCCTCAATTGCTTCAAAAATCCAAACCCTCACATGTGATGCGAATCATGGATTTTTGAATACATTAGTGAGCAAATCTAATCCCCTACTTCATCATTCTACACTTGACTAGCTATCAAGTGTAGAGTGTTTTCTTCACCGAAGTGTTTAGTGAGGAAAGAGCTTGACCTAGTGAGCTTCGGGTGGATCTTCTTCGATGTGAAGATCTATAAAGAGGTTTGTTCAACTTGAAGTGAAGTCTAGAGGAGTCAAGAGGACTACTACAAGGAGGTTAAGAAGAGAAGGACTTGATCCTATAGGATATATCTCCTTAAACTTTCTTAAGTTGTTCACATCACATAGCTTAAAACCCTAAAATTCTAGTAATGATCTTGTTAGTCTAACTTAGCACCTAGAAAAATTTAAGATGTGGCATGCTTGATGCCTCTAGAACCTCATAGTGTTGTTAAGGTAGACTTTCACGACCGAGATGGACGGTTCTCCATCAGATTTTACCACCACCATCCTTCCACCACCCGTCGGTGCGCAGAATCCATCGCACATCTCTGTTCAAGAAAGATGTTACCCCAAGCGCGGACCCCTTCCTACCTATCTATCTATTCCACCAGCCAATAGGGATAATTTTGAAATTAAACCCCACTTCATCAAACTGTTGCTTAAATTTCACGGGCTTGAATCCGAAGAAGCATACGTTTTTATAAAAAAATTCGAAACGTATGCGCAATGATGGGTACGTCACAACTGTCTGTGGATGCTATGTGCTTATGTCTTCTCCCTTTTACTTTGTATGATCTAGCAGAAAAATGGCTTTATAACACTGCCTCAAATTCTATTTCCAAATGGGATGAATTCATTGTAGCATTCCTTAAGAAACTTTATCCCAATCATAAGACCGCCCGCGTTCGAAGCGAGATTAACCAGTTTACCTAATTTCCTAATGAACCATTTTGGAAATACTTTGAACGGTTTAAGGATCTTCTTTTACAATGCCCTCATCACAGAATCAATAGATGGGACCTTTGTCACATTATATACGAGGGTGTTGATCCAACAACAAAACGGATGCTTGAAACGATGTGTCAATGTCATTTCCTGTGTAAAGATGATGGTGAAGCTTGGCAATTTCTGGAAAATCTCGCTGAACAAACCCTGCAGTGGGAAAGCGTTAGACCTGCATCGTCTAGGGGAGGTATCCATCAGCTCGATATTTCCATCGTAGTGAAAACCGAAATTGCCGCGATACAAAAGAAACTTGATGCTATAGAAAACAAAGTCTCTTCAGCCTCCCTAAACCAATTTACGCTTCCCAAAACTGTGTAAGGTTGCTGTTCCAACCCATCACATCTAACGGAAGAATGTCCTTTGTGTCCACCATTTCAAGGTCAAGAAAAAATTAATGCTACTTTTCGGCAACGACCTCAAAACGATCTTTATTCTTCAGCATATAATCAGGGATGGAGGAATCATCTTAATTTTTCTTGGAACCAAAAACAAAACCAAAATCAAAACTAGTTCCAAAGAAATTATCAAAGACCTCCTCCACAGCAACAACAACCACACCCACAGAATCAGCACCCCTTTCATTCGCAACCTTTTCAAAATCCGGCCAACAATTCTACACCTTATAATAATTCTTTCCAAACGGCCGGTAGCGAAAACTCATTTGCACTCGAACGAAGCATGGATATGTTTATTAAACATTCCATGCAATCGACGGATGAAATAAAGTCTTCAATCCAAACATTAACACAGACCACCACGTCCCATGGTGAAAGTATAAAATTGATAGAGGCACAACTTGCACAAATAAATGTTGCGATGAGTGCGAGAGAAAAAGGGAAACTTCCATCTTAATCCATACCTAATCTTTGCCACTCACAAAGTTATAATGTGAGTGATGTTACCACGTTGAGATCAGGAAGAGTGCTGGATAACTAAGTGGGTGAACACATTGATGACGTTGATGATATTAATGATACCCCGGCTTCTACTTCATCTCCTATTTCGTCTATTCCACCACCTTCTTTCAAGCCTATACTCCATTTTACCCAAGGCTCGAACACTCAGCCCACTTCCTCGAGTTAACGTAAAACAATCCCAACTCTAATTCTGAGATCCATTCCATCCTCACAATCCTCTCCAATTTTGGACCCAACTCTTATTGATTAAGCACCTTATCCAAACAGGTTAAGGGGCAACAGACCAAATCCACAAATGAAGAAGATCATGGAATTTTTTAAGCAAGTTAACATAAACATTCCTCTCCTAGCTGCTATTCAACAAGTTCCGTCTTATGCAAAAATTCTAAAGGACTTGTGCACTAGAAAGAGAAAAACTCAAGTGCCTAAAAAAGTTTTCTTAGCGAGTAATGTAAGCCCTTCTTTTACCCAACAACTACCCAAGAAACGAAAGGACCCCAGAAGTCCTACCATATCTATTTCTATTAGGGTAAAGATATCAATCGTGCTCTACTCGATTTAGGCGCTAGTGTTAACTTGCTTCCGTATTCTTTATATGAGCAATTAAGAATCGGAGAGTTAAAACCGGCGCACTGCACTCTTCAGATGGCCGATCGATCTATCACCCAACCTAGGGGTGAGCTAGAAGATGTGTTAATCAATGTCGGGGAATTTATATTCCCTGTGGACTTTATCGTTATTGATACACAGACTGTAGGGAACCTACGAAACTAAATTCCGGTGATTTTAGGTCGACCTTTTCTTGCGACTTCCAACACAATAATCAATTGTCGAAACGGCTTTATGACCCTATCCTTCGGGAAGATGTCAATTGAGCCTAATATTTACAAGTTGGGAAGTGAACACTCCAAACTCTATGCTCAAGTATTATCCGTCGAAGTGATAAATTTCGACAGTAGCGAATTTGAACATCTTCATGATTTTGATCTTGACTCCGCTATTACGTTGTTATTCACTTACGGACACTTCTATCAAGCTGTCCGGGTCAACATCTAACGCTGAATATGAACCTTTTATGGAGTCCGAGCATCATCCCATTCTTTCCGATAAGATTATTATTCGGGATATCGATGAAAGCTTTGAAGAAATTTTTGCTGAAGAACTCGCATTCTTAGAAAATATGGGTGTTGTGATGAATTAAGCTCAACACAAAAAAGTTGAACCACCAACCCTTCTTCTTATCAATAACGAGAATGCGAGTAATCCACCATCATTGTTTCGTCTCTATAAACCGAGACGTAAACACGTTCTATTCCACCCCTTATCCCCTTCCCATTTCTTCACGTCGATAGATGGCATGTTCTTCTACTAACCAGCGCGTTACATCGATACAATATTTGAATGGTTGGTGTTGACTTTTGGTCTTTGTAAAGTTTTGCATAGACCAATAATTTTAACCCCCATTATAATTTTAAATGCTTAATACGATTTTACTCAAGTTTGGGGGGGGAGGGCTATATTTTAGCTCTTGAAAGAAAATTTTTATAAAATTGTGAGCCAAAAATAAGTTTGGTGATGATTTCACTTTCATTATTTCTTGTCCCCGTTACTTGTCCTCCCAAGTCTACAGTTTTTTTAAGCTTGACAGATGACATCAGTGAGGATACTGCTGCAAACAGGTTTGGGAGAGGTTTATGCTTATTCACGCATTATTTTGCATCATACTATATATAAGCAAAAAAAAATTGATAATGAAAGTTTGAAAGTGAAAATTTACATATGAAAGATAGAAATAGTTTGAGAAAAGCAAGAAACCTAGATGTTTTCTTTAACGAAACTAGTAATAAATAGTTATGAGCCGTTGTCCCAAGGGTTAGTAAGATGAAGGAAATTACTAATCTGAGAATAAAAATAAGTCTGAAAAATAGTCCATATTCTTAAGTCCAAACATTTGAACGTTGATACCCTACTGTACGTACTTACACAAATCTTGAAATTTGGGATAGTAGAGGATACCTTGTAATGCTCTTGTCTAAAATCCTTAGTATGAAGGAAAATAAAATAAAATATAAGTGGTGAAGAAAAAATGAACACTGGTTTTTTAATTGTTTAAGGCAGCATAAAAAAAATACAGCGAGGGTGCTTTATAACCTAGTGCCTTAGACCAATTGGTTTGGGAGCCACTGCTAAGGCTTAGGTGTTGTAAGATGAGGAATTACACCTTAATACGCGAGCATATTTTGTAATTGGTTGGTTAGTGCCTCAAGAAGTATTAACGATCGCTTGAAGAATGTGTGAGCAATTCCATTTAAAGCATTCACCAACTAAAAAGTACTAAGGAAGATGGACACGAGTATGATAGCTTGAATTGAATTCTCTAAATGTAGGGATGTTTTTTACACACACGTAGGGGTATATGATCAATGTTTGGAGGAAAGATAGGGAGGAAAACTAAAGACGATGTTTTATTGAAGGATGATGTGATTTCTGACATCTTTTCATGACCATTAAGATAGGTTTCATGACAACCGAAAAACTGATGTAGTTGGAAACTCTTATTTTCAAGTTCTTTCTTTTATAGTTCTTATTTTTGTATGTAACTTTCACTATCTTTCTTTTATCATAGGATTTTGTGGGTGTAATCTGCTGAAAACACTCAGGAGACAACACTCCTCCTACTAGCGAACCTAGAGATTGAACAGCTTGTTGCACGTACTCAGTGCAATCGTGTTGTCAACGAAAGTGTGCTACTTAGGTTTTTATTTTTCTTTCTCCCTCTCTTGAATACATAAGTTTGCTCGGGACGACCAAAGTTAAGGTTGGGGGTATTTGTTCAGTCGAAAATATCGCACTTTTGATATGACATTTTCCTTACTTTTCTTAAATATCTAAAGGTGTTTATTATAAATACGACACATATGAGGGTTTATCTGTAAAAATAATATTTTCATATGTTTATATATTATAATTACCATTATGAAGGAAAATATATGCATATAATATTTATATAATATTTTGATAATTTAAATATGCATATTATATCAAATATCCTTAATCAATATTTTTAAAATATAATATCATATCAAATTGGTTAGGATAATATCTCAAAGTACCAAATATTACTAACATTATTCTTTGAGATATGGTGCAAACTTTGGCTCAGGTCAGGAGATCGAGATGTTGAGCTATCGGAAATCAAAAATCTGAAAATCTGCCGAAATATTAAAGAAAATTGAAGAATCAATACTGGCAGAGACTCAGGAAATATTTTCAAGTTCCAGACATCAACTAAATCTCCATGTGTTACAAGAATAAAGCCCCAGAAATTTGCACCCAAGATCTTACTAACAGACCGCGGATGTGCAGCCAAACCATGCAATATGCGGCGGATCCGCGTCCGATTCACCGAATCAGGAGTTAGGATTTTCAGGTTGTATTTGCTACAACTAACCCTAATTCTGGGGATCTTTGGTTTCTGGTTTTGGGGCTATATAAAGGACCGAGTGCTAAACTTAAAATTCATCAATCTTTTACACAAGGTAATCACCGTCAAAAAACAAGTGATCCAAGACAAGTCCAAGATTCGACGTGATAAAGCGATGTAAGATTCGACAGAACATCTACATCCGATAAGGCAGAGATCAATAGCAACTTCTTCTTCTCTTGTAATCTAAACTTGAAGTTTGTACTTGTGAAGTTGATTAATAAAGGTAGACCTTTAGTTTAATTAGTTTAATTATTTAGTTAAATTATGAATTTTACCTCTATCCGTTCTTCTATCACCATCATGCGCGAGTAATTCTCTGCTTAATACGGTTTGTAGGATTAAGGTAGAACAATGGATAAGAAAATGTTTTAACTCCTTCTAAGTCTTATGATGTTTATAAATTTTAGCAAAATAAATGTTAATATCTTTATCGGGTGCGCTACCAATTTATTGCTAGTCTCGACCGCGATTTGAGATTAGATTAACAATTGTTTTGTTAAAGGCTATACATGAATAGAGATCAATGAAAGGACAAGGTTCAATAGTGGGGAAACCCTAGTTTCTTCCAAGAACCCTAATCCTCATTCATCACTATCTATCTAGTATTAAATCTATCAATAGATAAAATGAGTAATCTTTATTAGTCATCCATGACTACTGAATCCGAACGAACCCTACAAGCATTCTTCTATAAAATCTATATCTGTATTCAAACTAGATCTGTATTCTACATCCGTATTTTGACATAGATCTAGAAACCATTCTCCACAATTCTTTATTCCTCTATCCTTCCTCCGTTTCAACATGTCTAAAGTAAGATTGAAAGATTCCATATATCCCTGAGGACGACCCGTACTCATCTCGGTCTAGCAACATGCGACACCGTTATTGATTGCGGTTACTACACACATAAAACAAATCAATCAAATGGCGCCGTTGCTAGGGATACGTGAGTAATTTTTTATTCTTACTATTCGTATTGAATTCTTATTCGATCTATATCATAAAACAAAACAAACCGCATCTTGCATATTTAACGATTGGTGTGTGATTTTTGCGAGGGAATCTGGAGTCATTGTATTGAGGAGATAAGGATTCAGAGACATTATCAAGACCCAGAGAAGCTGTTAGTGTATATGCCCTAGGGGCCATTATTGTATCATACTTGTATGTATATTACTTAATGGAAGCTTGGGATATTCACAGTTGTATATACAGTCTTGCTAAAAATTGTAGTATGCTACTTGGTTTGAGTCTATTTTAATATGTGCATATGTTTCTTGTTACGTATCACTTATACATATTAGTAGAGCCCATAGGATCTTTGCTTGATTACCAGCATTGTGATGGCAGTCACACTAGTGGGGGCTGGGTAGTCTGTAAGCAACATCCTATACAGGTCCCTGGTGTTAGTTATATGTATGCCCTAGAGGCCATTACTGTACATATGATGTATATTGTAATGGATGCTTGGACATATATAGGGAGGACTTTCTTGCTCGACATGATAGTATGCTATCTGGTTACTCTTTACCTTAACGTGTACACTGATTGTCTCTCTGTTACATGTTGGTAAAGCCCTCAGGATGTGTACTTGACTGCCTGGACTATGATGCGGATCATACTAGTGGGGACATGGTAGTCCATAAGTACATCCGTCAAGGTCCCTAGTCGTGGGTGTATCGAGACAGGGCATCGATGCACCAGAGTAGACTAGCGTATACGCATCTTGACCCATATGATGGGCGATGGATGATCCCATATCCATCGGTGTTTGACATCAAGGATGGTGTACGGGTGCTTAGTGGAGACTGGGTACACTGGACGGACTCGCCGAGAAATCCCAGATGGTATTATACCTTACGTCCGATGGCAGTTCTCCGGTGATACTGGTACAGAGTAGTCTGCTGACCCGAGATCGTCATAGAGTCTTGTGTGATTCCCACTGTATTTTGATTTCCATCATACCACGTCCAAGAGGGCATGCAAAAAGGTGGCTTTTGGGTATAGTCCCGAATCATATAGAGGCAATGAGAGATAGGAGGGGGTTCGTCTCACCCGGTATAGGGAGTTGATGTTGCGCTGTATTCGATTGGCTATAACCGGAAATCCCTGGCCAGGGTTGCTGAGATTTACTGGTTACTGTTATCAGTAGTTTCTCGAACTGTTATAGACCTCATATCAACACAAATTATCGAGCTACTGGGGTCTGACGTTTACCACCCCTAGGCGAGATATGCGACATATCAGATGACGAGACCGGACTGTACGGGAGTGTTACTGATTGGATTCACAGGAGAATGTACAGGCTTGCTTTTTGATCTTCTAAGCGCTCAATACCTGGGTTGCTGTTACGTTTAGCTGACCGCTTGCAGCTTGTGGGTGTTTGATATGATCATCACCTACTGCCGGCGTATTGACGATTCTTTAGAGTCCTACACAGAGGTTTCTTGGCTCAGGCAAAACAGAGTAGGAGCACATATATGATATGTACGGGACTGAGGATAATGCGGTCTGTGATACCGTATTGGATTCTCGCGATATGAGATATCGGCCGGGTATATGTGATATAGCCGGGTCATCGTATTAATCGGTTATATACGATATAGCCGGATTGTCGGATCAAGTGTTGATTCGATAATTTAATGTATAATAATATATATGATATATTAAATTACATTAACTAGTATTAGCTCACTAAAAGATTCATTTTCTCACGGGATAATACATTGATATATATGCGATATATGTTAATTGTATTATTTTCTATTGTTACAAAATATATTGTATATGTAATATATAATATTGAACATGTTAGGGTTACAAATTTAACAATGGATTAGGGTTTAAACTTGGTTAGGGTTTGGATTAGGGTTAGCTTTTGCATGAAGCTTCCATGAAGCTTCATGAAGCTTTGACTTTGTGGTTTCTTGATATTTTTTGTGAGATATTATGTTAACCCAATCCAAACCATTAACTCTAGTTAACTCTCTACAAGGGTCAACTCTTTCATGCTTAACCCTTGGTTAGATTTGTAACCACTACAATAATTCATTGTTCATCACAAAAGGATTAAGTTATCATCTTCATTCATATTCTTCTTGCTTGAGTTTCTTCTTGAAAATGCTTTCTTTTGTGATGAAAGTGAGTGAGAAAAAGATTATAAATGAGAGCAAAAATCCTACTTCATCATCCTCATCTATCCTTGCCATTTAGATGAGGGTGTTCACTTCATATTATGAGTGTTAGCTTGTGTTAATGAAACTTCAAGGTAGATCATCTTTGTTATCGAAGATCGGAAGCAAGACTGCATCTTTCTCTTCGTGAAGCCTCTCGAGAGTCCGGAACACGATGATCGCAGCGAAGGGACCTCAACACGGAGCTTAAGAAGTGAAGGACCGGATCTACAAAGGTTGTAATCCCTCTCACTTAGTGTTAAAGAGTTTAACATGCTTGTTTTTGCCTAAGCCCTAGTTTAAAGATCCGGCTTCGGGTTGTTCGGCACGGCTAATTTTTAAATCGGGCATGGTTGATACCTCGTAGAACCTTGTGCGCGTGCCTAGCAACCCTACAGTGGTATCAGAGCCAAGCTAGAGCTTTAGGCGAAGTCTAGACGAAGTTTAAAGTCCGATCGAACCCGAAAACCCCGATGTAAACTCTTCTCTGTACATTTTTTGAAAATGTGATTTTTTATGAATTAAAAAGGCTCAGATAAACAAGCAGAAAAAACTAAGAATTACTGTGAAATATGATCCACTAAGTCGCTCACTTGACAGCGGAACCGCGGCCAAACTAAGGGTTTGGCGGCGGTTCCGCGGCCAAAATTTGGACTTAGTCCCTCATATTTCATATATTTATTCTTAGGTCCTTTCTTGTCAATTTTTTCTGGGAATTTTTTTATTCCACTCAAGTGTTGAGTTTTCTAGGGTCGTATTGGGGACTCGTTGATTCGATCGGATAATTTAACTTTGTTTAGTTTGTCCGGGTAATTTTTAGAAACTGTTAAAAAGTTCGAACGGATATCAATAACTCACTTTTTCCCCTGTCGGAATTTTTTTCAAAAGTTGGATTTTTTTCTCGAGTTTAAGAACGTTCTAAGTCGTGCAAGTAATGCGGTGGACCCTCTAGAAGACAACAAACCTTAACTCGATTATGTGACCGTCTTGAACTGCCTCTAAACCTTAGGGTTTGGGGCAGTACGGCGTGCCACATGTGAGGCATTGGCTTGACCCTTCTACGGCTGGACCATTGGTACTATGGCATGTGATGGATGTTCTTAAACTGATTTCAAGTGTTGAGATATATTGGGGAAATCTTGGGTGTTTGATTATTCGATCGGAAAGTTTAACATTTTCTATTTATCCGGAATGTGATACAATATTTGGAATCCACAAGTAGTTATGAGATAACTAATTTGAATGTTATAAACATAGCAGTTTAGTCTCAATTGATCGGTTGCCACGTGATTTTGATGTGATCAAAAGTCCGTCGCAATCACGTAGCGTACGCGGCTACTCGCCGGGTAAACTTAACAGACAGCCACGCCCTAGAGCCCCGACCAAGTGACTGTAGGAGAACCCCGTCACCAAAAGCATCCGTTCGGGTGCTCACGACAGCGGTGTTCCGTCTTAGTGCACTTCGTCGATGGCATCCGGGGGTGCGGCCGTCTACTAAAGTTTGCGACGAGCATTCGATCAAGATGTCGGGAATCTTGTTGAATTACCCGACTCGATATTGAAAAGAGTTTTCGATAATAAGACTAAAATGCGGGGTTTATAATTGTTAGGCATGCGATGTCTAAGGAATTCATTTGGTTAGGCATGCGATGTCTAAGGAGTTGCGGATTCCAACTGTTGTAGTTTTACACTTTCTTTTCTGTGACCCTAAGCGTAGTATGTGGTGCATCGCCGGCTTCGTTGCTATACATCAACGACAATCGGGATACGCATACTTGCTTACGTTGATGATATGAGATATTATGTATTGTTGTGATATGTTATATTGGATTGTCGCGTTTTGAATAGCCGGGGGTTTTATGTGAGATGAGAGTTTTTTCTTTTTCATTCATGTAAAATTCATTTGTATGTAATATTCTTTTATTGGGGCACTTCCGGGCTGAGGATGATGTCACCATTGTATATTATTTACTTTTCCGCATTAGGTAGACCCAAGTCGGGGAGCACAAGTAACCAGGTTCTAGGGTCCAGTGGGAGACCATCTTGAGGAGTCGAGACCGGGTCTCCTAACCCTGGAATTGGCAGTGTTACTTGCCGCTCTCGTAGGGGTCTAGGGATGTGGGTTTGGGTATTCATCGCGACCGTGGAATCCGTGTTTTATACAGGCTCGTATTGAAAACATGGACATCCTAGTATATCCAATATTTCATATATGTTCTTCTGCTGCAATGTTCTGTGATGTGATCATTTGATATGTTGTGATAGATACTGTATCTAGTATATATGATATATTATATAGACGTTACTTATGTTTTATACCCGTGCTAGCCCTGCCCCGCTCTGCCGTTAGTTACCTAACCTAACGGTGCACGAGGGGACATCGAGGCGAATGCGGATGGCATAAGTGTACGTCGTATTTATCTGTGATGTTTAGGTGACTTAAATGATGGGACTTCATTAATGAGATTAATGAAACTAAAAGAAACCTAAAGATGTTGTAGAAACTTGTTTAAAAACTGGTAGCTCTAGTTCTTGCTTTGCATAGCGGTGTTCCTTATAGAACATCCTGCACCTTATTCGATAAGGAAAGGGCCGAGATCCCTTCACCGGGAGTGACCCCTTTAGCAATAACTGGCAGATGCTACAACACTCGGTTTGTCTTTTGATTGCTTTTAGAGTTTTTGCTATGCATAGTAGTATATATGATATACCCTGCACCTTATTCGATGAGGAAAGGGCCGACGATCCCTTCACCGGGAGTGACCCCTTTAGCAAAACTAGAAAAGCCTAAAAAACACTCCATTTAAAATCACTCGATTCTACAACGATATAAAGTTCATTGCGCAAAAGGTTTTCTTAAAAACCTGTCGTAGCCCTCCGTCATTTCAGATAAGTAGTATTTAGTATTCGTGCTGCGTTTGTTGACTCAGTCAAGGCATAGTGTGCGGTAGCTGATTAATGCTTATCTGCAAAGCATATGATGCGATTGGATTAGGGTAGTCGTGCGGCCTTGTTGACTCAGTCAAGGGTCGTGCGGGTGGGTTTAATTCAATCGGGAAATGACGGGTTGAACTTTACTTGCGGTCTATGGTTTGTTGACTCAGTCAAGGTCATAGATCGCTTGGAGCAAAATATTATTGGGAATTTCAAGTGTTGAAATTTGCAATGAGATTGCATACCTTCTATGAGATAGTTGGATCCCGATACCCGCTGCGAGTAAGAGTTACTCCTGGGAGAGTTTTACACATTATAATCAGCCGATCAAGTAGGTGTCTAGAAAGGTGTTAACGGGGTTACGCCTCTGGGAAAACGAAGTTTACTTTAATTAGGTTCATGCGAAAGCACGGGGGACCTCCTTCAAAGTACCGACACTGGCCTGGCTGAAAGATTGGCGAACTTGTAGCGTGTAATTAATCCCGGCTAGTCTTTCCTTTTAGGGTTTGAAGGAAGATTTGACTAAAACAGTGGGAGACATCCTGATTAGATATATTAGATAACCAATCTAATCTTGCAAGAGCATACGCTGTGTGTTTTCTTCTTTCTCTCTCCAGGTAGCGACCATATCACGCCTTAATCAAGATAATAATACGGATGTATTGACCGAACCCGCTTGTTATACTGAGCTAGGGAACGTTGGTTCCGCTCCAATTTATAATTGTTATAAGACAGAGCAGAAAATTAGGGAATACCAGATTTCCTGTGCCGCCCAAACGAAGAAAGTGCATGCTGATGCATCATCTTCGGATGTGTTCATTACATAGAACTGTTTCTCAGTATCCTTTACGTCCTGGGTATGAGATACCGGATCAGGATCCCGCATATGTAATCTGTTACACGGGCTACAGAAAAGTAGAGAACTGAAAACGGGTGATAAGTTTCATGAGATGGAAAACGGTGCAAGTGTTGCAGCCAATTCTGTTGGTCACTATCACCCTGTATTACCAGAATACATTGATTCTGAATAAATGTTATTAGATACCGAACCTGATATACAACATCATATCAGTCTCTTTATTAGTAAAGAAAGGATATAATTTTGTATTATTGGATAATGTTTTGAACATTTCCTATATCAAGAGTTGATCGGTTCAGGCATGTTATCTAAAAGTATTGACGTTCTAAATCAAACTACAGTTCTTAGTATACAGAACACACAGGAGAGGAAGAGTTCAGAAATGAACGAATCCTTCTTGAGGTATTGTAGACTAGGTCATATCAATGCGACCTGACTAGCTGAAGTTACATATAGATACATATTTAAATCTGATTTAATTTACATCTTGTGAAACTTGCTGGTCATGTCACAAAGATAAGATGACCATAGCTCTGTTTATTGGAAACAGAGAAAGAGTTAGTGAACTCTTGGGATTGATACATGTTGATGTATGAAGGTCCCCTGTCTACACATGCCAAGACTGGTTCTTTGTACTTCATTACATTCTCTGATGATCTCTCAAGATTCAGACATATGTTCCTGTTGAAACAAAAGTCCGAACCTTTTGAGATATTCACAGAATGTAAGTTAGAAGTAGAGAACCAAAATAGGGGTATAAGTATTATGTCCTTTGATGAGATCAAGGAGGAGAATACTTGAGCATGGAATTCATGGACTATTCTAAAGGAGAATGAGATTCTCTATCGGCATTACTCCTCCGTATACACCATAGCACGATGGTATATCGGGGTGGAGCAATAGCACCCTATATGGTATGGTGTGCTCTATGATGAGTACTACTGAGTTTCCTATTTCCTTTTGGGAATTATGCACTTGTGAAGCTGCATACATATTGAATAGGGTCCAAATCAAATCAGTTTCCTACCACTTCATATATGATATGGAAAGGGAAGAGCCCATATCTTAAGTATGTTAAGATTTGGGGTTGTCCGGCCTATGTCTAAAAGCAAAATCCGGACAAGCTCGAGGCAAGGTCTGTTATATAGAACTGGAAAGGTTCCAGCTATACAAATTACAGCGGATGATTTGATAGAACCAAAGGATTCAATAGTAACCAACGAACCTCAGCCTCTCCGCCGATCTAGTAGGGTTCCTCACCCACCTGAGAGATACTTCAACTTCTCTATGACAGTGGGAGCGAGGATTGCATCATGAGATGATGACCCAACTAGTTTCGAGCTGGCCATCAGGAGTAGGACTCTGTAAGAATGGCTGGATGCTTAGTGATCTGAGATGGAATCCTTATACACCAACAAAGTATGGACTTTGGCTGCTTTATCTGAAGGGTTAAATCCCCATCAGGAGCGAGTATATCTTGAGAAGATTACTTGGTGTACATGAAAAAGTTGAGACTTTCAAAGCTATGCTTAAGTCCATCCAGATCCTACTTGCCACGGTTACATACCATGACTACGATATCTGGTGGTTGGGTGTCATGACTGCTTTTCTAAATGATGTTTTAGAAGAGAACGTCTATAAGTACACAGCCAGAGGGCTTCGTAAACAGTGGGAGCAACGGAAACGTGTGAAAGATGCTTTATATGATAAAGCAGGCATCGCGGAGTTGGAACATCTATTTTGATATGGTAGTCAAAGAGTTTGACTTCATCAAAATGGTAGATGAACCTTGTATATACAAAAAGGTAGTAGGGAGTATGGTGGTGATCCTCATAGAGTACGTGGATGACATACTCTTGATAGGGAAGGAGTTTCCTATGCTACGCTTGGTCAATCTTCGATTATCAAAAGGATTCTCTATATAGGATCAAGGTGATACCTCCTAAATCCTGAGTTTTGGATCTATGAGATAGATCTAATTGGATGTTAGGATACTCACTAGTTGTAGTGAGATGGTATCAATCGATCCTGGGGAGAATCACTGGAAAGGTTCCAGAGTGATAAGGATGACTGAATGTCAGTCGCAGGCATTGTCTTTACCCTCGATGGAGGGACGGTATGTTGGAAGAGTTTCAAGCTAGATACCGTGACTTACTAGACGATTAAAGGCAAGATACATCGTTACCAAGGATGCTACCAAAGAGGCAGTCTGGATATATAAGTTCATGAGAAGAACTTCGTTCCTACCATTGTGTGACAATGGAGTTGTAGCTTTTGCCTAGGAACTACCGTCCCATCAGTAATCCAGATATAATTCTTAGGCAGTATCACCTGATCATGGAGATGGTTGATCTCCAGGGAGATCGAGGTTTGGAGAGTAGACACAGAGGACAACAGCGCGGATCCACTCACAAAGGCCTTTTTCCCAGTAGAGACTTTTATGGGATGGTTGAGTATGAGATACTTCAACCGCAGCTAATTGTTGGGTATGTGATACCACAACAGATGGCCCAACTGCAAGTGGGAGATTGTTAGTTATATGTATGCCCTAGAGGCCATTACTGTACATATGATGTATATTGTAATGGATGCTTGGACATATATAGGGAGGACTTTCTTGCTCGACATGATAGTATGCTATCTGGTTACTCTTTACCTTAACGTGTACACTGATTGTCTCTCTATTACATATTGGTAAAGCCCTTAAGATGTGTACTTGACTGCCTGGACTATGATGCGGATCATACTAGTAGGGACATAGTAGTCCATAAGTACATCCTTCAAGGTCCCTAGTCGTGGGTGTATCGAGACAGGGCAGCGATGCACCAGAGTAGACTAGCGTATACGCATTTTGACCCATATGATGGGCGATGGATGATTCCATATCCATCGGTGTTTGACATCAAGGATGGTGTACGGGTGCTCTGTGGAGACTGGGTACACTGGACGGACTCGCCGAGAACTACCAGATGGTATTATACCTTACGTCAGATGGCAGTTCTCTGGTGACACTGGTACAGAGTAGTCTGTTGACCCGAGATCCTCATAGAGTCTTGTGTGATTCCCACTGTACTTTGATTTCCATCATACCACGTCCAAGAGGGCATGAAAAAAGGTGGCTTTTGGGTATAGTCCCGAATCACATGGAGGCAATGAGCGATAGGAGGGGATTCGTCTCTCCCGGTATAAGGAGTTGATGTTGTGCTGTGTTCGATTGCCTATAACCGGAAATCCCTGGCCAGGGTTGCTGAGATTTACTGGTAACTGTTATCAGTAGTTTCTCGAACTGTTATAGACCTCATATCGACACGACTTATCGAGCTACTGGGGTCTGACGTTTACCACCCCTAGGCGAGATATGCGACATATCAGACGACGAGACCGGACTGTACGGGAGTGTTACTGATTAAATTCACAGGAGAATGTACAGGCTTGCTTGTTGATCTTCTGAGCGCTCAATACCTGGGTTGCTGTTATGTTTAGCTGACCGCTTGCAGCTTGTGGGTGTTTGATATGATCATCACCTACTGCCGGCATATTGACAATTCTTTAGAGTCCTACACATAGGTTTCTTGGCTCAGGCAAAACAGAGTAGGAGCACATATGTGATATGTGCGGGACCGAGAATAATGCGGTATGTGATACCGTATTGGATTCTCGCGATATGAGATATCGGCCGGGTATATGTGATATAGCCGGGTCATCGTATTAGTCGGTTATACGCGATATAGCCAGATTGTCGGATCAAGTGTTGATTCGATAATTTAATATGTAATAATATATATGATATATTAAATTACATTAACTAATATTAGCTCACTAAAAGATTCATTTTCTCACGGGATAATACATTGATATATATGCGATATATGTTAATTGTATTATTTTCTATTGTTACAAAATATATTGTATATGTGATATATAATATTGTAACATGTTAGGGTTACAAATTTAACAATGGATTAGGGTTTAAACTTGGTTAGGGTTTGGATTGGGGTTAGCTTTTGCATGAAGCTTCTATGAAGCTTCATGAAGCTTTGACTTTGTAGTTTCTTGATATATTTTGTGAGATATTATGTTAACCCAATCCAAACCATTAACTCTAGTTAACTCTCTACAAGGGTCAACTCTTTCATGCTTAACCCTTGGTTAGATTTGTAACTATTACAATAATTCATTGTTCATCACAAAAGGATTAAGTTATCATCTTCATTCATCTTCTTCTTGCTTGAGTTTCTTCTTGAAAAAGCTTTCTTTTGTGATGAAAGTGAGTGAGAAAAAGATTATAAATGAGAGCAAAAATCCTACTTCATCATTCTCATCTATCCTTGCTATTTAGATGAGGGTGTTCACTTCATATTATGAGTGTTAGCTTGTGTTAATGAAACTTCAAGGTAGATCATCTTTGTTATCGAAGATCGGAAGCATAACTGCATCTTTCTCTTCGTGAAGCCTTTCGAGAGTCCGGAACACGATGATCGCAGCGAAGGGACCTCAACACGGAGCTTAAGAAGTGAAGGACCGGATCTACAAAGGTTGTAATCCATCTCACTTAGTGTTAAAGAGTTTTACATGCTTGTTTTCGCCTAAGCCCTAGTTTAAAGATCCGGCTTCGGGTTGTTCGGCACGGCTAATTTTTAAATCGGGCATGGTTGATGCCTCGTAAAACCTTGTGCGCATGCCTAATAACCCTACACCTGGTCGTTGGATTATCGAGATAGGGCATCGATATTCCGGAGTAGACTAAGTGTGTACGCTTCTCATCCCAGTTGGGAAGATGGTCTGTCCCACAGCCATCAGTACGTCGTACTGGAGATAGTATACAGGTGCTCGTTAGGTTACGGGTACACCGGACCGGACTCGCATGGGAACTGATTGGTTGGTATTATACCCATCGTCAGTTAACAGTTCCCAGATGACATGAGTACGGCATTGTCCGCAGACTTGACACTGCTACTTCGCCTCGAGTGTGTCCCGCTGTTCTTAGATTGCTACCCTACCACGGCTCAAAGGAGTCGTGCAAACAGGTAGCAGTTGGGTGCAGTCCCGAGCACTTGGAGGCAGTAGTGGTTAGATAGGATTCGTCTCTCCTGGTATTGGGAGATGATATCGCGCTGTGTCAGAGAGCCATTACGCAAAGTCCCTGGTCAGGGCAAGCGAGATATACTGGTAGGTTCCAGTAGCTTCTCAGGGTGTAATGGGCTTCGCTCCGACACGACTTATACAACTATTAGGGGACTGACGCTTGCCGCCCCCTAGGCTTGATATGCGATAGTCTTAGACGAACAGACCGGACTGTACGGAGATTATCACATCAGGCTCAGTAGGAGTTCGGATGAGTTTCCTCATCGGCCTTCTTATCGACATCTACCTAGGGACCCTCATGTACTGCTAGTGCCGCTTGCGATCTGTGGTTAAACCCACTGCCAGCGTAATGTCGAGTCTTTAGAGTCCCACACAGAGAGTTTCCCTGCTCCAGGAGAAACGATATAGAGGTCGTATGGTTTTACGACAAGGGTTCGGACGCGTACGTGTGTTTACGCACGTACGACTTTTCGTACAGTTTTTACTAGCCGGCTTTGGTTTAAGCCAGATTCTAGTATCGGGTTATAGGATTTATACGGTCTAAAGTTTTTCCATGTTTTCACGGATTGGAGGGGCGTTCTCGTAATTTGTCGGGAAGCTTCTAGAAGAGTGGTGACTTGGGGGGTAAGGTGGCATTGCATTAAATGAGATTAGTGACTCATTTGTGTGATTCATCCATGTCATTAATGCATCATAAATGCTTAATGACTCATGGAGATGAATCACTCATAGATATTTATGAAGCATGGTTGTTAATTCTATTATTTTATTTTTGGATAAATAAATAATGCTTCATATATATTATGATAGATCATTATCTCATTTCATTCTAATCTTCACCTTCTCTCTCCTCAAGCTCTCTCATTCTTCAAACCCTAACCCTAACCTCTCATGAGTTGAGATCAAGGGTTAGCTAGACTAATACATCCATAACCTTAGTCTATATCCCCTAGGTAGCTTAGATTAGCACTTTAAGCAACCTAGTGATCTCAAGTTTGAGATTAAGCTTGGCGTAGGAGCTTTCGGGTGGATCGTCTTTGATTCGAGGAGGCGGTTGAGGTGCCGATGTTCCAAGGAGCCCACGAGGAGTGGAGGACAGCGATGAAGACCCGAAGGACATGTAACGTGAGGTATAACTTTGAATCCGAGTAGTTAAACCTCTAGTAGATAGTTAGCAATGGTTTAGATAACGATTCATGCACTCAAGTCCGTGTTACGAAACTTTGATAATTGTTTTTCATATATTCCGCCTCCCCGCAAGTTCAGAGCCAACTAAACCATTACTAGCTTGTTAGCAACTAGTTAGAAGTTCGATCGACGGAAAACGCGAAAACGAAACACCCCGAATCCCAAGTTTCTGTTAATTTTAGAAGTGTCTGAAAAAATATTTGACATACCTTAAAATTCACAGCAGGGTATTTTAAAAATACTGGGAAAATACGAGGTTCCAACTCGGTGTTATGGCCGCGGATCCGCGGCAATAGAGTGCTTATGCCGTGGATCCGCCACCGAGTCAACTCCGAGTTGACTCAGATTTACTCTGTTATTCTTGTTTTATGGTGTTATGTTTTCCAGTATGTTCTTTTTCTACCCAGGTTACTTCAGTGCAGGTTAGCTTTTGGGGTAGACACGGAAAAGGGAAGTCGATCGATATTCTAAGTTATTTGCTAATTGGGTTTTTATCTGTAATGTTTAATGTGTTCGTAAACCTCCCCTAACTGCTAGTATGTCGGTTGGCAGGGGGTTGCACATTTCTGAAATGTTTACTATTTGTGTATATGAACTGTATTGGACTGTTGTGATGATTAGCCGGGGTTTGAGATGTGTTTAATATTAATTCATTCTATGTAAATGTAATTTGATGTAATATTCTTTTGCGGGGCACATCCAGGTTGCGGTTGTAGCCACCGTTGTATTATTTCTTTTTACTGTTTTTGCTCCTAGGATAGACCCAAGGTGAGGTACACAAACTACCGGGTATGTCGAAGTGTTCAATGGCCTACTCACGTTGTTGAGGGAGACCGCTTCACTTCTGTACTTGGCGGGTAGTTTGCCGTACCCGTAGGGGTCTAGGGTGGGGTAATGGCTATTCATCATAACTGTGTAATCCGTATTTTATTGCAGGCTCAAAGCAAATGCGGATTGCTAGTAAATCCAATAAAGTTCATCAGTGATTTGGAATGCTTATTATTGCGTCTGACGAATGTACAATATCTATATATGATAGCTATTAGACGTCACTTATGTTTTACACCCGCACTAGCCCAGCCCCCGCTCTGTCGTTAGTTAAGTAACCTAACGGGTGATGACGGGACCCAGTGGCGAATGCGGATGGCATAAGAGGACGTGGTATTTTCATTGTTTTCTGCAATGATAAGATAAATGATAGGACGCATTATTATAATGCAAAGAAAATAAACCAAAATTAAATCGTTGGAACAAATTTAACAGAAACCACTCGGTTATTTTTAAAAGAGCAGAATTTTTAATTGCGGAGCTTTAACCACTCCTTTTAAAAAAGCTATCAGGTTCCTTCGATTATATCAAGTTCACTACGTTCACGGTTTTGCCAAAACCAGTCGTAGCCCTCTATCATTTCTTGTGGATGGTTCGTAGTATTCAAGCTATGTATTTTGACCTAACGCCAAGGCATAGTGTTTGGTAGCTGCTGGGTATTCATTTGTTGCATAGATAGATATGTTAGTTTGGGACAGTCGTATTATCATTTTGGCCTAACGTCAAGGATATGTATGGATGGGTTCAAATTAATAAGGATAATGATGGGTAGAACTTGACATGCGACTTATGACATTTTGATCTAACGCCAAGGTCATAAGAGCATGGGGCAAAAATCCATATCGGGAATTTCTAAAGAAACTGAAATTTGCAAAGAGATGCATATAATTTTGGAGTTTGATGAATGTTGGTAGGATTCCTTCAACATTATCATACGATGATATTTTGGATCCCGATCCTACTGTGAGTATATACTACTTATCAGGAGATTCGTCACTTAACGATCTATGCTATAAACCAAGTAGGTGCCTAGAAAGGTGTCAGCGGGGTTACGCCCCCAGAAAAAAGAGGTTATTTAATTAAGGAACTTCGCGAAAGCGTTGGAAAACCTCCATCGAAGTATCGACACTAGCCTGGCTGAACGGTTAAGCAAGTATTGTACGGTAAGAATAGTCCTGGCTAATTCTTCTTTTATGGTTTGAAGAAGGATTCGAAAAACAGTGGGAGCCATCCTGTTTAGATAAATAACCACTCTAAACTTGCAAGAGCATCATGCTAATAGTGTTTTTCTTCTCTCTCTCTTAAATTACAGCGACCTTGTGACCACACATAGGTTACATCTAGATAACAATTTGACTGAATCTAACTTATATGACTGGCAAAGGTCTGTCCAGATGTCCATTGCCTGTGACAAACTAGACCACCCTATTACTACTCAAGATCCCGCCGTCCCAGGTCCAGTTTCCACCGTCACGGATATGGATATCCGACAGACAAGGGAAAAGGATAAAGCGAAAGCCAAGTGCCTCATGTTAGCTTCAGTTGATGGTGTATACCAGAAGCAGCACGAGAAGATGGACTCAGTTTCCATCTTTCTCCATAACAAAGATTTATATGGAGAGCAATCTCATATTGCAAGATATGAAACCTCGAACGAATTAATTCAAGCGAGGTTGGTTTTCGGATCATCTGTAAGGGACAACGTCCTTACAATGACCAGCTATAATGATAAGCTCCACGACCTGGAGACCACGTTGGGAAACAGGTCAGATACTGACTTGATTCTACAGTCTCTACCTTCTACCCTGAAGGAAACCAGGGAAGTAGAAGGAAAGAGAAGGGCAAAAGTTTCGGGACTTAATGTAGTAAAAGAGGGTAGTTCCTATTTTTATGGGATTGGACATCGGCAGAAAGATTGCAGGGCTTTAGAAGCCAGTAACCAGGATACGAAGCATGTTGTGGCTTCAGCCTCAAGTGTGTTTGTTATTGAGAACTGTTTGTCAATAAACTCTACTTCCTGGGTATTAGATACCGGAGCAGGATCTCATAGCTGTAATTCATTACATGCTTTGAGAAACCGTAAAGTTATAAAGGTAGGTGATTGGTCTCACAAAGTTGCATACGGAATGACAGTGAACGCTGAATCCGTGGGAGAATATCGCCTAGGTTTGACAAGTGGGCATATATTGATTTTACGTAACTGTTTATATATACCTAGTATGACTTGTAATATCATATCAGTGTCCTCACTTTCGAGAGAGGGATATGATTTTACATTCGTAAGCGATGTAGTTAACATCCACCTAAATCAAGTTATGATTTGGTCAGGTATATTAGATAACGGTATATACGTATTAAGTCAAGCTCAGGTTTTCAATGTCCAGAATACACTTAAAAGAAAGTCTCCGGAAATAAATCAGGCTTTCTTATGGCATTGTAGACTAGGTCATATCAATGAGAGAAGGTTGACTAAGTTACATGGAGAAGGATATTTGAATCCGTTCGAATATCAATCTTATGCTACTTGTGAATCATGTCTCATTGGAAAGATGACAAAAACTCCATTTACTGGACACGGAGTAAGAGCAAGTGAGCTCTTGGGACTCGTACACAGTGACGTGTGCGGTCCAATGTCTACACATGCGCGAGGTGGTTATTCCTACTTCATTACTTTTATGGATGATTTCTCTAGGTATGGATATATCTTCTTAATGAAGCATAAATCAGAGGCTTTTGAAAAATTCCAAGAATACAAGAAACAAACCGGCAAAAGTATCAAGATACTGAGATCTGATCGAGGTGGTGAATACTTAAGCGCCGAGTTCCTGGGGTACTTAAAAGAGAATGGAATTCACTCTCAGCTTACTCCTCCATACACACCACAACACAACGGTGTATCAGAAAGGAGGAATCGAACCCTATTGGATATGGTTCATTCCATGATGAGTAAGGCTGAGTTACCGTGATCATTCTGGGGATATGCACTAGAATCAGCTGCATATCTTTTGAACATAGTTCCTACCAAGACTGTGCCTACCACACCAAATCAGATGTGGAGTGGGAAGAAACCCTATCTTCAGTATCTGAAGATTTGGGGATGTCCAGCTTTTGTTAAAAAGCAGCATGCGGACAAGCTCGAGGCACGATCAATATAGTGTAAGTTTGTGGGATATCCAAAGAACTCCAGAGGGTATCTATTCTATTACGCAGAGGAACAAAAGGTTTTTGTTTCTCGTAATGCCCATTTTCTAGAACATCAGTTTTTAGAAAAGGAAATAAATGGGAGCGAAATAGAACTGGAAGAAATTCCAGAAACACAAGCTATTACTGAAAGTATGGTAGAACCAGAGGTTTCAGAAGAAACGGATATCCCAGCGCCACTCCGCAGAAGTAGTAGGCAGTCTCATCCGCCTGAGAGATACTACGGTTTTCTCATAGATGGGGATAGAGAGGATTGCGTCATTGATGATAATGACCCTACTAGCTTCCAGCAAACCATTCAGAGCGGCGACTCAGTAAAATGGCTGGATGCAATGCGGACCGAAATGGAGTCCATGTACACTAACAAAGTATGGACTTTGGATATTGCTCCAGATAGGGTAAAACCCATAGGATGCAAATGGATCTTCAAAAAGAAGATTGGTGTAGATAGACAGGTTGAAACCTATAAGGCTAGACTTGTTGCAAAAGGTTTCCGTCAAAGACCTGGTTTGGACTATGACGAAACCTTTTCTCCAGTGGCTATGCTTAAATCTATTCGGGTCCTTCTTGCTATTGCTGCCTTCCACGATTATGAAATCTGGCAGATGGACGTAAAGACGGCCTTTCTAAATGGTAATTTGGAAGAGAGCGTCTATATGAATCAGCCAGAGGGATTCATTCAGAGTGGGAGCAGCGGTAAAGTATGCAAGCTGCTTAAGTCCATTTATGGACTAAAGCAGGCATCGCGGAGTTGGAACATCTGTTTTGATGATTCTGTCAAAGAATTTGACTTTATCAAAAATCCAGATGAACCATGCATATACAGTAAGATTGTAGGAAGAGCTGTAGTATTCCTCGTCTTGTACGTGGATGACATTCTCCTAATAGGAAATGATATTCCTATGTTACAGTCAGTAAAAAGATTCTTGTCACATAAATTCTCCATGAAGGACCTGGGTGATGCCACCTACATTCTGGGGATCCGGATCTATCGTGATAGATCAAAAAGGATGTTGGGACTTTCACAGTTTAGGTACATAGACACCATAGTGAAGAGATTCAGTATGGATGATTCTAAGCGCGGTAACCTACCGGCTTGTCACGGAATCACCCTCTCTAAAGAGATGTCTCCCAAGACTGATTTGGAAAGGGATCGCATGTCGATTATACCCTACGCTTCTGCGGTAGGCTCTATAATGTATGTGATGTTATGTACCAGACCGGATGTAGTATATGCATTGAGCGTTGTAAGCCGGTATCAGGCAAACCCAGGAGAGAAGCACTGGATAGCAGTAAAG
The DNA here is from genome assembly GCA_030015575.1 of Agapanthus africanus. NCBI lineage: Eukaryota > Viridiplantae > Streptophyta > Magnoliopsida > Asparagales > Amaryllidaceae > Agapanthus > Agapanthus africanus. The sequence goes on along the minus strand of CM057342.1, from coordinate 255,517,454 downwards.
AACATTCTCAAGTACCTAAGAAGGACTAAGGAGATGTTCTTGGTGTATGGCGGAAAAGACCTCCAGATGGAGGCCTTTGCCGACTCCGGCTTCCAGAGTGACAAAGATGACTCCAAGTCCATGTCGGGTTATGTCTTTACCCTCAATGGAGGGGCGGTCTGTTGGAAGAGTTCCAAGCAGGAGATCGTTGCTGACTCAACAATGGAAGCGGAGTACATAGCTGCTTGCGATGCCGTAAAAGAAGCAGTTTGGATGAAGAAGTTCCTCACAGAACTTCAGGTGGTTCCTACCAGTGTTGGTCCAATACCTCTGTATTGTGACAACAACGGCGCTATAGCTTTAGCGAAGGAACCCAGGTCCCATCAGAAGTCCAGACACATCTTAAGGCGGTATCACCTGATCAGGGAGATCATAGATCGCCAGGAGATCGAGGTGAAGAGAGTAAAGACGGAGGATAATATTGCTGATCCATTCACAAAGGCCCTTCCTTAGACACAGTTCGAGAGACTATTCGAGATGACAGGTCTACGATATGCCAGCTCATGGCCCTAGTGCAAGTGGGAGATTGTTAGTGTATATGCCCTAGGGGCCATTATTGTATCATACTTGTATGTATATTACTTAATGGAAGCTTGGGATATTCACAGTTGTATATACAGTCTTGCTAAAAATGGTAGTATGCTACTTGGTTTGAGTCTACTTTAATATGTGCATATGTTTCTTATTACGTATCACTTATACATATTAGTAGAGCCCATAGGATCTTTGCTTGATTACCAGCGTTGTGATGGCAGTCACACTAGTGGGGGCTGGGTAGTCTGTAAGCAACATCCTATACAGGTCCCTGGTCGTTGGATTATCGAGATAGTGCATCGATATTCCGGAGTAGACTAAGTGTGTACGCTTCTCATCCCAGTTAGGGAGATGGTCTGTCCCACAGCCATCAGTACGTCGTACTGGAGATAGTATACAGGTGCTCGTTAGGTTACGGGTACACCGGACAGGACTCGCAGGGGAACTGATTGGTTGGTATTATACCCATCGTCAGTTAACAGTTCCCAGATGACATGAGTACGGCATAGTCAGCAGACTTGACACTGCTACTTCGCCTCGAGTGTGTCCCACTGTTCTTAAATTGCTACCCTACCACGGCTCAAAGGAGTCGTGCAATCAGGTAGCAGTTGGGTGCAGTCCCGAGCACTTGGAGGCAGTAGTGGTTAGATAGGATTCGTCTCTCCCGGTATTGGTAGATGATATCGCGCTGTGTTAGAGAGCCATTACGCAAAGTCCCTGGCCAGGGCAAGGGAGATATACTGGTAGGTTCCAGTAGCTTCTCAGGGTGTAATGGGCTTCGCTCCGACACGACTTATACAGCTATTAGGGGACTGACGCTTGCCGCCCCCTAGGCTTGATATGCGATAGTCTTAGACGAACAGACCGGACTGTATGGAGATTGTCACATCAAGCTCAGTGGGAGTTCGGATGAGTTTCCTCATCGGCCTTCTTATCGACATCTACTTGGGGACCGTTACGTACAGCTAGTGCCGCTTGCGATCTGTGGTTAAACCCACTGCCAGCGTAATGTCGAGTTTTTATAGTCCCACACAGAGAGTTTCCCTGCTCCAGGCGAAACGGTATAGAGGTCGTATGGTTTTACGACAAGGGTTCGGACGCGTACGTGTGTTTACGCACGTACGACTTTTCGGACTGTTTTTACTAGCCGGCTTTGGTTTAAGCCAGATTCTAGTATCGGGTTATAGGATTTATACAGTCTAAAGTTTTTCCGTGTTTTCACGGATTGGAGGGGCGTTCTCGTAATTTGTCGGGAAGCTTCTAGAAGAGTGGTGACTTGGGGGGTAAGGTGGCATTGCATTAAATGAGATTAGTGACTCATTTTTGTGATTCATCCATGTCATTAATACATCATAAATGCTTAATGACTCATGGAGATGAATCACTCATAGATATTTATGAAGCATGGTTGTTAATTCTATTATTTCATTTTTGGATAAATAAATAATGCTTCATATATATTATGATAGATCATTATCTCATTTCATTCTAATCTTCACCTTCTCTCTCCTCAAGCTCTCTCATTCTTCAAACCCTAACCCTAACCTCTCATAAGTTGAGATCAAGGGATAGCTAGACTAATACATCCATAACCTCACTCTATATCCCCTAGGTAGCTTAGATTTGTAGGGTTGCTAGGCACGCGCACAAGGGTCTATGAGGCATCAACCATGCCCAATTAAAAATTTAGCCGTGCCGAACAACCCGAATACGGAACTTTAAACTAGAGATTAGGCGAAAACAAGCATGCTAAACACTTTAACACTAAGTGAGAGGGATTACAACCTTTGTAGATCCGGTCCGTCACTTCATATGCTCCGTGTTGTGGTCCCTTCGCTGCGATCATCGGGATCCGGACTCTCGAGAGGTTCTACGAAGAGAAAGACGCAACCTTTGCTTTCGATCTTCGATACTAAGATGATCTACCTTGAAGTTTCTTTAACACAAGCTAACACTCATGAAATGATGTGAACACCCTCATATAAATGGCAAGGGAAGATGAGGATGATGAAGTAGGATTTTTGCTCTCTTTATTTATCTTTTTCTCATATTTATCCATCACAAAAATCAAAGCAAGAAACCTTTTCAAGCAAAGAAGAAGAAGGAAGAAGATGATGAACAATGTTAGAATCCTTTTGTGATGAATAGGAAAAGAATAATATGATAGAATTATGCAACCATGGTCAAGTGAACCTTTGTAGAGAATTAACTAGGGTTAGGGTTTGGGTTGGGTTAAAGCATGACTCACTTGAAAATATCTTTATCATGACAAAAAGAAAAGCTTCTAGAAACATCTAGAAAGCTTAACCCTAATCCAAACCCTAATCATGTCTAAACTCCACTAAACATGTTGCATTAGTTATCATATCATGTTACAATATTATATATCACATATATAATATTTATCGTAACAAAATAAAATAATACATTTAGCATATATCGCATATATATCAATGTATTACCCGAGTGAGAAAAAGAATCTTTTAGTGAGCAAATATTAGTTAATGCAATTTAATATATCATATATATTATTATACATTAAATTATCGAATCAACACTTGATCCGACAATCCGGCTATATCGCATATAACCGGCTAATATTTATCCGTACCGATTCATCGAATCAACACTTGATCCGATGACCCGGCTGATATCAAATATCGCGAGAATAGAATACGGTATCACATATCGCATTATCCTCGGTCCCGCACATATCACATATGTGCCCCTACTCCGTTTTGCCTGAGTCAAGAAACCTCTGTGTAGGACTCTAAAGAATCGTCAATACGCCGGCAGTAGGTGATGATCATATCAAACACCCACAAGCTGCAAGCGGTCAGCTAAACGTAACAGCTACCCAGGTATTGAGCGCTCATAAGATCAACAAGCAAGCCTGTACATTCTCCTGCGAATCCAAACAGTAACACTCCCGTACAGTCCGGTCTCATCGTCTGATATGTTGCATATCTCGCCTAGGGGTGGTAAACGTCAGACCCCAGTAGTTCGATAAGTCGTGTCGATATGAGGTCTATAACAGTTCGAGAAACTACTGATAACACTTACCAGTAAATCTCAGCAACCCTGGCCAGGGATTTCCGGTTATAGCCAATCGAACACAGCACAACATCAACTCCCTATACCGGGAGAGACGAATCCCCTCCTATTGCTCATTGCCTCCATATGATTCGGGACTGTACCCAAAAGCCACCTTTTTGCACGCCCTCTTGGACGTGGTATGATGGAAATCAAAGCACAGTGGGAATCACACAAGACTCTATGACGATCTCGGGTCGACAGACTACTCTGTACCAGTGTCACCGGAGAACTGCCATCTGACGTATGGTATAATACCATCTGGGAGTTCTCGGCGAGTCCGTCTAGTGTACCCAGTCTCCACTGAGCACCCGTACACCATCCTCGATGTCAAACACCGATGGATATGGGATCATCCATCGCCCATCATATGGGTCAAGATGCGTATACGCTAGTCTACTCTGGTGTATCGATGCCCTGTCTCGATACACCCTCGACTAGGAACAGTTATAGGATGTACTCGTCGACTACCGTGGCCCCACTAGTATGATCTCATCATAGTCCCAGTAGTCGAGTACATATCCTAAGGGCGTTATCAACATGTAATATAGAGACAATCAGAGTACATGTTAAGATAAAGTACAACCAGATAGCATACTATCATGTCGAGCAAGAAAGTCCTCCCTATATATGTCCTAGCATCCACTACAATATACATCGTATGTACAGTAATGGCCTCTAGGGCATACATATAACTAACAATCTCCCACTTGCACTAGGGCCATCTGTTATGGTATCGCATACCCAACAATTAGCTGCGGTTGAAGTATCCCATACTCAACCATCCCATAAAAGTCTCTACTGGGAAAAAGGCCTTTGTGAGTGGATCCGCGCTGTCGTCCTCTGTGTCTACTCTCCTAACCTCGATTTTCCTGGAGATCAACCATCTCCATGATCATGTGATACTGCCTAAGAATTATATCTGGATTTCTGATGGGACGGTAGTTCCTTGGCATAAGCCACAACTCCATTGTCACACAATGGTAGGAACGAAGTTCATCGCATGAAGTTATATGTATCCAGACTGCCTCTTTGGTAGTATCCTTGGTAACGATGTATCTTGCCTTTAATCGTCTAGTATGTCAAGGTATCTAGCTTGGAACTCTTCCAACATACCGTCCCTCCACTGAGGGTGTAGACAATGCCTGTGACTGACATTCAGTCGTCCTTATCAGCCTGGAACCTTTCCAGTGATTTTCCCCAGGATCGATTGATACCATCTCACTACAACTAGTGAGTATCCTGACATCCAATTAGATCTATCTCATAGATCCAAAACCTAGGATTTAGGAGGTATCACCTTGATCCTATATGGAGAATCCTTGTGATAAGCGGAGATTAACCGAGCGTAGCATAGGAAACTCCTTCCCTATCAAGAGTATGTCATCCACGTACTCTACGAGGATCACCACCATACTCCCTACTACCTTTTTGTATATACAAGGTTCATCTACCATTTTGATGTAGTCAAACTCTTTGACTACCGCATCAAAACAGATGTTCCAACTCCGCGATGCCTGTTTTATCATATAAAACATCTTGCACACGTTTCCGCTGCTCCCACTGTCTACGAAGCCCTCTGGCTGTGTACTTATAGACGTTCTCTTCTAAAACATCATTTAGAAAAGCAGTCATAACACCCAACCGCCAGATATCGTAGTCATGGTATGCAGCCGTGGCAAGTAGGATCTGGATGGACTTAAGCATAGCTTTGAAAGTCTCAACTTTTCCATATACACCTAGTAATCTTCTTAAGATATACTTGCTCCTGATGGGGATTTAACCCTTCAGATAGAGCAACCAAAGTCCATACTTTGTTGGTGTATAAAGATTCCATCTCAGATCGATAAGCATCCAGCCATTCTTACAGAGTCCCACTCCTGATGGCCAGCTCGAAACTAGTTGGGTCATCATTTCATGATGCAATCCTCGCTCCCACTGTCATAGAGAAACCAAAGTATCTCTCAGGTGGGTGAGGAACCGTACTAGATCGGCGGAGAGGCTGAGGTTCGTTGGTTACTATTGAATCCTTTGGTTCTACTAAATCATCAGCTGCAGTTTGTATAGCTGGAACATTTCCAGTTCTACATAAGAGACCTTGCCTCGAGCTTGTCTGCATTTTGCTTTTAGACATAGGCCGGACAACCCCAAATCTTAACGAACTTAAGATATGGGCTCTTCCCTTTCCATATCACATATGAAGAGGTAGGCAACTGATTTGATTTGAACCCTATTCAATAGGTATGCAGCTTCTCAAGTGCATAACTCCCAAAAGGAAATAGGAAACTCAGTAGTACTCATCATAGAGCACACCATATCACATAGGGTGTTATTGCTCCGCCCCGATACACCGACGTGCTGTGGTGTATACGGAGGAGTAATGCCGAGAGAGAATCTCATTCTCCTTTAGAATAATCCAGGAATTCCGTGCTCAAGTATTCTCCTCCTTGATCTCATCAAAGGACATAATACTTATACCCGTATTTTGGTTCTCTACTTCTAACTTATATTCTGTGAATATCTCAAAAGGTTCGGATTTGTGTTTCAGCAGGAACATATGTCTGAATCTTGAGAGATCATCAGAGAATGTAATGAAGTACAAAGAACCAGTCTTGGCATGTGTAGACAGGAGACTTTCATACATCAGCATGTATCAATTCTCAAGAGTTCACTAACTCTTTCTCTGTTTCCAATAAACAGAGCTGTGGTCATCTTATCTCTGTGACATGACCGGCAAGTTTCACAAGATGTAAATTTAAACTTATTTAAATATGCATCTAAATGTAACTTAGCTAGCCGGGTCGCATTGATATGACCTAGTCTACAATGCCTCAAGAAGGATTCGTTCATTTCTGAACTCTTCCTCTCGTGTGTGTTCTGTAAACTAAGAACTGTAGTTTGATTTAGAACGTCAATGCTTTTAGATAACGTGCCTGAACCGATCAACTCTTGATATAGGAAATGTTCAAAACATTATCCAACAATACAAAATTATATCCTTCTTTACTAATAAAGAGACCGATATGATTTTGTATAACAGGTTCGGTATCTAATAACATTTGTTCAGAATCAATGTATTCTGGTAATACAGGGTGATAGTGACCAACAGACTTGGCTGCAACACTTGCACCGTTTTCTGTCTCATGAAACTTATCACCCGTTCTCAGTTCTCTACCTATCTGTAGCCCAAGTAAAAGATTACATATTGAGGGATTCTGATCCGGTATCACATACCCAGGACGTAAAGGATACTGAGAAACAGTTCTGTGTAATGAACACACCCGAAGATGATGCATCAACATGCACTTTCTTCGTTTGGGCGGCACGGGAAATCTGGTATTCCCCAATTTCCTGCTCTGTCTTATAACAATTATATGTTGGAGCGGGACCAACGTTCCCCAGCTCAGTATAACAAGCGGGTTCGGTCAATATATCCGTTTTATTATCTTGATTAAGGCATGATATGGTCGCTATCTGGAGAGAGAGAGAAGAAAACACTCAGCGTATGCTCTTGCAAGATTAGATTGGTTATCTAATATATCTAATCAGGATGTCTCCCACTGTTTTAATCAAATCTTCCTTCAAACCCTAAAAGGAAAGACTAGCCGGGATTAATTACACGCTACAAGTTCGCCAATCTTTCAGCCAGGCCAGTGTCGGTACTTTGAGGGAGGTCCCCCGTGCTATCGCACGAACCTAATTAAAGTAAACCTCGTTTTCCCAGAGGCGTAACCCCGTTAACACCTTTCTAGACACCTACTTGATCGACTAATTGTAATGTGTAAAACTCTCCCAGGAGTAACTCTTACTCGCAGCGGGTACCGGGATCCAACTATCTCATAGAAGGTATGCAATCTCATTGCAAATTTCAACACTTGAAATTCCCAATAATATTTTACCCCTAGCGCCCCATGACCTTGACGCAGGCCAACAAACCACAGTGCACTAGTCAAGTTCAACCCGTCATTTCTTGATTGAATTAAACCCACCCGCACGACCCTTGACGCAGGCCAACAAAGTCGCACGACTACCCTAACTCAATCTGCATCATATGCATAAGCAGATAAATACTAGTTAGCTACCGCACACTACGCCTTGACGCAGGCCAACAAACGTAGCACGAATACTAACTACTACTTATCTGAAATGACGGAGGGCTACGACAGGTTTTTATGAAAACCCTTTGCGTAATGAACTTGATATCGTCGTAGAATCGAGTGATTTTAAATGGAGTGTTTTTGAGGCTTTTCTAGTTTTGCTAAAGGGGTCATTCCCGGTGAAGGGATCGTCGGCCCTTTCCTCATCGAATAAGGTGCAGGATATTTCACAAATACCACTATGCAAAGCAAGAACTATAGAAGCAATCAAAAGACAAACCGAGGGTTGTAGCATCTGCCAGTTATCGCTAAAGGAGTCACTCCCGGTGAAGGGATCTCGGTTCTTTCCCTATCGAATAAGGTGCTGGATGTTCTACAAGGAACACCGCTATGCAAAGCAACAACTAGAGCTACCAGTTTTTATAAACAAGTTTCTACAACATCTTAGGTTTCTTTTATTTCATTAATCTTATTAATGAAGTCCCATTTTATTATGCTTCGCAAGCATCTCTTTTGAAACGAAATCTGCAATATAACATATATCTCATATATATATAATATAAACATTCGTCTCAGGCAGTAATATGATCTCATCACAGAACATTGCAGCAGAAGAACATATATGAAATATTGGATATACTAGGATGTCCGTGTTTTCAATACGAGCCTGTATAAAACACGGATTCCACGGTCGCGATGAATAGCCAAACCCACATCCCTAGACCCCTACGAGAGCGACAAGTAACACTGCCAATTCTAGGGTTAGAAGACCCGGTCTCGACTCCTCGAGATGGTCTCCCACTGGACCCTAGAACCCGGTTACTTGTGCTCCCCGCCTTGGGTCTACCTGATGCGGAAAAGTAAATAATATACAACGGTGACATCTTCCGCTACCTGGAAGTGCCCCAATAAAAGAATATTACATACAAATGAATTTTACATGAATGAAAAAGAAAAAACTCTCATCTCACATAAAACCCCCGGCTATTCAAACGCGACGATCCAATACAACATATCACAGCAACACATAATAACTCATATCATCAACGTAAGCAAGTATGCGTATCCCGATTGTCGTTGATGTATAGCAACGAAGCCGGTGATACACCACATACTACGCTTACGGTCACAGAAAAGAAAGTGTAAAACTACAACAGTTGGAATCCGCAACTTCCTTAGACATCGCATGCCTAACCAAATGAATTCCTTAGACATCACATGCCTAACAATTATAAACCCCGCATTTTAGTCTTATTTATCGAAAACTCTTTTCAATATCAAGTCGGGCAATTCAACAAGATTCCCGACGTCCTGATCGAATGCTCGTCGCAAACTTTAGTAGACGGCTGCACCCCTGGATGCCGTCGACGAAGTGCACTAAGGCGGAACACCGCTACCGCGAGCACCCGAACGGATGCTTTCGGCGACGGGGTTCTCCTACAGTCACTTGGTCGGGGCTAAGAGGTGTAGCTGTTTATTAAGTTTTCCCGGCGAGTATCCGCGTACGCTACGTGATTGCGACGGACTTTTGATCACATCAAAATTCCGTGGCAACCGATCATCTGAGACTAAACTGCTATGTTTATAATATTCAAATTAGTTATCTCATAACTACCTGTGGATTCCAAATATTGTATCACATTCCAGATAAATAGAAAAAGTTAAACTTTCCGATCGAATCATCAAGCACCCAAGATTTCCCCAATATATCTCAACACTTGAAATCAGTTTAAAAACATCCAACACATGCCACAGTACCAATGGTCCAGCCGTAGAAGGGTCAAGCCAACGCCTCACATGTGGCACGCCGTACTGCCCCAAACCCTAAGGTTCAAAAGGCAGTTCAAGACGGTCACATAATCGAGTTAAGGTTTGTTGTCTTCTAGAGGGTCCACCGAGTTACTTGCACGACTTAGAACATTCTTAAACACGAGAAAAAATCCAACTTTTGAAAAATTTTCCGACAGGGGAAAAAGTGAGTTATTGATATCCGTTCGAACTTTTTAACAGTTTCTAAAAATTATCCGGAAAACACACATAGACAAAATCTGATAATCCGATCGAATCATCGAATCCCTAAACAACCCCAGAAAACTCAACAGGAGAATAAATATTAAAAATTCCCAGAAAATCCAGCATATTAAAATAGGAGTTACTGTGCAAACAGGAGATGCTGACGTCATCATTTCGTCGCGGAACCGCCGCAGAAGGCATGCTTCTGCCGTGGTTCCGCCGCGATTTATACTGTTCATCAAAAACTTTTTGCACCGTAATTCTTATAATTCCCTGCTGAATTTTTTAAGCATTTTTAATGTGGAAAAATCCCACTTTTTAGAAAAAGTCCAGAGAGCGGGTTTTATCGGGGTTTCGGGTTTCGATCGGACTTTAAATTTTGTCTAGACTTCGCCTAAAGCTCTAGCTTGGCTCTGATACCACTGTAGGGTTGCTAGGCACGTGCACAAGGGTCTACGAGGCATCAACCATGACCAATTAAAAATTTAGCCGTGCCGAACAATCCGAATACGGAACTTTAAACTAGAGATTAGGCGAAAACAAGCATGCTAAACACTTTAACACTAAGTGAGAGGGATTACAACCTTTGTAGATCCGGTCCTTCACTTCATATGCTCCGTGTTGTGGTCCCTTCGCTGCGATCATCGGGATCCGGACTCTCGAGAGGTTCCACGAAGAGAAAGACGCAACCTTTGCTTCCGATCTTCGAAACTAAGATGATCTACCTTGAAGTTTCTTTAACACAAACTAACACTCATGAAATGATGTGAACACCCTCATCTAAATGGCAAGGGAAGATGAGGATGATGAAGTAGGATTTTTGCTCTCTTTATTTATCTTTTTCTCATATTTATCCATCACAAAAATCAAAGCAGGAAACCATTTCAAGCAAAGAAGAAGAAGGAAGAAGATGATGAACAATGTTAGAATCCTTTTGTGATGAATAGGAAAAGAATAATATGATAGAATTATGCAACCATGGTCAAGTGAACCTTTGTAGAGAATTAACTAGGGTTAGGGTTTGGGTTGGGTTAAAGCATGACTCACTTGAAAATATCTTTATCATGACAAAAAGAAAAGCTTCTAGAAACATCTAGAAAGCTTAACCCTAATCCAAACCCTAATCATGTTTAAACTCCACTAAACAAGTTGCATTAGTTATCATATCATGTTACAATATTATATATCACATATATAATATTTATCGTAACAAAATAAAATAATACATTTAGCATATATCGCATATATATCAATGTATTACCCGAGTGAGAAAAAGAATCTTTTAGTCAGCAAATATTAGTTAATGCAATTTAATATATCATATATATTATTATACATTAAATTATCGAATCAACACTTGATCCGACAATCCGGCTATATCGCATATAACCGGCTAATATTTATCCGTACCGATTCATCGAATCAACACTTGATCCGATGACCCGGCTGATATCAAATATCGCGAGAATAGAATACGGTATCACATATCGCATTATCCTCGGTCCCGCACATATCACATATGTGCCCCTACTCCGTTTTGCCTGAGTCAAGAAACCTCTGTGTAGGACTCTAAAGAATCGTTAATACGCCGGCAGTAGGTGATGATCATATCAAACACCCACAAGTTGCAAGCGGTCAGCTAAACGTAACAGCTACCCAGGTATTGAGCGCTCATAAGATCAACAAGCAAGCCTGTACATTCTCCTGCGAATCCAAACAGTAACACTCCCGTACAGTCCGGTCTCGTCGTCTGATATGTTGCATATCTCGCCTAGGGGTGGTAAACGTCAGACCCCAGTAGCTCGATAAGTCGTGTCGATATGAGGTCTATAACAGTTCGAGAAACTACTGATAACACTTACCAGTAAATCTCAGCAACCCTGGCCAGGGATTTCCGGTTATAGCCAATCGAACACAGCACAACATCAACTCCCTATACCGGGAGAGACGAATCCCCTCCTATCGCTCATTGCCTCCATATGATTCGGGACTGTACCCAAAAGCCACCTTTTTGCACGCCCTCTTGGACATGGTATGATGGAAATCAAAGCACAGTGGGAATCACACAAGACTCTATGACGATCTCGGGTCTACAGACTACTCTGTACCAGTGTCACCGGAGAACTGCCATCTGACGTATGGTATAATACCATCTGGGAGTTCTCGGCGAGTCCGTCCAGTGTACCCAGTCTCCACTGAGCACCCGTACACCATCCTTGATGTCAAACACCGATGGATATGGGATCATCCATCGCCCATCATATGGGTCAAGATGCGTATACGCTAGTCTACTCTGGTGTATCGATGCCCTGTCTCGATACACCCTCGACTAGGAACAGTTATAGGATGTACTCGTCGACTACCGTGGCCCCACTAGTATGATCTCATCATAGTCCCAGTAGTCGAGTATATATCCTAAGGGCTTTATCAACATGTAATATAGAGACAATCAGAGTACATGTTAAGATAAAGTACAACCAGATAGCATACTATCATGTCGAGCAAGAAAGTCCTCCCTATATATGTCCTAGCATCCACTACAATATACATCGTATGTACAGTAGTGGCCTCTCGGGCATACATATAACTAACAAGATTAACACTTTAAGCAACCTAGTTATCTCAAGTTTGAGATTAAGCTTGGCGTAGGAGCTTTCAGGTGGATCTTCTTTGATTCGAGGAGGCCGTTGAGGTGCCGATGTTCCAAGGAGCCCACGAGGAGTGGAGGACAGCGATGAAGACCCGAAGGACATGTAACGTGAGGTATAACTTCGAATCTGAGTAGTTAAACCTCTAGTAGATAGTTAGCAATGGTTTAGATAACGATTCATGCGCTCAAGTCCATGTTACGAAACTTTGATAATCGTTTTTCATATATTCCACCTCCCCGTAAGTTCGTGGGGTGCGTGACATGGACTTACAGAAGCAAAGCAGGCCACCATATCAAAAAGTTTTCAAACAACTCTCAACTCCGCGGCGGAACCGCGGCGGTGTTGGTGAGTTAGGGCTTCAATATTCTATGGTATGTTTTCTATCTCTTTCTCTCTCCTCTAAAAAATCCAATAATATATTTTCTGCTGGATTCTTTGCAAAATATCGCCGCTCAAAAATCTTTTTGCGAGTTTTGTTTTGCTGTTTGTTTTTGCATATTTTAATACGGACATTAAGGGGCAAAGACCAAATTCAGATTAGGTGGGGATTTCATCACCCTTCCTAAGCCCCACAAATCACAAAATGAGCATCCATATCACTCTACATTAATTAAAAAATATCTAAATCGAGACTCTAAGGACCGTCGCGCTCAAAGGATAGATGCAGGCTGTGGGTAATCTATCGCTTATTCGCATTACTTTTGTGGTGTCTAGGCAAGTGTGTCTAAGGCAAGTGGTTGCTTAATTAGGCCCGCTATTTTCGGTGATTCGTATAGCAGATACCTCCCACTTACCTGACACTTACCTGGCCACAAGAGTGATAAAGAGGTGGTAGAGGATTGATCCTGCAGCTTGTCCTTTGGAAGTCTAGGAGCGGTCTAGAGACTTGACTTAGGTAACCTTAGTTCTAGGGCTGTGTGTGCATTTTTTTTTGTGGTTTGTGCCACGTCCAACACTTTTCAAAACAAACCAATATTTTTAAGTTCTCACACGCTGCCACATGTGCTAAACCCGCTTAGTGCATGCACGGCTGGACACGGGATTCTAGTGCCCGTCTTTTCCACGTTTCTGCTATCGACTCCGAAGTCGGTACTTCTTCATCTTCTTTTTCCCCTCCACCCATAACATCGACCTGTTAGTTATATGTATGCCCTAGAGGCCATTATTGCATATATGATGTATATTATAGTGGATGTATAGACATATATATTTATATATAGAGAGGACTTTCTTGCTCGACATGATAGTATGCTATCTGGTTACTCTTTATCTTAACATGTTGACTGGTATTGTTTACTATCTTACTCTCACATGTTGATAAAGCCCTTAGTATATGTACTTGACTACCAGGATTATGATGAGATCATACTAGTGGGGCCAGGGTGGTCCATAAGTACATCCTTTAATAAGTTCCTAGTCGTGGGAATATCGAGACCAGGGCATCGATATTCCAGTGTAGACTAGTGTGTACATTTCTTGTCCTTTAGAGGGCGATTGTTGATCCCACAACCATTGGTGTGTGACATCAAAGATTGTACACATGTGCTCATTGGAGAATGGGTACACCGAACAGGAATAGAGATCAATGAAAGGACAAGGGTCAATAGAGGGGAAACCCTTGTTTCTTCCAAGAACCCTAATCCTCATTCATCACTATCTATCTAGTATTAAATCTATCAGTAGATAAAAGGAGTAATCTTTATTAGTCATCCATGACTATTAAATCCGAACGAACCCTAGAAGCATTCTTCTTATAAAATCTATATCCGTATTCAAACTAGATCTGTATTCTACATCCGTATTTTGACGTAGATCTAGAAACCATTCTCCATTATTCTTTATTCCTCTATCCTTCCTCTTTTTCAACAGGTTTAAAGTAAGATTGAAAGATTTCACATATCCCTGAGGACGACCCGTACTCATCTCGGTCTAGCTACAGGCGACACCGTTATTGATTGCGGTTACTACACACATAAAACAGATCAATCAGCTCACAATAATATCTCACAAATATCCCACCAAAAACAAAACCAAGCATGAGTCACTCTATGACCCACCATGAGTCACCAAGTGCACATGCAAGATTCAATGCAATCCATGGCTCACTTTCCTACACCATAAACTTTTAAAACCCTAAATGTTTAATAACAAAATGAAATGGCATCTACTAAAGTAATCTCGTAACGAATTACAAGAATACCCCTCATCCGTATATACATACCCGTATCCGTATTTCATCTGAATACGAATACAACGAGATGAAAATAATCCAACAATATAATACTAGGATCCGGCTTAAACCAAACCCACTAGTATAATCCGTCCGATCATGATATGTGCACAAGTGCACATATATGATCGAACCCTGCTATAAAACCATATGGCCTCTACAACGTTTCGCCCGAAGCAGGGAAACCCTCTGTGTGGGACTCTAAAAACTCGTCAATACGCTGGAAGTGGGTTTAACCACAAGCACGTCAGTGGCACTAGCTGTACATAACGGCTATAGGTGTTGAGCGAATAGGAGGCCGACGAGCAAACTCATCGTGAAACCCCTACTGAGCCTGACAGTGACAATATCCGTACAGTCCAGTCCGTTCGCCTATGAGTATCGCATATCGAGTCTACGGGGTGGATAAAGTCAGAACCCTAATAACGCAACATTTAGTGTCGGTATGAAACCTATCATCACTTGAGAAACTACGGATCCTAGATCAGTAATTCTTGACTACCTTGGCCATGGATTTCTAATGATGGCCACCCGTGCACACCGCGACATCAACCCCCAATACTGGAAGAGACGAATCCCCTGACGATCCGCTCACTGCCTCCATGTGCTCGGGACTGTACCCAACTAAAACCTGTTTGCACGACTCTTTTGAGCCGTGGTAAGGTAGTAATCAAAGCACAGTGGGAACTCACACGAGACAAATGACGATCTCAGGTCGATAGACTAATCTGTACACATATCACATGGGAACTGCTATCTGACAATAGGTATAATACCAACTAGCATGTTCCCGGGGAGTCCGTCCGGTGTACTCATAACCCAATGAGAACCTGTATACATCTTAGGTGAAGCAACTAACACCAATGGCTTGTGAGACCGGCCACCTCACCTCGTTGGGGTCTCGATCAGTATACACTAGTCTACTCTTGGAGTTTCGATGCCCGGTCTCAAAACTCCCAAAACTTGGGACACTTTAAGGATGTGCTTATAGACCACCCAACTCTCACGTATATGATTGCCATCATACTGCTGGTAGTCAAGCAAGAATCCTATGGGCTCTATCAACATGTAATAGTGATCTGTAATGTCATCTGAAGCATGTACACGATGATAAAGGCAAACCAGATAGTATATTATCATCTCGAGTAAGAATGTTCTACCGGTATAAGTCATCCCTCAATCATTGTAATCACGTGCCTGCGATCCAATAATTGACTTGAGGGCACTATAGCAACATTACGTTATCATCGAATATCCTACTGAAGGAACTAGTGCGCCGTAAACCCTAACCCTAATTTTTGGAGGAACTAAATTCCCATATGTCCCTATTATTTCTTTTTAAGTTAGTTCTTTTTCCCTAAGTTTTGAAGCTGCGGAACAAAATCTCCCCGATGAGAATTAAATTCTCAACTTGTGGGGGAATTGCTTCTGCAAATCTCAACCAGAGGAAGAACTAAGTTCTTATATTAAGTTTACGGTAAAATTATGCGTTTACGTTATCATCGAATACCTACTGAAGGAACTAGTGAAACCTAAAGCCTAACCTTAATTTTTGGAGGAATTAAATTTCTATATGTCCATGTTATTTATTTTTAACTTAGTTCTTTTCCCCTAAGTTTTGAATCTACAGAACAAAATCTCCCCGATGAGAATTAAATTCCCAACTTGTGGGGAAATTTGCTTCTGCAAATCTCAACCAGACGAAGAACTAAGTTCTTATATGAAGGGTTAAGTTTATGGTAAAGTTGCGCGTTTACGTTATCATCGAGTATCCTGCTGAAGGAACTAGTGCACCCTAAATCCTAAACCTAATTAACCTAAATTAATTAACCCAAAATTAAACCCTAATCATCATCCTAACTCAAATTATCCCTAATTAACTTAATTAATCCAAATTAACCTAATTAACCCAAATTAACCCTAATCATCACCCTAACCCAAATCAACCTAACCCTAATCATCACCCAAACCCTAACCCAAATTAATTCTAGCCCAAACCAAAATTAACCCTAACCCTAATTATCACCAACACAATTTTACCTAATTAACCTTAACTAACCCTAACCTTAACACTACCTAATTAACCTTCACCCTAACCCTAACCCTAAACCGAAACCTAACCCTAACCCTAAACTGAACCCTAACCCTAACCTTAACCCTAACCCTAACCTACCTAATTAACCATAACCCTAACCCTCACCCTAACCCTAATTAATCCCCAATTAACACGGAACTAAGCTTAACCCTAAAATCAACAATAACCCAAAAATTAAGAATAATTAATAGTTCAAAATGGAAATTAACTCACCTTACTTGTAGTTTTGCCAGTGGATGGAGCTCGACGAGGTGGAGGAGGCCGGGGATGGAGCTTGACGAGGTGGTGGGGGCAAGATGGCGACGAGCGGGAAATTTTGGCCAGACTGTAGTGAAACTAAGGTGGAGGTGCTCGACAAGGTGGTGGTGGAGACTGGGGTGACGATGACGGTGGGAAGTTTTAGAGACGAGAAGTGGGTCCGGCAGGTGACGAGACTGAGGTGACGACGCGCGAGGAAGTTGGTGCGAAAAATTGGCGGTGAGGAAGTTTTGGGCTTTATTTTTTTATAAATAACCCTTAGTTGCCCTTACGGATTAATCCGTAGGGTCTTCTTTTGTGACTCTGTAGGGTCAAATAAAAGATTATATTTTAATATTTTTCAAATTAATCCGTAGGACACCGTAGGGGAAACCGGATGGCCCCACGGATTAATCCGTAGGGGCAACAAAAAGTTGCCCCTACAGATTCCTGTAGCCGTAGGGGAAAACCCATATTGTAGTAGTGGTGAGAGTTGCTCTTTACCACAAGGTCATCGATATAGCATTCGACGATATCATGTATGAGTTCATCAAAGATCTTTGTCATGGCCCTCTGGTAGGTAGTACCAACGTTCTTCGAACTGAAGGGCATCACTTTATAGCAGAATATGCCCAACGGGATATGGAAGGCGGTATGCTTCTGGTTTTCAGGATTCATTTTTATTTGGTTGTATCCTGAAGATCCATCCATGAAGGAGAAGACTTCGTGAGTGGACGTGTTATCGATCATAAGCTCGGTAACGGGCACTGGGAAGCCGTCCTTCGGGCAAGCTTCGTTGAGGCCCCGAAAGTTCACGCAGATGCGAACCATCCCATTTTTCTTCATCACTGAAACGATGTTATCGATCCAGTCAGGATATTGAACTTCTTGGATGAAGCCGAAGTCGATTAGTTTCTTGACTTCAGCGTTGATACTTATCTCAAGTTCGAGTCGCATCCTTCTTGGTGCCTATTTGATTGGCTTTATACCTGGTGATATAGCCAGTTTATGTACTGATACTTTTGGATCTAGACCAAGCATTTCAGAGTAGTTCTAAATGAAACAATTTTTATACAGCATGAGCACGTCTTTTAACGTGACCACCTATTTTTAAGATAACAGCTCACTGATGAACGTTGGCCTCGGATCATTTTCCATTCCTAAGTCGATTTTACTTAGGTTGTCCGCCGTGGTGTGTATCCCATCTTCCAGCTCTTTTGGTTCTGGTGGAAACTCTGAGATCACCCCATCCTCATCTTCATTTGTGAAGCACCTGTAGTGGTCATTCATAGTCTCGTGCCTTCTCTCTTTTGAGAGTGTTATCATATGGCAGGTATGAGTTCACTTCCATTCTCGATGTTGAGCTGGTCCTATCCTGACGGTATGTATCTTTTTTTGCTCATGTTTTTGTGGCGGGGTTACCTTCTAGCTGTCGGATAACGTAATCATGCTTTGTCGATATTGTTCTTCTACCGAGTCTTTGAAGGTGAAGCAAACTTCAAGGGGATGACCTATTACTCGGTGATAGGAGCAATAATCCGGATGATGAACTTCGTTTATTTGTTAGGGATGCCAGGACTCCGGAATCATCACTATTTGGTGCTTTATGACAAGGTTAAATATTTTCCTTGCCTTATCTTGAGAGAAAGAGTATTCCCGACCCATCTTCTTTATAAAGGACAGGCTCCAATCGAGCTTTTATCGATTGAACGGCGTCTTTGATCTGCTTTGTTGTCTTTGAACATTGTTTGCGTTCTTTGTCTAGTCTTTTCCTCCATTTTAGGATTTTCCCCTTTTGCGAGAATATATAGCGGACCGGGGATGAAGATCATTACGGTCTACTTTTTCCGCAAATTGCTAACAGAGACGCCGTGTCCTGGCCTTTTCATAAATGGCCGTTTCGCGGCTGTTGTTGTCCCATCGCCCTTGACAAGTTTCTTGTATTAACTTGTCAATTTGTTCTTCCAGCGACGAACTTAACGTTTTCGAAATGGGGTCTCGCTTCGATTCGATGTCATGGCCATTTGGAAGAGCGTTTTTCGCTTCATTTGAGCAGTTTATGATGTGGCAACTGTAGATTTGCTCCCGTTTCTTGGATCGAACATATCCGAGCACGGTTGTCTCCAGCTTCTCATTGGGCATCTTTCACTGAGTCCCAGGAATATCCTAAATCTTTTTATAGAATTATGCTTGTAGAACAGTTGGTTCAAGGGGTATGCTATGGCATCTTAACAGCTTTTTTAATCCCCCTGCGTAATATCTTGGCAGAAGGATGGGTTAAAGCCTGTCGAGTGCAAAATCAGCACCATGCCAAATTTCTTTTTCTACTTTGGTCTCCGTAGATTGGTAGAAGAAGATCTCCTTTTCACCCCTTCCCCTGGGAGGCACGTAAAAAGTTTGTAGCTCCTGTACGCTGTATGTATCTAACACATCAAGTTCCCTGTAATACCGAGGCAGAGCCATTTTAATTTGTAGACTATGATTTGCTCTAGCAAAAGTTTGCATTGACGGGCGGACGGAGAACACTGTGTTTGCCTCGTTCTTTGAGTCGCTACCAAAGAGCAAAATAGGAGTAGATGGTCCGTGCTTATTGTTTCCTTTTTGTGTTTCCCAGAGTAGACTATTTCTTCTTCTTCCTCGGTATCGCTCCTAAAGATTAGGATTGTGGCAATGGATTTCTGTTTATTCTCCGGCTTATGGCACATTTCAGTATCCTTGAAGTATGGTATGAAGTACTTTGCGTCTCGTATTTCCGGACTTCTTTTACGGAGAACGGATTTAGCTTTCACATGACGATGTACTCCGAGCCATCCTTGAAATACTTCATACATTGATGTTGTGTAGAAGGGACGATATTGTACCCTGCCGAGTAGGGCGTTGTAGCAAGTCTTAATGTCAATGACATGAAATTTGATGTCAGTGACGAGCATCCCGAAGTGTATCGACAATATTACGGACCCAAGCTTCCGTGACGACTGTGAGTCGAAACCGAAGATGGTAATTTTATCTCGGACAAGGTGCTAAATGTTCGTGCAAATTTTCTTCAGCACTCTCATGTTGAGAAGGTTAACGGAGGATCCGTTGTCGAAAAGTATTTTCCCTATCGAGATGTCGTGGCAGTACCCAGTGACGTATAACGGGCGACTATGTTCGCATGTATCGAGGAGTAGATCTTCATCGTTGAATATAGCTGTGTAGGCCTCTTCCAGTTCATTTTTCATCTTCTCTTCCATGAGAAAAGCTTGGAACTGATCGGGATCTTGTAATGCCTTTATCAGGAAATCTCATGCCTATTTGGACAGGAGGAGAGCATCCAATATGTTTGCTATAGTGCCCTTTAGTCAATTATTGTAATCGCAGGCACACGATTAGATGATTGAGGGAGGACCTATACAGGTAGAACAATCTTACTAAAAATGATAGTATGCTATCTGGTTTATCTTTATCATCATGTACATGCTTTAGGTGGCATTACAGTTCACTATTACATGTTGATAGAGCACATAGTATTCTTTCTTGACTACCAGCATTATGATGACGATCATATACGTGGGAGATGGGTGGTATATAAGCACATCCTTAAATATCCCTAGTCGTGGGAGTATCGAGACTGGGCATCGATACTCCAGATTAGACTAGTGTATACTGATCGATACCCCGACGAAAGGCAGTAGCCGGTCTCACAAGCCATTGGTGTTTGCAGGTGCTCATTGGGTTATGAGTACACTGGACGTACTCGCCAAGAACATGCTATTTGGTATTATACCTATTGTCAGATAGCAGTTCCTAGGTGACATGTGTACAGATTAGTCTGTTGACCTGAGATCGTCATTTGTCTTGTGTGAGTTCTCACTGTGCTTTGATTACTACCCTACCATGGCTCAAAGGAGTCATGCGAACAGGTTTTAGTTGGGTACAGTCCCGAGCCATATGGAATCAGTGAGCGGATCGTCGGAGATTCATCTCTCCCGTTATTGGGGGTTGTTGTCGCGTTGTCCATGGGTGGCCATTACAAGAAAACCCTTGATCAAAGTAGTCGAGAATTACTGAACCAGGATCAGTAGTTTCTCAGTTAGTGATGGGCTTCATACCAACACTAAATGTCGCGTTGTTAGGGGTCTGAATTTATCTAACCCCTAGACTCGATATCCGATACTCTTAAACGAAGAGACCGTACTGTACGGATATTGTCACCAGACAAGCTCAGTAAGGGTCCGGATGGGTTTGCTCATCGGCCTTCCTTTCGCTCAATACCCGGGTAGCCATTACATACAGCTAGTGCCGCTGACGTGCTTGTGGTTAAACCCACTGTCAGTGTATTGACGAGTCTTTAGAGTCCCACCATAGGGTTTCCCTGCTTCGGGAGAAACGATGTAGAGGCTTTATGGATTTACGGCAAGGTTCGATCATATAGTGCACTTGTGCACGTATCATGATTCGGACGGATAATACTAGTGGGCTTTGGTTGAAGCTGGATCTTAGTATTATATTGTTGGATTATTTTCGTCTCATTGTATTCGGATTCTTCGGAATACGGATACGGGTATGTATATAAGGATGAGAGGCATTCTTGTAATTTATTACAAGATTATCTTTTAATAGTTGCTAACTTCATTTTGTTTTAACCTTTTAGTTTAAAGGTTAATGAGGTGGAAAGATGAGTGTGATGTGCATTGATTGAAGCATGGTTCAAGGCATGACTCATGCTTGATATTTGTTGAGTGGTGTGAGATATTTTGTGAGTTGAGATATTATTTCTTGAGTTGCTTTTATTCTTTTATTCACTCACACTCTCACAACACACACACACACACACAAAAGGCATCCACTTCTTTTGTTGCTTTTCTCCAAGCTTCATTTTTCTTGAGTTGCTTCTAGCTTCATGCACTCATCTCCCATAGCATCTTCTTCTTCCTCCACCCTAACCCTCTCATGTGTTTAGAAACATAGGGTATTTAGAAATAAATTAATCCCTCATTAGACTCTACATCTCCTAGGCTATCTAGTCTAGCAAAGTAGATACCCTAGTTACTTCGGTTTTGGAGTAGGAGCTCGATTCATACACGCTCGGGTGGATCATCTTCGATGGAGGGAGACCGGCAACCAAACTAGATCATGGTGGCCACTAGGAGCTTGGGAAGCTTGTTAAAGACCAAAGGACACGGATCGTTCAGTATAACATCTCAACTCTCTTTTTAGCTTGCTAGGTTTAGGGTTTATTGTCGATCCGTATTTGGGGTTGTGGTAGTGCCAGTTTTATAAATTCTTGTTTCGCATCCGGTAACGGTTCGATGGCCAGGGCGCTTCCGCAACCTAACATAGCATTAGAGACAGGTTATAAACTCTAATCTAGCAGTTTAGACAATGTTTAAAGTATCGAAACCGAAACAACTTCGAAACAATACCCTATACTTTCCTGTTTCTGTCGAATTTAAAATAGTCTTCAAAATTTTTTTAAACAATTGCAGAAGACTACCTATGTGGCAATTAGAATACCCTCAAAATACGAGCACCAAATGTGAAAATTTGCCTGGAAAAAATGCTTGAAATTCCGGTCTGGCCGGTTTTATTTTTGGGTTTGGACTTGTAATTTTGGGAGTACTCTGGTCTCTGGAAAATTTAGTTTCAGGTATTGTTTGTTTTCCCCAGTTTTGGATATAGTATTATCTATGGTATGGGGGCATTTCGGGGTGCTTCAAAGTCGATATTTTAACACTGTTTAAATGTTTACAGTACATGCATTACTATCTTTGACCGTGAATGTCATTAGAGCGGTACAGCTCGCCTAATTGCTATATGTCTTTTAGACGGGTTTGCGAACATGACATTCACGTTGATATTCTGTGTTGTGCTGTGATTGTGGTTAGATCGTCGTGGTGGATAGCCAGTGGTGCAATGATAGTACAGTTTAGTTTCATTTGTACATTTGATATTGCGGGGTGAGCGTCCGACTTGTAGACTGCCGTCACTGCTCGTTTGTAGATTATTTGTTTGGGGCACGACCGGGTTGAGGTCAATGTCACCGTTGTACATATATTTTCTTTTCTGTACTAGGATTTGTTAGGTTTACCTAGCACCTCATGAAGGGTTTGGAAGCATCACATGTGCCAAAATCAAATTTTTAAGGTGCTTGTTAGGTTTACCTAGCATCTCATGAAGGGTTTGGAAGCATCACATGTGCTAAAATCAAATTTTTAAGGTGCTAAGTGAACATACAAAGAATCATCACTAGAAATTTAGGGTTTCATTACTTTGACATCATTACAAGTAGTAAAAGCTAGGGTTTTGAGAGTACAACCTTTGTAGCTCCCTACGCTAGACTCCTTGGCTACTTGAGGGTTGGAAAAAAGGTCCGCTTGAAATCCTCTAGGTCCACGATGATACACCCGGAGTCCTCTTTGTCCAAACTTGAAGCTTCACAAGATCAAGAGATGAAATGGAAGCTAACACTCTACACTAATGGGCAAGACTAGTGTAGAATGGTGTTGTGGTTGGTTTTCTCACTTCAAAATCCTAACTTGGTCACTCTTTGGCTCACTTGCGAAAACTAGAGAGCAAGAGAGAAAGGAGGTAGAAGATGATGGCTTTCTAAAACTCAAGATAATGATAAGCTTGTTTAATAAAATGAGAAAATGAAAATATATATATATTCACTCTCTCATTCTCAACCATGGTTGTAAAATATCTTAGATATTTTAGTTTGGAACAAAAATGATCATGGAAAATGAATCATGGTTAATTCAAGGGGTTAGTGCAAGAATAAAGAATTAAACCATGAAACAATTTCCATTTCCATTTTCCATTTTCCAAAAATTAATATCCATATTTTTTACAAATGGTGTAAGTCTTATATTGCCACCATCCACTATATCAACAATCATGATAACATTATGTATGCATGTATGTGTGCATGCACATCCTATGTGCATGAATGAGAATGAATGCATACATGCATGCATACAACAAAAAGACAAGAAAGGATTTCAAGTGAGAAACTAATGGTCAATGATAAATCAACACTTGATTTAGCAACCCGGTCATATCACATACGACCCGACCAAAAGCAAACCGCCCGATTAATATACGGTATCCCATACACGCATTTTAACCGTGTCCACGCGCATATCGCATATGCGCACCACATCGTTTCGCCTGGACTAGGTAACTCCATTGTGGGACTCTAAGACTCGTCAATACTCCGGCAGTGGGTGATGATCATTTCAAGCACCCCCAAGCCGCAAGCGGTTAGCTAAACGTAACGGCCACCCGGGTGTTGAGCGATCAGAAAAAAACAAGCGAACTTGTCACAACTCCCGTCGAGTCAACCGGCAACACTACCGTACAGTCCGGTCTCATCGTCAGATATGCTGCATATCAAGTATAGGGATGGTAACGTCGACCCCAATAACTCAATAAGTCGTGCCAAAGAATGGTCTATAACAGATCGAGAAACTACTGATAACACTTATCAGTAAATCTCAACAGCCCTGGCCAGGGACTTACTGATATAGCCAATCGAGCACAGCACAGCATCAACTCCCAATACCGGGAGAGACGAAACCCCTCCTATCGCTCATCGCCTTCGTGTGTCTCGGGACTGTACCCAATGGCCACCTGTTTGCATGACTCAGTAGAGCCGTGGTAGGGTGGTAATCAAAATACAGTGGGAGAACACACAAGACTCTATGACGATCTCGGGTCTACAGACTAACCTGCACCAGTGTCACCTGAGAACTGCTATCCGACGATAGATATAATTCCATATAGGAGTTCTCGGTGAGTCTGTCTAGTGTACCCAGTCACCACTGAGCACCCGTATACGATCTCGATGTCAAACATCGATGAATGTGGGAACATCCATCGCCCATCGTATGGGTCTAGTATCATATACGCTAGTCTACTCTGGTATATCGATGCCCCGTCTCGATACACCTACGACTAGGGACATTCCAGGATATGCGTATAAACTACAGATGTCCCACTAGTATGATCTCTATCATAATCACAGTAGTCGAGTCTATATCCTCAGGGCTTTATCAACATGTGTGAATCAATAAAAGCATGATCAAATCAACATGTCAGATAAAGAAGAACCAGATAGCATACTATCATGTCGAGCAAGAATGTACACTGAATATATATATACATGTATAAATACATCTACTATCATATAATGGCCTCTAGGGCATACATATATCCAACAATCTCCCACTTGCACTAAGGCCAGTTATTGGCGTATCTCATACCCAATATCTCAAAAAGTCGCTCATGCTGCAGCTGTTGGGGTTCCTAGGCACACACTAGAGGTTCTACAAACCATCAAACATGGCTAATTCAAAATTTTCCATGTGCCTACAAACCCTAATACGGATCGTTAACTAGATTTATAGGTGATGCGATGCAAGTAAACAACTTTAACTTAAAGGAAAGAAGCTACAATCTTTGTAGATCCGGTTCTCGACCTCCTAGGCTCCGTGATGACGTCCCTCCGCTGTCCAAATCGAATCCAGGACTCTAGCATCGGCTTCATCGGAGAAATGGGCGGGCTAGGTCGTCGACTTCGAAGCCGAAGATGATCTACGTCGAGGCAACTCAAGATCAAGCTCCAACTTCACCAAGTCATGAAACTTATGAAGAAAACATCCTATACTACTTGGCAAGAGGTAGAGGATGAAGAAATAGGAAGTGGGTTCACTTTAGAATTGGATTTCTCACTCTTTTTCTCAAGTTGCCATTGATGGTTGCAAGGTTTCTTCATTGTTGATGAAGAAGAAGAAGAAGAAAGAATATGATAAGAATAATTTAGAATATAGAAAATAGATCATTCTTATCATAATTTCAACCATGGTTAGATGTAGAGAATAAACTAAGGTTAAAGTGAATGGTTAGGGTTAAGCATGAGACAAAAATGATGGACTTGTTCAAAGCTTCATGAAACTTCAACAAGCAAACAAAGAAAGCCACCATTTCTTATTTATCTTTCCAAAATGAAAAATAAATAAATGAATAAGAAAAATGTAAACCCTAATCATCAACTTAACCATGGTTTAATTCTTTACACAAACCCAAGTGAGCATGTATCATCAAACATGATACAAACAAGTGCACAAAAGTATATCACATATACAACTTGTGTACATCAAGTGAGAAAATCCATTTAAAGTGAACCAATACTAGTTAATGCAAATTAATATATCAAATATATAATTATACATTAAATCATTAAATCAAGACTTGATTCAAAGATCCGGTCATGTCGCATATAACCGACTAGTATCTAATGTATCGACTTATCGAATCAATCCTTGATTCGATAACTAGGTTATATCGCATACAACCATTCGATACATTCATCACGAGAATAGAATATGGTATAACATACATGCATTATTCTCGGTCCCGCACATATCTCATATGCGCTCCTATTTCGGTTCGCTTGAGCCAGGAAACCTCTGTGTAGGACTCTAAAGACTCATCAATACGCCGGCAGCAGGTGACGATCATATCAAATACCCACAAGCCGCAAGCGGTCTGCTAAACGTAACGGCCACCCTGGTATTGAGCGATCAGAAGATCGACGAGCAAGCCCGCTCACACTCCTGTGAATCTAACCAGTAACACTTACCGTACAGTCCGGTCTGTTCGTCTGATATGTCGCATATCTCGCATAGGGGTGGTAAACGTCAGACCCCAATAGCTTGATAAGTCATCCGACGTAGGGTCCATAACATTCGTGAAACTACTGATAACTCATACCAGTATATCACTGCAACCCTGGCCAGGGATTTCCTGTTATGGCCAGTCGTGCATAGCGCAACATCAACCCCCAATACCGGGAGAGACGAATCCCCTCCTATCGCTCATTGCCTCCATGTGAATCGGGACTGTACCCAAAATCCACCTGTTTGCACGCCTCAGTAGAGCCGTGGTAGGGTGGAAATCAAAGCACAGTGGGAGACACACAAGACTCTATGACGATCTCGGGTCAACAGACTAAGCTGCACCAGTGTCACCAGAGAACTGCCATCTGACGTGAGGTATAATACCATCTGGGAGTTCTCGGCGAGTCCGTTCAGTGTACCCAGTCTCCACTGAGCACCCGCATACCATCTCTAATGTCAAACACCAATGGATATGGGATCATCCATCGCCCATCACATGAGTCGAGAAGATATACGCTAGTCTACTCTGGAATATCGATGCCCCGTCTCGATATTCCCATGACTAGGAACATTGAAGGATGTACTCATGGACTACCCAGGCCCCACTAGTACGATCTGCATCATAGTCCTGGAAGTCGAGTACACATCCTAAGGGCTTTATCAACATGTAACAGAGAGACAGAAAGTATACATGTTAAGATAAAGATCAACCAGATAGCGTACTATCATGTCGAGCAAGAAAGTCCTACCTATATATGTCCCAGCATCCACTACAATATACATCCAATGTACAGTAATGGCCTCTAGGGCATACATATAACTAACAATCTCCCACTTGCACTAGGGCCTTCTGTAGCAGTAGTTGTAGTATCTCATACTCAACCATCCCATATAAGTCTCTCTATGGGAAAAAGCCTTTGTGAGTGGATCCGCCGTGTTGTCCTCTGAGTCTACTCTCCTAATCTCGATCACCCTGGAGATCATCTATCTCCATGATCAGGTGATGCTGCCTCCGAATATGCCTGGGTCACTGATGGGATCGGGGTTCCTTGGCCAAAGCCACACTTCCATTGTTATACAATGGTAGGAACCTAGTTCATCTTATGAACCAATATACACCCAAACTGCCTCTTTGGTAGTATCTTTAATAGCGATGTTACCAGCCTTTATCGTCTAGTTTGCCACGGTATCTAGCTTGGAACTCTTCCAACATACCGTCCCTTTACTGAATGTAAGGACAATGCCTGTGACTGACATTCAGTCGTCCTTATCACCCTGGAACCTTTCCAGTGATTCTCCTCAGGATCTATTGATACCATCTCACTACAACTAGTGAGAATCCTAATATCCAATTAGATCTATCTCATAGATTCAAAACCCAGGATTTAGTAGGTATCACTTTGATCCTATGTGGAGAATCATTGTGATAAGCGGAGATTGATCGAGCGTAGCATAGGAAACTCCTTCCCTATCAAGAGTATGTCATCCACGTACTCTACGAGGATCACCACCATACTCCCTACTACCCTTTTGTTTATACAAGGTTCATCTACCATTTTGATGATGTCAAACTCTTTGACTAACACATCAAAACAGACGTTCCAACTCCGCGATGCCTGCTTTATTCTGTAAAGCAACTTGCACACGTTTCCGCTGCTTCCACTGTTTACGAAGCCCTCTGGTTGTGTTCTTATAGACGTTCTCTTCTAAATCAGTATTTAGAAAAGCAGTCATGGCACCCAACCACCAGATATCGCAGTCATGGTATGTAGCAATGTTAAGTAGGATCCGGATGGACTTAAGCATAGTCACTTGGAAAAGGTTTCATCACTATCCACGCCTGGTCGATGACGAAAAACTTCAACAAGTCTAGCTTTGAAAATCTTAACTTTTCCATCTACACCAAGTAATCTTCTCAAGATATACTTGCTCCTGATGGGGATTTAACCCTTCAGATATAGCACCCAAAGTCCATACTTTGTTGGTGTACATGGATTCCATCTCAGATCGCTAAGCATCCAGCCATTCTTACAGAGTCCCTACTCTCGATGGCCTGCTCGAATCTAGTTGGGTCATCATCTCATGATGCAGTCCTCGCTCCTACTGTCATCGAGAAACTGAAGTATCTCTCAGGCAGGTGAGGAACCCTACCAGATCGGCGGAGAGGCTAATGTTCGTCGGGGATTATTGAATCCTTTGGTTCTGTCAAATCATCAGCTGCAGTTTGTATAGCTGGAACCTTTCCAGTTCTACAGAACTGACCTTGCCTCGATCTTGTCCGGATTTTGCTTTAGACATAGGCCGGACAATCCCAAATCTTAACTTGCTTAAGACATGGGCTCTTCCCATACCATATCTTATATGTAGTGGTTGGCACTGATTTGAATCGAACCCTATTCAATAGGTATGCAACTTCATAAGTGCATAACTCCCTAAAAGGAAATAGGAAACTCAGTAGTACTCATCATAGAGCGCACCATATCATATAGGGTGTGATTGCTCCGCCCCGATATACCATCGTGCTATGGTGTATACGGAGGAGTAATACGGAGAGAGAATCTCATTCTCCTTTAGAACAGTCCAGGAATTCCATGCACAAGTATTCTCCTCCCTGATCTTATCACAGGACATAATACTTATACTCGGTTTTTGGTTCTCTACTTGTAACTTATATTCTGTGAATATCTCAAAAGCTTCGGGCCTATGTTTCAACAGGAACATATGTCTGAATCTTGAGAGATTATCAGAGAACGTAATGAAGTACAAAGAACTGGTCCTGGCATGTGTAGACAGGAGACCTTACATACATCATCATGTATCAGTCCCAAGAGTTTACTAACTCTTTCTCTGTTTCCAATAAACAGAGCTATGGTCATCTTATCTCTGTGACATGACTGGCAAGTTTCATAAGATGTAAATTCAAACTGATTTAATTATGCATCTAAAATGTAACTTCAGCCAGTCGGGTCGCATTGATATGACCTAGTCTACAATGCCTCAAGAATGATTCGTTCATTTCCGAACTCTTCCTCTTGTGTGTGTTCTGTATACGAGGAACTGTAGTTTGATTTAGAACATCAATGCTTTCAGATAACGTGCCTGAACCGATCAACTTTTGATATAGGAAATGTTCTAAACATTATCCATCAATACAAAATTTTATCATTTCTTTACTAATAAAGAGACTGATATGATTTAGTATATCAGGTTCGGTATCTAATAGCATTTGTTCAGAATCAATGTATTGGTAATACAGGGTGACAGTGACCAACAGACTTGGCTGCAACACTTGTCCCGTTTTCTGTCTCATGAAACATATCACCCGTTCTCAGTTTTCTACCTTTTTTGTAGCCCTATGTAACAGATTGCATATCTGGGATCTTGATCCGGTATCAAATACCCAGGATGCAGAGGATACTGAGAAACGGTTCTTTGTAATGAACACACCCGAAGGAGATGCATCATATGCACTTTCTTCGTTTGGGAGGCATAGGAATTCTGGTATTCCCCTATTTCCTGCTCTGTCTTATAACAATTATAAGTTGGAGCGGGACCAACGTTCCCCAGCTCAGTATAACAAGCGGGTTCGGTCAATACATCCATTTTATTATCTTGATTAAGGCGTGATATGGTCGCTACCTGGAGAGAGAGAGAGAGAAGATAACACTCAGCATGCGCTCTTGCAAGATCAGATTGGTTATATATTTTATCTAATCAGGATGGCTCCTACTATTTTTATCAAATCTTCCTTCAAACCTTAAAAGGAAAGACTAGCCGGGATTAATTACACTCTACAAGTTCGCCAATCTTTCAGCCAAGCCAGTGTCGGTACTTTGAGGGAGGTTCCCCGTGCTTTCGCACGGACCTAATTACAGTAAACCTCATTTTCCCAGAGGCGTAACCCCGTTGACACCTTTCTAGACACCTACTTGATCGGCTAATTGTAAAGTGTAAAACTCTCCCAGGAGTAACAATTACTTACAGTGGGTATCGGGATCCAACTATCACATAGAAGGTATGCAATCTCATTGCAAATTTCAACACTTGAAACTCCCGATAAAGATTTTTACCCCTAGCACTTATGACCTTAACTATGGTCAACAAATCATAAGTACTAGTCAAGTTCTACCCGTCATTTCGTGATTAATTAGACCCACCCACATGATCCTTAACTAAGGTCAACAAAGTCACGCGACTGTCCTAACTAATCGCATCATATGCGGTGTAGGAAGACATCACTTAGCTACCGTACACTGTGCCTTGACTATGGTCAACAAACACAGCACGAATACTAAGTACTCTACTTCCTAAAATGACGGAGGGTTGCGAATGGTTTTTGTGAAAACCTTTAACGCTTTGAATTTGATCTCGTTGCGGAATCAAATGGTTTTTAAATGTAATGTTTTTGAAGCTTTTCTAGTTTTGCTAAAGGGGTCACTCCCGGTGAAGGGATCGTCGGCCCTTTCCTCGTCGAATGAGGTGCGTGATATATCATATATATCACTGTGCAAAGCAGAAACTATAGAAGCAATCAAAAGACAAACGGAGTGTGTAGCATCTGCCAGTTATTGCTAAAGGAGTCACTCCCGGTGAAGGGATCTCGGTCCTTTCCTCATCGAATAAGGTGCAGGATGTTCTATAATGAACACCACGATGCAAAACAAGAACTGTAGCTACCTGTTTTATTTTGAAATTCGATTCCACAACATCAATTAGGTTTATTTTCTTTCATTAATCTCATTAATGAATGTCCCATCATTTAAGTCCACCTAAACATGACAGATAAATATAACGTACGCTTATGCCATCCGCATTCGCCTCGATGTCCCGTCTGCACCGTTAGGTTAGGTAACTAACGCCAGAGCGAGGCAGGGCTAGCGTGGGTGTAAAACATAAGCAACGTCTATATAATATATCATATATATTATATACTATATCTATCTGAACAAATCACATGATCACATCATAGATAACGCAGCAGAAAATATCATATGAAATATTGGATATACTAGGACGTCCGTGTTTTCAATACGAGCCAGTATAAAACACGGATTCCACGGTCGTGATGAATAGCCAATCCTACACCCCTAGACCCCTACGAGAGCGGAAAGCAACCCTACCAATTTTAGGGTTAGGAGACCCGGACTCGACTCCTCGAGATGGTCTCCCACTGGATCCTAGAACCCGGTTACTTGTGCCCTCCTCCTTGGGTCTATCCTAGTGCAGAAAAGTAAATGATATACAAATGGTGACATCATCCGCAACCTGGAAGTGCCCCAATAAAAGAATATTACATACAAGTTTTTACATGAATGAAAATGAAAAACACTCATCTCACATAAAAAAAACCCCGGCTATTCGAACCCGACGATCCAATATAACATATCCAGCAACACATAACATCACATGTCATCAACGTATGTAAATATGCGCATCCCAATTGTCGTTGACATATAGCAACGAAACCGGCGATATCACATATTACACTTACAGTCACAGAAAAGAAAGTGTAAAACTACAACAGTTGGAATCCGCAAACTCTTTAGACATCGCATGCCTAAACCAATGAATTCCTTAGACATCGCATGCCTAATAATTATAAACCCCGCATTTTAGTCTAATTATCGAAAACTCTTTTCAATATCAAGTCGGGCAATTTAACAAGATTCCCGACATTTTGATCGAATGCTCGTCGCAAACTTTAGTAGGCGGCCGCACCCCCGATACCGTCGACGAAGTGCACTAAGGCGAAACACCGCTACCGCGAGCACCCGAACGGATGCTTTCGGCGACGGGGTTCTCCTACAGTCACTTGGTCGGGGCTATGGGGCGAGGCTGTCTATTTAAGTTTACCCGGCGAGTATCCGCGTATGCTACGTGATTGCGACGGACTTTAGATCACATCAAAATTCCGTGGCAACCGATCAAGTGAGACTAAACTGCTATGTTTACAACATTCATTCAGTTATCTAATAACTACTTGTGGATTCCAAATATTATATCACATTACGGATAAATAGAAAATGTTAAACTTTCCGATCGAACATTCGAACACCCAAGTTTTCCCGATACAGCTCAACACATGAAATAAGTCTAAAAACATTCAGTTCGTGCCTCAGTACCAACGGTCCAGCCGTAGAAGGGTCAAGCCAACGCCTCACATGTGGCACGCCGTACTGCCCCAAACCCTAAGGTTCAAAGGGCAGTTCAAGACGGTCACATAATCGAGTTAAGGTTTGTTGTCTTCTAGAAGGACCATCGCGTTACTTGCACTACTTAGAACATCGTTAAACTACGGAAAAATCCAACAATTGGAAATTTCCCAGCAGGGGAAAAAGTGGGTATTTATTCCGGTCAAACTTTTTAACATGTTCTAAAATTATCTGGAAAAGCACACAGACAAAATTAGACGATCCGATCGAAACACCGAGTCCCTAATACAACCCAGAAAACTCAACTCTTGAGTTCAGATTAAAAATTCCCAGGAAAACCAGAACTGCAAATTAAGAATTACTGTGTAAAATTCTTTGAACAAGGAGACATTTCAGCCGCGGAACCGCCGCACAAGCCATGCTTGTGCCGCGGAACCGCGACGGTTTGATGGATTTATGCTATCGAATTTCACAGTAACTCTTACAATCTCCTGCCGAATTTTCTGCATATTTTTAATCTTCAAAAATCCCCGATTTCAAAAAATGTACAGAAAGCAAATTTGTGTTAGGGTTTCAGTTCGATCGGACTTCTAACTCCGTCTACGCATCGCTTAAGGCTCTAGCCAGGCTCTGATACCACTGTTGGGGTTCCTAGGCACACACTAGAGGTTCTACAAACCATCAAACATGGCTAATTCAAAATTTTCTATGTGCCTACAAACCCTAATACGGATCGTTAACTAGATTTATAGGTGATGCGATGTAAGTAAACAACTTTAACTTAAAGGAAAGAAGTTACAACCTTTGTAGATCCGGTCCTCTACCTCCTAGGCTCCGTGATGACATCCCTCCGCTGTCCAAATCGAATCAGCATCGGCTTCATCGGAGAAATGGGCGGGCTAGGTCGTCGACTTCGAAGCCGAAGATGATCCACGTCGAGGCAACTCAAGATCAAGCTCCAACTTCACCAAGTCATGAAACTTGTGAAGAAAAAACCCTATACTACTTGGCAAGAGGTAGAGGATGAAGAAATAGGAAGTGGGTTCACTTTAGAATTGGATTTCTCACTCTTTTTCTCAAGTTGCCATTGATGGTTGCAAGGTTTCTTCATTGTTGATGAAGAAGAAGAAGAAGAAGAAGAAGAAGAAAGAATATGATAAGAATAATTGAGAAAATAGAAAATAGATCATTCTTATCATAATTTCAACCATGGTTAGATGTAGAGAATAAACAAAGGTTAAAGTGAATGGTTAGGGTTAAGCATGAGACAAAAATGGTGGACTTGTTCAAAGCTTCATGAAGCTTCAACAAGCAAACAAAGAAAGCCACCATTTCTTATTTATCTTTCCAAAATGAAAAATAAATAAATGAATAAGAAAAATGTAAACCCTAATCATCAACTTAACTATGGTTTAATTCTTTACACAAACCCAAGTGAGCATGTATCATCAAACATGATACAAACAAGTGCACAAAAGTATATCACATATACAACTTGTGTACATCAAGTGAGAAAATCCATTTAAAGTGAACCAATACTAGTTAATGCAAAGTAATATATCAAATATATAATTATACATTAAATCATTAAATCAAGACTTGATTCAATGATCCGGTCATGTCGCATATAACCGACTAGTATCTAATGTATCGACTTATCGAATCAATCCTTGATTCGATAACTAGGTTATATCGCATACAACCATTCGATACATTCATCACGAGAATAGAATACGGTATCACATACACGCATTATTCTTAGTCCCGCACATATCTCATATGCGCTCCTATTTCGTTTCGCTTGAGCCAGCAAACCTCTGTGTAGGACTCTAAAGACTCGTCAATACGCCGGCAGCTGGTGACGATCATATCAAACACCCACAAGCCGCAAGCGGTCTGCTAAACGTAACGGCCACCCGGGTATTGAGCGATCAGAAGATCGACGAGCAAGCTCGCTCACACTCTTGTGAATCCAACCAGTAACACTTACCGTACAGTCCGGTCTGTTCGTCTGATATGTCGCATATCTCGCCTAGGGGTGGTAAACGTCAGACCCCAATAGCTTGATAAGTCATGCCGACGTAGGGTCCATAACATTCGTGAAACTACTGATAACTCTTACCAGTATATCACTGCAACCCTGGCCAGGGATTTCCTGTTATGGCCAGTCGTGCATAGCACAACATCAAACCCCAATACCGGGAGAGACGAATCCCCTCCTATCGCTCATTGCCTCCATGTGAATCGGGACTGTACCCAAAAACCACCTGTTTGCACGACTCAGTAGAGCCGTGGTAGGGTGGAAATCAAAGCACAGTGGGAGACACACAAGACTCTATGACGATCTCGGGTCAACAGACTAAGCTGCACCAGTGTCATCAGAGAACTGCCATATGACGTGAGGTATAATACCATCTGGGAGTTCTCGGCGAGTCCGTTCAGTGTACCCAGTCTCCACTGAGCACCCGCATACCATCTCTAATATCAAACACCAATGGATATGGGATCATCCATCGCCCATCACATGAGTCGAGAAGATATACGCTAGTCTACTCTGGAATATCGATGCCCCGTCTCGATATTCCCATGACTAGGAACATTGAAGGATGTACTCATGGACTACCCCGGCCCCACTAGTACGATCTGCATCATAGTCCTGGAAGTCGAGTACACATCCTAAGAGCTTTATCAACATGTAATAGAGAGACAGAAAGTATACATGTTAAGATAAAGATCAACCAGATAGCGTACTATCATGTCGAGCAAGAAAGTCCTACCTATATATGTCCCAGCATCCACTACAATATACATCCAATGTACAGTAATGGCCTCTAGGGCATACATATAACTAACAGCAGCTGAGGGAGGGCCTTGGTGAATGGATCCGTGGTGTTATTCTTTGTGTCTACTCTCATAATCTCGATATTGCAGCGATCTACAATCTCCCGGATCAAGTGAAAATGCCTCAGGATGTGTCTGGACCGTTGATGGGACCTGGACTCCTTGGCTAACGCCGTAGCCCCATTATTATCACAATACAAATGGTATTGGATCAATAATGGTTGGAACTGTTCCTAGCTCCGAGACGAACTTCTTCATCCAGACGGCTTCCTTGGCGGCATCATTCGCAGCAATATACTCAGCCTCCATCGTAGAGTCTACAACGGTATCTTGTTTGGAACTCTTCCAACTTACCGCCCCTCTATTGAGGGTAAATAAAAACCCGGAGATAGATTTGCTGTCGTCCTTATCGCCCTGGAAGCTCGAATCGGTAAAGTCCTCCATTTGGAGATCTCCATTACCATACATCAAGAATAATTCTTTAGTCCTTCGCAAGTACTTAAGAATGTTCTTCACAGCTATCCAGTGATTCTTCCTTGGGTTGGATTGATACCTGCTGTAAATCCCCGTTTCCATTCTAATAAAAGTTTCCTATTCTCTGATTTCCAGTGGTTTCCTTTCTTTTCCTTCATATTCTGAATCGGTTGTTTAAGCCCAATATTTATATTTTTCCAAATCCTAAAAGTTAAAACCCAAGATTTAAAACTAAAGCAAATAAAACCAATTTAATTTAACCCAAATTTTCTTTTAACCAATAAATTCCCCCAAACCCTTTATCAAAATCCCTCAGCCCACACATTATTTTTTTATAAATCCCTTATAAATCCCCGGCCCGTCCCCTTTGAATTCCCTCAGCCCATCAAATTATTTTGGGAATTTAATTAAAACCCCGGCCCGGTTCATCCTCAGCCCACAAGATTTAAAATAAAGGAATTCTTTTAAAAACCCAGCCTGGCCCACTCCCTCCAGCCCGCCTCCTCATACCCGACCCGACCCGCTATGCCACTGTTCATCTCCTCCTTTAAATCCCCAACGGTAATGTGCATTGTTCACGC
This sequence comes from Agapanthus africanus, assembly GCA_030015575.1. Taxonomy (NCBI): domain Eukaryota; kingdom Viridiplantae; phylum Streptophyta; class Magnoliopsida; order Asparagales; family Amaryllidaceae; genus Agapanthus; species Agapanthus africanus. Next base: position 255,480,755 of record CM057342.1, on the reverse strand, counting down.
GCGCGATTCCATATCTCCGCCGCGTTTCACGCTCACGCCCACGCCTCCGTTGACGCGCCGTTACGCCCACGATTTCAACCTCATTCCCTTCCTCAACCCCTCGTCTCCAACTCACTCCTCACCTCTCTCGCTACACCCACCGAGCCCCCAACCTCGAACAGTCCACTGCAACCTCCACCTCCGACGACGACGACGATAACCCCTCGGCAACCTTCGATCACTCCTCTTCCACCAACCTTCTCCCTCCACGATTTCACCCTTCATCAACCCGAGCCCCTGCCAAATATCCCCTGCACACCCAAACCCATTTTTGCACCTAACCACGGCCACCCCTGGCACTCAACGCCGGCGAGCCCCTCTGACCTGAACCACCCTTTCGACCCCCTACATCCTCAGCACCACTCGCATCGCTCCAATCCCGACCCCCCACTGCTCCCCTCTCTCTCTCCAAAACCCACACCCTTTGATCACTAAAAGCTTCGACCCCCGCTGCTGTCCATTGCCAGGGCACCGACGCCGACCCCAACACACCCCGGGAGACCCACAGAGCACCACTCTATACTTCCGGCAAGCACAAGACGACTTCGGGAACTCCGACGTCAAACCCGTGTATCGAGCCAAGCTCGCGCGAATCCGTTACGCGGCGTACATCACGCGTCCGCGAAGCCACTGCTGCCGTATGACCCCGAGACGTTCCAGGCAAGTATCTACTTGCTTCATGCTAATTTAGTGGTGTTACAAACATAAATCACATAGTTATTAAACTTACCGATTACCGGTGTATATCATGACCAAAGTGCTCGATGTTAGATCCCAATGGAAATAATTGTTCAATTTGACGGAAACCGATACTTTCTGTTGGCCCTTATAATGATGAATATCGTGTGTGAATTTCGCCGGAAAATACGATTGTTAGTGACAAAAATTGATACCCCCAAATATGCCGTTCAAACTATAATTTTCTCGTACCTGAAAACGAATAAAATCACTATAAATTATACTCAAACTGGAATGCTGCGTTCGAGGGCTTAAATCGAAGCCAACTCGACGATCTTTAACCCTATGTAAAATTCTAATGATTTCTGTTCTGTAACCGTGATGATAATTGGATCGGAATGCGACTCTGGACTGCTGTCCAGAGCGTTTCTGATTATTGTGTTCTGTCCTAAGACCTGCGTCACTGTGTTTTCTGAAGACGTATATTGCGGAACCCTGTAGTAGATTAAAGATAATTCTTTTAGATAAATAAAACAGGCAGTTCCATTTCGTTTCATCGCCGTTTGCTATTTTAAACTGTATTTAAAAGGGCAGAACGTATAACTGTCCAGAACAGATTCTGAAATGACACCCTGAGGTTAAACTGTGATAACTTTCAACGTATAGATGCGATTGAGGATCCGTCTGTTGATTTGAATAATTTATCGGAAACCCTAAATTTCATTTAACTGTAACATCGCTAAATTCTGATCCCAACTGGGTGCAATTCGTGTCGCGAAATGGACGTTCAGTTCTGAAACAGAATTTCCAGCCGCGAGCACTTAAAATGGAATAGCTATATCTTGAAAACCGGAATCCCGATTGAACTGAAACAAATTTTGATGGATTTCTGACTGAGTGTTCTAATTATCTTACTTGTATCATTTTGCTGAACTCTTAACATATTGATTTATGCAAATTAGTTTAGTTAATGACATGCATGTTGATTCATAACATATAGAGCTTATTGGTAGCGTACAATACATATATCATACCCTTGCCATATACTCAGTGTTAGTGCGTGTGGACATTGCATTATCATGCGTAATAGATGTTGGTCTAGGAGTGACGAGTGCACCAATGGAAAGTGAATATTCGTGACAGTGATTGATACAGTGAACATTGATAAAACCGTGCTTTTGGTATACTTGTACACAACTAGATCAAGATCATAAATAGTGTAAACCTGGGGAAAAAGGGGAAATCAAAGTGGAAAGAGTATCGTATTTAGCGGGACCATGTTTAGAGGATGATCATTCGAACTGTGATACTGATACGTGTAGGATAGGATCTAGCGATCCGGCTGACAGGGTTATGTCCCGGGCATGTGGGCCGTGGTCTCGGGTATGTACGAGACTCCTGTTAAACATGATCCTCCTTCCACTATGTGATTTCAAATATTGACCTAGAGACCGATAGGGACACATGTTATATTCTGCATCATATAGTGACACAGTGATTACTTGCATTGTTCTTATACCAGTGTTACCTCATTTACCTGTTTCATTTTATTATTATAATATTGTTATTGTGTCGCTCTGACGACCTGAGTATGCATGCTCAGATCCCGCGGGAGGACCAGCACAGGAGACGGATCCACCCTTCGAGTTCATAGAGATATAGTCTGGCGTACTCCCTACCTTTACTGCTTTCCATAGAGTGATCGTAAGACTGAACTTGGTTAGTTATTGTTCTTATTATCTGCAATTTGTGAACAATGGAATTTTAATGTAATAAATTAGTGATGTGATTCCTTTAATACTGTGCTTTATTTACCGATTACCATGTAGTGCTAGAAGCCGAAGTGTGACTACGGCGGGATGATTCCTTGACCGTAGGAGCATGGCTGGCCTAGTCATCCCTCGTTTTCCGTATTTTGGAAAGCGGGGCGTGACATGGTTTAGTTGGTATCAGAGCCTGTGTTTACTATCAAGGGATAACATTAACTATGCTGTATTACGTTATTCTTGTTTCACTACTCTTGATTTCCATCCTTGAATCTGATCCTATCCTTTTGAATCTTCCAGTGATATGACGTCCCCGAACGACCCCTCCTCGGACTCCAGCTCTCAGGACCGCACGGAAAGAATACTTAGTGCACTGACCACTCTTGCGGAAGCTCAGGAGAGAAAGACAGATTTACTCACTGAGGGACTCAGGGCGATTACCGCCGCAGGGGGACCCTCCGCACTTATTACCGCTCCCGAGGGCGCTACTCCCCCAGCTTATCAGGCTAGGGCTGGTACCGTATCAGACTTTCGACGGTTACACCCAGCTGCATTCACAGGGCTAGCTGAACCCCTTGAGGCTGAACAATGGCTGGTGAACATGGAGAATTTATTGACAGCCGCCAGGGTTCCAGAGGAAGACAGAGTGGACGTGATAAAGATACAATTAGAAGATGAGGCCCGTACATGGTGGTCGGTGGAAGAAAGCAGACTTGAAGAGCCGATCGAATGGAGCAAGTTTAAGGAGTGTTTATTAGATCCTTATTTTCCTCCTACAGCCAAGGCAGAAATGGAGGAAAGGTTTATTCTTTTGAAGCAGAATGGACGCCCAGTGGACGTTTATGCGGCAGAGTTCAACCGTCTGAGCCGCTTTGCTCCATACATGGTCAAATCAGAAGTCACCAGGGCCAGGCGTTTCCTTCAGGGGTTAGATTTCGAGTTGCAGCAGTTGATTGCATCGTTGGATTTACAGACTTTCGCACAGGTACTCAACGCGGCGAGAGTTCAGGAGAAATTGATTAACAAGGTCAGAAGACCCCCAGTCGTTCCAGCACGTACCCACACGCCTTCTCGAGGAGCCATACCGGTTCACAGAGCAGGAACGACACAAATGAAGCGCCCGTTTGTACCACAGCATCGCCCCCAGAGACAGGGCGTAACTTGCGGCTATTGCGGTAGAGAAGGACATACTCAGAAGGACTGTCGCCGTGCCAAGGGACAGTGTTTGATTTGCGGTTCCAGTCAGCACAGGATTAACAGTTGCCCTGAGCGAGCAGAGATACAAGGAGGTTCTGGACCGCCACAGCAGAGGCCGCAGGAGCAGAGACAACCATTTACAGGTCGCGGTCAAGGACGGGCTTTCACCTTGACCGCCGAGCAGGCAGAAGCGTCAGTAGATGTGGTTACAGGTACTCTACTCGTACATTCCTTGCCAGCTAAAGTACTATTTGATTCGGGAGCATCGCATTGTTTTTTATCTGAGCATTTCACTAACACACACTCAATACCACATGAACCACTAACCAAGGGATGGGAAATTCATACGGGTAATGGAATTATTATATCTAGTCGGGAATGTAGATTATGCCCGATTGTAGTGTGTGGCAGGGAATTCTATGCGAACTTCCTTTTGATCGGGACAGGAAGTTACGACGCAATTCTTGGGATGGATTGGATGAACACTTTCCATGCAGTTATCGACTGTCGGGCAAGGAAGGTGATCTTCCGCATCCCTAATCACCCGGAGTTTACTTTCGAGAACGGAAGCGAATCTTTGGAGCCAGCTAAGTACAGAGCAAAGCCTAAGGAGCTGACAGCTATGGAGATTGATAAGAGCCCAGTTCTAGAAATTGTTCGGGAATTTCTGGATGTATTTCCCGAAGATCTACCAGGTCTACTACCTCCTCGAATTTTGGAATTCTCAATCGACTTGATTCCAGGTACAGCCCCAGTATCTAGGGCCCCATACAGAATGGCACCAGTTGAGTTGGCGGAACTGAAGAAGCAGGTTGAAGAACTATTGGAGAAGGGATTTATTCGGCCAAGCGCTTCACCGTGGGGTGCACCAGTCCTACTAGTAAAGAAGAAGGATGGATCGCTGCGAATGTGTATAGATTATCGGGAGCTGAACAAGGTCACAATAAAGAACAAATACCCAATCCCCCGCATTGACGACCTATTCGACCAGCTAAGTAGAGCCAAGGTTTCTCGAAGTTGGACCTTCGTTCTGGATATCATCAAATCAGAGTAGCAGCCGAAGATGTGTGCAAGACGGCTTTCAGGACCCGATACGGACATTACGAGTTTCTTGTGATGCCGTTCGGTGTTACCAATGCCCCAGCAATATTCATGGACTTGATGAACAGGGTGTTCGCAAAGTACTTGGACACGTTTGTCGTTGTGTTTATCGATGACATACTTGTCTACTCGAAGACCCGTGAAGAGCACGCTGAACATTTGCGCACGGTACTACAAATTCTTCGGGAAGAGAAGCTATATGCGAAGCTGAGCAAGTGTGAGTTCTGGCTCGACAAAGTTCAGTTTTTGGGACATATTGTTTCGGGCGAAGGCATCTCGGTGGACCCGGCGAAGATAGAATCTGTCAGAGATTGGCCAACGCCGAAGTCAGTAGCCGAGATCAGGAGCTTTCTGGGATTGGCAGGTTATTATCGGAGATTCGTCCAAGATTTCTCAAGGATCGCGGAACCATTGACGAGGCTGACACAGAAGGACGTGCCGTTTACATGGACAGAGGAGTGCACTCAGGCATTCGACACACTAAAGCAGAAGTTAACCACGGCGCCTATTCTTACTGTACCAGATAATTCCGGTGGTTTGGTGATACACAGTGATGCTTCAGGGAAGGGTTTAGGCTGTGTTTTGATGCAGCACGGCCGAGTGGTTGCTTACGACTCTCGACAACTGAGAAACCACGAGAAGAACTACCCCACGCATGACTTGGAGTTAGCCGCGGTAGTCTTTGCGTTGAAGATTTGGAGGCACTACCTATTGGGTGAGAAAGTGGAGGTTTACACGGATCATAAAAGTTTGAAGTCTGTTTTCACTCAGAAGGAACTGAACATGAGGCAGCGCCGATGGCTAGAGCTAATGGCAGATTATGACTTGGACCTTCAGTATCACCCGGGGAAGGTCAATGTTGTACCAGATGCACTCAGTCGCAAACCAGCGGTCATGATGTTGACCGATCAGGGGAGCATTATTGAGGATTTCCAGAGACTTGAACTTGAGGTCATTACTCTGAACGCACTCAGTCAATTTTGGCAACTACAGGTGCAATCTTCCCTGGTGGATCGCATCAAGATTGCACAAGCGGATGATCCCCGATTACAAAAGTTCAGAGAGCAAGTGGAAGCTGGACTGAGAACGGATTTGATTATACATGAAGATGGCTCTCTGAGATTCGGTAGCAGACTTTGCGTACCTAGAGGAGATGTTCGAGAAGAAGTTTTGGCTGAAGCACACAGTTCAGCTTATTCTGTGCATCCAGGAGGTACAAAAATGTATCAGGACCTAAAGCAGCACTTTTGGTGGAACGGAATGAAGCGGGAAATTGCGAAGTTCGTATCCAGATGCTTGGTATGTCAACAGGTGAAGGCGGAACATCAGAGGACAGCAGGATTGTTACAACCATTACCGATACCTGAATGGAAGTGGGAGCACATTACTATGGATTTTGTGACGGCCTTACCACGGAGCCCTAGGGGCAATAACGCTATTTTGGGTTATCGTCGATCGCCTCACAAAAGCTGCACACTTCCTACCTTTCCGAGTGGGACAGTCGACAGAATCACTGGCAGAAATATATATGCAGGAGATTGTGCGACTTCACGGTGTTCCAGTCAGCATTGTGTCAGATCGGGACACGAGATTCTTGTCGCACTTTTGGAAGAACTTACAGGAGAGTTTGGGAACCCGCCTTAAATTCAGCACAGCTTATCACCCACAGACGGACGGACAATCCGAGCGTACGATTCAGACGCTCGAGGATATGTTGAGAGCCTGTATGTTGGACTTTCAGGGTTCCTGGGAGGACCATCTGCATCTAGTCGAGTTCTCTTACAACAATAGTTATCAAGCTAGTATTCAGATGGCTCCTTTTGAAGCACTATACGGGCGGAAGTGTCGATCCCCAGTATGTTGGGATGATGTGGGAGAACGAAGATTACTGGGCCCCGAACTTATTGTTCAGACGGTCGACAAAGTCCAAGTAATCAGACAGCGTATCAAGACGGCTCAGGATAGACAGAAGAGTTGGGCAGATACCAGCAGAAGGGCACTTGAGTTCAAAGTCGGAGATCATGTGTTCTTGAAGATTTCCCCTACTCATGGAGTTATCAGGTTCGGAGGTCGGGGAAAGCTTAGTCCCCGCTTTATCGGACCTTTTGAGGTGTTAGAGCGAGTAGGAGAGGTGGCCTATCGACTCGCCTTGCCTCCATCGCTAGCTGGTGTGCACAATATCTTCCACGTGTCACAGCTACGGCGTTATGTTCGGGATGAGAGCCATGTCCTGGACCATTCAGAGCTAGTTTTGGGTACCGATTTGTCGTGCGAGGAGCAGCCTACTACCATCCTCGACCGTAGAGAGAAAGTGCTGAAGAATAAGGTTATTCCGTTAGTCCGAGTGTCTTGGGGCGGTCGTTCCCCAGGAGAATCCACCTGGGAGCGGGAGGAAGATATCCGTGATCGTTATCCATATCTCTTTGCTTAGTACATTGTTTCTTTGTATCTTTGTCAAATTTCGAGGACGAAATTTTGTTAAGGGGGGTATGATGTAAATCCCCGTTTCCATTCTAATAAAAGTTTCCTATTCTCTGATTTCCATTGGTTTCCTTTCTTTTCCTTTATATTCTGAATTGGTTGTTTAAGCTCAATATTTATATTTTTCCAAATCCTACAAGTTAAAACCCAAGATTTAAAACTAAAGCAAATAAAACCAATTTAATTTAACCCAAATTTTCTTTTAACCAATAAATTCCCCCAAACCCTTTATCAAAATCCCTCAGCCCACACATTATTTTTTTATAAATCCCTTATAAATCCCCGGCCCGTCCCCTTTGAATTCCCTCAGCCCATCAAATTATTTTGGGAATTTAATTAAAACCCCGGCCCGGTTCATCCTCAGCACACAAGATTTAAAATAAAGGAATTCTTTTAAAAACCCAGCCCGGCCCACTCCTTCCAGCCCGCCTCCTCGTACCCGACCCGACCCGCTATGCCACTGTTCATCTCCTCCTTTAAATCCCCAACGGTAATGTGCATTGTTCACGCGCGCGATCCCATATCTCCGCCGCGTTTCACGCCCACGCCCACGCCTCCGTTGACGCGCCGTTACGCCCACGATTTCAACCTCGTTCCCTTCCTCAACCCCTCGTCTCCAACTCACTCCTCACCTCTCTCGCTACACCCACCGAGCCCCTAACCTCGAACAGCCCACTGCAACCTCCACCTACGACGACGACGACGACAACCCCTCGGCAACCTTCGATCACTCCTCTTCCACCAACCTTCTCCTTCCACGATTTCACCCTTCATCAACCCGAGCCCCTGCCAAATATCCCCTGCACACCCAAACCCATTTTTGCACCTAACCACGGCCACCCCTGGCACTCAACGCCGGCGAGCCCCTCTGACCTGAACCACCATTTCGACCCCCTACATCCTCAGCACCACTCGCATCGCTCCAATCCCGACCCCCCACTGCTCCCCTCTCTCTCTCCAAAACCAACACCCTTTGATCACTAAAAGCTTCGACCCCCGCTGCTGTCCATTGCCGGAGCACCGACGCCGACCCCAACACACCCCGGGAGACCCACAGAGCACCACTCTATACTTCCGGCAAGCACAAGGCGACTTCGGGAACTCCGACGTCAAACCCGTGTATCGAGCCAAGCTCGCGCGAATCCGTTACGCGGCGTACGTCACGCGTCCGCGACGCCACTGCTGCCGTACGACCCCGAGACGTTCCAGGCAAGTATCTACTTGCTTCATGCTAATTTAGTGGTGTTACAAACATAAATCACATAGTTATTAAACTTACCGATTACCGGTGTATATCATGACCTAAGTGCTCGATGTTAGATCCCAATGGAAATAATTGTTCAATTTGACAGAAACTGATACTTTCTTTTGGCCCTTATAATGATGAATATCGTGTGTGAATCTCGCCGGAAAATACGATTTTTAGTGACAAAAATTGATACCCCCAAATATGCCGTTAAAACTAGAATTTTCTCGTACCTGAAAACGAATAAAATCACCATAAATTATACTCAAACTGGAATGCTGCGTTCGAGGGCTTAAATCGAAGAAGACTCGACGAACTTTAACCCTATGTAAAATTCTAATGATTTCTGTTCTGTAACCGTGATGATAATTGGATCGGAATGCGACTCTGGACTGCTGTCCAGAGCATTTCTGATTATTGTGTTCTGTCCTAAGACCTGCGTCACTGTGTTTTCTGAAGGCGTATGTTGCGGAACCCTGCAGTAGATTAAAGATAATTCTGTTAGCTAAATAAAACAGGCGGTTCCATTTCGTTTCATCGCCGTTTGCTATTTTAAACTGTATTTAAAAGGGCAGAACGTATAACTGTCCAGAACAGATTCTGAAATGACACCCTGAGATTAAACTGTGTATAACTTTCAACGTATAGATGCGATTGAGGATCCGTATGTTGAGTTGAATACTTTATCAGAAACCCTAAATTTCATTTAACTGTAACATCGCTAAATTCTGAGCCCGACTGGGTGAAATTCGTGTCGCGAAACGGACGTTCAGTTGTGAAACTGAATTTCCAGCCGCGAGCACTTAAAATGGAATAGCTATATCTTGAAAACCGGAATCCCGATTGAACTGAAACAAATTTTGATGGATTGCTGACTGAGTGTTCTAATTATCTTACTTGTATCATTTTGCTGAACTCTTAACATATTGATTTATGCAAATTAGTTTAGTTAATGACATGCATGTTGATTCATAACATATAGAGCTTATTGGTAGCGTACAATACATATATCATACCCTTGCCATATACTCAGTGTTAGTGCGTGTGGACATTGCATTATCGTGCGTGATAAATGTTGGTCTAGGAGTGACGAGTACACCAATGAAAAGTGAATATTCGTGACAGTGATTGATACAGTGAACATTGATAAAACCGTGCTTTTGGTATACTTGTACACAACTAGATCAAGATCATAAATAGTGTAAACCTGGGGAAAAAGGGGAAATCAAAGTGGAAAGAGTATCGTATTTAGCGGGACCGTGTTTAGAGGATGATCATTCGAACTGTGATACTGATACGTGTAGGATAGGATCTAGCGATCCGGCTGACAGGGTTATGTCCCGTAGTCTCGGGTATGTACGAGACTCCTGTTAAACATGATCCTCCTTCCACTATGTGATTTCAAACATTGACCTAGAGACCGATAGGGACACATGTTATATTCTGCATCATATAGTGACACAGTGATTACTTGCATTGTTCTTATACCAGTGTTAACTCATTTACCTGTTTCATTTTATTATTATAATATTGTTATTGTGTCGCTCTGACGACCTGAGTATGCATGCTCAGATCCCGCTGAAGGACCAGCACAGGAGACGGACCCACCCTTCGAGTTCACAGAGATATAGTCTGGCGTACTCCCTACCTTTACTGCTTTCCATAGAGTGATCGTGAGACTGAACTTGGTTAGTTATTGTTCTTATTATCTGCAATTTGTGAACAATGGAATTTTAATGTAATAAATTAGTGATGTGATTCCTTTAATACTGTGCTTTATTTACCGATTACCATGTAGTGCTAGAAGCCGAAGTGTGACTACGGCGGGATGATTCCTTGACCGTAGGAGCATGGCTGGTCTAGTCATCCCTCGTTTTCCGTATTTTGGGAAGCGGGGCGTGACACCTGCTTACAACACTAAGTGCATAAGCTACATCTGGGCGTGTACATAACATCGCATACATTATAGATCCTACTGCCGAAGCATAGGGTATAATGCTCATGCGAGCTCTCTCTTCATCGGTCTTTGGGCAAGAGTCCATAGAGAGAGTGACCCCATGGCAAGCGGGTAAGGAACCCCGCTTGGAGTCTTCCATACTAAACCTTTTTAGGATAGTGTTGATGTACCTGGTTTGGGACAATCCCAATAACCTCTTGGATCTATCCCTATAGATCCTAATGCCCAGAATGTATGTGGCATCACCCAGGTCCTTCATGGAGAATCTTAGTGATAAGAAAGATTTGACCGACTGCAGCATAGGAATATCATTTCTTATCAGAAGAATGTCATCCACGTACAATACGAGGAATGTGACAGCTCTTCCTGCAGCCTTCTTATAAACACAAGGTTCATCTGGATTTTTTATGAAATCAAACTCTTTGATAACATCATCGAAACAGATGTTCCAACTCCGTGATGCCTGCTTTAACCCATATATGGATTTAAGCAATTTACAGGCTTTCCCGCTGCTCCCACTGTCAATGAAGCCCTCTGGCTGATCCATATAAACGCATTCTTCTAAATTTCCATTTAGAAATGTTGTTTTAACGTCCATCTGCCAGATTTCATAGTCGTAGTGAGCAGCAATAGCAAGTAGGATCCGAATGGATTTAAGCATGGCTACGGGAGAAAAAGTCTCGTCATAGTCCAAACCTGGTCTTTGACGAAAACCCTTCGCCACAAGTCTTGCCATATAGGTCTCCACCTGCCCATCTACACCAATCTTTCTTTTAAAGATCCATTTGCACCCCACAGGTTTTACCCCAGGGGTTACAACGTCCAAAGACCATACTTTGTTGGTGTACATATGTTGGATATATATGTCCTAGAGGCCTTCATTGTATAGGATGCTAGGGATATGTATGTACATGACAGTCTTGCTCGATATGATAGTATGCTATTTTGGTTTGTCTTTGTCTTAACGTATGATATATTTTACTTGGTATTTATATATATACATGTTGATAAAGCCCATAGGGTGTTTGCCTGACTACCGGCGTTGTGATGGCAGTCATACTTGTGGGAGCTGGATAGTCAATAAGCACATCTTTAGATGTCCCTGGTCGCAGGAGTATCGAGACTGGGCATCGATACTCCGGAGTAGACTAGTGTATACATATCTAGACCCTGAGGAGGGGCGATGGACTGGTCCCGCAGCCATTGGTGGAGTGCACCTAAGATTGTATACAGATGCTCACTGGGTGTGAGTACACCGGACAGGACTCACCGAGAACTGACTGGATGGTATTATACCAAACGTCAGATAGCAGTTCTCAGGTGACATGTGTGCAGATAGTCCGTTGACTTAAGGTCGTCATTTGTCTCTTGTGAGTTCCCACTGTGCTTTGATTACTACCCTACCACGATTCAAAGGAGTCGTGCAAACAGGTTTTAGTTGGGCACAGTCCCGAGCCACGTGGAGGCAGTGAGCGACTGTTAGGGATTCGTCTCTCCCGGTATAAGGAGTTGATATCGCACGGTGATCGGTTGGTCATTACCATAAGTCCCTGGCCAGGGCTAATTGAGAATTACTGATAGACAGATCAGTAGATTCTCGGATGGTCTTGAGCCATACCGACACGACTTGTACGGTTATTAGGGGTTTGACGTCCACCACCTCCCTAGACCATACATGCGATACCCTTAAACGAACAGACCGGACTGTACGGATATTGTCACGGACAGGCTCAGTAGGATTTCGGATGGGTTACCTCATCGACTTTCTTTTCGACAACTACCTGGGGACCGTTATGTACAGCTAGTGCCGCTTGCGGTCTGTGGTTAAACCTACTGCCAGCGTAGTAGTCGAGTCTTTAGAGTCCCACACAGAGATTTCCCAAACCCAGGCGAAAAGATATGGAGGTCGTATGGTTTTACGACAAAGGTTCAGACGCATACGTGTTTAAACGCACGTACGACATTCGGACAGTTTTTACTAGCCGGCTTTGGTTTAAGCCAGATTCTAGTATCAGGTTATTGGATTAATACAGTCTAAAGTTTTTCCGTGTTTTCACGGATGCGAGGGGCGTTCTCGTAATTTTCCGAGAAGATTCTAGAAGGATGGTGACATGAGGGGTTAAGGTGGCATTTTCATTAATTGCTTTAGTGACTCATTTGTATGATTCATCATATCATTAAATGCATCATTAATGCATCATTAATGATCTAATGACTCACATGATGAATCACTCTTGTTGAATAAATGAAGCATGGTAAATAATCATTTAATTGATTTTATTTGATAATTCATTTTTGCTTTATATATTCAAGTGAGAAGCTTTTCTCAAATCATTATCATCTCCACCTTCTCTCTCCTCAAGCTCTCTCCTTCATCAAACCCTAATCCTACCACTCATGAGTTGAGACCAAGGATTAGTATAGACTAAACACTTCATTACCTAACTCTATATCATCTTAGTTACTTTGATTAGCAACTAGAGAAACTAAGTAACCTCAAGTTTAGAGGTTATAGCTTGGATTGGGGTTCTCGGGTGGATCATCTATCACGGATAGGAGGCCGAGGAGGACTTAGAGATCATAAAGACGAAGGACTAGAATCATTTGGTATAATCTCTTTTTACATAGTAGCTTAGAACTGTATGCTTATTGTTAATTATCTTTTAGAAAAGATCTTCAGTTAGTCGATGTTTACATACAAAACAAGATCGTTTTTCATATTTCCGCCTCCCCGCAACTCGTGGTGTGTTGTACATCGACTTACAGTGGTATCAGAGCCTCACTAAACAATAATTAACACACTTGCAAAGTCTTATGAATTTCGAACGGAAAACAAACCGGAAAAAACCCCGATATCACATAGTTTCTGTCGATTTTAAAATGAGGTCCAAAAATTTTTCAGGTGATTGCAGACTAACCTACATGAAAATATAAGAACACAGAGAGAAAATGGGCTCCTGAATCGTCAACTGAACCGCGGCAGATCCCACCGATCCGCCGCAGATCCGCGGCCGAGTTGGGGCTGATTCAGCCCAGTTTTTCCCTGTGCATCTTTTGTGATATTTTGTATTTTCTGGTATGATTTAATTTTTTCTCAGGTTTCAGATTTGCAGAGAAGTATTGGAGCAAAATTTAATGTGTTTAATCGATCGAAATTATACGATGTTTGCTTGTTTGATTATATCTGTGAACTGTATTATGTGTTCATAAACCTCCCCTAACTGCTAGTATTTCGGTTGGCAGGGGGTTGCACATATCTGTAACGTTTTTTAACTGTTTGTGGATATGAACTGTGTTGGACTGTTGTGATGATTAGCCGGGTTTTGTGATGGGTTATTGTATTAATTCATTCGATGTAATTTTAATAAGTTGTTATATTATTTTGCGGGGCACATCCAGGTTGCGGTTGTAGCCTCCGTTGTATTATTTCTTTTTACTGTTTTTGCTCCTAGGATAGACCCAAGGTGGGGTTCACAAACTACCGGGTATTTTGTAGTGTTGAGGTAGACCGCTTCACTTCTGGTACTTGGCGGGTAGTTTGCCGTACCCGTAGGGGTCTGGGGTGGGGTAATGGCTATTCATAACAACTGTGTAATCCGTCTTTCATTGCAGGCTCAATTGAAACGCGGATTGCTTGCAAATCCAATATTGTTTATCTGTGATCTGGAATGCCTATTATTGCGTCTAACGAATGTACAATATCTATATATGATAGCTATTTAGATGTCACTTATGTTTTACACCCGTGCTAGCCCAGCCCCCGCTCTGCCGTTAGTTAAGTAACCTAACGGGTGATGACGGGACCCTGTGGCGAATGCGGATGGCATAAGAGGACGTTGTATTTTTGTTGTTATCTGTAATGATAGGTTAATGATGGGACGCATTATTATTAATGCAAAAAAAATAAAACCTAAACTGAATCGTTGGAACAATTTCTAAAAACCACTCGGTTTTCTTGAAAAAGCAAATTTTAAATGCGGAGCTTAAACCACTCCTTTTAAATAAAAGCTATCTTTATTCCTTCGATCATATCAAGTTCATTACGTTAACGGTTTTTTTGCCAAAAACCTGCCGTAACCCTCCGTCGTTTCAGATAGACAGCACATCGTATTCATGCTATGCTTGTTGGCCTACGTCAAGGCATAGTGTATGGTAGCAGTGTGTGTGCCTATTTGTTGCATAGATAGATGCATTAGTTTAAAACAGACGTACACCTTGTTGGCCTACGTCAAGGGCATGTACGATGTACTTAAATTGATCAGGACAACAACGGGTAGAACTTGACTTGCGTCTTATGATTTGTTGGCCTACGTCAAGGTCATAAGAGCTTAGGGTAAAAATCACATCGGATGTTTCAAACATAAAGGAAACTTGCAGATTTAGCATACCTTCTGGAGTGTGGTGACTAGAGTGGCTTCCATCTAGGGCATCATGCAATGATAGTTGGATCCCGATCCCACTGATGAGTAGGATTACTCTCGGGAATTTTTCTCACTTAACAATCAATGCTATAAACCAAGTAGGTGACTAGAAAGGTGTTAGAGGGGCTACACCTCCAGGGAAAAGTGGTTATTTAATTAAGGAACTTCGCGAAAGCGTTGGAAAACCTCCCTCGAAGTACCAACACTGGCCTGGCTGAAAGGTTAAGCAAGTATTGTGACGTGTGATTAAATCCTGACTAGTTCTTCTTTTAGGTTTTTAAGAAGGATTTGAGGAAACAGTGGGAGCCATCCTGTTTAGATAAATTAATAAACCAATCTAAACTTGCAAGAGCATATGCTGAGTGTTTTCTTTTCTCTCTCTCTGGTAGCTACCATGACTGGACTAAAACTATTACTTGAAAAAAATATACTGACCGGGCAGAACTATAAAGATTGGCTAAGGAACGTCAATATTGCACTGACTTATGACAAAGTAGCATATGTTACCACCGTTGTTCCTTCCCTTATCCCAGGACCAGATTCCTCAGTTGTGGACAGGGAAGTCCGCAAAACCTGGGATGTAGATTGTGAGCGAGCTAAGTGTATCGTGCTGGCATCGATGAACAATGAACTCCAGAAACAACACGAGAGTATGGATATTGTATCCATCTTTCTCCATGTCAAAGAATTGTATGGGGAGCACTCCCGTATCGCGAGGTACGAAACCTCAAGGAAACTCTTCCAGATGAGGTTAGCTCCAGGATCGCCTGTAGGAGAGCACGTCCTCAAAATGATCATCCTCATTGAGGAACTCGCAAACCTGGGATGCGTGCTAGAGAACGATTTGTATATCGACTTGATTTTGCAGTCCCTTCCCCACACCTTCTCTCAGTTCGTGCTGAACTTCAACATGCATGAAATGGAAGCGGATCTTCCAAAGCTCCTCAATATGTTGAGGGTAGCAGAGACCTCCTTGAAAAAAGAGAAGACCCCCGTTCTGTATGTTGGCCAATCATCTTTTTCTAAATCTAAAGCGAAAGCTAAAGGGAAGAAGAAGATGAAATCCACCAAACCGAAAGGTGGGGTCAAGAAGGTGCAGGGAACGAACAAGGCAGGAAGGGTGAAGACAGAAAAGAACGAATGCTTCTATTGTCACAAGTAAGGGCACTGGAAGAAGGATTGTCAGGCCTTCAAAGCCAAGGACATGAAGCAAGCAGTTGCTTCTACTTCAAATGTGTTTGTAATCGAAAATTGTTTTTCAGTTAACTCTACATCATGGGTACTTGAAACCGGTTCTGGTTCTCATATCTGTAATTCATTGCAGGATCTGAGAAATAGTAGAGTGCTGGGGACAGGTGATATGACTCTCCGGATGGGCAATGGAATGCATGTAGAAGCAATTGCAATAGGGGAATATCACCTAGGGTTGACTAGTGGGCACATTTTGGTATTGTACAGCTGTTTTTGTATCCCCAGTATATTGTGTAATATTATATCAGTATCTTTGTTATCGAATGAAGGATATAGTTTTGCGCTTGAAAGAAATGTTATGAACATTCACCTAAATCAAAAACTGATTGGGTTTGGCACTCCGGAAAACGGCATATACATACTTAATCAACCTCAAATTTTCAATATTCAAAACACGCGTAAAAGAAAGGCTCCAGATTCGAATCAAGCCTTCCTATGGCATTGTAGACTTGGTCATATAAATGAAACAATGTTGACTAAGTTACATAAAGATGGATATTTAGATCCGTTTGAATATTCATCATATGCAACTTGTCAATCATTTATCAAAGGAAAAATGACCAAATCTCCGTTCACCGGACACGGAGAAAGAGCCACTAAACTCTTGAGACTTGTACACAGAGATGTATGTGGTCCGATGTCTACGCATGCACGAAGTGGTCACTTCTACTTCATCACTTTTACTGATGACTTCTCCAGGTATGGACATGTGTTCTTAATGAAGCATAAATCTGAGGCTTTTGAGAAGTTTAAGGAGTATAAAAATGAAGTAGAGAAACATACTGGTAAAAGCATCAAGACACTTCGATCTGATCGAGGTGGAGAATACTTAAGTACCAGTTTTCTTGAATGCTTAAAAGAGAATGGAATTCTCTCTCAGCTTACTCCGCCTTATATACCTCAGCATAATGGTGTATCAGAAAGGAGGAATCGCACGCTATTAGATATGGTGCGTTCAATGATGTGTAGTGCTGAGTTGCCATTTTCCTTCTGGGGGTTTGCTCTAGATTCAGCCGCATACCTATTGAATAGAGTTCCAACTAAGTCTGTACCTACCACTCCATATGAAATATGGAGCGGGAAGAGACCATATCTCAAGTATATAAAGATATGGGGGTGTCCGGCATATGTTAAAAAGCATAATCCGGACAAGCTCGA
Source organism: Agapanthus africanus (assembly GCA_030015575.1). Lineage (NCBI taxonomy): Eukaryota > Viridiplantae > Streptophyta > Magnoliopsida > Asparagales > Amaryllidaceae > Agapanthus > Agapanthus africanus. The sequence continues at coordinate 255,463,460 of CM057342.1, read as the reverse complement.
GGCATGATCGGTTTTATGCAAGTTTGTAGGATACCCCAAGCATTCAAGGGGGTATATGGTCTACCATACTGAAGAACAAAAGGTGTTTGTCGCTCGTCAAATTGTCTTCTTAGAAAGCGAATTTCTTGCAAAAGAAATTAGTGGGAGCGCGGTAGAGCTGGAAGAAATTCCAGAACCTCAAACTGCTGCCGAGGACTTAGTAGAACCTCAGATTTCAATAGAACATGACGAACCAACGCCACTCCGCAGATCTAGCAGGCTTTCTCATCCTCCTGAAAGATACTATGGTTTTCTTCTAGATGGGGATCGAGAGGATTGCATCATCGATGATGATGAGCCTACTAGTTTTCAGCAGGCTATTACGAGTAGTGACTCGATGAAATGGCTGGATGCTATGAGATCCGAAATTGAATCCATATACACCAATAAAGTATGGACTTTAGAAGTTGCTCCTCCTGGAGTAAAACCAGTTTGATGCAAATGGATCTTCAAAAAGAAGATTGGTGCATTTGGACAAGTGGAAACCTACAAAGCTAGACTCGTAGCAAAAGGTTTTCGTCAAAGACCCGGATTGGACTATGATGAAACCTTTTCACCTGTAGCTATGCCTAAATCCATTCGGATCCTGCTTGCGATTGCTACCTTCCATGACTATGAAATCTGGCAGATGGACGTAAAAACAGCTTTTCTAAATGGACATTTAGAAGAAAGTGTTTACATGGATCAAGCAGAAGGTTTCTTAGACAGTGGGAGCAGCAGAAGAGTCTGCAAGTTGCTTAAATCCATTTACGGATTAAGGCAAGCATCGCGGAGTTGGAACATCTGCTTTGATGAGACAGTCAAAGAATATGACTATATCAAAAATGTAGATGAACCATGTATTTATAGGAAGATTGTGGAAAGTGCAGTAGTCTTCCTCGTTTTGTACATCGACGACATACTACTGATAGGGAATGATATCCCTATGCTACAATCAGTAAAGCTCTTCTTGTCATAAAAATTCTCTATGAAAGACTTGGAAGATGCATCATACATTCTGGGCATTAAGATCCATCGTGATAGATCTAATAGAATGTTGGGACTTTCACAGTCCAGGTATATTGACACTATACTAAAGAGATTTAGTATGGAAGAGTCCAAGCGTGGTAATATGCCCGCTTGTCACGGAATCACCCTCTCCAAAGAGATGTCTCCAAAGACTGATGAAGAGAGGGCTCGCATGGGCATTATACCCTACGCTTCGGCGGTAAGATCTATAATGTATGCGATGTTATGTACAAGACCGGATATAGCTTACGCACTTAGTGTGGTAAGCAGGTATCAGTCTGACCCAGGTGAGAAACATTGGATAGCGGTGAAGAACATTCTCAAGTACCTGAGAAGGACTAAGGAGATTTCTTAGTTTAGGGTAATAAGGACCTCCAGGTAGAGCCTTTTACCGACTCTGGCTTCCAAAGTGACAAGGATGATTCTAAATCCATTTCGGGTTTTGTGTTTACCCTCAATAGAGGGGCGGTATGTTGGAGGAGTTCCAAACAGGATACCGTCGCAGACTCAACTATGGAGGCTGAGTATATAGCTGCTAGTGAAGCCGCAAAAGAGGCTGTCTGGATGAGGAAGTTCATTTCTGAACTTCAGGTGGTTCCGTCCATTGCCAATCCAATACCTTTGTATTGCGATAACAATGGCGCTGTAGCTTTAGCGAAGGAACCAAGGTCCCATCAGAAATCCAGACATATCTTAAGGTGGTTTCACCTGATCAGGGAGATCGTGGATCATCGGGAGAACGAGATACGGAGAGTGGACACAAAAGACAACACGGCAGATCCATTCACCAAGGCCATCCCTCAAGTGCAGTTCGAGAGGCTGTTTGAGATGTTGGGCATGCGGTACGCCAGCAACTGGATCTGGTAGAGACAGTAGGTACTTAGTGCGCCAATTATAGGCCTTAGTGAAAGTGGGAGATTGTTGGATATATATGCCCTAGAGGCCTTCATTGTATAGGATGCTAGGGATATGTATGTACATGACAGTCTTGCTCAATATGATAGTACGCTATTTTGGTTTGTCTTTGTCTTAACGTATGATATATTTTACTTGGTATTTATATATATACGTTGATAAAGCCCATAGGGTGTTTGCCTGACTACCGGCGTTGTGATGGCAGTCATACTTGTGGGAGCTGGATAGTCAATTGGCACATCCTTAGATGTCCCTGGTCGCAGGAGTATCGAGACTGGGCATCGATACTCCGAAGTAGACTAGTATATACATATCTAGACCCTGAGGAGGGGCGATGGACTGGTCCCGCAGCCATTGGTGGAGTGCACCTAAGATTGTATACAGATGCTCACTGGGTGTGAGTACACCGGACAGGACTCGCCGAGAACTGATTGGATGGTATTATACCTAACGTCAGATAGCAGTTCTCAGGTGACATGTGTGCAGATAGTCCGTTGATTTAAGGTCGTCATTTGTCTCGTGTGAGTTCCCACTGTGCTTTGATTACTACCCTACCACGATTCAAAGGAGTCGTGCAAACAGGTTTTAGTTAGGCATAGTCCCGAGCCACGTGGAGGCAGTGAGCGACTGTTAGGGATTCGTCTCTCCCGGTATAGGGAGTTGATATCGCACGGTGATCGGTTGGTCATTACCATAAGTCCTTGGCCAGGGCTAATTGAGAATTACTGATGAACTGATCAGTAGATTCTCGGATGGTCTTGAGCCATACCGACATGACTTGTACGGTTATTAGGGGTCTGACGTCTACCACCTCCCTAGACCATACATGCGATACTCTTAGACGAACAGACCGGACTGCACGGATATTGTCACGGACAGGCTCAGTTGGATTTCGGATGGGTTACCTCATCGGTTTTCTTATCGACAACTACCTAGGGACCGTTACGTACAGCTAGTGCCGCTTGCGGTCTGTGGTTAAACCCACTGCCAGCGTAGTAGTCGAGTCTTTAGAGTCCCATACAGAGATTTCCCAAACCCAGGAGAAAAGATATAGAGGTCGTATGGTTTTACGACAAAGGTTCAGACGCATACGTGTTTAAACGCACGTACGACATTCGGACAATTTTTACTAGCCGGCTTTGGTTTAAGCCAGATTCTAGTATCAGGTTATTGGATTAATACAGTCTAAAGTTTTTCCGTGTTTTCACGGATGCGAGGGGCATTCTCGTAATTTTTCGAGAAGATTCTAGAAGGATGGTGACATGAGGGGTTAAGGTGGCATTTTCATTAATTGCTTTAGTGACTCATTTGTATGATTGATCATATCATTAAATGCATCATTAATGCATCATTAATGATCTAATGACTCACATGATGAATCACTCTTGTTGAATAAATGAAGCATGGTGAATAATCATTTAATTGATTTTATTTGATAATTCATTTTTGCTTTATATATTCAAGTGAGAAGCTTTTCTCAAATCATTATCATCTCCACCTTCTCTCTCCTCAAGCTCTCTCCTTCATCAAACCCTAATCCTACCACTCATGAGTTGAGACCAAGGATTAGTATAGACTAAACACTTCATAACCTAACTCTATATCATCTTAGTTACTTTGATTAGTAACTAGAGAAATTAAGTAACCTCAAGTTTAGAGGTTATAGCTTGGATTAAGGTTCTCGGGTGGATCATCTATCACGGATAGGAGGCCGAGGAGGACTTAGAGATCATAAAGACGAAGGACTAGAATCATTTGGTATAATCTCTTTTTACATAGTAGCTTAGAACCCTATGCTTATTGTTAATTATCGTTTAGAAAAGATCTTCGGTTAGTCGATGTTTACATACAAAACAAGATCGTTTTTCATATTTCCGCCTCCCCGCAACTCATGGAGTATTGTACATCGACTTACAACATAGACTCCATTTCGGATCTCATGGCATCCAGCCACTTCACAGAGTCTCCACTCGTGATATCTTGCTGAAAGCTGATAGGATCATCATCCTCCATGATGCAGTCTTCTCCGTCACCATCAAAGAGGAAACCGTAGTACCTCTCCGGTGGGCGAGAAGTCCTACCAGGCCTACGGAGTGGCCGAGGCTCCTCAGTTTCTATTGCAACAGCCGGTTCAACCAAGTCGTCATTTGTTGTTTGTGTCTCTAGAAGCTCTTCTAGATCTACCACATTGCCATCAGCTTTATCTGTGAAAAACTCTTTTTCCAAGAATGTGGCATACTGAGAAACAAACACTTTTTGTTCCTCCTTGTGGTAGAATAGATATCCATAAGAATTCTTTGGATACCCCACAAAATTACACATGACCGACCGTGTCTCGAGTTTGTCCGGATTCTGCTTTTTAACATAGGCCGGGCAACCCCAAATCTTAATTCTCTTAAGAGATGGTCTCTTCCCATGCCATATTTCATATGGTGTGGTAGACACGGTTTTGGTTAGGACCCTGTTCAATAGAAACGCTGCAGTCTCCAATGCATGCCCCCAAAATGAGACGGGTAACTCACCATCACTCATCATGGAACGGACCATATCTAATAGAGTCCGATTCCGTCGTTCTGACACACCGTTGTGCTGTGGTGTGTAAGGAGGAGTGAGCTGAGAGAGAATCCCATTCTCTTTTAGGAAGTTTGCAAACTCTGTATTGAGATACTCTCCACCTCGATCTGATCGAAGCATCTTGATACTCAAGACGGTTTGTTTTTCTACTTCTTATTTATATTCAGTGAATTTCTCGAAAGCTTCGGATTTGTGTTTTAATAAAAATACATGACCGAATCTTGAGAAATCGTCAGTGAACGTAATGAAGTATGAAAAACCGCCTCTAGCCTATGTAGACATTGGCCCACATACATCACTATGTATGAGGTCTAGGAGCTCAGTAGCTCTTTCTCCGTGTCCGGTAAATGGAGTTTTGGTCATTTTACCCTTGATACAAGACTGGCAAGTCGCATAAGATTTATATTCAAAAGAGTTTAAATATCCATCTTTGTGTAACTTGTTTAGTCTTGTTTCGTTAATATGACCAAGTCTACAGTGCCAAAGAAAAGCTTCATTTATTTCTGAAAGTTCTTCTTTTATTAGTGTGTTGTATGCTGAAAACTGTGTGTTGATTTAGGACGTATATCCCGTTATTAAGCGTACCATACCCAACCAACATTTGATTCAGGTGAATGTTCATAACATTGTTCTGCAATACAAAATTACATCCTTCATTGTCTAACAAAGAAACAGATATTATATTACAAAGCATACTTGGTACAAAATAACACGGGTTCAAAACCAATATACACCCAGACGGCAACCCCAAATGATACTCTCCCACTGCGACTGTATGTACATTGGAACTATTTCCAACGCGGAGAGTATGGTCACCTGTCTTCAAAACCTTGCTATTTCTCAGCCCCTGCATAGAATTGCAAATGTGAGAACCTGAACCGGTATCTAATACCCAGGAAGCATAGTTTATTGAAAAACAGTTTTCTGTCACAAACACACCTGAAGCGGAAGCATCCCCATGCTTCTTCTTGAGATTTAAGTACTCCGTGCAGTTGCGCTTCCAATGTCCTGTTTTGTGGCAGTGAAAACATTCCCCTTTCCCCGATTCTCCAGCTTTGGACTTGTCCTTCCCCTTAACCTTTTTAACTCCACCCTTAGGATTGGTGGGTTTCTTCTTTTTCTTTCCCTTGGCCTTAGCCTTTGGGCGAGAAGAAGAAGATTGCCCAACACTGAAAACGGGAGTTTTCACTGATTTCAGTATGCTCTCTGCACTCCTTAACATATTAAGGAGTTCAGGTAGTTCCTTCTCCATGTTGTGCATGTTGAAATTAACTATGAATTGAGCAAAGGTGGAGGGGAGGGACTGTAGAATAATATCCGTATATTGTTCGCTCTCCATCGTCCATCCAAGGTCCTCAAGCTCTTCTATGAGAGCTATCATCTTCAGAACAAGGTCTCCTACTGGTGTGCCATGGGCCATTCGCATCTGAAACAATTTCTTTGATGCTTCGTATCGTAATACGCGGGATTGCTCTCCATACAACTCCTTTGTATGGAGGAATATGTCATGAATGTCCATATTCTCGTGCTTCTTTTGATGTGTGTTATCCATCGATGCAAGCGCGAGGCATTTAGCCGTGGCACAGTCAGCGTCCCATGTCTTGCGGACTTCTTTGTCCGCAACTGAGGATTTTGGACCTGGGACGGGCGGGGCTGGAGCCGTGAGGACATATGATACTTTATCATAAGTCAAGGCAATTTTCAGATTCCTCAGCCAGTCTTTATAATTGGTCCCATTCAGTTTATTTTTATCTAGTAGAAGCTTGAGTCCAGTCATTGGTATCTGCCATTAAGAGAGAGAAAAGAATACACTCAGCGAAAGCTCTTGCAAAGATCAGATTGGTTATTATCTTATCTAATCGATGTCTCCCACTGCTTTAATCAAGTTTTTCTTTCAAACCTTAAAAAGAAAACTAGCCAGGATTAATTACAGTCTACAACTTCGCTAACCGTTCAGCCAGGCCAGTGTCGGTACTTGAGGGAGGTTCCCCGTGCTTTCACACGAACCTAATTAAAGTAAACCTCATTTTCCCAGAGGCGTAGCCCCGTTAACACCTTTCTAGACACCTAGTGAGTTAGCTAATTGTAAACTGCAAAACTCTCCTGGGAGCAACTATTACCCACAGAGGGATCGGGATTCAACTATCATATGAAAGGTATGCAATCTCTTTGCAAATCTCAACACTTGAAATTCCCGATGCGGTTTTTATCCCTAGTACTTATGACCTTAACTATGGTCAACAAATCATAAGTACCAGTCAAGTTCTACCCATCATTTCTTGATTAATTAGACCCACTCATATGACCCTTAACTAAGGTCAACAAAGTCGCATGAATGTCCTAATTAATCTGCATCATATGCAGTGTAGGAAGACATCACTTAGCTACCGTACACTACGCCTTAACTATAGTCAACAAATGTAGCACGAATACTAAGTACTCTACTTCCTAAAATGACGAAGGGCTGCGGATGATTTTTAAGAAAATTTTTAATGCTTTGAACTTGATATAGTTGTAGAATCAAATGGTTTTCAAAAGGAGTGGCTTGAGCTCCGCAGTTTTGAAATGTAGCTTTTTCATAAAGAGCCGAGTGGTTTTCAAATCCGATTCTACAACATCTTTTTAGGTTTATTTTCTTTACATTAATCATATTAATGTAGTCCCATCATTTAAGTCCTTAAGCCAATCACAGAAAAGAAACGAAAATACAACGTACGTTAATGCCAACCGCATTCGCCGCAATATTCCGTTATGCACCGTTAGGTTACTTAACTAACGGCATACCAGGATGGGACTAGCGCGGGTGTAAAACATAAGCAACGTCTACTATATATCATATATATAATATATCATTCGTTTCAGATATCACATCACAGAATACAGGCAGCAGAAACACAGATATGATGGGATATACTAGGACGTCCGTATTTAGTATTTAGTCAACAATAGAAAATACAGATTCCACAGTCGCGATGAATAGCCAAGCCCACACCCCTAGACCCCTACGAGAGCGGCAAGCGACCCTACCAAATCTGGAGTTTAGGAGACCCAGTCTCGACTCCTCGAGATGGCCTCCCACTGAACCCCAGAACCCGGTCACCTGTGCTCCCCTCCTTGGGTCTATCCTAATGCGGAAAAGTAAAAATAATATACAACACTGGTGACATCAACCTCAACCCGGAAGTGCCCCAAATAAAAGAATATTATATTACATTTGAATTTTACATGAATGAAAAGAAAACTCTCATCTCACATAAAAAAAACCGGCTATTCAATCGCGACAATCCTGCACATCATATCTCAGCAACACATAATATCATATATCATCAACGTAAGTAAGTATGCGTACCCCGATTGTCGTTGATGTATAGCAACGAAACTGTTGGATATATGTATGCCCTAGAGGCCATTATGTGATGGTGGATGTATCTATACATGTATATATATTCAGTTTGCATTCTTGCTCGACATGATAGTATGCTATCTGGTTCTTCTTTATCTGACATGTTTATTTGATCATGCTTCTATTCATTCATACATGCTGATAAAGCCCTGAGGATATCGGCTTGACTACTCTGATTATGATGGAGATCATACTAGTGGGACATCTGTAGTCTATAAGCATATCCTGGAACGTCCCTAGTCGTAGGTATATCGAGACGGGGCATTGATATACCAGAGTAGACTAGCGTATATTATACTAGACCCATACGATGGGCGATGAATGTTCCCACATTCGTCGATGTTTGACATCAAGATCATATACGGGTGCTCAGTGGTGACTGGGTACACTGGACGGACTCACCGAGAACTCCTATATGGAATTATATCTATCATCGGATAGCAGTTCTCAGGTGACACTGGTACAGGTTAGTCTGTAGACCCGAGATCGTCATAGAGCCTTGTGTGTTCTCCCACTGTACTTTGATTACCATCCTACCACGGCTCTACTGAGTCGTGCAAGCAGGTGGCCATTGGGTACAGTCCCGAGACACACGAAGGCAATGAGCGATAGGAGGGGTTTCGTCTCTCCCGATATTGGGAGTTGATGCTGTACTGTGCCCGACTGGTTATAACAGCAAGTCCCTGGCCAGGGCTGCTGAGATTTGCTGATAAGTGTTATCAGTAGTTTCTCGATCTGTTATAAACCATTCACCGGCACGACTTATTGAGTTATTGGGGTCGACGTGACCATCCCTAGGCTCGATATGCAGCATATCTGACGAAGAGACCGGACTGTACGGTAGTGTTGCCGGATGGCTTGACGGGAGTTGTAGCAGGTTCGCTTGTTGTCTTCTGATCGCTCAATACCCGGGTGGCCGTTACGTTTAGCTGACCGCTTGCGGCTTGAGGGTACTTGATATGATCATTACCCTCTGACGGCGTATTGACGAGTCTTAGAGTCCCACAAAGGAGTTACCCAGTCCAGGCGAAACGTTGTGGTGCGCGTATGTGATATGCGCTTGCACCCGATTGAAATGTGCGTATATGATACCGAACATTGATCGGGTGGCCTGCTTTTGGTGGGGTCATATGAGATATGACCGGATTGATAAATTAAGTGTTGATTTGTCATCTAACCATTAGTTTTCTCACTTGAAACCTTTCTAGGGTTTGATGGATGTATGCATGCATGCATGTGTTTCTTTCTTCCTTTCTAGTTTCATGCACATGTAGATGTGCATACATGTACACATACATACACCCATCCATCATGGTTGATTGCATATGGAAATGGTGGCAATATAAGCCTCACACCATAGATTAAACAATGGATAATTATTTAATTTTGGTTTTAAAGTAAAATGAAAAAGAAAAGGATAATCATTCTTGATTCTACACTCTTCTTCTAACCTAACCTATCTCAACTACCACTAACCTATGGTTATCCTTCTCTTTATCATTTAAAACCCTAGTTAAACTAACTATCCATCATTTAATCATGGTTGAAGTCAAGAAGGAAATAAATATATATAGTGATATATATTTCTTTTTCTTCTTAACTCAAGGTTATCTTTTACACCTCTTGTTCATTTTAGCCACCATCTTCATCCTCCTTCATCTCTTCCTCTCTAGTCTTTTCTAGTGAGCTAAATACAACTAAAGAAAGGTTTTTGAAGTGAGATTCCAAACCACAACATCATTCTACTCAAGTCTAGCCGACTTGATTAGAGTGTTTCCTTCGGTTTTCCAAAGTAGCGAGCTTGGACGGAGTGCTCCATGGTGGATCATCGTGGACGCAAGGGAACTTCAAGAGGACCTCGATTCAACACCCAAGACACCAAGGAGTTCAACAAAGGGGAGCTATAAAGGTTGTAGCCTTCAAACCCTTATCTTTACTAGCTTAAAGTTTCATAATCCTAATTTTCTAGGATCGATCCCTTTGCATGTTAGTTTAGCACCTTAAAAATTATAACTTTGGGTCATGTGATGCTTCAAAACACTTCATAGGGTGCTATACTAACCTTTCATTGGTATCAGAGCCGATCTAGAACATTAGGAGACGTTTTTACGAAGTGAAAACCCCGATCGGACAAAAATACGCTGTTTTTGGGTGCTCTCTGGAAATTTTCGAAAATTTGATAATTTGCAGTATTAAAAATATGTAAAAAATACAGCAGGAAAAAATAAGGATTACGGTACAAAAATTTTCCAGTGAACAGTAATTCTCGCCGCGGAAACGCGGCCTAAGCTTGCTTAGGCCGCGGTTCCGCGGCCGTATACATGAATTGATGGATACGTTTTGTACAGTAATTCATGAATCTGCTTATATAAAATTTTGTATATTTTTAATCTGTATTTGGTTTTGAAAAATTCTGGAGATGGTGTTGGACTCGTCAATTCGATCGGGACTTTCATTTCGTAGCTTTTCCGGGTAAATTAGAAAGTATTGAAGTGTTTGAACGAGTATCATTTACTCACTATTCACGGGGTTTAAATACTTTGGAGATACGTGCAAGTCTTTTTGCGGTGGTCCCTCTAGAAGACAACAAACCTTAACTCGATTATGTGACCGTCTCGAACTGCCCTTTGAACCTTAGGGTTTGGGGCAGTACGGCGTGCCACATGTGAGGCGTTGGCTTGACCCTTCTACGGCTGGACCGCTACTACTGTGTCACACTCCGGATTTTTGAACCCTGCTCAAGTGTTGAGCTTTAGTGAATCTTGGGTATTTGATCGTTCGTTCGAAAACTTTAATACTGTCTGTTTGTCTAGAATGTGATACAATATGTGGAATTCATATAGTTTAGGCATGAAATACGAAATATGTGATATTTCGCATTTATGATGTCTAAAGAGTATCTGGATTCCAAATATTGTAGTTTTACACTTTCTTTTCTGTGACCGTAAGTGTAGTATGTTCGATATCGCCGGTTTCGTTGCTATACATCAACAACAATCGGGGTACGCATATTTACTTACGTTGATGATATGTGATATTATGTGTTGCTGAGATATGATGTGCAGGATTGTCGCGATCGAATAGCCGGGGGGTTTTTGTGAGATGAGAGTTTTATATTTTCATTCATGTAAATTCAAATGTAATGTAATATTCTTTTATTTGGGGCACTTCCAGGTTGCGGTTGTGTCACCAGTGTTGTATATTAATTACTTTTCCGCATTAGGATGGACCCAAGGAGGGGAGCACAGGTGACCGGGTTCTGGGGTTCAGTGGGAGGCCATCTTGAGGAGTCGAGACCGGGTCTCCTAAACTCCAGAATTGGTAGGGTCACTTGCCGCTCTCGTAGGGGTCCAGGGTGTGGGCTTGGCTATTCATCGCGACTGTGGAATCCGTATTTTCTATTCTGGCTAAATACTAAATACGGACGTCCTAGGATATCCCACGTTATATCTATGTTTCTGCTGCCTGTGTTCTGTGATATCTGAGACGAATGACATATTATTATATATATGATATATAGTAGACGTTGCTTATGTTTTACACCCGCGCTAGTCCCGTCCCGGTATGCCGTTAGTTAAGTAACCTAACGGTGCATAACGGAACATTGCGGCGAATGCGGATGGCATAAGCGTACGTGTTATTTTCGTTTCTTTTCTGCGATTGGCTTAAGGACTTAAATGATGGGATTACATTAATGTGATTAATGTAAAGAAAATAAACCTAAAATGATGTTGTAGAATCAGATTTATAAACTACTCGGCTATTTATGAAAAAGCTACATTTCAAAACTGCGGAGCTTAAGCCACTCCTTTTGAAAATTGTTTGATTCTACAACGATATCAAGTTCAAAGCGTTAAGGATTTTCTTAAAAATCATTCGCAACCCTCCGTCATTTTAGGAAGTAGAGTACTTAGTATTCGTGCTACGTTTGTTGACTTTAGTTAAGGCGTAGTGTACGGTAGCTAAGTGATGTCTTCCTACACTGCATATGATGCAGATTAATTAGGACATTCATGCGACTTTGTTGACCATAGTTAAGGGTCATATGGGTGGGTCAAATTGATCAAGAAATGACGGGTAGAACTTGACTGGTACTTATGATTTGTTGACCATAGTTAAGGTCATAAGTACTAGGGGTAAAAATTATATCGGGAATTTCAAGTGTTGAAATTTGCAATGAGATTGCATACCTTCCATGTGATGGTTGGATCCCGATCCCACTGTGGGCAATAGTTGCTCCTAGGAGAGTTTTACAGTTTACAATTAGCTAACTCATTAGGTGTCTAGAAAGGTGTTAACGGGGCTCCGCCTCTGGGAAAACGAGGTTTACTCTAATTAGGTCCGTGCGAAAGCACGGGGAACCTCCCTCAAAGTACCGACACTGGCCTGGCTGAACGGTTAGCGAAGTTGTAGACTGTAATTAATCCTGGCTAGTTTTTCTTTTTAAGGTTTGAAAGAAAACTTGATAAAAAGCAGTGGGAAACATCGATTAGACAAGATAATAAACCAATCTAATCTGTGCAAGAGCTTTCGCTGAGTGTATTCTTTTCTCTCTCTTAATGGCAGATACCAATGACTGGACTTAAGCTTCTACTAGATAAAAACAAACTGAATGGGACCAACTATAAAGACTGGCTGAGGAATCTGAAAATCGCCTTGACTTATGATAAAGTATCATATGTCCTCACGGCTTCAGCCCCGCCCGTCCCTAGTCCAAAATCCTCAGTTGCGGACATTGAAGTCCACAAGACATGGGACGCTGACTGTGCCACGGCCACATGCCTCGCGCTTGCATCGATGGATAACACACATCAAAAGCAGCACGAGGACATGGACATTCACGGTATATTGCTCCATACAAAGGAGTTGTATGGGGAGTAATCCCGCGTATTACGATACGAAGCATCAAAGAAATTGTTTTAGATGCGAATGGCCCCTGGCACACCAGTAGGAGACCATGTTCTGAAGATGATAGCTCTTATAGAAGAGCTTGAGGACCTTGGATGGACAATGGACAATGAACAATATATAGATATTATTCTGCAGTCCCTCCCCTCCACCTTTGCTCAGTTCATAGTGAACTTCAACATGCATGGCATGGAGAAGGACCTCCCTGAACTCCTTAATATGTTAAGGAGTGCAGAGAGCACTATGAAGTCAGCAAAGACTCCCGTTATGACCATTGGACAGTCTTCTTCTTCTCGCCCGAAAGCTAAGGCCAAGGGAAAGAAAAAGAAGAAACCCACTAATCCTAAGGGCGGAGTTAAAAAGGTGAAGGGAAAGGGAAAGTCTACAGCTGGAGACCCGGGGAAAGGCGAGTGTTTTCATTGCCACAAGACAGGACATTGGAAGCGCAATTGTACGGAGTACCTAAGTCTCAAGAAGAAGCATGGTGATGCTTCTGCTTCAGGTGCGTTTGTGACTGAAAACTGTTTTTCTATAAACTCTGCTTCCTGGGTATTGGATACCGGTTCAGGTTCTCACATTTGCAATTCTATGCAGGGGCTGAGAAATAGCAAGGTTTTGAAGACAGGTGACCATACCCTCCGCGTTGGAAATGGTTCCAATGTACATACGGTCGCAGTGGGAGAGTATCACTTGGGGTTGCCATCTGGATGTATTTTGATTTTGAATCCATGTTATTTTGTACCTAGTGTGCTATGTAATATAATATCCGTTTCTTTGTTGGACAATGAAAGGTATAATTTTGTGTTGCAGAACAATGTTATGAACATTCACCTAAATCAAATGTTGGTTGGGTATGGTACACTTAATAACGGAATATATGTCCTAAATCAACACACAGTTTTCAGTATACAACACACTAATAAAAGAAAATTTTCAGAATTAAATGAAGCTTTTCTTTGGCACTGTAGACTTGGTCATATTAACGAAACAAGACTAAACAAGCTACACAAAGATGGATATTTAAACTCTTTTGAATATAAATCTAATGCGACTTGCCAGTCTTGTATCAAGGGTAAAATGACCAAAACTCCGTTTACAGGACACGGAGAAAGAGCTACTCAGCTCCTGGGCCCCATACATAGTGATGTATGTGGGCCTATGTCTTCACAGGCTAGAGGCGGTTTTTCATACTTCATTACATTCACTGACGATTTCTCAAGATTCGGTCATGTATTTTTATTAAAGCACAAGTCCGACGCTTTCGAGAAATTCATTGAATATAAACAAGAAGTAGAAAAACAAACCGGCTTGAGTATTAAGATGCTTCGATCAGATCGAGGTGGAGAGTATCTCAGTACAGAATTTGCAAACTTCCTAAAAGAGAATGGGATTCTCTCTCAGCTCACTCCTCCTTACACACCACAGCACAACGGTGTGTCAGAACGACAGAATAGGACCCTATTAGATATGGTCCGGTCCATGATGAGTGATGCTGAGTTACCAGTCTCGTTTTGGGGACATGCATTGGAGACTGCAGCGTTTCTGCTAAACAGGGTTCCAACCAAAGCCGTGTCTACCACGCCATATGAGATATGGAATGGGAAGAGACCATCTCTTAAAAGAATTAAGATTTGGGGTTGCCCGGCCTATGTTAAAAAGCAGAATCCGGACAAACTCGAGACACGGTCAGTCATGTGTAACTTTGTGGGATATCCAAAGAATTCTTATGGATATCTGTTCTACCACAAAGAGGAACAAAAGGTGTTTGTTTCTCAGTATGCCACATTCTTGGAAAAAGAGTTTTTCACAGATAAAGATGATGGCAAGATAGTAGATCTAGAAGAGGTTCTGGAGACACAAACTACAAATGATGATTTGGTTGAACCGGCTGTTGCAACAGAAACTGAAGAACCTCGGCCACTCCGTAGATCTGGTAGGACTTCTCGCCCACCGGAGAGGTACTACGGTTTCCTCATTGATGGTAACGGAGAAGATTGCATCATGGATGATGATAATCCTACCAGTTTTCAGCAAGCTATCACGAGTGGTGACTCTGTGAAGTGGCTGGATGCCATGAGATCCGAAATGGAGTCTATGTACACCAACAAAGTATGGACTTTGGACGTTGTACCCCCTGGGGTAAAACCTGTAGGGTGCAAATGGATCTTTAAAAGAAAGATTGGTGTGGATGGGCAGGTAGAGACCTATAAGGCAAGACTTGTGGCGAAAGGTTTTCGTCAAAGACCAGGTTTGGACTATGACGAAACTTTTTCGCCCGTAGCCATGCTTAAATCCATTCGGATCCTACTTGCTATTGCTGCTCACTACGACTATGAAATCTGGCAGATGGACGTTAAAACAGCATTTCTAAATGGAGATTTAGAAGAATGCGTTTATATGGATCAGCCAGAGGGCTTCATTGACAGTGGGAGCAGCGGGAAAGCATGTAGATTGCTTAAATCCATATATGGGTTAAAGCAGGCATCTCGGAGTTGGAACATCTGTTTCGATGATGTCATCAAAGAGTTTGATTTCATCAAAAATCCAGATGAACCTTGTGTTTATAAGAAGGCTGTAGGAAGAGCTGTCACTTTCCTCGTATTGGACGTGGATGACATTCTTCTGATAGGAAATGATATTCCTATGCTACAGTCGGTCAAATCATTCTTATCACTAAGGTTCTCCATGAAGGACCTGGGTGATGCCAAATACATCCTGGGCATAAGGATCTATAGGGATAGATCCAAAAAGTTATTGGGATTGTCCCAAACCAGGTACATTAACACCATCCTAAAGAGGTTTAGTATGGAAGACTCCAAGCGGGGTGCCTTACCCGCTTGCCATGGAGTCACTCTCTCCAAGGATTCTTGTCCAAAGACCGATGAAGAGAGAGCTCGCATGAGCATTATACCTTATGCTTCGACAGTAGGATCTATAATGTATGCGATGTTATGTACACGCCCAGATGTAGCTTATGCACTTAGTGTTGTAAGCAGGTATCAATCCAACCCAGGGGAGAACCACTGGACAGCTGTGAAGAACATTCTTAAGTACTTACGAAGGACTAAAGAATTATTCTTGGTGTATGGTAATACAGATCTCCAAATGGAGGCCTTTACCGATTCGAGCTTCCAGAGCGATAAGGATGACAGCAAATCTATCTCAGGGTTTGTATTTACCCTCAATGGAGGGGCGGTAAGTTGGAAGAGTTCCAAACAAGATACCGTTGCAGACTCTACGATGGAAGCTGAGTACATTGCTGCAAATGATGCCGCCAAGGAAGCCGTCTGGATGAAGAAGTTCGTCTCGGAGCTAGGAGTAGTTCCAACCATTATTGATCCAATACCTTTGTATTGTGACAATAATGGGGCGATGGCGTTAGCCAAGGAGCCCAGATCCCATCAGCGGTCCAGACATATCCTGAGGCGCTTTCATTTGATCCGGGAGATTGTAGATCGCCGCGAGATCGAGATTAAGAGAGTAGACGCAAAGAACAACGTCGCGGATCCACTCACCAAGGCCCTCCTTCAGCCACAGCATGAGCGACTTTTTGAGATGTTGGGTATGAGATACGCCAATAACTGGCCTTAGTGCAAGTGGGAGATTGTTGGATATATGTATGCCCTAGAGGCCATTATGTGATGGTGGATGTATCTATACATGTATATATATTCAGTTTGCATTCTTGCTCGACATGATAGTATGCTATCTGGTTCTTCTTTATCTGACATGTTTATTTGATCATGCTTCTATTCATTCATACATGCTGATAAAGCCCTGAGGATATCGGCTTGACTACTCTGATTATGATGGAGATCATACTAGTGGGACATCTGTAGTCTATAAGCATATCCTGAAACGTCCCTAGTCGTAGGTATATCGAGACGGGGCATTGATATACCAGAGTAGACTAGCGTATATTATACTAGACCCATACGATGGGCGATGAATGTTCCCACATTCGTCGATGTTTGACATCAAGATCATATACGGGTGCTCAGTGGTGACTGGGTACACTGGACGGACTCACCGAGAACTCCTATATGGAATTATATTTATCGTCGGATAGCAGTTCTCAGGTGACACTGGTACATGTTAGTCTGTAGACCCGAGATCGTCATAGAGCCTTGTGTGTTCTCCCACTGTACTTTGATTACCATCCTACCACGGCTCTACTGAGTCGTGCAAGCAGGTGGCCGTTGGGTACAGTCCCGAGACACACGAAGGCAATGAGCGATAGGAGGGGTTTCGTCTCTCCCGATATTGGGAGTTGATGCTGTACTGTGCCCGACTGGTTATAACAGCAAGTCCCTGGCCAGGGCTGCTGAGATTTGCTGATAAGTGTTATCAGTAGTTTCTCGATCTGTTATAAACCATTCACCGGCACGACTTATTGAGTTATTGGGGTCGACGTGACCATCCCTAGGCTCGATATGCAGCATATCTGACGAAGAGACCGGACTGTACGGTAGTGTTGCCGGATGGCTCGACGGGAGTTGTAGCAGGTTCGCTTGTTGTCTTCTGATCGCTCAATACCCTGGTGGCCGTTACGTTTAGCTGACCGCTTGCGGCTTGAGGGTACTTGATATGATCATTACCCTCTGCCGGCGTATTGACGAGTCTTAGAGTCCCACAAAGGAGTTACCCAGTCCAGGCGAAACGTTATGGTGCGCGTATGTGATATGCGCTTGCACCCGATTGAAATGTGCGTATATGATACCGAACATTGATCGGGTGGCCTTCTTTTGGTGGGGTCATATGAGATATGACCGGATTGATAAATTAAGTGTTGATTTGTCATCTAACCATTAGTTTTCTCACTTGAAACCTTTCTAGGGTTTGATGGATGTATGCATGCATGCATGTGTTTCTTTCTTCCTTTCTAGTTTCATGCACATGTAGATGTGCATACATGTACACATACATACACCCATCCATCATGGTTGATTGCATATGGAAATGGTGGCAATATAAGCCTCACACCATAGATTAAACAATGGATAATTATTTAATTTTGGTTTTAAAGTAAAATGAAAAAGAAAAGGATAATCATTCTTGATTCTACACTCTTCTTCTAACCTAACCTATCTCAACTACCACTAACCTATGGTTATCCTTCTCTTTATCATTTAAAACCCTAGTTAAACTAACTATCCATCATTTAATCATGGTTGAAGTCAAGAAGGAAATAAATATATATAGTGATATATATTTCTTTTTCTTCTTAACTCAAGGTTATCTTTTACACCTCTTGTTCATTTTAGCCACCATCTTCATCCTCCTTCATCTCTTCCTCTCTAGTCTTTTCTAGTGAGCTAAATACAACTAAAGAAAGGTTTTTGAAGTGAGATTCCAAACCACAACATCATTCTACTCAAGTCTAGCCGACTTGATTAGAGTGTTTCCTTCGGTTTTCCAAAGTAGCGAGCTTGGACGGAGTGCTCCGTGGTGGATCGTCGTGGACGCAAGGGAACTTCAAGAGGACCTCGATTCAACACCCAAGACACCAAGGAGTTCAACAAAGGGGAGCTATAAAGGTTGTAGCCTTCAAACCCTTATCTTTACTAGCTTAAAGTTTCATAAGCCTAATTTTCTAGGATCGATCCCTTTGCATGTTAGTTTAGCACCTTAAAAATTATAACTTTGGGTCATGTGATGCTTCAAAACACTTCATAGGGTGCTATACTAACCTTTCAGAAACCAGCGATAAGTGACATACTACACTTACGGTCACAGAAAAGAAAGTGTAAAACTACAACATTTGGAATCCACATTTTCTTTAGACATTGTAAATCCGAAATATCACATACTTCGCATTTCATGCCTAACTATATGAATTCCACATATTGTATCACATTCCAGATAACTAGACAGTATTAAACTTTCCGATCGAATAATCAAATACCCAAAATTTCCTAAATGGCTCAACACTTTAGCGGAGTTCAAAAATCCTGGAATGTGTCACAGTAGCAGCGGTCCAGCCGTAGAAGGGTCAAGCCAATGCCTCACATGTGGCACGTTGTACTGCCCCAAAACCTAAGGTTTAGAGGTAGTTCAGACGGTCACATAATCGAGTTAAGGTTTGTGTTCTTCTAGAGGGTCCACCACTTAACTTGCATGTATTTCCGAAAGATTTAAACTCGAAAAAAAAAATTCAATGCTTGAAAGTTTTTCGTGCCGGGAAAAAGTGAGTTAATGATATCCGTTCGAACTTTTTAATACTTTCTAAATTACCCGAAAACAGCATGAAATTAAATATTCCGATCGAATCAACGAATGCAATATAATCCCCAGAACACTCAACACTTGAGTCAGATTAAAAATACCCAAAAATATGTACAAGCAGATAAGAATATTACTGTACAAAAACGAGGCAATATGTCATCTGTACGGCTGCGGATCCGCGGCCCAAGCAAGGTCTGGCCGCGGTTCCACAGCGTCATGTACTGTTTATGGCTTCGTTTTTTACATAAATGCTTAGAATTGCCTGCTGAATTTTTTAAGTATTTTTAGTTCTGAAAAAACACAGTTTTTAAAAATTGTACAGAGAGGGGTTAAAAATGCATATTTCGGGTTCGATCGGAGTTTTAACTTCGCCAAAGCGTCACCTAAAGCTCTAGCTTGGCTCTGATACCATTGTTAGGTTTACCTAGCACCTCATGAAGGGTTTGGAAGCATCACATGTGCCAAAATCAAATTTTTAAGGTGCTTGTTAGGTTTACCTAGCACCTCATGAAGGGTTTGGAAGCATCACATGTGCCAAAATCAAATTTTTAAGGTGCTAAGTGAACATACAAAGAATCATCACTAGAAATTTAGGGTTTCATTACTTTGACATCATTACAAGTAGTAAAATCTAGGGTTTTGAGAGTACAACCTTTGTAGCTCCCTACGCTAGACTCCTTGGCAACTTGAGAGTTGGAAAAAAGGTCTGCTTGAGATCCTCTAGGTCCACGATGATCCACCCAGAGTCCTCTTTGTCCAAGCTTGAAGCTTCACAAGATCAAGAGAAGAAATGGAAGCTAACACTCTATACTAATGGGCAAGACTTGTGTAGAATGGTGTTGTGGTTGGTTTTCTCACTTCAAAATCCTAACTTGGTCACTCTTTGGCTCACTTGAGAAAACTAGAGAGCAAGAGAGAAAGGAGGTAGAAGATGATGGCTTTCTAAAACTCAAGATAATGATAAGCTTGTTCAATAAAATGAGAAAATGAAAATATATATATTTTCACTCTCTCATTCTCAACCATGGTTGTAAAATATCTTAGATATTTTAGTTTGGAACAAAAATGACCATGGAAAATGAATCATGGTTAATTCAAGGGGTTAGTGCAAGAATAAAGAATTAAACCATGAAACAATTTCCATTTCCATTTTCCTTTTTCCAAAAATTAATATCCATATATTTTACAAATGGCGTGAGTCTTATATTGCCACCGTCCACTATATTAACAACCATGATAACATTATGTACGCATGTATGTGTGCATGCACATCCTATGTGCATGAATGAGAATGAGTGCATACATGCATGCATACAACAAAAAGACAAGAAAGGATTTCAAGTGAGAAACTAATGGACAATGATAAATCAACACTTGATTTAGCAACCCGGTCATGTCACATACGACCCGACCAAAAGCAAACCACCCGATTAATATACGGTATCCCATACACGCATTTTAACCGGGTCCATGCGCATATCGCATATGCGCACCACATCGTTTTGCCTGGACTTGGTAACTCCATTGTGGGACTCTAAGACTCGTCAATACTCCGGCAGTGGGTGATGATCATATCAAGCACCCTCAAGCCGCAAGCGGTCAGCTAAACGTAACGGCCACCCGGGTATTGAGCGATCAGAAGAAAACAAGCGAACCTGTCACAACTCCCGTCGAGCCAATCGGCAACACTACCGTACAGTCCGGTCTCTTCGTCAGATATGCTGCATATCAAGTCTAGGGATGGTAACGTCGACCCCAATAACTCAATAAGTCGGGCCAATGAATGATCTATAACAGATCGAGAAACTACTGATAACACTTATCAGTAAATCTCAACAGCCCTGGCCAGGGACTTACTAATATAGCCAATCGAGCACAGCACGGCATCAACTCACAATACCGGGAGAGACGAAACCCCTCCTATCGCTCATCGCCTTCGTATGTCTCGGGACTGTACCCAACGGCCACCTGTTTGCACGCCTCAGTAGAGCCGTGGTAGGGTGGTAATCAAAATACAGTGGGAGAACACACAAGACTCTATGACGATCTCGGATCTACAGACTAACCTGCACCAGTGTCACCTGAGAACTGCTATCCGACGATAGATATAATTCCATATAGGAGTTCTCGGTGAATCCGTTCAGTGTACCCAGTCACCACTGAGCACCCGTATACGATCTCAATGTCAAACATCGATGAATGTGGGAACATCCATCGCCCATCATATGGGTCTAGTATCATATACGCTAGTCTACTCTGGTATATCGATGCCCCGTCTCGATACACCTACGACTAGGGACATTCCAGGATATGCTTATAAACTACAGATGTCCCACTAGTATGATCTCTATCATAATCACAGTAGTCAAGTCTATATCCTCAGGGATTTATCAACATGTGTGAATGAATAAAAGCATGATCAAATCAACATGTCAGATAAAGAAGAACCAGATAGCATACTATCATGTCGAGCAAGAATGTACACTGAATATATATATATATATATATATATATACATGTATAAATACATCCACTATCATATAATGGCCTCTAGGGCATACATATATCCAACAGGATTACCCCGCGGCGGAGTGCACGAATAGCCAAGTTCTAGAGGGCAACAGGTCCGCATCTCATGGCTTTGAGACGGAGGGGACCTTACTCTAGAATTGGCGGGCTATTCGCCACATTCGTAGGGGATATAGGTTGACCCAAGGTGGGGTGCTCAAGTTACCAGATTCTGTGAAGTGCTGGGTGGCCCATTCACGTTGTTGATTGGGGTTGCCTCGCTTCTGGGATTGGCGGGTAACTTGCCGCACTCGTAGGGGTCTACATTTTCATTGCACAGGCTGTCCACATGATAGGGAACGTCGGGTCTCATTTGCAGCTCAAGTGAAACCCGGGGCTCCAGAATTATCTACCACTCTGTGTTGCTTGGCTGAGATTCTATGTTGCTTCTATGTTGTTGCCTTATATCATGCCTGGGATGTTTGTTATATATATATATATATATATATATATATATATATATATATATATATATATATACTAGTAAATGTTGTATATGTTTTGCACCCGTGCTAGTCCAGTCCACGCTCTGCCGATAGTTAAGTAACCTAACAAGTGATGACGGGACCTAGTGGCGAATGCGGGTAGCATATACATACATCATATTTTCGTTCCTTTATCTGGTGTGATATGATTCATTGATGGGACTGTGTTAATTTTGATCATTGCAACGATAAAACAAACCTATATGATCTTATTGGAACCATGTTTTTAAAAACGGAAATTACAGACGTTTGCTTTTTTTTTTGCACAGTGATATTCGGTTATGAATATCCAGCACCTCATTCGACGAGGCAAGGGCCGAGATCCCTTCATCGGGAGTGACCCCTTGAGCAGAAGTTTGCGTCAACGTAATAACTTCACTATAGTCGATTCTTTTGCTTTGCATCATGGTATTCAGTTTGGAATATCCTGCACCTCATTCGACAAGGAAAGAGCCGAGATCCCCTCACAGGGAGTGACCTCTTTAGCAAAAGTTTGTGCACTATATATTTGTAAAACCACTTGGATTCCTTCAACGATATCAAGTTCATCACGTTAAAGGTTTTTCACCAAAAACCAGCCATAGCTCTCTATCATTTCCTACGAGTAGTACTTTGTATTCGTGCTGCGTTTGTTGATTGTGTCGAGGCGTAGTGTGCGGTAGCTAAGTGGTGCTTGTTTGTAGCACATGGATTTGTTGATTTGTTAGGACAGTCTTGCGGCCTTGTTGACTGTGTCAAGGCCTCGTGCAGGTAGGTTTAATGCAATCAAGATAATGACGGGTTGAACTTGACTATGACTCTTTTATTTGTTGACTGTGTCAAGGTCACTTAGGTCCTTGGGTTAAAAATTCACATCGGGAGTTAAACATACAGGAAACTTTCCAGGCAAGCGCATACCTTCTGGAGTGTGGTGACTTGAGTAGATTCTATCAAGTTATCATGCGATGATAGTTGGATCCCGATTCTCACTGATGAATAGGTGTTACTCCTCGGGTGATTTCAGATGATCCCGACTAATTCTCTTTTGGGTTTGGAGGAGAATTTGAGGAAACAGTGGGAGAAATACTGATTAGATAAATAGATAACCAATCTAATCTAGTTTAGAGTGCACGCTGAGTGTTTCTTTTCTCTCTCTCTTTGGTAGCTACCTTGACCCGACCTAAACTAAAACTCTTTAACCAAGTTAACCGAACCTTCTTAAAACACTTTGGCTTTTGGATTATCTAGGTCGCATATATCTTTGCCACTCCTAATTTTACCCTTTGCATTTCTCCAGAACATTCCATATCACTACGAAGATCAATATTTATTGGATATGAACATCGTAAAATTAGATACGAACTCGATGAAACTTGTTTTAGGTCGAGGATGGTTTCTGGTTCTGGAGAAATAGAATAGGACAATTCAATTGTCTTTTCTCTTTTCCTTCTCTCAGGTTGCGATGGCTCCTAGTATTTAGGAGTGTACACCTATTACGATAATTGGATAGTCTTCTTCCAAACCATAGGCTGGGGCCGAAAGGTAGGGAAGGAAGAAAACCAATAGCCTAAGTGTGGTGTACAGAAGGTAATAAGAAAATACATATAAAGGAATTAAAAAGAGGACAAAGGAAATTGCGACTGCTATCATTCATGACGAAGCCGCATATATCATCGCCACCCCTTCCTCACCTTTGCATTTCTCCGAACACACCGTATCACTACGAAGATCCACATTTATTGGATATGCCATCGTATAGTTACATACGAACTTGAATGAACTTGTTCCAGTTCGAGGATGTTTTCCGGTTCGGATGAAATTGAATAGGATTATTCGAGTTGTCTTTTATCTTTACCTTCTCTCAGGTTGCGAGGGCTCCTAAGATTAGGAGGGTGCACCTATTACGCTTATTGAATAGTCTTCTTCCAAGCCTTAGGATGGTTCCAAAAGGTATGGAAGGATGAAAACCATTTAGCCTATAGATGGTGTACAGAAGGTAATAAGTAAAGACATATAAAGGGATTGGAGAGATGGCAAGGAAATATACGGTTATAGTCATGAATCAGAATAGTGGAAGAGCCATTACTAGGAATACCCGGATACCTCTCCGAAACATTTTCATGTTTCAGTTTCATTGGACGTTGTTAATTGAAAACTGATTTCCCAATTTGATTCTAACTCCAGGGTATGTATTTACCAGATTCAATTCTCACATCTGTATAGTGTTACGAATGATGAGTGGGAGTAGAATATTGGAAATTGGGTGATTATATTCTCAACATATCGGAATTCTATGTAATTGGTGATATTTGAGGAAATCACCTGGGTTTTTGCCGGACGGCAAATATTTGGTTTTGAATATCCGATGTTATGCACCAATTTCAAACTGATATATCTATACGTTTATTTTATAAAGTGAGATATAACTTTTTGAAATTGTGTCTCTGACATTTACCTATATCAGTTGGTGATTAGGTAAGGAGCATTCAACAAAGGTGTAATTCTTCCTAACCATAATACAGTTTTCAACCTACGACGCACAGGGTTTGAGTTGTTAAACTCAGGTGACTTATACAAAGTATTATATGTTGTCCAGTGTCCATTAGGGAAAATGGGTTGGTACTCGCACTATATTCTGTATACTTGTAACTTCTCTGGTTTTAGAGAAGTATTTCGTAGAAATACAGTGTCCAAGTTTTGAGAAGTCATAGGTATAAGAATAAAGTAGAGAACCATGTGTTGCAAAGTATCAGGATTCTTCAAGGTGATCGAAAATGTAGATACTTGTGTTAGCTATTCCGTTGATAGTAATGGTTTTGAAAACTTATTTCTCTTTCAGGTTGCTCATATGTGGATGCACTCTTAGATGAGTAATGTTGATTGGCCTCCTTCCATTTGGTTGATATACACTGGAAACAGCTGCATGATTTTTGAATCCGGTTCTAATTAAATTAATGCCCTTGTTTCTATAGTGGATATAGAATGGATCGTACCTTAACGTTGTTAAGGTATATGGAGTTGTCCGTCTTATGCTTAAAACCAGAATCCGGATAAACTCAAGGCACGTTTCAGTAATGGCAGTTTGTGGGTTATCCCGGGCTTTGACGAGTGTTAACTTTCTACCATCTGTAAGATCAATAGTTATATTGTTCTTGACTCTCCATCAGTTTTAGTAAAATAGATTCTTTTCAGAAAACATTAGTGGGAGTATGGTAGAATTGGAAGTGATTCCAGAATCACAAGCGGTTACTGAAAATTTAGTAGGACCTAAAGATTCAATTGGATTCGACATTCCATTAGCCACTCCACAGATTTGGTGGGTAACCTCAGACATCCGAGAGGTGCTTCGGTCTCCTCAAGGACGGTGACAGGGAGGTTCTTGTTTACACAAACTTGCCACTACTGTTGTTCTAGACTATGAGATCCGGCATGAGGATGAGTATAGAGTCGTTCTAAACTAGCTTTGGAAGTGCACGTCTATATGACTCTGCCAGAGGGTTATTGTAGTTAGTGGGCGCAGCGGAAGTATTGTAGGCAAGTGGCTTATGTCTATTTATAGACTAAAGCAGCTATAGAGGAGTTAGATCATCGATTTTTATGTGATAATTATAAAGTTTGACTTAATCAGAAAAAGAGATGGATCTGGTAAGAAGGTAGTAGGGTGTGATGTCCTGGTTTTTGGATAACATGCACTAAATAGGAAGAGATCTTCCTATACTGTGGTTGTCACAAAGTGTTTCTCCATATAGGATCTGGATAAAATATCAGGATTCTAGTAACTAAGTCTATGGTTTTAGATCTAGACTTAGAAAGTGTCCAAATCTGGGTACTTTGACATTATTCTAAGGGTGTTTTAGAATGGATGACTCCTGGCATGGTAGTGTACCTGCAGATGATGGAGTCACCCTCTCTAAAGGATGTCTTACAGACTAAAGGGTAGAGGGATTTACATGATTAGCATATCAATTGCTTAGGCAATTGAGTTAATCATGTAATGTCAAGTACAACACCAGATATTGTTTTTGCACAGGTTGCAAAAAGTATATATTAATCCAATCCTAGAGAAACGGAGGGAAGCAGTTTTGAACATAAGTGGATGTCCTTAGAATATGGTAACGACAGCCTCCTTCGGGAAGTGGTTATCAGTTCAGGCTTCCAAGATGACCCAGATGACAGAGAGACTGCCTGAGTTATAGTTTTCCCTCTTTTTAGGGGCAGTATGCTGGACAGGTGGTCCAAGAGGATACCGAGGAAGGCATGGTGTAGGATACTGATTAAATTTAGTGGATGATACAGTCTAAGAAGTTTGTTGGATTTAGAGTTCACTTGTGAACTAGGTCCCATCAGGTATCCAGACAAATTCTAAGACAGGTATTGCTTATTTCGGGAGATATTGGTTCTCTGCGAAGTTGAGATATAGATAGATATAGAAAGAAATATTGGAGTGGATCCACTCACTGGGGCTATTTCTCGGACACAATAGTTTCACAAACAGGCTTTATGAAACTGATTAGTAGAGAAGTTGGGTGCTCGGTATCACACGGGCTATGAGTATGCGACACCGCACTAACCTTTTTGGGTGATGAAGGAACAATCTCATATATATCTGCCGAGATCGATGCCTCTAGACGCTAATCCTGAATAAGTGAGATAGACTAGCCCGACTAAACGAATGAGTCTTGGGGTTTCAACCAAAGATTCCTGACGAACCCGAATCCGGAGATGAAGATGTTGACACAAAGGCAGAAGCAAAAACAGAAAACGCCCGGGTCGAAATATGGCTTTCAAATTAAGTTCCGAATTAGAAGATGCTACCAAAGGGATCTTTGAAATCGAGGAGCCTTTCTCACAACTTTATTGCAGCCTTAAGTGCAAGTGGGAGATTGTTGGATATAGGTCCCTCAAGTCAATTATTGTAATCACAGGCACGCGATAAGATGATTGAGGGAGGACCTATACAGGTAGAATAATCTTACTCAAAATGATAGTATGCTATCTAGTTTATCTTTATCATAATGTACATGCTTTAGGTGGTATTAAAGTTCACTGTTACATGTTGATAGAGCCCATAAGATTCTTGCATGACTACCAGTATTATGATGGCGATCATATACGTGGGAGCAGGGTGGTATATAAGCACATCCTTAAATGTCCCTAGTCGTGGGAGTATCAAGACAGGGCATCGATACTCCAGAGTAGACTAGGGTATACTGATCGAGACCCCAACGAAGGGCGGTGGCCAGTCTCACAAGCTATTGGTGTTAGTTTGTTCACCTAAGATAGTATGCAGGTGCTTATTGGGTTATGAGTATACTGGACGGACTCGCCGGGAACATGCTAGTTGGTATTATACCTATTGTCAGATAGCAGTTCCCAGGTGACATGTGTACAGATTAGTCTGTTGACCTGAGATTTTCATTTGTCTCGTGTGAGTTTCTACTGTGCTTTGATTACGACCCTACCATGGTTCAAAGGAGTCATGCAAACAGGTTTTAGTTGGGTACAGTCCCGAGCCACATGGAGGCAGTGAGCGGATCGTCGGGGATTCGTCTCTCCCGGTATTGGGGGTTGATGTCGCGTTGTGCATGGGTGGCCATCACCAGAAAACCCTTGATCAAGGTAGTCAAGAATTACTGATCCAGGATCTGTAGTTTCTTAGTTAGTGATGGGCTTCATACCGACACTAAATGTCACGTTGTTAGGGGTCTGACTTTATCCACCTCCTAGACTCGATATGTGATACTCTTAGACGAAGAGACTGTACTGTACGGATATTGTCACCAGACAGGCTCAGTATGGGTCATGATGAGTTTGCTCATCTGCCTTCCTTTCGTTCAATACCCGGGTAGCCATTACGTATAGCTAGTGCCGCTGACGTGCATGTGGTTAAACCCGTTGATGAGTCTTTAGAGTCCCACACAGAGGGTTTCCCTGCTTCGGGCGAAACGATATAGAGGCCATTTGGTTTTATGGCAGGGTTCGATCATATACATGCACTTGTGCACGTATCATGATTCGGATGGATAATGCTAGTGGGCTTTGGTTTAAGCCGGATCCTAGTATTATATTGTAGGATTATTTTCGTCTCATTGTATTCGGATTCTTTGGAATACGGATACGGGTATGTAGATACGGATGAGGGGCATTCTTGTATTTTATTACAAGATTATCTTTTAGAAGTTACTAACTTCATTTTGTTTTAACCTTTTAGTTTAAAGGTTAATGAGCTAGAGAGATGGGTGTGATGTGCATTGATTAAAGCATGGTTCAAAGCATGACTCATGCTTGATATTTGTTGTGACTGGTGTGAGATATTTTGTGAGTTGAGATATTATTTTTTGAGTTGCTTTTATTCTTTTACTAACTCACACTCTTACAACACACACACATAAAAAAGGAAGCCACTTCTTTTGTTGCTTTGCTCCAAGCTTCATTTTTCTTGAGTTGCTTCTAGCTTCATACACTCATCTCCCATGGCATCTTCTTCCTCCTCCACCCTAACTCTCTCATATGTTAAGAAACCTAGGGTGTTTAGAGACAAATTAATCCCTCATTAGACTCTACATCTCCTAGGATATCAAGTCTAGCAAAATAGATACCCTAGTTACTTCAGTTTTGGAGTAGGAGCTCGATTCATAGACTCTCGGGTGGATCATCTTCGATGGAGGGAGACCGGCGACCAAACTAGATCATGGTGGACACTAGGAGCTTGGGAAGCTTGTTAAACATCGATGGACATGGATAGTTCGGTATAACATCTCAACTCTCTTTCTAGCTTGGTAGGGTTTATAGTCGATTCGTATTTAGGGTTGTGGTAGCGCTAGTTTTATAAATTTTTGTTCCACATCCGGCCCCGGTTCGATGGCCAGGGCATTGCCACAAACCAACACAATATGCTTAGTTGCGAGGGTATTTTCCTCAGATGTGCCAGGATGTTATAATCCACCATATTTTTCTTAGGCGGATCTTCTGTGGTGAGCACTTTTACCACTCGGTCGTCAAGGGCAATTTCCTTAGGGATTTTCCCTTTCCCTTTGTCTTTTTTGTTTGAACCTTTGTTTGTAGGTCCGATATTCTTCTCAGGCAGCGTGCGGTTACGCAGCTCAATATTCTCCCAGTTCTTCTCCTCCTCTATTTTTTGGAGGCGGAGTCTTCAAAAAGAAGGTTGATGGGGTGTTTCGTCCTCAGAATTGCTCCCAAAGGTGAGAACTTGGGGTTTTCCCTTTTTTGAACCGGTACCAACAGCTTCCAGTCATTTCTTCATGTTTGTTAGTCCGACTATTTTGCCGTCGAAGAGCGCGAGCTTCGTGCTTCATCTTCTTGAAGTGTTTTTGATGGTCAATGTATTCTTACCACCACTTCTTGAAGGCACTGCATTCCTCGATAGAATGGGTGACCCTCCGATTATATAGGCAGTAGTTTGGATGTGATTCGTCTTCATCAAGGTATATGACCCTGGAGTGTTCTTTATGAGAGGTGGCGGCTTCATCCCCATTGACAGGGTTGTGGCGAGCCGTTTCTCTTTTTTGATACTGCTCTTATTTGTTGCAGGTGTGCTTTGGTTTGGTTGGAGCACTTTATGACTCGTCCCCACTGTAGCTTCTTTACTCAAACGCTGACGCTTAGCCTTTTCATATATGGCTATCTCGCGTTCTCGGTCAACTTTGCTTTTTTGAAAGGCTTCGTTTAGCAGCTTCTCAATCGGGTCTTCTTCTGGCAGTTCCAGGGATTTTAGCGCCGATTCTGCCCCCAGTTCCTCTACGTTGTTTTCTAACACTGAAGGATCCTCTTCGTCATATAACGACGAATGGGAGACCATGTGGCAACTTTCTACACAGTCTTCGGTATCTTCTAATGAGTCATTTCCCTCATCATTGTCACTATCTTCGCCCTCAAGAATTTGCTTGAGGAATTCTTCGAGCATGACCAGTGTCCGCGCCTTCTGGTTATATTGCTACACCGTGTCTATGAATTTTTATAGACCCATGCACTTGTCGTCTTACTCGGCAGGCTGCACAGGCTTCTTGGTCTTCTTCTTTTTCTTCGATGACTTTGAAGGCTTGACTTAGGTGTTTATCCCCTCGTCAATAATTTTCAGTGCAGGACGAGGTTTTAGCATCCCTTCAATTATTTTGGATTCAAATGGGCTTTTCCACCTGACTGTCGGACATGCTTGTAGATCCTTCAGCATTCTTTTGGTTTTCGCTGAAAGAACGACATCCTATGGAGTTTCTTCCACGAGTGAGCATGATGCCCCCTGCGCGTCCACCTTTTTAGGAGTGTGCTTCTGGGATAGGTTTACCTTCCAGTTATCAGACATCGTGAATTTTCCCTGTTGATACTGGTTCTTGACCCAGTTTTTGAAGACGTAGCATTCTTCAATTGGATGGCTCACCATTCTGTGATAGGAACAATAAGGGTTGTTGACTTCGCCGGGTTGCGTTGAACGCCATGGGTCTGGCAATGTGATAAGTTTATTATGTATTACCAATTCGAACAATCTCCTCGTCTTGTTATAGGGAAACGAGTAAGCACGTCCTAATCTTTCCTCCAAGGACGGTCACAGACACTTGTTGTTTTGGCAAGCAGCTGGTTTTGGGCCACTCGGCTGTTGTTGCGTGTTAGCGATGAAGGTCTCCTTTCCTTTACCCGTAGAATTTCAAGGGTCCTTATTTGAGGATGAAGGCCCATAGACCATCTAGGCCAGTTTATCTATCAGAGCCTGAAAGGTTATGGGCTTGAAGAACGTCATGAACTGGGACACATTTATTTGAGGATCAAGGGTCCTAATGAACATGCCCAAGGTAGGAGATTCTTCAATGCGCTATTCGCATTTAGACCACAGGTTCCTCCACCGGATCGCATATTGAACCTAGGTTTCTCCCGGCTTTACCCTAGCATTGATTAATGCCATGATCGGAGTGCGTTCGTTCACAATGGAAAAATGTAGTGTGAACAACAGTTCCATATGTGCGAATGTTTTCACGAAGTCATTTGGAAGCTCCGAGTACCATTCAAAGATTGTTTCTGACAAGCTGCCGACAACCTTGTGAAGCAATAGTTTGTCGTCACCTCTAGTGTTGCCGCACAGAGCTTTGAATTGCGCGACCTATTGGTGAGGGTTGCATGTTCCTTCGTAGACATGAAACTTGGGGATCATATATCCTGGCGGGTATTTGATTTGGTCATACCAGCCTGGTTATAGTCACCCGGTTCTGAAAATTTGGCTTGCGGCTTCATTAGCTCGGTGAGCTCTTATTTGTTGAGCAATGTAATCATCCAGGGCGGCCTTGGAGATCGTTTCTGTAAGTCGATGTACAACACCCCACGAGTTGCGGGGAGACGGAAATATGAAAAACGATCTTGTTTTGTATGTAAACATCGACTAACCGAAGATCTTTTCTGAACGATAATTAACAACAAGCATAGAGTTCTAAGCTACTATGTAAAGAGATTATACCAAATGATTCTAGTCCTTCGTCTTTATGATCTCTAAGTCCTCCTCGGCCTCCTATCCGTGATAGATGATCCACCCGAGAACCCTAATCCAAGCTATAACCTCTAAACTTGAGGTTACTTAGTCTCTCTAGTTGCTAATCAAAGTAACTAAGATGATATAGAGTTATGTTATGGAGTGTTTAGTCTATACTAATCCTTAGTCTCAACTCATGAGTGGTAGGATTAGGGTTTGAAGAGAGAGTGAGCTTGAGGAGAGAGAAGGTGGAGATGATAATGAAATAAGAAAAGCTTCTCACTTGAATATATAAAGCATAATGAATTATCAAATAAAATGAATTAAATGATTATTCACCATACTTCATTTATTCAACAAGAGTGATTCACCATATGAGTCATTAAGTAATTAATGATGCATTAATAATGCATTTAATGATATGATGAATCACACAAATTAGTCACAAAAGCAATTAATGAAAATTCCACCTTAACCCCTCATGTCACCATCCTTCTAGAAGCTTCTCGGAAAATTACGAGAACGCCCCTGGCATCCGTGAAAACACGGAAAAACTTTAGACTGTATAAATCCAATAACCTGATACTAGAATCTGGCTTAAACCAAAGCCGTCTAGTAAAAATTGTCCAAATGTCCTACGTGCGTTAAAACACGTATGCGTCCGAACCTTTGTCGTAAAACCATACGACCTCTATATCTTTTCGCCTGGGTTTAGGAAATCTCTGTATGGGACTCTAAAGACTCGACTACTACGCTGGCAGTGGGTTTAACCACAGACCGCAAGTGGCACTAGCTGTACATAACGGTCCCCAGGTAGTTGTTGATAAGAAAGCCGATGAGGTAACCCATCCGAAATCCTACTGAGCCTGTCCGTGACAATATCTGCGCAGTCCGGTCTGTTCGTCTAAGAGTATCGCATGTATGGTCTAGGGAGGTGGTGGACGTCAGACCCCTAATAACCGTACAAGTCGTGTCGGCATGGCTCAAGACCATCCGAGAATCTACTGATCAGTCCATCAGTAATTCTCAATCAGCCCTAGCCAGGGACTTATGGTAATGACCAACCGATCACCGTGCGATATCAACTCCCTATACCGGGAAAGACGAATCCCTAACAGTCGCTCACTGCCTCCACGTGGCTCGGGACTGTGCCCAACTAAAACCTGTTTGCATGACTCCTTTGAATCGTGGTAGGGTAGTAATCAAAGCACAGTAGGAACTCACACAAGACAAATGACGACTTTAAGTCAACGGACTATCTGCACACATGTCACCTGAGAACTGCTATCTGACGTTAGGTATAATACCATCCAGTCAGTTCTCGGCGAGTCCTGTATGGTGTACTCACACCCAGTGAGCATCTGTATACAATCTTAGGTGCACTCCACCAATGGCTGCGGGACCAGTCCATCGCCCCTCCTCACGGTCTAGATATGTATACACTAGTCTACTCCGGAGTATCGATGCCCAAACTCGATACTCCTGCGACCAGGGACATCTAAGGATGTGCCTATTAACTATCCAGCTCCCATAAGTATGACTGCCATCACAACGCCGGTAGTCAGGCAAACACCCTATGGGCTTTATCAACATGTATATATAAACACCAAGTAAAATATATCATATGTTAAGACAAAGACAAACCAAATAGCGTACTATCATATCAAGCAAGACTGTCATGTACATATATATCCTTAGCATCCTATACAATGAAGGCCTCTAGGGCATATATATCCAACAATCTCCCACTTGCACTAAGGCCTATAATTGGCGCAATGAGTACCTACTGTCTCTACCAGATCCAGTTCCCGGCGTACCGCATGCCCAACATCTCAAACAGCCTCTCGAACTGCACTTGAGGGATGGCCTTGGTGAATGGATCTGCCGTGTTGTCTTTTGTGTCCACTCTCCGTATCTCAATCTCCCGACGATCCACGATCTCCCTGATCAGGTGAAACCGTCTTAAGATATGCCTGGATTTCTGATGGGACCTTGGTTCCTTCGCTAATGCTACAGCCCCATTGTTATCACAATACAAAGGTATTGGATTGGCAATGGACGGAACCACCAGAAGTTCAGAGATGAACTTCCTCATCCAGACAGCCTCTTTTGCGGCTTCACTAGCAGCTATATACTCAGCCTCCATAGTTGAGTCTGCGACGGTATCCTGTTTGGAACTCCTCCAACATACCGCCCCTCCATTGAGGGTAAACACAAAACCCGAAATGGATTTAGAATCATCTTTGTCACTTTGGAAGCCAGAGTCGGTAAAAGCCTCTACCTGGAGGTCTCTATTACCGTAAACTAAGAACATCTCCTTAGTCCTTCTCAGGTACTTGAGAATGTTCTTCACCGCTATCCAATGTTTCTCACCTGGGTCAGACTGATACCTGCTTACCATACTAAGTGCGTAAGCTACATCCGGTCTTGTACATAACATCGCATACATTATAGATCCTACCGCCGAAGCGTAGGGTATAATGCCCATGCGAGCCCTCTCTTCATCAGTTTTTGGAGACATCTCTTTGGAGAGGGTGATTCCGTGACAAGCGGGTATATTACTACGCTTGGAATCTTCCATACTAAATCTCTTTAGTATAGTGTCAATATACCTGGACTGTGAAAGTCCCAACATTCTATTAGATCTATCACGATGGATCTTAATGCCCAGAATGTATGATGCATCTCCCAAGTCTTTCATAGAGAATTTCTGTGACAAGAAGAGCTTTAATGATTGTAGCATAGGGATATCATTCCCTATCAGTAGTATGTCGACGTACAAAACGAGGAAGACTACTGCTTTTTCTACAAACTTCCTATAGATACATGGTTCATCTATATTTTTGATAAAGTCAAATTCTTTGACTGTCTCATCAAAGCAGATGTTCCAACTCCGCGATGCTTGCTTTACTCCATAAATGGATTTAAGCAACTTGCACACTCTTCCGCTGCTCCCACTATCTAAGAAACCTTCTGGTTGATCCATGTAAACACTTTCTTCTAAATGTCCATTTAGAAAAGCTGTTTTTACGTCCATCTGTCAGATTTCATAGTCATGGAAGGCAGCAATCGCAAGCAGGATCTGAATGGATTTAAGCATAGCTAAAAGTGAAAAGGTTTCATCATAGTCTAATCCTGGTCTCTGACGAAAACCTTTTCCAACGAGTCTAGCTTTGTAGGTTTCCACTTGTCCAAATGCACCAATCTTCTTTTTGAAGATCCATTTGCATCCAACTGGTTTTACTCTAGGAGGAGCAACTTCTAAAGTCCATACTTTATTGGTGTACATGGATTCCATTTCGGATCTCATAGCATCCAGCCATTTCATCAAGTCACTACTCGTGATAGCCTGCTGAAAACTAGTAGGCTCATCATCATCGATGATGCAATCCTCTCGATCCCCATCTTGAAGAAAACCATAGTATCTTTCAGGAGGATGAGAAAGCCTGCTAGATCTGCGGAGTGGCGTTGGTTCGTCATGGTCTATTGAAATCTGAGGTTCTACTAAGTCCTCGGTAGCAGTTTGAGGTTCTGGAATTTCTTCCAGTTCTACCGCTCTCCCACTAATTTCTTTTGCAAGAAATTCGCTTTCTAAGAAGACAATGTGGCGAGCGACAAACACCTTTTGTTTTTCAGTGTGGTAGACCATATACCCTCTTGAATGCTTGGGGTATCCTACAAACTTGCATAAAATCGATCGTGTCTCGAGCTTGTCCGGATTATGCTTTTTAACATATGCCGGACACCCCCATATCTTGATATACTTGAGATATGGTCTTTTCCCACTCCACATTTCATATGGAGTGGTAGGTACAAACTTAGTTGGAACTCTATTCAATAGGTATGCGGCTGATTCTAGAGCAAATCCCCAAAAGGAAAGTGGCAACTCAGCACTACTCATCATTGAACGCACCATATCTAATAGCGTGCGATTCCTCCTTTCTGATACACCATTATGCTAAGGTGTATAAGGCGGAGTAAGATGAGAGAGAATTCCATTCTCTTTTAAGCATTCAAGGAAACTGGTACTTAAGTATTCTCCACCTCGATCAGATCGAAGTGTCTTGATGCTTTTACCAGTTTGTTTCTCTACTTCATTTTTATACTCTTTAAACTTCTCAAAAGCCTCGGATTTATGCTTCATTAAGAACACATGTCCATACCTAGAGAAGTCATCAGTAAAAGTGATGAAGTAGGAGTGACCACTTCGTGCATGCGTAGACATCGGACCACATACATCACTGTGTACTAGTCCCAAGAGTTCAGTGGCTCTTTCTCCGTGTCTGGTGAACGGAGATTTGGTCATTTTTCCTTTGATACATGATTGACAAGTTGTATATGATGAATATTCAAACGGATCTAAATATCCATCTTTATGTAACTTAGTCAACCTTGTTTCATTTATATGACCAAGTCTACAATGCCATAGGAAGGCTTGATTCGAATCTGGAGCCTTTCTTTTAAGCGTGTTTTGAATATTGAAAATTTGAGGTTGATTAAGTATGTATATGCCGTTTTCCAGTGTGCCAAACCCAATCAGTTCTTGATTTAGGTGAATGTTCATAACATTTCTTTCAAGCGCAAAACTATATCCTTCATTCGATAACAAAGATACTGATATAATATTACACAACATACTGGGAATACAAAAACAGCTGTACAACACCAAAATGTGCCCACTAGTCAACTCTAGGTGATATTCCCCTATTGCAATTGCATCTACATGCATTCCATTGCCTATCCGGAGAGTCATATTACCTGTCCTCAGTGCTCTACTATTTCTCAGATCCTGCAATGAATTACAGATGTGAGAACCAGAACCGGTATCAAGTACCCATGATGTAGAGTTAACTGAAAGACAATTTTCGATTACAAACACACCTGAAGTAGAAGCAACCGCTTGCTTCATGTCCTTAGTTTTGAAGGCCTGACAATCCTTCTTCCAGTGCCCTTGCTTGTAACAATAGAAGCACTCGTTCTTTTTTGTCTTCACCCTTTCTGCCTTGTTCGTCCCCTGCACCTTCTTGACCCCACTTTTCGGTTTGGTGGCTTTCATCTTCTTCTTCCATTTAGCTTTCTCTTTAGATTTAGAAGAAGATGATTGGCCAACATACAGAACGGGGGTCTTCTCCTTTTTCAAGGAGGTCTCTGCTACCCTCAACATATTGAGGAGCTTTGAAAGATCAGCTTCCATTTCGTGCATGTTGAAGTTCAGCACGAACTGAGAGAAAGTGTGGGGAAGGGACTGCAAAATCAAGTCGATATACAAATCATTCTCTAGCACGCATCCCAGGTTTGCGAGTTCCTCAATGAGGCTGATCATTTTGAGGACATGCTCTCCTACAGGCGATCCTGGAGCTAATCTCATCTGGAAGAGTTTCCTTGAGGTTTCGTACCTCGCGATACGGGAGTGCTCCCCATACAATTCTTTGACATGGAGAAAGATGGATATAATATCCATACTCTCATGCTGTTTCTGGAGTTCATTGTTCATGGACGCCAGCACGATACACTTAGCTCGCTCACAATCTAGATCCCAGGTTTTGCGAACTTCCCTGTCCACAACTGAGGAATCTGGTCCTGAGATAAGGGGAGGAACAGCGGTGGTAACATATGCTACTTTGTCATAAGTCTGTGCAATGTTGTCGTTCCTTAGCCAATCTTTATTGTTCTGCCCGGTCAGTATATTTTTTTCAAGTAATAGTTTTAGTCCAGTCATGGTAGCTGCCAGAGAGAGAGAGAAAAGAAAACACTCAGCATATGCTCTTGCAAGTTTAGATTGGTTTATTAATTTATCTAAACAGGATGGCTCCCACTGTTTCCTCAAATCCTTCTTCAAAACCTAAAAGAAGAACTAGTCAGGATTTAATCACACGTCATAATACTTGCTTAACCTTTCAGCCAGGCTGGTGTTGGTACTTCGAGGGAGGTTTTCCAACGCTTTCGTGAAGTTTCTTAATTAAATAACCTCTTTTCCCTGGAGGCGTAGCCCTTCTAACACCTTTCTAGTCACCTACTTGGTTTATAGCATTGATTGTTAAGTGAGAAAAATTCCGGAGAGTAATCCTACTCATCAGTGGGATCGAGATCCAACTATCATTGCATGATACCCTAGATGGAAGCCACTCTAGTCACCACACTCCAGAAGGTATGCTAAATATGCAAGTTTCCTTTATGTTTGAAACTCCCGATGTGATTTTTACCCCAAGCTCTTATGACCTTGACGTATGCCAACAAATCATAAGACGCAAGTCAAGTTCTACCTAACGTTGTCCTGATCAATTTAGGTACATCGTACATGCCCTTGACGTAGGCCAACAAGGCTGTACGTCTGTCCTAAACTAATGCATCTATCTATACAACAAATAGGCACACACACTGCTACCATACACTATGCCTTGACGTAGGCCAACAAGCATAGCATGAATACGATGTGCTGTCTATCTGAAACGACGGAGGGTTACGGCTGGTTTTTGGCAAAAAAACCGTTAACGTAATGAACTTGATATGATCGAAGGAACAAAGATAGCTTTTATTTAAAAGGAGTGGTTTAAGCACCGCATTTAAAATTTGCTTTTTCAAGAAAACCGAGTGGTTTTAGAAATTGTTCCAACGATTCAGTTTAGGTTTTATTTTCTTTGCATTAATAATAATGCGTCCCATCATTAACCTATCATTACAGATAACAACAAAAATACAACGTCCTCTTATGCCATCCACATTCGCCACTGGGTCCCGTCATCACCCGTTAGGTTACTTAACTAACGGCAGAGCGGGGGCTGGGCTAGCGCGGGTGTAAAACATAAGTGACGTCTAAATAGCTATCATATATAGATATTGTACATTCGTCAGACGCAATAATAGGCATTCCAGATCACAGATAAACAATATTGGATTTGCAAGCAATCCGCTTTTCAATTGAGCCTGTAATGAAAGACGGATTACACAGTTGTGATGAATAGCCATTACCCCACCCCAGACCCCTACGGGTACGGCAAACTACCCGCCAAGTACCCGAAGTGAAGCGGTCTCCCTCAACACGTGAGTAAGCCACTAAACACTTCAAAATACCCGGTAGTTTATGTACCCCACCTTGGGTCTATCCTAGGAGCAAAAACAGTAAAAAGAAATAATACAACGGTGGCTACAACCGCAACCTGGATGTGCCCCGCAAAATAATATTACAGCATATTACAATTACATCGAATGAATTAATACAATAACCCATCACAAAACCCGGCTAATCATCACAACAGTCCAACACAGTTCATATCCACAAACAGTTAAAAACATTACAGATATGTGCAACCCCCTGCCAACCGACATACTAGCAGTTAGGGGAGGTTTACGAACAAATAATACAGTTCACAGATATAATCAAACAAGCAAATATCGTATAATTTCAATCGATTAAACACATTAGATTCTACTCCAAATCTTCTCTGTAAATCTGAAACTTGAGCAGAAAATAAATTATACCAAAAAATACAAAATATCACAGAAGATGCACAGGGAAAAACTGGGCTGAATCGGCCCCAACTCGGCCACGGATCCGCGGCAGATCGGTGGGATCGGCCGCGGTTCCGTGGCACAGTGGCCGATTCAGGAGCCCATTTTTTCTCTGTGTTCTAATATTTTCATGTAGGTTAGTCTGCAGTCACCTGAAAAATTTTAGGACCTTATTTTAAAATCGACAGAAACTATGCAATATCGGTGTATTTTCCGGTTTGTTTTGCGTTCAAAATTCATACGACTTTGCAAGTGTGTTAATTATTGTTTAGTGAGACTCTGATACCACTGTAAGTCGATGTACAACACCCCACGAGTTGCAAGGTGGCGGAAATATGAAAAACGATCTTGTTTTGTATGTAAACATCGACTAACCGAAGATTTTTTCTAAACGATAATTAACAACAAGCATAGAGTTCTAAGCTACAATGTAAAGAGATTATACTAAATGATTCTAGTCCTTCATCTTTATGATCTCTAAGTCCTCCTCGGCCTCCTATCTGTGATAGATGATCCACCCGAGAACCCTAATCCAAGCTATAACCTCTAAACTTGAGGTTACTTAGTTTCTCTAGTTGCTAATCAAAGTAACTAAGATGATATAGAGTTAGGTTATGGAGTGTTTAGTCTATACTAACCTTGGTCTCAACTCATGAGCGGTAGGATTAAGGTTTGAAGAGAGAGTGAGCTTGAGGAGAGAGAAGATGGAGATGATAATTAAATGAGAAAAGCTTCTCACTTGAATATATAAAGCATAATGAATTATCAAATAAAATGAATTAAATGATTATTCACCATGCTTCATTTATTCAACAAGAGTGATTCACCATATGAGTCATTAAGTAATTAATGATGCATTAATGATGCATTTAATGATATGATGAATCACACAAATGAGTCACAAAAGCAATTAATGAAAATGCCACCTTAACCCCTCATGTCACCATCCTTCTAGAAGCTTCTCGGAAAATTACGAGAACGCCCCTGGTATCCATGAAAATACGGAAAAACTTTAGACTGCATAAATCCAATAACCTGATACTAGAATCTGGCTTAAACCAAAGCCGGCTAGTAAAAACTGTCCGAATGTCGTACGTGCATTAAAACACGTATGCGTCCGAACCATTGTCGTAAAACCATACGATCTCTATATCTTTTCGTCTGGGTTTAGGAAATCTCTGTGTAGGACTCTAAAGACTCGACTACTACGCTGGCAGTGGGTTTAACCACAGACCGCAAGCGGCACTAGCTGTACGTAACGGTCCCCAGGTAGTTGTCGATAAGAAAGCCGATGAGGTAACCCATCCGAAATCCTACTGAGCCTGTCCGTGACAATATTCGTGCAGTCCGGTCTGTTCGTCTAAGAGTATCGCATGTATGGTCTAGGGAGGTAGTGGACGTCAGACCCCTAATAACCGTACAAGTCGTGTCGGCATGGCTCAAGACCATCCGAGAATCTACTGATCAGTCCATCAGTAATTCTCAATCAGCCCTGGCCAGGGACTTATGGTAATGACCAACCGATCACCGTGCGATATCAACTCCCTATACCGGGAGAGACGAATCCCTAATAGTCGCTCACTGCCTCCACGTGGCTCGGGACTGTGCCCAACTAAAACCTCTTTGCACGACTCCTTTGAATTGTGGTAGGGTAGTAATGAAAGCACAGTGGGAACTCACACGAGACAAATGATGACTTTAAGTCAACGGACTATCTACACACATGTCACCTGAGAACTGCTATCTGACGTTAGGTATAATACCATCCAGTCAATTCTCGGCGAGTCCTGTACGGTGTACTCACACCCAGTGAGCATCTGTATACAATCTTAGGTGCACTGCACCAATGGCTGCGGGACCAGTCCATCGCCCCTCCTCAGGGTCTAGATATGTATACACTAGTCTACTCCGAAGTATCGATGCCCAATCTCGATACTCCTGTGACCAGGGACATCTAAGGATGTGCCTATTGACTATCCAGCTCCCACAAGTATGACTGCCATCACAACGCCGATAGTCAGGAAAACACCCTATGGGCTTTATCAACATGTATATATAAACACCAAGTAAAATATATCATATGTTAAGAAAAAGACAAACCAAATAGCGTACTATCATATCAAGCAAGACTGTCATGTACATACATATCCCTAGCATCCTTTACAATGAAGGCCTCTAGGGCATATTATATCCAACAGTTTCTTCTTTGGCCGCTGATAAGGCCGGAAGAGGGTTTGATGTTTCTCTTCTATCATCCTCGATGATTATCGGCGAATCTTCGACCGGGGGTTCTGGTTGGATCATCATTCCAACAATGTCTTGGAACAAGAAAGACATATGCTTTATGTCAGCAGCTTGCTCTGCGGATTCTTTATCCTTTCTCTCGAGCACCCTTCGCTGAAACTCTGTATCGATCTCTTTCTCTTGGCACAGTTCAGCCTCTTTGTCCGGACTTTCCTTTTGTCCTGTAAGTGCTGCCATTTTGGTCAGTATTTCTTGGAGCTTTTGTTGTTGTTCCTGAGCCTTTGTCAACAACCGAGTTTGTGGTCGGTGACTCACCGAAGCATGCTCTCTTCTTTCCCATTGGTCATATAGACCGTATGTACGATTATTCCCCCAGGCTTGGGGAGTTTGGATCCATCACCTTTGGAATTAGCCGCGAGCGATAGAGTTTTCTCCATCCTCATTCTTTTATAAGAGATTGGAGTTGAAGGAGCCGTTGTAACAGGCACCTGTTTAGGAGAAGTTCCCCGTTGTATGGCGGAGGAGTGGTCTTTTTCTTGTCGAATCTTCGATTTGCTTGGTTGACGAGAGTAGTTTTTTTCAATCACAGAGACTTAGACTTTTCGCTTGACCCTATGAATTTGCAAGGAGAGCCATTGATAAGGCCGCTCCGGTTTTTCCTGCACTGTAACTTTTGCAGGTGGGGGTGATTTCTTTAGCACCGCCATTGGGGAGTTTTTGCACACCCTCCTAAGCAGTTCAAAAATGTTCCCAGTTGAAACAGCAGCGTCGACCTCCACTATAGGAGTTGGTGGGGTAAGCCCAGAGGGGGGAGTTGCCCTCATATTCTCTCACTCGGCGCCAGTGGCGACATCGAGCCTGCCGTGCTGAAGGGACCGCTTTAGTTTTTTCAGTGGCTTCATCATGCCCCAGCTTTGGTGAGGGGTTTCACTCGGTGTTAGCCTGTTGAAGAACGATGTCCTTGATGAAGTTTGAGGAGAGCCGGCCAATCTTTCGAAGACCGACCGTCTGATAGGGGAAGCCCCTTTGGCGGCTTCACCTGTAGCAAGAGTCGGGAGGGCTAGCGTTTTTAGGGTATCCCCTTCAGGTATCATGAGCTTTTTTATGGTCCTGTTTGAGTTCTTGCTCAGCCTGTTGAAGACTGAGATGCCGGAGTTTGACGGCTTACTGATGGGAGCTGTCGTGGTTCCCAGCCGATCGAAGATCAACTTTCTAGAAACTACTTCTTGTTGGGATTCCTTAGCATCTCAACTAGGGTTTGCTAGCATCACACATGGCACAATAAAAAATTTAGGGTGCTAAGTAATCTTTAACCTAGGATCAAACTGGAAGTTTAGGGTAACAATAAAGTATCACATACAAAATCAAGTGTCTAACACTAAGTGAAAGTGAATACAACCTTTGTAAACCTCCTTGCTAGACTCCTTGGATTGACTTGAGTTTGCACCGTCTTGCTTGAGATCTTCCTTGTCCACGATGATCCACCCGGGGCTCCTTTTCACAAGCTTCAAGCTTCACTTGATCTAGAAAGAAAATGAAGCTAACACTCTAATCTAGTGGGCTATACTAAAGTAGAATGGTGATGTGGGTTGTATGATCACTTAAAAACCTTTCCTTTTTATCTCTTTCGCTCACATTAGAAAGGGTAGTAAGCTTGGAGGAAGAAGAAGAAGGAAATGGAAATGCTACAGCTCTTTTTCTTTTTGATAAAAACTAAAATGAATAATGAGAAGAGATATATATCATAGTCTCTCTCTCATCCAACCATAGTCAATAAATATCTAGATATTTTTTCATTGAGTTAAAGCCCAAATGTAAATTAATCCATAGTTAATTAGTAGGTGAAGTGTGGTCAAGTCTAAACAAATATCAACCATGAATTAATCTAAGTTCTTTTTCTCAAATAATAAATACATAGATATTTTATACCATGTGATTCTTGCATTCCCATCTCCACTATATCAACAACGATGATAAGTATGTATGCATGTATGTGTGCATACACATCAACATGTGCACATACACTCATTCATGCATGTATGCATATAAAAAATGTTTTAAATGAAAAATCTAATGGTCATTATTAAACCAACACTTGATTTAACAACCCGGTCATATCACATACGACTCGACCAATAGAAAATGCTAGATTACAATGCGGTATCATATACACGCATTTAATCAAGCACCCGCGCATATCCCCATATGCACCCCACATCATTTTGCCTGAGCTAGGTAATCCTATTGTGGGACTCTAAGACTCGTCAATACGCTAGCAGTGGGCAGTGATCATATCACATACCCAAAAACCGTCAGCGACACCAGCAGTGCGTAACAGCTCCTAGGTATTAAGCGATCAGAAGAAAAACAAGCGAACCTGCAAAAACTCCTGTCGAGCCAACCGGTAACACTTACCGTACAGTTCGGTCTCTTCATCAGATATGCTGCATATCGAGTCTACGGATGGCAATGTCGACCCAAATAACTCAATAAGTCATGCCGATAAATGGTTTATAACAGATCGAGAAACTACTGATAACACTTATCAGTAAATCTCAACAGCCCTGGCCAGGGACTTACTGATATAGCCATTCACGCACAGCGCAACATCAATCCCCAATACCGGGTGTAACGTTTTAGAAATCGTTTTGCGAATTTTTCCGTCTTAGGGTAAAATAGTCGTTGTTTTACCTTTTAACCCGATTGTGATCAAACTTCCGTAAAAACTTGCTGGCACCTAGTTTAGCTAAAATAAAGCTTGTGCATGAACTTTGGGGGTCAATGAGAAGTTTGGTTCACATAGAATTTTTCCCTAATAAAATATTAATTTAATGCTTTATTTATGCACTTTATTAGTGGTAATTACTTTTTTATGCGGGTAAATTACTACTAATGTGGATTTATGCTAAGTTAATCACTAGAATTATATTTAGAACCTTCTTTCAAAAATATCTTGATTTTTTGTGGAATTAAATGTTTTTTTAAAAGAAAGGATAATGAAAACATAAAGCTTTTTGTTTTATTATACAATTATTTCAATTTCCTTCTAGAAAATTCCACACAACTCCACACAAAACCCTAGCTCTTCCCTTGGTCGGCCACCTCTTCTTCTTGCTGTCCATCATTTTTCTTCACTCATTTCTTCTCATTTTGATTCAAATAAATCATAAAAAGTCCAAATTAATTCATAGAAAAT
Organism: Agapanthus africanus; assembly: GCA_030015575.1. Taxonomy (NCBI): domain Eukaryota; kingdom Viridiplantae; phylum Streptophyta; class Magnoliopsida; order Asparagales; family Amaryllidaceae; genus Agapanthus; species Agapanthus africanus. The sequence continues at coordinate 255,418,935 of CM057342.1, read as the reverse complement.
CAAATATAATCCAAAAGCTTCATTCTTCTTCACAAATCTTGCTTAGATCTTCATTCTAGTGAGGATTTTGGAGGCAAAAGTGTGGATTGTTCTTATTTCAAGTTGTGTTCTTGGAAAGTATAAAACCTTAACCCTAATCTCTTTTTGTTGCTTAATACCTTTAATTAGCTTAATTAGATGTTTAATTTAAGCTTTTAAATTAATATTTAGAAATTCAAGATATCATTTTGTTAATCAAATTAGGGTTTTGATTAGTGAAATGGTTAGTTAATATGTTAAGCTTGAAGAAAATTAAATCAAGTTGCTAATTTGTTAAATGATATTTTCCTAATCGGCTAGTTAAGCTAATTAACAAACTAAAATTTTGCTAATCCTAATTAGTGAAATCTAAAATTTTAGTAAAAGTATAAGTGGTTTAACCTTGCTATTTGAAGATGTTTGTAAGTTCTAGTTTTGGTAAAACTTGTAGTTTTGTGCTAAAATGATATATACTGCTTACTAGATTTACGGATAATTTAGGCGTGGGTTTCCTTTGACGTTGCGACATTCTGTATATTGATTCCACGCTATATCTTGTGTTGTGAATGTGCGACCGGTACGATCAGGGTCTAGACTTGGTAGTTGCGTCGCGTTGCGTTCCTAGCTAGGGTCGTGCCGATATCGTTCGTGTCTTTGTGTAATTTTTGCTCTTGAGTTCGTTTCATAGTGTCGCTATACGCGTTAGCCACTAAACGGACACTCGAGAGTATGTTTGGAGTTGGTGCGTCGGTCAAACGTAGTTATACGTATTTTTGGTCGATTGCTTATATACACTCGTTTTATTGTTATATGTGTTCAGGATCGCATGCGGGGACTTCGGGCTCTGCGAACAAGGGAAAGCGAGCGGTAGGCTTTACTTAGCCAGGAGCGTTGGTGAGTAGATTTAACATCTACAGGGGTATCACCCGCATAGCGTTATGCGTCTGGGCTAGAGATGTTATATATTGTCGCATATTCTATTTCATATATAGAGTTGCGCATACACCTTATTGCCTAGTTATTTGTTGTTTTTGGACTTGTACGCTTAGGACACTGCACTATTATTGACGACTCATGTTGCACGAGCACTGATTGTATGCCACACACACCGTCAGTAATTGCCATGACACGCACAACACACATATAGATATGATATTGTTGGGTTAGGGACATTGTGACATTGATTCATATTTCTATATGCATATGACATATAGCATACTTGTATACCTACATGCTTACACATATGCCTTGACATGCTTACATACTAGTTACCTGTATACCTATAGGGTATTGTACCATTGGCGATAGGTACATACACACATAATGACATAGCTACATGTATACCTTGCGTACATACTTCACTTATACCTAGAGGGTATATAACATCATTAGTCATAGGTAGATACATATACCTTGCTATACCTTCATGTTTACACACATATCTGGTTGTAGCTACTTCTCTACCTTTATTTGTTGTTATATAGACTTGGAGAAATTAGGAACCGCATGATATATATATTAACTTGTTGCAGTTAAATAGCGGTTTTTCCTTTATATGCTCATATTACTGTTTCATGTTGCATATATTACGTTCATGGATTTCATATGATGTTCTCTGATATTTTTACTCCTAAGTATATATAACAGTGGAATGGGACGCTATTATATATGCCTATATATATATTAGTGGAATGGGATGCTAATATATGTGTATTGATTCATGCATTTATACTTATTCATTACCTGATGTTTTCTGGATTTGAGGACTGTAGTGGTTTTATGAAATTATGCAAGTATTCTTATTCTTACTTGATATTTGGATGCATCCACTCTGAGATTTGTTTTAATACCGATACGGGGATCGAGAGTGTCGGTGTTTGGCACTTAAGATTCGAAGGACGTATAATACCGATACAGGATCGAGAGTGTCGGTGTTTGGCACTTAAGCTTCGAATGATGTATAATACCGATACGGGATCGAGAGTGTCGGTGTTTGGCACTTAAGATTCGAAGGACGTATAAATATGTTTTGGATCAAAAGTGTCGGTGTTTGGCACTTAGGATTCGCTGTTTTGGATCATTTAGGATTCGCTGAGACTTACAGGATATATGAAATTTACTTGATATTGGACACTTAGGATATGCGAGACTTATTTGATAATTGGATACAGGATATATATGAGATTGACTTGATATTGTACATTCAGGATATACGAGATTTACTTGATATTGTATATTCAGAATTTATGAGACTTACATGATATGAGAGCCAATTTAGGGGCTGATTTAAGGAAATTGGGATTCAGATTGTCTTGATGGACTTTGGTCCTACCACGATGTGAGGATTCCGTGGAAATGACATGTTTCATCCAATACTTTGAATTTATTTTATATGCATTACTTCCTGTATTAGTTGTACCTGCTAGAGTACCTTTCATGACTGTTGCATATATACATTGTCATATCATCGCTTCATGTATTAGTTGTACATGATAGAGTACCTTATATGATTGTTGCATACAGATTGTCATTTAAAATAACCACGATTCGTTAGTTTTTGAAATAGGTAAGAATCGAATCTAATCTAACAACTAAACTAAACTAAAGGGCTAAGCTAACAAGCTGGACTACAAGTAAGGAAACCGCCTAACATCTGAGTCGATACATATACATACCTGTATATATATTAGTCGGCGATCCCGCCTCAATAATATCATATCCGATACCATATCTATAATCAGACATCCTAAGTCAAGAGTGCGGATCAATCATCAAAATATAGCTCGTACGTAAATCCGTCGTACGGCATCCCCAAATCTGGGTACGGGTCAAAATCATATTCATCACACTATTCATCCGGTATCCTCTTTATCAAAGATCATAGTCTAAGGTACCGATCTATGTCTAATACAATACTAATATCATCAATATAGTCATGATCTGACTACTGATCGATAGTCTCGTACAAACCGATATCATCAGCACATATCATCATCAAGGGGTATACATCGCCCAATACAGCCTAGGATCAATATCCTAGCATATCATATCTCATATCACGACCACATGTCGACCACTTTATTTATAACACTATTCACCCGTATCGTCGCCCCAAGATCCTCTATAACACCAGGACGTACCTCAAGTACGAATCCTGCCATATCACCGATATCACAATCTCAACACAAATCTCATCGACTCATCTCAATCCCAAGTATCATCCCCAAATCCGTACGTGAACACATAGTCCCATACCTATGTGAACACATAACTATATATTCCCGTATGAGCACAAAAGAAAGAAGAAAGTATGCAATTATGGGTGGGTGTGTGCAAGTGTGTGCGACCGCTACTCTAAGGTTTCGCGACACTCAATCATCCAAGAACACCAAATATCCATATTTATCATCAATAACTCAAACAATATATAAACAATATATATATATATATATGTGTGTGTATACGTATTCGTATACATCACCACGAACTGCGGGGGTGCTATACGCCATCCACCCGACTTCTCCCCGTAGATATAAATCTACTCACCTGGTCCTCGCTCACCGGTGCCGACGTCGCCACGCGCTTGCTTGTCGTCTCGAAGTCCACATGGGGTACCTACATATCATAACACACCGTATCGCCTTAAAATCCAATTCATGACCAAAAGGACGCACGAAAATCCCATATAGCTCAAAACCTATGGTTGCTTTCACAAATCGACCCAAAAACCCTCGACGTCGGCGTACAAACGCCAAACCATCGAGAAAGCTCCCAACACACTCATTTGTACAATTACAAGCACTAATTATAATATAAAATAGCTTAAAATTCACAAAAACCCCAATTTCACTTAAAAAGTCATTTTTCCGAAATCTAGCAAGCACAAATCACCGTTTTAGTACAAAGCTCGATGTATAAACGAATCTAGCGGCCACAATATTCACTAAATATCTTAAATAAGTCATAAAAACAATTCCCATAATTTAATCTCATTAAATTCCATAAACCCCAAAATTCTAGTTTACAAAATACCTAAATTTTAACAATTTTATAGCAAAAATGCACAAACTACAATCTAGCTTGGATTTTCATGAACTAAAGTATTAAACTACACTTTAAAATGTTAATAATGCCATAAATACCCTAATTAGATTTTTATCTCCATTATTTAATTAAATTCCAAAAACCTAGTTTGCTTAAAAACTTGATTTCGACAAATTAAATGCAACAATTTACATAATAGCAACTAGATTAGGTTTTTCCATGCCCTCACATGCCAAAATACACTTTGTAAACTTAAACAAGTGACAATGACCATATTTGAATTCAAACCCTAACTCATAAATTTTAAATCATGCACTTAAAACCAATTGAAAACCTATTTAAACCTAATTAAACACCTAATTAAGCTAACATGAAACAATTACAACACATTAAGCAAAAGGTTAGAATTTATACCCAAATAATTTGAATCTCCCACAAGCACACTTTGCCTCCTAAATTGAAATATAAATCCCTAGATCCATGCTAAAATAGCTAAGCAAAAATGGGTAGGAGGTGGATTTTGATTTTGTGGGATTTTTGTGTTGGTTATTGGGCATTTTGTTGAATTTTTTTGATGTAAAATGAGAGAGGAAGAAAGAGGGCTGTTGTGGTGCAGGAAAAACAAGTGGGCTCTGCCAAATGGGGAGGAGAAGAGAGTGTGAGGTGATTGGAGAGAGAATGTGGTCAAAAAGTCCACCTTTAATTCTATTATTCTCTTTTCTTTTCTTTTCTTTTCTTTTCTTTCTTTTCTTTTCTTTGAAATTCATGTAGGGAAAATGGGTGGGGGCTGCTGAATTCAGCCAAGGGAAGAAATAAATGGGGGTGTGTGAGTGTGGGTATGGGTGTGGGGTGATGGAAAATGATAAATACAATACCCCAAACATCCATTTACACTAAAAAAAAGCCTTTTTTCTTCAATAATTTCTAAACCGTTTTGGCAAACGATTTCGTTTCAAAATCTATATGATAAAATTTTATTTAATGTTTTATGATGCACAAAATTTGTTTCAACTCATTCCAATTTGTAATTTTCCCTAATTAAATGTATTAGTGGCGGCTTAAAATAATAATAAAATAATTTTTTTCAGAAAATTTGAAATTTCACCAGTGGCTCAATAAACACCAAATACTAGCAATTACATAGCTAGAATATGTGTATTTAATTTTTATAATAAGATATTTGTATTTTGACTTTTTACAGAAAACCCCCTTATTTTACCGATTTTTCAAAATTTCACCGAAACGATTTTCAAAACGTTACAATCTTCCCCCCTTAAAGAAATTCGGTCCCCAAATTTAAATTCAAACTCTTCCCAAATACAAAAACATCTAAGCAAAACCATCAAGTCGTCGGGGCTCCGAAATCATAAGTACATAAAACGTATCATAGCGCAATACATGCGCATGAGTAATGAGCAGATAACTCAAAATCAAAACTCCATCAAGCATCCCGCAATCATCGGAGTCACGATAAAGACACAAATGTCAAATCCAATACAAACCAATATGATATAACTCGAAACTATACATGTAAATATCAAATCTATATATGTAAATATCTGAAGGAAATGAATGCCAAATATATTCGGGTACTGTCCTCTGACTAGTCCTGCCCAGTACGAAAACACATAGTAAATATCATAAAAACGTACTGCTCTATAGGAAAAATCAATCCCAAATACGCGTATGAATACTACGTGCGTCTGGTGCGCACGGAAATCAAAATCCATATACGTGCCATACAAGTGCACAGAAACAAGATCTAAGTGCATCGGGTGTGCACAAAGCATCTGTCATAGGCAACGTGTGTGCCTGACAGCAAAATCAGGTGCATCTGACATGCACGAAGAATCTCAATTTAGTGCATCTGGTGTCCACCAAAATCGCACCTCAAAACATGCGCCCAATATGCGCGAAAATCCAAATCAGGTGCATCCATCGTGCACGAAATCATGAAATCCAATATCAAGTGCCGAATACGCGCAAAATCCAATCAGGTGCACAAGGTGCACAAAACAAATATCGCACATCACCATCGAAATCGAAGTCCAGTGCATCTAAATGCACAACATACGTAACACTGCACTGCAAGCATATATGAACTATACCGAGTGCAAAAACCAAATCGTGTGCGTATATACGCACAAATCAACTCAACTGTATGAAATTCATATAATCACAAACATGAGAAATCAAGGCACGAAAACTATCTCAAGTGCAACAACTGTGCAAAAATCGTGAATACTCAGTAGGTGCAATCATGGCGCATGAAAACGAATATCATGGAACTCCATCAACAAAATCAATCATGCAAATAGATCGCCCAAAATACAGAAATCTCATATGGCGGAATAGTCCCGCTCAAGCACGTCCTCAAGAATCTCTGGCCAACTGTCGTGGTCACTCATAGCATGTCTCGTCGATGATCCTGAAATCTGGCCTGCTGGTGTGCGTATCATGACCACTCCTGGGTCAAAGTCTTCTCGTAATTCATTCCAGAAGATCCTGTCGAGGTCTCTCCCAAATCTCGCCTCTGCCGAACTGTCCGGAAGTCTTCGTCCCTTACTAGATCTATTCTCGTTCCTGAATGGCTACATACTCATCGCGACTCCTTCTGGAAGGTATATCCAAGTACAATGCCTCGGCATGCGTACCGCATCTCTGATGTCGGCTGAGTGGAACGTCGTCTCATCAAGATCTCGTACGAACCTCTTACTCCACTTTTCTCTAATGTCGACTGCTTCGGACTCGTCTCATCGTGGCTGGATGGACTGAGCTCCAACGACTATCCTCGTATCTGGAGTCTCCCAAGAATGCATCTCGCCACCTAGCATCCGAATGAAGTCGAACCATTCGATCGATTCGTCAAAACCTCATAATCCCCCAAGAGCTCAATCTCTTGGGCACAGTTTAATAGTATCGAGTACATACCACAGCATCGGTGGTCCAGCCGTAGAAGGGCAAACCCAAGCCTCACTAATGGCGCCATGGAACTGCCGCAAACCCTAAGGTTCAAAGGCTTTCACATGGTCATTATGTCGAGTTAGGGTTTCATTCTTCTAGAGGGACCATAGAATTGCCTGCATGTCCTTCCGACTACTTTAAACTTAGAATAATAGGTTTCTGACATTCGATCGCCGCTGTCGACTCCCAACGTCTCCGCGTGAAGTCGTCTCTAGCTGGAATCAATCTATCTGATGACCTCTCATCGGGTAGGCGAACGAACCACATGTCTCAGTCATTCATCATCGGGTGACTAGCGACCTCCTGTCATCTCTTCGTACTACTCGTACTGCAATAGCTCCAACATCTGGGGCGATATCTCGTCGTCCGCAACAATACTGGCTCGGTCGTCTGCACGCTGAACGGTGCCTCAATCATCAGGAGTAAGCACTACTTCAATGGTCATCAAAATCTGGCTGGCCTCTATCAGTGGCTCAATCCTCTAGTGCAAATCGGCACGTCTGAGTAATCTCATACAGCAATCCACCCAACGCTCGTGGCGCGAAGACAGAATAAAAAGACACATCTCTGCAATTGTGTGTCGTCGGAATCACGCCCTGGTCAGTCCTCGTTCGTAACGAGCTCGTGCTGACCGCAACTCTAGCCGTAGCTCAACCTGCCCGTAATCGTGGCAGCAAAACCATAACTGGTACGGATGAGGCTAGATCAGGAATGAATATAATACTGAACAAAGAAATGTACATCCTAAGGCTTCTTAAGTGGAGTAGCGTATCGTAAGTATGCCGCGGAACATACCCACGGTACGTCACTCTACTTTAGTCACCTATTCCATCAACCAAGGGTCATCCTACGCTCCGAAGGTAAAACCTAACGCTCTGATACCAACATTGTCACGTCCCGAATGTACGGAACAAGACCGGCACTTAAACTACGAACATCTCGAGGCGTACGTAATCTAAGTAAACCGAAAACCCAGAAATCCAAACCAAGAAAAGTAGTAGAGTGAAGGAAGACCAATTTAAAACAAGTAGTTTCAATAGCATAAGCCGAATTATACGGGTTTTTAAAAACATCAAAATTTCCTGAAAATTTCGGCAGAGTCTCCTTTGTAAATACTGGCCCCCAAACGGGATACAACATGAATAGTATACGAAATCAAAAAAAAGGCATCCCCAAGCGGGAGCTAGCTCTTCGTCAATCGACGGTCACAACCATACAAGCAATATAATATACAACGCCAACGGCGAGGATTAAAAACTCAAAAGGAAACTCAAAACCACAAGGAAAAAAACGCGCGACTCTAAGATCGAAAGAATAACATCACTGGTCTCTATCTCAAAAATAAATACATGTTTGGTTGATGGAACTTCTAGATACAACAGAATAATGATATACAAGATATATAATGGGGGTACGATACAAGTAAACCCACCTACTAGCAAATCACCCGAACGAAACTATGCCCGCAAGGCCGTAATGAAACCTGTACGGCAAACCTGCAAGAAACTGGGGCACAACGGGGTGAGTTGCCAACTCGTGAATAGAAAAATATCTACGAATAGAAATCGCATAAATAACGCAATCCTAGGTCAATGATCATAATATAACCTCAAATATATGTATAACACGCAGCCTATAACAATGGCTAGGGTAATATCTAACCCGAGTGTAATCTCATGTGCCCGTGTCAGTGCCTCAGGTAGCAATATATCATATGAATGAGGTATGAATGCATGAAAACATAATACATGTAAATGAAGAAACTGTTTTCATAATTTAGTGAGATTTCCTTTGTATTTTTAAAATGAGGTATCATAATGAAATCAGCATCAACAGTGTCTAGCATCGACACAAAACATAAATCTCAATGTCTCAAAATCTCAGGCTCCGGCTATCCAGGCGGGCCTGTATCATCAAATCTCAATACCTCAATATCTCAAAATCTCAATCTCAATATCTAGGGCGCCGTCAGTCCAGACCAGCCCCTACCATCCATCTCAAGACCACGACGGTATCCTCCGGATATCCGACGCGTCGGGTAATATCACCGGTCGGTAGTGCTCCCCTGCCAGGCTCAACGTCAACATCACGGCCTTCTCGTCCCGGGATACCGTACCGGGCCCACCATGTACCCGAAACGGTTCATCCAACTCCTCGAATCGAGTCTCGAAATCCATCAGCAAACTCATGGTGGAGACTCATACATCATGGGAAAACCGCGCTTTTCATTTAAAAAGAGAAAGAAGAAGTTTGTATATGTTTTGCGGTTTTCCCCAAATCCAGAAAATCTCATGGAAATCCGAATCCAAAACCTCAATAGCACGTAAAAAGTGAATATATGCATGAGAATCCATGAATGCCGCATAACAATGAATAACAGTATGCATGAAGTAGCAGGTAATAACTACAATGTCTAAACAACATATAAGGCAAGTACACTAATATAATGTCTAAACTATTAGCTAACAGGCTATGTCAAGCAATAATATTTTCTAAGGTGTACATGACATGGCAATTACCGATGAAGATGTGTGTGAGCCGGCAAGTAAGTGTACGTGGTACATACGCATCATCGGTAATGGTGCTGGTGTCCTAACCACAAGATATCAACAGTAGAATATGAAGCTTAATATAAGCATGCGATGCGGAGCGAACCACAATAATGAGCAAGAGCTGAACACTAGACGCAACGATAACTAATCTGCATTAACCTAATATAAGTCCTACAATGGTGCCTTTTGAAAATAACACGAATCGTGGGGTTTTGAAAATAGGGGCTACGGTGTTTTTATGAAAAGATACGTCTTTTGAAATATTCGTAGGATCCCTTGGGCTGTCTTTTAAAATACCCACGATTCGTTAGTTTTTGAAATAGGCAAGAATCGAATCTAATCTAACAACTAAACTAAACTAAAGGACTAAGCTAACAAGCTGGACTACAGGTAAGTAAACCGCCTAACATCTGAGTCGATACATATACATACCTGTATATATATTAGTCGGCGATACCGTCTCAATAATATCATATCCGATACCATATCTATAATCAGACATCCCAAGTCAAGAGTGCGGATCAATCATCAAAATATAGCTCGTACGTAAATCCGTCGTACGGCATCCCCAAATCTGGGTACGGGTCAAAATCATATTCATCACACTATTCATCCGGTATCCTCTTTATTAAATATCATAGTCTAAGGTACCGATCTATGTCTAATACAATACTAATATCATCAATATAGTCATGATCTGACTACTGATCGACAGTCTCATACAAACCGATATCATCAGCACATATCACCATCAAGGGGTATACATCGCCCAATACAGCCTAGGATCAATATCCTAGCATATCATATCTCATATCACGACCACATGTCGACCACTTTATTTATAACACTATTCACCCGTATTGTCGCCCCAAGATCCGCTATAACACCAGGACGTACCTCAAGTACGAATCCTGCCATATCACCGATATCACAATCTCAACACAAATCTCATCGACTCATCTCAATCCCAAGTATCATCCCTAAATCCGTATGTGAACACATTGTCTCATACCTATGTGAACACATAACTATATATTCCCGTATGAGCACAAAAGAAAGAAGAAAGTACGCAAGTATGGGTGGGTGTGTGCAAGTGTGTGCGACCGCTACTCTAGGGTTTCACGACACTCAATCATCCAAGAACACCAAATATCCATATTTATCATCAATAACTCAAACAATATATAAACAATATAGTATACGTATTCGTATACATCACCACGAACTGCGGGGGTGCTATACGCCATCCACCCGACTTCTTCCCGTAGATATAAATCTACTCACCTAGTCCTCGCTCGCCGGTGCCGACGTCGCCACGCGCTTGCTTGTCGTCTCGAAGTCTACATGGGGTACCTACATATCATAACACACCGTATCGCATTAAAATCCGACTCATGACCAAAACGACGCACGAATCCCACATAGCACAAAACCTATGGTTGCTTTCACAAATCGACCCAAAAACCCTCGACGTCGGCGTACAAACGCCAAACCATCGAGAAAGCTCCCAACACACTCATTTGTACAATTACAAGTACTAATTATTGTTAGTGTATATGCCCTAGAGGCCATTACTGTATCATACTAGTTTGTATATTACTTAATGGAAGCTTGGGATATTCACCTTGTATATACAATCTTGCTCAAAATAGTAGTATGCTACTTGGTTTGTTTCTACTTCAATGTGTACATGTGTTTATTTTAGTATATCGCCTATACACATTAGTGGAGCCCTTAGGATCTTTGCTTGATTACCAGCGTTCTGATGGCAGTCACACTAGTGGGGCTGGGTAATCTATAAGCACATCCTTATGCAGGTCCCTGGTCGCAGGACTATCGAGACAGGGCATCGATACTCCGGAGTAGACTAGCGCATGCGCTTCTCATCCCAGTGTGGGAGATGGTCTGTCCCACAGCCGTCGGTACGTCGTACTTGAGATAGTATGCGGGTGCTCGTTGGGTTACGAGTACACTGGACAGGACTCATCGGGAACTGACTAGTTGGTATTATGTCTATCGTCAGTTATCAGTTCCCAGGTGACATGAGTACAGCTTAGTCCGCTGACATGACACTGTCACTTCGCCTCGAGTGTGTTCCCACTGTACTTTGATTACCACCCTACCACGGCTTAAAGGAGTCGTGCAAACAGGTGGTAGTTGGGTGCAGTCCCGAAGCACTTGGAGGCAGTGACGGTTAGACAGGATTCGTCTCTCCCGGTATTGGGGGTTGACATCGCACTGTGTCTAGGAGAGCTATTACACGAGTAGTCCCTGGCCAGGGCAAACGAGATATACTGGTAGGCTTCCAGTGTTATCTCAGGGTGTTTTGGGCTTCACTCCGACACGACTTGTACCGCTATTGGGGGACTGACGTTTACCGCCCCCTAGGCCCGCCATGCGATGTATCAGACGAACAGACCGGACTGTACGGAGAATGTCACATTCAGGCTCAGTAGGAGTTCAGATGGGTTTCGCCTCGTCAGTCTTCTTGTCGGCATCTACCTGGGGACCGTTACGCACAGCTAGTGCCCCTTGCGGTCTGTGGTTAAACCCACTGCCAGCTTAGTGTCGAGTCTTTAGAGTCCCACACAGAAAGCTATTCGCCTTTAGGCAAATGAGTAGAGGTCGCATGGTTTTGCGACAGGTCGCATGGTTTTTGCGACAGGGTTCGGTCACATCCGTGCACTTGTGCACGTACAGTGTCCGGACAGTTCACACTAGCGGGCTTTGGTTTAAGCCAGATCCTAGTGTACCTTTGGGATTGGTTTTATCCAGTATGTATTCGTGTTCCTCGGAACGCGGATGCGGGTGTGTATGCACAGTTGACGGAGAGACAGAGGCAGAGGATTCTCATTAGGGTTGTTGACCGTTGACTGTTGACTATTGACTTTTTGCTCAACCCTAATGAGAATATGATATGTGATTAACAATAATATTAATTAAGTATTGTGGTGACATGGTTGTTGAGGGGTTGACTTTGTTAACTTGTTGACTTTGTTGACTAGGTTGGACTAGTTGACCATCATGATGACAATGGCTATCATTTCATGGCAAAGACTTTTTACTTGCTTGTTTCTTTTGTGAGAAATGAGTGCATGAAATGATTTAGCCATTTTGACTTGAACCATTTTACACAATACTTGATTATTATTTTTATGATGATGGTTATGGATTATGAGAGCCAAATGAGAAAAGTCTTCTCTCATTCTTTCATGCTCATTCTCTCTCTTGTTCTTGAGCTCTCATCTTCCTCCTCTTGCTCTCCCTCTCTTGACTCTATGGTTCACTTGTCTCATGAGTTGAGAACCAAGAACCATAGATAAAATTCCATACAAACTCTTCTCTACTCACTCTAGTTCACAAGGTTTAGCAAACCGAGTGAACTAGTTTCTTCAAAGTTCGAAGAAGAAGCCAAAGGTTGAAGCTTTCAGGTGGATCTATCTTCGGCGCAAGGAGACGATGGGGAGAAGCCGATTCGGACGACCATCGAAGCTTGAAGACGAAGGAGTTCGAGAAAAAGAAAGGTATAATCCCCTAACCGAGTAGTTAGCAACTCGTAGTTAGGTTGTTAGTTAGATGTTTAACAAAGATCCGGGTTTTGAGTCCATGTTACTACCTCTAAGAAAATTGTTTTTCACCAAATTCCGCATACCCGAAAGTACCGGGAGAGGTAGCATGGACTTACAGTGGTATCAGAGCCTAGTTAAACTCTATCTAACATGTTAGCAAAGTAGCTAGAAGATCGATCAAAGGAAAAGTCGCAAAACGAACCCCGTTTTTTAAACTTTCTGTCGATTTTAAAAGTGCTGGAAATTTTTTTTGAGATACACCAAAAATCGACTCAGGGTTTTCTGAAGAAACTTCAAAAATTTGATCCCCTAACTCGATCAAAGAGCCGCGGTTCCGCGGCGGGAGCTTGCTCCCGCCACGGAACCGCGGCCGGGTTGACTCGGTCAAAGGGTTTCTTCTTTGCAGTTTGCTCATAGAGGTATTTTGGGATTTTTGGAATATATATTTTCTGCCCAGATTTTCCAGAACGAAAATTTTTTTTGGTGTCCTGAAAATCTGTATTTTTGATCGAACTTCTAAAAGATTTTAGCCGACGGGTTTTTTTTTTCTGTGATGTGATATTTGTATTGAACGTCTGCTAATCGCTATATGTCGATTAGTGGGGGTTATACAAATCTATGATCTGTAATGTTATTGGAATGTAGATATGAATTCATTGGATTGTCGCGGGTGAATAGCCGGGGGTTGTGAGACGAGAGTTTTCTTTTCTTTCAATTCATGTAAATTTGTAAATTGATGTAATTATTATTTGTATGGCCGCACAACCGGGTCGGGGTTGTAGCCGTCATTGTATAATTTTTTTTTACTGTTTTTGCTCCTAGGATAGACCCATGGAGGGGGTGCACAAACTACCGGGTATGCCGAAGTGCCGAGTGGCCTACTCACGGGGTTGAGGGAGGTTGCTTCGCTTCGGGTACTTGGCGGGTAGTTTGCCGCACCCGTAGGGGTCTTGGGTGGGGTTTTGGCTATTCACCGCGACCGTGTAATCTGCTTTTCGTTACAGGCTCGTACGAATTGCGGATTCCTAGTATATCCAATGTGTTCATCTGTGATCTGAAATGGCTATCATTGCAATATATCTATATATGATATTATTTAGGCGTTGCTTATGTTTTACAGCCGCGCTAGCCCAGCCCCCGCTCTGTCGTTAGTTAAGTAACCTAACGGGTAATGACGGGGCCCCGTGGCGAATGCGAATGGCATAAGCGTACGTCATATTTTGGTTGTTTTCTGCAATGGTAGGATTAAATGATGGGACGCATTAAAAGAACTAATGCAAGAAAATAAACCAAGTTAAAATCGTTGGAACACTTTCGAAAAACCACTCGGTTCTTTTCAAAACAAACTTTTAAAATGCGGAGTTTGAGCCACTCATTTTAAAAGCTATCTCGTTCCATCGATTATATCAAGTTCTCTACGTTCACGGTTTCTCCAAAACCATTTGTAGCCCTCCGTCGTTTCATATGAGTAGTCAATAGTATTCAAGCTGTGTTTGTTGGCTAAAGTCAAGGCATAGTGATTGGTAGCTATTGGGTATTCATGTGCAGCATAGATAGATGCGTTGGTTTGGAACAGTCGTACTGCCTTGTTGGCCAAAGTCAAGGGTAGGTACGGGTGGATTCAAATTAACCTGGAGAACGACGGGTAGAACTTGACATGTGACTTATGATTTGTTGGCCAAAGTCAAGGTCATAAGAGCATGGGGCAAAAATCCACATCGGGAGTTTCAAAAGAACTGAAACTTGCTAGTGTTGCATACCATTTAGAGTGTGATGATTCTGGTAGGATTCCTTCAGTTTCGTCACGTGATGATATTTAGATCCCGATCCTACTGTGAGTATATGCTACTCCTCGGGAAATTTCTCACTTAACGATCAATGCTATAAACCAAGTAGGTGTCTAGAAAGGTGTTAGCGGGGCTATGCCCCCAGGGAAAAGAGGTTATTTAATTAAGGAACTTCGCGAAAGCGTTGGAAAACCTCCCTCGAAGTACCGACACTGGCCTGGCTGAACAGTTAAGCAAGTATTGTACGGTGAGATTGATCCTGACTAATTCTTCCTTTTTGGTTTGAGGAGGGATTCGAGAAACAGTGGGAGCCATCCTGTTTAGACAAATTAAAAACCATTCTATACTTGCAAGAGCATCAAGCTGAGTGTTTCTTCTCTCTCCTAATTGCAGCGACCAATCGACATGACTGGACTTAAGTTACTTCTAGATAAAAACATACTGACAGGACCAAACTACAAAGATTGGCTCAGGAATGTCAAGATGGCAATCACTTACGACAAGCTGGGGTATCTTCTTACCACCAAAGCTCCCCCTGTCCCTGGTCCCACTTCCAGCGTCGCGGATAAGGAAATCCGTAAGACTTGGGAGATTGATAGCGCGAAGGCCAAGTGCCTCGTACTTGCCTCTATGGACAATGAACATCAGAGGAGGCACGAGAATATGGACTTGGAATCCATATTTCTTCATACAAAAGAACTGTATGGAGAGCAATCTCGTATCGCAAGATACGAAGCGTCGAAAAAGTTATTTTCGGCAAGGATGGCCGTCGGATCATCAGTAGCAGAATACGTGCTTAAGATGATCGGCTACATTGAGGAGCTCGCGGACCTAGGGACCACATTAGAGAGTGAGCTCTATACGGACTTAGTTCTCCAGTCCCTTCCTTCCACTTATACCCAGTTTATACTGAACTTCAATTTACAAGAAAAAGAAGTTGAACTTTCAGAGCTCCTCAACATGCTGAGGAGCGCAGAGGGCACCCTACAGAAAGGTAGGGAAACATCCACTTTGTTTGTAGGAGGATCATCTTCTTCTAGGTCCAAGGCGAAAGCCAAGGGAAAGAAGAAGAAAGCCCCTTCCAAACCAAGGGGCGGTGTTAGTAAAGTGGATACGAAGGGAAAAACTAAAGCAACAAAGAAAGCGGGGAAGCTTGTGGATAAGGAAGAATGCTTCTATTGTCATAAGAAAGGACACTGGAAGAATGATTGCAGGGCCTGGAAGGCCAGAACACAGGAATTGAAGCAAGTTGCAGCTTCAGCTTCAGGTGTGTATGTTATTGAAAACTGTCTTTCAATAAACTCTACTTCCTGGGTATTGGATACCGGATCAGGATCTCATATCTGTAATTCTTTGCAGGCGTTGAGAAACCGTAGTGTTTTGAAAGCAGGTGACATGACCCTCAGAGTTGCGAACGGAGCTAGCATGGATGCTAAAGCCGTGGGGGACTATCACCTGGGAATGTCAGATGGACATGTTTTGGTTTTGCGTAATTGCTTTTTTGTACCCAACGCAACTTGTAATATCATTTCTGTATCTTTAGTTTCTAAAGAAGGTTATGAATTTGCGTTTGTAAGCAATGTTGTAAACATTCACCTTAATCAAGTTCTGATTGGGTCAGGTACATTGAGCAATGGTATATACGTATTAAACCAACCACAGATTTTCAATGTCCAGAATACACACAAAAGAAAGTCTCCGGAAATAAATCAGACTTTCTTATGGCATTGTAGACTGGGTCACATCAATGAGAGAAGGTTGACAAAGTTACATACAGAAGGATATTTGAATCTGTTCGAATATCAATCGTATGCCACTTGTCAATCCTGTCTCAAAGGAAAGATGACAAAGTCTCCGTTCACTGGACACGGAGTAAGAGCGAGCGAGCTCTTGGGACTCGTACACAGCGACGTGTGCGGTCCAATGTCTACACATGCGCGAAGCGGTTTTTCTTACTTCATTACTTTTACGGATGACTTTTCAAGGTACGGTTATGTCTTTTTAATGAAACATAAGTCCGAAACCTTTGGAAAGTTCCAGGAATATAAGAATGAAGTAGAAAAACAGACCGGCAAAAGTATCAAAATTCTAAGATCGGATCGAGGTGGTGAATACTTGAGTGCCGAGTTCCTGGACTATTTAAAAGAGAACGGAATTCTCTCTCAGCTTACTCCTCCATACACTCCGCAACATAACGGTGTATCGGAGAGACGGAACCGAACCCTATTGGATATGGTACGGTCCATGATGAGTGACGCTGAGTTACCGCGATCATTTTGGGGGTATGCGCTAGAATCAGCTGCGTACCTTTTGAACCAAGTTCCCACTAAGACTGTGCCTACCACACCATATGAGATGTGGTGTGGGAAGAGGTCCCATCTTAATCACATTAAGATGGGGATGTCCAGCTTTTGTTAAAAAGCAGCATGCGGACAAGCTCGAGGCACGCTCAGTACAGTGTAAGTTCGTGGGATATCCAAAGAACTCCAAGGGATATTTCTTGTACTGCGAAGAGGAACAAAAAGTTCTTGTTTCTCGTCATGCCTACTTCTTGGAAACTGAGTTTTTAGAAACCCAGATAAGTGGGAGCGCAGTAGAACTGGAAGAAATTCCAGAACCACGAGCTATTACTGAAAGCTTAGTGGAACCAGAGGGTTCAAAAGAACAGGACATTCCTACGCCGCTTCGCAGGAGTAGTAGGCAGTCTCATCCGCCCGAGAGATACTACGGTTTTCTCATAGACGGGGATAGAGAGGATTGCATTATGATGAGCCTACTAGCTTCCAGCACGCCGTTCAGAGCGTTGACTCAGTAAAATGGCTGGATGCAATGCGGACCGAAATGGAGTCCATGTACACCAACAAAGTATGGACGTTGGACATTGCTCCAGACGGGGTAAAACCCGTAGGATGCAAGTGGATCTTCAAAAGGAAGATTGGTGTAGATGGACAGGTTGAGACCTATAAAGCTAGAATTGTTGCGAAGGGTTTTCGTCAAAGACCTGGTTTGGACTATGAAGAAACCTTTTCTCCAGTGGCTATGCTGAAATCCATTCGGATCCTTCTTGCCATTGCTGCTTTCCACGATTATGAAATCTGGCCGATGGACGTAAAGACCGCTTTTCTAAATGGAAATTTAGAGGAGTGTGTCTATATGGACCAACCAGAGGGCTTCATTCAGAGTGGGAGCAGCGGAAAGGTGTGCAAGTTGCTTAAGTCCATCTATGGACTAAAGCAGGCATCGCGGAGTTGGAACATCTGTTTTGATGAGACGGTCAAGGAATTTGGCTTTATCAAAAATCCAGATGAACCATGCATCTATTGTAGATTTGTAGCGAGAACTGTAGTATTCCTCGTTTTGTACGTGGATGATATTCTCTTAATAGGAAATGACATTCCTATGCTACAATCTGTCAAGGTGTTCTTGTCACACAGGTTCTCCATGAAAGACCTGGGTGATGCCTCATACATCCTGGGGATCCGGATCCATCGTGATAGATCCAAGAGGATATTAGGACTTTCACAGTCCAGGTACATCGACACCATACTGAAGAGATTCAGTATGGAAGATTCCAAGCGCGGTAACCTACCGGCTTGTCACGGGATCACCCTCTCCAAAGAGATGTCTCCCAAGACTGATTTGGAGAGGGATCGCATGTCTATTATACCCTACGCTTCTGCGGAAGGCTCTATAATGTATGCGATGTTGTGTACCAGACCGGATGTAGCTTATGCACTGAGTGTGGTAAGCCGGTATCAGTCAAACCCTGGGGAGAAACACTGGATAGCAGTAAAGAACATTCTCAAGTACCTGAGAAGGACTAAGGAGATGTTCTTGGTGTATGGTGGAAAAGACCTCCAGATCGAGGCCTTTGCTGACTCCAGCTTCCAGAGTGACAAGGATGATTCCAAGTCCATGTCGGGTTTTGTCTTTACCCTCAATGGAGGGGCGGTGTGTTAGAAGAGTTCCAAACAGGAAACCGTTGCAGACTTGACGATGGAAGCGGAATACATCGCTGCATCTGATACCGCAAAAGAAGCTGTCTGGATGAGGAAGTTCTTGAAAGAGCTTCAGGTGGTTCCGTCCATTGTTGATCCAATACCTCTGTATTGCGACAACAACGGGGCTATAGCTTTAGCGAAGGAACCCAGGTCCCATCAGAGATCCAGACACATCTTGAGGCGGTATCACCTGATTAGGGAGATCGTGGATCGCCAGGAGATCGAGGTTCGGAGAGTCGCTTCAGAAGATAACACTGCAGATCCATTCACCAAGGCCTTGCCCCAGACTCAGTTTGAGCGGCTGATCGAGATGATAGGTCTTCGATACGCCAGTACATGGCCTTAGTGCAAGTGGGAGATTGTTAGTGTATATGCCCTAGAGGCCATTACTGTATCATACTAGTTTGTATATTACTTAATGGAAGCTTGGGATATTCACCTTGTATATACAATCTTGCTCAAAATAGTAGTATGCTACTTGGTTTGTTTCTACTTCAATGTGTACATGTGTTTATTTTAGTATATCGCCTATACACATTAGTGGAGCCCTTAGGATCTTTGCTTGATTACCAGCGTTGTGATGGCAGTCACACTAGTGGGGCTGGGTAATCTATAAGCACATCCTTATGCAGGTCCCTGGTCGCAGGACTATCGAGACAGGGCATCGATACTCCGGAGTAGACTAGCGCATGCGCTTCTCATCCTAGTGTGGGAGACGGTCTGTCCCACAGCCGTCGGTACGTCGTACTTGAGATAGTATGCGGGGGCTCGTTGGGTTACGAGTACACTGGACAGGACTCGTCGGGAACTGACTAGTTGGTATTATGCCTATCGTCAGTTATCAATTCCCAGGTGACATGAGTACAGCTTAGTCCGCTGACTTGACACTGTCACTTCGCCTCGAGTGTGTTCCCACTGTACTTTGATTACTACCCTACCACGGCTCAAAGGAGTCATGCAAACAGGTGGTAGTTAGGTGCAGTCCCGAAGCACTTGGAGGCAATGACGGTTAGACAGGATTCGTCTCTCCCGGTATTGGGGGTTGACATCGCGCTGTGTCTAGGAGAGCCATTACACGAGTAGTCCCTGGCCAGGGCAAACGAGATATACTGGTAGGCTTCCAGTGTTATCTCAGGGTGTTTTGGGCTTCACTCCGACACGACTTGTACCGCTATTGGGGGACTGACGTTTACCGTCCCCTAGGCCCACCATGCGATGTATCAGACGAACAGACCGGACTGTACGGAGAATGTCACATTCAGGCTCAGTAGGAGTTCAGATGGGTTTCGCCTCGTCAGTCTTCTTGTCGGCATCTACCTGGGGACCGTTACGCACAGCTAGTGCTGCTTGCGGTCTGTGGTTAAACCCACTGCCAGCGTAGTGTCGAGTCTTTAGAGTCCCACACAGAAAACTATTCGCCTTTAGGCAAAAGAGTAGAGGTCGCATGGTTTTGCGACAGGTCGCATGGTTTTTGCGACAGGGTTCAGTCACATCCGTGCACTTGTGCACGTACAGTGTCCGGACAGTTCACACTAGCGGGCTTTGGTTTAAGCCAGATCCTAGTGTACCTTTGGGATTGGTTTTATCCAGTATGTATTCGTGTTCCTCGGAACGCGGATGCGGCTGTGTATGCACAGTTGACGGAGAGACAGAGGCAGAGGATTCTCATTAGGGTTGTTGACCGTTGACTGTTGACTATTGACTTTTTGCTAAACCCTAATGAGAATATGATATGTGATTAACAATAATATTAATTAAGTATTGTGGTGACATGGTTGTTGACTTGTTGACTTTGTTGACTTGTTGACTTTGTTGACCGGTTGACTAGGTTGGACTAATTGACCATCATGATGACAATGGCTATCATTTCATGGCAAAGACTTTTTACTTGCTTGTTTCTTTTGTGAGAAATGAGTGCATGAAATGATTTAGCCATTTTGACTTGAACCATTTTACACAATACTTGATTATTATTTTTGTGATGATGGTTATGGATTATGAGAGCCAAATGAGAAAAGTCTTCTCTCATTCTTTCATGCTCATTCTCTCTCTTGTTCTTAAGCTCTCATCTTCCTCCTCTTGCTCTCCCTCTCTTGACTCTATGGTTAACTTGTCTCATGAGTTGAGAACCAAGAATCATAGATAAAATCCCATACAAACTCTTCTCTACTCACTCTAGTTCACAAGGTTTAGCAAACCGAGTGAACTAGTTTCTTCAAAGTTCGAAGAAGAAGCCAATGGTTGAAGCTTTCAGGTGGATCTATCTTCGGCGCAAGGAGACGACGGGGAGAAGCCGATTCGGACGACCATCGAAGCTTGAAGACGAAGGAGTTCGAGAAAAAGAAAGGTATAACCCCCTAACCGAGTAGTTAGCAACTCGTAGTTAGGTTGTTAGTTAGATGTTTAACAAAGATCCGGGTTTTGAGTCCATGTTACCACCTCTAAGAAAATTGTTTTTCACCAAATTCCGCATGCCCGAAAGTACCGGGAGAGGTAGCATGGACTTACGATTATAATATAAAATAGCTTAAAATTCACAAAAACCCCAATTTCACTTAAAAAGTCATTTTTCCGAAATCTAGCAAGCACAAATCACCGTTTTAGTACAAAGCTCGATGTATAAACGAATCTAGCGGCCACAATATTCACTAAATATCTTAAATAAGTCATAAAAACAATTCCCATAATTTAATCTCATTAAATTCCATAAACCCCAAAATTCTAGTTTACAAAATACCTAAATTTTAACAATTTTATAGCAAAAATGCACAAACTACAATCTAGCTTGGATTTTCATGAACTAAAGTATTAAACTACACTTTAAAATGTTAATAATGCCATGAATACCCTAATTAGATTTTTATCTCCATTATTTAATCAAATTCCAAAAACCTAGTTTGCTTAAAAACTTGATTTGGACAAATTAAATGCAACAATTTACATAATAGCAACTAGATTAGGTTTTTCCATGCCCTCACATGCCAAAATGCACTTTGTAATCTTAAACAAGTGACAATGACCATATTTGAATTCAAACCCTAACTCATAAATTTTAAATCATGCACTTAAAACCAATTGAAAAGCTATTTAAACCTAATTAAACACCTAATTAAGCTAACATGAAACAATTACAACACATTAAGCAAAATGTTAGAATTTATACCCAAATAATTTGAAGCTCCCACAAGCACACTTAGCCTCCCAAATTGAAATCTAAATCCCTAGATCCATGCTAAAGTAGCCAAGCAAAAATGGGTAGGAGGTGGATTTTGATTTTGTGGGATTTTTGTGTTGGTTTTTGGGCATTTTGTTGAATTTTTTTGATGTAAAATGTAAGAGGAAGAAAGAGGGCTGTTGTGGTGCAGGAAAAACAAGTGGGCTCGGCCAAATGTGGAGGAGAGGAGAGTGTGAGGTGATTGGAGAGAGAATGTGGTCAAAAAGTCCCCCTTTAATTCTATCATTCTCTTTTCTTTTCTTTTCTTTTCTTTCTTTTCTTTTCTTTGAAATTCATGTGGGGAAAATGGGTGGGGGCTACTGAATTCAGCCAAGGGAAGAAATAAATGGGGGTGTGTGAGTGTGGGTATGGGTGTGGGGTGATGGAAAATGATAAATACAATACCCCAAACATCCATTTACACTAAAAAAAGCCCTTTTTTCTTCAATAATTTCTAAACCGTTTTAGCAAACGATTTCGTTTCAAAAACCATATGATAAAATTTTATTTAATGTTTTATGATGCACAAAATTTGTTTCAACTCATTCCAATTTGTAATTTTCCCTAATTAAATGTTTTAGTGACAGCTTAAAATAATAATAAAATAATTTTTTTTCAGAAAATTTGAAATTTCACCAGTGGCTCAATAAACACCAAATACTAGCAATTACATAGCTAGAATATGTATATTTAAATTTTATAATAAGATAATTGTATTTTGACTTTTTACAGAAAACCCCCTTATTTTACCGATTTTTTGAAATTTCACCGAAACGATTTTCAAAACGTTACAATAGTCGTCGAGTCAGATTTCGTGCACGTCGCGTGAGTAGCAGAGGCTTGGGACGAGGAGATTCGGTTAGCTAGATCAGCCATTTGTTGTGTTAACTTCTGTGAGCGATTCTTTTGTTGCGCGACACGTATTTCGGTCGTGTGCCAATCGGATAGGAGATAGAGATTCGTCCGTCATTTTGATCCTTCTAGAGATTTTGGATTTTACGTTCTTCTGCGCACGGACTGGTTAGCTATGTACTAGGCGTCTGTGGACTGCCTCAAGAAAACAATCAGGTTTTGTTTTTCCGGCGAATCGGTTCTTATTGTGCAGGGGGACAGTGGTGCCGCCTTTCTTAACTTGAATTCATCCTTTTTCGCTAGTCAGCTTTTGAGGAGAGAATTTTGAGGATTCTTGGCTTTCGTTAGGGATGCTGCAGCTACAGTAGATTGTTGGACCGGTTTCCTATCGTGCGAGAGTTTTCCGACGTGTTCCAGATGAGCCGGCAGATTTTAGGGAGCTTGAGGATCAGCTGCAGAGTTGTTTGTTGAGGGACTGGTTCGTCCAAGTGTTTCCTTTTGGGGAGCTCCTATTCTGTTCGTCAAGGCAAGGACGGCAGTTTGAGGTTGTGTATCGATTGGTCGTCAATTGGATCGAGTTACGGTGCGGATTGGTATCCCTTACCTCGCATTGACGATTTGTTCGATCAGCTCCAGGGTGCGAGACATTGTTCTATGTTTTCTTTGGGATTAGGTCATCATTGGTTGCGGGTTCGGAGTGATGTCATACCGAAGACTGCTTTTGTGCGCGCTATGGGCAGTATGTGTTTTGGTGGTGTCATTGGACTCACCAATGCCTAGCAGCATTCGTGGATGTGATGAACCAGATTTCTTCAGGCCGTTCCTTGACCAGTTTATTGTTGTGTTATTAATGACATTCTGGTCTATTCCAAGAGTCGTGAGGAACGTGAGCAGCACTTGAGGATTTATTCTGCAGAAGCTGGGAGAGCACCAGCTGTTTGCTAACTTCTCGGAGTGTTTCTTCAGGCTTGATTATGTTGACTCCTAGGTCTTGTAGTTATGCGAGACGGTTTTCGTATGGTCCCAAGGAAGATCGAGGCCGTACAGTTTTGGCCCAGACTTGTGTACGGATGGAGGTCCACAGATCTTTGGGCTTAGGAGGTTTTTACCGCCGTTTCGTGCAGGATTGCTAGTGTATCACTGCACCGTTGACTGGACTGATCGAAAAGGGGGTTCTTTTTCTTTGGACTGAGGCATGCGTGCGGAGTTTTCAGCAGTTGGAGACTCGGTTGACAACTGCACTAGTTCTTTCTTGCTTGCTGGTTCGGGCGACTTTGTTGTGTAACTGTGATGTTTCGCGAGTAAGGCTCGATTTTGCTTTGATGTGGCATTATAGAGTTATCGCTTTCGCTTCCCTACAGTGGAAGAAGTACGAGCAGGATATCCCACTCATGATCTGGAGATGGCCACGGTGGTCGTGCGTAGGAGATTGGAGATACTACTTGTTCGGAGAGTCGTGTCAGATTTTTACGGACCACCAGAGCTTAATGTACATCTTCCTGCAGCGGGTTTTGATTGGTGAGACAGCGCCGTTGGATGAAGCTTGTGTAGGATTGTATTTGTGAGATCCTCGTTACCCATGGCAAGGCGATTGTGGTAGCTGATGCTGAAGTCGTTGGCCCGGGATTAGCTTGTTCGAGCTGTGCGCAGTGTTGAGACAGTCTTTTGTAGATTTACAGTTCTTGTGCGATCGTTGAGTACAAATTTTGTTCGCCGCTACTGAGGGGACAACTTGCTCATGTTCGCGCCTGACCACCTTTCCTTAATCGTTTTCGCGAGGCACAGCCCGCCGATGCTCGTTCGTCGGAGATTCTTGAGTATACTCGGCTGGGTAAAGATTCGGAGTCCTTGATTTGTTACCAGGGTGTGCTACGTTTAGGGACGCGTTTGTGTGTACCTACTACTGATGGGTAGAGATGCGAAATCCTAGAGCAGGCACATCAGTCGGCTTTCTGTGTTCATTCAAGTCTACCAATATATGACGTGACTTGTGAGATAGTTACGGGTGGGCAGGGATGAAGAGTGAAGTTTCGGATTTCGTTTCGAGGTGTCTGTCTGGTTGTGAGCTAAGGTTGAGCATTTGAGACCGGCTGGAGAGTTGCAACCTTTAACCGTTCCAGAGTGGGAATGGGAGCAGATCTCCATGAATATTCATTGTGGCGTCTACCCGGGTTTAGTCAGGGTGTAACTCCATTTGGGTGTTTGTTGTCCGGTTATGCTTAGTTGCTCAGTTGTTCTTTATTAAGTTTGTGCGTTTGCATAGAGTTCTTCCATGCGTGTATCCAATTGAGACACCCTGTTCGCTTGCCGTCTTGGGCAGAAGCTTTAGGAAGCCTTGGGTACTGGTTGAGCTTTAGCTCCGCTTTCCATCCGTTGGCTGGTGGTTAGACAGAACGGACTATACAGAATCTGGAGGATATGCTTGTGCGTACGTACTAGTTGTTGTTGACTGTTGGGATCGTCACTTGCCATTGTTAGGGTTCTCCTTTGATATTTGTTATCAGGAGGCACTCGAATTGGCAACCTTTAGGTTTTGTTGTTAGGTTGTGTCGATCGCCAGTCTGTTTTTCTGACTCTGCGAGAGTAGGATTTTTGGACCCCAGCTAGTCTAGAGACTTCTGAGATGATCCAGTTGGTTCAGGTCAGGATGAGAGTAGCCCAGTGCAGACAGAGGTCTTATACCGGCGTGGTGGTCGCAGACTTGAGTTCGCAGTGGGAGCTCATGAATTCCTACGGATTTTTCCGGTAAAATGGCGTGTTGAGTTTTGGGATGCTTAGTCCTAAAATTTTAGGTCCTTTTGAGATCCTTGAAGCAAATTAGTCCTGTTGCCTAAAATTTGGCACTTCCGCTTAAATTTTTGAGTATTCACCCCGTATTCCTTGTGTCGATACTTCGCAATTACCTTCATGACCTTTTTCACATGACTCAGTATCAGACCATTTAGCTTGGACGCGATCTTTCGTTCACCAGCAGCCGATGGTTATAGTGGATCGGCAGGTGGAGGAATTTCGGTCAAGGGTCTTGCCATCTGTAAGGGTTCTTTAGCGTAGCCGTATGGTGAGGTGATCACTTGGGAGGCTGCAAGTGAGATTTGGGAGTTTTGTACTCATCTCTTTGAAAATACGCTTAGTGAGAATTTTAAATTCGGGGGCCGAATTTCTTTAAGGGGGGAAGATTGTAACGTTTTAGAAATCGTTTTGCGAATTTTTCCATTTTAGGGTAAAATAGTCGGTGTTTTACCTTTTAGCCCGATTGTGATCAAACTTCCGTAGAACCTTTCTGGCACCTAGTTTAGTTAAGATAAAACTAGTGCGTGAAGTTTGGGGGTCAATGAGAAGTTTTGGTTCACATAGAATTTTTCCCTAATAAAATATTATTTTAATGCTTCATTTGTGCGCTTTATTAGTGGTAATTACTTTTTTATGCAGGTAAATTACTACTAATGTGGTTTTATGCTAAGTTATTCACTAGAATTAGGTTTAGAACCTTCTCTCCAAAATATCTTGATTTTTTGTGGAATTAAATGTTTTTTTTAAAGAAAGGATAATGAAAACATAAAGCTTTTTGTTATATTATACAATTATTTCAATTTCCTTCTAGAAAATTCCACACAACTCCACACAAAACCCTAGCTCTTCCTTTGGCCGGCCACCTCTTCTTCTTGCTGTCCATCATTTTTCTTCACTCATTTCTTCTCATTTTGCTTCAAATAAATCATGAAAAATCCAAATTAATTCATAGAAAATCAAATATAATCCAAAAGCTTCATTCTTCTTCACAAATCTTGCTTAGATCTTCATTCTAGTGAGGATTTTGGAGGCAAAAGTGTGGATTGTTCTTGTTTCAAGTTGTGTTCTTGGAAGGTATAAAACCTTAACCCTCATCTCTTTTTGTTTCTTAATACCTTTAATTAGCTTAATTAGATTTTAATTTAAGCTTTTAAATTAATATTTAGAAATTCAAGATATCATTTTGTTAATCAAATTAGGGTTTCGATTAGTGAAATGGTTTGTTAATATGTTAAGCTTGAAGAAAATTAAATCAAGTTGCTAATTTGTTAAATGATATTTTCCTAATCGGCTAGTTAAGCTAATTAACAAACTAAACTTTTGCTAATTCTAATTAGTGAGATCTAAAATTTTAGTAAATGTATAAGTGGTTTAACCTTGCTATTTGAAGATGTTTGTAAGTTCTAGTTTTGATAAAACTTATAGTTTTGTGCTAAAATGATATATACTGCTTACTAGATTTACGGATATTTTAGGCGTGGGTTTTTTTTGACGTTGCAACGTTATATATATTGATTCCACTCTATATCTTGTGTTGTAAATATGCGACCGGTACGATCAGGGTCGAGACTTGGTAGTTGCGTCGCGTCGCGTTCCTAGCTAGGGTCGTGCTGATGTCGTTCGTGTCTTTGTGTAGCTTTTGCTCTTGAGTTCGTTTCGTAGTGTCGCTACACGCGTTAACCACTAAACGGACACTCGAGAGTATATTTGGAGTTGGTGCGTCGGTCAAACGTAATTATACGTATTTTTGGTCGATTGTTTATATACACTCGCTTTATTGTTATATGTGTTCAGGATCGCAGGCGGGGACTTCGGGCGCTGCGAACAGGGGAAAGCGAGTGGTAGGCTTTACTTAGCCAGGAGCGTCGGTGAGTAGATTTAACATCTACAGGGGGATCGCCCGCATAGCGTTATGCGTCTGGGCTAGAGATGTTATATATTGTCGCATATTCTATTTCATATATAGAGTTGCGCATACACCTTATTGCCTAGTTATTTGTTGTGCTTGGACTTGTACCCTTAGGACACTGCACTATTATTGACGGCTCATGTTGCACGAGCACTGATTGTATACCTCACACACCGTCAATAATTGCCATGACACACACAACACACATATAGATATGATATTGTTGGGTTAGGGACATTATGACATTGATTCATATTTCTTTATGCAAATGACATATAGTATACCTGTATACCTACAAACTTACACATATGCCTTGACATGCTTACATACTAGTTACCTGTATACCTATAGGGTATTGTACCATTGGCGATAGGTACATACACACATAATGACATAGCTACATGTATACCTTGCGTACATACTTCACTTATATCTGGAGGGTATATTACATCATTAGTCATAGGTAGATACATATACCTTGCTATACCTTCATGTTTACATACATATCTGGTTGTAGCTACATGTCTACCTTTATTTAATGTTATATAAACTTGGAGAAATTAGGAACCGCATGATATATATATATATATATATTATATATATATATATATTAACTTGTTGCAGTTAAATAGCGGTTTTTCCTTTATATGCTCATATTACTGTTTCAGGTTGCATATATTACGTTCATGGATTTCATATGATGTTCTCTGATATTTTTACTCCTAAGTATATATAACAGTGGAATGGGACGCTGTTATATATGCCTATATACATATATTAGTGGAATGGGACGCTAATATATGTGTATTGATTCATTACTTGATGTTTTCTGGATTTGAGGACTGTGGCGGTTTCATGAAATTATGCAAGTATTCTTATTCTTACTTGATATTTGGATCCATCCACTCTGAGATTTGTTTTAATACCGATACGGGGATCGAGAGTGTCGGTGTTTGGCACTTAAAATTCGAAGGATGTATAATACCGATACGGGATCGAGAGTGTCGGTGTTTGGCACTTAAGATTCGATGGACGTATAATACCGATACGGGATCGAGAGTGTCGGTGTTTGGCACTTAAGATTCGAAGGACGTATAAATATGTTTTGGATCAAAAGTGTCGGTGTTTGGCACTTAGGATTCGCTGTTTTGGATCATTTAGGATTCGCTGAGACTTACAGGATATATGAAATTTACTTGATATTGGACACTTAGGATATACGAGACTTACTTGATAATTGGATACAGGATATATATGAGATTAACTTGACATTGTACATTCAGGATATACGAGATTTACTTGATATTGTACATTCAGGATTTATGAGACTTACATGATATGAGAGCCAATTTGGGGGCTGATTTAAGAAAATTGGGATTTGGATTGTCTTGATGGACTTTGGTCCTACCACGATATCAGGATTCCTTGGAAATGACATGTTTCATCCCATACTTCGCATTTATTTTATATGCATTGCATCATATATTAATTGTACCTGCTAGAGTATCTTTCATGGCTGTTGCTTATATACATTGTCATATCATCGCTTCATGTATTAGTTATACCTGATAGAGTACCTTACATGATTGTTGCATACAGATTGTCATATTATTGCTTCATGTATTAGATGTACCTGCTAGAGTATCATTCATGACTATTGCACACATATGACTTTTATTGCTATTAGCTTGCCTATGTTAGATTCGCGTTGTACGTGGATACTTGCGATTACCTGCACATGTTATTTACCATTCACGAGTTGGAAACTCAACCCCGTTGTGCCACAGTGTTTTGCAGGTTTCTCCCTAGAGTAGTCGAGGTAGGCTATTCATCTATCACATCATCTTTTGCAGCGGATACCGCTTCGGCTCATAGTGTGCAGTTTTGCTTAGGTGGGTTTTGCGGTTATCCAAAGTTGTTTATTGTATAGTCGTTGTATCCATGTACTCTCCATATACCATTATCTTGTATGACTTAGAGATTTGATGTGAGGACGATATTGTATTATTTTGTAGCTTGGAGGTCTTTTATGCAGTTTACTTCTATCGTATTTTATTTCTTCTCTACGGCGTCGTATATCTGTTGTGGTGGTTGTTTCCCGCCGTTGGGCGTGGATTTGCTCCTGTTGGGATGCTTTACTTATATTTATGTTGTACCCATTTTTAGAGTTGGTTTTTACAAGGAAGGTGCTGCCAAAATTTTAAAGGAATAAAAGTTAGACTTTAAAGAATTTGGGTTGAGATTTCAAAGGTTTTGAAAATGCTATTATTACTTTCTTACTACTTTTGATGGTTTAGATTGCTGGGTTTTTGGCTTACTTAAACTTCGTTACGCCTGTAGACATTGTGTAGTTTAAGGGCCGTCACGTGCTAATTTCGGGTCGTGGCACCAGGAGAGACGAAATCCCTCCTATCGCTTATTGCCTCCACATGTCTCGGCACTGTAACCAAAAGATACATGTTTGCACGACTCAGCAGAGCCGTGGTAGGGTGGAAATCGAAGCACAGTGGGAGAACACATGAGACTCTATGACGATCTTGGGTCTACAGACTAACCTGTACCAGTGTCACCTGAGAACTGCTATCCGACGATAGATATAATACCATATAGGAGTTTTCGGTGAGTCCGTCCAGTGTACCCAGTCTCTACTGAGTACCCGCATACGATCTCGATGTCAAACATCAATGGATATGGGAACATCCATCGCCCATCTCATGGGTCTAGTGTCGTGTACGCTAGTCTATTCTGGAATATCGATGTCCCGTCTCGATATACCAACGACTAGGGACATTTCAGGATATACTTATAAACTACACATGTCCCACTAGTATGATCTGCATCATAATCACAGTAGTCAAGCAAACATCCTCAGGGCTTTATCAATATGTACAAATGAATAAAAGCATGATCAAGTGAACATGTCAGATAAAGAGTAACCAGATAGCATACTATCATGTCGAGCAAGAATGTCCTCCGTATATATATACATGTATAAATACATCCACTATCATATAATGGCCTTTAGGGCATACATATATCCAACAGTCTCCCACTTGCACTGAGGCCAGTTATTGGCGTATCTCATACCCAACATCTCAAAAAGTCGCTCATGCTGCGGCTGAGGGAGGGCGTTGGTGAGTGGATCCGCGGTGTTATTCTTTGTGTCTACTCTCCTAATCTCGATCTCGCGGCGATCAACTATCTCCCGGATCAGATGAAAATGCCTCAGGATGTGTCTGGACCATTGATGGGACCTGGGCTCCTTGGCTAATGCCATAGCCCCATTATTATCACATTACAATGGTATTGGATCAATAATGGTTGGAACTACTCCTAGCTCCGAGATGAACTTCCTCATCCAGACGGCTTCCTTAGCGGCATCATTTGCAGCAATGTACTTAGCTTCCATCGTAAAGTTTGCAACGGTATCCTGTTTGGAACTCTTCCAACTCACCGCCCCTCCGTTGAGGGTAAATACAAACCCAGAGATTGATTTGTTGTCGTCCTTATCACTCTGGAAGCTCGAATCGGTAAAGGCCTCCATTTGGAGATCTCCGTTACCATACACCAAGAACAATTCTTTATTCCTTCGCAAGTACTTAAGAATGTTCTTCACAGCTGCCCAGTGATTCTCCCCTAGGTTGGACTGATACCTGCCTACTACACCAGGTGTATAAGCTACATCAGGGCGTGTACATAACATCGCATACATTATAGATCCTACGGCTGAAGCATAGGGTATAATGCTCATGCAAGCTCTCTCTCTTCATCGGTCTTTGGGCAAAAGTCTTTGGAGAGAGTGACTCCGTGGCAAGCGGGTAAGGCACCCCGCTTGGAGTCTTCCATACTAAACCATTTTAGGATGGTGTTGATGTACCTAGTTTGGGACAATCCTAATAACCTTTTGGATCTATCCCTATAGATCCGAATGCCCAATATGTACGTGGCATCACCCAGGTCCTTCATAGAGAACCTTTGTGATAAGAAAGATTTGACCGACTGTAGCATAGGAATATCATTTCCTATCAGAAGAATGTCATCCACGTACAATACGAGGAATATGACAGCTCTCCCTACAGCCTTCTTATAAACACAAGATTCATCTGGGTTTTTGATGAAATCAAACTTTTTGATAACATCATCAAAACAGATGTTCCAACTCCGTGATCCCTGCTTCAATCCATAAATGGATTTAAGCAATCTACATGCTTTCCCACTGCTCCCACTGTCAATGAAGCCTTCTGGCTGATCCATATAAACGCATTCTTCTAAATCACCATTTAGAAATGCAGTTTTAACATCCATCTGTCAGATTTCATAGTCGTAGGGAGCAGCAATAGCAAGTAGGATCCGAATGTATTTAAGCATGGCTACGGGAGAAAAAGTTTCGTCATAGTCCAGACCTGGTCTTTGACGAAAACCCTTCGCCACAAGTCTTGCCTTATAGGTCTCCACCTGCCCATCTACACCAATCTTTCTTTTAAAGATCCATTTGCACCCTACGGGTTTTCCCAGAAGGTACAACGTCCAAAGTCCATACTTTGTTGGTGTACATAGACTCCATTTCAGCTCTCATGGCATCCTACCACTTCACAGAGTCTCCACTCTTGATAGCTTGCTGAAAACTGGCAGGATCATCCTCCTCCATGATGCAATCTTCTCTATCACCATCAATAAGAAAACCGTAGTATCTCTCTGGTGGGTGAGTAGTCCGACCAGATCTACGGAGTGGACGAGGTTCATTAGTTTTTGTTGCAACCGCCGGTTCAACCAAGTCGTCATTTGTAACTTGTGTCTCTAGAACCTCTTCTAGATCTACCACATTGCCATCTGTATCATTTGTAAAAAATTCTTTTTCTAAAAATTTGGCGTGCTGAGAAATAAACACCTTTTGTTCCTCCTTGTGGTAGAATAGATATCCATAGGAATTCTTTGGTTTCCCCACAAAATTACACATGACTGACCGTGTCTCGAGTTTGTCCAGATTTTGCTTTTTGACATAGGCCGGACAACCCCAAATCTTAACTCGTTTAAGAGATGGTCTCTTCCCATGCCATATCTTATATGGCGTGGTAGACACGGATTTTGTTAGAACCCTGTTCAATAGAAACGCTGCATTCTCCAATGCATGCCCCCAAAATGAGACAGGTAACTCAACATCACTCATCATGGAACAAACCATATTCACTAGGGTCCGATTCCTCCGCTCCGACACACCGTTGTGCTGTGGTGTGTAAGGAGGAGTGAGCTGAGAAAGAATCCCATTCTCTTTTAGAAAGTCTGCAAATTCTGTACTGAGATACACCCCACCTCGATCTGATCTAAGCATCTTGATACTCAATCCAGTTTGTTTTTCTACTTCAAGTTTGTACTCAGTGAATTTCTTGAAAGCTTCAGACTTATGCTTTAGTAAAAACACATGACCGAACCTTGAAAAATCATCAGTAAAGGTTATGAAGTAAGAAAAACCGCCACTAGCCTGTATAGACATTGGCCCGCATACATCACTATGTTTGAGGGCTAAGAGCTGAGTAGCTCTTTCTCCGTGTCCTGTAAACGGAGATTTGGTCATTTTACCCTTGATACAAGACTGGCAAGTCGCATAAGATTTATATTCAAAAGGGTTTAAATATCCATCTTTATGTAGCTTGTTTAGTCTTGTTTCGTTAATATGACCAAGTCTACAGTGCCAAAGAAAAACTTCATTTATTTTTGAAAGTTTTCTTTTATTAGTGTGTTGTATGCTGAAAACTGTGTGTTGATTTAGAAAGTATATCCCATTATTAAATGTACCATACCCAACCAACATTTGATTCAAGTTAATGTTCATAACATTATTCTGCAACACAAAATTATATCCTTCATTGTCTAACGAAGAAACGGATGTTGGGGTAAAAATTTACACCCCGGTTGACCGAGTCAAAGTTAAGGTCAACCCCAAGCCAGGTGGGCCCAAGCCCGGGTCAAGTGGGCCCATGCCCGGGTCGAGTCCGAAACGTGAAGCGGCTTACCCTCCCCATGCTAAAATATAAATCATGTCATAAATAATTTTTATGTAATTTTTTATGCATGAATGTAAACAAAATGGGCATAAAGCCAATATTTTGTAAGCCCATGGCTTATGTACAAAAATGAAATGGCACATGATCCATGGGATGGCAAAATGCCATTTTGTGAAGCCCAAGGGGCTATGTGTAAAATGTATGGCCTATAAAGGCAAAGATAATGAAAATATAAAAAAAAAAAAACTTTTTCTCTCTCCAAAAAAGTTTCAGATCTGAGATCTCTTCTTCTTCTTCAAGGTTCCAAAACCTTCATCTTTCTCTTGAATTAAATCAAGAGTTTTAATCTTCTTTTTATAAAACAAATTAGTTTTTCACCACAAAACCCACAAAGGGGAACTTGGTTCTGTCATCAGATCTCAAAAATGAGAGATTTTGAGATTTCACATCTCTTGATCTTCAAGATCCAGCAAGCAACAGGAGGAAGAAGAAGAACCCCTTCCATTAACCCCAAAACACATTCAGGAGTCCAACTCCTCTCTGATTTCTCTTTTGAAAAATCTTTTTTTCGAGGCTAAAAGCCACTTATCCTCGCCGGCGCACAGCGCAAGTGCGCAAAGCGCCCGCGTGCCGACACGTGGCCCGCGCGCTTGCGCACCTGCGCGCTTGCGCAAGTGCGCAAAGTGCCCGCGTGCCGACACGTGGCGCGCGCGCGCTTGCGCACCTGCGTGCAGCGCTCTTGCGCAAAGCGCCCACGTGCCGACACGTGGCGCGCACGCGCGCTTGCGCTTATGCGCAAAGCGCCCACGTGCCGACACGTGGCGCGCTTGCGCCTGAGCGCACAGCACCTAAGCGCACAGCGCTCAAGGCGCTGGCCCCACGCATCCCTTGGATGCCTTTTCCCCCTCTTTTTATATACATACATATACATACATATTTGTATACAAATGTACACATACACATACTCCGCCACATTCTCCCCCTCCAAAAAATTTTCGGGCCGGGGCGCTGCCCCGAACCCCACAAGGGGGCTGCTAGCCCCCTTGACCCCCAGCCCGCTATCCGGGTAGCGGAACCCCCGTAAAAACTCTGCGTGGCTCCCGATATATCCAAAACCCCCTTTTAAAACAACACACACGCACACTGCACATTGAGTTCGCATGACCAGTTTAACCCGTTAATCGGAGGTTCCCTCGCCCCAAAGGCGAGGGGTAATTAACGGCAGCTTAGTCCGCGGCTGCCGGAGATTCGGATCCCCACAATCATTAAACCCCAGCCTACCCTAGGCAGGAGGAATCTGTAGTACGCCTGACAAGCGTGCGCGTATTCCCATCTCAATAGGGTGACGAAAAACACCCTACAGATTCTGGCACGCCCTGTGGGACCAATCTCTCCTCCCATATTTCGGGTTAAGCATTCATGCGAACTCAATCAATATACGTACCAATATTTATACTAAAAATAATGCTTTTTTTCATGCAGGATTTTCAAGCGATCACCTTTCAACAATGTCTCCGAAGATGAACTCAGCTCCCGTCTCCTACACAATGAAGATAGACTCCAGGACGGTCCTCCCGGCCAGTCTCGGGCGACAATGGGAGTAGCCGCTGCTACCATTCGGCTCTATTCTGTTCATGCCAGTTGGCGCCATCCCAGCTCCTCAAGCCCCGGTGGCAGACAAACCGGTCTCGAAAGGCAGGAGACCAAATGTGGTGATCTCAAGGGCGCCCCAACCCAAACGCAAGTCGGTGTCTGAACGATTTTCCTTGGCCCCAGCTGGGGGCAAGGCCATCAACACCAATAAAGCTACAACGCGTCCTGAGCAAGCTCCAGCGGTGCCCTTGACCACTGCTCGATCGGGTGTCTTCTCTAAACTCCCCTCTGATCAACTCACAATGGCTTCCCGGGTAGCAGATGCCGGCCAAGCCTTCAAAATCGAGAAGCTGAGGGAGAAAAGGCTCAGATATAGAGCCAACAAAAGGGCTAGGGCTACTGCCAGGCTAAACCTCATGAGGTTCGAAGAACAGGGTTACCCAGCCAAAGATGAGGGGATGGCTGAATGTGTTATCCACACTGTCTACGTGGTGGGCACGCGCAGCAAGAGCAAGGACGGGGCTACCACATCTCAAATCCAATCTGGCTTTAATGTGGTTGCCACTTCCCAAGAACAGCCGCCTCCGCTTGATGATGAAAACCCTCTCGATGAGGCTGATAGGCAGAGAGAGCCCTCAATTCATGAGGAGTCAGGCTCGGAAAGCGAAGATGAGCCAACTTTCCGTCCTAAGACCGCAGAGCAGCAACTTCTCCAAGAGCTCCGAAAACAGCTCAGAAGCAAAGATAAGGAGATGGCCAAGCTCTACTCAAAGATCGACGACTTGACAAATGTCGTCTTACGGCTTACGGCCCAACTTGCCTCTCAGCCGCCCAATCAAGCACAGGGCTCAGCTCATGAACCGGGAAACGGTGTCCCGAGACAGCCGACGCCCGTTCCCTCAAATCCAAAAGTGGGCGGACCGCATGAAAATCAGTCGCATCCTATCTCAGCAAATGTCTTGGCTACCGATGACAGCAGCCCGCTAACTCAAGATCAAATCATGAATTTGGTTGCCAACAAAGTCAAAACCTTAGTAGCCGAAGCCGAAGCGCAAAAAGATATCAGCAGTAGTGGGAGACCATATCCTGCTCAGTATGATCTAGTAGAATTTCCTAGCGGCTATGTCATCCCTAAATTCGGAAGATTCGATGGGACGGGAAATGCGAATCAACACATCGCCCACTTCAAAGCCTCTTGCGGGAATACTGGGGGCAATGACGCGCTTCTCCTCCGCCAGTTCGTTAATAGCCTGACCGATGTTGCTTTCGACTGGTACGCGAGCATACCAGATGGCTCCGTTACTACTTTCGTCCAAATGGAATCTTTGTTTCGACAAAGGTTCATGAGCGTCAGCGATAAGATCACCATTGCCGAGCTCATAAGGACCAAGCCCAAGAACAACGAAAGCAACACGGATTTTATAACCCGATGGCGCAATCTCTCCGTCAAATGTGAACCACCGATAGAGCAGGACCAATCTGTCACTCTCCTCATCGGAAATCTCAACAATTGGATGGCCCCGTTTCTATGCACCGCGGGTCTCAAAACATTCCAAGAGCTGACCAGGAAAGTTCAGATGCTGGAGCGCTCAAAGCAGGAGTCCTCCTCGGATTCCCAAAATAACAATAGGTCATGGAGAAACCGAAAGGACGATAATCGCAAAGGCGGAGATCCCGACGATTCTGAATCTTTCAATGCTTCGGCTAACCGAAATAAGCAAGGGTTGAGCGGGCCTAATGCCAACCAGCTTCGGAAGCCAATGTTCGGAGAGGGGGGAGAATCTCCACTGAAAGAGAAGCTGGATAAGGTCTATTCCTTCAGAAGGGACAAAATCCGTAAAATATTCAAAGACGCCCTGAAGAACGGTCTACAACTGCCAGAGTCAAAAAGACCGCAGGAAGCGAATAGGACCGACGACCCCAAATACTGCCCCTATCACAGAGTGATAGGCCATGCCATTGAGGACTGCTTCGTCTTCAAAGATTGGGTCGAAAAGCAATACAAGGCAGGAGAGATAGAACTGTCCAAAGGCGTGTTAACAAACAGTCAAGCTGCAACCGCCAATTTCATACAAACGGAGACCGAAGTTCTTCGTGAAACCGATTCTCTCAGGCATCTGCCTTTCTCTGAAAACAATCGACCACCACGTCATTAAACTGGGAACAATCGACCTCTAAGTCGTTAAACTGGGAATGTAAAAAAAAATGTAAATAAAAAAAATGTGTAAATAAAAGAAAAATAAAGAAAAGCCGAAATGATGGGGCAACTCGCAATAAAAATCAGCGAGTAAAAATGAAAATGAAAATAAAGCCGAAATGATGGGGCAACCGCGAATAAATAGCTGAAATGATAGGGCGATCGTGACCTTCGCGATAAGAGAAGCTGAAATGATAGAGCAATCGCGGTAAAATAAA
Source organism: Agapanthus africanus (assembly GCA_030015575.1). NCBI lineage: Eukaryota > Viridiplantae > Streptophyta > Magnoliopsida > Asparagales > Amaryllidaceae > Agapanthus > Agapanthus africanus. Next base: position 255,381,225 of record CM057342.1, on the reverse strand, counting down.
AAAAAAACAACAAAAAAAAACAAAAAAAACAAGGGCGGATGATGAGTTGCTCCTGGCATTATTCCAGTGCAGCAATGCAGACGCCAAACAAAATCCAATTTCCCAAAATTCTTTCAGCCCTACGGCCAGTCCCCAAATTGACTACCGTATACAATCCACGGGCTCAAATAATTCTCAGCATACCCATGCCCCACCGCAACCACCAGTTACGCGGCTGGTCTCCGCCTTTGGAATTATGCTTCATTGGAAAGACCCACTCATGTGTCCTCACGATGCATGAGGAGAACAAACCTTCGTGAGATCCTTACGACTCACCAAGGAAAAACACACTTAGGAGTCCTCACGACTCTTAAGGAGAAAATACACCTGCGGGATCCTTACGACTCGTAGGGAGAAAATGCTTTTATGGGACCCTCACGGCCCATAAAATTGAAAAGTCTTAGGTGATAGGGATCCAAACCTGTCTCCTAAGCCATCGCTCCCCAATCCCCAAGTGGCGAATGATGAGTCGCTCCTGGTACCATATTCCAGTGCAGCGATGCAGACGCCAACCAAATTCCAAGTCCCAATCCCCAACGGCGAATGATGAGTCGCTCCTGGTACCATATTCCAGTATAGCGATGCAGACGCCAACTAAATTCCAAATCTCATACCAACGGCGAATGATGAGTCGCTCCTGGTACCATATTCCAGTGCAGCGATGCAGACGCCAACAAAGTCCTGAAATGTTTCTGGCCCTACGGTCTGGATCATGCATCCTGCAAAACCGTATACAATCCACAGGCGTAAAACAATCCCAATCTCTCCCAAGTCCTCCCGGGGCAAATGATGAGTTGCTCCTGGCATCATTCCAGTGTAGCAATGCTGATGCCAAACAAAAAAACCAATTCCTAAATCCTCTCAGGCAAATGATGAGTTGCTCCTGGCATTATTCCAGTGCAGCAATGCAGATGCCAAAACAAAAAAAAAATCCCCAAACCCTCTCATGACAAATGATGATTCGCTCTTGGTACCATATTCCAGTGTAGCGATACTGATGTCAACCCAAATCAAATCAGCCAACAAGCTCTGCGTCGGAATCATGCTTCGTCTCAGAATGTGCACCCCGTGTCGAAATGATGGTTCGCCTCGGTGTATCTGCCTTCCCTGTCGGAATTATGCTTCGGCTCGGAATCAACCAACGACCACCTCGTCGGAATTATGCTCCGCCTCGGAATCAAGTCAACCAGCAAGCTCTGCGTCGGAATCAAGCTTCGTCTCAGAATGTGCACCCCATGTCGAAATGATGGTTCACCTTGGAGTATTTGCCTTCTCTGTCGGAATTATGCTTCGCCTGGGAATCAACCTCCGCATCGAAATTATGCTTCGGTTAGAATGTCTGTCACCCTTCGGAATGATGCTCCGAATCTTGGAATTATGCTCCGCAAATTGGAATGATGCTCCGCTCATCGGAATGATGCTCCGATCCTTGGAATTATGCTCCGCCCTTCGGAAAGATGCTCCGAACCCTGGAATCATGCTCCGCTCTTCGGAATGATGCTCCGATCCCTGGAATCATGCTTGGAATGATGCTCCGAACCCTGGAATGATGCTCCGCTCTTCGGAATGATGCTCCGATCCCTGGAATGATGCTCCGCCCTTTGGAATGATGCTCCGCCCTTCGGAAAGATGCTCCGATCTCTGGAATTATGCTCTGCGCTTCGGAAAGATGCTCCGAACCGTGGAATGATGCTCCGCTCTTCGGAATGATGCTCCGATCCCTGGAATGATGCTCCGCCCTTTGGAATGATGCTCCGCCCTTCGGAAAGATGCTCCGATCTCTGGAATTATGCTCTACCCTTCGGAAAGATGCTCCGAACCCTGGAATGATGCTCCGCTCTTCGGAATGATGCTCCGATCCCTGGAATGATGCTCCGCCCTTTGGAATGATGTTCCGCTCTTCGGAATGATGCTCCGATCCCCTGGAATCATGCTCCGCTCATCGGGATGATGCTCCGATCCCCGGAACCATGCTCCGCCCATCGGAATGATGCTCCGATCCCTGGAATTATGCTCCGCCCTTCGGAAAGATGCTCCGAACCCTGGAATCATGCTCCGCCCTGTGGAATGATGCTCCGATCCCTGGAATGATGCTCCGCTCTTCGGAATGATGCTCCGATCTCTGGAATTATGCTCCGTTCTTCGGAAAGATGCTCCGATCTCTGGAATTATGCTCCGCCCATCGGAATGATGCTCCGATCCCTAGAATCATGCTCCGCCCTTCGGAATAATGCTCCGAATCCTGGAATTATGCTCCGCTCTTCGGAACGATGGTCCGAGCCCTGGAATAATGCTCCGCCCATCGGAACGATGCTCCGATCTCTGGAATTATGCTCCGCTCTTCGGAAAGATGCTCCGATCTCTGGAATTATGCTCTGCCTTTCGGAATGATGCTCCGAACCCTGGAATCATGCTCCGTTCGTCGAAATGATGCTCCGATCCCCGGGAATCATGCTCCCCGGGATGATGCTTCGCCTCTGGAATGATGTTCCACCTCGAAGTTCAGCTTCAAGATCCATCAATTTCATGCACACAACTCAAATGTGCGGTGTGCATTTATTGATGGGGGGCACTTTGTTGGGGTAAAAATTTACACCCCGGTTGACCGAGTCAAAGTCAAGGTCAACCCCAAGCCAGGTGGGCCCAAGCCCGGGTCAAGTGGGCCCATGCCCGGGTCGAGTCCGAAACGTGAAGCGGCCGACCCTCCCTATGCTAAAATATAAATCATGTCATAAATAATTTTTATGTAATTTTTTATGCATGAATGTAAACAAAATAGGCATAAAGCCAATATTTTGTAAGCCCATGGCTTATGTGCAAAAATGAAATGGCACATGAGCCATGGGATGGCAAAATGCCATTTTGTGAAGCCCAAGGGGCTATGTGTAAAATGTATGGCCTATAAAGGCAAAGATAATGAAAATATATTAAAAAAATACTTTTTCTCTCTCCAAAAAAGTTTCAGATCTGAGATCTCTTCTTCTTCTTCAAGGTTCCAAAACCTTCATCTTTCTCTTGAATTAAATCAAGAGTTTTAATCTTCTTTTTATAAAACAAATTAGTTTTTCACCACAAAACCCACAAAGGGGAACTTGGTTCTGTCATCAGATCTCAAAAAGGAGAGATTTTGAGATTTCACATCTCTTGATCTTCAAGATCCAGCAAGCAACAGGAGGAAGAAGAAGAACCCCTTCCATTAACCCCAAAACACATTCAGGAGTCCAACTCCTCTCTGATTTCTCTTTTGAGAAATCTTTTTTTCGAGGCTAAAAGCCTCTTATCCTCGCCGGCGCGCAGCGCAAGTGCGCAAAGCGCCCGTGTGCCGACACGTGGCGCGCGCGCTTGCGCACCTGCGCGCAGCGCAAGTGCGCGCGCTTGCGCACCTGCACGCAGCGCTCTTGCGCAAAGCGCCCACGTGCCGACACGTGGCGCGCGCGCGCTTGCGCACCTGCGCGCAGCGCTTATGCGCAAAGCGCCCACGTGCCGACATATCCAAAACCCCCCTTTTAAAACAACACACACGCACACTGCACATTGAGTTCGCGTGACCAGTTTAACCCGTTAATCGGAGGTTCCCTCGCCCCAAAGGCGAGGGGTAATTAACGGCAGCTTAGTCCGCGGCTGCCGGAGATTCGGATCCCCACAATCATTAAACCCCAGCCTATCCTAGGCTGGGGGAATCTGTAGTACGCCTGACAAGCGTGCGCGTATTCCCATCTCAATGGGGTGACGAAAAACACCCTACAACGGATACAATATTATAAAGCATACTAGGTACATAATAACATGGGTTCAAAACCAATATACACCCCGACGGCAACCCTAGGTGATACTCTCCCACTGAAACCGCATGTACATTGGAACCATTTCCAACCCGAAGAGTATGGTCACCTGTCTTCAAAACTTTGCTATTTCTCAGCCCCTGCATGGAATTGCAAATGTCAGAACCTGAACCGGTATCTAATATGCAGGAAGCAGAGTTTATAGAAAAACAGTTTTCTATCACAAACACACCTGAAGCAAAAGCATCACCATGCTTCTTCTTTTTGAGATCCAAGTACTCAGTGTAGTTGCGCTTCCAGTGTCCCGCTTTGTGGCAGTGATAACATTCCCCTTTCCCCGATTCCCCAGCCGTGGACTTGTTTTTCCCCTTGACCTTTTTAACTCCACCTCTAGGTTTGGTTGGTTTCTTCTTCATCTTTCCCTTGGCCTTAGCCTTCGGGGGAGAGGAGGAAGATGGCCCAACAATCAAAGCGGGAGTCTTCACTGACTTCAGCGTGCTCTCTGCATTTCTCAACATATTGAGGAGTTCAGGTAGCGAGTTCTCCATATTGTGCATATTGAAGTTAACTACAAACTGAGCAAAGGTAGGGGAGAGACTGCGGAATGATATCAATAAATTGTCTATTGTCCATCTGAGGTCCTTAAGCTCTTCTATAAGGGTTATCATCTTCAGAACATGGTCACCTACTGGTATGCCAGGAGCCATCCGCGTTTGAATCAGCATTCGTGACGCTTCGTATCGTAAGACACGAGATTGCTCCCCATACAACTCTTTTGTATGGAGAAAGATGGATTGAACGTCCATCTTCTCGTGCTGCTTTTGATGTGTATTATCCATCAATGCAAGCGTGAGGCATTTGGCTGTGGCACAGTCAGCGTCCCATGTCTTGCGGACTTCCTTATCCGCTTCCGAAGATTTAGGACCTGGGACGGACGGAGCTAGAACCGTGAGGACATATGATACATTATCATAAGTCAAGGCTATGTTAATGTTCCTCAGCCAGTCTTTATAATTGGCCACATTCAGTTTATTTTTATCTAGTAGAAGCTTGAGTCATGTCATTGGTATCTGCCATTAAGAGAGAGAAAAGAACACACTCAGCGAAAGCTCTTGCAAAGATTAGATTGGTTATTTATCTTATCTAATCGATGTCTCCCACTGCTTTTATCCAATTTCCCTTCAAATCTTAAAAGGAAAACTAGCCAGGATTAATTGCATTCTACAACTTCGCTAACCGTTCAGCCAGGCCAGTGTCGGTACTTGAGGGAGGTTCCTTGTGTTTTCACACGGACCTAATTAAAGTAAACCTCATTTTCCCAGAGGCGTAGCCCCGTTAACACCTTTCTAGAAACCTAATGGGTTAGCTAATTGTAAAGTGCAAAACTCTCCTGAGAGCAACTTTTGCTCACAGTAGGATCGGGATCCAACCATCATATAGAAGGTATGCAATCTCATTGCAAATTTCAACTCTTGAAACTCCCGATATGGTTTTTACCCCTAGCACTCATGACCTTGGCTATGGTCAACAAATCATAAGCACTAGTCAAGTTCAACCCGTCATTTCTTGATTAATTAGACCCATTCACATGACCCTTGGCTAAGGTCAACAAAGTCACATGCATGTCCTAATTAATCACATCATATATTGGGTAGGAAGACATCACTTAGCTACCGTACAGTACGCCTTGGTTAAGGTCAACAAACGTAGCACGAATACTAAGTACTCTACTTCCTAAAATGACGGAGGGCTGTGGATGGTTTTTAAGAAAACCTTTAATGTTTTGAACTTGATATCGTTGTAGAATCAAATGGTTTTTCAAAAGAAGTGGCTTAAGATCCGCAATTTTGAAATGTAGCTTTTTCGTAAAAAGCCGAGTGGGTTTCAAATTCGATTTTACAACATCTTTTAGGTTTATTTTTCCTTACATTAATCATATTAATGTAGTCCCATCATTTAAGTCCTTAAGCCAAACACATAAAAGAAACGAAAATACAACGTACGCTTATGCCATCCGCATTCACCATAATGTTTCGTTATGCACCGTTAGGTTATTTAACTAATGGTATACCGGGACGGGACTAGCGCGGGTACAAAACATAAGCAACGCCTACTATATATCTCATATATAATATTGCATTCGTCTCATATATATCAAGCGATCACATCACAGAATATAAGCAGCAGAAACACATATATGAAAATATAGGATATACTATGACGTCCTTATTTTGTATTTAGCCAACAATAGAAAATACGGATTCCATAGTCGTGATGAATAGCCAATCCCATACCCTTAGACCCCCACGAGAGCGGCAAGCGACCATACCAATTCTAGAGTTAGGAGACCCGGTCCCGACTTCTCGAGATGGTCTCCTACTGGACTCTAGAACCTGGTCACTTGTGCTCCCCACCTTGGGTCTTTCCTAATGCGGAAAAGTAAATAATATACATCAAGGTAACATCATTTTCAACCCGGATGTGCCCCAAATAAAAGAATATTACATACAAATGAATTTTACATGAATGAAAAGAAAAACTCTCATCTCACATAAAAAACCCCAAGCCATTCAATCACGACGATCCTATACATCATAGCACAGCAACACATAATATCATATGTCATTAACGTAAGCAAGTGTGCGTACCCCAATTGCCGTTGACATATAGCAACGAAACCGGCGATACACATACTACACTTACGGTCGCAGAAATAAGTATCATATAAATCTAGGCGATATTAAACCCTTCGATCGAATTAACGAACACCCATATTTCCCAGCAAGCTCAACACTTGAGCACCGTTAAACATTACCAAAAATTATGCCACAGTACTTTATGGACCGGCCGTAGAAGGGCAAACCCAAGCCTCATTTGTGGCGCCACTAATTACGATAAGCCCTAAGGTTTACCCGCGGTTCCGTAGTCACAGATCGAGTTAGGGTTTCATTCTTCTAGAGGGTCCATAGGAATACATGCATGATACATTGTGTACATTTAACCTGGAAAATACGAGTGATTGATATTCGTTCGACCTGTTTAACGTTATCTAGGTTACCAATACAATGCTAAAATTACGACTATGAATAGCTCTGAATTAGTCCCACTACAAATTAACATCTCATGAAATTTATGGACTAAACAAATAATACCTGAAACCCCAAAATATACATAGTAGAGCACAGTGTGAAAACGAGGCATGGGGGGGCAACTTGGCCGAGGTCGCCGGCCTCAGAGGGAAAGTGCTCGGGTCAGATCCGAGCTGGGCACCCCGTGTTCACACCGTGTTCTAGTTAGATCATTTACATGCTTCTGCAACTGTTTAAATAATTTTTAAACGACTTTTTAAAAAATTTACAGAGAGCAAATTAGGGTTTCAAGTTTTGTAAATTCGGAGTTGGTTTCGTTTCCGTAATTGTTTTAACATCGTCACTAAAATTCTAGCATGGCTCTGATACCATGTTGGGATTCCTTATGTAAGTCTACGGTAGCGCCCCGGCCGTCTACAGACGCCAAATGCGGAACAAAAACTTTTTAACTGGCGCTATCGTATACTTTAACCCGGATCTGCCATTATTGCTAAACTAACAAACTGTAAAGAGTGTAGAAAGGTTATACCGAACGATCCGAGTCTTTCGTTCTTTAACCATCATCCCACGCTCCGTTGCGGCTGCTCCGATCTCTTCGATCTCCGATCTGCTCGTCCAGGTGGCACCACGTCGACGATTCTTTAAACGGGCTCCCGCCTCTGACTCGAGGCAACTCGGTCGTCAAGTTTGCTAAAAGAGACGACCAAGAATGATGTAGAGAATGAGTAGAAGACTTTGTCTCGTTCCGTCCAAAGCTATGGACGAACGGTTAATGAAGTTTCCACTCGACTCGGGTGATGGAATGAAATGAGCTGTGAAATTCCATACACCCCAAAATCTATCATATCTTTTTAGCAAATGAAAAACATCAAGTGAGAGAGAGAGAGGAGGGGGCCGGCCATATAAAGGGAGGAGGAGGGTGAGTGTAGGAGAGAGGGGGGGTTGACCACAAGAAAATATCATGTATGAACACAAACAAATATCTCAAGTGTGAACACAAACAAATATCTCAAGTGTGAACACAAAGTGTGAACACACCAAAAGCAACCAATGAAAACACAACACCTCACCGCTTCTAGAACCTTCTAGAAATATCCACACTCTTCCAAAGAAAAGATAAATCCGTCTTTAACCGAATGTTAAAAGACGGCTGATAGAAAACTGGAAACTGGCAACTTCCAAAAGTGATCCCGAAACGAATTTCAGGATAACCCCGTAACTGTATAAATATACCCGCATTTGTATTACGACCGAATACAAATGCAACTGAGACAAAGATATTATATCTACTCAATATAATACTCGGATCCGGCTTAAACCAAAGCCGACCAGTATCATCTGCCCGAAATCTAACACGTGCGTAAACGCACGTGCATTTTCCGAACCCTTCCATAAAACCATACGGCCTCTACAACGTTTCGCCCGAACTTGGGAAACTGTCTGTGGGGAACTCTAATGACTCGTCAGTACCCTGGCAGTGGGTTTAACCACAAACCGTCAGCGGCACTAGCAATGCGTAACGGCTGGTCATGGACTGACCTCAAGGGAGGTCGATGAGCGAACTCATCCGGAAACTCTACTGAGCCTAACAGTGACAATGTATATACAGTCCGGTCCGTTCGTCTATGAGTATCGCATATCTGCCTAGGGGGCTAGTAACGTCAGACCCCCAATAGCAGTATAAGTCGTGTCGGAGTGTAGCCCAATAACACCCTGAGATACTACTGGAGTACCTACCAGTAAATCTCCTGCCACGGCCGTGGGCTATGTGTAATGGCTCTCCTAGACACAGCACGATTTCGCCCCCAATACCGGGAGAGACGAATCCCCTGCCGATCCGCTCACGTGCTTCCATATGGCTCGGGACTGTACCCAAAAACTACCTGTTTGCACGACTCCTTTGAGCCGTGGTAGGGTAGAAATCAAAGCACAGTGGGAACTCACACGAGACAAATGACGACCTCAGGTCGATGAACTAACCTGTACACATGTCACCAGGGAACTGCTATCTGACGATATGTATAATACCAACTAGCAGGTTCCCGGCGAGTCCTGTCCGGTGTACTCATAACCCAATGAGCACCTGTATACATCTTAGGTGATCCAACTAACACCAGTGGCTTGTGAGACCGGCCACCACCCCTCGTCGGGGTCTCGACTGTGTATACTAGTCTACTCCGGAGTATCGATGCCCTGTCTCGAAACTCCCACGATTAGGGACCACAATTAAGGATATGCGTATAAACCACCCAACTCTCACGTATATGATCGCCATCATACTGTTGGCAGTAAAGCAAAATCCTAAGGGCTCTATCAAAGTGTAACATGTAATCAGTCACCTGAACATGCACACGACTGATAAAGGCAAACCAGATAGCATACTATCATCTCGAGTAAGATTGTCCTACCGGTATAGGTCCTCCACAATCATTGCAATTACGTACCTGCGATCCAATAATTGACTCTGAAGGCACTATCTCCAACAATCTCCCACTTGCACTCAAGGCTATTTATTGTGATGTCGACTACTCATAGCCCATGTGAAACCGAACATCCAACTCCTCTACTAATCAGTTTTACAAAGCCCGTTTGTAAAACTATTGTGTTCGAGAAATAGCCTCAGTGAGTGGATCCGCCTAGATGTTTCTTTCTATATCTCTCTTAATCTCAAATTCGCGGAGAAAGCCATCACCCGAATTGAGTAATACCTGTCTAAGAATATGTCTGGATATCTGATGGGACCTAGTTCATAAATGAACTCTAAATCCAAACTTCTTAGACTGTATCGATCACTGAACCTAATCAGTATCGGGCACCATGCCACCCACAGTATCCTCTTGGACCACCTGTCCATAATACTGTCCCTCGTAAGAGGGAAAACTAAAACTCTGACAATCACTCTGTCATCCACGTCACCTTTGAAGCCTGGAATGATAATCGTCTCCCGAAGGAGGCTGCCGTCATCAAATCCGTAGAACATCCACTTATGTTCTAAAACTGCTTCCTTATGTCTTTCCAGGATTGGATTAATATAAACTTATCGCATCTAGTGCAAAAACAATATCTGGTGTGGTACTTGACATCTCATGATTGACTCAGATGCCTAAGCAAGTGATCTGTCAATCATGCCCATCCCTCTCCCCTTTAGTCTGTAAGACACCTTTAGAGAGGGTGACTCCATCACTTGCAGGTACACCACCATGCTAGGAGTCATTTATTCTAAAAACCATTAGAATACTGTCAAAGTACCCACATTGGGAAACTACCCAAATCCAGATCTAAAACTATAGATCCAGAAACCAGAATGTCAAATATTATATTCATATCCTGTCTGGAGAAACAACTGTGTGACGACCATACTACAACCGATCGTAGTATAGGAATTTTACTTCCTACTCTGTGTATGTCATCCAGATACCATGACATCACACCCTACTACCTTCTTAACAGATCCATCCTCTATTCTGATTGAAGTCAAACCCATGACTGTCACATCAAAAATAGATGATCTATCTCCGCTATAACTGCCCAAGTCTATAAATAGACATAAGCATCTTGCCCACTATGCTTCCGCTGCTCCCACTGACTACGACAACCCTCTGGAAGAATAATATATACGTGCACTTCTTGTAGGGTTCCTAGGCACCCTAATGAGGTCTCACAAGGCATCAACCATGCCAATTTCAAATTTAAACGGTGCCGAGAAACCCTAGAACGGACCGTTGGCTAGATATCTAGGCGAACAAAGTAACTAGTTAACACTTAACTATAAGGAAACGGAAATACAACCTTTGTAGATCCGGTGCTCCACCTCCATAGCTCCGTAACGAAGTCCCCTCGCTGTCCGAATGAATCCCCGGGCTCTAGCGTCGGCTTCGTCGGAGAAATGGCGAGCTAGGTCGTCGATGTCCATGCCGAAGATGATCTATGTCGAAGCATCGCAAGATCAAGCTCTCACTTCACCAAGTCATGAAACTTGTGAAAAAAACACACTCTAATACTTGGCAAGAGGTATAGGATGAAGAAATAGGAAGTGGGTAGACTTTAGAATTGGATTTCTCACTCATTTCCATCAATCACCATTGATGGAGCTTGCTTTCTTCACTTGAAGAAGATGAAGAAGAAGAAGAAAGTGTTATCATAAGATATTTCAAAAATGAAAATAAAAAGAATACTTATCATACTTTCAACCTTAGTTAAGTGTAGAGAAAAGACCATGGTTAATGGAATGGTTAGGGTTAAGGATAAGAACAAAATGGTCACTTGGTCAAAGTCTTCAAGAAGCTTCAATATGAAACAAAATTAGCCACCATTTTCTCTTTATGCCTTTTCTAATTATTTCCAAAATGAATAAATAGATAAATAAATAAGAAAAGGAAATAAAACCCTAATCATAAGTTTAACCATGGTTTAATTCTTTACACTTAACCAAGTAAACATGTATCATCAAACATGATACAATAATATGCACAAAAAGTATATCAAATATACAACTTGTACATCCAAGTGAGAAAATCCTTTAAAGTGAACCAATACTAGTTAATGCAAAGTAATATATCTAATATATAATTATACATTGAATCATTAAATCAACACTTGATTTAACGATCCGGTCATATCGCATATAACCGACTAGTATCCTATGTATCGGCTTATCGAATCAACCTTTGATTCGATAACTAGGGTATATCGCATATAACCTAATCGATACATTCATCGCGAGAATAGAATACGGTATCACATACACGCATTATTCTCGGTCCCGTACATATCTCATATGCGCTCCTATTTTGTTTCGCTTGAGCCAGGAAACCTCTGTGTAGGACTCTAAAGACTCGTCAATACGCCGGCAGCAGATGATGATCATATCAAGCACCCACAAGCCGCAAGCGGTCTGCTAAACGTAACGGCCACCCGGGTATTGAGCGATCTGAAGATCGACGAGCAAGCCCGCTCACATTCCAGTGAATCCAACCAGTAACACTACCGTACAGTCCGGTCTGATCGTCTGATATGTCGCATATCTCGCCTAGGGATGGTAAACGTCAGACCCCAATAGCTCGATAAGTCGTGTTGATATGAGGTCTATAACAATTCGAGAAACTACTGGTAACAGCGGTAGCTATATGCTGCTTATCTGAAATGACGGAGGGCTACGACAGGTTTTTCTGAAAACCTATTGCGTAATGAACTTGATATCGTTGTAGAATCAAATGAATTTTGAAATGGAGTGCTTTTGAGACTTTTCTAGTTTTGCTAAAGGACTCACTCCCGGTGAAGGGATCGTCGGTCCTTTCCTCGTCGAATGAGGTGCGGGATATATCATATATATCACTGTGCAAAGCAAAAACTCTTAAAAGCAATCAAAAGACAAACCGAGTGTGTAGCATCTGCCAGTTATTGCTAAAAGAGTCACTCCCGGTGAAGGGATCTCGGTCCTTTCCTTATCGAATAAGGTGCAGGATATATCATATATACCTCTGTGCAAAGCAAGAACTGTAGCTACCTGTTTAAATTTGAAATTGGCATGGTTGATGCCTTGTGAGACCTTATTAGGGTGCCTAGGAACCCTACAGTGGTATCAGAGCCTAGCCAGAGCCTTAGGTGAAGTCTAGACGGAATTTGAAGTCCGAACTAACCGAAACCCCAAAAATTTCCATGCTCTCTGTCCTTTTTTCAAAAACGTGGATTTTTCCAAATTAAAATTTGCTAAAAACTTCAGCAGGGAAAAATAAGAATTACGATGCAAATTTTTTTCGATGAACAGTATTTATTGCGGCGGAACCGCGGTAGAAGCCTAGCTTCTGCGGCGGTTCCGCGGCTATCTGGTGACGTCAGCCATCACTGTTTGCACAGTAACTCTTATTAAATTATGCTGGATTTTCTGGGAATTTTTAATATTAATTCAAGAGTTGAATTTTCTGGGATTGTTTTGGGGATTCGGTGTTTCGATCGGAGTATCAAATTTTGTCTATGTGGCTTTCCGGATAAATTTTAGAATATGTTAAAAAGTTCGACCGGATATAAATACCCAATTTTTCCCCTGTCGGGAAATTTCCAAGTGTTGGATTTTTCCGTAGTTTAACGACGTTCTAAGTAGTGCATGTAACGCGATGGACCCTCTAGAAGACAACAAACCTTAACTCGATTATGTGACCGTCTTGAACTGCCCTTTGAACCTTCGGGTTTGGGGCAGTACGGCGTGCCACATGTGAGGCGTTGGCTTGACCCTTCTACGGCTGGACCGTTGGTACTGAGGCACGAACTGAATGTTGTTAGACTTGTTTCATGTGATGAGCTGTTTCGGGAAAACTTGGGTGTTCGATTGTTCGATCGGAAAGTTTAACATTTTCTAATTATCTGGAATGTGATACAATAATTGGAATTCACAAAAAGTTATGAGATAACTGAATGAATGTTATAAACATAGCACTTTAGTCTCACTTGATTGGTTGCCACGGAATTTTGATGTGATCAAAAGTCCGTCGCAATCACGTAGCGTATGCGGATACTCGCCGGGTAAACTTAATAGACAGCCTCACTCCATAGCCCCGACCAAGTGACTGTAGGAGAACCCCGTCGCCGAAAGCATCCGTTCGGGTGCTCGCGGTAGCGGTGTTCCGCCTTGGTGCACTTCGGCGACGGTATCAGGGGTGCGGCCGCCTACTAAAGTTTGCGACGAGCATTCGATCTGTTTTTCGGGAATCTTGTTGAATTGCCCGACTTGATATTGAAAAGTGTTTTCGATAATGAGACTAAAATGCGGGGTTTATAATTGTTAGGCATGCGATGTCTAAGTAATTCATTTGGTCAGGCATGCGATGTCTGAGGAGGTTGCGGATTCCAACTGTTGTAGTTTTACACTTTCTTTTCTGTGACCGTAAGTGTAATATGTGATATCGCCGGTTTCGTTGCTATATGCCAACAACAATTGGGATGCGCATATTTACTTACGTTGATGACATGTGATGTTATGTGTTGCTGGATATGTTATATTGGATCGTCGTGTTTGAATAGCCGGGGGTTTTTATGTGAGATGAGTGTTTTTCATTTTCATTCATGTAAAACTTGTATGTAATATTCTTTTATTTGGGGCGCTTCCAGGTTGCGGAAGATGTCACCTTTTGTATATTATTTACTTTTCCGCACTAGGATAGACCCAAGGAGGGGAGCACGAGTAACCGGGTTCTAGGGTCCAGTGGGAGACCAACTCGAGGAGTCGAGTCGGGGTCTCCTAACCCTAGAATTGGTAGGGTTGCTTGCCGCTCTCGTAGGGGTCTAGGGGTGTGGGTTTGGCTATTCATCGTGACCGTGGAATCCGTGTTTTATACTGGCTCGTATTGAAAACACGGACGTCCTAGTATATCCAATATTTCATATGTTTCTTCTGCTGCGATATCTGTGATGTGATCATGTGATGTTCTATGATAGATACAGTATATAGTATATATGATATATTATATAGGCGTTACTTATGTTTTACACCCGCGCTAGCCCTGCCCTGCTCTGCCGTTAGTTACCTAACCTAACGGTGCACGAGGGGACATCGAGGCGAATGCGGATGGCATAAGTGTACGTCGTATTTATCTGTGATGTTTAGGTATTTAAATGATGGGACTTCATTAATGAGATTAATGAAATAAAAGAAACCTAAGATGTTGTAGAATCGAATTTCAAAATTAAAACAGGTAGCTACAGTTCTTGCTTTGCACAGAGGTATATATGATATATCCTGCACTTTATTCGATAAGGAAAGGACCGAGATCCCTTCACCGGGAGTGACTCCTTTAGCAATAATTGGCAGATGCTACACACTCGGTTTGTCTTTTGATTGCTTTTAAGAGTTTTTGCTTTGCACAGTGATATATATGATATATCCCGCACCTCATTCGACGAGGAAAGGACCGACGATCCCTTCACCGGGAGTGACTCCTTTAGCAAAACTAGAAAAGTCTCAAAAGCACTCCATTTCAAAATTCATTTGATTCTACAACGATATCAAGTTCATTACGCAATAGGTTTTCAGAAAAACCTGTCGTAGCCCTCCGTCATTTCAGATAAGTTGTATATTGTATTCGTGCTGCATTTGTTGGCTTTCGTCAAGGTGCAGTGTGCGGTAGCTATATGCTGCTTATCTGCTAGCATACGATGCGATTGGATTAGGGTAGTCGTGCGGCTTTGTTGGCTTTCGTCAAGGGTCGTGCGGGTGGGTTTAATTCGATCAAGAAATGTACGGGTTGAACTTGACTAGCGGGCTATGGTTTGTTGGCTTTCGTCAAGGTCATAGCACGTTAGGGGCAAAATATTATCGGGAATTTCAAGTGTTGAAATTTGCAATGAGATTGCATACCTTATATGAGATAGTTGGATCCCGATACCCGCTGCGAGTAAGTGTTACTCCTGGGAGAGTTTTATACATTACAATTAGCCGATCAAGTAGGTGTCTAGAAAGGTGTCAACGGGGTTATGCCTCTGGGAAAACGAGGTTTACATTAATTAGGTTCGTGCGAAAGCACGGGGGACCTCCCTCAAAGTACCGACACTGGCCTGGCTGAAAGATTGGCGAACTTGTAGTGTGTAATTAATCCCGGCTAGTCTTTCCTTTTAGGGTTTGAAGGAAGATTTGATAAAAAGCAGTGGGAGCCATCCTGATTAGATAAAATAATAACCAATCTATTCTTGAAAGAGCGCACGCTGAGTGTTTTCTTCTCTCTCTCTCCAGGTAGCGACCATATCACGCCTTAATCAAGATAATAATACGGAATATTGACCGAACCCGCTTGTTATACTGAGCTGGGGAACGTTGGTCCCGCTCCAACTTATAATTGTTATAAGACAGAGCAGGAAATTGGGGAATACCAGAATTCCCGTGCCGCCCAAACGAAGAGAGTGCATGCTGATGCATCATCTTCGGGTTTGTTCATTATACAGAACTGTTTCTCAGTATCCTTTACGTCCTGGGTATATGATACCGGATCAGGATCCCAGATATGTAATATGTTACATAGGGCTACAGAAAGGTAGAAAAACTGAGAACGGGTGATAAGTTTCATGAGACAGAAAACGGGGCAAGTGTTGCAGCCAAGTCTGTTGGTCACTGTCACCCTGTATTACCAGTACATTGATTCTGAACGAATGTTATTAGATACCGAACTTGATATACAAAATCATATCAATCTCTTTATTAGTAAAGAAATGATAAAATTTTGTATTGTTGGATAATGTTTTGAACATTTCCTATATCAAAAGTTGATCGGTTCAGGCACGTTATCTAAAAGCATTGCTGTTCTAAATCAAACTACAGTTCTTAGTATACAGAACACACACAAGAGGAAGAGTTCAGAACTGAACGAATTCTTCTTGAGGCATTGTAGACTAGGTCAGATCAATGTGACCCGACTAGCTAGAGTTACATATAGATGCATATTTAAATCAGTTTGAATTTACATCTTGTGAAACTCGCCAGTCATGTCACAAAGATAAAATGACCATAGCTCCGTTTACTGGAAACAGAGAAAGAGTTAGTAAACTCTTGGGATAATACATGTTGATGTATGTAGGTCCCCAGTCTACATATGCCAGGACTGGTTCTTTATACTTCATTATATTCTCTGATAATCTCTCAAGATTCAGTCGTATGTTCCTGTTGAAACATAAGTCCGAAGCTTTTGAGGTATTCACAGAATATAAGTTTGAAGTAGAGAACCAAAATACGGGTGTAAGTATTATGTCCTATGATGAGATCAAGGAGGAGAATACTTGAGCACGGAAATCCTGGATTATTCTAAAGGAGAATGAGATTCTCTCTCAGCATTACTCCTCCGAATACACCATTGCACGATGGTATGTCGGGGCGGAGCAGATACACCCTATCTGATATGGTGTGCTCTATGATGAGTACTACTGAGTTACCTTTTTCCTTTTTGGGAGTTATGCACTTGAGAAGCTGCATACCTATTGAATAGGGTTCCAATCAAATCAAATTGCCTACCATTTCATATGTGATATGGAAAGGGAAGAGCCCATGTCTTAAGCTAGTTAAGATTTGGGGTTGTCCGGCTAATGTCTAAAAGCAAAATTCGGACAAACTCAAGGCAAGGTCTGTAATGTAGAACTGGAAAGGTTCCATCTATACAAAATACAGCAGATAATTTGGTAGAACCAAAGGATTCAGTAGATGCCAACGAACCTCAGCCTCTCCGCCGATCTAGTAGGGTTCCTCACCCACCTGAGAGATACTTCGGTTGCTTTATGACAGTGGGAGCGAAGATTGCATCATGAGATGATGACCCAACTAGCTTCGAGCTGGCCATCAGGAGTAAGACTCTGTAAGAATGGCTGGATGCTTAGTGATCTGAGATGGAATCCATGTACACCAACAAAGTATGGACTTTGGGTGCTATATCTGAAGGGTTAAATCCCCATCAGGAGCAAGTATATCTTGAGAAGATTACTTGGTGTAGATGGAAAAGTTGAGACTTTCAAAGCTAGACTTGTTAAAAGTTTGCATCATTGACCAGGTGTGGATAATGATGAAACCTTTTCAAGTAGCTATGCTTAAGTCCATCCAGATCCTACTTGTCACGGCTACATACCATGACTACGATATCTGGTGGTTGGGTGTCATGACTGCTTTTCTAAATGATGTTTTAGAAGAGTGCGTCTATAAGTACACAGCCAGAGGGCCTCATAGACAGTGGGAGCAGCGGAAACGTGTGCAAGATGCTTTATAGGATAAAGCAGGCATCGCGGAGTTGGAACATCTGTTTTGATGGATTAGTCAAAGAGTTTGACATCATCAAAATGGTAGATGAACCTTGTATAAACAAAAGGGTAGTAGGGAGTATGGTGGTGATCCTCGTAGAAGTACGTGGATGACATACTCTTGATAGGGAAGGAGTTTCCTTTGCTACGCTCGATCAATCTCCGCTTATCACAATGATTCTCCATATAGGATCAAAGTGATACCTACTAAATCCTAGGTTTTGGATCTATGAGATAGATCTAAATGGATATTAGGATACTCACTAGTTGTAGTGAGATGGTATCAATCGATCCTGGGAAGAATCACTGGAAGGGTTCCAGGGTGATAAAGACGACTGAATGTCAGTCACAGGCATTGTCTTTACCCTCAGTGGAGGGACGGTATGTTGGAAGAGTTCCAAGCTAAATACCGTGACATACTAGACGATAAAGGCTGGATACATCGCTACTTAAGATGCTACCAAAGAGGCTGTTTGGGTGTATAAAAGTTCATGATGAACTACGTTCCTACCATTGTGAGACAATGGAGTTGTGGCTTATGCCAAGGAACGCCGGTCCCATCAGTGATCCAGACATATTCTAAGGCAGTATCACCTGATCATGGAGATAGTTGATCTCCAGGATGATCGAGGTTTGGAGAGTAGACTCAGAGGACAACACAGCGGATCCACTCACAAAGGCCTGTTCCCAGAGAGAGACTTTTATGGGATGGTTGAGTATGAGATACTGCAACCACTGCTATCAGATGGCCCTAGTGCAAGTGGGAGATTGTTAGTTATATGTATGCCCTATAGGCCATTACTATACATAGGAAGTATATTGTAGTGGATGCTGG
Organism: Agapanthus africanus; assembly: GCA_030015575.1. Taxonomy (NCBI): domain Eukaryota; kingdom Viridiplantae; phylum Streptophyta; class Magnoliopsida; order Asparagales; family Amaryllidaceae; genus Agapanthus; species Agapanthus africanus. The sequence goes on along the minus strand of CM057342.1, from coordinate 255,362,716 downwards.
GACATATATAGGGAGGACTTTCTTGCTCGACATGATAGTATGCTATCTGGTTGATCTTTACCTTAACGTGTATACTGATTGTCTTTCTGTTACATGTTGGTAAAGCCCTTAGGATGTGTACTTGACTACCTGGACTATGATGCGGATCATACTAGTGGGGACATGGTAGTCCATAAGTACATCCTTCAAAGTCCCTAGTCGTGGGTGTATCGAGACGGGGCATCGATATACCAGAGTAGACTAGCGTGTACCTGCTCGACCCATACAGATGGGCGATGGATGATCCCATATCCATCGGTGTTTGACATCAGAGATGATATACGGGTGCTCAGTAGAGACTGGGTACACTGGACGGACTCGCCGAGAACTCCCAGATGGTATTATACCTCAAGTCAGATGGCAGTTCTCTGGTGACACTGGTACAGAGTAGTCTGTTGACCCGAGATCGTCATAGAGTCTTGTGTGGTTCCCACTGTGCTTTGATTTCCATCTTACCACGTCCAAGATGGCGTGCAAAACGGTGGTTTTTGGGTACAGTCCTGAGTCACATGGAGGCAATGAGCGATAGGAGGGGATTCGTCTCTCCCGGTATAGGGGGTTGATGTTGCGCTGTGTTCGATTGGCTATAACAGGAAATCCCTGGCCAGGGTTGCTGAGATTTACTGGTAACACTTCTAGACTTCTCCTAAGGCTCTAGCTAGGCGAAGTCTAGAAGTGTTACCAGTAAATCTCAGCAACCCTGGCCAGGGATTTCCTGTTATAGCCAATCGAACACAGCGCAACATCAACCCACTATACCGGGAGAGACGAATCCCCTCGTATCGCTCATTGCCTCCATGTGACTCGGGACTGTACCCAAAAACCACCGTTTTGCACGCCCTCTTGGACGTGGTAAGATGGAAATCAAAGCACAGTGGGAACCACACAAGACTCTATGACGATCTCGGGTCAACAGACTACTCTGTACCAGTGTCACCAGAGAACTGCCATCTGACGTGAGGTATAATACCATCTGGAAGTTCTCGGCGAGTCCGTCCAGTGTACCCAGTCTCTACTGAGCACCCGTATATCATCTCTGATGTCAAACACCGATGGATATGGGATCATCCATCGCCCATCTGTATGGGTCGAGAAGGTACACGCTAGTCTACTCTGGTATATCGATGCCCCGTCTCGATACACCCACGACTAGGGACTTTGAAGGATGTACTTATGGACTACCATGTCCCCACTAGTATGATCCGCATCATAGTCCAGGTAGTCAAGTACACATCCTAAGGGCTTTACCAACATGTAACAGAGAGACAATCAGTATACACGTTAAGGTAAAGATCAACCAGATAGCATACTATCATGTCGAGCAAGAAAGTCCTCCCTATATATGTCCCAGCATCCACTACAATATACATCCTATGTATAGTAATGGCCTCTAGGGCATACATATAACTAACACTTCTAAAGCTAGTTTAGAACGACGCTATACTTATCCTTCTGCCTGGTCTCATAGTCAGGAAAAACAGTAGTGTCAAGTCTGGGTAGATAAGAACCTCCCTGTCACCGTCCTTGAGGCTACCGAAGTACCTCTCGGGTGTCTGAGGTTACCCACCATATCTGCGGAGTGGCTAATGGAATGTCAAACCTGATTGAATATATAGGTCCTATTAAATTTTCCATAATCGTTTGCGGTTCTGGAATCACTTCCAGTTCTACCATACTCCCACTGCTGTTTTCTGAAAAGATCCATTTTACTAAAACTGTGGTGAGTCAAGAACAATATCACTATTGATCTTGCAAATGGTAGAATATCAACCCTCGTCATAGCCAGGGTCAACCCACAAACAGCCATTACAGAAAACGTGCCCTGAGTTATCCAGAGTCTGGTTTTAAGCATAAGCTGGACAACTCCCCGTACCTTAACATCTTTTAAGGTATGAACCATTCTATATCCAATATAGAAACTTTGGCACTAATTTAATTGGAACCAGATTCAATCTTGCAGCTGTCTCCAGTGCATATCATCTTAATAGAAAGAGGCTAATCAGCATTACTCAACTTAGGAATCCATCCAATTATGAGTAACCTGAAAGAGAAACAAGTTTCTCAAAACCATTACTATCATCTGAATACCAATCACAAGAATCTACATCTTCGATCTCTTTGAAGAATCCCGATACTTGTGATACCTGGTTCTCTACTTTATTCTTATACCCACAACTTCTCAAAACTTAGACCTTGTATTTCTACAAAACACTTGTCTAAATACTAGAGAAGTTATAAGTAAACAGAACATAGTACGAGGACCTACCCCTTTGTCCTGATGGACACTTGGACAACATACAATACTCTGTATAAGTCCGCTGAGTTGAACAACTCATAACCTGTGCGTCGTAGGTTGAAAACTGCACCCTGGCGATTTCCTCAAATATCACCAATTGCAATGAATTCCGATATAATGAGGATAATTACCTAATTCCCAATAACTTACTCCCACTCATTATCTGTAAAACCATACAGATATGAGAATGAAACCTGGCAAATACATACCCTTGGAGTAAGTATCTAATCGGGAAAATAGTTTTCCTTTAACAATGCACTGAAACATGAAAATGTTTCGTAGGGGTATCCTGGTATTCCTAGTAATGCCTCTTCCATAATCCAATTCATGACTTTAACTGTATATTTTATTGCCATCTCTCCAAATCCTTTTATTTGTCTTTAGTCGTTACCTTCTGTACACCTTCGTTAGGCTAAATGGTTTTCTTCCTTCCCTACCGTTCGGCACCAGCCTATGGTTTGGAAGAAGACTATCCAGTAAGCATAATAGGTGTACCCTCCTAAACCAAGGAGTACTCACATCTTGAGAGAAGGTGATGATAAAAGACAACTGAATAATACCTTATTCCTTTAAAGGTGAAATAGTAGTGGTGATGAAGTACGCATTTTGGTGGTGAATGATATCAGTTGCAATTTACTTTGCCCTCTTTCTAATCCCTTTATTTTTTCTTTACATATTACCTTCTGCACACCCTACTTAGGATAATTTGGTTTTCTTCATTCCCTACCTTTCGGCACCTGCCTATGGTTTGGAATAAGACTATCCAATAAGCGTAATAGGTGTACTCTCCTAAACCAATGAGCCCTCGCAACCTGAGAGAAGGTGATAATAAAAGACAACTGAATAAACCAATTCTATTTCTCCTGAACCTGGATCCATCCTCGAAGAAGTCCCTTCGAGTTCGTATATAACCATACGATGGATCTATCCAATGGAAGTGGATGTCCGTAGTAAAACGGGTGTTCTGAGAAATGCAAAGGGTAAAAGAAGGAGTGGCAATGACTTATGCAACATAGACAATCCAAAAGCCAGTATTTTAAGAAGGTTCGGTCAACTTGGTCACTGAGTCATAGTCTAGGGTCGGTCAAAGGTCGCTGCCAAAGAGAGAGAGAAAAGAAACACTCTGCGTGCACTCTAACCTAGATCTGAATGGTTATCACTTTATCTAATCCGGAAACCTCCCACTGTCCTGTCAAATTCTCCTCCAAACCTGAAAGAAGAATCAATCGGGATCACCCAAAGAGTAAACCAACTCATCAGTGGGAATCGGGATCCAACTCTCATCGCATGATAACGTGATGGAATGCATCCACGTTACTCATACTCCAGAAGGTATGCGCACACTTGGCAAGTTTCAGTTTCTTTAGAAACTCCCGATATGATTTTTGCCCCATGCTCTTATAACCTTAGCGTTAGGTCAAAATGTCATAAGTCACATACCAAGTTCTACCCATCACTATCTTGTTAATTTGAACCCACCCGGACATGCCCTTGGCGTTAGGTCAAAATGGCAGAACGGCTGTCCCAAACCAACTCATCTATCTATGCAACAAATGAATATCCAGCAGCTACCAAACACTATGCCTTGGCGTTAGGTCAAAATACATAGCTTGAATACTACTGAATACCCAAAAGAAGTGACGGAGGGCTACGGCTGATTTTTGGCGAAAAACCTTTAACGTAGTGAACTTGATATCGCTGAAGGAACCTGATAGCTTTTTAAAATATAGTGGCGAAAACCTTTTGCTAAAGAGGTCACCCCCGGTGAAGGGATCTCGGCTCTTTCCTCGTGGAATGAGGTGCAGGATATTCCACTGAATACCGCGATGCCAAGCAACTTGTAATCGACTATAGTGAAATTATTACCCTGACGCAAACTTCTGCCCAACGGGTCAGTCCCGGTGAAGGGATATCGGCCCTTGCCCCGTCGAATGAGGTGCAGGATATCCCACTGAATACCGCTATGCAAAACAAAAGGAAACGTCTTTGCAATAACACATTTTAAATTTGTTCCAACAACTGTAAACAGGTTTGCTTTACTTTGCATTGATCAAAATCAATGCAGTCCCATCAATCAATCACACCAGAAAAGAACGAAAAATAAAATGTACGTATATGCCATCCGCATTCGTCACTGAGTCCCGTCATCACCCGTTAGGTTACTTAACTAACGACAGAGCGGGGACTGGACTAGCGCGGGTGTAAAACATATACAACATCTAATAGTATATAAACCAATATACAATAATCGCTCCAGGCGTGATAATATGCAACATTACAGAAAAATAAGCATCACAGAACAATACAGATAATCTGGGATCCCCGGGTTTCACAGAGCCGCTGCTGAAACCCGACGTTCCCCTGTCGTGTGGATAGCCTGTGCAATGAAACCTAGACCCCTACGGGTGCGGCAAGTTACCCGCCAAAACCTGAAGCGAGGCAGCCCCCTACAGCAAAGTGAATGGACCACCCAGCACTTCACGGAATCCGGTAACCTTGGGCACCCCTCCTTGGGTCAACCTGTACCCCCTACGAGTGCGGCGAATAGTCTGCCAATTCTAGAGTGAGGCCCCTCTGCCTCTCAAAGCCATGAGATGCGGACCCGTTGCCCTCCAGAACCCGGCTATCCGTGCACTCCGTCGTGGGGCAAAAGCTAGTACAGTAATGAAAAATAGTACAACAGGTACATCGACCGCAACCTGGTCGTGCCCCAAAAGAATATTATACAACAGGCAGTGACGGCAGTCCACATGTTGGACGCTCGCCCCGCAATATCAAATGTACAAATAAATCCAAACTGCACTACCATTGCACACTGCTATCCACCACGACAAATCCGCAACATCACAGCACAACACAGAACATCAACGCGAATGTCACGTTCGCAAACCCGTCTAAAAGAACTATAGCAATCAGACGCGGTTTACCGATCAAATGATATTCCCGGTCGGAGATATAATGCAAGTACTGTAAACTAACATGTTTAAATTTCGATCGACTAAATATCACAAAGTGGGCCCCACGAACAACTGGTGAACAGTAACAAAGTCTGGGCCCAAAAGATATGTACCAAAAACCCCAATTTCCAGAGAAGAATACACTGTGCAAGTTTGGGGGCATGATCACTCGGAACGGCCGCGGATGCGCGGCCAAACCATGGGTTTGGCCGCGATTCCGCGGCAGTCTTGTCGATTCATGTGCCCAAATTTGTACGGTGTTCTTATAAAACCCTGCACAACTTTCTGTGATATGTAGAATAATTTTAGGACATCATTTCAAATCGACAGAAACTGTGAAGCTTGAAAATTGTGTTTTTCGATATCCGGTTCGATCGATGTTTTAAACGCGTTAGCACAAGTTAGTATAGCAAAATGGTGAGGCTTTGATACCACTGTAAGTCTACGGTAGCGCCCCGGCCGTCTACAGACGCCAAATGCGGAACAAAAACTTTTTAACTGGCGCTATCGTATACTTTAACCCGGATCTGCCATTATTGCTAAACTAACAAACTGTAAAGAGTGTAGAAAGGTTATACCGAACGATCCGAGTCCTTCGTTCTTTAACTATCATCCCACGCTCCGTTGCGGCTGCTCCGATCTCTTCGATCTCCGATCTGCTCGTCCAGGTGGCACCACGTCGACGATTCTTTAAACGGGCTCCCTCCTCTGACTCGAGGCAACTCAGTCGTCAAGTTTGCTAAAAGAGACGACCAAGAATGATGTAGAGAATGAGTAGAAGACTTTGTCTCGTTCCGTCCAAAGCTATGGACGAACGGTTAATGAAGTTGCCACTCGAATCGGGTGATGGAATGAAATGAGCTGTGAAATTCCATACACCCCAAAATCTATCATATCTTTTTAGCAAATGAAAAACATCAAGTGAGAGAGAGAGAGGAGGGGGCCGGCCATATAAAGGGAGGAGGAGGGTGAGTGTAGGAGAGAGGGGGGTTGACCACAAGAAAATATCATGTGTGAACACAAACAAATATCTCAAGTGTGAACACAAACAAATATCTCAAGTGTGAACACAAAGTGTGAACACACCAAAAGCAACCAATGAAAACACAACGCCTCACCGCTTCTAGAACCTTCTAGAAGTATCCACACTCTTCCAAAGAAAAGATAAATCCGTCTTTAACCGAATGTTAAAAGACGGCTGATAGAAAACTGGAAACTGGCAACTTCCAAAAGTGATCCCGAAACGAATTTCAGGATAACCCCGTAACTGTATAAATATACCCGCATTTGTATTACGACCGAATACAGATGCAACTGAGACAAAGATATTATATCTACTCAATATAATACTCGGATCCGGCTTAAACCAAAGCCGACCAGTATCATCTGCCCGAAATCTGACACTTGTGTAAACGCACGTGCATTTTCCGAACCCTGCCATAAAACCATACGGCCTCTACAACGTTTCGCCCGAACTTGGGAAACTGTCTGTGGGGAACTCTAATGACTCGTCAGTACCCTGGCAGTGGGTTTAACCACAAACAGTCAGCGGCACTAGCAATGCATAACGGCTGGCCATGGACTGACCTCAAGGGAGGCCGATGAGCGAACTCATCCGGAAACTCTACTGAGCCTAATAGTGACAATGTATATACAGTCCGGTCCGTTCGTCTATGAGTATCGCATATCTGCCTAGGGGGCTAGTAACGTCAGACCCCCAATAGCAGTATAAGTCGTGTCGGAGTGTAGCCCAATAACACCCTGAGATACTACTAGAGTACCTACCAGTAAATCTCCTGCCACGGCCGTGGGCTATGTGTAATGGCTCTCCTAGACACAGCACGATCTCGCCCCCAATACCGGGAGAGACGAATCCCCTGCCGATCCGCTCATGTGCCTCCATATGGCTCGGGACTGTACCCAAAAACTACCTGTTTGCACGACTCCTTTGAGCCGTGGTAGGGTAGAAATTAAAGCACAGTGGGAACTCACACGAGACAAATGACGACCTCAGGTCGATGAACTAACCTGTACACATGTCACCAGGGAACTGCTATCTGACGATATGTATAATACCAACTAGCAGGTTCCCGGCGAGTCCTGTCCGGTGTACTCATAATCCAATGAGCACCTGTATACATCTTAGGTGATCCAACTGACACCAGTGGCTTGTGAGACCGGCCACCGCCCCTCGTCGGGGTCTCGACTGTATACACTGGTCTACTCCGGAGTATCGATGCCCTATCTCGAAACTCTCACGACTAGGGACCACAATTAAGGATATGCGTATAAACCACCCAACTCTCACGTATATGATCGCCATCATACTGTTGGCAGTAAAGCAAGATCCTAAGGGCTCTATCAAAGTGTAACATGTAATCAGTCACCTGAACATGTACACGACTGATAAAGGCAAACCAGATAGCATACTATCATTTCGAGTAAGACTGTCCTACCGGTATAGGTCCTCCGCAATCATTGCAATCACGTACCTACGATCCAATAATTGACTCTGAAGGCACTATCTCCAACACCTTAGCACCTCAACTAGGGTTTTCTAGCATCACACATGGCACAATAAAAAATTTAGGGTGCTAAGTAATCTTTAACCTAAGATCAAACTAGAAGTTTAGGGTAACAATAAAGTATCACATACAAAATCAAGTGTCTAACACTAAGTGAAAGTGAATACAACCTTTGTAGACCTCCTTGCTAGACTCCTTGGATTGACTTGAGTTTGCACTGGCTTGCTTGAGATCTTCCTTGTCCACGATGATCCACCCGGGGCTCCTTTTCACAAACTTCAAGCTTCACTTGATCTAGAAAGAAGATGAAGCTAACCCAATAATCTAGTAGGCTATACTAAAGTAGAATGGTGATGTAGGTTGTATGATCACTTAAAAACCTTTCCTTTTTATCTCTTTCTCTCACTTTAGAAAGGGTAGTAAGCTTGGAGGAAGAAGAAGAAGGAAATGGAAATGCTAGAGCTCTTTTTCTTTTTGATAAAAACTAAAATAAATAATGAGAAGAGATATATATCATAGTCTCTCTCTCATCCAACCATGGTCAATAATGTTGGATATAATGCCCTCAGAGTCAATTATTGGATCACAGGCACGTGATTGCAATGATTCAGGGAGGACCTATGCCGGTAGGACAGTCTTACTCGAAATGATAGTATGTTATCTGGTTTATCTTTATCATCGTGTACAGTTTTAGGTGACATTATAGGTCACTATTACACATTGATAGAGCCTTTAGGATTCTTTCTTGACTACCAGCAGTATGATGGCGATCATATATGTGAGAGTTGGGTAGTCTATAGGCACATCCTTAAAGTGGTCCCTAGTCGTGGGAGTTTCGAGACTGGGCATCGATACTCCATTAATAGACTAGTGTATACAGTCAAGACCCCGACGAGGGGCGGTGGCTGGTCTCACAAGCCATTGGTGTCAGTTGAATCACTTAAGATGTATACAGGTGATCATTGGGTTATGAGTATACCGGACAAGACTCGCCGGGAACATGCTAGTTGGTATTATACCTGACGTCAGATAGCAGTTCCCTGGTGACATGTGCACAGGTTAGTTCATCGACCTGAGATCGTCATTTGTCTCGTGTGAATTCCCACTGTGCTTTGATTACTACCCTACCATGGCTCAAAGGAGTCATGCAAACAGGTTTTAGTTGGGTACAGTCCTGAGCCACATGGAGGCAGTGAGCGGATCAGCAGGGATTTCGTCTCTCCCGGTATTGGGGGTGAGATCGCGCTGTGTCTAGGAGAGCCATTACACGAAGTCCTTGGCCAAGGCAGGAGATTTACTGGTAGGTATTCAAGTAGTATCTCAGGGTGTTCTGGGCTACACTCCGACACGACTTGTACCTCTTTTAGGGGTCTGACTTTTACCAAACCCCTAGGCCCGACATGCGATGCTCATAGACGAACGGACAGGACTGTACGGATATTGTTACTGACAGGCTCAGTAGGGTGTCAGGATGAGTTCGCTCATCGACCTCCCTTTTGGTCAATACCTGGTAGCCCGTTACGTACGGATAGTACCTCTGACGTGCTAGTCGTTAAATCCACAGCCAATGTATTGACGAGTCTTTAGAGTCCCCCACAGACAGTTTCTCTAGTTTTGAACGAAAAGTTGTAGAGGCCGTATGACATATGGCAGGGTTCGATCATATACGTGCAGTAGTGCACGGATCATGATCGGGCGGATCATACTAGTGGGCTTTGGTTTAAGCCGGATCCTAGTATTAGATTTGTTGGATTACTTTAGTCTCATCGCATTCGCATTCAGTCGGAATGCGGATGCAGGTATGTATATACAGGTAAGGGGTATCCTTATGATCCGTCATGAGTTTACTTTAGATGTTGCCGTATCTTTTTATTGTTGTAAACATTTGGGTTAATGTTTACAAATAGTGGAAATTGTGAGTGGAAATCATCATGAGGTGCAATTAATGTGACATGGACTTCATTAGTGACTCATGGTCTCTTTTCTTGTGCTAATGTCACATTATGTGATTGATTTGTGGTTTGAAATGAGAAGAAGAGAGAGAAGGGCTGCCATGATTTTGAGTTTGCTCTTGTATTATTTTGCTTTCACTCTCTCATTTTATCATACAACACAAAAAAAAGCTTCTTCTTCTTCTTCTTCCTCTAGCTCACCATTTCCACTATGGCTTCATCTTCAACCTCCATCCATACACTCTCATGCGTTGAGAATTAATGGATGCAAGAGACGAAGTGATCACACACATTCTCTAAATCACCTTGGACACGTCGGCTAGCAAACTTCGTGTCCGAGTTGCTTCGGACGAAGCGGGAGCCCGTAAAAGGACTCGAAGATGTGATGCCCTTTCCGACGAGGAGACCGGAGATCGGAGATGCTGCGAGGAGCTAGGGATTGTGGCTAAAGACCGAAAGACACGGATCGATCGGTATAGCTTTTCTAACCTTTCTCTAGTTGCTAGTTATAGGTTAATGGTTCGATCCAAGATTAATTTCTGCGATAGCACCGGTTTCAAGTTTAGAAAAAGTTTTCGTTTCAGCGTTTTGGCCTCGGACAGATGGCCGGGGCGCTACCGTAGACTTAAATGGTATCAAAGACACGCCATTAACCTTTACTAGCTTGCTCTAACGTGTTTAGAATTTCGATCGAACGAAATTTCCAAAACCGCGATTCCAATTTATGCAGTTTCTGTCGAAATTTTTTTGTCGTCGAAAAATTATTTTGAGTATTGCAGAAAATCAGGCAGGCTTTTTTAAGAAAACTGTGAAAATTTCATTGCATGATGACACTATTCCGCCGCGGAACCGTGGCAATACCCCTCTTTTGGCCGCGGTTCCGCCGCCATTTTATGCCTTCAATGCACCATTTTTTCTATAGTGGTCTTAAACTTGGAATTGGGGTTTCTGGAATTTTTTTGTTTGGGCCCAGATTTGTTTGAGTAATGGGAATTTTGCTTGGGGCCCACTTCGGGAAATTTTGTCGATCGAAAATTTAAACATGTTAGTTTACAGTACTAACATTATATCTGTGACCGTGAATGTCATTTGATTGGTAAATCTTGTCTAATTGCTATAGCTCTTTTAGACGGATTTGCGAACGTGACATTCACGTTGATGATTCTGTGTTGTGCTGTGAAGTTGCGGATTTGTCGTGGTGGATAGCCTGGATGCAATGGTAGTACAGTTTGGTTGTATTTGTATATTTGATATTGCAGGGCGAGCGTCCGACATGTGGGCTGCCGTCACTGCCTGTTTGTATATTATTCTTTTGGGGAACGACCGGGCTGAGGTCGATGTACCCGTTGTATATATATTTTACTTTTTGTACTAGGATTACCCCACGGTGGGGTGCACGGATAGCCGGGTTCTAGAGGGCAACGGGTCCGCATCTTATGGCTTTGAGATGGAGGGGGCTTCACTCTAGAATTGGCGGGCTATTCGCCGCACTCGTTGGGGGTACAGGTTGACCCAAGGAGGGGTGCTCAAGTTACTGGATTCCCTGAAGTGCTGGGTGGTCCATTCACTTTGCTGTAGGGGGCTTCCTCGCTTCAGGTTTTGGCGGGTAACTTGCCGCGTCCGTAGGGGTCTAGGATTTCATTGCACAGGCTATCCACACGACCAGGGGAACGTCGGGTTTCAGTAGCGGCTCTATGAAACCCGAGGATCCCAGATTATCTATATTGTTCTGTGATGCTTATTACATTTCTGTGATGTTGCATTTTATCACGCCATGAGCGAATATTATATATTGATATATATACTAGTAGATGTTGTATATGTTTTACACCCGCGCTAGTCCAGTCCCCGCTCTGTTGTTAGTTAAGTAACCTAACGGGTGATGACGGGATCCAGTGGCGAATGCGGATGGTATATACGTACATCATATTTTCGTTCTTTTGTGGTGTGATTAATTAATGGGACTGCATTGATTCAGATCAATGCAAGCTAAATAAACCTGTTTGATGTTGGTGGAACATTTTTCAAAAAAGAGCTGTTATTGCAAGGACATTTTCTTTTGTTTTGCACAGTGGCATTCGGTTATGAATATCCAACACCTCAGTGGATGAGGCAAGGGCCGAGATCCCTTCACCGGGAGCGACCCCTTGGACAGAAGTTTGCGTCAGGGTAATAACTTCACTATAGCTGATTGCCTTTTTGATTTGCATCGTGGTATTCAGTTGGAATATCCTGCACCTCATTCTACGGGGAAAGAGCAGAGATCCCTTCACTGGGAGTGACCTCTTTAGCAAAGGTTTTCGCCACTATATTTTTATAAAAAGCTATCCGGTTCCGTCAACGATATCAAATTCATTACGTTAAAGGTTTTTTGCCAAAAACCATTTGTAGCCCTCCGTCATTTCAGATGGGTAGCACTTAATATTCATGCTATATTTGTTGTCCTTCGTCAAGGCATAGTGAATGGTAGCTGCTTGCTACCTTTCTGCTGCATAGATAGATGCGTTGGTTTGGGACAGTCGTATAACCTTGTTGGCCTTCGTCAAGAGCTTGTACGGGTGGGTTCAAATTAACCTGGACAATGACGGGTAGAAATTGACATGTGACTTATGATTTGTTGGCCTTCGTCAAGGTAATAAGAGCATGGGGTAAAAATCACATCGGGAGTTTCTAAAGAAACTGAAACTTGCCAGATATGCGCATACCTTCTGGAGTGTGATAACGTGAGTGGATTCCATCACGTTATCATGCGATGATAGTTGGATCCCGATTCCTACTGATGAGTTGGTTTACTCCTCGGGTGATCCCGACTAATTCTTCTTTCAGGTTTGGAGGAGAATTTAACGATATAGTAGGAGGTTTCCTGATTAGATAAATTGATAACCATTCTGATCTAGGTTAGAGTGCACGCAGAGTGTTTCTTTTCTCAGTCTCTTTGGCAGCGACCATGACCCGACCCTTGACTATGACTTAGTGACCAGGTTAACCGAACCTTCTTAAACTCCGGCTTTTGGATTGTCAGAGTTGCATACCTCATTGCCACTCCTACTTTTACCCTTTTCTCCAGAACACCCCGTATTACTACGAACATCCACTTCCATTGGATAAAACCATCGTATGGTTATATACGAACTCGAAGGAACTTGTTCCAGATTCGAGGATGGTTTCCGGTTCTGGAGAAAATGAATAGGACTATTCAGTTTTCTTTTCCTTTTACCTTCTCTCGGGTTGCGAGTGCTCCTTAGATTAGGACGGTATACCTATTATTCCAATTGATAGTCTTCTTCCAAACCATTGGAAGGTGCCGAATGGTGGAGAATGAAGAAAACCAATTAGCCCAACGAAGGTGTACAGAAGGTATTAAGTAACGACAAATAAAGGGATTAGTAAGAGGGCAAAGTAAACTGCGACTACTATTCACGACCAAACCAAGTATTTCATCGACACTCCTACTTCACCTTTGTATTTCTCCAGGACACTCCGTATCACTACGAAGATCCACAATTATTTGGATACTCTATCGTACGGTTATATACGAACTCGAAGGAACTTGTTCCAGTTCGGGGATGGATTCTGGTTCAGGAGAAATAGGAATAAGGTTTTGTTCAGTTATCTTTTCTCTTTACCTTTTCTCGGGTTGCGGGTGCTCCTAGGATTAGGACAGTACACCTATTACGCTTATTGGATAGTCTTCTTCCAAACCGTAGGCTGGTGCCGAACGGTAGGGAAGGAAGAAAACCATTTAGCCTAAACGGGAGTACAGAAGGTAATGAGTAAAGACATATAAAGGGATTTGGAGAGATGGCAAAGAAATATACAGTTACAGTTGTGAATCTGATAATGGAAGAGGCATTACTAAGAATACCCGGATACCTCTTTGAAACATTTACATGTTTCAGTTTCACTGTGTATTGTTAATAGAAAACTGATTTCCCAGTGTAAGTCTACGGTAGCGCCCCAGCCGTCTTTCCGAGGACAAAATGCGGAAACAAAATTTTTCCTTAACTTGAAAACCGGCGCTATCGTATGCTTTAAAACTGGATCGTAACCATTAACCTACAACTAGCTATCTAGAGAGTGGGTTGGAAGGCTATACCGATCGATCCGTGTCCTTCGGTCTTTGGCCACCATCCCTAGCTCCTTGCGGTATCTCCGGTCTCGATCTCCTCGTCGGAAAGAGCACCACATCGTCGATTCTTTTTATTTGCTCCCGCTTCATCTGAAGCAACTCGGGTACGAAGTGTGCTAGACGACGTGTCCAAGGTGTTGTAGAGGATGTTTGTGATCACTTTGTCTCTTGCATCCATGGCTTGGATGGAAGTTAAAGATAATGCCATTAATGGAGAATATAAGCTAGAGGAAGAAGAAGAAGAAGAGAAGACTTTCTCTTCTTTTCTTTTCTTTTCTTGTGATGTTATGAGAGTGAGAGAGAGTGAGAAAAATACAGGACCAAAACATATCATCATGGCAGCCGCTCTCTCTTTCTTCTCATCATGTCAACACAAAACAAACATCAAATGTGACATATTTGCAAAAAAAGAGACCATGAGACATGATACATGTCTATGTCACATTTAATGCATTCCATGATGAATTCTAGCTCATTATTTCCAAATGCAAACATTAATCCAAATGTTTGCCACAACAAAAAGATACGGCAACATCTAAAATAAACTCATGACGGATCACAAGGATACCCCTTACCTGTATATACATACATGCATCCGCATTCCGACTGAATGCGAATGCGATGAGACTAAAGTAATCCAACAAATCTAATACTAGGATCTGGCTTAAACCAAAGCCCACTAGTATGATCCGTCCGATCATGATCCGTGCAATACCGCACGTATAAGATCGAACCCTGCCATATATCATACGGCCTCTACAACGTTTCACCCGAAACTTAAGAAACTGTCTGTGGGGGACTCTAAAGACTCGTCAATATTTTGGCTGTAGATTTAAACACTAGCACGTCAGAGGTATTAGCCGTACGTAACGAGCTACCGGGTATTGACCAAAAGGGAGGTCGATGAGCGAACTCATTCTGACACCCTACTGAGCCTGTCAGTGACAATATCCGTACAGTCCGGTCCGTTCGTCTATGAGCATCGCATGGCGGGCCTAGGGGGTTGGTAAAAGTTAGACCACCAAAAGCGGTACAAGTCGTGTCGGAGTGTAGCCCAGAACACCCTGAGATACTACTGGAATACCTACCAGTAAATCTCCTGCCTCGGCCGAGGGCTTTGTGTAATGGCTCTTCTAGACACAGCACGACCTCACCCCCAATACCGGGAGAGACGAACCCCTGCCGATCCGCTCACTGCCTCCATGTGGCTCGGGACTGTACCCAACTAAAACCTGTTTGCACGACTCCTTTGAGCCGTGGTAGGGTATTAATCAAAGTACAGTGGGAACTCACACGAGACAAATGACGATCTCAGGTCGATGAACTAACCTGTACACATGTCACCAGGGAACTGCTATCTGACGTCTGGTATAATCCCAACTAGCATGTTCCCGGCGAGTCCTATCTGGTGTACTCATAACCCAATGAGCACCTGTATACATCTTAGGTGAACCAACTGACACCAGTGGCTTGTGAGACCGGCCACCGCCCCTCGTCGGGGTCTCGACTGTATACACTAGTCTACTAATGGAGTATTGATGCCCCGTCTCGAAACTCCCACGACTAGGGACCTTTTAAGGATGTGCTTATAGACCCCAGCTCCTACGTATATGATCGCCATCATACTGCTGGTCATCAAGCAAGAATCCTAAGGGCTCTATTTGTTAGTTATATGTATGCCCTAGAGGCCATTACTATACATAGGATGTATATTGCAGTGAATACTTGGACATATATAGGGAGAACTTTCTTGCTCGACATGATAGTATGCTATCTGGTTGCTCTTTACCTTAACTTGTACACTGATTGTCTCTCTGTTACATGTTGGTAAAGCCCTTAGGATGTGTACTTGACTGCCTGGACTATGATGCGGATCATACTAGTGGGGACATGGTAGTCCATAAGTACATTCTTCAAGGTCCCTAGTCGGGGGTGTATCGAGACAGAGCATCAATGCACCAGAGTAGACTAGCGTATACGCATCTTGACCCATATAATGGGCGATGGATGATCCTATATCCATTGGTGTTTGACATCAGAGATGATATACGGGTGCTCAGTGGAGACTGGGTACACTGGACGGACTCGCCGAGAACTCCCAGATGGTATTATACCTTACGTCAGATGGCAGTTCTCTGGTGACACTGGTACAGGTTAGTCTGTAGACTCGAGATCGTCATAGAGTCTTGTGTGATTCCCACTGTGCTTTGATTTCCACCTTACCACGTCCAAGAGGGCATGCAATAATTAGCCTTGAGTGCAAGTGGGAGATTGTTGGAGATAGTGCCCTCAGAGTCAATTATTGGATCACAGGCACGTGATTGCAATGATTGAGGGAGGACCTATCTCGGTACGACAGTCTTACTCGAGATGATAGTAGGCTATCTGGTTTACCTTTATCATCGTGTACTGCTTCAGGTGACCTTACGGGTCGCTATTACACGTTGATAGAGCCCCTATGATTCTTGCTTGACTGCCAGCAGTATGAGGGCGATCATATACGTGGGAGCTGGTAGTCTATAAGCATATCCTTAAAAGGTCCCTAGTCGTGGGAGTTTCGAGACAGGGCATCGATTCTGCAGAGTAGACTAGTGTATACAGTCGAGACCCCGACGAGGGGCGGTGGCCGGTCTCACAAGCCACTGGTGTCAGTTGGTTCACCTAAGATGTATACAGGTGCTCATTGGGTTATGAGTACACCGGACAGGACACGCCGGGAACATGCTAGTTGGTCTTATACCTGACGTCAGATAGCAGTTCCCTGGTGACATGTGTACAGGTTAGTTCATCGACCTGGGGATCGTCATTTGTCTCGTGTGAGTTCCCACTGTACTTTGATTACTACCCTACCACGGCTCAAAGGAGTCGTGCAAACAGGTTTTAGTTGGGAACAGTCCCGAGCCACATGGAGGCAGTGAGCGGATCTTCGGGGGTTCGTCTCTCCCGGTATTGGGGGTGAGGTCGCGCTGTGTCTAGGAGAGCCATTACACGAAGCCCTTGGCCAAGGCAGGAGATTTACTGGTAGGTATTCCAGTAGTATCTCAGGGTGTTCTGGGCTACACTCCGACACGACTTGTACCGCTTTTGGGGGTCTGACTTTTACCAACCCCCTAGGCCCGACATGCGATGCTCATAGACGAACGGACCGGACTGTACGGATATTGTCACTGACAGGCTCAGTAGGGTGTCAGGATGAGTTCGCTCATCGACGTCCCTTTTGGTCAATAGCTGGTGGCCCGTTACGTATTGGCTAAGACCTATGACGTGCTAGTGGTTAAATCCACAGCCATAGTATTGACGAGTCTTTAGAGTCCACCACACATTCAGTTACTCAGCTTTTGGGCGAAACGCTGTAGAGGCCGTATGGAGATATGGCAGGGTCCGATCAGACACGTGCGGTATTGCACGGGTCAGGATCGGACGGTTTGTACTAGTGGCCGTATGGATATATGGCAGGGTTCGATCTGATACGTGCGGTATTGTACGGATCAGGATCGGACGAACATTACTAGCCGGCTTTGGTTTAAGCCGGATCCTAGTTTAGTACAGTGTAGATTTTGTCTCATTGCATTTGTATCCGGTCGGAATACAGATGCGGGTGTGTATGCACAGTATTGCGGTTTTCCTGTAATTTATTACGGGACCGGTTTTCTGGAGTTGCCAGTTTGCATTCCGTTCCGGCCGGTTTTCCTTTGTTCTTTCCCGGCCGGACTTTTCCGATGGAGGGGGTTATTTGCAATTGTGCAAATAACTTTTGTGGAGGGGGTTTCTTGCAAATGTATTCATTATGATAGGATAAGCATCTTTGCTTTTTTTCATGATGGTTCTTGCATTAATTTTGATATGAAAGGATTAGATGTTGTTATGGAGTTGATGTGAGGTTTTCCTTTTTGCAAGGGGTCACCCTCCACCTTTACCTACACTCACCTCCCTTCATGCTACATATCCCTTCCCTCCACCATTCTCAATTGTAATGGCCGGCCACAATTTTGAGGGAGTGAGAGAGAGAGTTTCATTTTGGTATGGTGGCATTATTCTTGATCTCATATCATTTCATGCTAGAAAAATGCAAGCACCATTTTTCTTATCTTGATTCCTCCATCATCTTCAAAGGCAACAAAACCCCAAATGAGACATAGCCTCTACACTACATTCTACAGCAAATCTTGGGCATGTCGACTTGCCAGCTTCATGCCCGAGTTGCCTCGGTATAGAGGCGGGAGCCCGTAAAAGATGCAGGCGATATGGTGCCCTTCCGGCGAGGAGGCGACGACCGGAGTTTCCGCGAGAGATCGGGACGACGACGAGAAGACCGGAGGACTCGGATCACTCGGTACATCTCTAATCCGTCTTGTTGTTAGCTAGATATCCCTATCTTGTTACTTTGCTAGATCAAGTTTAATGGCCCGATCCGGGGTTTAGTGCGCGGTAGTGCCGGTTTGCTAAGTTCGCAAAATTAAAGTTTATCACCGCTTCCGCATTTGGCCGTCGGATTGACGGCCGGGGCGCCGCCGTGCACTTACAGTGGTATCAGAGCCTCGCCATTAATTTCGTCTAGCTTTGTTTGATGTGTTTGCATTTCCGATCGACCAAAATTCCAAAAAACCACATTTTCCTCACATCAGTTTTCTGTCGATTTTTTTCTGGCTCTAAAAATTTTTCAGGTTGTAGAAAACTGATGTACAAGAATTTCTGGGAAAATTCGAGACATTGATCTCTCAGGTAGAGCGCGGAACCGCGGCAAAACCCCCCTTGTTGCCGCGGTTCCGCCGCAGGTTTGAAGGATCAATGGGTTGAAATTTTCCAGTGGGCTTCTGGGCTGTTTTTAGGGGTTTTGGAATATTAAAATTGGGCCCAGAATTTCTGTGAGTGCTACAGTATTGCTTGGGGGCCCACTTGTTAATTCTTGATCGATCGGATATTTTAAACACATTATTTCACAGTATTTACATTATATCTGCGACCGTGAATGTCACTTGATCGGTAAATCCTGTCTAACTGCTATAGCACGGTTAGACGGATTTGCGAACGTGACTTTCACGTTGATGTTCTGTGTTTTTGCTGTGATGTTGCGGATCGGTCGTGGGGGATAGCCTGGATGCAATGCTAGTACAGTTTTGTTGTATTATGTACATTTGATATTGCGGGGCGAGCGTCCGACATGTGGACTGCCGTCACTGCCTGTTTGTATTATTCTTTTGGGGTACGGCCAGGTTGCGGTCGATGTACCCGTTGTATGTATATTTTACTTTCTGTACTAGGATTACCCCGCGGAGGGGTGCACGGATAGCCGGGTTCTGGAGGGCAACAAGCCCGCATCTCATGGCATTGGGACGGAGGGGGCTTCACTCTAGGATTGGCGGGCTATTCGCCGCACTCGTAGGGGGTACAGTTTGACCCAGGAGGGGTGCCCAAGTTACCGGATTCCGTGAAGTGCTGGGTGGTCCATTCACGGCGCTGAAGGGGGCTGCCTCGCTTCAGGTTTTGGCGGGTAACTTGCCGCGCCCGTAGGGGTCTAGGATTTCATTGCACAGGCTATCCACACGACCAGGGGAACGTCGGTTTCAGTAGTGGCTCTGTGAAACCCGGGGATCCCAGATATCTGTATTGTTCTGTGATACTGTACATTTCTGTGATGTTGCATTTTTATCACGCCTTGAGCGAATATAATATATTGGTATATATATTAGTAGATGTTGTATATGTTTTACATCCGCGCTAGTCCAGTCCCCGCTCTGTCGTTAGTTAGCTAACCTAACGGGTAATGACGGGACCCAGTGGCGAATGCGGATGGCATATATGTACATCAGTATATTTTCGTTCTTTGTGGTGTGATCAATTGATGGGACTGCGTTGATTCGGATCAATGCAAGTTAAAACAAACCTAATCTGATGTTGTTGGAACACTTTTCAAAAAGTTGTTATTGCAAGGACGTTCACTTTTGTTTTGCATCGTGGTATTCATTTGGAATATCCTGCTCCTCAGTCGACGAGGCAAGGGCCGAGATCCCTTCACCGGGAGTGACCCCTTGGACAGAAGTTTGCGTCAGGGAATTAACTTCACTATAGCCGATTACTTTTGCTTTGCATCGTGGTATTCATTTGGAATATCCTGCACCCCATTCTACGGGGAAAGAGCCGAGATCCCTTCACCGGGAGTGACCTCTTTAGTAAAGGTTTTCGTCACTATATTTTCTAAAAAACTATCCGTTCCTTCAACGATATCAAGTTCATTACGTTAAAGGTTTTCGCCAGAAACCATTCGTAGCCCTCCATCATTTCAGTTAAATATTCGGTAGTATTCAAGCTATGTATTTTGACCTCACGCCAAGGCATAGTGTTTGGTAGTTGCCGGGTATTTATCTATTGCATAGATAGATGCGTTGGTTTGGGACAGTCGTACTGCTATTTTGGCCTACGTCAAGGGTATGTACGGGTGGGTTCAAATTAACCTGGACAATGATGGGTAGAACTTGACATGTGACTTATGATATTTTGACCTCACGCCAAGGTCATAAGTGCATGGGGTAAAAATCACATCGGGAGTTTCAAAAGAACTGAAACTTGCCAGATATGTGCATACCTTCTGGAGTGTGATACCGTGAGCGGATTCCGTCACGTTATCATGCGATGATAGTTGGATCCAGATTCCCACTGATGAGTTAGTTTACTCCTCGGGTGACCCCGACTAATTCTTCTTTCAGGTTTGGAGGAGAATTTGAGGTACAGTGGGAGGTTTCCAGATTAGATAAATTGGTAACCATTCTGATCTAGGTTAGAGTGCACGCTGAGTGTTTCTTTTCTCTCTCTCTGGCAGCGACCATTGACCCGACCCTAGACTATGACTCAGTGACCAAGTTGACCGAACCTTCTTAAAACTGGCTTTTGGACTGTTAGAGTTGCAGACCTCATTGCCACTCCTACTTTTACCCTTTTCTCCAGGACACCCCGTATTACTGCGAACGTCCACTTCCATTGGACAAAACCATCGTATGGTTAGATACGAACTCGAAGGAATTCGAGGATGGTTTCCGGTTCTGGAGAAAACGGATAAGGTTTATTCAGTTGTCTTTTCCTTTTTGCCTCCTCTCAAGTTACGAGTACTCCTTAGTCTAGGAGATAGTACACCTATTACGCAAATTGGATAGTCTTCTTCCAAACCTTAGGCTGGTGCCAAACAGTGGGGAATGAAGAAAACCAATTAGCATAACGATGGTGTGCAGAAGGTATTAAGATTAAGACAAAGCAAGGGATTAGTAAGAGGGCAAAGTAAATTGCGACTGCTATTCACGACCAAACCAAGTATTCCTTCGCCAATCCTAAATCACCTTTGTATTTCTCCAGGACACTCCGTATCACTACGAAGATCCACAGTTTATTTGGATACTCCATCGTATGGTTATATACGAACTCGAAAGGAACTTCTTCCAGTTCGGGGATGGATTCTGGTTCAGGAGAAATAGGAATAAGGTTTATTCAGGTGTCTTTTATCCTCACCTTCTCTCGCATTGCGAGTGCTCCTAGGATTAGGACAGTACACCCATTATGCTTACTGAATAGTCTTCTTCCAAACCATAGGCTGGTGCCGAACGGTAGGGAGGGAAGAAAACCATTTGGCCTAAGGGTTGTGCAGAAGGTAATGACTAAAGACATATAAAGGGATTTGGAGAGGTGGCAAAGAACTATACGGTTACAGTAGTGAATCTGGAAGAGGCATTACTAGGAATACCAGGATACCCCATCGAAACATTTCAATGTTTCAGTTCAACTGTGTACTGTTAAAAGAAAACTGATTTCCCGATTAGACACTTGCTCCAGGGTATGTATTTACCAGGTTTGATTCTCACATCTGTATGGTTTTACAGATGATGAGTGGGAGTAAGTTATTGGGAATTGGGTGATCATCCTCATTATATCGGGATTCGTTGTAATCGGTGATATTTGAGGAGATCACCTGGGCTGTTTGCCAGTCGGCAAATATTTGGTTTTGAATATCCGCTGTTGTGCACCAATTTCAAATTGATATATCTGTACGTCTATTTTCATAGAGTGAGATATACCTTTTGATATTATGTCGATGACATTTACCTATATCAGTGGATGGTTAGGTAAGGAGCATTAAACAGCGGTGTAATTCTTCTTAACCATAAGTACAGTTTTCAACCTACGACACACAGTGAAAGAATTGTCAGACTCAGCGGACTTATACAGAGTATTGTATGTTGTCCAGTGTCCATTAGGACAGAGGGGTTGGTCCTCATACTATATTCTGTTTACTTTTAACTTCTCTAGTTCTTAGACATGTGTTTCGTAGAAACACAGGGTCTAAGTTTTGAGGAGTTGTAGGTATTTGAATAGAGTAGAGAACCAAGTGTAGCAAGTATCGGGATTCTTCAAAGTGATCGAAGATGTAGATACTTGTGTTTGGTATTCAGTTGATTGTAATGATAAAGAGAAATTGCTTCTCTTTACTCATAATTGGAAGCATTCCTAAGTTGAGTAACGCTGATCGGCCTCCTTCCATTTAGTTGACATGCACTGGAGACAGCTGCATGATTTGAATCTGGTTAAATTAAATCAGTGCCTCTGGTTCTATATTGGATGTAGAACAGTTCATATCTTAACGTTGTTATGGTACGGGGAGTTGTCCGGCTTATGATTAAAACCAGACACTGGACAACTCAAGACACGTTTCTGTAATGGCTGTTTGTGGGTTGACCCAGGCTGTGACGAGGGTTGACTTTCTACCATCTGGCAGATCAATAGAAATATTGTTCTAGACTCGCCACAGTTTTATTAAAAATGGATTTTTTCAAAAACAGTAGTGGGAGTATGGTAGAACTGGAAGTGATTCCAGAACCGCAAACGATTACTGAAGATTTGATAAGGAACCTAAAGATTCAATCTGATTTGACATTCCATTGGCCACTCCGCAGATACGGTGGGTAACTTCAGGCACCCGAGAGGTACTCCGGTACCCTCAAGGACGGTGACAGGGAAGTTCTTGTTTACCCACACTTGCCATTGCTGTTGTTCCAGGCTGCGAGACCCGGTGGGAGGATGAGTATAGCGTCGTTCTAAACTAGCTTTAGAAGTGCACGTCTATATGACTCTGCCAGAGGGTTGTCGTAGTCAGTGGGAGCAGCGGAAGCATTGGTGGACATCAGGCTTATGTCTATTTATAGACTAAAGCAGATGTAGCGGAGATAGATCATCTATTTCTGATGTGACAGTCATAGGTTTGACTTCAGCAGAATAGGGGATGGATCTGTTGAGTAGGTAGTAGGGTGTGATATCCGGGTTTTGGATGACATACACAAAGTAGGAAGTGATATTCCTATACTACGATCGGTTTTACTATGGTCGTCACACAGTGGTTTCTTCACAAAGGAAATGGATTTTGTATCAGACATACTGGTTACTAGATCTATGGTTTTTAGATCTAGATTTGGGTGGTTTCACAATCAGGGTACTTTGACAGCATTCTAAGAGTATTTAGAATGGACGACTCCTGGCACGGTAGTGTACCTGCAGGTGATGGAGTCACCCTCTCTAATGGTGTCTTATAGACTAAAGTAGAGAGGGATGTGCATGATTGGCAGATCACTTGCTTAGGCAATTGAGTCAATCATGAGATGTCAAGTACCACACCAGATGTTGTTCTTGCACTAGATGCAATAAGTTGATATTGATCCAATCCTGGAGAAACAGTCGGAAGCAGTTTTAGAACATAAGTGGATGTTCTAGGGATATGATAACGACAGCCTCATTTGGGAGACAGTTATCATTCCAGGCTTCCAAGGTGACATGGACGACAAGGAGGTTGTCAGAGTTATAGTTTTCCTTCTGACGAGGGGCAGTATTCTGGACAGGTGATCCAGGCAGATACTGAGGGAGGCATGGCACAGGATACTGATTAAGTTCAGTTGACGATACAGTCTAAGAAGTTTGGATTTGGAGTTCATTTATGAGCTAGGTCCCATCAGACATCCAGACATTCTAAGACAGGTATTGCTCATTTCGGGAGATGGCATTCTCCGCGAACTTGAGATTTAGAGAGACATAGAAAGAAACATCAGAGCGGATCCACTCGCTGAGGCTATTCCTCGAACGCAAGAGTTTCGCAAACAGGCTTTATGAGACTGACTAGTAGAGGAGTTGGGTGTTCGGTATCACACGGGCTGTGAGTATGCGACATCGCAATAATTAGCCTTGAGTGCAAGTGGGAGATTGTTGGAGATAGTGCCCTCAGAGTCAATTATTGGATCACAGGCACGTGATTGCAATGATTGAGGGAGGACCTATCCCGGTACGACAGTCTTACTCGAGATGATAGTATGCTATCTGGTTTACCTTTATCATCGTGTACTGCTTCAGGTGACCTTACAGGTCGCTATTACACGTTGATAGAGCCCCTAGGATTCTTGCTTGACTGCCAGCAGTATGAGGGCGATCATATACGTGGGAGCTGGTAGTCTATAAGCATATCCTTAAAAGGTCCCTAGTCGTGGGAGTTTCGAGACAGGGAATCGATTCTCCAGAGTAGACTAGTGTATACAGTCGAGACCCCGACGAGGGGCGGTGGCCGGTCTCACAAGCCACTGGTGTCAGTTGGTTCACCTAAGATGTATACAGGTGCTCATTGGGTTATGAGTACACCGGACAGGACTCGCCGGGAACATGCTAGTTGGTCTTATACCTGACGTCAGATAGCAGTTCCCTGGTGACATGTGTACAGGTTAGTTCATCGACCTGGGGATCGTCATTTGTCTCGTGTGAGTTCCCACTGTACTTTGATTACTACCCTACCACGGCTCAAAGGAGTCGTTCAAACAGGTTTTAGTTGGGTACAGTCCCGAGCCACATGGAGGCAGTGAGCGGATCTTCGGGGGTTCGTCTCTCCCGGTATTGGGGGTGAGGTCGCGCTGTGTCTAGGAGAGCCATTACACGAAGTCCTTGGCCAAGGCAGGAGATTTACTGGTAGGTATTCCAGTAGTATCTCAGGGTGTTCTGGGATACACTCTGACACGACTTGTACCGCTTTTGGGGGTCTGACTTTTACCAACCCCCTAGGCCCGACATGCGATGTTCATAGACGAACGGACCGGACTGTACGGATATTGTCACTGACAGGCTCAGTAGGGTGTCAGGATGAGTTCGCTCATCGACGTCCCTTTTGGTCAATAGCTGGTGGCCCGTTACGTATTGGCTAATACCTCTGACGTGCTAGTGGTTAAATCCATAGCCATAGTATTGACGAGTCTTTAGAGTCCACCACACATTCAGTTACTCAGCTTTCGGGCGAAACGCTGTAGAGGCCGTATGGAGATATGGCAGGGTCCGATCAGACACGTGCGGTATTGCACGGGTCAGGATCGGACGGTTTGTACTAGTGGCCGTATGGATATATGGCATGGTTCGATCTGATACGTGCGGTATTGCACGGATCAAGATCGGACGAACATTACTAGCCGGCTTTGGTTTTAGCCGGATCCTAGTTTAGTACAGTGTAGATTTTGTCTCATTGCATTTGTATCCGGTCGGAATACAGATGCGGGTGTGTATGCACAGTATTGGGGTTTTCTTGTAATTTATTACGGGACCAGTTTTCTGGAGTTGCCAGTTTACATTCCGTTCCGGCCGGTTTTTCTTTGTTCTTTCCCGGCCGGACTTTTCCGATGGAGGGGGTTATTTGCAATTGTGCAAATAACTTTTGTGGAGGGGGTTTCTTGCAAATGTATTCATTATGATAGGATAAGCATCTTTGCTTTTTTTCATGATGGTTCTTGCATTAATTTTGATATGAAAGGATTAGATGTTGTTATGGAGTTGATGTGAGGTTTTCCTTTTTGCAAGGGGTCACCCTCCACCTTTACCTACACTCACCTCCCTTCATGCTACATATCCCTTCCCTCCACCATTCTCAATTGTAATGGCCGGCCACAATTTTGAGGGAGTGAGAGAGAGAGTTTCATTTTGGTATGGTGGCATTATTCTTGATCTCATATCATTTCATGCTAGAAAAATGCAAGCACCATTTTTCTTATCTTGATTCCTCCATCATCTTCAAAGGCAACAAAACCCCAAATGAGACATAGCCTCTACACTACATTCTACAGCAAATCTTGGGCATGTCGACTTGCCAGCTTCATGCCCGAGTTGCCTCGGTATAGAGGCGGGAGCCCGTAAAAGATGCAGGCGATGTGGTGCCCTTCCGGCGAGGAGGCGACGACCGGAGTTTCCGCGAGAGATCGGGACGACGACGAGAAGACCGGAGGACTCGGATCACTCGGTACATCTCTAATCCATCTTGTTGTTAGCTAGATATCCCTATCTTGTTACTTTGCTAGATCAAGTTTAATGGCCCGATCCGGGGTTTAGTGCACGGTGGTGCCGGTTTGCTAAGTTCGCAAAATTAAAGTTTATCACCGCTTCCGCATTTGGCCGTCGGATTGACGGCCGGGGCGCCGTCGTGCACTTACAGTGGTATCAGAGCCTCGCCATTAACTTCGTCTAGCTTTGTTTGATGTGTTTGCATTTCCGATCGACCAAAATTCCAAAAAACCACATTTTCCTCACATCAGTTTTCTGTCGATTTTTTTCTGGCTCTAAAAATTTTTCAGGTTGTAGAAAACTGATGTACAAGAAGTTCTAAGAGTTCTGGGAAAATTCGAGACATTGATCTCTCAGGTAGAGCGCGGAACCGCGGCAAAACCCCCCTTGTTGCCGCGGTTCCGCCGCAGGTTTGAGGGATCAATGGGTTGAAATTTTCCAGTGGGCTTCTGGGCTGTTTTTAGGGGTTTTGGAATATTAAAATTGGGCCCAGAATTTCTGTGAGTGCTACAGTATTTCTTGGGGGCCCACTTGTTAATTCTTGATCGATCGGATATTTTAAATACATTATTTCACAGTATTTACATTATATCTGCGACCGTGAATGTCACTTGATCGGTAAATCCTGTCTAACTGCTATAGCACGGTTAGACGGATTTGCGAACGTGACTTTCACGTTGATGTTCTGTGTTTTTGCTGTGATGTTGCGGATCGGTCGTGGGGGATAGCCTGGATGCAATGCTAGTACAGTTTTGTTGTATTATGTACATTTGATATTGCGGGGCGAGCGTCCGACATGTGGACTGCCGTCACTGCCTGTTTGTATTATTCTTTTGGGGCACGGCCAGGTTGCGGTCGATGTACCCGTTGTATGTATATTTTACTTTCTGTACTAGGATTACCCCGCGGAGGGGTGCACGGATAGCCGGGTTCTGGAGGGCAACAAGCCCGCATCTCATGGCATTGGGACGGAGGGGGCTTCACTCTAGAATTGGCGGGCTATTCGCCGCACTCGTTGGGGGTACAGTTTGACCCAGGAGGGGTGCCCAAGTTACCGGATTCCGTGAAGTGCTGGGTGGTCCATTCACGGCGCTGAAGGGGGCTGCCTCGCTTCAGGTTTTGGCGGGTAACTTGCCGCGCCCGTAGGGGTCTAGGATTTCATTTTACAGGCTATCCACACGACCAGGGGAACGTCGGGTTTCAGTAGTGGCTCTGTGAAACCCGGGGATCCCAGATATCTGTATTGTTCTGTGATACTGTACATTTCTGTGATGTTGCATTTTTATCACGCCTTGAGCGAATATAATATATTGGTATATATATTATTAGATGTTGTATATGTTTTATATCCGCGCTAGTCCAGTCCCCGCTCTGTCGTTAGTTAGCTAACCTAACGGGTAATGACGGGACCCAGTGGCGAATGCGGATGGCATATACGTACATCAGTATATTTTCGTTCTTTGTGGTGTGATCAATTGATGGGACTGCGTTGATTCGGATCAATGCAAGTTAAAACAAACCTAATCTGATGTTGTTGGAACACTTTTCAAAAAGTTGTTATTGCAAGGACGTTCACTTTTGTTTTGCATCGTGGTATTCATTTGGAATATCCTGCTCCTCAGTCGACGAGGCAAGGGCCGAGATCCCTTCACCGGGAGTGACCCCTTGGACAGAAGTTTGCGTCAGGGCATTAACTTCACTATAGCCGATTACTTTTTCTTTGCATCGTGGTATTCATTTGGAATATCCTGCACCCCATTCTACGGGGAAAGAGCCGAGATCCCTTCACCGGGAGTGACCTCTTTAGTAAAGGTTTTCGTCACTATATTTTCTAAAAAGCTATCCGTTCCTTCAACGATATCAAGTTCATTACGTTAAAGGTTTTTGCCAGAAACAATTCGTAGCCCTCCATCATTTCAGTTAAATATTCGGTAGTATTCAAGCTATGTATTTTGACCTCACGCCAAGGCATAGTGTTTGGTAGTTGCCGGGTATTTATCTGTTGCATAGATAGATGCGTTGGTTTGGGACAGTCGTACTGCTATTTTGGCCTACGTCAAGGGTATGTACGGGTGGGTTCAAATTAACCTGGACAATGATGGGTAGAACTTGACATGTGACTTATGATATTTTGACCTCACGCCAAGGTCATAAGAGCATGGAGTAAAAATCACATCGGGAGTTTCAAAAGAACTGAAACTTGCCAGATATGTGCATACCTTCTGGAGTGTGATACCGTGAGCGGATTCCGTCACGTTATCATGCGATGATAGTTGGATCCCGATTCCCACTGATGAGTTAGTTTACTCCTCGGGTGACCCCGACTAATTCTTCTTTCAGGTTTGGAGGAGAATTTGAGGTACAGTGGGAGGTTTCCAGATTAGATAAATTGGTAACCATTCTGATCTAGGTTAGAGTGCACGCTGAGTGTTTCTTTTCTCTCTCTCTGGCAGCGACCATTGACCCGACCCTAGACTATGACTCAGTGACCAAGTTGACCGAACCTTCTTAACACTGGCTTTTGGACTGTCAGAGTTGCAGACCTCATTGCCACTCCTACTTTTACCCTTTTCTCCAGGACACCCCATATTACTGCGAACGTCCACTTCCATTGGACAAAACCATCGTATGGTTAGATACGAACTCGAAGGAATTCGAGGATGGTTTCCGGTTCTGGAGAAAACGGATAAGGTTTATTCAGTTGTCTTTTCCTTTTTGCTTCCTCTCAAGTTACGAGTACTCCTTAGTCTAGGAGATAGTACACCTATTACGCAAATTGGATAGTCTTCTTCCAAACCTTAGGCTGGTGCCAAACGGTGGGGAATGAAGAAAACCAATTAGCATAACGATGGTGTGCAGAAGGTATTAAGATTAAGACAAAGCAAGGGATTAGTAAGAGGGCAAAGTAAATTGCGACTGCTATTCACGACCAAACCAAGTATTCCTTCGCCAATCCTAAATCACCTTTGTATTTCTCCAGGACACTCCGTATCACTACGAAGATCCATAGTTTATTTGGATACTCCATCATATGGTTATATACGAACTCGAAAGGAACTTCTTCCAGTTCGGGGATGGATTCTGGTTCAGGAGAAATAGGAATAAGGTTTATTCAGGTGTCTTTTATCCTCACCTTCTCTCTCATTGCGAGTGCTCCTAGGATTAGGACAGTACACCCATTATGCTTACTGAATAGTCTTCTTCCAAACCATAGGCTGGTGCCGAACGGTAGGGAGGGAAGAAAACCATTTGGCCTAAGAGGTGTGCAGAAGGTAATGACTAAAGACATATAAAGGGATTTGGAGAGGTGGCAAAGAACTATACGGTTACACTAGTGAATCTGGAAGAGGCATTACTAGGAATACCAGGATACCCCATCGAAACATTTCAATGTTTCAGTTCAACTGTGTACTGTTAAAAGAAAACTGATTTCCCGATTAGACACTTGCTCCAGGGTATGTATTTACCAGGTTTGATTCTCACATCTGTATGGTTTTACAGATGATGAGTGGGAGTAAGTTATTGGGAATTGGGTGATCATCCTCATTATATCGGGATTCGTTGTAATCGGTGATATTTGAGGAGATCACCAGGGCTGTTTGCCGGTCGGCAAATATTTGGTTTTGAATATCCGCTGTTGTGCACCAATTTCAAATTGATATATCTGTACGTCTATTTTCATAGAGTGAGATATACCTTTTGATATTATGTCGATGACATTTACCTATATCAGTGGATGGTTAGGTAAGAAGCATTAAACAGCGGTGTAATTCTTCTTAACCATAAGTACAGTTTTCAACCTACGACACACAGTGAAAGAATTGTCAGACTCAGCGGACTTATACAGAGTATTGTATGTTGTCCAGTGTCCATTAGGACAGAGGGGTTGGTCTTCATACTATATTCTGTTTACTTTTAACTTCTCTAGTTCTTAGACATGTGTTTCGTAGAAACACAGGGTCTAAGTTTTGAGGAGTTATAGGTATTTGAATAGAGTAGAGAACCAAGTGTAGCAAGTATCGGGATTCTTCAAAGTGATCGAAGATGTAGATACTTGTGTTTGGTATTCAGTTGATAGTATTGATAAAGAGAAATTGCTTCTCTTTCAGGTTACTCATAATTGGAAGCATTCCTAAGTTGAGTAACGCTGATCGGCCTCCTTCCATTTAGTTGACATGCACTGGAGACAGCTGCATGATTTGAATCTGGTTAAATTAAATCAGTGCCTCTGGTTCTATATTGGATGTAGAACAGTTCATATCTTAACGTTGTTATGGTACGGGGAGTTGTCCGGCTTATGATTAAAACCAGACACTGGACAACTCTAGGCACGTTTCTGTAATGGCTGTTTGTGGGTTGACCCAGGCTATGACGAGGGTTGACTTTCTACCATCTGGCAGATCAATAGAAATATTGTTCTAGACTCGCCACAGTTTTATTAAAAATGGATTTTTTCAAAAACAGTAGTGGGAGTATGGTAGAACTGGAAGTGATTCCAGAACCGCAAACGATTACTGAAGATTTGATAAGGAACCTAAAGATTCAATCTGATTTGACATTCCATTGGCCACTCCGCAGATACGGTGGGTAACTTCAGGCACCCGAGAGGTACTCCGGTACCCTCAAGGACGGTGACAGGGAAGTTCTTGTTTACCCACACTTGCCATTGCTGTTGTTCCAGGCTGCGAGACCCGGTGGGAGGATGAGTATAGCGTCGTTGTAAACTAGCTTTAGAAGTGCACGTCTATATGACTCTGCCAGAGGGTTGTCGTAGTCAGTGGGAGCAGCGGAAGCATTGGTGGACATCAGGCTTATGTCTATTTATAGACTAAAGCAGATGTAGCGGAGATAGATCATCTATTTCTGATGTGACAGTCATAGGTTTGACTTCAGCAGAATAGGGGATGGATCTGTTGAGTAGGTAGTAGGGTGTGATATCCGGGTTTTGGATGACATACACAAAGTAGGAAGTGATATTCCTATACTACGATCGGTTTTACTTTGGTCGTCACACAGTGGTTTCTTCACAAAGGAAATGGATTTTGTATCAGACATACTGGTTACTAGATCTATGGTTTTTAGATCTAGATTTGGGTGGTTTCCCAATCAGGGTACTTTGACAGCATTCTAAGAGTATTTAGAATGGACAACTCCTGGCACGGTAGTGTACCTGCAGGTGATGGAGTCACCCTCTCTAATGGTGTCTTATAGACTAAAGTAGAGAGGGATGTGCATGATTGGCAGATCACTTGCTTAGGCAATTGAGTCAATCATGAGATGTCAAGTACCACACCAGATGTTGTTCTTGCACTAGATGCAATAAGTTGATATTGATCCAATCCTGGAGAAACAGTCGGAAGCAGTTTTAGAACATAAGTGGATGTTCTAGGGATATGATAACGACAGCCTCATTTGGGAGACAGTTATCATTCCAGGCTTCCAAGGTGACATGGACGACAAGGAGGTTGTCAGAGTTATAGTTTTCCTTCTGACGAGGGGCAGTATTCTGGAAAGGTGATCCAGGCAGATACTGAGGGAGGCATGGCACAGGATACTGATTAAGTTCAGTTGACGATACAGTCTAAGAAGTTTGGATTTGGAGTTCATTTATGAGCTAGGTCCCATCAGACATCCAGACATTCTAAAACAGGTATTGCTCATTTCGGGAGATGGCATTCTCCGCGAACTTGAGATTTAGAGAGACATAGAAAGAAACATCAGAGCGGATCCACTCGCTGAGGCTATTCCTCGAACGCAAGAGTTTCGCAAACAGGCTTTATGAGACTGACTAGTAGAGGAGTTGGGTGTTCGGTATCACACGGGCTGTGAGTATGCGACATCGCAATAATTAGCCTTGAGTGCAAGTGGGAGATTGTTGGAGATAGTGCCCTCAGAGTCAATTATTGGATCACAGGCACGTGATTGCAATGATTGAGGGAGGACCTATCCCGGTACGACAGTCTTACTCGAGATGATAGTATGCTATCTGGTTTACCTTTATCATCGTGTACTGCTTCAGGTGACCTTACAGGTCGCTATTACACGTTGATAGAGCCCCTAGGATTCTTGCTTGACTGCCAGCAGTATGAGGGCGATCATATACGTGGGAGCTGGTAGTCTATAAGCATATCCTTAAAAGGTCCCTAGTCGTGGGAGTTTCGAGACAGGGCATCGATTCTCCAGAGTAGACTAGTGTATACAGTCGAGACCCCGACGAGGGGCGGTGGCCCGTCTCACAAGCCACTGGTGTCAGTTGGTTCACCTAAGATGTATACAGGTGCTCATTGGGTTATGAGTACACCGGACAGGACTCGCCGGGAACATGCTAGTTGGTCTTATACCTGACGTCAGATAGCAGTTCCCTGGTGACATGTGTACAGGTTAGTTCATCGACCTGGGGATCGTCATTTGTCTCGTGTGAGTTCCTACTGTACTTTGATTACTACCCTACCACGGCTCAAAGGAGTCGTGCAAACAGGTTTTAGTTGGGTACAGTCCCGAGCCACATGGAGGCAGTGAGCGGATCTTCGGGGGTTCGTCTCTCCCGGTATTGGGGGTGAGGTCGCGCTGTGTCTAGGAGAGCCATTACACGAAGTCCTTGGCCAAGGCAGGAGATTTACTGGTAGGTATTCCAGTAGTATCTCAGGGTGTTCTGGGCTACACTCCGACACGACTTGTACCGCTTTTGGGGGTTTGACTTTTACCAACCCCCTAGGCCCGACATGCGATGCTCATAGACGAACGGACCGGACTGTACGGATATTGTCACTGACAGGCTCAGTAGGGTGTCAGGATGAGTTCGCTCATCGACGTCCCTTTTGGTCAATAGCTGGTGGCCCGTTACGTATTGGCTAATACCTCTGACGTGCTAGTGGTTAAATCCACAGCCATAGTATTGACGAGTCTTTAGAGTCCACCACACATTCAGTTACTCAGCTTTCGGACGAAACGCTGTAGAGGCCGTATGGAGATATGGCAGGGTCCGATCAGACACGTGTGGTATTGCACGGGTCAGGATCGGACGGTTTGTACTAGTGGCCGTATGGATATATGGCAGGGTTCGATCTGATACGTGCGGTATTGCACGGATCAAGATCGGACGAACATTACTAGCCGGCTTTGGTTTAAGCCGGATCCTAGTTTAGTACAGTGTAGATTTTGTCTCATTGCATTTGTTTCCGGTCGGAATACAGATGCGGGTGTGTATACACAGTATTGGGGTTTTCCTGTAATTTATTACGGGACCAGTTTTCTGGAGTTGCCAGTTTGCATTCCGTTCCGGCCGGTTTTCCTTTGTTCTTTCCCGGCCGGACTTTACCGATGGAGGGGGTTATTTGCAATTGTGCAAATAACTTTTGTGGAGGGGGTTTCTTGCAAATGTATTCATTATGATAGGATAAGCATCTTTGCTTTTTTTCATGATGGTTCTTGCATTAATTTTGATATGAAAGGATTAGATGTTGTTATGGAGTTGATGTGAGGTTTTCCTTTTTGCAAGGGTTCACCCTCCACCTTTACCTACACTCACCTCCCTTTATGCTACATATCCCTTCCCTCCACCATTCTCAATTGTAATGGCCGGCCACAATTTTGAGGGAGTGAGAGAGAGAGTTTCATTTTGGTATGGTGGCATTATTCTTGATCTCATATCATTTCATGCTACAAAAATGCAAGCACCATTTTTCTTATCTTGATTCCTCCATCATCTTCAAAGGAAACAAAACCCCAAATGAGACATAGCCTCTACACTACATTCTACAGCAAATCTTGGGCATGTCGACTTGCCAGCTTCATGCCCGAGTTGCCTCGGTATAGAGGCGGGAGCCTGTAAAAGATGCAGGCGATGTGGTGCCCTTCCGGCGAGGAGGCGACGACCGGAGTTTCCGCGAGAGATCGGGACGACGACGAGAAGACCGGAGGACTCGGATCACTCGGTACATCTCTAATCCGTCTTGTTGTTAGCTAGATATCCCTATCTTGTTACTTTGCTAGATCAAGTTTAATGGCCCGATCCGGGGTTTAGTTCACGGTGGTGCCGGTTTGCTAAGTTCGCAAAATTAAAGTTTATCACCGCTTCCGCATTTGGCCGTCGGATTGACGGCCGGGGCGCCGCCGTGCACTTACAGTGCCATTAGTTACCTAACCTAACGGTGCACGAGGGGACATCGAGGCGAATGCGGATGGCATAAGTGTACGTCGTATTTATCTGTGATGTTTAGGTACTTAAATGATGGGACTTCATTAATATGATTAATGAAAGAAAAGAAACCTAAAAGATGTTGTGGAATCGAATTTTCAAAAACAGGTAGCTACAGTTCTTGCTTTGCATCGCGGTGTTCCTTGTAGAACATCATGCACCTTATTCGATGAGGAAAGGGCCGAGATCCCTTCACCGGGAGTGACCCCTTTAGCAATGACTAGCAGATGCTACAACCCTCGGTTTGTCTTTTGATTGCTTCTATAGTTCTTGCTTTGCACAGTGATATATATGATATATCCTGCACCTCATTCGACGAGGAAAGGGCCGACGATCCCTTCACCGGGAGTGACCCCTTTAGCAAAACCAGAAAAGCCTAAAAAACACTCCATTTTAAAATCATTTGATTCTACAACGATATCAAGTTCATTACGCAATAGGTTTTCAGAAAAACCTGTCGTAGCCCTCCGTCATTTCGGATAAGTCCTACTTAGTATTCGAGCTACGTTTGTTGACCTCCGTCAAGGCGTAGTGTGCGGTAGCTAACTATTATTTATCTGCTTATGCATATGATGCAGATTGGATTAGGGTAGTCGTGCGACCTTGTTAACCTCCGTTAAGGGTCGTGCAGGTGGGTTTGATTCAATCAAGAAATGACGGGTTGAACTTGACTAGTAGCCTATGGTTTGTTGACCTCCGTCAAGGTCATAGGGTGCTAGGGGCAAAATTATCGGGAATTTCAAGTGTTGAAATTTGCAATGAGATTGCATACCTTCTATGAGATAGTTGGATCCCGATACCCACTGCGAGTAATTGTTACTCCTGGCAGAGTTTTACACATTACAATTAGCCGATCAAGTAGGTGTCTAGAAAGGTGTCAACGAGGTTACGCTTCTGGGAAAACGAGGTTTACATTAATTAGGTTTGTGCGAAAGCACGGGGGACCTCCCTCAAAGTACCAACACTGGCCTGGCTGAAAGATTGGCGTGTAATTAATCCCAGCTAGTCTTTCCTTTTAAGGTTTGAAGGAAGATTTGATAAAAACAGTTGGAGCCATCCTGATTAGATAAAAATAATAACCAATCTATTCTTGCAAGAGCGCACGCAGAGTGTTTTCTTCTCTCTTTCTCCAGGTAGCGACCATATCACGCCTTAATCAAGATAATAATACGGATGTATTGACCGAACCCGCTTGTTATACTGAGCTGGGGAACGTTGGTCCCGCTCCAACTTATAACTGTTATAAGACAGAGCAGGAAATTGGGGAATACCAGATTTCCCGTGCCGCCCAAACGAAGAAAGTGCATGCTGATGCATCATCTTCGGGTGTGTTCATTACAGAGAACTGTTTCTCAGTATCCTTTACGTCCTGGGTATGTGATACCGGATCAGGATCCCGTATATGTAATCTGTTACATGGGCTACAGATAGGTAGAGAACTGAGGACGGGTGATAAGTTTCATGAGGCAGAAAACGGTGCAAGTGTTGCAGCCAAGTCTGTTGGTCACTGTCACCCTGTATTACTAGAATACATTGATTCTGAACGAATGTTATTAGATACCGAACCTGATATACAACATCATATCAGTCTCTTTATTAGTAAAGAAAGGATATAATTTTGTATTGTTTGATAATGTTTTGAACATTTCCTATATCAAAAGTTGATCGGTTCAGGCACGTTATCTAAAAGCATTGACATTCTAAATCAAACTACAGTTCTTAGTATACAGAACACACACAAGAGGAAGAGTTCAGAAATGAACGAATCCTACTTGAGGAATTGCAGACTAGGTCATATCAATGTGACCCGACTAGCTTAAGTTACATTTTAGATGCATATTTAAATCAGTTTGAATTTACATCTTGTGAAACTTGCCAGTCATGTCACAAAGATAAGATGACCATAGCTCTGTTGATTGGAAACAGAGAAAGAGTTAGTAAACTTTTGGGATTGATACATGCTGATGTATAAAGGTCCCCTGTCTATACATGCCAAGACCGGTTCTTTGTACTTCATTACATTCTCTGATGATCTCTCAAGATTCAGTCATATATTCCTGTTGAAACATAAGTCCGAAGCTTTTGAAATATTCACAGATATAAGTTAGAAGTAGAGAACCAAAAATTACGGGTATAAGTATTATGTCCTATGATGAGATCAAGGAGGAGAATACCTGAGCATAGAATTCCTGGACTATTATAAAGGAGAATGAGATTCGCTCTCAGCATTACTCCTCCGTATACACCACAGCACTTCGGTGTATCGGGGCGGAGCAATAGCACCCTATGTGATATGGTGTGCTCTATGATGAGTACTACTGAGTTTCCTATTTCCATTTGGGAGTTATGCGCTTGAGAAGCTGCATACCTATTGAATAGGGTTCAAATAAAATCAGTTGCCTACCACTTCATATGTGATATGGAAAGGGAAGAGCCCATATCTTAAGTTTGTTAAGATTTGGGGTTGTCCGGCCTGTCTAAAAGCAAAATCCGGACAAGCTCGAGGGAAGGTCTGTTATGTAGAACTGGAAAGATTCCAGCTATACAAACTACAGCAGATGGTTTGGTAGAACCGAAGGATTCAATAGTAACCAACGAAGCTCAGCCTCTCCGCCGATCTAGCAGGGTTCCTCACCCACCTGAGAGATACTTCGTTCTCTCTATGACAGTGGAAGCGAGAATTGCATCATGAGATGATGACCCAACTAGTTTCGAGCTGGCCATCAGGAGTGGGACTCTGTAAGAATGGCTGGATGTTTTGTGATCTGAGATGGAATCCTTGTACACCAACAAAGTATGGACTTTGGTTGCTTTATCTGAACGGTTAAATCCCCATCAGAAGCAAGTATATCTTGAGAAGATTACTTGGTGTACATGGAAAAGTTGAGACTTTCAAAGCTAGACTTGTTAAAGGTTTGCATCATAGACCAGTTGTGGCTAATGATGAAACCTTTTCTGGGGTCTATGCTTAAGTCCATCCAGATCCTACTTGCCACGGCTACATACGATGACTACGATATCTGGCGGTTGGGTGTCATGACTGCTTTTCTAAATGATATTTTAGAAAAGAGCGTCTATAAGTACACTGCCAGAAAGCTTCGTAGACAGTGGGAGCAGCGGAAACGTGTGCAAGATGTTTTATGTGATAAAGTAGGCATCACGGAGTTGGAACGTCTGTTTTGATGAGTTAGTCAAAGAGTTTAACTTCATCAAAATGGTAGATGAAACTTGTATATACAAAATGGTAGTAGAGAGTATGGTGGTGATCCTCGTAGAGTACGTGGATGACATACTCTTGATAGGGAAGGAGTTTCCAATGCTACACTCAGTCAATCTCCGCTTATCACAAGGATTCTCCATACAGGATCAAAATGATACCTCCTAAATCCTGGGTTTTGGATCTATGAGATAGATCTAATTGGATGTTAGGATACTCATTGGTTGTAGTGAGATGGTGTCAATCGATCCTGGGGAGAATCACTGGAAAGGTTCCAGAGTGATAAAGGCAACAGAATGTCAGTCACAGGCATTGTCTTTACCCTCAGTAAAGGGACGGTATGTTGAAAGAGTTCCAAGCTAGATACCGTGGTATACTAGACGATAAAGGCTGGATACATCGCTACTTAAGATGCCACCAAAGAGGAAGTCTGGGTGTATATTAGTTCATGAGATGAACTTCGTTCCTACCATTGTGAGACAATGGAGTTGTGGCTTATGCCTAGGAACACCCGTCCCATCAGTGATCCAGACATAATCTGAGGCAGTGTCACCTGATCATGGAGATGGTTGATCTCCAAGGGATCGAGGTTATGAGAGTAGACTCAGAGGACAACACGGCGGATCCACTCACAAAGGCCTTTTTCCCAGAGAGAGACTTTTATGGGATGGTTGAGTATGAGATACTGCAACCACTGCTATCAGATAGCCCTAGTGCAAGTGGGAGATTGTTAGTTATATGTATGCCCTAGAGGCCATTACTATACATAGGATGTATATTGTAGTGGATGCTTGGATATATATAGGGAGGACTTTCTTGCTCGACATGATAGTATGCTATCTGGTTGCTCTTTACCTTAACGTGTACACTGATTGTCTCTCTGTTATATGTTGGTAAAGCCCTTAGGATGTGTACTTGACTGCCTGGACTATGATGTGGATCATACTAGTGGGGACATGGTAGTCCATAAGTACATCCTTCAAGGTCCCTAGTCGGGGGTGTATCGAGACAGGGCATCAATGCACCAGAGTAGACTAGCGTATACGCATCTTGACCCATATGATGGACGATGGATGATCCCATATCCATTGGTGTTTGACATCAGAGATGATATACGGGTGCTCAGTGGAGACTGGGTACACTGGACGGACTCGCCGAGAACTCCCAGATGGTATTATATCTTACGTCAGATGGCAGTTCTCTGGTGACACTGGTACAGGTTAGTCTGTAGACCCGAGATCGTCATAGAGTGTTGTGTGATTCCCACTGTGCTTTGATTTCCACCTTACCACATCCAAGAGGGCGTGCAAAACGGTGGTTTTTGGGTACAGTCCCGAATCACATGGAGGCAATGAGCGATAGGAGGGGATTCGTCTCTCCCGGTATAGGGAGTTGATGTTGCGCTGTGTTCGATTGGCTATAACCGGAAATCCCTGGCCAGGGTTACTGAGATTTACTGGTAAGTGTTATCAATTGTTTTTCGAACTGTTATAGACCTCATATCGACATGACTTATCGAGCTATTGGGGTCTGACGTTTACCACCCCTAGGCGAGATATGCGACATATCAGACGACGAGACCGAACTGTACGGTAAGTGTTACTGGTTGGATTCACAGGAGTGTGAGCGAGCTTGCTCGTTGATCTTCTGATCGCTCAATACCCAGGTGGCCGTTACGTTTAGCAGACCACTTGCGGCTTGTGGGTGTTTGATATGATCATCACCTGCTGCCAGCGTATTGATGAGTCTTTAGAGTCCTACACAGAGGTTTCCTGGCTCAAACGAAACGAAATAGGAGCGCATATCAGATATGTGCGGGACCGAGAATAATACCAGTATGTGATACTGAATTCTATTCTCGCGATCTGTATCATTGGACAATTATATGAGATATAGCCGGGTTACCGAATCAAGTGTTGATTCGATACATTGATACACTTGATATTAGTCGGTTATATGCAGTGTGACCGGATCATTAAATCAAGTGTTGATTTAATGATTTAATATATAATTATATATTTGATATATTACTTTACATTAACTAGTATTTGTTCACTTAAGATTGATTTTCTCACTTGATTGTGCACATTGTATATATGATATATGTTTGTGCACTAGTTTGTATCATGTTTGATGATACATGCAAACTTGGGTGTGTATGCTTTAAACCATAGTTTTGGTTAATGGTTTAGTTTTTATTTATTTATTTATTTAATTTGGCAAAAACCAAAATGGTGGCTTTATTTGTTTTCTTTCTTGAAGCTTCATGAAGTTTCTTTTAAGCATCTTTGAAAAATCAAACCATTTTGTTTTATGCCTTGACCTAACCATCAACCTAAACCCTAGTTTATTCTCTACACAAGTTAACTCATCCATGGTTGCTAAATGATAGACTTCACTTGATTTTTATTTCGATTATTCATTATTCATTCTTTTCTTTCTTCTTCATCTTCTTCATGAAGTGAAGAAAGTTTGCTAGAAAATTTCAAGTGTTGAAATCAAGTGAGAAATCCAAATCCAAAGTTAACCCACTTCCTATTTCTTCATCCTCTACCACTTACCATGTTGTATAGGGTGTTTTCTTCACAAGGTTCATGACCAAGTGAAGATGGAGCTTGAGTTAGAATCGCCTCGACGTAGATCATCTTCGGCATCGAAGTCAACGACCTAGCCCGATTATTTCTCCGACGAAACCATCACTAGAGTCCGGGATTCCGATGATCGCAGCGGAGGGACGTCAACACGGAGCTAAAGAAGTGGTGGAGTGGATCTACAAAGGTTGTAGTCCCTTTCACTTAGCAATAAAGTTGTTTACTTGCATGTTTTTCGCCTTACCTCTAGTTAACGATCTAGCATTAGGGTTTCTCGGCACATGTAAAATTTGATTTTGGCATGGTTGATGCCTTGTGGAACCTCTTGAGTGTGCCTAGGAACCCTACACTATTAGCGTGCAATAGCGACCTGTAAGGTCACCTAAAGCAGTACACGATGATAAAGACAAACCATGGTAGCATACTATTCTCTATCAACGTGCAATAGTGAACTACAATGTCACCTAAAGCATGTACACGATGATAAAGACAAACCAGATAGTATACAATCATCTTGAGTAAGATTGTCCTACCGGTATAGGTCCTTCTTCAATCATTACAATCACGTGCCTGTGATCCAATAATTGACTTTGAGGGCACTATATCCAACAATCTCCCACTTGCACTCAAGGCTAATTATTGCGATGTCGCATACTCACAACCCGTGTGATACCGAACACCCAACTCCCAACTCCTCTACTAATCAGTCTCACAAAGCCCGTTTGCGAAACTATTGCGTTCGAGGAATAGCCTCAGTTAGTGGATCCGCCCTGATGTTTCTTTCTATGTCTCTCTTTATCTCAAGTTCGCGGAGAAAGTCATCTTTCGAAATGAGCAATACATGTCTTAGAATATGTCTGGATATCTGATGGGACCTAGTTCATAAATGAACTCCAAATCCAAACTTCTTAGACTATATCGTCAACTGAACTTAATCAGTATCCTGCGCCCTGCCTCCCTCAGTATCCTCTTGGACCACCTGTCCAAAATACTACCCCTCGTCGGAGAGAAAACTATAACTCTTACAGCCATTCTGTCATCCCGGTCACCTTGGAAGCCTGGAATGATAACCTTATCCCGAAGGAGGCTGTCGTTATCATATCCCCAGAACATCAACTTATGTTCTAAAACTACTTCCGATCATTTCTCCAGGATTGGATTAATATCAATTTAATGCATCTCGTGCAAAAACAATGTCTGGTGTGGTACTTGACATCTCATGATCAACTCAATTGCCTAAGCAAGTGATCTGCCAATCATGCATATCCCTCTCCCCTTTAGTCTGTAAGACACCTTTAGAAAGGGTGACTCCATCACCTGAAGGTACACCACCGTGCCTGGTGTCGTCCATTCTAAAATACCTGTAGAATGCTGTCTAAGTACCAAGATTGGGAAACTACCCAAATCTAGATCTAAAACCATAGATCTAGTAACCAGAATGTCTGATATAATATCCATGTCCTATGTGGAGAAACCACTGTGTGACAACCAAAGTATAACCGATCATAGTATAGGAATTTCACTTCCTACTCTGTGTATGTCATCCAAATACCAGGACATTACACCCTACAACGTTCTTAACAGATCCATCCCCTATTCTGATGAAGTCAAACCTATGACTGTCACATCAGAAATAGATGATCTATCTCCACTATATCTGCTTTAGTCTATAAATAGACATAAGCCACTTGTCCACTATGCTTCCGCTGCTCCCACTGACTACGACAACCCTCTGGCAGAGTCATATACACGTACACTTCTAAAGCTAGAACGACGCTATACTCATCCTCCTGCCGGGTCTCACAGTCTGGAACAACAGCAATGTCAAGGCTGGGTAAACAAGAACCTCCCTGTCACCGTCTTTGAGCATACCAAAATACCTCTCGAGTGCTTGAGGTTACCCACCATATCTGCGGAGTGGCCAATGGAATGTCAATCCAGATTGAATCTATAGGTCCTATTAAATTTTCAGTAATCGTTTGCGGTTGTGGAATCACTTCCAGTTCTCCCATACTCCCACTACTGTTATTCTGAAAAAATCCATTTTACTACAACTGTGGCGAGTTAAGAACAATATCACTATTGATCTTCCAGATGGTAGAAAGTCAACCCTCTTCATAGCCCGGGTCAACCCACAAACAGCCATTACAGAAACGTGCCTTGAGTTATCCAGAGTCTGGTTTTAAGCATAAGCCGGAAAACTCCCCGTACCTTAACAATGTTAAGATATAAACTATTCTATATCCAATATAGAAACAGAGCCACTGATTTAATTGGAACCAAATTCAAATCATGCAGCTGTCTCCAGTGCATGTCAACTAAATGGAGAGAGGCCAATCAGCATTACTCAACTTAGGAGTGCTTCCAATTATGAGTAACCTGAAAGAGAAGCAAGTTCTCTTATTCATTACTGTTAACTGAATACCATACACAAGTATCTACATCTTCGCTCACCTTAAAAAATCCCGATACTTGCAACGCCTAGTTCTTTACTTTATTCTTATACCTATAACTTCTCAAAACTTAGACCTTGTATTTCTACGAAATACATATCTAAGAACTAGAGAAGTCATAAGAAAACAGAATATAGTACGAGTACCAACCTCTCTGTCCTCATGGACACTGGACAACATACAATACTCTGTATAAGCCCCTTGAGTCTAATAACTCATTCCCTGTGTGTCGTAGGTTGAAAACTGTGCTTATGGTTAAGAAGAATTGCACCGCTGTTTAGTGCTCCTTACCTAACCATCTACTGATATAGGTAAATGTCATAGACATAATTTCAAAAAGTTATATCACAGTTTATAAAAGTAAACGTACAGATATATCAATTTGAAATTGGTACACAACAACGGATATTCAAAACCAAATATTTGTCGTCCGGCAAATAACCCAGGTGATTTCCTCAAATATCACCAATTACAACGAATACCGATATAATGAGGATGATCACCCAATTCCCAATAACTTACTCCCACTCATCATCTGTAAAACCATATAGATGTGAGAATCACACCTGGTAAATACATACCCTAGAGCAAGTGTCTAATTGGGAAATCAGTTTTCTTTTAACAATACACAGTGAAACTGAAACATATAAATGTTTTGGAGGGGTATCCGGGTATTCCTAGTAATGCCTCTTCCATTATCAGATTCACAACTGTAACCGTATATTTCTTCGTCATCTCTCCAAATCCCTTTATATGTCTTTAGTCATTACCTTCTACATACCCCTTTAGGCTAAATGGTTTTCTTCCTTCCCTACCGTTCGGCACCAGCCTATGGTTTGGAAGAAGACTACCCAATAAGTATAATGGGTGTACTCTCCTAATCCTAGAAGTACTCGTAACCTGAGAGAAGGTGAAAATAAAAGACAACCGAATAAACCTTATTCCTATTTCTCCTGAACCAGAATCCATCCCCGAACTGGAACAAGTTCCTTTCGAGTTCATATATAACCATACAATGGAGTATCCAAATAACTGTGGATCTTCGTAGTGATATGGAGTGTCCCGGAGAAATACAAAGGTGAAATAGGAGTAGCGATGAAATACTTGGTTTGGTCGTGAATAGCAGTCGCAGTTTACTTTGCCCTCTTACTAATCTCTTTATTTGTCTTTACTTAATACCTTCTGTACACCTTTTAGGCAAATCAGCTTTCTTCATTCCCTACCGTTCGGCACCAGCCTAAGGTTTGGAAGAAGACTATCCAATAAGCATAACAGGTGTACTATCCCCTAATCCAAGGAGCACTCGCAACCTGAGAGAAGGTAAAAGGAAAAGAAAACTGAATCGTCCTATTCGTTTTCTCCAGAACCGGAAACCATCCTCGAATTTGGAACAAGTTCCTTCGAGTTCGTATATAACCATACGATGGTTTTATCCAATGGAAGTGGACGTTTGTAGTAATACGGGGTGTTCTGGAGAAAAGGGTAAAAGTAGGAGTGGTAATGAGGTTTGCAACTCTGAAAATCCAAAAGCCAGTGTTATAAGAAGGTTCGGTTAATCTTGGTCATTGAGTCATAGTCAAGGGTCGGTCCATGGTCGCTGCCAGAGAGAGAGAGAAAAGAAACACTCAGCGTGCACTCTAACATAGATCAAAATGGTTATCACTTTATCTATTCAGGAAACCTCCCACTGTATTCTCAAATTCTCCTCCAAACCTGAAAGAAGAATTAGTCGGGATCACCTGAGGAGTAAACCAACTCATCAGTGGGAATCGGGATCCAACTATCATCGCATGATAACGTGACGGAATCCATTCACGTTATCACACTCCAGAAAGTATGCGCATGCCTGGCAAGTTTCGGTTTCTTTAGAAACTCCTGATGTAAGTTTTACCCCTAAGACCCAAGTGACATTGACTGAGCCAACATATCAAAGGATCCTAGCCAAGTTCAACCCGTCATTATCTTGATTGCATTAGACCCACCCGCACGAGTCCTTGATTGAGCCAAAATGACCGTACGACTGTCCTAACCAATCACATATCCATAAGACAGAAAAGCATTACAGAGCTACCGCACACTACGCCTTGGCTGAGCACGACATACGTAGCATGA
Source organism: Agapanthus africanus (assembly GCA_030015575.1). Classification (NCBI taxonomy): domain Eukaryota; kingdom Viridiplantae; phylum Streptophyta; class Magnoliopsida; order Asparagales; family Amaryllidaceae; genus Agapanthus; species Agapanthus africanus. Next base: position 255,317,915 of record CM057342.1, on the reverse strand, counting down.
ATACTAAACAATACTAATCTAAAATGACGGAGGGCTACGGTTGGTTTTTGGCGAAAAACCTTTAACGTAATGAACTTGGTATCGTTGAAGGAACCGGATAGCTTTTTATAAATATAGTGGCGAAAACCATTGCTAAAGCGGTCACTCCCGGTGAAGGGATCTCGGCTCTTTCCCCATAGAATGAGGTGCGGGATATTCCAACTGAATACCACGATGCAAAGCAAAAGGCAATCGGCTATAGTGAAGTTATTACCCTGACGCAAACTTCTGTCCAAGGGGTCACTCCCGGTGAAGGGATCTCGGCCCTTGCCTCGTCGACTGAGGTGCTGGATATTCATAACCGAATACCACTTTGCAAAACAAAAGAGAACGTCCTTGCAATAACAGCTTTTTGAAAAATGCTCCAACAACATTTGAATAAGTTTGTTTAGCTTGCATTTATCCGAATCAATGCAGTCCCATCAATTGATCACACCAATAACGAACGAAAATTGTAGGGTTCCTAGGCACACTAATGAAGACTCACAAGTGATCAAACATGGCCAATTCAAATTTTTCATGTGCCTACAAACCCTAATACGGATCGTTAACTAGATGTATAGGCGATGCAAAGCGAGTTAACTATTTTAACTAAGAGGAAAGTGATTACAACCTTTGTAGATCCGGTCCTCCACCTCTCTAGCTCCGTGTTGACGACCCTCCGGTGTACTCTTCGGATCCCGGACTCTCGCGGTGGTTTCATCGAAGAACTGATCGGGATAGGTCGTCGACTTCGATGCCGAAGATGATCTACGTCGAGGCAACTCAAGATCAAGCTCCAACTTCACCAAGTCATGAAACTTGTGAAGAAAACACCCTATACTACTTGACAAGTGGTAGAGGATGAAGAAATAGGAAGTGGGTTCACTTTAGAATTGGATTTCTTACTCTTTTTCTCAAGTTGCCATTAAAGGATGCAAGCTTTCTTCCTTTTTGAAGATGAAGAAGAAGAAGAAAGAATATGATAAGTATATTTAAAATAGGAAATAAAATGATACATATCATAATGGCAACCATAGTTAGGTGTAGAGAATGAACCATGGTTAGATTGAATGGTTAGGTTAAAGAAAACAAACAAAATGGTCAAGCTTTCAACACTTCAAGAAGTTTCATGAAAGAAACAAAATAAGCCGCCATTCTATTTATCTTCCAAAATGAATAAATAAATAAGTGAATAAGTAAATAAACAAAACCCTAACCATTACATAACCATGGTTTAATCATACACACAAACATTCATGTATCATCAAACATGATACAATCAAGTGCACAAAAATATATCACATATACAATGTGCACATCAAGTGAGAAAATCCTTTTAAAGTGAAACAATACTAGTTAATGCAAAGTAATATATCAAATATATAATTATACATTAAATCATTAAATCAACACTTGATTCAATGATCCGGTCATGTCGCATATAACAGACTAGTATCCAATGAATCGACTTATCGAATCAATTTTCGATTCGATAACTAGGTTATATCGCATACAACCAATCGATACATTCATCGCGAGAATGGAATACTTTATCACATACACGCATTATTCTCGGTCCCGCACATATCTCATATGCGCTCCTATTTCGTCTCGCTTGAGCCAGGAAACCTCTGTGTACGACTATAAAGACTCGTCAATACGCCGGCAGCAGATGATGATCATATCAAGCACCCACAAGCCGCAAGCGGTCTGCTAAACGTAACGGCCACCCGGGTATTGAGCGATCAGAAGATCGACGAGCAAGCCCGCTCACACTCCTGTGAATCCAACCAGTAACACTTACCGTACAGTCCGGTCTGTTCGTCTGATATGTCGCATATCTCGCCTAGGGGTGGTAAACGTCAGACCCCAGTAGCTTGATAAGTCATGCCGACGTGAGGTCCATAACAATCATGAAACTACTGATAACTCTTACCAGTATATCACTGCAACCCTGGCCAGGGATTTCCTGTTATGGCCAGTCGAGCATAGCGCAACATCAACCCCCAATACCGGGAGAGACGAATCCCCTCCTATCGCTCATTGCCTCCATGTGAATCAGGACTGTACCCAAAAACCACCTGTTTGCACGACTCAGTAGAGCCATGGTAGGGTGGAAATCAAAGCACAGTGGGAGACATACAAGACTCTATGACGATCTCGGGTCATCAGACTAAGCTGTACCAGTGTCACCAGAGAACTGCCATCTGACGTGAGGTATAATACCATCTGGGAGTTCTCGGCGAGTCCGTTCAGTGTACCCAGTCTGCACTGAGCACCCGCATACCATCTCTGATGTCAAACACCAATGGATATGGGATCATCCATCGCCCATCAATGGGTCGAGAAGATATACGCTAGTCTACTCTGGAATATCGATGCCCCGTCTCGATATTCCCACGACTAGGAACATTGAAGGATGTACTCATGGACTACCCAGGCCCCACTAGTACGATCTTCATCATAGTCCTGGAAGTCGAGTACATATCCTAAGGGCTTTATCAACATGTAACAGAGAGACAGAAAGTATACATGTTAAGTAGATATAGCAGAGATAGATCATCCAACATACCGTCCCTCCACTGAGGGTGAAGACAATGCCTGTGACTGACATTCAGTCGTCCTTATCACCCTGGAACACTTCCAGTGATTCCCCCAGGATCGATTGATACTATCTTACTACAGCTAGTGAGAATCCTAACATCCGTTTAGATCTATCTCATAGACCCAAATCCCAGGATTTAGGAGGTATCATCTTTATCCTATATGGAGAATCCATGTGATAAGCGGAGATTGACCATGCGTAGCATAGGAAACTCTTTTCTTATCAAGAGTATGTTGTCCACGTACAATACGAGGATGACCACCTTACTCCCTACTACCTTTTTATATATATAAGGTTCATCTACCATTTTGATGAAGTCAAACTCTTTGACTATCACATCAAAACAGATGTTCCAACTCCGCGATGCCTGCTTCATCCTGTAAAGCAACTTGCACATGTTTCCGCTGCTCCCACTGTTTACGAAGCCCTCTGGCTGTGTACTTATAGACATTCTCTTCTAAATCATTATTTAGAAAAGTAGTCATGGCACCCAACCGCCAGATATCGTAGTCATGGTATGTAGCCGTGGCAAGTAGGATCCGGATGGACTTAAGCATAGCCACTTGAAAAGGTATCATCATTATCCACGCCTGGTCGATGACGAAAACCTTTAACAAGTCTAGCTTTGAAAGTCTCAACTTTTCCATCTACACCAAGTAATCTTCTCAAGATATACTTGCTCCTGATGGGGATTTAACCCTTCAGATATCGCAACCAAAGTCCATACTTTGTTGGTGTATGTGGATTCCATCTCAGATCGCTAAGCATCCAGCCATCCTTACAGAGTCCCTACTCTTGATGACCTGCTCGAATCTAGTTGGGTCATCATCTCATGATGCATTCCTCGCTCCCACTGTTATTGAGAAACCAAAGTATCTCTCAGGTAGGTGAGGAACCCTACCAGATCGGCGGAGAGGCTGAGGTTCGTCGGGGACTATGGAATCCTTTGATTCTGTCAAATCATCAGCTGCAGTTTTGTATAGCTGGAACCTTCCCAATTCTATAGAACTGACATTGCCTCGATCTTGTCCGGATTTTGCTTTTAGACATAGGCCGGACAACCCCAAATCTTAACTAACTTAAGATATGTACTCTTCCCTTTCCATATCACATATGAAGTGGTAGACAACTGATTTGATTTGAACCCTATTCAATAGGTATGCAGCTTCTCAAGCGCATAACTCCCAAAAGGAAATAGGAAACTCAGTAGTACTCATCATAGAGCACACCATATCTAATACGGTGCGATTGCTCCGCCCTGATACACCGTTGTGCTGTGGTGTATTCAAAAGAGTAATACAGAGAGAGTATCTCATTCTCCTTTAGAATAATCCAGGAATTCTATGCACAAGTATTCTCCTCCCTGATCTTATCATAGAACATAATACTTATACCCGGTTTTTGGTTCTCTATTTCTAACTTATATTCTGTGAATATTTCAAAAGGTTCGGACTTGTGTTTCAACAGGAACATATGTCTGAATCTTGAGAGATTATCAGAGAATGTAATGAAATACAAAGAACCGGTCCTGGCACGTGTAGACAGGAGACCTTACATACATCATCATGTATCAGTCCCAAGAGTTCATTAACTCTTTCTCTGTTTCCTATAAACAGGGCTATGGTCATCTAATCTTTGTGACATGACTGGCAAGTTTCACAAGATGTAAATTCAAACTGATTTAAATATGCATCTCAAATGTGACTTCAGCCAGTCGGGTCGCATTGATATGACCTAGTCTACAATGCCTCAAGAAGGATTCGTTAATTTCTAAACTCTTCCTCTTGTGTGTGTTCTGTATACTAGGAACTGTAGTTTGATTTAGAACATCAATGCTTTTAGATAACGTGCCTGAACCGATCAACTTTTGATATGGGAAATGTTCAAAACATTATCCAACAATACAAAATTATATCCTTTCTTTACTAATAAAGAGACTGATATGATTTTGTATATCAAGTTCGGTATCTAATAACATTCGCTCAGAATCAATGTATTGGTAACACAGGGTGACAGTGACCAACAGACTTGGCTACAACACTTGCCCCGTTTTCTGTCTCATGAAACTTATCACCCGTTCTCAGTTTTCTACCCTTTTGTAGCCCTATGTAACAGATTACATATCTGGGATCCTGATCCGGTATCAAATACCGAGGATGCAGAGGATACTGAGAAACAGTTCTTTGTAATGAACACACCCGAAGGAGATGCATCATATGCACTTTCTTCGTTTGGGCAGCATAGGAATTCTGGTATTCCCCTATTTCCTGCTCTGTCTTATAACAATTATAAGTTGGAGCGGGACCAACGTCCCTCAGCTCAGTATAACAAGCGGGTTCGGTCAATACATCCATATTATTACCTTGATTAAGGCGTGATATGGTCGCTACCTGGAGAGAGAGAGAAGAAAACACTCTGCGTGCGCTCTTGCAAGATTAGATTGGTTATATATTTTATCTAATCAGGATGGCTCTCACTGTTTTTATCAAATCTTCCTTCAAACCCTAAAAGGAAAGACTAGCCGGGATTAATTACACTCTACAAGTTCGCTAATCTTTCAGCCAGGCTAGTGTCGGTACTTTGAGGGAGGTTCCCCGTGCTTCCGCACGGACCTAATTACAGTAAACCTCGTTTTCCCAGAGGCGTAACCCCGTTGACACCTTTCTAGACACCTACTTGATCGGCTAATTGCAAAGTGCAAAACTCTCCCAAGAGTAACAATTACTCACAGTGGGTATCGGGATACAACTATCATATAGAAGGTATGCAATCTCATTGCAAATTTCAACACTTGAAACTCCCGATAATGATTTTTACCCATAGCACTTATGACCTTAACTATGGTCAACAAATCATAAGTACTAGTCAAGTTCTACCCGTCATTTCGTGATTAATTAGACCCACCCACATGACCCTTAACTAAGGTCAACAAAGTCACGCGACTGTCCTAACTAATCGCATCATATGCGGTGTAGGAAGTGTTGGAGATAGTGCCCTCAGAGTCAATTATTAGGTCACAGGTACGTGATTGTAATGATTGAGGGAGGACCTATCCCGGTAGGACAGTCTTACTCGAGATGATAGTATGCTATCTGGTTTACCTTTATCATCGTGCACTGCTTTAGGTGACATGACAGGTCACTATTGCACGTTGATAGAGCCCCTAGGATTCTTTCTTGACTACCGGCAGTATGAGGGCGATCATATACGTGGGAGCTGGTAGTCTACAAGCATATCCTTAAAAGGTCCCTAGTCTTGGGAGTTTCGAGACCGGGCATCGATACTCCATTAGTAGACTAGTGTATACAGTCGAGACCCCGACGAGGGGCGGTGGCCGGTCTCACAAGCCACTGGTGTCAGTTGGATCACCTAAGATGTATACAGGTGCTCATTGGGTTATGAGTACACCGGACAGGACTCGCCGGGAACATGCTAGTTGGTCATATACCAGACGTCAGATGGCAGTTCCCTGGTGACATGTATGCAGGTTAGTTCATCGACCTGGGGATCGTCATTTGTCTCGTGTGAGTTCCCACTGTACTTTGATTACTACCCTACCACGGCTCAAAGGAGTCGTGCAAACAGGTTTTAGTTGGGTACAGTCCCGAGCCACATGGAGGCAGTGAGCGTATCTTCAGGGGTTCGTCTCTCCCGGTATTGGGGGTGAGGTCGTGCTGTGTCTAGGAGAGCCATTACACAAAGTCCTTGGCCAAGGCAAGGAGATTTACTGGTAGGTATTCCAGTAGTATCTCAGGGTGTTCTGGGCTACACTCCGACACGACTTGTACCGCTTTTGGGGGTCTGACTTTTACCAACCCCCTAGGCCCGCCATGCGATACTCTTAGACGAACGGACCTGACTGCACGGATATTGTCACTGACAGGCTCAGTAGGGTGTCAGGATGAGTTCGCTCATCGACGTCCCTTTTAGTCAATAGCTGGTGGCCCGTCACGTATTGGCTTATACCTCTGACGTGCTAGTGGTTAAATCCACAGCCATAGTATTGACGAGTCTTTAGAGTCCACCACACTTACAGTTACTCAAGTTTCGGGCGAAACGCTGTAGAGGCCGTATGGAGATATGGCAGGGTCCGATCAGATACGTGCGGTATTGCACGGATCAGGATCGGACGGTTTTGTACTAGTGGCCGTATAGTTATATGGCAGCGTTCGATCAGATACGTGCGGTATTGCACGGATCAGGATCGGACGGATATTACTAGCCGGCTTTGGTTTAAGCCGGATCCTAGTATAGTACAGTGTAGATTTTGTCTCATTGCATTTGTATCCGGACGGAATACAGATGCGGGTGTGTATGCACAGTATGGGGGTTTTCCTGTAATTTATTACGGGACCAGTTTTCTGGAGTTGCCAGTTTGCATTCCGTTCCGGCCGGTTTTCCTTTGTTCTTTCCCGGCCGGACTTTTCAGATGGAGGGTGTTATTTGCAATTGTGCAAATAACATTTGTGGAGGGGGTATCTTGCATATTGGTGGCATCATGATGGCTTTTCATGATGAGATCCTTTTTCTTTCTTTTCTTTGCTTTATGAGATTAGATATGAAAAGAGGTTTGATGTTGATTTAGTGATGATTATGTTTTAGGTTGTGGTCACCACTTTTTGCATCCTACACTCACCTCCCTCTTGTTATCATATTGTTTTTGCTCCACCATTTTCATACTCACTTGATGAGAGGTTTTTGTTCATGGTTGAGAAAAAGAAAGAGAGAAAGAAAAGAGAAGAAGAGAGTTTCATCTTCATCCTTGAGAGTGTTTCATTTGATTGATCTCATTTCATGTTAAGAAAAATGCAAGCACCATTTTTCTTGTCTTGTTTCCTCCATCATCCACAAATGGCAACCAAACCCCAAAAGAGACTATGATTCTACACTACACTTCCTACAGCATATCTTGAGCATGTCGATTTGCCGGCTTCATGCGCGAGTTGCCTCGGTATTGAGGTGGGAGCCCGTAAAAGTACCCGGCTTCGTGGTGCCCTTTCCGACGAGGAGGAGATGGACGGAGATCCCGCGAGGAGATCGGAGTGGAGATGAAGACCGGAGGACTCGGATCGTATGGTATATTTCTCTACCCCCTCTCTAGATAGCTTAGACTAGTTTAATGGCACGATCCGGAGTTTAGTGCGCGGTGGTGCCGGTTTGCTAAGTCCGCAAAAATAAAAGTTTATCACCGTTTCCGCGTTGGCCGTCGGATTGACGGCCGGGGCGCCGCCGTGCACTTACACTGGTATCAGAGCCTCGCCATTAACTTCGTCTAGCTTGGTTTAATGTGTTTTACGTTTCCGATCGAACAAAATCCCGAAAACGCGTATTTCAAGCACATCAGTTTCTGTCGAATTTTTTTTGAGTCCAAAAATTTTTCAGGTTGTCTCAGAGTGATGTGCAGGGAATTAGAAACATACTGTAAAAATTTGGTCCCATGAACTCACTGTTCCACCGCGAAAGAGCGGCCAAACCCCAGCTTGGGCCGCGCTTCCGCCGCAGTAACAACTGTTCATGCCCCCAAAACTTTTCAGAATGTTCCTGAGTTGAAAATGTGCTTTCTGCAATGTTAAAATTGGGCCAATTTTTTCTGTGAGTGCTACAGTTTTCTTTAGGGCCCACTTGTTAATTGTTTGATCAATCGGAAAATTTTAAACACATTTTTCACAGTATTTACATTATATCTGCGACCGTGAATGTCACTCGATCGGTAAATCCGGTCTAACTGCTATAGCCCGGTTAGACGGATTTGCGAACGTGACCTTCACGTTGATGTTCTATGTATTTGCTGTGATGTTGCGGATCGGTCGTGGGGGATAGCCTGGATGCAATGCTAGTACAGTGCTGTTGTATTATGTACATTTGATATTGCGGGGCGAGCGTCCGACATGTGGACTGCCGTCACTGCCTGTTTGTATTATTATTTTGGGGCACGACCTGGTTGCGGTCGATGTACCCGGTGTATGTATATTTTACTTTCTGTACTAGGGTTACCCCGCGGAGGGGTGCGCGGATAGCCGGGTTCTAGAAGGCAACAAGCCCGCATCTCATGGCATTGGGACGGAGGGGGCTTCACTCCAGGATTGGCGGGCTATTCGACGCACTCGTAGGGGGTACAGGTTGACCCAGGAGGGGTGCCCAAGTGACCGGATTCCGTGAAGTGCTGGGTGGTCCATTCACGGTGCTGAAGGGGGCTGCCTCGCTTCAGGTTTTGGCGGGTGACTTGCCGCGCCCGTAGGGGTCTAGGATTTCATTGCACAGGCTATCCACACGACCAGGGGAACGTCGGGTTTCAGTAGTGGCTCTGTGAAACCCGGGGATCCCAGATATCTGTATTGTTTCTGTGATGCTGTTCATTCTCTGTGATATTGCATTTCTTTCACGCCTTGAGCGAAATATAATATATTGGTATATATATTAGTAGATGTTGTATATGTTTTTCATCCGCGCTAGTCCAGTCCCCGCTCTGCCGTTAGTTAGCTAACCTAACGGGTGATGACGGGACCCAGTGGCGAATGCGGATGGCATATACGTACGTCAGTATATTTTCGTTCTTTGTGGTGTGATTAATTGATGGGACTGCGTTGATTCGGATCAATGCAAGTTAAACAAACCTAATCTGATGTTGTTGGAACACTTTTCAAAAAGCTGTTATTGCAAGGACGTTCACTTTTGTTTTGCATCGTGGTATTCATTTGGAATATCCTGCTCCTCAGTCGACGAGGCAAGGGCCGAGATCCCTTCACCGGGAGTGACCCCTTGGACAGAAGTTTGCGTCAGGGCATTAACTTCACTATAGCCGATCACTTTTGCTTTGCACCGTGGTATTCAGTTGGAATATCCTGCACCCCATTCTACGGGGAAAGAGCCGAGATCCCTTCACCGGGAGTGACCTCTTTAGTAAAGGTTTTCGTCACTATATTTTCTAAAAAGCTATCCGTTCCTTCAACGATATCAAGTTCACTACGTTAAAGGTTTTCGCCAGAAACCATTCGTAGCCCTCCGTCGTTTCATATGGGTAGTCAATAGTATTCAAGCTGTGTTTGTTGGCCTTAGTCAAGGCACAGTGTTTGGTAGCTATTGGGTATTCATATGCTGCATAGATAGATGCGTTGGTTTGGGACAGTCGTATAGCCTTGTTGGCCTTAGTCAAGGGCTTGTACGGGTGGGTTCAAATCAACCTGGACAATGACGGGTAGAACTTGACATGTGACTTATGATTTGTTGGCCTTAGTCAAGGTCATAAGAGCATGGGGCAGAAATCTCATCGGGAGTTTCAAAAGTACTGAAACTTGCCAGATATGCGCATACCTTCTGGAGTGTGATACCGTGAGCGGATTCCGTCACGTTGTCATGCGATGAGAGTTGGATCCCGATTCCCACTGATGAGTTGGTTTACTCCTCGGGTGACCCCGACTAATTCTTCTTTCAGGTTTGGAGGAGAATTTGAGGTACAGTGGGAGGTTTCCAGATTAGATAAATTGGTAACCATTCTGATCTAGGTTAGAGTGCACGCTGAGTGTTTCTTTTCTCTCTCTCTTTGGCAGCGACCATTGACCCGACCCTAAGACTTTGACTCAGTGACCAAGTTGACCGAACCTTCTTAAACACCGACCTTTGGATTGTCAGAGTTGCAAACCTCATTGCCACTCCTACTTTTACCCTTTTCTCCAGGACACCCCGTTTTACTACGAACGTCCACTTCCATTGGACAAAACCATCGTATGGTTAGATACGAACTCGAAGGGATTCGAGGATGGTTTCCGGTTCTGGAGAAAACGGATAGGATTATTCAGTTGTCTTTTCTTTTCACCCTCTCTCAGGTTGCGAGTACTCCTTAGTTTAGGAGTAGTACACCTATTATGCAAATTGGATAGTCTTCTTCCAAACCATAGGCTGGTGCCGACTGGTAGGGAATAAAGAAAACCAGTTAGCCTAAACGGTGTACAGAAGGTATTAAGTTCAGACAAAGCAAGGGATTAGTAAGAGGGCAAAGTAAATTGCGACTGCTATTCACGACCAAACCAAGTATTTCTTCGCCAATCCTAAATCACCTTTGTATTTCTCCAGGACACTCCGTATCACTACGAAGATCCCATTTTATTGGATAATCCATCGTATGGTTATATACGAACTCGAAAGGAACTTGTTCCAGTTCGGGGATGGATCCTGGTTCAGGAGAAATAGGAATAAAGTACATTCAGGTGTCTTTTATCTTCACCTTCTCTCGCGTTGCGAGTGCTCCTAGGATTAGGACAGTACACCCTTTATGCTTATTGGATAGTCCTCTTCCAAACCATAGGCTGGTGCCGAACGGTAGGGAAGGAAGAAAACCATTTGGCCTAATGGGTGTGCAGAAGGTAATGACTAAAGACATATGAAGGGATTTGGAGAGGTGGCAAAGAACTATACGGTTACAGTCGTGAATCTGGAAGAGGCATTACTGGGAATACCAGAATACCCCATCGGAACATTTCGATGTTTCAGTTTCACTGTGTAATGTTAAAGGAAAACTGATTTCCCGATTAGATACTTACTCCAGGGTATGTATTTACCAGGTACGATTCTCACATCTGTATAGTTTTACAGATGATGAGTGGGAGTAAGTTATTGGGAATTGGGTGATCATCCTCATTATATCGGGATTCGTTGTAATCGGTGATATTTGAGGAAATCACCTGGGCTGTTTGCTGGTTGGCAAATATTTGGTTTTGAATATCCGCTGTTATGCACCAAATTCAAATTGATATATCTGTACGTCTATTTTCATAGAGTGAGATATACCTTTATGAAATTATGTCTACGACATTTACCTATATCAGTGGATGGTTAGGTAAAGAGCATTAAACAGCGGTGTAATTCTTCTTAACCATAAGTACAGTTTTCGAACTACGACACACAGTGAATGAGTTATCACACTCAAGGGACTTATACAGAGTATTGTATGTTGTCCAGGGTCCATCAGGACAGAGGGGTTGGTCCTCGTACTACATTCAGTTTACTTATGACTTCTCTAGTTTTTAGACAGGTGTTTCGTAGAAACACAGGGTCCGAATTTGGAGAAGTTATTGGTATTTGAATAGAGTAGAGAACCAGGTGTAGCAAGTATCAGGATTCTTCAAAGAGATTGAAGATGTAGATACTTGTGTATGGTATTCAGTTAATAGTAATGATTAAGAGAACTTGCTTCTCTTTCGGGTTGCTCATAATTGGAAGCATTCCTAAGTTGAGTAACGCTGATCGGCCTCCTTCCATTTAGTTGACATGCACTGGAGATAGCTGCATGATTTGAATCTGGTTCAATTAAATCAGTGCCTCTGGTCCTATATTGAATATAGTACAGTTCGTATCTTAACATTGTTAAGGTACGGGGAGTTGTCCGGCTTATGATTAAAACCAGACTCTGGATAAACTCAAGGCACGTTTCTGTAATGGCTGTTTGTGGGTTAACCCAGGCTATGACGAGGGTTGACTTTCTACCATCCGGCAGATCAATAGAAATATTGTTCTAAACTCGCCACAGTTTTATTAAAAATGGATTTTTTCAAAAACAGTAGTGGGAGTATGGTAGAACTGGAAGTGATTCCAGAACCGCAAACGATTACTGAAGATTTGATAAGGAACCTAAAGATTCAATCTAATTTGACATTCCATTGGCCACTCCGCAGATAAGATGGGTAACTTCAGGCACCCGAGAGGTACTATGGTAGCCTCAAGGACGGTGACAGGGAAGTTCTTGTTTACCCACAATTACCATTGCTGTTGTTCCAGGCTGCGAGACCCGGCGGGAGGATGAGTATAGCGTCGTTCTAAACTTGCTTTAGAAGTGTACGTCTATATGACTCTGCCAGAGGGTTGTCGTAGTCAGTGGGAGCAGCGGAAGCATTGGTGGACAGGTAGCTTATGTCTATTTATAGACTAAAGCAGATGTAGCGGAGATAGATCATCTGTTTCTGACGTGACAGTCATGGGTTTGACTTCATCAGAATAGGGGATGGATCTGTTGAGAAGGTAGTAGGGTGTGATATCCTGTGATTTGGATGATATACACAGAGTAGGAAAGGAAACTCCTACACTACGATCGGTTATACTTAGGTCGTCACACAGTTGTTTCTCCACAAAGGAAATGGATTTTATATCAGACATACTGGTTACTAGATCTATGGTCTTAGATCTAGATTTGGGTGGTTTCCCAATCAGGGTACTTGACAGCATTCTAAGAGTATTTAGGATGGACGACTCCTGGCACGGTAGTGTACCTGCAGGTAATGGAGTCACCCTCTCCAAAGGTGTCTTACAGACTGAAGGGGAGAGGGACGGGCATGACTGACAGATCACTTGCTTAAGCAATTGAGTCAATCATGAGATGTCAAGTACCACACCAGATGTTGTTCTTGCACTAGATGCAATAAGTTGACATTAATCCAATCCTGGAAAAACAGTCGGAAGCAGTTTTAGAACATAAGTGGATGTTCTAGGGATATGATAACGACAGCCTCATTCAGGAGACAGTTATCATTCCAGGCTTCCAAGGTGACATGGACGACAAGGAGGTTGTCAGAGTTATAGTTTTTTCTTCTGATGAGGGGCAGTATTTTGGACAGGTGGTCCAAGCCAATACTGAGGGAGGCATGGCGCGCAGGATACTGATTAAGTTCAGTTGTCGATACAGTCTAAGAAGTTTGGATTTGGAGTTCATTTATGAGCTAGGTCCCATCAGACATCCAGACACGTTCTAAGACATGTATTGCTCATTTCGGGAGATGGCTTTCTCCGCGAACTTGAGATATAGAGAGACATAGAAAGAAACAACAAAGCGGATCCACTCACTGAGGCTATTCCTCGAACGCAATAGTTCCGCAAACGAACTTTGTGAGACTGACTTGTAGAGGAGTTGGGTGTTCGGTATCACACGGGCTGTGAGTATGCGACATCGCAATAATTAGCCTTGAGTGCAAGTGGGAGATTGTTGGAGATAGTGCCCTCAGAGTCAATTATTAGGTCACAGGTACGTGATTGTAATGATTGAGGGAGGACCTATCCCGGTAGGACAGTCTTACTCGAGATGATAGTATGCTATCTGGTTTACCTTTATCATCGTGCACTGCTTTAGGTGACATGACAGGTCACTATTGCACGTTGATAGAGCCCCTAGGATTCTTGCTTGACTACCAGCAGTATGAGGGCGATCATATACGTGGGAGCTGGTAGTCTACAAGCATATCCTTAAAAGGTCCCTAGTCTTGGGAGTTTCGAGACCGGGCATCGATACTCCATTAGTAGACTAGTGTATACAGTCGAGACCCCGACGAGGGGCGGTGGCCGGTCTCACAAGCCACTGGTGTCAGTTGGATCACCTAAGATGTATACAGGTGCTCATTGGGTTATGAGTACACCGGACAGGACTCGCCGGGAATATGCTAGTTGGTCATATACCAGACGTCAGATGGCAGTTCCCTGGTGACATGTGTGCAGGTTAGTTCATCGACCTGGGGATCGTCATTTGTCTCGTGTGAGTTCCCACTGTACTTTGATTACTACCCTACCACGGCTCAAAGGAGTCGTGCAAACAGGTTTTAGTTGGGTACAGTCCCGAGCCACATGGAGGCAGTGAGCGTATCTTCAGGGGTTCGTCTCTCCCGGTATTGGGGGTGAGGTCGTGCTGTGTCTAGGAGAGCCATTACACAAAGTCCTTGGCCAAGGCAAGGAGATTTACTGGTAGGTATTCCAGTAGTATCTCAGGGTGTTCTGGGCTACACTCCGACACGACTTGTACCGCTTTTGGGGGTCTGACTTTTACCAACCCCCTAGGCCCGCCATGCGATACTCTTAGACGAACGGACCGGACTGCACGGATATTGTCACTGACAGGCTCAGTAGGGTGTCAGGATGAGTTCGCTCATCGACGTCCCTTTTAGTCAATAGCTGGTGGCCCGTCACGTATTGGCTTATACCTCTGACGTGCTAGTGGTTAAATCCACAGCCATAGTATTGACGAGTCTTTAGAGTCCACCACACTTACAGTTACTCAAGTTTCGGGCGAAACGCTGTAGAGGCCGTATGGAGATATGGCAGGGTCCGATCAGATACGTGCGGTATTGCACGGATCAGGATCGGACGGTTTTGTACTAGTGGCCGTATAGTTATATGGCAGCGTTCGATCAGATACGTGCGGTATTGCACGGATCAGGATCGGACGGATATTACTAGCCGGCTTTGGTTTAAGCCGGATCCTAGTATAGTACAGTGTAGATTTTGTCTCATTGCATTTGTATCCGGACGGAATACAGATGCGGGTGTGTATGCACAGTATGGGGGTTTTCCTATAATTTATTACGGGACCAGTTTTCTGGAGTTGCCAGTTTGCATTCCGTTCCGGCCGGTTTTCCTTTGTTCTTTCCCGGCCGGACTTTTCAGATGGAGGGTGTTATTTGCAATTGTGCAAATAACATTTGTGGAGGGGGTATCTTGCATATTGGTGGCATCATGATGGCTTTTCATGATGAGATCCTTTTTCTTTCTTTTCTTTGCTTTATGAGATTAGATATGAAAAGAGGTTTGATGTTGATTTAGTGATGATTATGTTTTAGGTTGTGGTCACCACTTTTTGCATCCTACACTCACCTCCCTCTTGTTATCATATTGTTTTTGCTCCACCATTTTCATACTCACTTGATGAGAGGTTTTTGTTCATGGTTGAGAAAAAGAAAGAGAGAAAGAAAAGAGAAGAAGAGAGTTTCATCTTCATCCTTGAGAGTGTTTCATTTGATTGATCTCATTTCATGTTAAGAAAAATGCAAGCACCATTTTTCTTGTCTTGTTTCCTCCATCATCCACAAATGGCAACCAAACCCCAAAAGAGACTATGATTCTACACTACACTTCCTACAGCATATCTTGAGCATGTCGATTTGCCGGCTTCATGCGCGAGTTGCCTCGGTATTGAGGTGGGAGCCCGTAAAAGTACCCGGCTTCGTGGTGCCCTTTCCGACGAGGAGGAGATGGACGGAGATCCCGCGAGGAGATCGGAGTGGAGATGAAGACCGGAGGACTCGGATCGTATGGTATATTTCTCTACCCCCTCTCTAGATAGCTTAGACTAGTTTAATGGCACGATCCGGAGTTTAGTGCGCGGTGGTGCCGGTTTGCTAAGTCCGCAAAAATAAAAGTTTATCACCGTTTCCGCGTTGGCCGTCGGATTGACGGCCGGGGCGCCGCCGTGCACTTACAGGAAGACATCACTTAGCTACCGTACACTGTGCCTTAACTAAGGTCAACAAACACAGCACGGATACTAAGTACTCTACTTCCTAAAATGACGGAGGGTTGCGAATGGTTTTTGTGAAAACCTTTAACGCTTCGAACTTGATCTCGTTGCGGAATCAAATGGTTTTTAAATGGATTGTTTTTAAGGCTTTTCTAGTTTTGCTAAAGGGGTCACTCCCTGTGAAGGGATCGTCGGCCCTTTCCTCGTCGAATGAGGTGCGGGATATATCATATATATCTCTGTGCAAAGCAGAAACTATAGAAGCAATCAAAAAACAAACCGAGGGTTGTAGCATCTGCCGGTTATTGCTAAAGGAGTCACTCCCGGTGAAGGGATCTCGGTCCTTTCCTCATCGAATAAGGTGCAGGATATATCATATATACCGCTGTGCAAAGCAAGAACTGTAGCTACCTGTTTTATTTTTGAAATTCGATTCCATAACATCAATTAGGTTTATTTTGTTTCATTAATCTCATTAATGAATATCCCATCATTTAAGTCCACCTAAACATCACAGATAAATATAACGTACGCTTATGCCATCCGCATTCGCCTCGATGTCCCGTCTGCACCGTTAGGTTAGGTAACTAACGCCAGAGCGAGGCAGGGCTAGTGCGGATGCAAAACATAAGCAACGTCTATATAATATATCATATATACTATATATAATATCTATCTGAACATATCTCATGATCACATCACAGATAACGCAGCAGAAAATATCATATGAAATATTGGATATACTAGGACGTCCGTGTTTTCAATACGAGCCAGTATAAAACACGGATTCCACGGTCGTGATGAATAGCCAATCCCACACCCCTAGACCCTTACGAGAGCGGCAAGCAACCCTACCAATTCTAGGGTTAGGAGACCCGGACTCGACTCCTCGAGTTGGTCTCCCACTGGACCCTAGAACCCGGTTACTTGTGCCCTCCTCCTTGGGTCTATCCTAGTGCAGAAAAGTAAATAATATACAAATGGTGACATCATCCACAACCTGGAAGTGCCCCAATAAAAGAATATTACATACAAGTTTTTACATGAATGAAAATGAAAAACACTCATCTCATATAAACCCCCCCGGCTATTCAAACACGACGATCCAATATAACATATCCAGCAACACATAACATCACATGTCATCAACGTAAGTAAATATGCGCATCCCAATTGTCGTTGACATATAGCAACGAAACCGGCGATATCACATATTACACTTACGGTCACAGAAAAGAAAGTGTAAAACTACAATAGTTGGAATCCGCAACCTCTTTAGACATCGCATGCCTAATCAAATGAAATACTTAGACATCGCATGCCTAACAATTATAAACTCCGCATTTTAGTCTCAAAATCGAAAACACTTTTCAATATAAAGTCGGGCAATTCAACAGAATTCCCGACATTCTGATCGAATGCTCTTCGGAAACTTTAGTAGACGGCCGCACCCCCAATACCGTCAGCGAAGTGCACTAAGGCGGAACACCGCTGCCGCGAGCACCCGAACGGATGCTTTCGGCGACGGGGTTCTCCTACAGTCATTTGGTCGGGGCTATGGGGCGAGGCTGTCTATTAAGTTTACCCGGCGAGTATCCGCGTACACTACGTGATTGCGACGGACTTTTTATCGCATCAAAATTCCATAGCAACCGATCAAGTGAGACTAAACTGCTATGTTTATAACATTCATTCAGTTATCTCATAACTACTTGTGGATTCCAAATATTGTATCACATTCCGGATAAATAGAAAATGTTAAACTTTCCGATCAAACAATCGAACACCCAAGTTTTCCCGATACAGCTCAACACATGATATAAGTTTAAAAACATTCAGTTCATGCCTCAGTACCAACGGTCCAGCCGTAGAAGGGTCAAGCCAACGCCTCACATGTGGCACGCCGTACAGCCCCAAACCCTAAGGTTCAAAGGGCAGTTCAAGACGGTCACATAATCGAGTTAAGGTTTGTTGTCTTCTAGAGGGACCATCGCGTTACTTGCACTACTTGGAATGTCATTAAACTATGGAAAAATCCAACAATTGGAAATTTCCCGGTAGGGGAAAAGTGGGTATTTATATCTGGTCGAACTTTTTAACATATTCTAAAATTACCCGGAAAAACACATAGACAAAGTTTGATAATCCGATCGAATTTACGAACTCCCAATACAACCCAGAATATTCAACTCTTGAATAAATATTAAAAAATCCCAGAAAATCCAGAACCAAAATATAGGAATTATTGTGCAAAAATTATTGGGCAATGTGATCATACGGCCACGAAACCGCCGTAGAAACCATGCTGCTGCCGCTGTTCCGCGGCGGTTTAGATGATTCAGTGGCTCGTTTTGCACCATAATTCTTATATCTTCCTGATGAATTTTTTAAGAATTTTTAATCTGGAAAAAACCCAGTTTTTAAAAAATGTACAAAGAGCCGTTTTGAATTAGGGTTTCGGGTCGATCGGACTTCTAACTCTGTCTACGCATCGCCTAAGGTTCTAGCTAGGCTCTGATACCACTGTAGGGTTCCTAGGCACACTAATGAAGTCTCACAAGTGATCAAACATGGCCAATTCAAATTTTTCATGTGCCTACAAACCCTAATACGGATCGTTAACTAGATGTATAGGCGATGCAAAGCGAATTAACTACTTTAACTAAGAGGAAAGTGATTACAACCTTTGTAGATCTGGTCCTCGACCTCTCTAGCTCCGTGTTGACGACCCTCCGCTGTACCCTTCGGATCCCGGACTCTCGCGGTGGTTTCATCGAAGAACTGATCGGGCTAGGTCGTCGACTTCGATGCCGAAGATGATCTACGTCGAGGCAACTCAAGATCAAGCTCCAACTTCACCAAGTCATGAAACTTGTGAAGAAAACACCCTATACTACTTGACAAGTGGTAGAGGATGAAGAAATAGGAAGTGGGTTCACTTTAGAATTGGATTTCTCACTCTTTTTCTCAAGTTGCCATTAAAGGATGCAAGCTTTCTTCCTTTTTGAAGATGAAGAAGAAGAAGAAAGAATATGATAAGTATATTTAAAATAGGAAATAAAATGATACATATCATAATGGCAACCATAGTTAGGTGTAGAGAATGAACCATGGTTAGATTGAATGGTTAGGTTAAAGAAAACAAACAAAATGGTCAAGCTTTCAACACTTCAAGAAGTTTCATGAAAGAAACAAAATAAGCCACCATTCTATTTATCTTCCAAAATGAATAAATAAATAAGTGAATAAGTAAATAAACAAAACCCTAACCATTACATAACCATGG
This sequence comes from Agapanthus africanus, assembly GCA_030015575.1. Lineage (NCBI taxonomy): Eukaryota > Viridiplantae > Streptophyta > Magnoliopsida > Asparagales > Amaryllidaceae > Agapanthus > Agapanthus africanus. Next base: position 255,298,736 of record CM057342.1, on the reverse strand, counting down.
TTTAATCATACACACAAACATTCATGTATCATCAAACATGATACAATCAAGTACACAAAAATATATCACATATACAATATGCACATCAAGTGAGAAAATCCTTTTAAAGTGAACCAATAATAGTTAATGCAAAGTAATATATCAAATATATAATTATACATTAAATCATTAAATCAACACTTGATTCAATAATCCGGTCATGTCGCATATAACCGACTAGTATCCAATGTATCGACTTATCGAATCAATCTTCGATTCGATAACTAGGTTATATCGCATACAACCAATCGATACATTCATCGCGAGAATGGAATACGGTATCACATACACGCAATATTCTTGGTCCCGCACATATCTCATATGCGCTCCTATTTCGTTTCGCTTGAGCCAGGAAACCTCTGTGTCGGACTCTAAAGACTCGTCAATACGCCGGCAGCAGATGATGATCATATCAAGCACCCACAAGCCGCAAGCGGTCTGCTAAACGTAACGGCCACCCGGGTATTGAGCGATCAGAAGATCGACGAGCAAGCCCGCTCACACTCCTGTGAATCCAACCAGTAACACTTACCGTACAGTCCGGTCTGTTCGCCTGATATGTCGCATATCTCACCTAGGGGTGGTAAACGTCAGACCCCAGTAACCTGATAAGTCATGCCGACGTGAGGTCCATAACAATCGTGAAACTACTGATAACTCTTACCAGTATATCACTGCAACCCTGGCCAGGGATTTCCTGTTATGGCCAGTCGAGCATAGCGCAACATCAACCCCCAATACCGGGAGAGACGAATCCCCTCCTATCGCTCATTGCCTCTATGTGAATCGGGACTGTACCCAAAAACCACCTGTTTGCATGACTCAGTAGAGCCGTGGTAAGGTGGAAATCAAAGCACAGTGGGAGACACACAAGACTCTATGACGATCTCGGGTCATCGGACTAAGCTGTACCAGTGTCACCAGAGAACTGCCATCTGACGTGAGGTATAATACCATCTGGGAGTTCTCGGCGAGTCCTTTCAGTGTACCCAGTCTGCACTGAGCACCCGCATACCATCTCTGATGTCAAACACCAATGGATATGGGATCATCCATCGCCCATAACATGGGTCGAGAGGATATACACTAGTCTACTCTGGAATATCGATGCCCCGTCTCGATATTCCCACGACTAGGAACATTGAAGGATGTACTCATGGACTACCCAGGCCCCACTAGTACGATCTTCATCATAGTCCTGGAAGTCGAGTACAGATCCCAAGGGCTTTATCAATATGTAACAGAGAGACAGAAAGTATACATGTTAAGATAAAGAACAACCAGATAGCGTACCATCATGTCGAGCAAGAAAGTCCTACCTATATATGACCCAGCATCCACTACAATATACATCCAATGTACAGTAACGGCCTCTAGGGCATACATATAACTAACAAAAATACGATGTACGTATATGCCATCCGCATTCGCCACTGGGTCCCGTCATCACCCGTTAGGTTACTTAACTAGCGACAGAGCAGGGACTGGACAAGCGCGGGTGTAAAACATATACAACATCTACTAGTATATATATCAAAATATAATAATCGCTCAAGGCGTGATAAAATGCAACATCACAGAAATGTAATAAGCATCACAGAACAATACAGATAATCTGGGATCCCCGGGTTTCATAGAGCCGCTACTGAAACCCGACGTTCTCCTGGTCGTGTGGATAGCCTGTGCAATGAAATCCTAGACCCCTACGGGCGCGGCAAGTTACCCGCCAAAACCTGAAGCGAAGCAGCCCCCTTCAACATAGTGAATGGACTACCCAGCACTTCACGGAATCCGGTAACTTGGGCATCCCTCCTTGGGTCAACCTGTACCCTCTACGAGTGCGGCGAATAGCCCGCCAATTCTAGAGTGAAGCCCCCTCCATCTCAAAGCTATGAGATGCAGGCCCGTTGCCCTCTAGAACCCGGCTATCCGTGTACCCCTCCACGGGGTAATCCTAGTACAGAAAGTAAAAATATATACAACGGGTACATCGACCTCAGCCCGGTCGTGCCCCAAAAGAATAATATACAAACTGGCAGTAACGGCAGTCCACTTGTCGGACGCTCACCCTGCAATATCAAATGTACATATACAACAAAACAGTACTACCATTGCCTCCAGGCTATCCACCACGACAAATCCGCAATATCACAGCACAACACAGAACATCAACGTGAATGTCACGTTCGCAATTCCGTCTAAAAGGACTATAGCAATTAGACAGGATTTATCGATCAAGTGACATTCACGGTCGCAGATATAATGTAAATACCGTGAACTAACATGTTTAAAATTTTCGATAGACTAAAATTCCCGAAGTGGGACCCAAGCACAATACCCAGTACTCAAACAAAATCTGTGCCCAAACAGAAATTACTAAAAACCCTATTTCTAAGTCAGGGACAAATCTGGAAATTTTGGTGCATTGAAGAGATAAAATGGCGGCGGAACCGCGACCAAAACATGGGTAAGGTCGCGGTTCCGCGGTCCAACAGTAAAAACGGGGAGCCAAAATTTCACAGATCTCATAGAAAAGCCTGCACATATTTCTACAATACACCAAATAATTTTTTGACAACTAAAAAATTTCGACAGAAACTGTCAAGTTGGAAATGCAGTTTTTGAAATTTTCGTCCGATCGAAGTTCTAAACACGGTAGAGCAAGCTAGTAAAGGTTAATGGCATGGCTCTGATACCATGTAACTCTACGGTAGCGCCCCGGCCATCTTTCCGAGGCCAAAATGCGGAAACAAAATTTTTTCTTAACTTGAAAATCGGCGCTATCGTATGCTTAAAACCCGGATCGTAACCATTAACCTACAACTAGCTATCTAGAGAGTGGGTTGGAAGGCTGTACCGATCGATCCGTGTCGTTCGGTCTTTGGCCACCATCCCAAGCTCCTCGTGGCATCTCCGGTCTCGATCTCCTCGTCGGAAAGAGCACCACATCTTCGATTCTTTTTACGGGCTCCCGCTTCATCCGAAGCAACTCGGGCACGAAGTGTGCTAGCCGACGTGTCCAAGGTGTTGTAGAGGATGTTTGTGATCATTTTGTCTCTTGCATCCATGGCTTGGATGGAAGTTAAAGATAATGCCATTAATGGAGAATATAAGCTAGAGGAAGAAGAAGAAGAAGAGAAGACTTTCTCTTCTTTTCTTTTCTTTTCTTTTCTTGTGATGTTATGAAAGTGAGAGAGAGTGAGAAAAATACAAGACCAAAACATATCATCATGGCAGCCCCCCACTCTCTCTTCTCATCATGTCAACACAAAACAAACATCAAATGTGACATATTTGCTAAAAAAGAGACTATGAGTCATGATACATGTCTATGTCACATTTAATGCATTCCATGATGAATTATAGCTCATTATTTCCAAATGCAAACATTAATCCAAATGTTTGCCATAACAAAAAGATACGGCAACATCTAAAATAAACCCATGACGGATCACAAGGATACCCCTCACCTGTATATACATACCTGCATCCGCATTCCGACTGAATGCGAATGCGATGAGACTAAAGTAATCCAACAAATCTAATACTAGGATCCGGCTTAAACCAAAGCCTACTAGTATGATCCGTCCAATCATGATCTGTGCAATACCGCACGTATAAGATGGAACCCTACCATATATCATACGGCCTCTACAACGTTTCGCCCGAAACTTGAGAAACTGTCTGTAGGGGACCCTAAAGACTCGTCAATACTTTGGCTGTGGATTTAACCACTAGCACATCAGAGGTATTAGCCGTACGTAACGAGCTACCAGGTATTGACCAAAAGGGAGGTCGATGAGCAAACTCATCCTGACACCCTACTGAGCCTGTCAGTGACAATATCCGTACAGTCCGGTCCATTCGTCTATGAGTATCGCATGGCGGGCCTAGGGGGTTGGTAAATATCAGACCCTCAAAAGCGGTACAAGTCGTGTCGGATTGTATCCCAGAACACCCTGAGATACTACTGGAATACTTACCAGTAAATCTTCTGCCTTGGCCAAGGGCTTTGTGTAATGGCTCTCCTAGACACAGCGCGACCTCACCCCCAATACTGGGAGAGACGAACCCCTGCCGATCCGCTCACTGTCTCCATATGGCTCGGGACTGTACCCAATTAAAACCTGTTTGCACGACTCCTTTGAGCCGTGGGAGGGTAGTAATCAAAGTACAGTGGGAACTCACACGAGACAAATGACGATCTCAGGTCGATGAACTAACCTGTACACATGTCACCAGGGAACTGCTATCTGACGTCTGGTATAACCCCAACTAGCATGTTCCCGGCGAGTCCTGTCTGGTGTACTCATAACCCAATGTGCACCTGTATACATCTTAGGTGAACCAACTGACACCAGTGGCTTGTGAGACCGGCCACCTCCCCTCGTCGGGGTCTCGACTGTATACACTAGTCTACTTATGGAGTATCGATGCCCAGTCTCGAAACTCCCACGACTAGGGACCTTTTAAGGATGTGCTTATAGACCCCAGCTCCCATGTATATGATCGCCATCATACTGCTGGTCGTCAAGCAAGAATCCTAAGGGCTCTATCAACATGCAATAGCGACCTGTAAGGTCACCTAAAGTAGTACTCGATGATAAAGACAAATCATGGTAGCATACTATTCTCTATCAACGTGCAATAGTGAACTACAATGTCACCTAAAGCATGTACACGATGATAAAGACAAATCAGATAGTATACAATCATCCTGAGTAAGATTGTCCTACCGGCATAGGTCCACCCTCAATCATTGCAATCGCGTGCCTGTAATCCAATAATTGACTCTGAGGGCATTATATCCAACACCCAGTTAGGTACTTACTACAGGTTATGTATTTACTAGGTATGATTCTCACATCTGTATGGTTTTACAGATGATGAGTGGGAGTAAACTATTGGGAATTAGGTGATTGTCCTCATTATATCGGGATTCGTTGTAATTGGTGATATTTGAGGAAATCGCCTGGGTTGTTTGCCAGACGGCAAATATTTGGTTTTGAATATCCGTTGTTATGCACCAATTTCAAATTGATATATCTGTACATTTATTTTTATAAAGTGAGATATAACTTTTTGAAATTATGTCTATGACATTTACCTATATCAGTGGATGGTTAGGTAAGGAGCATTAAACAGCGGTGTAATTCTTCTTAAGCATAAGTACAGTTTTCAACCTACAACACACAGGGAATGAGTTATTGGACTCAGGGGACTTATACAGAGTATTGTATATTGTCCAGTGTCCATGAGGACAGAGGGGTTGGTACTCGTGCTATATTCTGTTTACTTGTGACTTCTCTAGTTCTTAGACATGTGTTTCGTAGAAATGCAAGGTCTAAGTTTTGAGAAGTTATAGGTATATGAATAAAGTAGAGAACTAGGTATTGCAAGTATCAGGATTCTTCAAGGTGATCGAAGATGTAGATACTTGTGTATGGTATTCAGTTGATAGTATTGATTATGAGAACTTGCTTCTCTTTCAGGTTACACATATCTGGATGTATTCCTAAGTTGAGTAATGCTGATCGGCCTCTCTCCATTTTGTTGACATGCACTGGAGACAGCTGCATGATTTGAATCTGGTTCCAATTAAATCAGTGCCTCTGTTTCTATATTGCATATAGAATAGTTCATATCTTAACAATGTTAAGGTACGGAGAGTTGTTCGGCTTATACTTAAAACCAGACTCTGGATAACTCAAGGCACGTTTCTGTAATGGCTGTTTGTGGGTTGACCCGGGCTATGACGAGGGTTGACTTTCTACCATCTGGAAGATCAATAATGATATTGTTCTTGACTCGCCACAGTTTTAATAAAAATGGATTTTTTTTCAGAAAACAGTAGTGGTAGTATGGTAGAACTGGAAGTGATTCTAGAACCGCAAACGATTACTGAAAATTTGATAAGAACCTAAAAATTCAATCTGGTTTGACGTTCCATTGGCCACTCCGCAGATATGATGGGTAACCTCAGGCACCCGAAAGGTACTCCGGTAGCCTCAAGGACGGTGACAGGGAGGTTCTTGTTTACCCAGACTTGCCATTGCTGTTGTTCCAGACTGTGAGACCCGGCAGGAGGATGAGTATAACGTCGTTCTAAACTAGCTTTAGAATTGTACGTGTATATGACTCTGCCAGAGGGTTGTCGTAGTCAATGGGAGCAGCGGAAGCATATTAGACAAGTAGCTTGTGTCTATTTATGGACTAAAGCAGATATAGCAGAGATAGATCATCTATTTCTGATGTGACAGTCATAGGTTTGACTTCATCAGAATAGGGGATGGATCTATTAAGAAGGTACTATGGTATGATGTCCTGGTATTTAGATGACATACACAGAGTAGGAAGTGAAATTCCTATACTACGATCGGTTATACCTTGGTTGTCACACAGTGGATTTTCCACAAAGGACATGGATTTTATATCAGACATTCTGGTTACTAGATCTATGGTTTTAGATCTAGATTTGGGTAGTTTTCCAATCTGGGTACTTAGACAACATTTTAAAGGTGTTTTAGAATGGACGACTCCTGGCACGGTAGTGTACCTGCAGGTGATGGAGTCATCCTCTCTAAAGGTGTCTTACAGACTAAAGGGGAGAGGAATGTGCATGATTGGCAGATCACTTGCTTAGGCAATTGAATCAATCATGAGATGTCAAGTACCACACCAGACGTTGTTTTTTGCACTAGATGCAATAGATTGATATTAATCCTATCCTGGAGAAACGTTCGGAAGCAGTTTTAGAACATAAGTGGATATTCTAGGGATATGATAACAACAGCCTCTTTTAGGAGACAGTTATCATTCCAGGCGTCCAAGGTGACCTGGATGACAGAGTGACTGTTAGAGTTATAGTTTTCCCTCTGATGAGGGGCAGTGGTTTGGACAGATGGTCCAAGCGGATACTGAGGGAGGCATGGCATAGGATACTGATTAAGTTCAGTTGACGATACAGTCTAAGAAGTTTGGATTTGGAGTTCATTTATGAACTAGGTCCCATCAGATATCCAGACATATTCTAAGACAGGTATTGCTCATTTCGGGAGATGGCTTTCTCCACGAACTTGAGAAAAAGAGAGATATAGAAAGAAACATTAGGGCGCATCCACTCACTGAGGCTATTCCTCGAACGCAACAGTTTCGCAAATGGGCTTTGTAAAACTGATTAGTAGAGCAGTTGGGTGTTCGGTATCACACGGGCTGTGAGTATGCGACATCGCAATAATTAGCCTTGAGTGCAAGTGGGAGATTGTTGGATATAGTGCCCTCAGAGTCAATTATAGGATCATAGGCACGTGATTGCAATGATTGAGGGAGGACCTATGCCGGTAGGACAGTCTTACTCGAAATGATAGTATGCTATCTGGTCTATCTTTATTATCGTGTACAGCTTTAGGTGACATTACAGGACACTATTACACATTGATAAAGACCTTAGGATTCTTGCTTGACTACCAGCAGTATGATGGCGATCATATACGTGAGAGTTGGGTAGTCTATAAGCACATCCTTAAAGTGGTCCCTAGTCGTGGGAGTTTCAGAGACTGGGCATCGATACTCCATTAGTAGACTAGTGTATACAGTCGAGACCCCGACGAGGGGCGGTGGATGGTCTCACAAGCCATTGGTGTCAGTTGGATCACCTAAGATGTATACAGGTGCTCATTGGGTTATGTGTACACCAGACAGGACTCGCCGGGAACATGCTAGTTGGTATTATACCTGACGTCAGATAGCTGTTTCCTGGTGACATGTGTACAGGTTAGTTCATCGACCTGAGATCGTCATTTGTCTCGTGTGAGTTCCCACTGTGCTTTGATTACTACCCTACCATGGCTCAAAAGAGTCGTGCAAACAGATTTTAGTTGGGTACAGTCCCGAGCCATATGGAGGCAGTGAGCGGATCGGTAGGGTTTCGTTTCACCCGGTATTGGGGGTGAGATCGCGCTGTGTCTAGGAGTGCCATTACACGAAGTTCTTGGCCAAGGCAGGAGATTTACTGATAGGTATTCCAGTAGCATCTCAAAGTGTTCTGGGCTACACTCCGACATGACTTGTACCGCTTTTGGGGATCCGACTTTTACCAACCCCCTAGGCCCGACATGCGATGCTCATAGACGAACGGACCGGACTGTACGGATATTGTCACTGTCAGGCTCAGTTGGGTGTCAGGATGAGTTCGCTCATCGACCTCCCTTTTGGTCAATACCTGGTAGCCCGTTATGTACGGCTAGTACCTCTGACGTGCTAGTGGTTAAACCCACAGCCAATGTATTGACGAGTCTTTAGAGTCCCCCACAGACAGTTTCTCCAGTTTCGGGCGAAACGTTGTAGAGGCCGTATGACATATGGCAGGGATCGATCATATACGTTCAGTATTGCACGGATCATGATCGGGCGGATCATACTAGTGGGCTTTGGTTTAAGCCGGATCCTAGTATTAGATTTGTTGGATTACTTTAGTCTCATCGCATTCGCATTCAGTCGGAATGCGGATGCAGGTATGCATATACAGGTGAGGGGTATCCTTGTGATCCGTCACGAGTTTACTTTAGATGTTGCCGTATCTTTTTATTGTTGTAAACATTTGGGTTAATGTTTACAAATGGTGGAAATTGTGAGTGGAAATCATCATGAGGTGCAATTAATGTGACATGGACTTCATTAGTGACTCATGGTCTCTTTTCTTGTGCTAATGTCACATTATGTGATTGATTTGTAGTTTGAAATGAGAGAAAGAGAGAGAAGGGCTGCCATGATAGAGTTTGTTCTTGTATTATTTTGCTTTCACTCTCTCATTTTATCATACAACAAAAAAAAAAAAACCTTCTTCTTCTTCTTCTTCTTCTTCTTCCTCCTCTAGCTCACCATTTCCACCATGGCTTCATCTTCAACCTCCATCCATACATTCTCATGCATTGAGAATCAATAGATGCAAGAGACGAAGTAATCACTCATATTCTCTACATCACCTTGGACACGTCGTCTAGCAAACTTCGTGTCCGAATTGCTTCGGACGAAGTGGGAGCCCGTAAAAGGACTCGAAGATGTGGTGCCCTTTCCGATGAGGAGATCGGAGATGCTGCGAGGAGCTAGGGATGGTGGCTAAAGACCGAAGGACGCGGATCGATCGGTATAGCTTTTCTAACCTTTCTCTAGTTACTAGTTATAGGTTAATGGTTCGATCCGGGATTAAAGTCTGCGATAGCCCCGGTTTCAAGTTTAGAAAAAGTTTTCATTTCCACGTTTTGGCCTCGGACAGACGGCCGGGGCGCTACCGTAGACTTAAAAATAAATATCTAGATATTTTGTCATTGAGTTAAAACCCAAATGTAAATTAATCCATGGTTAATTAGTAGGTGAAGTGTGGTCAAGTCTAAACAAATATCAACCATAAATTAATCTAATTTCTTTTTCTCAAATAATAAAATACATAGATATTTTATACCATGTGAGTCTTGCATTCCCATCTCCACTATATCAACAACCATGATAAGTATGTATGCATGTATGTGTGCATACATATCAACATATGCACATACACTCATTCATGCATGCATGCATATAGAAAAGGTTTTAAATGAAAAATCTAATGGTCATTATTAAACAAACACTTAATTTAATAACTCGGTCATATCACATACGACCCGACCAATAGAAAACGGTAGATTACAATGCGGTATCATATACACGCATTTAATTAAGCACCTGCGCATATCCCCATAAGCACCCCCACATCGTTTCGCCTGAGCTAGGTAACCCCATTGTGGGACTCTAAGACTCGTCAATACGCTAGCAGTAGGCAGTGATCATATCACATACCCACAAACCATCAGCGACACCAGCAGTGCGTAACAGCTTCTAGGTATTGAGCGATCAGAAGAAAAACAAGCGAACCTGCAAAAACTCCTGTCGAGCCAACCGCTAACACTTACCGTACAGTCCGGTCTTTTCGTCAGATATGCTGCGTATCGAGTCTAGGGATGGCAACGTCGACCCCAATAACTTAATAAATCATGCCGATAAATGGCCTGTAACAGATCGAGAAACTACTGATAACACTTATCAGTAAATCTCAATAGCCCTGGCCAGGGACTTACTGATATAGCCAATCGCACACAGCGCAACATTAACCCCCAATACCGGGAGAGACGAAACCCCTCCTATCGCTCATTGCCTCCACATGTCTCGGGACTGTACCCAAATAGTCTCCACTAAGGACCCGCATACTATCTCGATATCAAACATCAATGGATATGGGAACATCCATCGCCCATCTCATGGGTCTAGTGTCGTATATGCTAGTCTACTCAGGAATATCGATACCCCGTCTCGATATACCCACGACTAGGGACATTTCACGATATGCTTGTAAACTATACATGTCCCACTAGTATGATCTGTATCATAATCACAGTAGTCAAGCAAACATCCTCAGTGCTTTATCAACATGTACAAATGAATAAAAGCATGATTAAGTGAACATGTGAGATAAAGAGTAACCAGATAGGATACTATCATGTCAAGCAAGAATGTCCTCTGTATATATATACATGTATAAATACATCCACTATCATATAATGTCCTCTAGAGCATACATATATCCAACACTTCTTATGGCATTGAGGCACCAGAACTCACAGATGGGAGCATGGTCCTGAAGAACAGTCCGGTAGTAGCTTGTGTAACCTTCTGTTCATATCAGTTTTTTTGCATTTTCATACCGCCCAATTTTTATCACATTGCATATCCGTAGATACTCTTGAGCCGTGTTTGCTAGTCAATTGCAGGATACAGGTTCCCGGTTCTCAAACGGAGAAACTCATGAAAAACACGACAAAAATCCGGTTCCTGCCAACCACAGATAAAAACACGGTCTCTGCTCTTCATCCGTATGTTGCCAGATATCAATAGGAAGACAAAAGATCAAATCAATGTCATTCTCATGCACAAGGCTCAATGGTAGCACAAAATCCAAGAGATCTACGCGGAGCTCGAGGCAAATCATGACAAAATCTTGACAAAAAGTCCACCTTTCCCTCAACAGAAATTCTGGAGAATTCGTGATGCAATTATGGAAAACTACATATACCAGAAAGAAGTGAACAGAAAACCAGGCCAGCAACAAAAAGCCCAAAGCCCAATTCGACTATAAGGCCGCGGAAGCGCGGCCAAACAGGGGTTTTGGCCGCCCTTCCGCGGCGGTATGGGCGCCAATTGCGCAGAATTTTCTGGGGGTGTTTGGTCATTTCACCTGTGGCCGTATGGTTGCCCTAGATTTTCATTCTCTGGCCTATAAATAGCCCAGAAGTTTATGAAGGAAAGGGTCCATTCTTGTATTCTCTTTTTCTAGGATTTAGTTCACTTGTTCTTCTTCCTCTTCTCACCTCTTCTCCATTAAACTTGTAAGTGAGCTTTTGAGTGAAGAGTGATGAATAAAGAAGACCATTTTTATTATCATGCTTGTCTCTTCCTTTACTTGTTATAATTGTTGTAATTTTAATTGTTAAGTAGTTGTTGTTATTTCCTTGTTGTTTGTTTCTTCTCTCTTTTTCTTTATCCTTACATACGACAATGATACTTACGCTTGATCCTCGCCAAGGTGAGGTCGCAAATAGTTAGTCGTATTCTTCTACTCTCCTTCTTTCTATCTTCCTCTTTTGTGTTGTTTTATTTTTCCGTATTATGATGTGTGAGTAGTTCATTCTTGTTAGGGTAGGATAAGGGAAGTTTGAGAGAAGGAAATCTCTCTCACTCTTTCCTTGCCCAACAGCTTAAATCAACTCCCGTTAATCTAACCACAATCCGCTCCTTACGGCACCCTATCCTACATGATAGCGGTGATTCCGTAGTGAGACCGGTTGTGGTTGGATTAACCGGAGGTTATGGTTAAGAGCCAAGAACGGACGGACAAGCACCAAAAGGAAGACTTATGCGTTGGAAAGCCTAGCTTATACTCGCAAAGTCCTTCCTAGTCGTGCTAATCCCCGTTGTTGCCGATTACCGTAACACGATATTAAGAAGGGCAACGAAAGATGAGGAGACTCCTAACTCAAACTAACCTAATCCTAACCCTAACATGCTCTCTTTAAATATCAACTCAACACTTAGATAACTACAAACAAAATCTGAACAACCGAACTTAACTCGTCGAAAAACACATAGAAAAAGATTCCCATCTCCCTGCGGACGACCCGTACTCAACCGGCTAGCTACGTGCGAAACCGTCTTGATTGCGGTATTTAAACTAGAACTTGAACACGCTCCTAAGCTAACAATCAAATGGCGCCGTTGCCGGGGAGACGGTAGTTTGTTTCTTTGTGAAATTTCGGGTTAATTTGTAAGTATAACTCTAACCGAAAAACAAAAAAAAAAATATATATATACATTGTAAACAAAACCATCTTGTTATTTTTGATTAGTTTTTGTGCAAGTGTGCAGGAAAATACGAAGCTCAAGATCGACGCCAAAGACGTTGGAAATACGGAGTTCAAGTACAGTGCCAAAGACGTGGGAAGATAGACCCACATTTTCGCGGCTACACCGCGAAGGACAAAAACGAAGCATCCGGTCTACTGTACAAATCTGGAGCAAATACAGTGAGCAAAACAAGATTCAGTACATCCAGACAAGTAGGAGACAACCACAGAAGCACACCCAGAAATTTTTGAAGCCCAATACCACTACCTAGCCGCGGATCCGCGGCAAGTGCATGCGTTTGGCCGCGGAAACGCGGCTATATGTTGGCTTCAGAGCCCCAAATTTCTCTGTAAGTTCTCTGCCTCTCTCCTCTCCTCTGAACTCCACTGAACTGTGTTTTCTGCAGGCTTCTTTGCGCAAACTCTTCTCCCCCTTCCAATAAACTGTTCTTGTGCAGGATTCTTTGCGCCGCAAATAAAAATTGTTTGCTGTTGATTTGTTACTGTTTTGCATTCTTTAATACGGACTTAAGGGGCTTGAAACCAATCCAGATTGGGTGGGGATTTCATCACCCTTCCCAGGACCCCAAAAATCACTAAAGCATATGCATTGTCCATTGTAAATTAAAAAATACTAGACTTCAGCCCTAAGGACTTCGCGCTCATTAGGAGAAGATAAACCTTGTTTAGAACCTCGCTTAACCGTATATTGTTTACGGGGTGTCTAGGAAAGTGTTAAAGGCGCAACCGCCGAAAGAGAAAGGGTTATTTAATTAAGGAACTTCGCGAAAGCGTTGGACAACCTCCCCTTATCTCTGCACTTACCTGGCCTCGTGATCGGTGTATTGTTAAGCCCGTTTCTCGACATTGTTTAACTTCGACAATCAAGTTCAGGAGCAGGTCTAGTAGACCTAGGCGACCGTAGATCTAGGTGTGATTGTGCATATCTTGTTTGTGATTGCTTAAGCCGTATTCCCGTACATATTTTTGTAAATCTCTTTCTAAAAAAAAAAAAAAAAAAAAAACAAAAAAATCAAAAACTTTTATAAAAACTTGCCCTTTGTCGCCAACATCCAGTCTTCGATCCAATCTTTAGTGCAACACACCGCCGCACACGGGCAGAGCATCAAGACCATCGAGGCCCAGATTGCACAGCTGAACGCGGCCTTGAGCGAGCGAGAGAAGGGGAAGCTCCCGTCCCAGCCACTTCCAAATCCCGGCCACCCACATAATGCACATGTTGCTCTTGAACAACAAAACCATAATGTGAGTGCCGTGACCACACTGAGATCAGGGAGGGTGCTGCAAAACAACATTGGCAAGCAAATCAACGATGACACCCCGGCCGCTTCTTCTTCTTCTTCTCCTGCTTCTTCTTCGTCTTCCGAGCCTATTCTCCGTTCTTCACAAGGCTCTCCTTCCTCTTCTTCTCTAAACGGACCCGCTTCTCACTCCACGAAAACACCTATTCTGGGATCCGTTCCAACTCCAAAATCTCCTCCTCCAGCATTAGACTCAGCCAATTTTCAAAATGTTCCATTTCCAAACCGGTTGAGGTCTAACAAACAAAATCCACAAATGGAGAAGATTTTGGAGTTATTCAAGCAAGTTAACATTAACATTCCTCTTTTAGATGCTATCCAACAAGTCCCTTCTTACGCGAAAATCTTAAAGGACTTGTGCACGAAAAAGAGGAAGTCTCAGGTACCCAAGAAGGTTTTCTTGGCTAGTGCTGTGAGTGATGCCCTTACCCAATCTTTACCACAAAAACGGAAGGACCCTGGCTGTCCTACGATTTCAATTACTATTGGGGATAAGAACATCAACCGCGCACTATTAGATCTTGGTGCCAGTGTTAACTTGCTTCCGTATTCAGTATACGAGCAATTAGGCGTCGGAGAGCTGAAACCCACACACTGCACTCTCCAGATGGCCGACCGATCGATCACCCATCCTAGGGGTGAGTTAGAGGATGTGTTAATCAAAGTCGGGGATTTCATATTCCCCGTCGACTTCATTGTCTTAGATACACAGCCTGTAGCTAACCCCCGGAATCAAATTCCGGTGATACTCGGTCGCCCATTTCTCGCAACCTCAAATGCTGTGATCAATTGTCGCAATGGTTCAATGAACCTCTCTTTTGGAAATATGACAATTGAACTCAACATTTTTAGGTTGGGGAATCAGCCCGCTGAACCTAATGCTCATATACTGGATGTTTGCTCGATCCAGGAGATCACACCAGAAGAGTGTGAATTCGAGGAGTTTCTGTTTGAACACGATGATCTTGACGCCACTAGTGCGTTTCTCTTCGAACCTGCTGCTGCTTCTGCGTCCGACAACGAATACGAGTGTTTCACGTTCTTGCACGATCTTAGCCGCGCACAACCCGAGTTTGAATCTTTTGACTTTCCGGATGAGTTACCTGAACCATCCAACTCGGTTGCCTACACTCGCTTTGAACCTTTGCTGGAGTCCTTTGAGTTCGAAACCTTTGCACCAGTCTTGCCTTCCATCATTTCACCTCCAACGCTCGAACTCAAGCCGTTGCCGTCTCACCTTAAGTACGCTTACTTAGGTGAGAACGAGACCCTCCCTGTCATCATCTCGGCTTCTCTAGCTCTCGAGCAAGAGAAAGCCCTTCTCGCGGTCTTGCACAGCAACAGGCAAGCTTTTGGCTGGTCCATGGCGGACATCAAGGGGATTAGTCCCCTCATCGTTGAGCATCACATTCATCTGATGGATGATGCCAAACCAGCCCGGGATCCACAAAGACGTCTTAATCCAGTCATGAAGGAGGCTGTGAAGAAGGAGATCGTCAAATGTCTAGATAGTGGTATCATTTACCCTATCTCTGATAGCCAGTGGGTTAGCCCCATTCACGTTGTCCCCAAGAAGTCGGGCATCACGGTCATAACCAACGAAGCGAATGAGTTAATCCCTACTCGCACCCAAACCGGGTGGCGAGTTTGCATTGATTACAGAAAACTCAACGCTGCAACGCGGAAAGACCACTTTCCGCTACCTTTTATTGACCAGATGCTCGAACGATTGGCCGGACATGAGTACTATTGCTTTCTTGATGGCTACTCTGGCTATAATCAAATTCCCATCGCCGAAAAAGACCAGGACAAGACCACTTTCACTTGTCCTTTCGGCACGTTTGCATATCGACGCATGCCCTTTGGGTTATGCAATGCGCCCGCTACCTTCCAGCGGTGTATGATGGGGATTTTCTCAGACATGGTGGAGAAGTTTCTGGAGATTTTCATGGATGACTTCTCCATTTTCGGCGACTCCTTTGACGAGTGTTTGCTGCATCTTGACGCTGTCCTTACCCGATGTAAGGACAAGAATCTCACTTTGAACTGGGAGAAATGCCACTTCATGGTGCGCGAAGGTATTGTCTTAGGACATATCATCTCGCAAAATGGCATAGAGGTTGACAAAGCAAAGATTGAGGTCATTTCCAATCTGCCTCCTCCCCGATGCGTCAGAGATATCCGAGCCTTCCTTGGCCATGCCGGTTTCTACAGACGGTTTATCAAGGACTTTAGCAATATTGCTAGGCCCTTGACGCTTTTGCTGGCCAAGGACACGCCTTTCACCTTCGACTCGAGCTGTGTGACTGCATTCGAGTCACTGAAACGCTCACTCACTTCTGCTCCCGTTCTTTCTTCCCCTGACTGGACGCACCCATTCGAGATTATGTGCGATGCATCCGACTTTGCCATCGGTGCTGTCCTTGGACAGCACATCAACAAGATGCCGCACGTAATCTATTACGCAAGCCGAACCCTGAACGACGCCCAACTTAACTATACAACAACTGAGAAGGAATTCTTAGCTGTTGTATTTGCTTTAGAAAAGTTCAGGCCCTACCTCATCGGCTCTCCAGTCATTGTCTATACGGACCATTCAGCTCTGCGCCATCTTTTTGCGAAGAAAGATGCCAAGTCTCGGTTAATACGTTGGATCCTCTTGCTTCAAGAGTTTGACCTTGTCATTAAGGACAAACGAGGATGTGAAAACGTGGTTGCCGACCATCTCTCACGACTCCCTTCTTCGCCTTCGCTTCCAATTCCGATAAATGACGTTTTCCCGGATGAACAACTCTTGACAGTATCTTGCGAACCCTGGTTCGCAGATATTGTGAACTATTTGGCCACGGGTTTACTACCGACTGAATGGTCGAGTCAGGACAGACTTCGCTTCTTATCCCAAGTAAAACATTTTTACTGGGACGAACCCTACTTGTTCAAGTACTGTCCCGACCAGATTATTCGTCGGTGTGTCCCTGATGAGGAATTCAAGAGTGTGCTGTCATTTTGCCACGACCAAGCATGTGGCGGGCATTTTGGGCCCAGAAAGACAGCTGAGAAGATCTTGCAATGTGGTTTCTACTGGCCACAACTTTTCAAAGACGCTCATGACTATTGCAAGACTTGCTCCCGGTGCCAACACATGGGCCGGATATCCCGGAGGAATGAGATGCCGCTCCAACCGATCTTGGTTGTGGAGATTTTCGATGTTTGGGGGATAGACTTCATGGGGCCGTTTCCCAGCTCTTTTGGGAACTTGTACATCCTTCTAGCTGTTGATTACGTCTCTAAATGGGTCGAGGCTGTGCCCAGCCGAACTAACGACAACAAGGTTGTCGTTAGGTTCCTTAAAGAAAACATTTTCTCACGGTTTGGGCACCCCCGAGCGATCATTAGCGACAATGGAAGTCATTTCTGCAATAGGACTTTCGAGGCCTTGATGCGGAAATACTCCATTAATCATAAGCTTTCTACGCCCTACCACCCCCAAACCTGCGGGCAGGCCGAAGTTTCAAATCGGCAAATCAAGCAGATACTGGAGAAAACGGTTTCCAAGAACCGTAAGGATTGGTCTTTGAAACTCACTGATGCCCTTTGGGCATTTAGAACCGCTTATAAGACCGACCTTGGCATGTCTCCCTATCGGCTTGTGTACGGAAAAGCCTGCCACCTTCCGGTCGAAATCGAGCATCGCGCGTTTTGGGCGATAAAGGAGCTGAATCTGTCTCTGGAGGACGCGGGCAGCCATCGGAAGCTGCAGCTGAACGAACTGAACGAGCTTAGGGATGAGGCTTACGACAACGCGGTTGTCGTTAAGAATCGAACGAAGGTGTTTCACGATAAACACCTTTTGCGCAAAACCTTCGTACCTGGTCAACAGGTACTTCTTTACGACACCCGACTTCACTTCCATCCTGGAAAGCTCAGATCTCGCTGGAACGGGCCGTATTTTGTGCGGAATGTGTACCCGCAGGGCGCTGTGGATTTGGAAAATCCAAAGGACGGTTCCATTTTCAAAGTGAACGGACACCGATGCAAACCGTACCTTAGCGCCGAACCAACAGAGGAGCTCCTGTTCTTACAGGAGCCGGTTTACCCTGAATGATCTTCCTCTGCCTACCTCCAAACTTCGGTTATCCAGCCACGAACAGAGGACACTGTTCCAAATAAGTTTGGGGGTATGTACAAACCATTTTGTGTATATTGGTGTATATTCTTTTTCTTTTCTTTAAAAACAAAAAAACAAATAAAAATTGTATATCGCTAACCGACAATTTTGAACCTTCAAACTGATCTCTTCATGCAACGACAGTGAGGACACTGTCCAGTTTAAGTTTGGGGGTACGTTCGGTACGCATTTCTTACCTTCGTATTCATATGTATATTTTGCATCTGCATATTTAAATCCATAAAATCCATAAAAATTTGAAAATTTTCTAAAAAAATATAAAAACTTTTTTGTCAAGTTAGCTTGTGGAAGAACTCTGATTCAACATTCGACGGTTTTTGTTTGAAAAAATAGGAATAACTAGATCTTATGTTTGGATTTTGAAAACCTGAAAGATAACTCTCCTTTGAAGTTAACTATAGCTGATATAAGTCTTTACATCACACTACACGTGTCGTAAGATTTTGGGAAATAGATGACAAGTCTTTCATGTTTAAACTTTTAAACAGATAAATGATTTTCTGAGAATCAAATAGGTTTGTTCTGAAATAAGTAATGTCAAGAATAGTTTATGAAGTAAAGCGAATATGAAGGAATGTTATTGATGCCATAATTGGAGCTAAGTCTGAAAAATAACCCATCTGAAACTTGATTGGAATGATTACACACCAAACCCACTAGACACGTCTTTTATCCAAAAAAATATTTGAACTGCCGGTTATATCTCCGTTCGTATTAAATCGTCTGATTTTCACGCCAAACTGTCTTTTGTTTTTGGACCTAGGTAACTTGAGTAATTAAGTCCGCTGGGGTGTTTTTACACCTAATGCCCTAAAACCAACTGGTTTGGGTGCATTGGCCCAAAGCTCGCTAAGAAGCCTAGAAAGTCCAGTTTAAAACAAAGTCAAGCAAGTGTTCTCTCCGAGTTAAAATTCCTAACGGTTCTTTGTGCGAGAATAATCTTGATAAAAGACAGGCTTTTAAAAAAAATTTTAACGAAGATATGAAGGTTTTACTCTTTGATAAAGACTATTGCACGTTCACAGTGGTGTGTATGAAATGAAAACAAGAAAAAGGTGGAGTGAAAAATACGACTTAGTTTCCTGTTAAGGAAGATAGAAATTCTAAAGTTGAAACCTTACTGCAAAACGAAACTTGAAAAATGCTTAACTCGTTATAAAACTTATGTGATCCTTTTTAAATTGTTATCTGGGCTTTATTGTGCGACATGATGACTTTATTCGACCTTTCGGGAACTTAACGACACTATTTGCACTGCACGTAAAGACATATAAAATCTGTAGTTAAATAAGAAGCGAGGTGTGAAAAATAAAGGTTCGATAGTCCAGACTTGGGATTATAGAATTGTTATTTTCTAAAACAAAACTTTAGGGTTTGAATCTTAGTTATTTTACAAAACCAACTTGACCGGATTTTGTGGGTAGTATCCGCTGAAAACCCTCAGGAGACAACACTCCTCCTACTAGGGACACCTAGAGGTTTAACGGCTTGTTGCACATGCTCAGTGCAATCGCGTTCCCTGCGAAAGTGAGGTTAGGAAATTTTTTGTGAATAAATGGACTTTGCTCGGGACGAGCAAATGATAAGTTTGGGGGTATTTGTTCATATCAGTTTTTTGCATTTTCATACCGCCCAATTTTTATCACATTGCATATCCGTAGATACTCTTGAGCCGTGTTTGCTAGTCAATTGCAGGATACAGGTTCCCGGTTCTCAAACGGAGAAACTCATGAAAAACACGACAAAAATCCGGTTCCTGCCAACCACAGATAAAAACACGGTCTCTGCTCTTCATCCGTATGTTGCCAGATATCAATAGGAAGACAAAAGATCAAATCAATGTCATTCTCATGCACAAGGCTCAATGGTAGCACAAAATCCAAGAGATCTACGCGGAGCTCGAGGCAAATCATGACAAAATCTTGACAAAAAGTCCACCTTTCCCTCAACAGAAATTCTGGAGAATTCGTGATGCAATTATGGAAAACTACATATACCAGAAAGAAGTGAACAGAAAACCAGGCCAGCAACAAAAAGCCCAAAGCCCAATTCGACTATAAGGCCGCGGAAGCGCGGCCAAACAGGGGTTTTGGCCGCCCTTCCGCGGCGGTATGGGCGCCAATTGCGCAGAATTTTCTGGGGGTGTTTGGTCATTTCACCTGTGGCCGTATGGTTGCCCTAGATTTTCATTCTCTGGCCTATAAATAGCCCAGAAGTTTATGAAGGAAAGGGTCCATTCTTGTATTCTCTTTTTCTAGGATTTAGTTCACTTGTTCTTCTTCCTCTTCTCACCTCTTCTCCATTAAACTTGTAAGTGAGCTTTTGAGTGAAGAGTGATGAATAAAGAAGACCATTTTTATTATCATGCTTGTCTCTTCCTTTACTTGTTATAATTGTTGTAATTTTAATTGTTAAGTAGTTGTTGTTATTTCCTTGTTGTTTGTTTCTTCTCTCTTTTTCTTTATCCTTACATACGACAATGATACTTACGCTTGATCCTCGCCAAGGTGAGGTCGCAAATAGTTAGTCGTATTCTTCTACTCTCCTTCTTTCTATCTTCCTCTTTTGTGTTGTTTTATTTTTCCGTATTATGATGTGTGAGTAGTTCATTCTTGTTAGGGTAGGATAAGGGAAGTTTGAGAGAAGGAAATCTCTCTCACTCTTTCCTTGCCCAACAGCTTAAATCAACTCCCGTTAATCTAACCACAATCCGCTCCTTACGGCACCCTATCCTACATGATAGCGGTGATTCCGTAGTGAGACCGGTTGTGGTTGGATTAACCGGAGGTTATGGTTAAGAGCCAAGAACGGACGGACAAGCACCAAAAGGAAGACTTATGCGTTGGAAAGCCTAGCTTATACTCGCAAAGTCCTTCCTAGTCGTGCTAATCCCCGTTGTTGCCGATTACCGTAACACGATATTAAGAAGGGCAACGAAAGATGAGGAGACTCCTAACTCAAACTAACCTAATCCTAACCCTAACATGCTCTCTTTAAATATCAACTCAACACTTAGATAACTACAAACAAAATCTGAACAACCGAACTTAACTCGTCGAAAAACACATAGAAAAAGATTCCCATCTCCCTGCGGACGACCCGTACTCAACCGGCTAGCTACGTGCGAAACCGTCTTGATTGCGGTATTTAAACTAGAACTTGAACACGCTCCTAAGCTAACAATCACCTTCCCCATCGGCATTGAGAAAATAGAGGCCGCGTTGGGTCCATAGGTCACTCCTCCAGTTAGGGTAGAGTGGGAGTTGCTATTGCATGAGATGCGGCTGAGAGCCATTGATTTTCTCCACAGGAGCAAGACACCAAGTTTTAGTACCTCGAATTCAGGAGCAACCAAAGCGAACCGTGATTTTGTTCGCGAACATGACACACGAAGTGTGGAGTGGAAAGAAGAAAATGTCCCATCCGGCGTGCCAGATCTGTTTACCGCCGAAAGACCGGACTGAGACATTAGGATGTCTAGCTTCAATTTAGGGGAAGATGCTATTTGGACATATCCATCCACCACTCTGAAAATACCTAGTTGATTTATGGCAACGTATATCAGAGGTTTGGATAGATGTGACTGTTGTAGCAGACTTTATCAGATTCCCACTCATTTGTGAGGGGTTTTTGATTGTGGGGACACTCTTTCCTGCAAGAACAAGTCTCTGCAGTTAATTACGTTATCGCGTTGCGATAACCACTTTCTTCTTCTCCAGCAGTTCACTTCATGTCATGTGTTATTTTGTTTATTTTAGTTGCCCATGGATTGTATACAGAGACTAATTTATGTCGTCGCCCGTAGGGCACGGATTAGTCCAAATTCGTATATTTAAGATTTGGGGTTTGGATTTTGAACTTAGGCTATATTTTCCTATAGTTCAAAAATATATTTGTTTTGTTTAAGCACTGTTAATCTAGTTTGAGATTAAGATCAACTTAAATATATGAGCATTTGGGCTCAATTTATTTTGACTAAGTATACATTAGTCTTATTTTTAGACTAAGATCAACTTAGAAATATTTTCAAGATAATTAAATTTTATTAAGATCCAACAACAGAGCATTTAGGCTCAGTTGCAAGATACTTTTCAGAAAGACTTAGCCAATTTGGGCTTGGTCTGCTCAAGTTTTTTTCTTTCTTTTGTTCAAAAGTGATAAGCACTTATTTGGGTTCTGTTTGCTTAGCCTTTTTACTTTTATGCAGAAGTGCTAAGCACTTGTTTGGAGGTCTGAGCTTACATGTGTATCATATGAAGCACTCAGTCATGGGTGCAGCTGTTAGTTGTATGTATGCTCTAGAGGCCATTACTGTACATGAGATGTATATTATAGTGTATGCTGGGACATATATAGGGAGGACTTTCTTGCTCGACATGATAGTACGCTCTAGTTGCTCTTTATCTTAACATGTACACTTTCTATATCTCTGTTACATGTTGATAAAACATTTAGGATGTGTACTTGACTTCTTGGATTATGATGCAGATCATACTAGTGGGGCCTGGGTAGTCCATGAGTTTATCCTTCAATGTTCCTATTCGTGGGGATATCGAGATGGGGCATCGATATTCCAGAGTAGACTAGCGTATATCTTCTCGACCCATATGATGGGTGATGGATGATCCCATATCCATTGGTGTTTGACATCAGAGATAGTATACGGGTGCTCAGTAGAGACTGGATACACTGAACGGACTCATCGAGAACTCCTAGATGGTATTATACCTCACGTCAGATAGCAGTTCTCTGGTGACACTGGTACATGTTAGTTTGTCGACCCGAGATCGTCATAGAGTCTTGTGTGTCTCTCACTGTGCTTTGATTTCCACCCTACCATGGCTCTACTGAGTCGTGCAAACAGGTGGTTTTTGGGTACAGTCCTGAGTCACATGGAGGCAATGAGCGATATGAGGGGATTCGTTTCTGCCGGTATTAGGGGTTGATGTTGTGCTATACTCGATTGGCCATAACTGAAATCCCTGGCCAGGGTAGATGAGATTTGCTAATAAGTGTTATCAGTAGTTTCTCGCCCGTTGTGGACCTTACATAGGCATGACTTATCAAGCTATTAGGGTCTGACGTTTACCACCCCTAGGCGAGATATGTGACATATCAGACGAATAGACCGGACTGTACGGTAGTGTTACTGATTGGATTCACAGGAGTATGAGCAGGCTTGCTTGTTGATCTTCTGATCGCTCAATACCCGGGTGGCCGTTACGTTTAGCACACCTCTTGCGGCTTGTGAGTGTTTGATATGATCATCACCCACTGCCGGCGTAATGACCGAGTCTTTGGAGTCCTACACAGAGGTCTCCTGGCTCAGGCGAAACGGAGTAGGAGCACATATGAGATATGTACGGGACCGAGATTAATACGCGTATGTGATACCATATTCTATTCTCGCGATTTGTATTATCGGTCGGTTATATGTGATATAGCCGGGTTATCGAATCAAGAGTTGATTCGATAAATTGATAAACATGATATTAGTCGGTTATATATGATATAGCCAGATTATTAAATCAAGTGTTGATTTAATAATCTAATGTATAATTATATATTTGATATATTAATTTACATTAACTAGTATTAGCTCACTTAAGATTGTTTTTCTCACTTGATTGTGCATTAAGTGTATATGTGATATATACTTGTGTATATAGGTTGTATCATGCTTGATGATACATGCAAGCATGGGTCTGTGTGTGACTTACACCATGCTTACATATAATGTAAGGGTTTTTAATTATCTTAGTAATTCAAAATTGGTGTGAATTTGTCATGCTTGGAAGCTTGGAGAAGCTTGAAGCATCTTTGACAAAGTCTACTTGTTTTGTTTTACATAAGATATTTATTAACCAAACCATTATAATTAGCCATGGTTTAGTCTCTACAATGGTTAGTATATGATACCAACTCACCCATGGTTGCATAATTCACCACTTGATTTATTCTTGAGTTCATTCTTCTTCTTTTTCTTCATCTCAACTCAAAAGCTTTCTAGGTTTTTGATAAATGGTGAAAATAAGTGAGAAAATAAAATATAAAATGAGCCCACTTCCTACTTCATCATCCTACACACTTGCTTGGGTAGTAAAGGATGTTCTCTTCACAAAGTTCTTGACCTAGTGAAGTGGTAGCTTGGGCTTGAGTCTCCTCGACCTAGATCATCTTCGGCCTCGAAGACTTCGAGCAAGATTGTTCGTTTCTCCAAGGGAACCCATACTAGAGTTTGGGAGATCTTTGATCGCAGCGAAGGGACTTCTACACGGAGCTTTAGATTTGAAGGACCGGTCTACAATTGTTGTATTCCTCATTCACTTTCTATGTAAAGTTGTTTATAATTTAGTTTAGCTCCCAAAACTCTAGTTAGATCCTAGGTTAGGTTGTTTGGCACACTAGAATTTTTGAAATACGGCATGTTAGATGCCTTGTGAAACCTTGTGGTCGTGCCAAATAACCCTACAGTGGTATCAAAGCCTTGCTAGAGCATTAGGAGTTGTCTAGGCGAAGTTAGAAGTTCAAACGAACTCCGAAAACCAGATCTTTCCCATTCTCTGGAAATTTTTCAAAATGTTAGATTTTTTCACATTAAAAATATTCAGAAAAATATGCAGGTAAAACTATGGACCCTCTAAAAGAACGGCACCCTAACTCGATAACATGACAGCGGAAACACGGCCAAACCATGGGTTTGGCGGCGGTTTCGCGGCGCTATGTGTGAGGCTTGGGCCGAGCCTTCTACGGCTGGTCCGTAGCTATTAGGGCATGCTTCTGGGTATTTTTGATACTGATCAAGTGTTGAGCTTTCTGGGAAATTTTGGGAATTCATTGATTCGATCGAAATATTTAGCATCGCATAGCTATCTGTGATTGTGATACAATACTTGGAATCCACAATATTTGAATTTTATAAATCTGGCAATTTAGACTCAATTGATCGGTTGCCACTAGATTTTGATATGATCAAAAGTCCATCGCAATCACGTTGCGCATGCGGATACTCGCTGGGTAACCTTACTTGATAGCCACGCCTCATAACCCCGACAAAGTGAATGTAGGAGAACTCCGTTGCCAAAAGCATCCGTCCGGGTGCTCGCGAACGCGGTGTTCCGCCTAAGTGCACTTCGTCGACGGTATCGAGGGTGCAGCCGTCTACTAAAGTTTCCGACGTGCATTCGATCAGAATGTCGGGAGTCTTGTTGAATTGCCCGACTTATTATTGAAAAGTGTTTTCAATATTGAGACTAAAATACGGGGTTTATAATTGCTAGGCATGAGATGTCTAAGGAATTTATGAGGTTGGGCATGAAATCCAAAGTATGTGATATATTGGGTTTATGATGTCTAAGGTGGTTGCAGATTCCAATTGTTGTAGTTTTTCACTTTATTTTCTACGGCCGTAAGTGTAATATGTGGTGTATTACCGGTTTCGTTGCTATACGTTAACGACAATTGGGATACGCATATTTACTTACGTTGATGACATGTGACATTATGTGTTGCTGTGATATGTTATATTGGATCGTCGTGTTTGAATAGCCGGGGTTTTTTTTATGTGAGATGAGAGTTTTTCATTTTCATTCATGTAAAAACTTGTATGTAATATTCTTTTATTGGGGCACTTCCGGGTTGAGGAAGTTGTCTCCGTTGATGTATGTTATTTACTTTTCCGCATTATGATAGACCCAAGGAGGGGATCATAAGTAACCGGGTTCTAGAGTCCAGTGGGAGACCATCTCGAGGAGTCGAGTCCGGGTCTCCTAACTCTAGAATTGGTAGGGTTGCTTGCTGCTCTCGTAGGGGTCTTGGGATGTGGGATTGGCTATTCATCACGACCGTGGAATCCGTATTTTATACAGGCTTAAATTAAAACCCGGAAATCCTGGTATATCCAATATTTCATATGTTGTCTTCTGCTGTTGATATTCTGTGACGTGATCATTTTATATTCTGAGATGGATACATTATATAATATATCTGATATATTATAGACATTGCTTATGTTTTTCACCCGCGCTAGCCCTGCCCCGCTCTGCCGTTAGTTACCTAACCTAATGGTGGATGACGGGACTTCGAAGCGAATGCGGATGGCATAAGCGTATGTTGTATTTATCTGTGATGCTTAGGTAACAGAAATGATGGGACATTCATTAATGAGATTAATGAAAGAAAATAAACCTAAAGATATTGTGGAATCGAATTTTCAAAAATAGATAGCTCTAGTTGTTGCTTTGTATAGCGGTATTCCTTGTAGAATATCCTGCACCTCATTCGATGACGAAACAGCCGAGATCCCTTCACCTGGAGTGACCTCTTTAGCAATAACTAGCAGATGCTACAGCCCTTGGTTTTGTCTTTTGATTGCTATTCTAGTTCTTTCTTTGCATAGTGATATTATGAATATCCTGCACCTCATTCGACGAGGAAAGAGCCGAGATTCCTTCACCCGGAGTGACCTCTTTGGCAACTAGCAAAAGCCTCAAAAACACTCCATTTTAAATCACTTGATTCTACAACGAGATCAAGTTTAAAGCGTTAAAGGTTTTCTTAAAAACCATCTGCAACCCTCCGTCATTTTAGGAAGTAGAGTACTTAGTATTCATGTTGCGTATGTTGATCGTAGTCAAGGCGTAGTGTACGGTAGCTAAGTGATGTCTTCCTACACAGCATATGATGCGATTAATTAGGACAGTCATGTGATTATATTGATTATAGTCAAAGGTCATATGAGTGGGTCTAATTAATCAAGAAATGACGGGTAGAACTTTACTAGTGCTTATGATATGTTGATTATAGTCAAGGTCATAAGTGCTGGGGGTAAAAACCATTATCAGGAATTTCAAGTGTTGAAATTTGCAATGAGATTGCATACCTTTTATGAGATAGTTGGATCTTGATACCCACTACGAGTAATTGTTACTCCTAGAAGAGTTTTGTACTTTACAATTAGCCGATCAAGTAGGTGTCTAGAAAGGTGTCAACGGGGTTACGCCGCTGGGAAAACGAGGTATATTTTAATTAGGTCTGTGCGAAAGCACGGGGAACCTCCCTCAAAGTACCGGCACTGTCCTGGCTAAAAGATTGGCGAACCTATAGAGTGTAATTAATTCTGGCTAGTCTTTCCTTTTAAGGTTTGAAGGAAGATTTGATAAAAACAGTGGGAGCCATCCTGATCAGATAAAATATATAACCAATCTAATCTTGCAAGCATGCACGCAAAGTGTTTTCTTCTCTCTCTCTCCAGGTAGCGACCATGTTACGCCTTAATCAAGATAATAATATGGATGTATTAACTGAACCCGCTTGTTATACTGTGCTGGGGAAAGTTGGTCCCGCTCAAACTTATAATTGTTATAAGACCGAGCAGGAAATAGGGGAATACTAGGATTCCCATGCCGCCCAAACGAAAAGAGTGCATGTTGATGCATCTTCTTCGGATGTATTCGTTACAGAGAACCGTTTCTCAGTATTCTCTACGTCCTGGGTATTTGATACCGGATCAGGATCCCGCATATGTAATATGTTACATGGGCTACAGAGAGGTAGAGAACTGAGAATAGGGTGATATGTCTCTAAGTATAGAGATTGGTGCAATTGTTGCAGCCAAATCAGTTGGCAAATATCACCTTATATTACCAAGTACATTGATTCTGAAAAAATGTTACTATATACCGAACCTGATATGCAACATTATATCAGTCTCTTTATTTACTAAAGAAGGATATAATTTTGTATTGTTGGATATTGTTTTGAACATTTCCTATATCAAAGTGTTGATCTGTTCAGGCACGTTATCTAATGATATATACATTCTAAATCAAACCACAGTTCTTGACGTACCGAACACACACAAGAGGAAGAGTTCAGAAATGAATGAATCCTTCTTGAGGCATTGTAGACTAGGTCATATCAATGCAACCCGACTTGCTAAGTTACATTTAGATGCATATTTAAATCAGTTTGAATTTACATCTTATGAAACTTGCCAGTCATGTCACAAAGATAAGATGACCATAGTTCCGTTTGCTTAAAACAGAGAAAACGTTAGTGAACCCTTGAGACTGATACATAGTGATATATGTAGGTCCCATGTCTACACATGCCAGGATTGGTTCTTTGTACTTCCTTATATTCACTGATAATCTCTCAAAATTCGGACACATGTTCCTGTTGAAATACAAGCCTGAAGCTTTTGAGAAATTCAATGAATATAAATCCGAAGTAGAGAACCAAAACGGGTATAAGTATTATGTCCTTTGATGGGATCAGGGAGGAGAATACTTGTGCATGAAATTCTTGGACTATTATAAAGGAGAATGAGATACTCTCTCAGCATTACTCCTCCGTATACACCACAGCACAACGGTGTATTGGGGCGGACCAATCGTACCCTATTTGATATGGTGCGCTCTATGATGAGTACTGTTGAGTTACCTATTGTCTTTTTGGAGTTATGCACTTGAGAAGCAGCATACCTATTGAATTGGGTTCCAATCAAATCAGTGGTTATCATTCCATATGAGATATGGTATGGGAAGAGACTATCTCTTAAGCATGTTAAGATTTGGGGTTGTCCGGCCTATATCAAAAGCAAAATCCGTACAAGCTCGAGGCAAGGTCCATTCTGTGGAAGTTTGTTGGATATCCCAAGCATTCGCAAGGGAATATCTTCTACCGCACCGAGAAACAAAAGGTGTTTTATTTCTCGGCATACCACCATTTTAGAAAAGGAATTTATTTTGGAAAGAAATTTATGGGCATGAGGTAGAACTGGAAGGAGTTCCAGCTATACAAACTACAGCTGATGGTTTGATAGAATCAGAGAATTCAATAGTTCCCGATGAACCTCAGCCTCTCCGCCGATCTGGTAGGGTTCATCATCCGCCTGAGAGATACTACGGTTTTCTCGATGACAATGGAAGCGAGGATTGCATGATGACCCAACTAGTTTCGAGTAGGCCATCATGAGTGGGGACTCTGTAAGAATGGCTGGATAATAAGCGATCTGAGATGGAATCTATATACACCAACAAAGTATGGACTTTGGTTGCTATATCTGAAGGGTTGAATCCCCATCAGGAGCAAGTATATCTTGAGAAGATTACTTGGTGTAGATGGAAATGTTGAGACTTTCAAAACTAGACTTGTTGCAAAAGGTTCTCGTCATTGACCAGGCGTGGATAATGATGAAACCTTTTCTCCAGTAGCTATTCTTAAGTCCATCCGGATCCTACTTTCCATTGCTACATATAATGACTACGATATCTGGTGGTTGGGTGTCATGACTGCTTTTCTGAATACTGATTTAGAAGAGAACGTCTATAAGTACACAGCCAGAGGACTTCGTAGACAGTGGGAGCAGCGGAAACATGTGCAAGTTATTTTATGTGTTAAAGCAGGCATCGCGGAGTTGGAACATCCGTTTTGATGTGGTAGTCAAAGTGTTTGACTTCATCAAAATAGTAGATGAACCTTGTAAATACAAAAAGCTTGTAGAGAGTATGGTGGTCATTCTTGTATTGCATGTGGATGACAAACTCTTGATAGGAAAGGTGTTTCATATGCTACACTCGGTCAATCTCCTCTTATCGCATAGATTCTCCATATAGGATCAAGGTGATACCTCCTAAATCCTGGGTTTTGGATCTATAAGATAGATCTAAGTGGATGTTAGGATTCTCACTAGGTGTAGTGAGATGGTATCAATCGATCCTGAGGAGAATCACTAGATAGTTTCCAAGGTGGTAAGGACGAATGAGAGTCAGTCACAGGCATTGTCTTTATTCTCAGTAGAGGGACGGTATGTTGGAAGAGTTCCAAGCTGGATACCGGGGAAGACTAGACGATAAAGGCTGAATATATCGCTATCAAAGATACTACCAAAGAGGCAGTCTGGATGTATATTTGTTCATGAGATGAACTAGGTTGCTACCATTATGTGACAATGGAGGTGTAGCTTTGGCCTAGGAACCCCGGTCCCATCAGTGACCCAGACATAATCTAAGACAGTATCACCTGATCATGGAGATGGTTGATCTCCGAGAGATCAAGGTTAGGAGAGTAGACTCAGAGGTTAACACGGCTGATCCACTCACTGAGGCCTTTCCTGCCAGAGACTTGTTTAGGATGTTCGGTATGCTATACTACAATAACTGGCCTTAGTGAAAGTGGGAGATTGTTAGTTGTATGTGTTAGTTATATGTATGCCCTAGAGGCCATTACTATACATAGGATGTATATTATAGTGGATGCTGGGACATATATAGGGAGGACTTTCTTGCTCGACATGATAGTATGCTATCTGGTTACTCTTTACCTTAACGTGTATACTGATTGCCTCTCTGTTACATGTTGGTAAAGCCCTTAGGATGTGTACTTGACTACCTGGACTATGATGAAGATCATACTAGTAGGGACATGGTAGTCCATAAGTACATCCTTCAAGGTCCCTAGTCGTGGGTGTATCGAGATGGGGCATCGATATACCAGAGTAAACTAGCGTATACCTTCTCGACCCATACAGATGGGTAATGGATGATCCCATATCCATTGGTGTTTGACATCAGAGATCATATACGGGTGCTCAGTGGTGACTGGGTACACTGGACGGACTCGCCGAGAACTCCCAGATGGTATTATACCTTACGTCAGATGGCAGTTCTCTAGTGACACTGGTACAGAGTAGTCTGTTGACCCAAGATCGTCATAGAGTCTTGTGTGGTTCCCACTGTGCTTTGATTTCCACCTTACCACGTCCAAGAGGGCGTGCAAAACGGTGGCTTCTGGGTACAGTCCCGAATCACATGGAGGCAATGAGCGATAGGAGGGGATTCGTCTCTCCCGGTATAGGGAGTTGATGTTGCGCTGTGTTCGATTGGCTATAACCGGAAATCCCTGGCCAGGGTTGCTGAGATTTACTGGTAAGTGTTACCAGTAGTTTCTCGAACTGTTATAGACCTCATATCGACACGACTTATCGAGCTGTTGGGGTCTGACGTTCACCACCCCTAGGCAAGATATGCGACATATCAGACGAACAGACCGGACTGTACGGTAAGTGTTACTGGTTGGATTCACAGGAGTGTGAGCGGGCTTGCTCGTCGATCTTCTGATCGCTCAATACTTGAGTGGCCGTTACGTTTAGCAGACCGCTTGCGGCTTGTGGGTGTTTGATATGATCATCACCTGCTGCCGGCGTATTGACGAGTTTTTAGAGTCCTACACAGAGGTTTCCTGGCTCAAGCGAAACGAAATAGGAGCGCATATGAGATATGTGCGGGACCGAGAATAATGCGTGTATGTAATACCGTATTCTATTCTCGTGATGAATGTATCGATTGGTTGTATGCGATATAACCTAGTTATCGAATCGAGGATTGATTCGATAAGTCGATACATTGGATATTAGTCGGTCATATGCGATATGACCGGATCGTTAAATCAAGTGTTGATTTAATGATTTAATGCATAATTATATATTTGATATATTACTTTGCATTAACTAGTATTGGTTCACTTTAATAGGATTTTCTCACTCAAAGTTACACAAGTTGTATATGTGATATACTTTTGTGCACAAGATTGTATCATGTTTTGATGATACATGCTAACTTGGTTAAGTGTATGATTAAACCATGGTTGTGTAATGGTTAGGGTTTTGTTTTTATTTATTTATTTGTTTATTTATTTAATCATTTTTGGCAAAGGGAAAAATGGTGGCTTTCTTTGTTTGCTTGTTGAAGCTTCTTGAAACTTTAAACAAGTCCACCATCTTTGTCTCATGCTTAACCCTAACCATTCCACCTAACCATGATTTATTCTCTACACCTAACTAAGGTTAGCATTATGATAAGTATGATATTATTTCTTATTTTAGAAATACTTATCATAAGATATTTTCATCATCTTCTTCTTCTTCTTCAAGAAGAAAAAGCTTGCAACCATCAATGGTGAATTGGTGAAAAAAGTGAGAAATCCAATTCTAAAGTGAACCCACTTCCTATTTCTTCATCCTCTACCACTTGCTAAGTAGTATAGGGTGTTTTCTTCACAAGTTTCATGACTTGGTGAAGTGGGAGCTTGATCTTGTGATGCCTCGACGTAGATCATCTTCGGCATCGAAGTCGATGACCTAGCCCGCCCATTTCTCCGATGAAGCCGACGCTAGAGCCCGGGATTCGATTTGAACAGCAAGGAAACTTCATCATGGAGCTATGGAGGTGGAGGACCGGATCTATAAAGGTTGTATTTCCGTTCACATATTAGTAAAGCAGTTTACTAGTTCTTGTTTTCGCCTAAACTCTAGTCAACGATCCGTATTTGGGTTTCTCGGCACTTGTAAAATTTGAATTTGGCATGGTTGATACCTTGTGAGACCTCTAGTGTGTGCCTAGGAACCTACAGTGGTATCAGAGCCTAGCTAGAGCCTTAGGCGAAGTCTAGACGACGTTTGAAATCCGAACGAATATCGAAACCCTAATCCAAAATGCTCTCTGGACATTTTTTAAAAACTGGGTTTTTTCCAGATTAAAAATTCTTAAAAAATTCAGCAGGAAGTTCTAAGAATTACGGTGCAAAAATTACCAAAAGATACGTCTAAAGCGCCGCGGAACCGCGGCAGAAGCCTGGCTTATGCGGCGGTTCCGCGGCCATCTGATGACGTCAGCCTTCCAATTTTGCACAGTAATTTGTTTCTTGAGGTGCTGAGTTTTCTGGGATTTTTTAATCTGAACTCAAGAGTTGAGTTTTCTGGGGTGTTTTGGAGCTTCGAAGATTCGATCGGATTATCAAATTTTGTCTATGTGGCTTTCCGGATATTTTAGAATATGTTAAAAAGTTCGACCGGATATAAATACCCACCTTTTCCCCTGTCGGAAAAATTCCAAGTGTTGGGTTTTTCTGTGGTTTAAGGACGTCCTAAGTAGTGCAAGTAACGCGATGGTCCCTCTAGAAGACAACAAACCTTAACACGGTTATGTGACCGTCTTGAACTGCCCTTTGAACCTTAGGGTTTGGGGCAGTGCGGCGTGCCACATGTGAGGCGTTGGCTTGACCCTTCTACGGCTGGACCGTTGGTACTGAGGCATGAAGTGAATGTCTATGAACTTATTTCATGTATTGAGCTGTTTCAGGAAAACTTGGGTGTTCGATTGTTCGATCGGAAAGTTTAACATTTTCTATCTTATTCGGAATGTGATACAATAATTGGAATTCACAATAAGTTATGAGATAACTGAATGAATGTTATAAACATAGCAGCTCAGTCTCACTTGATCGGTTGCCACGGAATTTTGATGTGATCAAAAGTCCGTCGCAATCACGTAGCGTACGTGGATACTCGCCGGGTAAACTTAATAGACAGCCTCGCTCCATAGCCCCGACCAAGTGACTGTAGGAGAACCCCGTCGCTTAAAGCATCCGTTCGGGTGCTCACGGCAGCGGTGTTCCGCCTTGGTGCGCTTCGTCGACGGCGTCGGGGGTGCGGCCGCCTACTAAAGTTTGCGACGAGCATTCGATCAGGATGTTGGGAATCTTGTTGAATTGCCCGACTTGATATTGAAAAGTGTTTTCGATAATGAGACTAAAATGCGGGGTTTATAATTGTTAGGCATGCGATGTCTAAGGAATCATTTGGTTAGGCATGTGATGTCTAAAGAGGTTGCGGATTCCAACTGTTGTAGTTTTACACTTTCTTTTCTGTGACCGTAAGTGTAATATGTGATATCGCCGGTTTCGTTGCTATATGTCAACGACAATTGGGATGCGCATATTTACTTACGTTGATGACATGTGATGTTATGTGTTGCTGGATATGTTATATTGGATTGTCGTGTTCGAATAGCCGGGGGTTTTTATGTGAGATGAGTGTTTTTCATTTTCATTCATGTAAAAACTTGTATGTAATGTTCTTTTATTGGGGCACTTCCAGGTTGCGGAAGATGTCACCGTTGATGTATATTATTTACTTTTCCGCATTAGGATAGACCCAAGGAGGGGAGCACAAGTAACCGGGTTCTAGGGTCCAGTGGGAGACCATCTCGAGGAGTCGAGTCAGGGTCTCCTAACCCTAGAATTGGTAGGGTTGCTTGCCGCTCTTGTAGGGGTCTAGGGGTGTGGGTTTGGCTATTCATCACGACCGTGGAATCCGTGTTTTATACTGGCTCGTATTGAAAACACGGACGTCCTAGTATATCCAATATTTCATATGATATTTTCTGCTGCGTTATCTGTGATGTGATCATTTGATATGCTCTGATGGATACTATATATAGTATATAAGATATATTATATAGACGTTACTTATGTTTTACACCCGCGCTAGCCCTGCTCCGCTCTGCCGTTAGTTACCTAACCTAACGGTGCACGAGGGGACATCGAGGCGAATGCGGATGGCATAAGTGTACGTCGTATTTATCTGTGATGTTTAGGTACTTAAATGATGGGACTTCATTAATATGATTAATGAAAGAAAAGAAACCTAAGATGTTGTAGAATCGAATTTCAAAAATAAAACAGGTAGCTACAGTTCTTGCTTTGCACAGCGGTACATATGATATATCCTGCACCTTATTCGATAAGGAAAGGACCGAGATCCCTTCACCGGGTGTGACTCCTTTAGCAATAACTGGCAGATGCTACACCCTCGGTTTGTCTTTTTGATTGCTTCTATAGTTTCAGCTTTGCACAGTGATATATATGATATATCCCGCACCTCATTCGACGAGGAAAGGACCGACGATCCCTTCACCGGGAGTGACTCCTTTAGCAAAACTAGAAAAGCTTCAAAAACACTCCATTTTAAAATCATTTGATTCTACGACGATATCAAGTTCATTAGGCAAAAGGTTTTCATAAAAATCTGTCGTAGCCCTCCGTCATTTCAGATAAGTAGTAGTTAGTATTCGTGCTACGTTTGTTGGCCTGCGTCAAGGCGTGGTGTGCGGTAGCTAACTAGTATTTATCTGCTTATGCATATGATGCAGATTGGATTAGGGTAGTCGTGCGACTTTGTTGGCCTGCGTCAAGGGTCGTGCGGGTGGGTTTAATTCAATCAAGAAATGACGGGTTGAACTTGACTAGCGCACTATGGTTTGTTGGCCTGCGTCAAGGTCATAGGACGCTAGGGGCAAAATTATCGGGAATTTCAAGTGTTGAAATTTGCAATGAGATTGCATACCTTCTATGAGATAGTTGGATCCCGATACCCACTGCGAGTAATTGTTACTCCTGGGAGAGTTTTACACATTACAATTAGCCGATCAAGTAGGTGTCTAGAAAGGTGTTAACGAGGTTACGCCTCTGGGAAAACGAGGTTTACACTAATTAGGTTCGTGCGAAAGCACGGGGGACCTCCCTCAAAGTACCGACACTGGCCTGGATGAAAGATTGGCGAACTTGTAGCGTGTAATTAATCCCGGCTGGTCTTTCCTTTTAGGGTTTGAAGGAAGATTTGATAAAAAACAGTGGGAGCCATCCTGATTAGATAATATAATAACCAATCTGATCTTGTAAGAGCATACGCTGAGTGTTTTCTTCTCTCTCTCTCTCCAGGTAGCGACCATATCACGCCTTAATCAAGATAATAATACGGATTATTGACCGAACCCGCTTGTTATACTGAGCTGGGGAACGTTGGTCCCGCTCGAACTTATAATTGTTATAAGACAGAGCAGGAAATTGGGGATTACCAGAATTCCCGTGCCGCCCAAACGAAGAAAGTGCATGATGATGCATCATCTTCGGGTGTGTTCTTTATACAGAACTGTTTCTCTATTCTCTACGTCCTGGGTATCTGATACCGGATCAGGATCCTGCATATGTAATTTGTTACATGGGCTACAGATAGGTAAAGAACTGAGAATGGGTGATAAGTTTCATGAGACAGAAAACGGGGCAAGTGTTGCAGCCAAGTCTGTTGGTCACTGTCACCTTGTATTACAAATACATTGATTCTGAAGGAATGTTATTAGATACCGAACCTGATATACAAAATCATATCAGTCTCTATATTAGTAAAGAAAGGATATAATTTTGTATTGTTGGATAATGTTTTGAACATTTCCTATATCAAAAGTTGATCGGTTCAGGCACGTTATCTAAAAGCATTGATGTTCTAAATCAAACTACAATTCTTTAGTATACTGAACACACAAAAGAGGAAGAGTTCAGAAATGAACGGATCCTTCTTGAGGCATTGTAGACTAGGTCATTTCAATGCGACCTGACTAGCTGAAGTTACATTTAGATGCATATTTAAATCTGTTTGAATTTACATCTTATGAAACTTGCCAGTCATGTCACAAAGATACGATGACCATAGCTCTGTTTACTGGAAACAGAGAAAGAGTTAGTAAACTCTTGGGATGATACATGTTGATGTATGTTAGGTCCCCTGTCTACATATGCCAGGACCGGTTCTTTGTACTTCGTTACATTCTCTGATAGTCTCTCAAGATTCAGACATATGTTCCTGTTGAAACACAAGTCCGAACCTTTTTAGATATTCACAGAATATAAGCTAGAAGTAGAGAACCAATACGGGTATAAGTATTATGTCCTTTGATGAGATCAAGAAGGAGAATACTTGAGTACGGAATTCCTGGACTATTTTAAAGGAGAATGAGATTCCCTCTCAGCATTACTCCTCCGTATACACCATAGCACGATGGTATATCGGGGCGGAGCAATAGCACCCTATGTGATATGGTGTGCTCTATGATGAGTACTACTGAGTTACCTGTTTCCTTTTTGGGAGTTATGCACTTGAGAAGTTGCATACCTATTGAATAGGGTTCGAATCAAATCAGTTGCCTACCACTTCATATGTGATATGGAAAGGGAAGAGCCCATATCTTAAGATGGTTAAGATTTGGGGTTGTCCAGCCTATGTCTAAAAGCAAAATTCGGACAAGCTTGAGGCCAGGTCTGCTATATTGAACTGGAAAGGTTCCAGCTATACAAAACTGCGGCTGATGATTTGATAGAACCAAAGCATTCAATAGTTTCCGACGAACCTCAGCCTCTCCGCCGATCTAGTAGGGTTCCTCACCCACCTGAGAGATATTTCAGTTTCTCTATGACAGTGGGAGCGAGGATTGCATCATGAGATGATGACCCAACTAGTTTCGAGCTGGCCATCAGGAGTGTGACTCTGTTAGAATGGCTGGATGCTTAGCGATCTGAGATGGAATCCTTATACACCAACAAAGTATGGACTTTAGTTGCTTTATCTGAAGGGTTAAATCCCCATCAGGAGCAAGTATATCTTGAGAAGATTACTTGGTGTACATGGAAAAGTTGAGACTTTCAAAGCTAGACTTGTTAAAGGTTTGCATCATTAACCAGGTATGGATCATGATGAAACCTTTTCTAAGGAGCTATGCTTAAATCCATTCAGATCCTACTTGCCACGGCTTCATACCATGACTACGATATCTGGCGGTTGGGTGTCATGACTGCTTTTCTTAAATGATGTTTCAGAAAAGAGAGTCTGTAAGTACACAGTCAGAGGGCTTCGTAGACAGTGGGAGCAGCGGAAACGTGTGCAAGATGGTTTATGTGATAAAGAAGGTATCGCGGAGTTAGAACATCTGTTTTGATGTGTTAGTCAAAGAGTTTGACATCATCAAAATGGTAGATGAACCTTGTATAAACAAAAGGGTAGTAGGGAGTATAGTGACGATCCTCGTAGAGTACGTGGATGAAATGCTCTTGATAGGGAAGGAGTTTCCTATGCTACGCTCGGTCAATCTCCGCTTATCACAATGATTCTCCATATAGGATCAAAAGTGATACCTCCTAAATCCTGGGTTTTGGATCTATGAGATAGATCTAATTGGATGTTAGGATTTTTACTAGTTGTAGTGAGATGGTATCAACCGATCCTGGGGAGAATCACTGGAAGGTTTCCAGGGTGATAAGAACGACTGAAAGTCAGTCGCAGGCATTGACTTTACCCTCAGTAAAGGGACGGTATGTTGGAAAAGTTCCAAGCTAGATACCGTGGCATACTAGACGATAAAGGCTAGATACATCGCTACTTAAGATGCTACCAAAGAGGCTGTTTGGGTGTATATTGGTTCATGAGATGAACTACGTTCCTCCCATTGTGAGACA
Organism: Agapanthus africanus; assembly: GCA_030015575.1. Classification (NCBI taxonomy): domain Eukaryota; kingdom Viridiplantae; phylum Streptophyta; class Magnoliopsida; order Asparagales; family Amaryllidaceae; genus Agapanthus; species Agapanthus africanus. The sequence continues at coordinate 255,260,631 of CM057342.1, read as the reverse complement.
ATGGAGTTGTGGCTTATGCCAAGGAACGTCCCATCAGTGATCTAGACATATTCTAAGGCAGTGTCACCTGATCATGGAGATGGTTGATCTCCAAGGGATCAAGGTTAGGAGAGTAGACTCAGAGGACAACACGGCGGATCCACTCACAAAGGCCTTTTCCCAGAGAGAGACTTTTATGGGATGGTTGAGTATGAGATACTACAACCACTGCTATCAGATGGCCCTAGTGCAAGTGGGAGATTGTTAGTTATATGTATGCCCTAGAGGCCATTACTATACATAGGATGTATATTGTAGTGGATGCTGGGACATATATAGGGAGGACTTTCTTGCTCGACATGATAGTATGCTATCTGGTTAATCTTTACCTTAACGTGTATACTGATTGTCTCTCTGTTACATGTTGGTAAAGCCCTTAGGATGTGTACTTGACTACCTGGACTATGATGAAGATCATACTAGTGGGGACATGGTAGTCCATAAGTACATCCTTCAAGGTCCCTAGTCGTGGGTGTATCGAGATGGGGCATCGATATACCAGAGTAGACTAGCGTATACCTTCTCGACCCATACAGATGGGCGATGGATGATCCCATATCCATTGGTGTTTGACATCAGAGATCATATACGGGTGCTCAGTGGAGACTGGGTACACTGGACGGACTCGCCGAGAACTTCCAGATGGTATTATACCTTACGTCAGATGGCAGTTCTCTGATGACACTGGTATATAGTAGTCTGTTGACCCGAGATCGTCATAGAGTCTTGTGTGGTTCCCACTGTGCTTTGATTTCCACCTTACCACGTCCAAGAGGGCGTGCAAAACGGTGGCTTTTGGGTACAGTCCCGAATCACATGGAGGCAATGAGCGATAGGAGGGGATTCGTCTCTCCCGGTATAGGGAGTTGATGTTGCGCTGTGTTCGATTGGCTATAACCGGAAATCCCTGGCCAGGGTTGCTGAGATTTACTGGTAAGTGTTACCAGTAGTTTCTCGAACTGTTATAGACCTCATATCGACACGACTTATCGAGCTGTTGGGGTCTGGCGTTTACCACCCCTGGGCGAGATATGAGACATATCAGACGAACAGACCGGACTGTACGGTAAGTGTTACTGGTTGGATTCACAGGAGTGTGAGCGGGCTTGCTCGTCGATCTTCTGATCACTCAATACTCGGGTGGCCGTTACGTTTAGCAGACCGCTTGCGGCTTGTGGGTGTTTGATATGATCATCACCTGTTGCCGGCGTATTGACGAGTCTTTAGAGTCCTACACAGAGGTTTCCTGGCTCAAGCGAAACGAAATAGGAGCGCATATGAGATATGTGCGGGCCCGAGAATAATGCGTGTATGTGATACCGTATTCTATTCTCGTGATGAATGTATCTATTGGTTGTATGCGATATAACCTAGTTATCGAATCGAGGATTGATTCGATAAGTCGATACATTGGATATTAGTCGGTCATATGCGATATGACCAGATCGTTAAATCAAGTGTTGATTTAATGATTTAATGCATAATTATATATTTGATATATTACTTTGCATTAACTAGTATTGGTTCACTTTAATAGGATTTTCTCACTCAAAGTTACACAAGTTGTATATGTGATATACTTTTGTGCACAAGATTGTATCATGTTTTGATGATACATGCTAACTTGGTTAAGTGTATGATTAAACCATGGTTGTGTAATGGTTAGGGTTTTGATTTTATTTATTTATTTGTTTGTTTGTTTAATCATTTTTGGCAAAGAGAAAAATGGTGGCTTTCTTTGTTTGCTTGTTGAAGCTTCTTGAAGCTTTGAACAAGTCCACCATCTTTGTCTCATGCTTAACCCTAACCATTCCACCTAACCATGATTTATTCTCTACACCTAACTAAGGTTAGCTTTATGATAAGTATGAAATTATTTCTTATTTTAGAAATACTTATCATAAGATATTTTCATCATCTTCTTCTTCTTCTTCAAGAAGAAAAAGCTTGCAACCATCAATGGTGAATTGGTGAAAAGAGTGAGAAATCCAATTCTAAAGTGAACCCACTTCCTATTTCTTCATCCTCTACCACTTGCCAAGTAGTATAGGGTATTTTATTCACTAGTTTCATGACTTGGTGAAGTGGGAGCTTGATCTTGTGATGCCTCGACGTAGATCATCTTCGGCATCGAAGTCGATGACCTAGCCCGCCCATTTCTCCGATGAAGCCGACGCTAGAGCCCGGGATTCGATTTGGATAGCAAGGAGACTTCATCATGGAGCTATGGAGGTGGAGGACCGGATCTACAAAGGTTGTATTTCCGTTCACATATTAGTAAAGCAGTTTACTAGTTCTTGTTTTCGCCTAAACTCTAGTCAACGATACGTATTAGGGTTTTTCGGCACTTGTAAAATTTGAATTTGGCATGGTTGATGCCTTGTGAGACCTCTAGTGTGTGCCTAGGAACCCTACAGTATGTATGCCCTAGAGGCCATTATTGTACATGAGATGTATATTATAGTGGATGCTGGGACATATATAGGGAGGAATTTCTTTCTCGACATGACAGTATGCTATGTGGTTGCTATTTATCTTAACATGTATACTTTCTGTCTCTCTGTTACATGTTGATAAAGCCCTTAGGATGTGTACTTGACTTCCAGGATTATGATGTAGATCATACTAGTGGGACCTGGGTAGTCTATGGGTTCATCCTTCAATGTTCCCAGTCATGGGAATATCGAGACGGGGCATTGATATTCCATAGTAGACTAGCGTATATCGTATCGACCCATGTGATGGGCGATGGATGACCCCATATCCATTGGTGTTTGATATCAGAGATGGTATACGGGTGCTCAGTAGAGACTTGGTACACTGAACGGACTCGCCGAGAACTCCTGCAAGGTATTATACCTCACGTCAGATAGCAGTTCTCTGGTGACACTGGTACAGGTTAGTCTGTCGACCCGACATTGTCATAGAGTCTTGTGTGTCTCCCACTGTGCTTTGATTTCCACCCTACCATGGCTCTACTGAGCCGTACAACCAGGTGGTTTTTGGGTACACTCCCGAGTCAAATGGAGGCAATTAGTGATAGGAGAGGATTCGTCTCTCCCGGTAATGGGGGTTGATGTTGCGCTATGCTCGATTGGTCATAACTGAAATCCCTGGCCAGGGTAGATGAAATTTACTGATAAGTGTTATCAATAGTTTCTCGCCCGTTATGGACCTTATATCGGAATGACTTATCAAGCTATTGGGGTCTGACGTTTACCACCCCTAGGCGAGATATGCGACATATCAGACGAACAGACCGGACTGTATGGTAGTGTTACTGATTGGATTCCCAGGAGAATGAGCAGGCTTACTTGTTGATCTTCTGATTGCTCAATACCGTTACATTTAGCATGTCTCTTGCGTCTTGTGGGTGTTTGATATGATCATCACCCACTGCCGGCGTATTGACGTGTCTTTAGAGTCATACACAGAGGTTTCTTGGCTCAGGAAAAACGGAATAGGAGCACATATGAGATATGTGTGGGACCGAGATTAATATGCGTATGTGATACCGTATTCTATTCTCTCACGATTTGTATCATCGGTCGGTTATATGCGATATAGCCTGGTTATCGAATCAAGAGTTGATTCGATAAATTGATACACATGATATTAGTCGGTTATATATGATATAGCCGGATTATTAAATCAAGTGTTGATTTAATAATCTAATATAATTATATATTTGATATATTAATTTACATTAACTAGTATTAGATCACTTAAGATTGTTTTTCTCACTTGATTGTGCATTAAGTGTATATGTGATATATACTTGTGTACATAGTTTGTATCATGCTTGATGATACATGCAAGCATGGGTATGTGTGACTTACACCATGCTTACATATAATGTGAGGATTTTTAATTATCTTAGTAATTCAAAATTTGTGTGAATTTGTCATGCTTGGAAGCTTCGAGAAGCTTGAAGCATCTTTGTCTAAGTCCACTTATTTTGTTTTACATAAGATATTTATTAACCAAACCATTATAATTAGCCATGGTTTAGTCTCTACAATGGTTAGTATATGATACTAACTCACCCATGGTTGCATAATTCACCACTTGATTTATTCTTGAGTTCATTCTTCTTCTTCTTCATCTCAACTCAAAAGCTTTCTAGGTTTATGATAAATGGTGAAAATGAGTGAAAAAATAAAATCTAAAATGAGCCCACTTCCTACTTCATCATCTTACACACTTGCTTGGGTAGTAAAGGGTGTTCTCTTCACAAAGTTCTTGACCTAGTGAAGAGGTAGCTTGGGTTTGAGTCTCCTCGACGTAGATCATCTTCGGCCTCGAAGACTTCGAGCAAGATTGTTCATTTCTCCAAGAGAACCAATACTAGAGTTCGGGAGATCTTCGATCGTAGCGAAGTGACTTCTACACAGATCTTTAGATGTAAAGGACCGGTCTACAAAGGTTGTATTCCTCATTCACTTTCTATGTAAAGTTGTTTATATTTTAGTTTAGCTCCTAAAACTCTAGTTAGATCCTAGGATAGATTGTTTGGCACACTAGAATTTTTGAAATACGGCATGTTAGATGCCTTGTGAAACCTTATGGTCCTGCTAAATAACCCTACAGCCGCCCAATCAGTGCTAAGCACTTTAGTAATTTTGACTGAATTTATATATATATATATATATATATATATATATATATATATATTGCTAAGCACTTTTGTATGGCGATCACGTGTGTATCATATGAGGCGCTGGGATTTGGGCGCTGCCCAACCATTACTAAATACTTTAGGCATTTTTGACTGAATATGAAGTGCTAAGCACTTGGTATAGCGCTCACGTGAGGAGTACGTGTGGCGTTAGGATATGGTCGTTACCCAATTAGTGCTAAGCACTCAGTCTTCTTTTGGATGAATATGAAGTGCTAAGAACTTTTACTCAGCACTCACGTGTCTTTCACGTGAGGCGCTGGCCTTCTGTTTTGAGCGCTCACGTGGGAAGCACGTGAGGCGCTGGGTCATTTTTTTGGGGGCATCAACGTGCAAAACACGTAAGGCGCCGAGTTCTTTGTTTTGGAAATCTTTTGGGCATTCACGTGTTTTTCACGTGAAGCGCTGAGTTCTTTTCTTTTTTAGAGATTGAACCTCTGTTAATGGCATTTGACAATTAATGATCACCATGATCTTTGTTTTGAAGGTCTGGAATCTTTTCTTCTTCTTCTTTTTATTGGAGAACTAAATTTCTTTTCATACTAAGTTCTTTTATATAGGTTAAACCCCTGCTTACAGAGGAATTAAATTCCGAGAACTATAAGTTCTCCTCTTTTTTTTTTAATCTAGTCCTTTCCCCTAGATTTTGAGTTTGAAGAACAAAATCTCCCCGATGAGAATTAAATTCTCAACTTGTGGGGAGATTTTCCTTGCAAATCTCAGATCAGAAGAAGAACTAAGTTCCTTTTTATTGAAGGGTTGAACCCTTATTTTCTTTTGTATTAAGCAAAGGAGATATTATTAATCTCTTCTTTTCTTTATCTCAGGTTTTAGAGAGCAAGAATCTTCTTCTTTTTTCAAGAGAATTAAGTTCTCGATTCATGTGGAAAACTTATGGGGTCGATTCTCGATACGAGGCTTGAAGTCTCGGATCCTTTATATAGGAGAGGCAAATTGTTAATTAGTTTGAGAAAATCTCTTATTTGAGAGATACCAATTGATTTAATTGGCCTCAAAAATTGTTCAGGGAATTTTATCCATCGTTGGATCTTTGATCCAGTGATTTCTATTTTACAGAATATGTTTTCTTGTTTTTAACAAGATTGGGGAAATATTTTCCCATATACAGAATTTTATTCTGTCAAACGATAATTTTTAATCACCATTGGATTTTAATCGAAGGGCTCTCTGTTTTACAAAGAACAATTTTTTTTGTTTAGAAAAATTGGGGAAATATATTCCTAAAAATAGAATTTAATTCTATTATTAGATTTTTGATCCAACCGAGGATAATCTTTCTCACTTAGAAAGATTAGGGAGATATTTTCTCCTAATAGAATTCAATTACATCATTTGATGATTGGATCTTTGATCTAATGGCTCTGTTTATCCTAAGTTTTAGGGAAATAATTTCCATGTAGAATTTAATTCTACCTGCTCTTAATTTGGGCACTGACGCTCATGTGTTATGCATATGGACACCACTTAAGAATTAAATTCTTATACATAATAGGCGCTTCTGTGCTTTGCACATTGGCGCTCACGTGAATTTCACGTGCGGTGCCCCTATAAGATTTAATCCTATAAGACTGCGCCAGCGCTTTCGTGAGGAGCACGTGAGGCGCTGCCTCATTAGAATTAACATAGCTTAGCTCTTATTATTTTATTTAATTATTAGGGGAATATTGACTTGCTCCGCTTCTTACGGTGTCGTGGTTGGATTTGATTTGCTCCACTTTCTACAGTGTCAGGATTGGATTTGACTTGCTCCGCTTTTTGCGGTGTTGGGGTTGGATTTGACTTGCTCTGTTTTCTGCGGTGTCAGGATTGATTTGTTTCCAAGGTGGAATTTGATTCCATCGAGGTGGTCGTTAATGTTGAATCGGTTGATCTGATTGGTCTTGGAGTTCTTGTCCGTTCTGTAGGACCTTTTGAACTTGGAACCACTGCCCGCAGGATTTTGATTTGATTTATTAGATTTCTATCTTTCTTGGCGGGACTTTTGAATTTGAGGGGAACTTGGAACTTTTTTTGGTATCAGTATCGCTACATTGGAATAGTGGCAGGAGCGCTCATCTTTTGCCCTGAGAAGAGTTAGGATTTGGGTTTTAGGTCGGCATCAGCACCGCTAACACTGAAGCGTAGTGCCAATAGAGACTCATAATTTTCCCTAGGAATACTTGGGATTTGTGTTTTAGGTCGGCATTAGCACCGCTAAACAGAAGCGTAGTGCCAGGAGCGACTCATCGTTTTTCCTTGGAAGACTTAAGATTTGGGTTTTGGGTCGACATCAGCACTGTTAACACTGAAGCATAGTGCTAGGAGCGACTCATCATTTCTCATTGCCCATTGGGGAGCGATGGCTTAGAAGACAGGTTTAGATCCTTATCACCCAAGACTTTTCAATTTTATGAGTCGTAAGGATCTCATAAAAGCATTTTCTCCCTACGAGTCGAAAGGATCTCGCAGGTGTATATTCTCCTTAGTAATCATGAGGATTCCCATGTGTGTTGCTCCTTTGTGAGTCGTAAGGATCTTACGTGGGAATATTCTCCTCAAAAGGTCGAGAAGACTTTGCGAGTGTGTTTTCGTATCTTTTTCACGAGTTTGCGCCCTTTCGGGTTTTCAAAAACTCACCGGCACTCCTCTTGTTTTTACTCACGAAGCCCTTTCGGATTTTCATCCATGCCCATTTTTCTTATGGACATACCCCTTCTTTTCTTTGGTGGAGTTTCATCGCCGGTAGGACTTCAGATGTAGTCTCGCCGGTAGGACTTTGGAGAGATTGGGGTCGTTTACACCCGTGGATTGTATACGGTTTTACAGGATGAATGATCCAGACCGTAGGACCGGTGCTCTCGATTCGTCTGCGATTTGGAGCATTCACGTATAGTATTTCTTGAGATAACGGCCATTGATGGGTAGCATGGGCCTTTCTCCCTCGGCATTTATCAGCTTGTAGGACCCTCCATCAAACACTTTCTCGATGACATATGATCCTTCCTAGTTTGGCTCGAATTTTCCCTTAGCATGTCGATTGGGGATGATCGGTCTTTTGAGGTCCAACACCAATTTGCCTTTTTTAAAAGCACGGAGATGGGTCATCTTATCATAAGCCCATGATATTTGGGCTCGGTACAGCTCCAGATTTTGTTGTTTTGCGAGTCTCTTTTCTTCGAGGGCGTCAAGTTCTTCAATCCGAAAGAGGACGTTTTCTTCCTCTGCAAACCATGCTAGACAGCCATCCTTAGGCTTAGAACTTCAACTTCGAGAGGGAGGATTGCCTCCACTCCGAAGAGTAATGAGTATGGAGTGGATTAAGTTGGACTGCGATGCATGGTACGATATGCCCACAATGCCTTGTGGGGTTTGAGATTCCAGTCTCTCTTGTTAGCTAAAGAATTTTTCCTCAGGAGCTTGCATAGAGTTTTATTGAAGGCTTCAGCTAAACCATTGGCTCTTGTATTGTAGATAGAGGAATATCTCCACTTTATCTTGTGCTGTGTAGCAAACCTTGAGATTTTGAAGCTTTTTAAAGAAGGTCCGTTGTCAGAAATGATTTTTCTAAGTGTACCGAAGCGGTATAGAATATTATGCCGGAAGAACGTCAGAATATATTTTTTCTTGATTTCTTTTAGCGGGACAGTTTCTGCCCATCTGGAGTAATTAGTTATGGATAATATGAACTGGTGGCCATTAGATGATGGAGGATCAATCGGGCCAATTATGTCGGTGCCCCAAACTTCCAATGGCCATTATGCCACCGTAGGATGCAATGGATTCGGATTTTTGTGAATGAAGTCACCATGAATTTGGAAAAGATTGAAAGTTCTTAATGCTTGTGAATGTAGTAGGTTTAACCACAAGCACGTCAGCGGCACTAGCTGTACGTAACGGCTACCAAGGTATTAGGCGAAAGGAAGGCCGACAAGCAAACTCATTCGTACTACTACTGAGCCTGTCTGTGACAATCTCCGTACAGTCTGGTCTCTTAGTCTGAGATAATCTCATATCGTGTCTAGGGGGATAACGTCAGACCCCTACTAACCCGATAATTCTTACCGGTCTGAAGCTCATCACCCATTGAGAAACTACTGATATCATATCAGTAAATCTCATCTATCTTGGCCAAGGATTTCTAGTGATGGCTGACCCAACACAGCACGATATCTACTCTCAATACCGGGAGAGACAAATCCCTGACGATTGTTCACTGTCTCCATGTGGCTCAGAACAGTACCCAACTAAAACCTATTTGCATGACTCTTTTGAGCCGTGGTAGGGTAGTAATCTATGTACAGTGGGAACTCACACGAGACAAATAAAAATATCAGGTCAAAGAACTAACATGTACTCATGTTACAAAATAACTTCCATCTAACGATAGGTTTAATACCGTCTAGAAGTTCTCGGTGAGTCCGTCCGGTGTACCCACCTCTAATGAGCACCTGTATACTATCTTAGGTGACTCGACACCAATGGCTTATGAGACCGGCCACTGCCCCTTTTCGGGGTCTCGAAAAGTATACACTAGTCCACTCCGGAGTATCGATGCCTAGTCTCGATACTCGCTCAAGTAGGGACATTTAAGGATGTGTTTATGGACTACCCAGCTCCTATGTATATGATCGCCATCATAATGCTGGTAGTCAAGCAATAATCCTACGGACTTTATCAAAACGTATATACATAATGATAAAGACAAACCATATAGTATAATATCTTCTCGAGTGAGACTGTTCTACCTGTATAGGTCATCGTTCAATTATCATATTCACCTACTTGCAATTACAATAATTGCCTTGAGGGCTTTATATCCAACAATCTCCCACTTGCACTTAAGGCTAATTATTGCGATATCGCATACTCACAACTCATGTGCTACCGAACACCCAACTTCTCTACTAGTCAGTTTGTCAAAACTCTTTTTGAGAAACTTACGTATTCGAGAAATAGGCTCAGTGGGTGGATCCACTCCAATGTTTCTATCGATATCTCTCTATATCTTCGCGGAGAACAACTATCTCCTGAAATGAGCGATACCTGTCTTAGAACATATCTGGATATCTGATGGGACCTTGTTCATAACATGAACACTAAATCCAACAAGCTTCTTAGACTGTATCCATTGCTGGTGTAATCAGCACCCAGCGCCATGACCATCTCAGTATCCTGCTTAGAAAACTATCCAACATACTGTACTTCAGAAGAGGGTAAAATTATAAGTCTGACATCCACTCTGTCATTCAGGTCACCATGGAAGCCTGAAATGATAACCACCTCCTTCGGAAGGCTACTGTTACTGTTCATCACGAAAAATTGCATTTCAATGCCGCTCATTCATTATCAATTTTGTGATATATCGGTACTATTAATCTGTGTCTGCTCATAAATAAAGATTACAGGTATTCATAACAAAACACTGGAAACACACTCAAATACATGGATACGGCATTTATGAGTCGACACTGCAACCAGAACAGAAAACCGATCAATATTCAAAGAGTTTCTTTTTGCAACAAACAAGTGTATACATTTTTTATCAAGCATAACGCAACAATACAAGTGTGAACACAATCCTCTTTTGATGCATGAACTATGGTGGGACAGCCTAGCATAAGTGGGCACACAAGAATCATTACTTGTGCAAGTGTATGAGGCAAGTGGGGGTGTGATGAATGAAGCAAAAATGTGTGATGTGATTTAAAGTTACAATTTCCCTCTAAATCTACAGATCAATATCCAAGTATTTATAAAAAAATCAAACAATGCTGGTGAGATCATGGAGAGCATACAAGATCACCACAAGAATACGGGCCCTAGCACTCAAAAAAACCGACAGAAACCCTTAAATGGCTGCCATCGCCGATCCCGCCGACTCCAAAGTGCTCCAACTTTCTTCTGGTCATTTCATGTTGTCACATCATCTCATTTTTATTGTTTGTTTTTGTTAATTTTGTGCCTATAAATACCAGAACAAAGAGCAAGCTAAATGAGATATTTTGCTATACTTTTGTCCAAGTTTCAATCTTCACTCTACATTTTTGTTTTAGTTCTTGTACATAATAGATAGGTTTAGTCTTGAGCTCTTTGCTTTTATCTCATCTTGCAACCTCTTAACTGAGTTTGCAAGGTTAGATTTTAGTATTTGAGTTCATTATCTTGTACTCCCATTTTGAACATGAATGAAGCTTTATTTTTGCAATATGGTTCTTAGTATTTTCATACTTCTTATTTACTTGCAATTTCCTTTCTTGCAATTTATTTAGTTGTGTTGTTTTCTTTGATCTCTTCTCTTTTTTTACTTTCTTTTGATAATGGTTATGAATTGTGAATAGTGTATCTTGTTTGGAAAAGAGAATGATTATTTAAGTTATGTTTTCTTTTACTCATTTCCTTTGCCTGAGAATTGCTAATCGAACTCCGTCCAAACCCCAAGCAAGCGCTCCATTAGGCACCCTACCCTACCACGGTAGCGGTGATCCCTAACCATGACCGGTTGCGTTTGGTTTGGCTGGAGGCGATGGATAAGAGACAAGAACGGAAGGACAAGGGTCAATAAGCCGGATTTCTCAAAATAACGTGTTTAAGCACCCTAATCCACGTTGTTGCCGATTACCACAGCTTCGATAAGTCAAGTAAGGCACAAAGGAACGAATACAGATTTTCCTAATTTAAACAAATCCATCTCTATTCCTAACAAACGTTTCGTTGCATATATACGTTACACTTAGGTTAGAATTGAACTTATTCGGACCTTCGGCTTAACTCGTGAAAACAAGAGCTTATAACGCACCATCTCCCTGTAGATGACCCATACTCATCACGGCTAGCTACACGCGACGCCGTCTTGATTGCGGTTAACTTTAGAACTTAGATATGACACGATAAATCTTATTTCAATCAAATGGCGCTGTCGCCGAGGATTCGGTAACGTTTTTATTCTTGTTATTTCAGGTTAATCTCTGTATATCTTGTTTATAGCACTAACACTATTCTGGAAAAAAAACTGAAAATCGAAAATTTTCAAAAACCAAAACAAAAAAAATTAACGTTTTGACATTTTGCACTCTGTTATTTGAACCTGCTGACGCTCTGAGACTAATTAATAAAGTTAAACTATAGCATTGAGACACTATTAGAACACAAAGTCCACAGAAGAAACTTGGAGCCCCAATTCAAAAATTCACCTGTCGGTTTCCCCTAATTTCCAGCTACCAGCGGTTTTTCTGTGGGTGTTTGCAAAAATTCTTTTTAGGTTTGCTCCAGTGTTCTGTTGGTACTCCAATTTTATTGTTTGATTTTCATAATTTTGAGTGTGTAGGATTTTGGGCACTCATATCACTTTTTCGCACTAAATATCCGTTTTTCCGACATTTTTTGATTTTCAAGGAATTGCGAACTGCGATCGTATGGAGCAAAGTGTACATTCAAAGCCAAGGTGATAGCGAAGTACAGTGCCAAAGATCCAGGTAGTTTGACATGCGCAAGCAAACTTTTCAAGCTAATTGGATTCAATTCAACGGGGGTATTTTAACCCAAAAACCTATCGGTACGTATTTCCTAACACCTTCTCAAATCCGACGCGTCCACCATTTTATCTTTGTAGGATTCTTTGCAAGTTCGGTTCCAAAAGCTAAAGTGACTAACCCGTACTTGTTGCAGCGCCGCGCTTAAACATAAAAAACGATTGTTTAATGTTTTAAACAACTTTTTTTATTGAATTGCGCATTGCATACTTTAATACGGACTTAAGGGAAAATGAACCCGACAACATACGGTAAAGGATTTCATCACATTTTCCGTGGCCCACAAATCACGAAATTAAGCATAACGTTTACTTACACAAATTTTAAAAGAAACTAGACTTTAAACCTTTACGGACTTCATGGTCATTAGGAGAAATTAACCGTGTTTAGAACACCGCTTAATGTTATATCGTTCACGGGGTGACTAGGCAAAGTGTTCACGGCGCAACCGCCAAAAGAGAAAGGGTTATTCTAATTAAGGAATTTCGCGAAGGCGTTGGAAAAGCTCCCCTTATCTCTACACTTAACTGGCCTCGTGATCCGTATATCTTGAGCCCATTTCTCGATACAGTTTTACTTCAACAATCAAGTTCTTGAGCAGGTCTAGTTGACCTATGTGAACCCTACACTACTACAAATAGGGTTTGCCCCTACGGATAAAGCCGTAGGAGCAAACTACTGCCCTTACGGATATATTCGTAGGGGCACAAAAATACACTTTAGGTGCATACACCACAGGTGCAAGTCTTTGCCTTAAACATGCCCCTACGGAGTAATAATAGCCCCTACGGAGTAATAATAGCCCCTACGGATTAATGCATAGGTCCATATGTCCCTACGGTGGAATCCGTAGGAACAAAATATTTATTTAATTTATCGGTTTATAAAATAAAATAGTTGCCCCTCCGGATAACGACGTAGGGACAAATACATGCCCCTACGGCGTAATGCGTAGGTCCAGATATATCCCTCCGAAGGTCAATATCTATGCCCCTACGAATAAATGTGTAGGGATAATTCTGTAGGGGCAAAATATCAGGTATCCTGATATTTTGTCCCTACGGATAAATGTGTAGGGGCAAAGTTTATGCCCATATGGATTATTCCGTAGGGACAAGTCTAACACCTGTTACTGAGTCCATAAGGGAAAAATATCAGGTATCCTGATATTTTATCCTTACGGATAAATTTGTAGGGGCAAAGTTAGACCCTACGGATTAAACGGTAGGTGCAATATTTTTCCCTACGGATTAATCCGTAGGAACATATTATTAGTTTTTTTTTAAAAAAGGGCTGACTGTTTTTTCCTCGTCCTGTGCACAATAATATATACATCATATATGAAAGTAATCAACAAGCAGAATATATACCGCAGTATTCATAATCAACATAAACACGCATAATATATAAAAGAAATGAACAAAAAGAATACTATATAAATCTAAATCATCGTGAACACGCAAACACCACTAATATCATCCAAAATATATACAATATGTATCATATAAGTATATACATGCTTAAAATATAAAAATCAAAAAGCTACCCTAGCTCGGTCCAGCTCTACCTCTGATAATCGCCGTAATCTGGCGCATCTGCTCCTCGGATAAACCCTGAGTCAACAACTCGACCAATGAGGACTGTGCGGGAGTCTGAGTGGGCCGTGGAGCTGTAGGAGTGGTCTGCGCAACCGCAGCCGAAATAGTGGCTTGCGGAGCTGTAGCCGAAGGAGATGCATGTGGAGCCGCAGCAGAAGGAGTTGCATGTGGAGCCTCGGCCGAAGTACCCTGTCGCGTCTGTTATGTTTTTTGTGTAATAAACGAGTAAGAACTGTGTATTAGTCGAATTCGTATCATTATCAGGTTATTGCGAAACCCCAATCTATGAATACTTAGGGACATATGCCTCGTTTGGATATCTAGTTTGGAAAACTGTAGTTTATTTTAATTAGACAGCTCTATGTATGTATGATTAATCAAAGGTAAGCCTACACCCAAATAAGCTCAGGCTACGTACTAATATTGGATATGTTGCTATCTATAATATGATATAATATTTTACTATTAAGTAGTATACATACCATCATCTCCTTCAACTCCTGGACGGTGGCCTTCAAAGTGGCAACATCTGTCTCTAGACGTCGCTCACGGGAGATAGAGGAAGTAACCGCCGGAGTGGAGTCCAACCTCATATGGGCCCTGCTAGGACCCAGTCCCCAGCCTCTCTCCCAACCTCCGTGGTGCCCTCTGCGTGCGGCGTCTAGGACTGGGGTCAGCAGCATCGGATCGTTCTATCTAGTAAAATCGATCCCCGATACCTCCGCCTGCTCAACCACCCGCTCTTACACCCACATTAACCAGTAAAATATAAGTATATCATTTAAATTTGAACTTTTCAAGACAAAAATTTCAAATAGGGGTTGAATAAATATTAACACTAACGCAATACTCATGGGTAGCGGTGTCGGGGTATCGAAGCTCGCCCGTGGCGGGATCCGTCGAGATGCCATGGACAGCAAGATATGCGGTCAGCACGCTCAGTGTACCACCCTGTGTCAGGGTCTGAGCTTTCTGCAATTCGCAAAAAATTTACATATATTATAAAATAACTCTTAATATTACATTATATCACAGTAGATCTATTCCAATTTCCCAATGCCTCTATGGCAGGAGTAATATTTCTCGAGCCACCTGTATAAGTGGGGCGATCCCTCTTCGCCGACTTCCTATTCTCTTTATTTTGATCGGCCTGTTTCTGCACAACACATTCAAATTTAGTTTTCTAATTAAGCAACACAAAAAAATAAATTATATACTAAATAATGAATTACATTTAAAATACAAACCTGTTTGCGCTGAGAGTCGAAATATTGGCATAAGAGAGGACATATATCTACGTCGACTCTTGCAAAGGCCGGAATATGTAGGAGAGTCGCTCTCTCTGTCTCGGGGGTCGCCATCCACAGAGAATAGCAGTCGATCTTCAGCTCGTTCCTATTGTAGCGGACCTTTGATTGTATGTTCTTCATCGGGCCATGGTATAGAGCGTGAAAATCAAGCACCCTCTCAGGGTGATCAGGGTCGGGTATAGGATGAAACTCGTAATCCAACTGCAAATACAAAAAAAAAACAATGTTATTAAATTGCAAGTGTTAATAATAAATATATTGGATAAATCAAATGAAAATATATATTAATACCCGAGCCTGATCCCAAAAGAGAGCGAATGAGCGCCGGTGCTGGTCACCCCACTCAACATGAAGTGGATACTTCTTGACGAGACGGATCTCATCCTCCATATACCGGCTGAATCTCTCGGCATAATCGTCGGTATAACGATAATCAGGGGTAAAGAAGAGAAGGAATGCTGCCTTCCCCCTAACTCTGTCGGGCCTCAGCCTGTGGGACTGATTCGGGTCTCGAGTCCCCCGCTCGGAATGGGGATGCCCTTCATCTACAAGAAACATCAAATCAATCAATATTAAGACAAAGTGGTATTAAAAAATCAAGGTTTTAACAAAATTGAAGTATGATATATACCTCCGGCGATAGAAGCACGAGCCTAGGCCCAGGCAGCAGCACGAGCGGGACGATAGTTCCTCCGGCGAAGAACAACCGGTGACACGGACATGGACGCATCACCTCCAACTAGAAAATAAATATCGATAAAATTACATGTAGTTCATGTTTATTCTTAAAGGATATGTAAAATAAATAAATATTTTATATTTATTTATACTAACCTGCAGACTGAGTGGAGGGTATGGAAGTGGGAGTGGCCCCTGCACCAGACGTGGACGCACCACCTACAATTTGACAATTAAACATTGACTATATAAGTAATTGCATTCTAAATCAAGATGTATACATTATAGAATATATATATAAACATACCCGCAGGTGCGGTGGTGGCCTCTGCCCGAGATGTGGAGGCACCACCTACAACCAGACAATTAAAAAAGGAATATCTAAGTACGTAAGAATAAAAAGAATGTATGTATATTTATGATATAGCATTCTGAATCAATATGCATGCACTATAGGACATATAAACATACCTGGAGGTACGGGAGTAGACTCTGTCCCTGATATGGACGCACCACCAATAGCTAAACAATCAAACATTAACTGTATAAGTAATTTTGACATAAATATGCATGCATATCTATAATATTACATTCAAAATGAATATGCGTGCAATATACCTGGAGGTGTGGCAAAGTTCACATGGAAGGAGCCATCCGAAGGGTTCTCCGATCGGGGTGCAAGACCGGCCCTCTGAAGCTCCCTACGCAGCTCTCCTGACAGCAGAACCGCTCTGCCTCTGCCTCTGGAGGTGCCGCGGCTAGAGCTCCTGCTGCCCCTCGCTGCTCTCGTCATCATCATCAAATCTAGATAAAACGGTTCGTGGATGCATTAGACAATCATTACAAACATTGACGATATATGTATAGATCGTAAAATGTGAAGTAATAATATAAAATTTCTGATAACCTTTTTCGTTTCGTGGACGCATTAGACATATCTACTTGGATTTCATCATCGATATCATTTCTAACCCACGTAACTTCATGACCAGCCGAAGACAACCCGACTTTTGAAACAGACGGTCGGAGCACTCTAAGTCTTCTCTCTTCTTCATCCTCATCGCTGTCCTTGAATTACGGGACATCGTAAACATCCCTGGGTTTCCAACGGCATACGACACAGTTAGTTATATGTATTCCCTAGAGGCCATTACTATACATGTGATGTATATTGTAGTGGATGCTTGGACATATATAGGGAGGACTTTCTTGCTCGACCTGATAGTATGCTATCTGGTTGCACTTTATCTTAACATGTTAACAAATACTGTTTTGTGATCACATGTTGATAAAGCCCTTAGGATGATTACTTGACTATCAGGATTATGATGCAGATCATACTAGTGGGGATAGGGTAGTCAATAAGTACATCCTTCAAATGTTCTTAGTCGAGGGAGTATCGAGACAGGGCATCGGTACTCCAGAGTAGACTAGCGTATGCGCTTCTTGACCCATATGATGGGTGATGGATGATCCCATATCCATTGGTGTTTGATATAAGAGAAGGTATACGGGTGCTCAGTGGAGACTGGGTACACTGGACGGACTCTCCGAGAACTCCTAGATAGTATTATACCTATCGTCGGATAGCAGTTCTCTGGTGACACTGGTAAAGGTTAGTCTGTAGACCCGAGATCGTCATAGAGTCTTGTGTGATTCCCACTGTGCTTTGATTTCCACCATACCACGGTCAAGAGATTGTGCAAAACGGTGGCTTTTGGGTACAGTCCCGAATCACATGGAGGCAATGAACGATAGGAGGGGTTTCGTCTCTCCTGGTATTGGGAGTTGATGTTGCGCTATCCTCGATTGGCCATAACAGAAAATCCCTGGCCAGGGTTGCTGAGATTTACTGGTAAGTGTTATCAGTAGTTTCTCGAACTGTTATGGAGCTTGTATCGACATGACTTATCAGGCTATTGGGGTCTGACATTATACCACCCCCAGGCTGTGATATGCGACATATCAGACGAAGAGACCAAACTATACGGTAGTGTTACTGATTGGATTCACAGGAATTATAGCAGGCTTGCTTGTTGATCTTCTAATCGCTCAATACCTGGGTGGCCGTTACATTTAGCAGACCGCTTGCGGCTTGTGGGTGTTTGATATGATCATTACCTACTGCCGGTGTATTGACGAGTCTTTAGAGTCCTACACAGAGGTTTACTGGTTCATGCGAAACGGAGTAGGAGCACATATGTGATATATGCGGGACCGAGATTATTATGAGTATGTGATACCGTATTCTATTCTCGCGATATGTAATATCGGTCGGGTATATGTGATATAGCCGGGTTATCGGATCAAGTGTTGAGTTGATTCATTTGATATTAGTCGGTTATATGTATTATAGCCAGATTATTAAATCAAGTATTGATTTAATAATTTAATGTAGAATTATATATTTGATATATTAAATTACATTAACTAATGTTAGCTCACATAAGTATTACTTTTTCTTACTTGATGATACATTGATATATATGTGATATGTGTTAATTGTATTATTTTCTTTTTGTACACAAAATATATATATGATATATATTGTTGTGTCATGTTAGGTTACACTTGCAACATGTATGTATGAGACTTATACCATGCTAGGGTTTATGTTTAGGTTTTATTTATCATTAAGTAATTCATAAAAGATTTAGAATGAGTCGTGGATGAAGCTTGGAGAAGCTTATAGAAAACATTGACCAAGTCCACTCTTTTGTCATTGCTTAAGATATTTCTTAACCTAACCCTTAACTCATAGCTATGGTTTATTCTCTACATGAGTTAAGCATGACACTAACTCACCCATGGTTGCAATTCAAACCTCACTCACTCATTCATTTTCTTCATCACTTCTTCTTCTTCATCAAGAGAAAAAGCTTGCTAGTTTTTTCTAAAGTGATGAAAACTTGTGAGAAAAATAATTCTAAAGTGAGCCCACTTCCTACTTCATTATCCTCTACTATTAGCCATTTTGTTTAGGGTGTTTGCTTCACTAATCTACACAATTACTGAAAAGATAGCATGCACTAGTATCTCCTCGACGTAGATCATCTTCAACCTCGAAGATTTCGAAGCAAACTTGTTCGTTTCTTCATGGGAGCGATTCTAGAGTCTGGAAGTTCGTGATCCCAGCGAAGGGACTACTACACGGAGCTATTGAAGTGAAGGACCGGTCTACAAAAGTTGCATTCCTTGTTCACTTAGATGTAAAGAGTTTACATATCTTGTTTAACGCTAAGTCTCTAGTTAAGATCTTGGTTCGGGTTTGTTTAGCACCATAAAATTTTAATCTAGCATGTTTGATGCTTGCCAAAACCTTCACATGGTGCTAAGCTAATCCTACAGTGGTATCAGAGCCAAGCTAGAGCATTAGGCATTGTCTAGATGAAGTTGAAAGTCCGATCGAACTATTTAACCGTGCTCAAGTGTTGAGTGTAAGTCGATGTACAACACCCCACGACTTGCGGGGAGGCGGAATAATGAAAAACAATCTTGTTTAAAGCGTAAACATCGACTAACCGAGAATCTTTGCATAAACAATAACTAACAACAAACATAGGAGTTAACAACTACTATGAAAAGTGATTATACCTAAAGATCCGAGTCCTTCGTCTTGTCGTTCTCCAAGTCCTCTCCGGCCTTCTCTAAGTAGTAGAAGATCCACCCGAGAGCTTTACTACAAGCTTCACCTCAAACTAGAGGTAACTAGGTTTCTTAAATCGCTAATCTAAGCAACCTAGCTGATATAGAGAATGGTTAAGGATTAAGTAGTCTAATCTAATCCTTGTACTCAACACATGAGAGGGGAGGATTAGGGTTTGAATAGGGAGAGCTTGAGGAGAGAGAAAGTGAACAAAAGAATGAGATGAGATAATGAGCTATCATAATATATATCAAGCATAATGTTTTATCCAATAAAAGAAAATGAAGGATGAATAATCATGCTTCATAAATATCTAATGGGTGATTCATCTCCATGAGTCATTAAGCATTTATGATGCATTAATGACATGGATGAATCACTCATATGACTCACTAATCCCATTTAATGCATATGCCACCTTAACCCCTAAGTCACCATCTTCTAGAAGCTTCTCGTGCAATTACGAGAATGCCCCTCCTATCCGTGAAAACACGGAAAAACTTTAGACTGTATAAATCCAATAACCGGATACTAAAAACTGGCTTAAACCAAAGCCGACTAGTAAAAACTATCCGGATGTCGTACGTGCGTAAACACACGTATGCGTCCGAACCCTTGTCGTAAAACCATACGACCTCTATATCGTTTCGCCTGGAGTAGGGAAACTCTTTGTGTGGGACTCTAGAGACTCGACTACTACGCTGGCAGTGGGTTTAACCACAGACCGTAAGCGGCACTAGCTTTACGTAACGGTCCCCAGGTAGATGTCGATAAGAAGGCTGATGAGGAAACCCATCCGATCACCTACTGAGCCTGCTGTGACAATCTCCATACAGTCCGGTCCGTTCGTCTAAGACTATCGCATATCGGGCCTAGGGGGCAGCAAGCGTCAGTCCCCTAATAGCGGTATAAGTCGTGTCGGAGCGTAGCCCATTACACCCTGAGAAACTACTGGAACCTACCAGCAAATCTCGCTTGCCCTGGTCAGGGACTTTGCGTAATGGCTCTCTGACACAGCGCGATATCAACCCCCAATACCGGGAGAGACGAATCCTGTCTAACCGCCACTGCCTCCAAGTGCTCGGGACTGCACCCAACTGCTACCTGTTTGCACGACTCCTTTGAGCCATGGTAGGGTAGCAATCTAAGAACAGTGGGACACACTCGAGGCGAAGTAGCAGTGTCAAGTCTGCGGACTATGCTGTACTCATGTCACCTGGGAACTGTTCACTGACGACTGGTATAAAACCAACCAACAGTTCCCTGTGAGTCCTGTCCGGTGTACCCGTAATCTAACGAGCACCTGCATACTATCTCCAGTACGACGTACTGACGGCTGTGGGACAGACCATGTTCCAACTGAATTCCCGGAGTAGCCTCTCGAACTGAATCTGAGGTAGGGCCTTCGTGAATAGATCAGCTATGTTCTCTTCAGTAGCAACTCTCCGAACCTCGATCTCCTGACGATCAATGATCTTCCTGATCAGGTGATACCACCTTAAGATGTGTCTGGACTTCTGATGGGAGCTTGGTTCCTTCGCTAAAGCTATAGCTCCGTTGTTGTCGCAATACAGAGGTATTGGATCAACAATGGTAGGAACCACCTGAAGTTCTGTTAGGAACTTCTTCATCCAGACCGCTTCTTTTGCGGCATCGCAAGCAGCTATATACTCCGCTTCCATCGTCGAGTCAGCAACGGTATCCTGCTTGGAGCTCTTCCAGCACACCGCCCCTCCATTGAGGGTAAAGACATAACCTGACATGGACTTGGAATCGTCCTTATCACTCTGGAAGCCGGAATCAGCATAGGCCTCCAACCTGAGGTCTTTTCCGCCGTAAACCAAGAACATCTCCTTAGTCCTCCTCAGGTACTTGAGAATGTTCTTTACTGCTATCCAGTGCTTCTCCCCTGGGTCTGACTGATACCGTCTTACTACGCTCAGTGCGTAAGCTACATCTGGTCTGGTGCACAACATCGCATACATTATAGAGCCTACCGCAGAAGCATAGGGTATAATAGACATGCGTTCCCTTTCCAAATCAGTCTTGGGAGACATCTCTTTGGATAGGGTGATTCCGTGACAAGCCAGTAGATTACCGCGCTTAGAATCTTCCATACTGAATCTTTTCAGTACAGTGTCGATATACCTAGACTGCGAAAGTCCCAACATCCTCTTGGATCTATCACGATAGATCCGGATCCCCAGATTGTAAGAGGCATCACCCAGGTCTTTCATGGAGAACCTGTGTGACAAGAATCCTTTGACAGATTGTAGCATAGGAATGTCATTTCCTATCAATAGAATGTCATCCACGTACAAGACGATGAATATGACACTTCTGGCTACAACTTTACTATATATACATGGTTCATCTGGATTTTTGATAAAGTCATATTCTTTGACTGTCTCATCAAAACAGATGTTCCAACTCCGCGATGTCTGCTTTAGTCCATAAATGGACTTAAGCAGCTTGCATACTTTCCCGCTGCTCCCACTCTGATTGAAACCCTCTGGCTGATCCATATAGATGCACTCTTCTAAATTTCCATTCAGAAAAGCCGTCTTTACGTCCATCTGCCAGATTTCATAATCATGGAAGGCAGCAATAGCAAGAAGGACCCGAATGGATTTGAGCATAGCCACTGGAGAAAAAGTTTCGTCATAGTCCAAACCTGGTCTTTGACGAAAACCCTTTGCAACAAGTCTAGCCTTATAGGTTTCCACCTGTCCATCTACACTAATCTTTTTCTTGAAGATCCATTTGCATCCTATGGGTTTTACCCCATCTGGAGCAAAGTCTAAAGTCCGTACTTTGTTGGTGTACATGGACTCCATTTCGGTCCGCATTGCATCTAGCCATCGTACCGAGTCGCCGCTCTGGATGGCCTGCTGGAAGCCAGTAGGTTCATCATCATCTATGATGCAATCCTCTCTATCCCCATCTATGAGAAAACCGTAGTATCTCTCAGGCGGATGAGATGGCCTACTACTCCTACGGAGGGGTGCGGGAATGTCCTGTTCTTCTTGAACTACTTGTTCTACCAAACTTTCAGTATTAGTTTGTGGTTATGGAATTTCTTCCAGTTCTATTTTGCTCCCACTTGTTTCCTTTTCTAAAAACTGATGTTCTAGAAAATGGGCATTACGAGAAACAAATACCTTTTGTTCCTCTGCGTAATAGAATAGATATCCCCTGGAGTTCTTTGGATATCCCACAAACTTACACTTTACTGATCGTGCCTCGAGCTTGTCCACATGCTGCTTTTTAACAAAAGCTGGACATCCCCAAATCTTTATATACTGAAGATGGGGTTTCTTCCCACTCCACATCTAATATGGAGCAGTAGGCACAGTCTTGGTAGGAACCATGTTCAAAAGATATGCCGTTGATTCTAGCGCATAACCCTAGAAAGATCACGGTAACTCAGCATTACTCATTATGGATCGTACCATATCCAATAGGGTTCGATTCCGTCTCTCCGATACACCGTTATGCTGTGGAGTGTATGGAGGAGTAAGCTGAGAGAGAATTCCTTTCTCTTTTAGGTAACCTAGGAACTCGGCACTCAAGTATTCACCACCTCGATCAGATCTTAGTGTCTTGATACTTTTGCCGGTTTGGTTTTCTACTTCATTCTTACACTCTTGGAATTTCTCAAAAGCCTCAGATTTATGTTTCATCAGATAAATGAATCCGTACCTTGAGTAATCATCCGTGAAAGTAATGAAATATGAAAAACCACCTCTTGCATGTGTAGACATTGGACCACATACATCGCTGTGTATGAATCCTAAGAGCTCGCTCGCTCTTACTCCATGTCCAGTAAATGGAGTCTTTGTCATCTTTCCTTTGAGACAAGATTGACAAGTGGCATAAGTTTGATATTCGAACAAGTCCAAATATCCTTCTCTATGTAACTTAGTCAACCTTCTCTCATTGATGTGACCCAGTCTACAATGCCATAAGAAAGCTTTATTTAAATCTGGAGACTTTCTTTTTAGTGTGTTCTGGACATTGAAAATGTGGAGTTGGTTTAAGACATATATACCGTTATTTAGTGTACCGGACCCAATCAAACCATGATTTAGGTGGATGTTGACAACATCACTTACAAACGTGAAATCATAACCTTTATTTGATAACAAGGAAACTGATATGATATTACACGTTAAGCTTGGTACAAAAAAACAGTTATGTAAAACCAAAATGTGTCCACTCGTCAATCCCAGGTGATAATCCCCGACGGACACAGCTCCGACGCTAGCTCCGTTAGCAACCTTTAGTGTCGTATCACCTTCCTTCAACACTCTACGGTTTCTCAGTGCCTGCAATGAATTGCATATGTGAGATCCTGATCCGGTATCCAATACCTAGGAAGTAGAGTTGATTGACAGACAATTTTCAATTACAAACATACCTGATGTCGAAGCCACAGCTTGCTTCGGTTCCTGGTTCTTGGCGTTCCACGCCTTGCAATCTTTCTTCCAGTGCCCTTTCCTATGACAATGGAAGCACTCATCTTGGGCCACTACCGGCACTGCAATCTTTTTCTTTCCCTTCCCTCCCACCTTACTTACACCTCCTCTAGGTCTGGGGGCGGCCTTCTTTTTCCTTCCTTTGGCCCTAGCCTTGGACCCGGAAGAAGAAGCACCGCCAACAAACATAGCGGGTGTTTCCCTTGCCTTCTGCAAGGTGCCCTCTGCACTCCTTAACATGTTCAGGAGTTCCGGAAGTTCAACTTCTTTTCTTTGAATGTTGAAGTTCAGGATAAACTGGGCATAGGTGGGAGGAAGGGACTGGAGAATAAGGTCTGTATAGAGCTCATTATCCAAAGTCGTCCCAAGGTCTGCGAGCTCTTCTATATAGCCGACCATCTTTAGGACATGTTCTCCTACCGTTGACCCGACAGCCAACCTCGCTCGAAACAAGTTCTTAGAGGTCTCGTATCTTGCTATACGAGATTGCTCTTCATAATGTTCTTTTGTATGGAGAATTATGGCATCTAGTTCCATATCCTCGTGCCTCCTCTGATGTTCATTGTTCATCGAGGCAAGCACGATGCACTTGGCTTTCGCGCAATCGAAATTCCAGGTTTTGCGGATTTCCTTATCCGCGTTACTGGATTTGGGACCAGGGACTGCAGGTGCCTTAGCGGTGAGGACGTACCCCAATTTGTCATAGATCAAAGCCATTTTGACATTCCGCAGCCAATCTTTATAGTTTGGCCCTGTCAGTATATTTTTCTCTAAAAGTAACTTAAGTCCAGTCATTTTCAGGGTCGCTGCAATTAGGAGAGAGAGAAGAAAACCCTTTAGCATGATGCTCTTGCAAGTGTAGAGTGGTTTTTAATTTATCTAAACTGGATGGCTCCCACTGTTTCTCGAATCCTTCCCCAAACCATAAATGAAGAATTAACCAGGACTATTCTCACTGTACAATACTTGCTTAACCGTTCAGCCAGGCTGGTGTCGGTACTTCGAGGGAGGTTTTCCAACGCTTTCGCGAAGTTCCTTAATTAAATAACCTCTTTTCTCTGGGGGCGTAACCCCGCTGACACCTTTCTTGACACCTACTTGGTTTATAGCATTGATCGTTAAGTGACGAATATCCTGATGAGTAGCATATACTCACAGTAAGATCGGGATCCAAATATCATCGTATGATAATGTTGAAGGAATGCTACCAACATTCATCAAACTCCAAATGGTATGCATCTCTTTGCAAATTTCAGTTTCTTTAGAAATTCCCGATATAAGTTTTTGCCCCATGCTTTTATGACCTTGGTGTTAGGTCAAAATGTCATAAGTCACATGTCAAGTTCTTCCCATCATTATCTTGTCAATTTGAACCCATCCATATATATCCTTGACGTTCGGCCAAAATGATAATACGACTGTCCTAAACTAACTCATCTATCTATGCAACAAATGAATACCCAGTAGCTACCAAACACTATGCCTTGGCGTTACGTCAAAATACATAGCTTGAATACTACTGAATACCCAGATGAAATGACGGAGGGCTACGAATGGTTTTGGCGAAACCGTGAACGTAGTGAACTTGATATAACCGAAGGAACCTGATAGCTTTTAAAAGGAGTGGTTAAAGCTCCGCAATTAAAAATATCATATGTTTTAAAATAACCGAGTGGTTTCTTTTAAATTGTTCCAACGATTCAACTTTTTGGTTTATTTTCTTTGCATTATAAATAATGCGTCCCATCATTAACCTATCATTGCAGAAAACAACGAAAATACAACGTCCTCTTATGCCATCCGCATTCGCCACGGGGTCCCGTCATCACCCGTTAGGTTACTTAACTAACGGCAGAGCGGGGGCTGGGCTAGCGCGGGTGTAAAACATAAGTGACGTCTAAATAGCTATCATATATAGATATTGTACATTCGTCAGACGCAATAATAGGCATTCCAGATCTCATATGAACTTTATTGGATTTGCAAGCAATCCGCGTTTGTTTAGAGCCTGCAACAAAAGACGGATTACACAGTTGTGATGAATAGCCATTACCCCACCCTAGACCCCTACGGATACGGCAAACTACCCGCCAAATACCCGAAGTGAAGCGGTCTCCCTCAACAAAGTGAGTAGGCCACTAAACACTTCAAAGTACCCGGTAGTTTGTGCACCTCACTTTGGGTCTATCCTAGGAGCAAAAACAGTAAAATGAAATAATACAACGGTGGCTACAACCGCAACCTGAATGTGCCCCGCAAAATAATATTACAACGTATTACAGTTACATCGAATGAATTAAAAATAATAACCCATCACTAAACCCGGCTAATCATCACAACAGTCCAATACAGTTCACATCCACAAACAGTAAAAACCATTACAGAAATGTGCAACCCCCTGCCAACCGATATACTAGCAGTTAGGGGAGGTTTACGAACACATTATACAATCACAGATATAATCATATTAGCAAACATCGCAAAATTTCGATCGAGCAAAACACTTTAGATTCTACTGCAAAACTTCTCTGTGCACCTGAGATCTTAGCAGAAAATAAAATATCCAGAAATATCACTGTTAACACCAAAAGGTTACTGAAGAAATTTGGGCCGACTCGGCCATAACTCGGCCGCGGATCCGCGGCGGATCGCATGGATCCGCCGCGGTTCCACGGCAAGTTAGCCGAGTTACGCGACCAAATTTCTGCAGTACCCATATTTCTTCCTTCTTGTTATTCTGCAGGTCCCTGAAAAATTTTTAGGGCCTGTTTAAAATTCGACAGAAAGTGTGTTAAACGATGATATTTCCGGTTCTTTTTGCGTTCGAAATTCTTACGACTTTGCTAATGAGTTAATTATTGTTTAGCGAGGCTCTGATACCATTGTAAGTCGATGTACAACACCCCACGACTTGCGGGGAGGCGGAATAATGAAAAACAATCTTGTTTAAAGCGTAAACATCGACTAACCGAGAATCTTTGCATAAACAATAACTAACAACAAACATAGGAGTTAACAACTACTATGAAAAGTGATTATACCTAAAGATCCAAGTCCTTCGTCTTGTCGTTCTCCACGTCCTCTCCGGCCTTCTCTAAGTAGTAGAAGATCCACCCGAGAGCTTTACTACAAGCTTCACCTCAAACTAGAGGTAACTAGGTTTCTTAAATCGCTAATCTAAGCAACCTAGGTGATATAGAGAATGGTTAAGGATTAAGTAGTCTAATCTAATTCTTGTACTCAACACATGAGAGGGGAGGATTAGGGCTTGAAGAGGAAGAGCTTGAGGAGAGAGAAAGTGAACAAAAGAATGAGATGAGATAATGAGCTATCATAATATATATCAAGCATAATGTTTTATCCAACAAAAGAAAATGAAGGATGAATAATCATGCTTCATAAATATCTAATGGGTGATTCATCTCCATGAGTCATTAAGCATTTATGATGCATTAATGACATGGATGAATCACTCATATGACTCACTAATCCCATTTAATGCATATGCCACCTTAACCCCCAAGTCACCATCTTCTAGAAGCTTCTCACGCAATTACGAGAACGCCCCTTCTATCCGTGAAAACACGGAAAAACTTTAGACTGTATAAATCCAATAACCGAATACTAGAAACTGGCTTAAACCAAAGCCGACTAGTAAAAACTGTCCGGATGTCATACGTGCGTAAACACACGTATGCGTCCGAACCCTTGTCGTAAAACCATACGACCTCTATATCGTTTCACCTGGAGTAGGGAAACTCTCTGTATGGGACTCTAGAGACTCGACTACTATGCTGGCAGTGGGTTTAACCACATACCGCAAGCGGTACTAGCTATACGTAACGGTCCCCACGTGGATGTCGATAAGAAGGCTGATGGGGAAACCCATCCGAACTCCTACTAAGCCTGCTGTGACAATCTCCATACAGTCCGGTCCGTTCGTCTAAGACTATCGCATATCGGGCCCAGGGGGCGGCAAGCGTCAGTCCCCTAATAGCGGTATAAGTCGTGTCGGAGCGTAGCCCATTACACCCTAAGAAACTACTGAAACCTACCAGCAAATCTCGCTTGCCCTGACCCGGGACTTTGCATAATGGCTCTCTGACACAGCGCGATATCAACCCCCAATACCGGGAGAGACGAATCCTGTCTAACCGCCACTGCCTCCAAGTGCTCGGGACTGCACCCAACTGCTACCTGTTTTCATGACTCCTTTGAGCCGTGGTAGGGTAGCAATCTAAGAACAGTAGGACACACTCGAGGCGAAATTGCAGTGTCAAGTCTGCGGACTATGCTGTACTCATGTCACCTGGGAACTGTTCACTGACGACTGGTATAAAACCAACCAACAGTTCCCTGTGAGTCCTGTCCGGTGTACCCATAACCTAACGAGCACCTGCATACTATCTCCAGTGCGACGTACTGACGGCTGTGGGACAGACCATCTCCCCAACTGGGATGAGAAGCGTACACACTAGTCTACTCCGGAGTATCGATGCCATGTCTCGATAATCCTACGACTAGGGACCTGAATAAGGATGTGCTTGTAGACTACCCAGCCCCCACTAGTGTGACTGCCATCACAATGCTGGTAGTCAAGCAAGATCCTAAGACCTCTATCAATACGTATACTCACATATTAAGATAGAAAAACCAAGTAGCATACTACCATGTTTAGCAAGACTGTTATATACATGTGAATATCCCAAGCTTCCATTAAGTAATATACAAACTAGTATGATACAATAATGGCCCCTAAGGCATATACACTAACATTGAGCTCTCTGGGAATTTTTTTGAATTCGTTGCATCGATCGAATTATCTAACTTCGCCTAGCTATCTGTGATTGTGATACAATATTTGGAATCCACATGATAGGTTATGTGATAACTAGTTTGAATTTTATAAATTTAGCACTTTAGTCTCATTTGATCGGTTGCCACGGGATTTTGATGTGGATCAAAAGTCCGTCGCAATTACATAGTGTACGCGGATACTCGCCGGGTAACCTTACTAGAGAGCCACACCCCATGCCCCGGCCAAGTGACTGTAGGAGAACCCCATAGCCAAAAGCATCCGTTCGGGTGCTCGCGGCCGCGATGTTACTCCTTGGTGCATTTCGTCGATGGCATAGAGGGGTGCGGCCGTCTATTAAAGTTTCCGACGAGCATTTGATCAGCTTAACGGGAATCATTTTGAATTACCCGACAGGTTATTGGAAAGTGTTTTCAATATCAAAACTAAAATGCGGGGTTTAAAATTGTTAGGCATGCAATGTCTAAGGAATTCATTTGGTTAGGCATGAAATCCAATGTATGTGATATGTTGGGTTTATGATGTCTAAGGTGGTTGCGGATTCCAACTGTTGTAGTTTTTCACTTTCTTTTCTGTGACCGTAAGTGTAATATATAGTGTATCGCTGGTTTCGGTGCTATATGTCAACGACAATTGGGATACGCATATTTACTTACGTTGATGACATGTGATGAAATGTGTTGCTGTAATATATTATATTGGATCATCGTGTTTTGAATAGCCGGGGGTTTTATGTGAGATTAGAGTTTTTCATTTTCATTTATGTAAAATTCATTGTATTTAATATTCTTTTATTGGGGCACTTCCGGGTTGAGGATGATATCACCATTGTATATTATTTACATTTCCACATTAGGATAGACCCAAGACGGGGAGCATAAGTAACCGGGTTCTAAGGTACAGTGGGAGACCATCTCGAGGAGTCGAGACCGGGTCTCCTAACTCTAGAATTGCTAGGGTTGCTTGTCGCTTTCGTAGGGGTATAAGGATGTGGGTTTGGCTATTCATCACAACCATAGAATTCGCGTTTTTACTAGCTTAAATAAAACACGGAATTCCTAGTATATCCAATATTTCATATGTGATTCTGCTGCTGCTGATATTCTATGATGTGATCATTTTATATGCATGAGACGAATGCCTATATTATATATATGAGATATAATTAATATTATTGCTTTCGTTTCTTCTATGATGCTTAGGAAGCATAAATAATAGGACTTCATTAATGAGATTAATGAAATAAAAAGAAACCTAAAAATGTTGTAGAAACTTGTTTAAAAACTGGTACCTCCAGTTCTTGCTTTGCATAGCGGTATTCCTTGTAGAATATTCAGCACCTTATTCGATAAGGAAAGAGCCGAGATCCCTTCACCTGGAGTGACCTCTTTAGCGAAACTAGCAGATGCTACAAACATGGTTTGTCTTTTGATTGCTTCTATAGTTTTTTGCTTTGCATAGCGGTATTCCTTGTAGAATATCCAGCACCTTATTCGATAAGGAAAGAGCCGAGATCCCTTCACCGGGAGTGACCTCTTTAACGAAACTAGTAAAAGCCTAAAAAACACTCCTTTACAATATCACTCGATTCTATAACGATATCAAGTTCATTACGCAAAGGGTTTTCTTAAAAACCTTTCGTAACCCTCCGTCATTTCAGATAAGTACTACTTAGTATTCGTGCTACATTTGTTGGCTTTCGTCAAGGTGTAGTATGCGGTAGCTAACTAGTGCTTATCTGCTAAAGCATGTGATGTGATTGGATTAGGGTAGTCGTGCGACATTGTTGGCTTTCGTTAAGGGTTGTACGGGTGGGTTTAATTCAATTAAGAAATGTACAGGTTGAACTTGACTAGCGGACTATGGTTTGTTGGCTTTCGTCAAGGTCATAGGACGCTAGGGGAAAAATATTATCGGGAATTTCAAGTGTTGAAATTTGCAATGAGATTGGATACCTTCTATGAGATAATTGGATCCCGATACCCACTGCGAGTAAGAGTTACTCCTGTGAGAGTTTTACACATGACAATTAGCTGATCAAGTAGGTGTCTAGAAAGGTGTTAACGGGGTTATGCCTGTGGGAAAATGAGGTTTATTTTAATTAGGTCCGTGCGAAAGCATGGGGAACCTCCCTCAATGTACCGATACTGGCCTGGCCGAAAGATTGGCGAACTTGTAGGGTGTAATTAATCCCGGCTAGTCTTACCTTTTAGGGTTTGAAGGTAGATTTGACTAAAACAGTGGGAGTCATCCTGATTAGATAAAATAATAACCAAATCTAATCTTGCAAGAGCGCAAGCAGAGTGTTTTCTTCTCTCTCTCTCCTGGTAGCAACCAGGTCACACCTTAATCAAGATAATAATATGGATGCATTGACCGAACCTACTTATTATACTGAGCTACGGAACTTGGTTCCGCTCAATCTTATAACTGTTATAAGTCCGAGCAGGAAATAGGGGAATATTCGGATTCCCATGCCACCCAATCGAAGAAAGTGCATGTTGATGCATATTCTTCGGGTGTCCTTATTACCGAGAACTTTTTCTCAGTATCCTCTACGTCCTGGGTATGTGATACCGGATCAGGTTCCCGCATATGTAATATGTTACATGGGCTGCAGAAAGGTAGAGAACTGAGAATAGGTGATAAATCTCTATGTGTTAGAGAATGGTGCAATTGTTGCAGCTAAGTCTGTTGGCAGATATCACCTTGTATTTGATACATTGATTCTGAACAAATGTTATTACATACCGAACCTGATATACAACATTATATCATGCTCTTTACTGAGTTAAAGAAGAATATAATTCTGTATTGGAGGATAATGTCGTGAACATTTTCCTGAATCAAGAGTTGATTCGTTCATGCACGTTATATAATAGCATATACGTTCTAAATCAAACCACAGTTTAAAGTATATAGAACACAGATAAGAGGAGCAGTTCAGGAATGAACGAACCCTTCTTGAGGCTTTGTAGACTAGGTCATATCAATGCGTCACGACCAGCTAAGTTACATAAGGATGAATATGAGAATCTGTTCGAATTTTCATCTTATGCTACTTGCTAGTCTTGTCTGAAAGATAAAATGACCAATATTCTGTTTACTGAAAACAGAGAAAGAGTTGGTGAACTCTTGGGACACATACATGATGATGTATATGGTCCCATGTCTAAAAATGCCAAGGTTGGTTCTTTTGAGAACCAAACGGGTAGAAGTATTAAAGTCCTACGATGTGATCGAGGAGGTGAATACTTGCGTATGGAGTTCCTGGATTTTCCAAAAGGAGAATGTGATCCTCTCTCATCTTACTCCTTCGAATACACCACAGCACAATGGTGTATCGGGGCGGAGGTATCGCACCCTATAAGATATGGCGCACTCTATGATGAGTGCTGCTGAGTTACCTGTTTCCTTTTGGTGTTATACACTTGAGAAACTGCATACCTATTGAATGGGGTTCCGTCCAAATCTGAGCCTACCACTCCATATGAGATATAGAATGGGAAGAGACCATATTTTAAACGAGTTAAGATATGGGGTTGTTCGGGCTATGTTGAAAACCAAAATCCGGACAAGCTCTAGGCAAGGTCAATTGTATAAGTTTCTTAGGATATCCCAAATATTTGCGAAGGAATATCTTCTACTACTCTGAGGAGAAAAAGGTGTTTTTGTTTCTCAGCATGCCACATTTTTTAGAAAAGGAATTTCTTATGAAGAAATTAGTTGTCATGAGGTAGAACTGGAAAAAATTCCAGCTAGACAAACTAACAGCTGATAATTTGGTGAAACCAAAGAATTCAATAGTCTCCAACGAATCTCAGCCACTCCGCAAATCTGGTAGGGTTCCTCATCCACTTGAAAGATACTACGGTCTTCTCGGTGACAGTGGGAGCGAGGATTGCATCATCGTTGATGATGGCCCAACTAGGTTCGAGCAGGCCATCAGGAGTGGGGACTCTGTAAGAATGGCTGGATGCTAAGCGATCTGAGATGGAATCTATATACACCAACAAAGTATGGACTTTGGTTGCTTTATCTGAAGCGTTAAATCCCCATCAGCAGAAAGTGTATCTTGAGAAGATTACTTGGTGTACATGGAAAAGTTGAGATTTTCAAAGGTAGACTTGTTGTAAAAGGTTCCCGTCATCGACCAGGTGTGGATAGTGATGAAACATTTTCTCCAGTGCCTATGCTTAAGTCCATCCGAATCCTACTTGCCATTGCTACATACCATGACTACGATATCTGACGGTTGGTTGTCATGACTGCTTTTCTAAATAGCGATTTAGAAGATAGCGTCTATAAGTACACAGCCAGAGGGCTTCATAGGCAGTAGGAGCAGCGGAAACGTTTACAAGTTGCTTTATGGGTTAAAGCAGACATCGCGAAGTTGGAAAATCTGTTTTGATGTGGTAGTCAAAGCGTTTGACTTCATCAAAATGGTAGATAAACCTTATATATACAAGAAGGTTGTAGAGAGTAAGGTTGTCTTCTACGTATTGTACGTAGATAACATACTCTTGATAAGAAATGGTTTCTTATGCTACACTCGGTCAAGCTCCTCTTATCACGGGGATTCTCAATAGAAGATTTGGATGATACCTACTACATCTTGTGAAATATGATCTATGATGATAGATCTAAGTGGATGTTGGGAGTGACCCAAATCCAGGTACATTAACACCATACTAAAAGGGTTTAGTATGGACGATTCTAAGCGTGATGGTTCACGCACTTACTCTTAGATCACTCTCTCCAAAAAGAAGTCTCCCAAGACTGATTTGAAGAGAGCTCACGTGCAAGGGATATCCTGTGCTTCGGTAGTAGGCTCTATCAGAGTATGTGATGTTATATACCAGACCAGATGTAGATGACTCAATAGGTGTAGTGATTAGGAATCAATCGGATCGTGGGGGAATCACTGGAAGCTTGGGAGGACATTCTTAAAGTACTTGAGAAGCACGAAAAGAAAGTTCTTGGTTCCAGCTTCCAGAGTGATATGTTCGACTGAGAGTCAGTCACAAGCATTGTCTTTACCTTCTGTGAAGGGACGGTATGTTAGAAGAGTTCCAACCTATATATCGAGACATACTAGACGATAAAGGCTGAATACATTGGTACCAACGATACTACCAAAGTAGCTGTCTGGACATTTGTTGTTCATGAGATGAACATGGTTCCTACCATTCAGCATCCTATAATTGTTATTGTGACAACAATGGAGTTGTGGATTTGGCCTAGGAACACCGGTCCCATCGGCGTTCCAAACATATTATGAGGCAAGTATCACCTGATCAGGGAGATGGTTGATCTCCAAGGGATCGAGGTTAGGAGAGTAGACCTGAAGGATAACACGGCGGATCCAATCACAAAGGCCTTACCCTTAGAGAGACTTCTCTACAATGGTTGAGTATGGGATACTATAACCACTGCTATATTGTTGGGTATTGGATACTACAACAAATGGCCTTAGTGCAAGTGGGCGATAGTTAGTTATATGTATGCCTTAGAGGCCATTACTGTACATGCGATGTATATTGTAGTGGATGCTTGGACATATATAGGGAGGACTTTCTTGCTCGACATGATTGTATGCTTTCTTATTGCAATTTATCTTAACATGTTAACAAATACAGTTTTGTGATCACATGTTGATAAAGCCCTTAGGATGATTACTTGACTATCAAGATTATGATGCAGATCATACTAGTGGGGATAGGGTAGTCGATAAGTACATCCTTCAAATGTTCCTAGTCGAGGGAGTATCGAGACAGGGTATCGGTACTCCAGAGTAGACTAGCGTATGTTGTTCTTGACCCATATGATGGACGATGGATGATCCCATATCCATTGGTGTTTGACATCAGAGAAGGTATACGGGTGCTCAGTGGAGACTGGGTACACTGGACGAATTCGCCGAGAACACCTAGATGGTATTATACATATCGTTGGATAGCAGTTCTCTGGTGACACTAGTACAGGTTAGTCTGTAGACCCGAGATCGTCATAGAGTCTTATGTGATTCCCACTGTGCTTTGATTTCCACCATACCACGGTCAAGAGATTGTGCAAAATGGTGGCTTTTGGGTACAGTCCTGAATCACATGGAGGCAATAAGAGATAGGAGGAGTTTCGTCTCTCCCGGTATTAGGAGTTGATGTTGCGCTATGCTCGATTGGCCATAACAGGAAATCCCTGGCCAGGGTTGCTGAGATTTACTGGTAAGTGTTATCAGTAGTTTCTTGAACCGTTATGGACCTTGCATCGGCATGACTTATCAGGCTATTGGGGTCTGACGTTATACCACCCTCAGGCAGTGATATGCGACATATCAGACGAAGAGACCAGACTGTACGGTAGTGTTACTGATTGGATTCGCAGGAGTTATAGCAGACTTTCTTGTTGATCTTCTGATCACCCAATACCCGGGTGGCCGTTACGTTTAGCAGACCTCTTGCGGCTTGTGGGTATTTGATATGATCATCACCTACTGCCGGCGTATTGACGAGTCTTTAGAGTCCTACACAGAGGTTTTCTGGTTCGTGTGAAACGGAGTAGGAGCACGTATGTGATATGTGCGGGACCGAGATTAATATGAGTATGTGATACCGTATTCTATTCTCGCGATATGTGATATCGGTCGGGTATATGTGATATGGCCGGGTTATCGGATCAAGTGTTGATTCGATAAGTTGATTCATTTGATATTAGTCGGTTATATGTATTATAGCCGGATTATTAAATCAAGTGTTGATTTAATAATTTAATGTAGAATTATATATTTGATATATTAAATTATATTAACTAATATTAGCTCACATAAGTATTACTTTTTCTCACTTGATGATACATTGATATATATGTGATATATGTTAATTGTATTATTTTCTTTTTGTACACAAAATATATGTGTGATATATATTGTTGTGTCATGATAGGTTACACTTGCAATATGTATTTATGAGACTTATACCATGCTAGGGTTTATGTTTAGGTTTTATTTATTATTAAGTAATTCACAAAAGATTTGGAATGAGTCATGGATGAAGTTTGGAGAAGCTTGTAGAAAATATTGACCAAGTCCACTCTTTTGTCATTGCTTAAGATATTTCTTAACCCAACTCTTACCTCATAGCTATGGTTTATTCTCTACATGAGTTAGGCATGACACTAACTCACCCATGGTTGCAATTCTAACCTCACTCTCTCATTCATTTTCTTCATCACTTCTTCTTCTTCCTCAAGAGAAAAGGCTTGCTAGCTTTTTCTAAAGTGATGAAAACTTGTGAGAAAAATAAATCTAAAGTGAGCCCACTTCCTACTTCATCATCCTCTACTATTAGCCATTTAGTTTAGGGTGTTTGCTTCACTAATCTACACAATTAGTGAAGAGATAGCATGCACTAGTGTCTCATCGACGTAGATCATCTTCGGTCTCGAAGACTTCGAAGCAAGCTTGTTCGTTTCTTCATGGGAGCCTTTCTAGAGTCCGGAAGTTCGTGATCACAGCGAATGGACTATTACATGGAGCTATTGAAGTGAAGAACCGGTCTACAAAGGTTGTATTCCTTGTTCACTTAGATGTAAAGAGTTTACATATCTTGTTTAACCCTAAGTCTGTAACAACCCCAAATTTCCTGTAAAACTTTCTGTGCAATTTTTTCAAAATTTAAAGAAATGGTTATTTTTGCCTGAGCACAAGTCAAATATTTGTTTTGCTAATTAATAGAAAGAAGGAGCTTGTAGCTCATTGGTAATACCTTGCACTGTTGAACCAAGCCACCAGAGTTCAAATCCCATACCCTCACATTATTTTTAATATTGTTTTATTTTGGATTTTTAGAATATCAACAGTTTACACGTGCATATCTCACAAAAGCCCTACTACCCGTGAAAAGTTAAATACGCCAGTGAGTAGTTGGACCGTCGGGGAACCCAAAGGTGGCCTGACTCTGCCGGACTCGACCGAGTCGGTAGGCGGACCGGCTGACTCGGGCCGGCGCCGCCGGCCGGACTCGGCCGGACCGTCGAGTCCCCAACACCAAAGTGGTGCCTCTTGGCCTCCACTACCTCGCTGCACACATCAATTACCTCGATCAGTTCTAGAGACACAATAAAACCCCATTTACTCCATTTTTAATATATTTTAATATATTTTATTATATTTTTTTCAATTAAACTCTTTATCTACCATAACCCTAGCCTAACCCTATAAATACCACCCTTAAACACTACCCCCTCACCCAAAATTCTGAGCCAACTCTCAAGAAATTCCTAGAAACCCTAGTGTACTTTGGAAGAAGTAAAGAGGCGAAGCTCCGGCAAATTTTCTGGTGACAACCCTAGGAGATCCCGGCGACGAAACGACGCACCATCAACTCCACTCGTCTCCCCTTCCTCTCCTTTAAGTTTGAAACCCGTAAGTCCCAATTTCCCTTCTCTAATCTTTTCTAAAAATACGAAATTCCAAAACCCGACAGAAATGGAGTAAATCCGGTTTCCGATTCGGTTCTTTCTCAAAATCCAACATTTTCTTAATACAATCTTGTTAAACAACTTCATGTTGACTATTAAACACTAACTAATCATAGTAAATAAGTTATATATCAAAAGAAATTGCTATTTCCATTTTACAGTATTTTTTCACTAAAATACCATGTAGTTTTATTTCGCCATTTAAACCATTAAACTTGATATACCTTTAAGTAGATCATGAGGTAATGACCTACCTCCTCACACACTCATATGCAACATAGCACAATACCCTCGAGAACATAGAATACGGGAAAACGACACCTTTCCAAATAAATACCATTACTAATAAAACCATTTTTCTTAATGATTAGTATTTTACACAAATCTTTGCAAAGCGCCGCTACAACCCATTTGGGGAACCGTTCGGGATGGTGCGGATTATCGCACATCCTCGGGCTTAGTAGTGCAAGATGCAGACCTCCGCAAGGAGCATTCGTTCTCGAAAGGTTTAAAATACGACATCTTAAGAAAATGAGATTTTTAGAAATATAAAATATATATTAAAATTCTTTTTATATAATTATATATATATGTAACATTAAAATATCTATTTTGAAATAATATAAATAATACAACTCTTTTCAAAAATCACAACAATCATTTTACGTTAAAATACCATGAATTCCATACAAAGTCAATATTACAAATAAATACCTTTTATTATGAATTTAGGATATTTTCACTAGAAATATCACAATTATAAAATCCACACCTATGATAACTCTAAAGACGATAACTAATACTTGGAGTGTATTTTGAAAACCATACAAAAGTATTTTTTTTACATAAAGCCCCCTCAAGTTCTATAAATTACCCTAAGGACCCTAGTAAACATAGGTTTAAGCAGCACCAATCTCTTGAGCCTCAGAGAGCCGAAAAAGTGGGTGCTTACCTATTTAAGGTAGACAACTTAACAATGGTGTTATCAATACGGTAATCGTCTTTGAAAAAGACACAAATCCTGTCGCCCATGTGCAGCGGTTACCAATAACATCAATACCATTAGGACTTCAATTTACTTTTCTAATTGTCTGACTCAGACTTAGTCTCATTAATAAACTGACTTGAATATGATTCAAGTACAATCTACAATCTATGATATTATAATTCAACATGAATTCATTCAATCTATATTGACTGAACCGAACCATGGATATACTTTCATTTACATGATTCTACAGTTACATCCATGATCTTACAGTTACATCTGTTTACTGATATTATGGTTTCGGTAAGTCATCCAATTATATAATCTATACAATTTACAATACAAGACAATACAATACAACAATATAATCAAAACACTACGGGGTTTAAGGGGTAGATTGGTACGGAAGGTTTTAGAAGTGGCACGAGATAGTAAGATTAAGACACCTAACCTATATTCCGTTACTGTTGTACCATGGCCCAACGGTTCCTTGTACATTCCATTTGCCCTGGTCTCTAGCATATAGAGACCCCTCTCGTATACACTAGCATCCTTCTGTACCAAACTACAAACAACAGCGTTAACATAATATTACAACAATATAATACAACTTTAAAGCTACCTCCTTATTCTGTCTATTCTGTTTCCCTCTTATCTTTGGGACTTACCGAACGATCTGTTCGCTGATGACATTCTCTTCTTTCTTCTTTGAATGTCGTCAGGTGATCTGGACACGTCAGAGATTGAGCCCACTGCTTAAGACTTGGACCATTTCGTTGAAGACCCAGAGCTTTAGTTCATTGTACACTTTATTTCAGTACCTTTCCTTTTCTGTTATGCCATTGTTTAAGCATTGCTTTATTTCAGTTGTATTTACATTTCCATGCATTGTACAGAAAGAATGTGAATAAATAAAGTTGCTGTTTATTATATCTTTTGTCTTGTGCATTTACTTTTATATTGCTTAGATACGCTTAGCGTATTTACTTCACAGTAAATACGTAGCGGCCTCGTCGCGTCCTCTGCCCGTATACTGGGAAGCGGGGCGTGACAGGTTTTGTTGGCGGCCCATGCAAGTCAGAGCTGTATAAAACTCTATCATGCAGTTCTGTTCTGCGTGAACAACCTAAGCAGTATAAAAACACAAGAACCAGCAACTAAAACATTCTTTACAATTCACATTCCTTGAATCTTATCAATTTCATATTCTTTGAATCATATATTTTGAATCTGTCCTAACCTAAATCTTTCTTTCAAAGGTTATGGATTCACCAAACAACACAAGCACCAACTTCAACAACACTCCACCTTCATTACCAATCACACCTGCCGTCCCTGCTCCGATCAATGAGCAGACGGTTCTGCTTGAGGAAATCCGAAGCCTCCTGGTTGGACTGCAACAGCAGACTGCTATATTAGTGAACCGATCAGAAGCAGAAGCAACCGGTATAAAGCGCTCTGCTACCCAGATGGCCAGAGGAGCCTACCTTATACAACCTTCTGAACCCAAGAGTCAGAAAGAAGTAATTAACCGATCGAGTCCAGACTTCTGCTACTACTGCAGGAGAAAGGGACACTTGTGGAAGGACTGTAGGTGCGCAAAAGGCCTGTGCCTAGCTTGTGGCATATCCGATCATAGAATTGGAAACTGTCCCTATAGACGCAACTCAGCTCACACACTCACTAACTACCTGTAGCGGCCAGCTATCCAGACTCCTGCAACACGTCTTGCACCCCCAGCACAACCTACACATGGACCACCTCTACCCAGTCAGGCATCGATGTACCGGCATACACAGAAAAATGTGCCGAGACGCCAAGCCTCCACCTTACCAGCCATAGAAGCCAAGACAGTTGACCAAGATAAAACTAGTAAGACTCTTTCACATTTTAAAACTCTTTCATCACTTTGTTGTTACTCATACACAATCAGCACTTCAGTCACCAAACTTTTCTTGAATCTGTTACACTTTCCTTTTACAAATTTCGAGAATGAAATTTTTTTAAGGAGGGTAGAATGTAACAACCCCAAATTTCCTGTACAACTTTCTGTGCAAATTATTCAAAATTTAAAGAAAGGGGTACTTTTGCCTGAGCACAAGTTAAATATTTGTTTTGCTAATTAATAGAAAGAAGGAGCTTGTAGCTCATTGGTAATACCTTGCACTGCTGAACCAAGCCACCAGAGTTCAAATCCCATACCCCCACCTTATTTTTAATATTGTTTTACTTTGGATTTTTAGAATACCAACAGTTTACACGTGCATATCTCACAAAAACCCCACTACCCATGAAAAGTTAAATACGCCAATGAGTAGTTGGACCGTCGGGGAACCCAAAGGTGGCCTGACTCGGCAGGACTGGGCCGAGTCAGCCGGCGGACCGGCCGACTCGGGCCGGCGCCGTCGGCCGGACTCGGCCGGACCGCCGAGTCCCCAACACCAAAGTGGTGCCTCTTGGTCTCCCCTACCCCCCTGCACACTTCAATTACCTAGATCGGTTCCAGAGAACCAATAAAACCATATTTACTCCACTTTTAATACATTTTAATATATTTTATTATATTTTTTTCAATTAAACTCTTCATTTACCCTAACCCTAGCCTAACCCTATAAATACCATCCCTAAACACTACCCCTCACCTAAAATTCTGAGCCAACTCTCAAAAAATTCCCAGATACGCTAGTGTACTTTGGAAGAAGTAAAGAGGCGAAGCTTCGGCAAATTTTCCTGCGACAACCCTAGGACATCCCGGCGACGAAACGACGCACCGTTGACTCCTCTCGTCTCTCCTTCCTCTCCTTTAAGTTTGAAACCCGTAAGTCCCAATTTCCCTTCTCTAATCTTTTCTAAAAATACGAAATTCCAAAACACAACGGAAACGGAGTAAATCCGGTTTTCGATTCGGTTCATTCTCAAAATCCAACATTTCTTAATACAATCTTGTTAAACCACTTTATGTTGACTATTAAACACTAACTAATCATATTGAACAAGTTCTATATCAAAAAAAATTGCTATTTCCATTTTACCATATTTTTTCACTAAAATACCCTGTAGTTTCATTTCGGCATTTAAACCATTAAACTTACTATACCTTTAAGTAGATCATGAGGCAATGACCTACCTCCTCACACACTCATATGCAACATAGCACAATACCCTCGGGAACATAGAATACGGGAAAACGACACCTTTTCAAATAAATACCATTACTAATAAAACCATTTTTCTTAATGATTAGTATTTTACACAAATCTTTGCAAAGCACCGCTACAACCCATTTGGGGAACCCGTTCGGGATGGTCCGGATTATCGCACATCCTCGGGCTTAGTAGTGCGAGATGCAGATCTCCGCAAGGAGCATTCGGTCTCGAAAGGTTTAAAATACGACATCTTAAGAAAATGAGATTTTTTGAAATATAAAATATATATTAAAATTATTTTTATAAAATTATATATATATGTAACATTAAAATATCTATTTTGAAATAATATAAATATTACAACTCTTTTCAAAAATCACAAGAATCATTTTACATTAAAATACCATGAATTCCATACAAAGTCAATATTATAAATAAATACCTTTTATTATGAATTTAGGATATTTTCAGTAGAAATATCACAATTATAAAATCCACACCTATGATAACTCTAAAGACGATAACTAATACTTGGGGTGTATTTTGAAAACCATACAAAAGTATTTTTTTACATAAAATCCGCTTAAGTTCTATAAATTACCCTAAGGACCTTACTAAACATATGTTTAAGCGGAACCAATCTCTTGAGCCTCAGGGAGCCGGAGAAGTGGGTGCTTGCCTATTTAAGGTAGACAACTTAATAACGGTGTTATCAATACGGTAATCGTCTTTGAAAAAGACACAAATCCTACCGCCCATGTGCAGCGGTTACCGATAACATCAAAACCATCAGGACTTCAATTTACTTTTCTAATTGTCTGACTCAGACTGAGTCTCATTAATAAACTGACTTGAATATGATTCAAGTACAATCTACAATCTGCAATCTACGATATTACAATTCAACATGAATCCATTCAATCTATATTGACTGAACCGAACCATGGATATACTTTCATTTACATGATTCTACAGTTACATCCATGATCTTACAGTTACATCCGTTTACTGATATCATGGTTTCGGTAAGTCATCCATTTATACAATCTATACAGTTTACAATACAAGACAATACAATACAACAATAAAATCCAAACACTACAGGGTTTAAGGGGTAGATTGGTACGGAAGGTGTTAGAAGTGGAACGAGACAGTAAGATTAAGACAACTAACATATATTCCGTTTCTGTTGCACCGTGGCCCAATGGTTCCTTGTACATTCCGTTTGCCCTGGTCTCTAGCATATAGAGACCCCTCTCGTATACACTGGCATCCTTCTGTACCAAGCTACAAACAACAGCGTTAACACAACATTACAATAATATAATACAACTTTAAAAGCTGCCTCCTTATTCTGGCTATTCTATTTCTCTCTTATCTTTTGGACTTACCGAGCGATCTGTTCGCTGACGACATTCTCTTCTTTCTTCTTTGAATGTCATCAGGTGATCTGGACACGTCAGAGACCAAGCCCACTGCTAAAGACTTGGACTATTTCGTTGAAGACCCAGAGCATTACTTCATTGTACACTTTTATTTCAGTACCTTTCCTTTTCTGTTATGCCATTGTTTAGGCATTGCTTTATTTCAGTTGTATTTACATTTCCATGCATTGTACAGAAAGAATGTGAATAAATAAAGTTGCTGTTTATTATATCATGTCTCTTGTGCATTTACTTTTATATTGCTTAGATATGCTTAGCGTATTTATTTCACAGTAAATATGTAGCGGCCTCGTCGCGTCCTCTACCCGTATATTGGGAAGCGGGGTATGACAAAGTCTCTAGTTAAGATCTTGGTTAGGGTTTGTTTAGCACCCCAAAATTTTAATCTAGCATGTTTGATGCTTGCCAAAACCTTCAATGGTGCTAAGCTAACCCTACAGACACTCCATCCTGGATGCTTCAAAAACTGTAAGTTGTATACTTGGAACGCTTGGTTCGGAAAGATAAACGGATCGTCCTAACCGTAAAATTGAAGTGTGTTCATACCGGTCAATTCATATTCATCTTTCCAAGTCCCGAGATTGTTTCTCCACTTTTCCATATCGGTTCGTATATCGTACCAAGT
Source organism: Agapanthus africanus (assembly GCA_030015575.1). NCBI lineage: Eukaryota > Viridiplantae > Streptophyta > Magnoliopsida > Asparagales > Amaryllidaceae > Agapanthus > Agapanthus africanus. Next base: position 255,217,177 of record CM057342.1, on the reverse strand, counting down.
ATACTGAAATATATAAAACGGTTCTGATCGTCCGGAACATTGGATGCCAAGTATACAATTTAAGTATTCATAATAAATCATACCATCCGATCCTACCATCGCAATCCCACTATTCTTAGTGGTTTTATGTCCTTAACTTAGAATTTGTATCCAAGGACACTGAATCCTTTATAATATACAACCTCCATACTAGGAAACTGAGCTAAACATCTTAAATCACTCTCTAATGATGCAAACAAGTTCGGATCGTGGATCTAACAAAACAAATTTTACGACAAATACATACCGATATAATTTTAGATTAAAACTGATAGCAATAATATGTTATTCGAATAGCTTACATGATCTGCAACCCAATCGCAAAAATTATCCTGATGATATTTTTCCAATCGTTCATCATTCCAATCAGGATGTCCCTCACATACCTCGTTAAAATGAATTCTGTTCTCGACAATAAATTATGACATTAATATTATACAATTTCATACACACACAAATACAAATATAACAATTAATCCAAAAAAACTTACTCTCTAATTTTTTCAAGACATGCGCTATTGAAGAGGATAAATGTAAAATTTCAAAAAAATAAAATATTATTTTTAGGAATTTTCATAATTTAATATTAATTTTTAATGAATATTTTATTAGTCGGTATAATTAAATACCGATAAATGGTGAAAATTCTGGAGAAAATTAAAGAAATTCTAAAATAGGGTATTTTGTGGAAAAATATCATTTTTTTAAAGCTTTTATGGTTACGTAAATGCTATTTTGGGGTTAACCGCGATTAAAAATCGCTAATATGTATTTTTGGACTTTTGTGCAAAATGTGCACATGGCATTTTCTACACTTGTTACACTTGTTTCTTGTTTTGGTCATGGTAGCCTAGGGTTGGACCATGTGTAGATGACCATGGTGGGTTGAACCATTTGGATTAAGTAAGTGGGTTAATTAAGGGTTTGGTTTGGTTTAAAGTTGATTAGGGTAAAGGTTGACTTATAGGTAGGTGAGAGAGAGAGGAGGTTAAGGTGAGCCTTGATCCATTCCATTCTATAATCTCTTGTGCTCTTTACTCCTTCTCACACATCAGCCACAACTTCAACAACAGCTGAAGAAAACATCAGCTGCTAATACACAAATTCAGCCCCATTTTCTGCCAGCGTATCAGCCATAAAACAGCCTCAAAATGCAGCTGAAAACAAAACGATCAGCCATCAACACCCCACTAGCTACCCTACACCAGCTCCTAAACCCCTTAGCCCAATACCTATACACTCACATCGGCCCCAAATCCCTCACATCAGCAGCTGCAGCCCAGAAAATCAGCATCAGCTGCTGAAAGCAACAGCAACTGATATGACACCTTAGCCCCAAGCCTGCTCTACACCAGTTGCACACTACACCCACCCCATATCAACCACAGCCCAACACTTCTGCTGCTGCCTCACACACAGAAAAATAAAAGAAAAAAGGGAAATTCCAAGCAGCAGCAGCAGCAGCTACTGGACCAACCAACAGCAACAACAACTGCACAGAAAGAGAACAGCCACAGCAGCAGCAACTCCATTTCAAAACAAACCCATAACATCCTCATACCACAACACCACACTTCACCACAAAGCCACACCAACAGCCACTGCTGCTGCAACTACAGCAAACACAAACAAATCCTAACCACCTGCCACAACCAAAACAGCATCAGCATCAGCAGCAAGGGCAGCAGCACTTCAGCAGCAACCACCCCTCCTCCTTCCTTCATCCTTCCCTTCTCCTACATCCTAGGACACTCTTGAGGTATAATATTGCAACCCAACTCCTTTCTTGCGAAGTTAAGGGATTATAGCTGAAAGTTTACTGTTATATCCATAATCTAGTGCTAGTTTAGGGATTTTGAGTGAGATTTGGCCAAGAGAAGGTTTGGAATGTTAGTATAGTCTTATTAGATGTGTGTGAGGCCAGTTTAACCAAGAAACCCCAGATTTCTAGTTAGAATACCAGATTTTCTATACTTGGCGTATTTAGCGTGTTTGTCGACTTATAGACCTTTCTGAGACCTGCTTTCACCCGGGACCTCCTAGAGTAAAATTGACTTGGCAGTGAGCTGTGCAGGCACCCTGGAACCACTACCCAAAACCCTAGCCCTCATCTCAAAACCCCGGCCGCAATTTTATTCCCCCTGGCCGCAATTTGCGGCCAGACCAGGGTGAAACCCCCTCATTTTGCATGCACAGCCCTATTTCATGTAGATTTGACCCCCTGTATGTCTAGTTTTGACTGTTTCCGGTTAGGGTAAAATCTGGGTTCATTTGCATGAGTTGGCGTATGATTTACGACTTGTTTTCGTATGGTTTTTGGTATTCGATGATTCGTTTCCATCGGGTGGCGTTTGAACGCCAACGACCAGTGAGCATTGACTGTGTTTGCACACGAGGCCACAGATTTTTACCTATGGGCGTAGTGTTCACCATTTTGTCTTCCGACATGGTTTTTATGAGTTATAGCGTGTGATATCCTTGTAGGTACCCCATGTGACGTCGGAGCGTTGAAGATGCAAATGGAGACATCGGCAACGGCACGCCTAAAGAAAGGTGAGTAGATTTATATCTACGGGGAGAAGTCGGGTGGATGGCGTATAGCACCCCCGCAGTTCGTAGTGATGTGTACGAATGCGTATACACACTAACATTTATTATATGTTGTTGGGATTAATTATTGATGTTTAATGGATATTGGTATGTTGGATTTGTGAAAGGTTACGAAACCCTAGGATAGTGGGTGCACTACACATACATATTTGCATACATCCATATTTCATATGTGGTTATGGGATTCTTAGAGATACGTGTTCACATACAGACTTGAGGATGAGACATGGGATTGAGATGAGTCAATAATTTTTGATCCAAGATTACGATATCGGTGATATGGTAAAATTCGTATTTGGGATACGTCTTGATGCTTTAGCGGATTTTGGGATGCTGATGCCATAGGAATAGTGATACATATATTTTAGATGATCGACATATGATTATGATACGAGATAGGATGTGATATGATATGATATGACAGGATATTTGTGATAGGCCGCCTTGGGCGATGTATACTCCTTGAGATGATTTGGGCTGATGATATCGTTTTTGCTAGAGGCTGTAAATCGGGAGCTGGATTATGATTATATTGACGATATATGATGATGATATTGATTTATACGAGACTGTCGATCAGTGGTCAGATCTTGATCATAGTAATGATATTAGCATTGTACTAGATATAGGTCAGTACCCAGATAATGATATTTGATAAAGAGAATACTTGATGAATGATATGACGAATGGGATATTGACCCGTATCCAGATTGGGGATGCCGTACGACGGATTTACGTACGAGCTATAAATTGATGTTTGATCCGCACTCTTGTTTTGGGAATAATTGATTATAGAGATATGTTATCGGGTATGATAGTATCGAGGCGGGATCACCGACTATATATATATGTATATATTTGTATCGACTCAAAGGTTAGGCGGTTTCCCTTACCTACTGTTAGCTTTAGCTCAGCCTTATAGTGGTGGAGCTATGGGACTCTTATGACATTAGATGCAGTTTAGCTATCTTTGTGTTTAGCATTTAGCTCCCGCATATTACTGTTGTTGCTCTGCATCGCATACTGATGTGATTCATATTTCATTATTGATATCATGCCGTTAGGACACCAGCACCATTACCGATGACGCGTATGTTCCACATACACTTACTTGCCAGCTCACACACATCTTCATCGGTAATTGCCATGTCACTACACAGTAGTATTATTGCATCAGGATATAACCCTTGTATGTGCATACTTTTATTCCATGTGGCATAATATACTGTTATACTTGCATTTCATTTATATGTCGCATACATCATGCTTCCTGATTATACGCATTGAGATATACTATTTCTATGATATTTCTGGATTTGGGAACCGTGGATATTTCAAAGAGATTATGTAAATGTTTTAAAAACCCGGTTACCCTTGATATGATATTTCAGTGCGTCCACCATGTGTTTTCTCGGTGCTGAGAGCGATATGTGAAACCCGATTCGAGGAGGCGGACGAGACCGAATGCGGGTACATGGTGGACCCGGTGCGGTACCCCAGGGCAAGAAGATCACAGGAGATGGCGTTGAGCCTGGCAGGGGAGCACTACCGACCGGTGACTTTACCCGACACGTCGGATATCCGGAGGATACCGTCGTAGTCATGAGATGGATGGTAGGGGCCGATCTGGACTGACGGCGCTCTGGATTTATATGATTGAGACATTGAGATTTGAGATATTGAGGTACAGAGATTGTGATACAGAGATATCGAGATATTGAGATTTATGTTTTGTGCCGATGCTAGGCACTGTTTCATGCTGATTTCATTATGATACCCCATTCTAAAATACAGAAATCTCACAAAGTTATGAAAGCAGTTTTCTTCAGTACATGCATTCTGTTTCATGCATTCTTGCATCATTCATATGATATATTGCCATCTGATGCACCGACTCAGGCACATGGGTTTACACTTGGGTTGGATATTTACCCTAGATATGGTTAGAGATTGCTGGTTATATATTGAGGTTTATATATTTTGATCGTATGACTTAGGATTGCGTCATACATGCGATTTCTGTTCGTAGATCTTTTTCTACTCACGAGTTGGCAACTCACCCCCGTTGTGCCCCAGTTTCTTGCAGGTGTTGCCATACAGGTTCCTTTACGGCTTTGCGGGAACTGTTCCTTTCGGGTGACTTGCTAGTAGGTGGGTTATTGTATCGTACCCATCATTATACGTTGTATATTATATTTCAGTTGTATTTAGAAGTTCCATCAACCAAACTTGTACTTATTCGAGATAGAGACCAGAGATGTTTATTCTTTCGACCTTAGAGTCGCGCGTTATATTTCTATGGGTTCTTGCTGGTTGAGTTTCTTTTCTGTTATGATCCTCGCCTTTAGGCGTTGTATATTATGTTGCATACAGGTTGATTTGATATGTTTTTTTTCCTACTCTCTACTACTTCTCTTGGTTTGGATTTCTGCGTTCGGCTTACTTAGAGTACGTACGCCTCGAGACGTTCGTAGTCTAAGTGCCGGTCATGTTCCGTACTTTCGGGTCGTGACAAAGTCGGTATCAGAGCGTTAGGTTTTACCTTCGGAGTATAGGATGACCCTTGGTTGATGGAATAGGTGACTAAAATAGAGTGACGTACCGTGGTATGTCCGCGGCATATTTACGATATGCCACTCCACTTAAGAAGCCTTAGGATGTACATTTCCTTGTCCTGTATCATATTCCTTCCTGATCTAGCTTCATCGGTACCAGTTATGGTTTTGCTGCCACGATTATGGGCAGGGAGAACTACGGCTAGAGTTGCGATCAGCATGAGCTCGTCACGAACGAGGACTGACCAGTGCGTGATTCCGGAGACACATGTTTGCAGAGATGTGTCTTGATTGTGTTTTGCGCCATGAGCGTTAGATGGATCGCTGTATGAGATTACTTGTACGTGCAGATTAGCACCAGAGAATTGAGCCACTGATAGAGGCCAGCCAGATTTTGATGACCGTTGGTGTATTGCTTGTTCATGATGATTGAGGCACTGTTCAGCGTGCAGACGAGTGAGCCAGCTCTTGCTGAGAATGGTGAGATATCGCCCCAGATGATTGGAGCTATGGCAGTACGAGATCGTACTAAGAGATGATAGAAGGTTGCTAGTCACCAGGGATGAATGACTAGGACATGTGGATTGTTTGCTACCCCGATGCGAGGTCATCAGATAGATTGATTCCAGCTGAGACGACTTCACGCGGAGACGTTGAGAGTCGACAGAGACGATCGAATTTCAGAAACCTATTATTCCAAGTTTAAAGTATTCGGAAAGACATGTAGGCAATTCTATGGTCCCTCTAGAAGAATAAAACCCTAACTCAACTTAATGACCGTGTGAAATCCTTTGAACCTTAGGGTTTACGGCAGTTCCGCGGCGCCATTAGTGAGGCTTGGGTTTGCCCTTCTACGGCTGGACCACCGATGCTGTGGTATGTACTCGACACTCTTATACTGTACCCAAGATGTTGAGCTCTTGGGGGATTATGAGGTTTTGATGACTCGATCGGATGGCTCGACTTAATTCGGATGCTAGATGGTGAGATACATTTCTTGGGAGACTCCAGATACGAGGATAGCCGTTAGAGCTCAGTCCATGCAGCCACGACGAGACGAGTCCGAAGCAGTCGACATTAGAGAAAAGTGGAGTAAGAGGTTCGTGCTAGATCTAGAGGAGATGACGTTCCACTCTGCCGACATCAGAAATGCGATGCGCATACCGAGGCATTTCAACTGGATATACCTTCTAGAAGGAGTCGCGATGAGTATGCAGCCGTTTCGGAACAAGAAGCAGATATAGTGAAGGACGATGAGTTCTGGACAGTTGGCAGAGATGAGACTTGGAAGAGACCTTGAGCAGGATTCCTTCCAGGACACTGCTGCTATAATAATTGCGCCCAGGATCAGATGTGTCACGTACATTCATTGAACCAGAGGCCGACGCCGGTGACATGCTTCTTTACTAGTGGTCGCGATGATTGACCGAGAGATGACCAGAGAAGTGCCAAAACGGAATCATCCCCGTTAGCACGTCTGACAGGGCCAATGAGCCGATAGATCGTGAATTTGGTAATCCACAGAGAGGATAAGGACCCTTCCGAAATAAGTTGCAAGAAGACCTGGACCCAGGAGTGGTCATGTTACGCACACCAGCAGGCCAGAGTTCAGAATCTTCAACGAGATATGCTTCGAGTAATCACGACAGTTGGCCAGAGATTCGTGGAGGATGCGCTTGAGCGGAACTATTCCGCCATACTTGATTTCGGCATTTTGGCGATTTATTCGCATGACTTGATTTTGATGATTGAGGATTTACGATTTTTGCACAGTTGTTGCACGTGATATCGTTTCGTGCCTTGGTTTCACATGTTTGTGATTTTATGGGGTTTAGACATTTGAGTTGATTTTGTACATATGCACGCACACGATTTGGTTTTTGCACTCGGTATAGTTCATATATGCTTGTAGTGCAGTGACACGTATTTTGTGCACTTGGATGCACTGGACTTCGATTTCGATGGTGATGCTCGATATTTGTTTTGTGCACTTATGCACCTGATTGGATTTGCGCATATTCGGCGCTTGATATTGGATTTCATGATTTCGTGCATGATGGATGCACCGGATTTGGATTTTTTTTTGCGCATATTGGGCGTAGGTTATGAGATGCGATTTGGTGCACACCAGAGGCACTAAATCGAGATTTTTTCGTGCATGTCAGATGCACCTGATTTTGCGGTCAGGCACACACGTTGCCTATGACCGATGTTGTGTGCACACCCATTGCACCTTGATGTTGTTTCTGTGCACCTACTTGGCACATGTATGGATTTTGATTTCCGTGCGCACCGGACGCACAGGGTTTTCATATGCATTTTTTGGGACTGATTTTCTTATGGAGCAGTACATTTTTGTGTTGATGTGATTTGTTTTTGTATTGAGCAGGACTGGTCAGATGACAGTGTCTGGATATATTTTGCATGCACTGATAGATTTCAAAGGGATTTCTAAAAGCGACCTATAGTCTCATTATTTATATACGTGTCCGATATGACACGAAACGTTTAAAACGGAGAACCCTTCTAAATTGTTTCAAAAAACGGCGGATCGTACATACTAAATAAAAGATATATACGTATATGGCTATTTTATTATAAAGACGTCCGCCACTGTGCAGTGTTATGCGCATTGTACATCGACTTTGAAGAATTTGGGCATGCATTTCCTTCATGTATTTACCTGTATAGTTCCGATTTTTAGCCTATCGGTTTTGCCTTGGATTTGGCGTTCGTGTTTTCACCTTGACTCCGATGATTGCGAGATACTTGATAGAGTTTTGTTTTCGAGTTATCTTCTCGCTACTCATGCGCATGTATTGCGCTATGATGCCTTTCATGTATTGATGATTCCGGAGCCCCGTTGACTTGGACATTTTATTGAAATGTTTTAAAATTTGGAGGTTTAAATTTAAATTCGGGGACCGAATTTCATTAAGGGGGGAAGACTGTAACATTTCAAAAAAATAAAATATTATTTTTAGGAATTTTCATAATTTAATATTAATTTTTAATGAATATTTTATTAGTCGGTATAATTAAATACCGATAAATAGTGAAAATTCTGGAGAAAATTAAAGAAATTCTAAAATAGGGTATTTTGTGGAAAATATCATTTTTTTTAAAGCTTTTATGGTTACGTAAATGCTATTTTGGTGTTAACCGCGATTAAAAATCGCTAATATGTATTTTTGGACTTTTGTGCAAAATGTGCACATGGCATTTTCTACACTTGTTAGACTTGTATCTTGTTTTGGTCATGGTGGCCTAGGGTTGGACCATGTGTAGATGACCATGGTGGGTTGAACCATTTGGATTAAGTATGTGGGTTAACTATGGGTTTGGTTTGGTTTAAAGTTGATAAGGGTAAAGGTTGACTTATAGGTAGGTGAGAGAGAGAGGAGGTTAAGGTGAGCCTTGATCCATTCCATTCTATAACGCCTTGTGCTCTTTACTCCTTCTCACACATCAGCCACAACTTCAGCAACAGCTGAAGAAAACATCAGCTGCTAATACACAAATTCAGCCCTATTTTCTGCCAGCGTATCAGCCACAAAACAACCCCAAAATTCAGCTGAAAACAATACCATCAGCCATCAACACCCCACTAGCTACCCTACACCAGCTCCTAAACCCCTTAGCCCAATACCTATACACTCACATCGGCCCCAAATCCCTCACATCAGCAGCTGTAGCCCAGAAAATCAGCATCAGCTGCTGAAAGCAACAGCAGCTGATATGACACCTTAGCCCCAAGCCTGCTCTACACCCAACCCATATCAACCACAGCCCAACACTTCTGCTGCTGCCTCACACACAGAAAAATAAAAGAAAAAAGGGAAATTCCAAGCAGCAGCAGTAACAGCTACTGGACCAACCAACAGCAACAACAACTGCACAGAAAGATAACAGCCACAGCAGCAGCAACTCCATTTCAAAACAAACCCACAACATCCTCATACCACAACACCACACTTCACCACAAAGCCACACCAACAGCCACTGCTGCTGCAACTACAGCAAACACAAACAAATCCTAACCACCTGCCACAACCAAAACAGCATCAGCATCAGCAGCAAGGGCAGCAGCACTTCAGCAGCAACCACCCCTCCTCCTTCCTTCATCCTTCCCTTCTCCTACATCCTAGGACACTCTTGAGGTATAATCTTGCAACCCAACTCCTTTCTTGCCAAGTTATGGGATTATAGCTGAAAGTTTACTGTTATATCCATAATCTAGTGCTAGTTTAGGGATTTTGAGTGAGATTTGGCCAAGAGATGGTTTGGAATGTTAGTATAGTCTTATTAGATGTGTGTGAGGCCAGTTTAACCAAGAAACCCAAGATTTCTAGTTAGAATACCAGATTTGCTATACTTGGCGTATTTAGCGTTTTTGTCGGCTTATAGACCTTTCTGAGACCTGCTTTCACCCGGGACCTCCTAGAGTAAAATTGACTTGGTAGTGAGCTGTGCAGGCACCCTGGAACCACTACCCAAAGCCTTATCCCTCATCTTAAAACCTCGGCCGCAGTTTAATTCCCCCTGGCCGCAATTTGCGGACAGACCGGGGTGAAACCACCTCGTTTTGCGTGCACAGCCCTATTTCATGTAGATTTGACCCCCTGTATGTCTAGTTTTGACTGTTTCCAGTTAAGGTAAAATCTGGGTTCATTTGCATGAGTTGGCGTATGATTTACGACTTGTTCTCGTATGGTTTTTGGTATTCGATGATTCGTTTCCGTCGGGTGGCGTTTGAACGCCAACGACCAGTGAGCATTGACTGTGTTTGCACATGAGGCCACAGGTTTTTACCTATGGGCGTACTGTGCACCATTTTGGCTTCCGACATGGTTTTTATAAGTTTTAGCGTGTGATATCCTTGTAGGTACCCCACGTGACATCGGAGAGTTAGAGATGGAAATGGAGACATCGGCAACGGCACGCCTAAAGAAAGGTGAGTAGATTTATATCTACGGGGAGAAGTCGAGTGGATGGCGTATAGCACCCCCGCAGTTCGTAGTGATGTGTACGAATGCGTATACACACTAATATTTATTATATGTTGTTGGGATTAATTATTGATGTTTAATGGATATTGGTATGTTGGATTTGTGAAAGGTTACGAAACCCTAGGATAGTGGGTGCACTACACATACATATTTGCATACATCCATATTTCATATGTGGTTATGGGATTCTTATAGATACGTGTTCACATACAGACTTGAGGATGAGACATGGGATTGAGATGAGTCAATAATTAAGGGTTTGGTTTGGTTTAAAGTTGATTAGGGTAAAGGTTGACTTATAGGTAGGTGAGAGAGAGAGGAGGTTAAGGTGAGCCTTGATCCATTCCATTCTATAACCTCTTGTGCTCTTTACTCCTTCTCACACATCAGCCACAACTTCAACAACAGCTGAAGAAAACATCAGCTGCTAATACACAAATTCAGCCCCATTTTCTGCCAGCGTATCAGCCATAAAACAGCCTCAAAATGCAGCTGAAAACAAAACGATCAGCCATCAACACCCCACTAGCTACCCTACACCAGCTCCTAAACCCCTTAGCCCAATACCTATACACTCACATCGGCCCCAAATCCCTCACATCAGCAGCTGCAGCCCAGAAAATCAGCATCAGCTGCTGAAAGCAACAGCAACTGATATGACACCTTAGCCCCAAGCCTGCTCTACACCAGCTGCACACTACACCCACCCCATATCAACCACAGCCCAACACTTCTGCTGCTGCCTCACACACAGAAAAATAAAAGAAAAAAGGGAAATTCCAAGCAGCAGCAGCAGCAGCTACTGGACCAACCAACAGCAACAACAACTGCACAGAAAGAGAACAGCCACAGCAGCAGCAACTCCATTTCAAAACAAACCCATAACATCCTCATACCACAACACCACACTTCACCACAAAGCCACACCAACAGCCACTGCTGCTGCAACTACAGCAAACACAAACAAATCCTAACCACCTGCCACAACCAAAACAGCATCAGCATCAGCAGCAAGGGCAGCAGCACTTCAGCAGCAACCACCCCTCCTCCTTCCTTCATCCTTCCCTTCTCCTACATCCTAGGACACTCTTGAGGTATAATATTGCAACCCAACTCCTTTCTTGCGAAGTTATGGGATTATAGCTGAAAGTTTACTGTTATATCCATAATCTAGTGCTAGTTTAGGGATTTTGAGTGAGATTTGGCCAAGAGATGGTTTGGAATGTTAGTATAGTCTTATTAGATGTGTGTGAGGCCAGTTTAACCAAGAAACCCCAGATTTCTAGTTAGAATACTAGATTTTCTATACTTGGCGTATTTAGCGTTTTTGTCGACTTATAGACCTTTCTGAGACCTGCTTTCACCCGGGACCTCCTAGAGTAAAATTGACTTGGCAGTGAGCTGTGCAGGCACCGTGGAACCACTACCCAAAGCCCTAGCCCTCATCTCAAAACCCCGGCCGCAATTTTATTCCCCCTGGCCGCAATTTGCGGCCAGACCAGGGTGAAACCCCCTCATTTTGCGTGCACAGCCCTATTTCATGTAGATTTGACCCCCTGTATGTCTAGTTTTGACTGTTTCCGGTTAGGGTAAAATCTGGGTTCATTTGCATGAGTTGGCGTATGATTTACGACTTGTTTTCGTATGGTTTTTGGTATTCGATGATTCGTTTCCATCGGGTGGCGTTTGAACGCCAACGACCAGTGAGCATTGACTATGTTTGCACACGAGGCCACAGATTTTTACCTATGGGCGTAGTGTTCACCATTTTGTCTTCCGACATGGTTTTTATGAGTTTTAGCGTGTGATATCCTTGTAGGTACCCCATGTGACGTCGGAGCGTTGAAGATGCAAATGGAGACATCGGCAACGGCACGCCTAAAGAAAGGTGAGTAGATTTATATCTACGGGGAGAAGTCGGGTGGATGGCGTATAGCACCCCCGCAGTTCGTAGTGATGTGTACGAATGCGTATACACACTAACATTTATTATATGTTGTTGGGATTAATTATTGATGTTTAATGGATATTGGTATGTTGGATTTGTGAAAGGTTACGAAACCCTAGGATAGTGGGTGCACTACACATACATATTTGCATACATCCATATTTCATATGTGGCTATGGGATTCTTATAGATACGTGTTCACATACAGACTTGAGGATGAGACATGGGATTGAGATGAGTCAATAATTTTTGATCCAAGATTACGATATCGGTGATATGGTAAAATTCGTATTTGGGATACGTCTTGATGCTTTAGCGGATTTTGGGATGCTGATGCCATAGGAATAGTGATACATATATTTTAGATGATCGACATATGATTATGATACGAGATAGGATGTGATATGATATGATATGACAGGATATTTGTGATAGGCCGCCTTGGGCGATGTATACTCCTTGAGATGATTTGGGCTGATGATATCGTTTTTGCTAGAGGCTGTAAATCAGGAGCTGGATTATGATTATATTGACGATATATGATGATGATATTGATTTATACGAGACTGCCGATCAGTGGTCAGATCTTGATCATAGTAATGATATTAGCATTGTACTAGACATAGGTCAGTACCCAGATAATGATATTTGATAAAGAGAATACTTGATGAATGATATGACGAATGGGATATTGACCCGTATCCAGATTGGGGATGCCGTACGACGGATTTACGTACGAGCTATAAATTGATGTTTGATCCGCACTCTTGTTTTGGGAATAATTGATTATAGAGATATGTTATCGGGTATGATAGTATCGAGGCGGGATCACCGACTATATATATATGTATATATTTGTATCGACTCAAAGGTTAGGCGGTTTCCCTTACCTACTGTTAGCTTTAGCTCAGCCTTATAGTGGTGGAGCTATGGGACTCTTATGACATTACATGCAGTTTAGCTATCTTTGTGTTTAGCATTTAGCTCCCGCATATTACTGTTGTTGCTCTGCATCGCATACTGTTGTGATTCATATTTCATTATTGATATCATGCCGTTAGGACACCAGCACCATTACCGATGACGCGTATGTTCCACATACACTTACTTGCCAGCTCACACACATCTTCATCGGTAATTGCCATGTCACTACACAGTAGTATTATTGCATCAGGATATAACCCTTGTATGTGCATACTTTTATTCCATGTGGCATAATATACTGTTATACTTGCATTTCATTTATATGTCACATACATCATGCTTCCTGATTATACGCATTGAGATATACTATTTCTATGATATTTCTGGATTTAGGAACCGTGGATATTTCAAAGAGATTATGTAAATGTTTTAAAAACCCGGTTACCCTTGATATGATATTTCAGTGCGTCCACCATGTGTTTTCTCGGTGCTGAGAGCGATATGTGAAACCCGATTCGAGGAAGCGGACGAGACCGAATGCGTGTATATGGTGGACCCGGTGCGGTACCCCGGGGCAAGAAGATCACAGGAGATGGCGTTGAGCCTGGCAGGGGAGCACTACCGACCGGTGACTTTACCCGATACGTCGGATATCCGGAGGATACCGTCGTAGTCATGAGATGGATGGTAGGGGCCGATCTGGACTGACGGCGCTCTGGATTTATATGATTGAGACATTGAGATTTGAGATATTGAGGTACAGAGATTGTGATACAGAGATATCGAGATATTGAGATTTATGTTTTGTGCCGATGCTAGGCACTGTTTCATGCTGATTTCATTATGATACCCCATTCTAAAATACAGAAATCTCACAAAGTTATGAAAGCAGTTTTCTTCAGTACATGCATTCTGTTTCATGCATTCTTGCATCATTCATATGATATATTGCCATCTGATGCACCGACACAGGCACATGGGTTTACACTTGGGTTGGATATTTACCCTAGATATGGTTAGAGATTGCTGGTTATATATTGAGGTTTATATATTTTGATCGTATGACTTAGGATTGCGTCATACATGCGATTTCTGTTCGTAGATCTTTTTCTACTCACGAGTTGGCAACTCACCCCCGTTGTGCCCCAGTTTCTTGCAGGTGTTGCCGTACAGGTTCCTTTACGGCTTTGCGGGAACTGTTCCTTTCGGGTGACTTGCTAGTAGGTGGGTTATTGTATCGTACCCATCATTATACGTTGTATATTATATTTCAGTTGTATCTAGAAGTTCCATCAACCAAACTTGTACTTATTCGAGATAGAGACCAGAGATGTTTATTCTTTCGACCTTAGAGTCGCGCGTTATATTTCTATGGGTTCTTGCTGGTTGAGTTTCTTTTCTGTTATGATCCTCGCCTTTAGGCGTTGTATATTATGTTGCATACAGGTTGATTTGAAATGTTTTTTTTCCTACTCTCTACTACTTCTCTTGGTTTGGATTTCTGCGTTCGGCTTACTTAGAGTACGTACGCCTCGAGACGTTCGTAGTCTAAGTGCCGGTCATGTTCCGTACTTTCGGGTCGTGACAAAGTCGGTATCAGAGCGTTAGGTTTTACCTTCGGAGTATAGGATGACCCTTGGTTGATGGAATAGGTGAATAAAGTAGAGTGACGTACCGTGGTATGTCCGCGGCATATTTACGATACGCCACTCCACTTAAGAAGCCTTAGGATGTACATTTCCTTGTCCTGTATCATATTCCTTCCTGATCTAGCTTCATCGGTACCAGTTATGGTTTTGCTGCCACGATTATGGGCAGGGAGAACTACGGCTAGAGTTGCGGTCAGCATGAGCTCGTCACGAACAAGGACTGACCAGTGCGTGATTCCGGAGACACATGTTTGCAGAGATGTGTCTTGATTGTGTTTTGCGCCACGAGCGTTAGATGGATCGCTGTATGAGATTACTCGTACGTGCAGATTAGCACCAGAGAATTGAGCCACTGATAGAGGCCAGCCAGATTTTGATGACCGTTGGTGTATTGCTTGTTCATGATGATTGAGGCACTGTTCAGCGTGCAGACGAGTGAGCCAGCTCTTGCTGCGAATGGTGAGATATCGCCCCAGATGATTGGAGCTATGGCAGTACGAGATCGTACTAAGAGATGATAGAAGGTTGCTAGTCACCAGGGATGAATGACTAGGACATGTGGATTGTTCGCTACCCCGATGCGAGGTCATCAGATAGATTGATTCCAGCTGAGACGACTTCACGCGGAGACGTTGAGAGTCGACAGAGACGATCGAATTTCAGAAACCTATTATTCCAAGTTTAAAGTATTCGGAAAGACATGTAGGCAATTCTATGGTCCCTCTAGAAGAATGAAACCCTAACTCAACTTAATGACCGTGTGAAATCCTTTGAACCTTAGGGTTTACGGCAGTTCTGCGGCGCCATTAGTGAGGCTTGGGTTTGCCCTTCTACGGCTGGACCACCGATGCTGTGGTATGTACTCGACACTCTTATACTGTACCCAAGATGTTGAGCTCTTGGGGGATTATGAGGTTTTGATGACTCGATCAGATGGCTCGACTTAATTCGGATGCTAGATGGTGAGATACATTTCTTGGGAGACTCCAGATACGAGGATAGCCGTTAGAGCTCAGTCCATGCAGCCACGACGAGACGAGTCCGAAGCAGTCGACATTAGAGAAAAGTGGAGTAAGAGGTTCGTGCTAGATCTAGAGGAGATGACGTTCCACTCTGCCGACATCAGAAATGCGATGCGCATACCGAGGCATTTCAACTGGATATACCTTCTAGAAGGAGTCCCGATGAGTATGCAGCCGTTTCGGAACAAGAAGCAGATATAGTGAAGGACGATGAGTTCTGGACAGTTGGCAGAGATGAGACTTGGAAGAGACCTTGAGCAGGATTCCTTCCAGGACACTGCTGCTATAATAATTGGGCCCAGGATCAGATGTGTCACGTACATTCAGAGAACCAGAGGCCGACGCCGATGACATGCTGCTTTACAAGTGGTCGCGATGATTGACCGAGAGATGACCAGAGAAGTGCCAAAACGGAATCATCCCCGTTAGCACGTCTGACAGGGCCAATGAGCCGATGGATCGTGAATTTAGTAATCCACAGAGAGGATAAGGACCCTTCCGAAATAAGTTGCAAGAAGACCTGGACCCAGGAGTGGTCATGTTACGCACACCAGCAGGCCAGAGTTCAGAATCTTCAACGAGATATGCTTCGAGTAATCACGACAGTTGGCCAGAGATTCGTGGAGGATGCGCTTGAGCGGAACTATTCCGCCATACTTGATTTCGGCATTTTGGCGATTTATTCGCATGACTTGATTTTGATGATTGAGGATTTACGATTTTTGCACAGTTGTTGCACGTGATATCGTTTCGTGCCTTGGTTTCACATGTTTGTGATTTTATGGGGTTTAGACATTTGAGTTGATTTTGTGCATATGCACGCACACGATTTGGTTTTTGCACTCGGTATAGTTTACATATGCTTGCAGTGCAGTGACACGTATTTTGTGCACTTGGATGCACTGGACTTCGATTTCGATGGTGATGCTCGATATTTGTTTTGTGCACTTATGCACCTGATTGGATTTGCGCATATTCGGCACTTGATATTGGATTTCATGATTTCGTGCATGATGGATGCACCGGATTTGGATTTTTTTTTTGCGCATATTGGGCGTAGGTTATGAGATGCGATTTGGTGCACACCAGAGGCACTAAATCGAGATTTTTTCGTGCATGTCAGATGCACCTGATTTTGCGGTCAGGCACACACGTTGCCTATGACCGATGTTGTGTGCACACCCATTGCACCTTGATGTTGTTTATGTGCACCTACTTGGCACATGTATGGATTTTGATTTCCGTGCGCACCGGACGCACAGGGTTTTCATATGCATTTTTTGGGACTGATTTTCTTATGGAGCAGTACATTTTTGTGTTGATGTGATTTGTTTTTGTATTGAGCAGGACTGGTCAGATGACAGTGTCTGGATATATTTTGCATGCACTGATAGATTTCAAAGGGATTTCTAAAAGCGACCTATAGTCTCATTATTTATATACGTGTCCGATATGACACGAAACGTTTAAAACGGAGAACCCTTCTAAATTTTTTCAAAAAACGGCGGATCGTACATACTAAATAAAAGATATATACGTATATGGCTATTTTATTATAAAGACGTCCGCCACTGTGCAGTGTTATGCGCATTGTACATCGACTTTGAAGAATTTGGGCATGCATTTCCTTCATGTATTTACCTGTATTGTTCCGATTTTTAGCCTATCGGTTTTGCCTTGGATTTGGCGTTCGTGTTTTCACCTTGACTCCGATGATTGCGAGATGCTTGATAGAGTTTTGTTTTCGAGTTATCTTCTCGCTACTCATGCGCATGTATTGCGCTATGATGCCTTTCATGTATTGATGATTTCGGAGCCCCGTTGACTTGGACATTTTATTGAAATATTTTAGAATTTGGAGGTTTAAATTTAAATTCGGGGACCGAATTTCTTTAAGGGGGGAAGACTGTAACATTTCAAAAAAATAAAATATTATTTTTAGGAATTTTCATAATTTAATATTAATTTTTAATGAATATTTTATTAGTCGGTATAATTAAATACCGATAAATGGTGAAAATTCTGGAGAAAATTAAAGAAATTCTAAAATAGGGTATTTTGTGGAAAATATCATTTTTTTAAAGCTTTTATGGTTACGTAAACGCTATTTTGGTGTTAACCGCGATTAAAAATCGCTAATATGTATTTTTGGACTTTTGTGCAAAATGTGCACATGGCATTTTCTACACTTGTTACTCTTGTATCTTGTTTTGGTCATGGTGGCCTAGGGTTGGACCATGTGTAGATGACCATGGTGGGTTGAACCATTTGGATTAAATATGTGGGTTAACTAAGGGTTTGGTTTGGTTTAAAGTTGATAAGGGTAAAGGTTGACTTATAGGTAGGTGAGAGAGAGAGGAGGTTAAGGTGAGCCTTGATCCATTCCATTCTATAACCCCTTGTGCTCTTTACTCCTTCTCACACATCAGCCACAACTTCAGCAACAGCTGAAGAAAACATCAGCTGCTAATACACAAATTCAGCCCCATTTTCTGCCAGCGTATCAGCCACAAAACAGCCCCAAAATTCAGCTGAAAACAATACCATCAGCCATCAACACCCCACTAGCTACCCTACACCAGCTCCTAAACCCCTTAGCCCAATACCTATACACTCACATCGGCCCCAAATCCCTCACATCAGCAGCTGTAGCCCAGAAAATCAGCATCAGCTGCTGAAAGCAACAGCAGCTGATATGACACCTTAGCCCCAAGCCTGCTCTACACCCACCCCATATCAACCACAGCCCAACACTTCTGCTGCTGCCTCACACCCAGAAAAATAAAAGAAAAAAGGGAAATTCCAAGCAGCAGCAGCAACAGCTACTGGACCAACCGACAGCAACAACAACTGCACAGAAAGAGAACAGCCACAGCAGCAGCAACTCCATTTCAAAACAAACCCACAACATCCTCATACCACAACACCACACTTCACCACAAAGCCACACCAACAGCCACTGCTGCTGCAACTACAGCAAACACAAACAAATCCTAACCACCTACCACAACCAAAACAGCATCAGCATCAGCAGCAAGGGCAGCAGCACTTGAGCAGCAACCACCCCTCCTCCTTCCTTCATCCTTCCCTTCTCCTACATCCTAGGACACTCTTGAGGTATAATCTTGCAACCCAACTCCTTTCTTGCCAAGTTATGGGATTATAGCTGAAAGTTTACTGTTATATCCATAATCTAGTGCTAGTTTAGGGATTTTGAGTGAGATTTGGCCAAGAGATGGTTTGGAATGTTAGTATAGTCTTATTAGATGTGTGTGAGGCCAGTTTAACCAAGAAACCCAAGATTTCTAGTTAGAATACCAGATTTTCTATACTTGGCGTATTTAGCATTTTTGTCGACTTATAGACCTCTCTGAGACCTGCTTTCACCCGGGACCTCCTAGAGTAAAATTGACTTGGCAGTGAGCTGTGCAGGCACCCTGGAACCACTACCCAAAGCCTTAGCCCTCATCTCAAAACCCCGGCCGCAGTTTTATTCCCCCTGGCTGCAATTTGCGGCCAGACCGGGGTGAAACCACCTCGTTTTGCGTGCACAGCCCTATTTCATGTAGATTTGACCCCCTGTATGTCTAGTTTTGACTGTTTCCAGTTAAGGTAAAATCTGGGTTCATTTGCATGAGTTGGCGTATGATTTACGACTTGTTCTCGTATGGTTTTTGGTATTCGATGATTCGTTTCCGTCGGGTGGCGTTTGAACGCCAACGACCAGTGAGCATTGACTGTGTTTGCACACGAGGCCACAGGTTTTTACCTATGGGCGTAGTGTGCACCATTTTGGCTTCCGACATGGTTTTTATAAGTTTTAGCGTGTGATATCCTTGTAGGTACCCCACGTGACGTCGGAGCGTTGGAGATGGAAATGGAGACATCGGCAACGGCACGCCTAAAGAAAGGTGAGTAGATTTATATCTACGGGGAGAAGTCAGGTGGATGGCGTATAGCACCCCCGCAGTTCGTAGTGATGTGTACGAATGCGTATACACACTAACATTTATTATATGTTGTTGGGATTAATTATTGATGTTTAATGGATATTGGTATGTTGGATTTGTGAAAGGTTACGAAACCCTAGGATAGTGGGTGCACTACACATACATATTTGCATACATCCATATTTCATATGTGGTTATGGGATTCTTATAGATACGTGTTCACATACAGACTTGAGGATGAGACATGGGATTGAGATGAGTCAATAATTTTTGATCCAAGATTAGGATATCGGTGATATGGTAAAATTCGTATTTGGGATACGTCTTGATGCTTTAGCGGATTTTGGGATGCTGATGCCATAGGAATAGTGATACATATATTTTAGATGATCGACATGTGATTATGATACGAGATAGGATGTGATATGATATGATATGACAGGATATTTGTGATAGGCCGCCTTGGGCGATGTATACTCCTTGAGATGATTTGGGCTGATGATATCGTTTTTGCTAGAGGATGTAAATCAGGAGCTGGATTATGATTATATTGACGATATATGATGATGATATTGATTTATACGAGACTGTCGATCAGTGGTCAGATCTTGATCATAGTAATGATATTAGCATTGTACTAGACATAGGTCAGTACCCAGATAATGATATTTGATAAAGAGAATACTTGATGAATGATATGACGAATGGGATATTGACCCGTACCCAGATTGGGGATGCCGAACGACGGATTTACGTACGAGCTATAAATTGATGTTTGATCCGCACTTTTGTTTTGGGAATAATTGATTATAGAGATATGTTATCGGTTATGATAGTATCGAGGCGGGATCACCGACTATATATATATGTATATATATGTATATATTTGTATCGACTCAGAGGTTTGGCAGTTTCCCTTACCTACTGTTAGCTTTAGCTCAGCCTTATAGTGGTGGAGCTATGGGACTCTTATGACATTAGATGTAGTTTAGCTATCTTTGTGTTTAGCATTTAGCTCCCGCATATTACTGTTGTTGCTCTGCATCGCATACTGTTGTGATTCATATTTCATTATTGATATCATGCTGTTAGGATACCAGCACCATTACCGATGACGCGTATGTTCCACATACACTTACTTGCCAGCTCACACACATCTTCATCGGTAATTGCCATGTCACTACACAGTAGTATTATTGCATCAAGATATAACCCTTGTTTGTGCATACTTTTATTCCATGTTGCATGATATACTGTTATACTTGCATTTCATTTATATGTCACATACATCATGCTTCCAGATTATACGCATTGAGATATACTGTTTCTATGATATTTCTGGATTTGGGAACCGTGGATATTTCAAAGAGATTATGTAAATGATTTAAAAACCCGGTTACCCTTGATATGTTATTTCAGTACGTCCACCATGTGTTTTCTCGGTGCTGAGAGCGATATGTGAAACCCGATTCGAGGAGGCGGACGAGACCGAATGCGGGTACATGGTGGACCCGGTGCGGTACCCCGGGGCAAGAAGATCGCAGGAGATGGCGTTGAGCCTGGCAGGGGAGCACTACCGACCGGTGACTTTACCCGACACGTCGGATATCCGGAGGATACCGTCGTAGTCATGAGATGGATGGTAGGGGCCGATCTGGACTGACGGCGCCCTGGATTTATATGATTGAGATATTGAGATTTGAGATATTGAGGTACAGAGATTGTGATACAGAGATATCAAGATATTGAGATTTATGTTTTGTGCCGATGCTAGGCACTGTTTCATGCTGATTTCATTATGATACCTCATTCTAAAATACAGAAATCTCACAAAGTTATGAAAGCAGTTTTCTTCAGTACATGCATTCTGTTTCATGCATTCTTGCATCATTCATATGATATATTGCCACCTGATGTACCGACACAGGCACATGGGTTTACACTTAGGTTGGATATTTACCCTAGACATGGTTACAGATTGCTGGTTATATATTGAGGTTTATATATTTTGATCGTATGACTTAGGATTGCGTCATACATGCGATTTCTGTTCGTAGATCTTTTTCTACTTACGAGTTGGCAACTCACCCCCGTTGTGCCCCAGTTTCTTGCAGGTGTTGCCGTACAGGTTCCTTTACGGCTTTGCGGGCACTGTTCCTTTCGGGTGACTTGCTAGTAGGTGGGTTATTGTATCGTACCCATCATTATACGTTGTATATTATATTTCAGTTGTATCTAGAAGTTCCATCAACCAAACTTGTACTTATTTGAGATAGAGACCAGAGATGTTTATTCTTTCGACCTTAGAGTCGCGCTTTATATTTCTATGGGTTCTTGCTGGTTGAGTTTTTTTTCTGTTGTGATCCTTGCCTTTAGGCGTTGTATATTATGTTGCATACAGGTTGATTTGATATGTTTTTTTCCTACTCTCTACTACTTCTCTTGGTTTGGATTTCTGGGTTCGGCTTACTTAGAGTACGTACGCCTCGAGACGTTCGTAGTCTAAGTGCCGGTCATGTTCCGTACTTTCGGGTCATGACAAAGTCGGTATCAGAGCGTTAGGTTTTACCTTCGGAGTATAGGATGACCCTTGGTTGATGGAATAGGTGACTAAAGTAGAGTGACGTACCGTGGTATGTCCGCGGCATATTTACGATACGCCACTCCACTTAAGAAGCCTTAGGATGTACATTTCCTTGTCCAGTATTATATTCCTTCCTGATCTAGCTTCATCGGTACCAGTTATGGTTTTGCTACTACGATTACGGCCAGGGAGAGCTACGGCTAGAGTTGCGGTCAGCATGAGCTCGTCACGAACGAGGACGGACCAGTGCGTGATTCCGGAGACACATGTTTACAAAGATGTGTCTTGATTGTGTTTTGCGCCACGAGCGTTAGATGGATCGCTGTATGAGATTACTCGGATGTGCAGATTAGCACCAGAGAATTGAGCCACTGATAGAGGCCGGCCAGATTTTGATGACCGTTGGTGTATTGCTTATTCATGATGATTGAGGCACTGTTCAGCGTGCAGACGAGTGAGCCAGCTCTTGCTGCGAATGGTGAGATATCGCCCCAGATGATTGGAGCTATGGCAGTACGAGATCGTACTAAGAGATGATAGAAGGTTGCTAGTCACCAGGGATGAATGACTAGGACATGTGGATTGTTCGCTACCCCGATGCGAGGTCATCAGATAGATTGATTCCAGCTGAGACGACTTCACGTGGAGACGTTGAGAGTCGACAGAGACGATCGAATGTCAGAAACCTATTATTCCTAGTTTAAAGTATTCGGAAAGACATGCAGGCAATTCTATGGTCCCTCTAGAAGAATGAAACCCTAACTCGACTTAATGACCGTGTGAAAGCCTTTGAACCTTAGGGTTTACGGCAATTCTGCGGCGCCATTAGTGAGGCTTGGGTTTGCCCTTCTACGGCTGGACCACCGATGCTGTGGTATGTACTCGACACTCTTATACTGTACCCAAGATGTTGAGCTCTTGGGGGATTATGAGGTTTTGATGACTCGATCGGATCGGTTGTGATATATGATACGCGGCATTGGGAAGTACAAACTTGCCTGTTTTACCCGCTACCGGTTTAGGATGCAATTCACTTCTATTTTCCCAGTCCTGTAGATCCATCCGAGCATTGAGGTTGTCTTTCGATTTTCCGTCTTTATAAAGAAGCAAGTTGAGTATGTGTTCGGATACTCCATTCTCTATGTGCATGAAGTTCAGATAATGACGCACTAAATTTGTTAACCAGTACGAAAGCTCGAAGAAAATGCTTAACTTGTTCCAGAATGGTGGTTTGACCTGTTTTGTCGGATCCATCCCGAAGGTCACATTATTGTAACCATCCTACTGAGCAGTCACGTCCTCCCCGGACAATAGGGCTGGAGGTCCAAGAAGCTCCTGATGACCATCAAAGTGAACAGCGTCTAACCTATAGGGGTGGTCTAGAGGCAGGAAACGTCGATGGCCGCAATAATAAACCTTCCTGCTAAAATTCAAGAATTTCGATGTTGTATGTTGATAGCAATAAGGACATGCTTTGTGACCATGTACGGACCAACCTGATAGCATTACATACGCCGGAAAGTCATTAATTGTCCACATTAAAGCAGCACGTAGTATGAAGGTTGTATCTGTGTTTGCCTCGTAAGTCTCTACACCATCAATGAATAAAGATTTTAACTCCTCAATCAAAGGTCGGAGATAGTCGTCGATATTGTTTCCCGGTGAGTTTGGTCCGTCGATAAGAATAGGCATCATAAAGTATGATTGGTCCATAGCAAACCAAGACGACAGATTATAAACTATCATTACAACGGGCCATGTGCTGTGGCTTCCAGCTATATAGTTGAATGGGCAGAAGCCATAACTAGCGAGTCCGAGCCTGACATTGTGAGGATCGCTACTGAATATTTCATGCCTCCTATCGAAATCCTTCCATGCCGGTGAATCTCTTGGATGACTCATTTTTCCATCCTCACTTGGAGGAGCACGGTGATGCCAAATCATTGCCTCGGCTGTTTTCTTGCACCTGACTAGCCTCTGCAGACTCTGTGTTATGGGAAATTATCGTGCTATCTTGACAGGTATATCGGGCTTCTTATCAGAATCTTTCGGCTTATACCTAGCCTCTTCACATGTTGGACACTCTTTCAAATCTGAATTCTCTATCCGGTACAACACGCAATTTTTAGGACATGCTTGAATATTCTCACACTTCATACCAAAATCAGACATCGTCTTCTGTGCTCCATACCAGCTGTCATACACATTATTTTCTGGGGGCATAGAATCTTTCAAGAACAAAATAAGTATTGTGAATGACTTGTTGCTCCATCCATTTAGGCACTTAATCTGGAAAAGTTGGACGAACCATGAGAGGGTGGAATACTTTGCATTCTCATAAATTGGTTTTCTAGCATCATTCATGAAATTTTCATACTTATCCGCACGCGGTCCTTGACCGGAAGGAATGTCATCTTCGGTACGAATAGATTCACCTAGGACAGCCTCTACAATATCCTCCATTTCTTCTCCTGAAAAGAAATTGCCGTCTTCTTCTTCTGCCGCATTACCGTCTTCTCCTTTTTCTTCTGCCGCATTACCGTCTTCTCCTTCTTCTTCTGCTGCATTACTGTGTTCTTCTCCTTCCCCGTGATATAGCCAACTTGTATAAAGTCTAGTAAAACCATGTTTAACGATATGAAGCTCTGCAAATTCTACCTTCTTCCAGTACTTATTCCCACATCTATCGCACGGGCAAAGAATCTTCCCTATCACAATCTTATTATGTGCGCGTGCAAATTCAATAAAAACAGCAACTCCTGCGACAAACTTACATTGCATACGTTGTTGCCAATCCATATAAATCCAGTCCTTAACTCTGATGTATTCATGGGCCATGTTAGACTGTATAACATATAAAAGTAGGTTATGATGACTATATTGATAAATCTAAGAACGGGATGGTTACTGACAAAGGAGAAAATCCGTGTATATGTTTTCTATGTGCGTTTGTCGTTGAAAAGAATAAATTATCGATAATCAAAGTTAGATTTGAGGATACCCATGTATGAGTTGTATTCTATATATGTGTGTTTCAATTTATGATTTCGCATAAGTGTAGGGTTGTTAGTGTGTATGTGCTGTGTGTGCGTTTGTTGTGTATCGTGTTGTATTTGTGTGTTTCGGCTGTCGGGGGTAAGGCTTTTATCCCATTAAGAATGTATAGAGCAAACATCCATTCGCTTGTGCTTTCAACCGTTTCGAATAAATTTTGGCAGCACCTCCCTGCCGTTCTCCGAGTATACTGTAATAGAATAGATAATCAATTCAAAGCTGTGAAACAACGTTGAAATGAACATCTAATCTATCTTTGTACACGAAGAACCGGCGGAAAAGTACCAACGAAATAACTCAAAATGGATGAAAATACAAGTGAATGCAGGTGTTTGCTTTATACATTCCTAACTTGTCCACACTGGACAAATCTATCGATTATCATATGATTGAATCTTCTCGTCACATATACTACACGATGGTTGTTAGTGCCGAATTATAACGTCCGATATTTAACAACCTTCGTATAGTTCTATGTCACGACGAACATCGAACGTATGTTAACCGATAGACGGGGACTAAGGGTGCTTTGATTTTCATATATGAGTATCGATGAGAATATGAAAGTTTCATATTATCATCGAGTATCATATATTGGTTTTAACTTGAACATTTAACTTGAATAGATTTTACGTTTACGTTTCGTTATTAAGGATTCAAAGTTTTTAGTTTAGGGTAAATTTTTCTTGCGTTTACGGTAAAGTTGTACGTATACGTTATCATCGAGTATCCTACTGAATGAACTAGTGCGCCCTAAAACCAATACCCTAAATAACCCAAATTAACCAAATTAACCATAGTTAACCATAATCGTTACCCTAACACAAATTATCTCTAATTAACCCAAACTTAACCTAATTTACCCAAATTAACCTAATTAAGCCTAATCAATCTAAACTTAACCCAAATTACTCAAATTAACCCTAATCAACCCAAACTTAACCCAATTTACCCAAATTAACCCTAATCAACACACTAACCCTTTCAAATTATCAGTAATTAACCCAAATTAACCCTAGCCTCTAATTAACCCAAATTAACCATAGCCTCTAACCCTAAACATGTACCAAACCCTAACCCTAACCCTAACCATACACTGAACCCTAACCCTAGCCCAAGTCTTACCCTAACCCCAACTAATTAACCCTAACCCTAACTGAACCGAACCTAACCCTTTCAAATTATCAATATTTAACCCAAATTAACCCTAGCCTCGAATTAACCCAAATTAACCCTGGCATCTAACCCTAAACCTGAACTAAACCCTAACCCTAACCAAACCCTAACCCTAACCCTAGCCCTAGCCCAAGTCTTACCCTAACCCTAACCCCAACTAATTAACCCTAACCCTAACTGAACCGAACCTAACCCTAACCCTAACCCTACCCTCAAATAAACCCTAACCAACCCTACCCTCACCTGAATCCTTAACTGAACCTTAACCCTCCCCCTAAACCGAACCCGAAACCCTAACAACCCTAACACAATTAGCAACCCAATAATAAACAAAAGCAGAAATTAATAGCATAATTAGAAGTAAAACTCTGAAATTTACCTGTACGTAGCTAGGCCGGCGATGGAGGAGACTGGAGACGGTCGACGACGCAATCGGTGACGAGTCGGGGGCGGTGGCGACGAGGAAGTCGATGAGTTACGGGAGGGCGGAGGCGACGAGGCACGGGCAATGGTGACGAGAGGCGCGGGCGGGTGATCGAGTGATCGATGAGAGAGGTTTTTTTGGGAATGAGGACTTTTCTGTGTTTATTTTCTTATTAATAAACCATACACATGCCCTTACGGATAAAACAGTAGGGCCTTCTTTTGCGGCACCGTAGGGACAAATAACAAATTACATATTAATATTTTTAAATTAATCCGTAGGGCACCGTAGGGGCAACCATGAGGACCTACGGATTAAGCCGTACGGGCAATAAAAAGTTGCCCCTATGGATTCTTGTAGCTGTAGGGGCAATCCCTTATTATAGTAGTGCTAGACCGATGAGGTGTGTAGTATTTGTGTCGTGATTGTTTTTCCTTTACCTTTTGTATGTATATTTCATTCTTTTTTTAATAACTAACACAAAAAAACCACACAACCTTTTTTTTCACCCCTTCTTCTTCTTGTCATATCATGGATACCCCATATCGACCAACTCTTACCAAACTTTGATACCCTCAGCCAGATATTTCTTCATACAGCTCATGTTTTGGTAGAACGTCAAATGATCCATCCATCCCAAAAATTTCTTTGAAAGATCAGATAAGACGTTTCTAGAAACACCACTTGGACACCACAATCCACGTCATCTCAACCTTTTCAAACTTTCATCCCTTCTGATGTTGATACCCCTTCTGATGGTAACGTGGCGACTCTTAAACCGATGTCCATTGCTAAACGTATTGCACAATCCTGCAGCCAATCTTTCGTGCCTTTCACCACTATGAACTCTTTAGGACAACAATTCCAACCATCTTCATATCTAGATGTTGATCCTAATCCTCCCCATTCCACACAACTATTCGATTCCTATCAATCCTGCCCGACTTTTACACCCTCACTAGACAGTGCCTCTGAACATCAATTTGGGAGTTTCGTGTATTTGAACGAATTTGAATCTTCTACTGAAAACCCTTCCCAGCCCATGTCTAGTTTGGAACAATCACTAGAAGAATTTCAGGTATCTTCAAGCCGACAAATGAAGGAATTGAATGCATCCATGGCCGCCCTGATCCATTTCCAACTAGCTCCGCATTTTACAATATACGATGAGACAATATGGCAATTTGACAATTTTGTTGGGGTTCCTAGTGCCCTGGCCATCGTTCGCGGCCATTGCGGAATGAAAAATTTTGGTGTTTAAAAAACATAGCGCTAGAATCAAATACCTAGAATCAAAACCAAACATGAAATAAGCAATCTAAAAGAGTCTATCTACTTTGATAGAGGTGTTATACCGAATGGTTCATATCCTTTGGTCTTCTACCGTCTTCCTTAGCTTCTAGGGGTCTCCTGGATCGAGCTTGATCTTCGGTCTTCCTCTGTCGAAGATGATCCACCCGAGGGATGTAGTCCATGGCTCTACTCCACACTAAGAGTCTAGTGGAGCAATTAGAGACTTTAGATTTCAAATCTATAGTGTCTAGGATGTAGTGAAGTGTTCTATGTATGTATCTATCTAACCCCCCTCTTGATTCTCAACACATGAAATTGTAGATGAAGGTGGAGCAGCTTAAGAAAAGAAGTGAGGAGAGTGAAGATAATTGGTGAGAGTGTTTCAAAAACAACCATGCAAAAAACTTCATCAAACATCAAGTGAGAAAATAATATGAAGCATGGTTTTGTATTACTTATTTTTTTAATTTTAAAATCCAACCATGCTTGAATAGTTTGCACAAATGAATTGTTAAAGAACATAATACTAGAATATACATACCTATATTCATACCAAAATACGGATTACACTCTAGTGTATATACATACTTATATTCGTACCAAAATACGAATACCCAAAGAGATAGAATAACATAAAGAACATAATACTAGAATATACATATCGAAATACATATACGTAAATTATTAAATCAATACCCGATTTAATAATCCGGCTCAAACCCGAGCCGGTTCGTATTATCAACCGTCCGATCGAAAGTGCAGGTAACTAGTACAATCATTCAATCGGAACCCTGCACGTATCCAATACGGCTACTATATCATTTCGCCAGAACCAGGAAAACCCTTTGTGTGGGACTCTAAAGACTCGTCAATACGCTGGCAGTTGGTATAACCACAAGCATGTCAGCGGCACTAGCTGTACTTAACGGCTACCCAGATATTGAGCGAAACGAAGGTCGACAAGTAAACTCATCCGAACCCCTACTGAGCCTGTCGGTGACAATCTCCATACAGTCCGGCTAGTTCGTCTAAGAGTATCGCAAATCGAGTCTAGGGCGGTGGATAAAATCAGACCTCTAATAACGCGATATTTCGTGTCGGTATGAAGCCCATCACCCACTAGGAAACTACTAATCCATATCAATAATTCTCGTCTACCTTATCTAAGGATTTCTTATGATGGCCATCCATGCACCGCGCGACATCAACCTCCAATACCGAGAGAGACGAATCCCCGACGATCCGCTCACTTCCTCCATATGGCTCAGAACTGTACCCAACTAAAACCTGTTTGCATGACTCTTTTGAGCCGTCGTAGGGTAGTAATCAAAGCACGGTAGGAACACACACGAAACAAATGACGATCTCAGGTCGACAGACTAACCTGTACTCATGTCACCTGAGAACCGCTATCTGACAATAGTATAATACCAACTAGCGTGTTCTCGGCGAGTCCGTCAAGTGTACTCATAACCCAATGAGCACCTATATACTATCTTAGGTGACTAACTGACACCAATGGCTTGTGAGACCGGACACCGCCCCTCGTCGGGGTCTCGAAAAGTATACACTAGTCTACTCCGGAGTATTGATGCCCAGTCTCGATATTCCCTCGACTAGAGACATTTAAAGACGCTCTTATAGACCACCCAGCTCCCACGTATATGATCACCATCATAATACTGGTAGTCAAGAAAGAATCCTATAGGCTCTATCAATATGTAATAGTGATCTGTAATACCACATAATGCATGTACATGATGATAAAGACAAACTAGATAGCATACTATCATTTTGAGTAAGATTGTTCTACCCGTATAGGTCCTCCCTCAATCATCACAATCGTGTGTCTGTGATTACAATAATTGACTTGAGGGCACTATAGCCAACAATCTTCCACTTGCACTTAAGGCTAATTATTGCGGTGTCGTATACTCACATCCTGTATGATACGGAACACCTAACTTCTCTACTAATCTGTCTCACAAAGCCCGTTTGCGAAACTATTGCGTTCGAGAAATAGCCTCAGTGAGTGAATCCGCTCCAATGTTTCTATATTTATCTCTCTATATCTCAACTTCACGGAGAAAGACTATCTCCCGAAATGAGCGATACCTGTCTTAGAATTTGTCTGGATATCTGATGGGTCCCAGTTTACAAATGAACTCCAAATCCAACAAACTTCTTAGACCGTATCTTCAACTCAATTTAATCAGTATCATGTGCCATGCCTTCCTCAGTATCCACTTTGACCACCTTTCCAACATACTGCCCCTCAAAATAGAGAAAACTATAACTCTGACAGTCACTCTGTCATTCAGGTCACCTTGGAAGCCTGAAATGATAACCGCCTCCTGAAGGAGGCTGTCGTTACCATATGCCAAGAACATTCTCTTATGTTCATAACTGCTTCCCAATGTTTCTCCATGATTGGATTAATATATATGCTTATTGCAGCTAGTGCAAAAGCAATATCTGGTGTGGTACTTGACATTTCATGATTAACTCAATTGCCTAAGCAAGTAATATGCCAATCATGC
The DNA here is from genome assembly GCA_030015575.1 of Agapanthus africanus. Taxonomy (NCBI): domain Eukaryota; kingdom Viridiplantae; phylum Streptophyta; class Magnoliopsida; order Asparagales; family Amaryllidaceae; genus Agapanthus; species Agapanthus africanus. Next base: position 255,186,400 of record CM057342.1, on the reverse strand, counting down.
AAATCCCTCTCCTCATCAGTCTAGAAGACATCTCTTTAGAGTGGGTGACTCCGTCACCTGCGGGTACACCACCACGCCAGGAGTCATCCATTCTTAAACACTTTAGAATATTGTCAAAGTACACAAATTTGTACACTTCCTAAATCTAGATATAAAACCATAGATCTAGTCACTAGAATCCATGATATTTTATCTAGATCCTATGTGGAGAAATACCTTGTGACAATCACAGTATAAACGATCGTAGTATAGGAAGATCACTTCCTATAAAGAGCATGTCATCCAAATACCAGGACATCACTCTCTACTACCTTCTTACCAGGTCCATCTGTTATTCTGATGATGTCAAACTCTATAACTGTTACATCAAAAAATAGATGATTTATCTCCGCTATAGCTGCTTTAGTTTATAAATAGACATAAGTTACTTTCCCACTATGCTTCCGCTGCTCCCACTGACTACAACAACCCTCTGGTAGAGTCATACACACGTGCACTTCTTAAGATAATTTAGAACGGCGTTATACTAATCCACCTGCCAGATCACATAGTCTAGAACAGCAGTAGTGGCAAGCTTAGATCATCAAACCTCCCTGTCACCGTCTTTGAGGATACCGAAGTACCTCTCTGGTGGCTGAGCTTACCCACCAAATCTGTGGAGTGGCTAATGAATTGTCGAATCTAATTGAATTTTTAGGTCCTACTAAATTTTTAGTAATTGTTTATGGTTCTGGAAACACTTACAGTTCTACCATACTCCCACTAATGTTTTCTGAAAAGAATTCATTTTACTAAAACGGGTGGCGTGTCAAGAACAATATAACTATTGATCCTCCAAATGGTAGAATGTTAACCCTCGTCAAAGCCCGTGAAAACCCATAAACTGCCATTACTAAAATGTGCCTTGAGTTCATCCGGATTCTGGTTTTAAGCATAAGCCGGACAACTCCATATACCATAACATCATTAAGATATGAGTCCATTCTATATCCAATATAAAAACAAAGGCACTAATTTAATTGGAACCAGATTCAAAATACATGCAGCTGTTTCCAGTGCATATCAACTAAATGGAAGGAGGCCAAACAGCATTACTCATCAAGGAGCGTACTCACGGATGAGTAACCTGAGCGAGAAGCAAGTTCTCAAGTTTATTACTTACAACGGAATACCTAGCATAAGTATCTATATCTTCGATCACCTTGAAGAATTCTGATACTTGCAACTTATGGTTCTCTACTTTATTCTTATACCTATGACTTCTCAAAATTTGGACCTTGTATTTCAATGAAATACTTGTCTAAAACTAGAAAAGTCATAAGTAAACGGAATATAGTAAGAGTACCAACTCCTTTGTCCTAACGGACATCGGATAAAATACAATACTTTGTATAAGTCCTCCGAGTTTAATAACTCAAACCATGTGCGTCGTAGGTTGAAAACTGTACTATGGTTAAGAAGAATTACACCGTTATTCAATGCATCTTACTTAACCATCAACTGATATAGGTAAATGTCATAGACATAATTTCAAAAATTTATATCTCACTTTATAAAATAAACGTACAGATATATCAGTTTGAAACTGGTGCATAACAACGGATATTCAAAACCAAATATTTGACGTTAGGCAAAACCCAGGAGATTTCCACAAATATCACCAATTACAAAGAATTCTGATATATATTGAGGATCTGATCACCCAATTCCGAATATCTTACTCCCACTCAGCTTCTGTAATGCCATACAGATATGAGAATCAAGTCTGGTAAATACATACCCTGGAGTCAGAATTTAATTGGGAAAATAGTTTTCAATTAACACCGCACAGTAAAACTGAAACATGAAAATGTTTCGAAGGGGTAGCTTGATATTCCTAGTAATACCTCTTTCACTATCCAGATTCATGACAGTAACCATATATTTTCTTGCCCTCACTCCAATCCCTTCATATGTCTTTACTTCTTACTTTCTGTACACCATACTTAGGCTAATTGGTTTTCTTCCTTCCCCACCCTTCGGCACCAGCCTAAGGTTTGGAAGAAAACTATCCAACAAGCGTAATAGGTGCACTCTCCTAATACTAGGATCTCTTGCAACCTGAGAGAAGGGAAAAATAAAAGACAACCGAATAATCATATTTAATTTCTCTAGAACCGGAAACCACCTTCGAGCTGAAACAAGTTTCTTCGAGTTCGTATGTAACTATACGATGGCATATCCAAGCAATATGGACCTTCGTAGTGATACAGAGTGTTCCGGAGAAATCCAAAGGGGAAATAGCAGTGGCAATGATATATGCGGCTTCGTCATGAATGATAGAAGTCGCAATTTCCTTTGCCCTCACTCTAATCCCTTTATATGTCTTCACTTATTACCTTCTGTACACCATACTTAGGCTAATTGGTTTTCATCCTTTCCCTATCTTTCGGTACCTGCCTATGGTTTAGAAGAAGACTATCCAATAAGCGTAATAGATGTACTCTCCTAACACTAGGAGCTCTCGCAACCTGAGAGAAGTTAAAGAGAAAAGACAACCGAATAATCTTATTCAATTTCTCCAGAACCGGAATCCATCCTCGAACAGAAACAAGTATCTTCGAGTTCGTATGTAACTATACGATGGCATATCCAAGAAATATGGATCTTCGTAGTGATATGGAGTGTTCTGGAGAAATTCAAAGGGAAAGTAGGAGCGGCAGGGATATATGCCACTAAATGACAATCCAAAAGCCAAAGTGTTTTAAGAAGGTTCGGTTGCTCGGTTCATGAGTTTTAGTTTAGGGTCAGGTCCTGGTCGCTGCGCCAAAGAGAAAGAGAAAAGAAACACTCAGCTTGCACTCTAACCTAAATTAGATTGGTTAATTACTTTACCTAATTAGGATGGCTCCCACTGTTTCCTCGAATTCTCCTTCAAACCCTAAATGGAGAATTAGTCGGGATCATCTGAAAATCACCTGAAGAGTAACACCTACTCATCAGTAAGAATCGGGATCCAACTATCATCGTATGATAACTTGATTGAAGCCACTCAAGTCACCACACTCCGGAAGGTATGCGCATGCCTGGCATGTTTCTTGCATGTTTGAAACTCCCGATGTAGTTTTTACCCCTAACGACCTATGACCTTGACAAGGTTAACAAATCATAAGTCGCTAGTCAAGTTCAACCCGTCATTATCTTGATTACCCTAGACCCACCCACATAAGCGCTTGACAAGGTCAACAAGGCTATGTTATTGTCCTAGTTAATCGCATAATATACTACAAACAAGCACCACCCAGCTACCGTACACTATGCCTTGACAAGGTCAACAAATGCAGCAAGAATACTAAGTACTGCTCGTAGAAAATGACGGAGGGTTAAGGATGGTTTTTGGCGAAAAACCTTCAACGTAATGAACTTGATATCGTTGAAGGAACCGAGTGGTTTTACAAATATATAGTGATGTAAACTTTTGCAAAAGAGGTCACTCCCTGTGAAGGGATCTCGGCTCTTTCCTCATCGAATGAGGTGCAGGATATTCCTAACTGAATACCACGATGCAAAGAAAAGGAATCGACTATAGTGAAGTTATTACAAAAATGCAAACTTTTGCCCAAGAGGTCACTCCCTATAAAGGGATCTCGGATCTTGCCTTGTCGATTGAGGTGCAGGATAATCGTAACTGAATACCACGATGCAAAGCAAAAGAATCGATTATAGTGAAGTTATTACAAAATCTCAAACTTTTGCCCTAGAGGTCACTCCCTATAAAGGGTCGTCGAATGAGGTGCTGGATATTCATAACCGAATACCGCTATGCAAAGCAAAAGGAAACGTCTATAATATCAGTATTTTAAAAACATGGTTCCAAAAACATCATTTAGGTTTATTTTTCATTGCATTAATCAAAATTAACCCAGTTCCATTGTCACGACCTGAAATATTAGCTCGTGACCAGCACTCAAACCACGCAACGTCTAAAGACGTAATGTAATCCAAGTAAGCTGAAACCCAGAAATCTAAACCTTTTTAAAAAATCAAAAAAAGGTGCAGTTTTGAAATAAGGTATAATGAAAAAAGTGTTTTCTTAAATGTATAAAAGAGGGAACATGAAAAATGCAAGTTTATCCTACTTGTTGTAAAACATGTTCGACTTTTGAAAATTTGGGCAGCACCTCCTTTCTATATTTTGATCCAAAAACACAATACATGATAATAAAAAGGCATCCCCAAGCGGGAGCTAGCTCTTCGCCAATCGGCTCCGCAACCACGCAAAGCATAAATATAAGTATAAGACGCCCAACGGCGAAGATCAACACAAAAGATAATGAATAAAGCAATACATCAACTCAAAAAACGAGCATAAAACCCATCGCTTAAGTCTCGCAATTACAAGTCTTTCTAAGTCTTAGTATTTATATAAATACTAGTTTTGATTGATGGAGTTGACTAGATACAATATGAATAATAAGTACAGGAGTGGGCATGATACAAATGTCCCACCTAGCAAAGCAAGTCACCCAAATGCAGCTGTGTGCCAAAGATGCCGCTACCAATCCATACGGTCAACCTACAAGAACTATAGCACAACGGGTGTGAGTTGCCAACTCGTGAGTAGAAAACATCAGCCGGCAGAAATCGAATAAACAACTATTTCTAGGTCAACTATATCATAAAGGTAATACTATGAAATCTAGGATGACCGTATGTAACTATGTGCCAACAATAAATAAAAGAAAGTATGCAAATGGATATCATCCAATAATATAATCAATGCCAGTATGCATGTGGATCTCGTCCACTCGAAACATCGTAAAAGCATATGCATCTAAATGTTTGTGGATATTAAAGAATGTGTGTCCATCAATGACACAACAAAACATGGAACCTGAGTGTCCAGCATCAACACTCGAAAATATCATGAAACCCGTGTCCAGCATCGACACGTAAATCCTCATATCTCAGGCTCCGGCTATCTGGACTGGCCTGTATCCATCTCATGACTCCGGTCGGTATCCTCCGTATAACCGCCGAGTCCAAATACTATCACCGGTAGGTAGTGGTCGCTCTGCCGGGCTCAACGCCATCATCTGCGACCTTCTCGTCCCGGGGTACCATACCGAGTCCACCATACACTAGCAGACGGTTCCTCCTCCTCCTCGAATCGGGTGTATGACATCGCTCCAGAGCCGAGAAAACTCATGGTGGACTATAAAAATATCATATCAAGTGAAACCAGATTTTTAAAACAATACATACTTTCTTTTGAAATAATCACGGTTCTCAAATTCAGAAATCTCATGAAAAAAGCATATCTCAATGCGTATAATTATAAAGCATGATGTATGCGACATATAATAGAAATATAAGCATATCTATATATAATGCAACATGGAACAATAATATGCACATGTCAAGGGAAAACCGCTCTTTAAAATGAATCCAGTTTTAAAATATATCCTGCGGATCCCAATTCCTCCCAGGTCAAATGCAACATCGTATATAAAGGTGTATATGCAACTATAGCAAGTAAATTATGCAAGGAGTCATATCATGATGCAGAAATTCTACTGTGTGGTGACATGGCAATTATCGATGATGAATTGTGTGAGCCGGCAAATATGTGTAAGTGTGACATACGCATCATCGATAATGGTGCAGGTGTACTAGCACAAGTATATGAAATGCAATGGTAATGACATGAATGTAGCATAAAGTAAATAATTAGCTAAATGTAATAAGGTATACGTATCTAACATGACCGAATCGATGAATCTATCAATCAGCATCCTCTAGTCAAGGGTATAGATCAATCATCTATTAAACTCGTCACGTACGGTAAATCATCGTACGGCATCATTAATCAATTTGGGATCCTAACAACCTATAAGACAAAAATGGTACGGACCTAACGTCTCGTACAACATAACTCCCAAGATTCACAACATTATCCATATATATATACCTATCTCTCAGGTCCACCAGTATCAATCTCAGATCATGGGACCGGCAAAGGTATCAATTATCACATATCGACTCGTATCCGTATACCAACATATTATATCACATCGTATTTTCTTTTTATCACATAAGTCAAATAATATATAAACATTCTACTTTATTAATCTAGTTTCATGTTACACTAAATCAATGCTTATTCTAGTGTAATTACCTATCTATAAGTCGTAATTCACTTTCACTTTTCATATCCCTAAAGCATTTTCAATATATATATTCAATCACTAATATTATCTCTAACTATCTTTTAAACTATATCCCTAGTTTTCTAATCTAGGTTTCTACAACTATATCTTATAGATCGGTTTCCATTTAATATTTGTGGGGGTGCTATACGCCATCCACCCGACTTTCCCCGTAGATATAGATCAACTCACCTTGATCCTTGCTCGCCGAAGTCGATGACGCCATGCACCGTCATTTCAGAATCCACGCGAGGGTATCTATAAGGATACACAATCGAAATCGCTATTAATACCAAATCCGGAAAACCAAAACGGCACACGGTGCGTTTATAGGTTAGAACCCATAGCCTCGCATGCAAGACAATCGAAAAATCCTTGTTGTTGACGTACAAACGCTCAACAACCTAAACAATATGAAATACCAAAATCCAAGTTTCAGTATCGCGAAACACGAAAACAACGACCTAGGAAAACCACTCCCAGATTTCACTATAGGGCAAACTAAGGGATTTTGCATATAGGATTAGTCTAGATACAACATGGGGGAACTACCAACCAAAACTCACCCATTTTCTCTTTTTCTTATCTTTTAAATTTTAAGCCAAAACACATAATATCCAAATCAACATAAGAAATAACATGTAATTAAATGCGACAAGACATGGTGCACTAACCATGGAAAACTTTATAAATACGGATTTGGCTTAATCACGATTAGCAGTGCACTAATTGGGTTTTATCCAAACTGCATATAATAAACTTTTAAAAATGCCAAATCCGATAAATATATTTTTAAATGAATAAAATCATTTTAATTTTCCAATTATTTCACAATTATTTGTATATATTTATACTTTTTTACGAAAACCTCAATTTCGCAAATCGGGTAGTTTTCGCGAAATATATTATTTTAATATTAAATTCCAAAAATAATATTTTATATTTTCTGAAATGTTACAATCTTCCCCCCTTAAAGAAGTTCGGTCCCCGAATTTAAATTTAAACCCCCAATACTAAAACATTTCAGTAATCAACTCAAATCGACGGGGCTCCGAAATCATGGAAGATATCGAAAGCCACAGAGCATCGCGTGCGACTAAAAACGAATACAAACTCAAAATCGAACTCCGTCAAGCATCTTACAAATCATCAGATTTGCACGCATATCATCGGAGTTATAATAGAGATACAGATCTCGAAATCTCCTACTGAAATCCAATATGCATAGTCAAATACTATAATACATATATAGCACGCATCCTTGGAAAAAGTCTTAAAACTGAATAAAACACATGCAAAATCTTTTCTGAATTGCCGTGTGATGCGTAACTCATGGCACAAGAGGCAGACCTCATTTGTAAAGTAGTAAATATACTTAAATATGTTTTTGCTCAAATTATATGTTTCGCCGTCTTGAAATACCCCACAAAAAAATTTCCATTATAAACGTTCGTGCCGCTCGCGGACACGTAGGAAATAGTGAGACTATAGCTCCCCTTTTTTTGAAAAGCACTTGTTAACTTTTTAGTGCATGCAAAATACTCAGGTACTGTCCTCAAATCAGTCCTGTTTAGCTACTACACAATATAGTGCACAATATGAAAACAAGGTGCTCAAAAACAAAATCAATCTCAAAAGGTGTATCCAACAATCATATGCGTCCGGTGCGCACGAAAATCAAATCCAAACACAGTGCCACAATATGCACAAAGCAAAACTAAGTGCAGCGGGTGTGCACGAAAGCATCTGTCCAGTGCAATGGGTGTGCACGACAACAATATCTGGTGTATCTATTGTGCACGAAAATCTCAATCGTGTGCATCCGGTGTGCACAAAATCGCATCTCATATCATGCGCCCAACATGCGGGAAAATCCAATCAAGTGCATCCGTCAGGTCCGTAAAAAAAACATCTAGTGCAATAGCATGTACAAAAAATATAAGTCTGGTGTAACAAATGCACAAAAATACAAATCTGGTGCATCAAATGCACAAAATACCAATCAATAACTCAAGTGCATAAAAAACAACACCGAGTGTACCAAGGTGTATAAAATCACAAACGTGTGCAACTGCGTGCACAAAACACGTATCAATACACTGCAAGCACATATAAGTTATACCGAGTGCAAGATCAAATCGAGTGCGTGCCACATGCACAAAATCAAATCAACCGTATGAAATCCAGGAAATTATAAACATGTGCAGCCAAGGCAAAAAATCAATATCGAGTGCAATATATATGCACAAATCATAAACCAACACAGCGGTATATAGAAAACGTATATCAAGTGCAATAACTATGCACGAAAATGTAATGACCCAGTAAGTGAAGCAGTGGTGCACGAAATCGATATCATAAAACTCATCATCAAAACCCAAATCCAAGCGATATAAGCGTAATACTCGGATCACAACCGCAAATCGCAACAAATGACATTGAGGTATACCTCCTAAAATGTCGAAAAATATATTGGTACGCCCAAAACTGGCAGAGCAAGAACATCCGCTTGCCTCCTGCTCACGGTCTGGCTTCCTCTGTCTCTGGGTCCTCATTTCTCTTGTAAATTACCAATCTCTCAATCCATCGGCTCATTGGCCCGTCCGGTGTGCCAACGGAAACGATTCCGCTCTGGCACTTCTTTGGTCATCTCCTGGCCAATTAGTATGACTACTCTTAAAGCAGCACGTCACAGGCGCCAGCCTCTGGTCCTCTGAATACACGTCACACATCTGATCCTAGGTGCAAATCTTATTGTAGCAGTGTCCTGGAAGGAACCTGCTCAGTGTCTCTTCCGATCTTGCCTATGCCGAATTATACGGAGGCTTGTACTCTTGCCTAATCTTCTTCTCGCTTTCATGACGTCTGCGTTCTCAGCACAACTTTTCCTTGGGAACTGGTCGTATCTCACGCTTCTGTATACATATCAGATCTCTAATCTTAACGGGGAGTAGCAACAGCTCGTTGACATCTCACACGAACCTCTTGTTCCACTCATCTTTATTATCGTCTGCTTCGACGTCACCTCATGCTATCTGCGTACTTAAATTGTTTTGGCTACCGTCAATCCGGAGTCTCTCATACGGACTCGAAATCACGAACTCGGTATCTTCAACACTCTGTAGAAGGTCTCTAGCCGAACACGTCCTCGGGAACCCGTCCATACCATCGATGGAATACTCAATACTCGTCCGTTCTCGATCAACTCACAACGCATCTGGGTGAGGTACTCTATCTGAAGCTGGTCCACTTACTGGTCTCTTATCACATGATATCCCGACAATGTTAAACTTTTCGTTCGATTTGTCAAAGTCCCATAATTCCCCAAAAGCTCAACACCTGAGCATAGTTTAACAATATCTAGTACATGCCACAGTACCTATAGACCAACCGTAGAAGGGCAAACCCAAGCCTCATTGATGTCCCCGCTAAACTGCCACAAACCCTATGGTTCAAAAGCGGTTCGATGGTCATCATGTCGTGTTAGGGTTTCATTCTTCTAGAGGGTCCATAGAATTACTTGCATGTTCCTCCGAATACTTTAAACTAGAAAAATGGGTTTCTGACATTCGTTCGAATTTTTAACTTTGCCTAGACAATATGTGAATACCCTTCGTCTCTCAACTCAAGATAGACTAGCTATCCTCTGTCGCAGCTCTGCCTGAAGCTCCAGCGATCTCAGCTCGTAAAGTATGGAGGCGACATCCTATCAATCTCAGCAACAGTTGGGTCATCTGTCTGCACGATAGACGACATCAAAATCTCTGAGGTATGCTGTACGTCAATAGTCCTCTGACAACTGGCAGCCTCTATCGACCTCCCGATCATACGGTGCAATGCTGAACACTCGCCTCAAACGAGAAGTCACAACACCAATACAAAATCGAGACGTTCTTGTATCACCAGAAAACACGATGGTCAGTCCTCGTCCATGACGAGCTCGCCCTGACCGCAACACTAGCAGCAGCTCAATCTGTGCTCAAACCATGGTGATAGGAACCTCAAGCATGTATTCATGAAACCATATCAATCGAACGAAAGGAATCAACAGATCCCAAAATGGATACATGATCATAAGGAGGAATGGAATCAATAAGAGTATGATCATGGAAACAATAAAATCAAGGATATCAATATATGTACATCCTAAGGTTTCTTAGGTGGAGTATCGTAAAGTAAATATACCGCGGAACATACGTACGGTACGTTACTTTACTCAAGCTACCTACTCCATTAATCGGGGTCAGCCTATGCAACGAAAGTTCGGGTTTAATACCCCCGGTCCAAGTCTAAGTTCCGTAAGGTCAAACCTAGGTTCCGAAATATTTGCGCCCTAGACTCCACACAGTCAAACCTAAACTTGAACAATGGTTAAACCTATCTCTCTGATACCAACTTTATCACGACCTGAAATATTAGCTCGTGACTAGCCCTCAAACCACGCAACGTCTAAAGGCGTAATGTAATCCAAGTAAGCTGAAACCCAGAAATCTAAACGTTTTAAAGAAACAAAAGAGGTGCAGTTTTGAAATAAGGTATAATGAAGAAAAGTGTTTTCTTAAATGAATAAAAAAGGGAACATGAAAAATGCAAGTTTATCCTACTTGTTGTAAAACATGTTCGTCTTTTGAAAATTTAGGCAGCACCTCCTTTGTATATATTGATCCTAAACCACAATACATGATAATAAAAAGGCATCCCCAAGGGGGAGCTAGCTCTTCGCCAATCGGCGGATCCACAACCATGCAAAACATAAATATAAGTATACGACGCCCAACAGCGAAGATCAACACAAAAGATAATGAATAAAGCACGACATCAACACAAAAAGCGAACATAAAACCCATCGCTCAAGTCTCGCAACTACAAGTCTTTCTAAGTCTTACTATTTATACAAATACTAGTTTTGATTGATAGAGTTGACTAGATACAATACGAATAATACGTACAGGAGTGGGCACGATACAAATGTCCCATCTACCAAAGCAAGTCACCCAAATGCAGCTGTGTGCCAAAGATGTCGCTACCAATCCATGCGGTCAACCTACAAGAACTGTAGCACAACAGGGGTGAGTTGCCAACTCGTGAGTAGAAAACATCAGCAGGTAGAAATCGAATAAATAACGATTCCTAGGTCAACTATATCATAAAGGTAATACTATGATATCTAGGGTTACCTTATGTAACTATGTGCCAATAATAAATAAATGCAAGTATGCAAATGGATATCATCCAATAATATAATCAATGCCAGTATGCATATGGATCTCGTCCACTCGAAACATCGTAAAAGCATATGCATGTAAATGTATGAGGATATCAAAGAATGTGTGTCCATCAACGACACAACAAAACATGGAACCTGAGTGTCCAGCATCGACACTCGAAAATATCATGAAATCCGTGTCCAGCATCGACACGTAAATCCTCATATCTCAGGCTCCGGCTATCCGGACTGGCCTGTATCCAACTCATGACTCCGGTCGGTATCCTCCGGATAACCGCCGAATCCAAATACTATCACCGATAGGTAATGGTCTCTCTGCCGGGCTCAACGCCATCATCTGCGACCTTCTCGCCCCGGGGTATCATACCGGGTCCACCATGCATCCGCAGACGGTTCCTCCTCCTCCTCGAATCGGGTGTATGATATCGCTCCAGACCCGAGAAACTCATGGTGGACTATACAAATATCATATAAAGAGAAACTAGGTTTTTAAAACAATACATACTTTCTTTTGAAATAACCACGGTTCTCAAATTCAGAAATCTCATGAAAACAGCATATCTCAATGCATATAATTATAAAGCATGATGTATGCGACATATAATAGAAATATAATCATATCTATATATAATGCAACATGGAACAATAATATGCACATGTCAAGGAAAACCGCTCTTTAAAATGAATCCAGTTTTAAAATATATCCTGCGGTTTCCAATTCCTCCCAGGTCAAATGCAACATCGTATATAAAGTTGTATATGCAACTATAGCAAGTAAATTATGCAAGGAGTCATATCATGATGCAGCAATTCTACTGTGTGGTGACATGGCAATTATCGATGATGAAGTGTGTGAGCCGGCAAATATGTGTAAGTGTGACATACGCATCATCAATAATGGTGCAGGTGTACTAGCACAAGTATATGAAATGCAATGGTAATGACATGAATGTAGCATAAAGTAAATAATCGGCTAAATACGATAAGGTATACGTATCTAACATGACCGAGTCGGTGAATCTATCAATCGGCATCCTCTAGTCAAGGGTATGGATCAATCATCTATTAAACTCGTCACGTACGGTAAATCGTCGTATAGCGTCATTAATCAATTTGGGATCTTAACAACCTGTAAGACAAAGAGGGTACGGACCTAACATCTCGTACAGCATAACTCCCAAGATTCACAACATTATATATTTATATATATATATCAGGTCCCACCCGTATCAATCTCAGATCATGGGACCGGCAAAGGTATCAATTATCACATATCGACTCGTATCCGTATACCAACATATTATATCACATCGTATTTTCTTTTCATCACATTAAGTCAAATAATATATAAACATTCTACTTTATTAATCTAGTTTCATGTTACGCTAAACTCAATACTTATTCTAGTGTAATTACCTATCTATAAGTGGTAATTCGCTTTCACTTTTCATATCCCTAAAGCATTCATAATATATATATATATATATATTCAATCACTAATATTATCTCTAACTATCTTTTAAACTATATCCTTAGTTTCCTAATCTAGATTTCTACGACTGTATCCTATAGATCGGTTTCCATTTAATATTTGCGGGGGTGCTATACGCCATCCACCCGACTTCCCCCATAGATATAGATCTACTCACCTTGATCCTTGGTCGCCGAAGTCGATGGCGCCATGCTCCATCATTTCAGAATCCACACGATGGTGCCTACAAGGATACACAATCGAAATCGCTATTAATACCAAATCTGGAAAAGCAAAACGGCACACGGTGCGTTTATAGGTTAGAACCCATAGCCTCGCATGCAAGACAATCGGCAAATCCTTATTATTGACGTACAGACGCTCAACAACCCAAACAATATGAAATACCAAAATCCAAGTTTCAGTATCGCAAAACAAGAAAACAGCAACCTAGGAAAACCACCCCCAGATTTCACTATAGGGCAAACTAAGAGATTTTGCATATAGGGTTAGTCTAGATATAACATGGGGGAACTACCAACCAAAACTCACCCATTTTTGCCATGACCAGGCCGCAAATTGCTGCCTGGGGGATTAAATCTATGGCTATGTAGTGGGGGGAGGGGCTCAGGTTTCAGGGGGTGGTCCATGGTTGCCTGCACGTCTTATGGTCATGGGAACTTATTCAAAGGTTGTCTCGGGTCACTCCAGGTCTCCAAATACACTCACAAATTGCCAAATTTACCAATGTCGGAAAGTTCTAAGTTTATTTTTGGGTTCTATTTTCTATTCTAGGTCATTAAAACACCACTCAAGTCTAGTTAACAGCCACAATACATCATCAATTCCTCACAATTACCCAAACCCTTCTCTAGCATTTTATATACAACCCATAACTTAACCAAATTAACTTTTACTAAACTAGAATACAAAGAAACTTAAAACTAACTAAAAGGAAGAACTTATACCTCATTTGGGCAACCCAAGAAAAACCCTAGCTGCCTTAAGTCATCAAAATCCATCTTTTCTTGGTCCAAAGTGTAGAGGATGAAAAGGGGATCGACTTTAATGAAAGGGGTTTAGGGTTTGGATGAAAGATTTGAGATGGTTTCTTGGGGAGGGAAGGTGAAGATGAAGAAGGAGAAGAAGAAAAGAAATGAGGAGGAAAGATATGGCTGCCCTCTTTCTCTCTCTTCCTATTATTCTCACCCCTCTCTCTCAAATATTACCCCTTTACCTTTTTCTCTTTTTCTTATCTTTTAAATTTTAAACCAAAACACATAATACCCAAAAAAAAACATAAGAAATAACATGTAATCAAATGCGACATGACACAGTGCACTAACCATGGAAAACTATATAAATACGGATTTGGCTTAATCGCGATTAGTAGTGCACTAATCGATTTTATCCAAACTGCATATAATAAACTTTTAAAAATGCCAAATCCGATAAATATATTTTTAAATGAAGAAAATCATTTTAATTCCCAATTATTTCAAAATTATTAGTATATATTTATACCTTTTTACGAAAACCCCAATTTCGCAAATCGGGTAGTTTTCGCGAAATATATTATTTTAATATTAAATTCCAAAAATAATATTTTATATTTTCTGAAATGTTACACCCATCAATTAATCTATATCACAACATAAAAGAATGAAAATACAATGTACGTATATGCCATTCGCATTCGCCATGGGGTCCCGTTATGCACCGTTAGGCTACTTAACTAACGGTAGAGCGGAGGCTGGACTAGCATGGATGCAAAACATATAAAAGATTTACTAATATATATAAATATAAATATATATATATATATAACATTCATCCCAGGCATGATATAAGCAACACCACAGAAAAGCGATAAGCAACACAGAATAACGGATAATCTAGGGGCCCCAGGTTTCTTTTGAGCTGCAAATGAAACCCGACATTCCCCGGTCATGTGGATAGTCTGTGCAATGTATAACCAAGACCCCTATGAGTGCGGAAAGTTACCTTCCAATCCCAAAGGTGAGGCAAACTCAATCAACAAAGTGAATGGGCCACCAAGCACTTCAAGAAATCCGGTAACTTAAGCACTCCACCATGGGTTATCCTATACCCCCTACAAGTGTGGCGAATAGCCCTCCAATTCTAGACTAAGTCCCCCTCCATCTCAATGCCATAAGACGCGGGTATGTTGCCCTATAGAACCCGGCTACTCGAACACTCTACTGCGGGGTAATCCTAGTATAGAAAAGAAAAGCATATATACAACGGTGACATCGACCTCAACCCGGTCGTGCCCCAATAAAAGAATAAACAATCTGGCGGAAATGGCAGTCCACATGTCGGACGCTCGCCCCACAAAACGAATATACAAATGAATCTGAACTGTATAACTACTTTTCACTAGAGGCTATCCCACATAACAATCTTAACATAGCCATCACAAATATCAACATCACAGCAGTATAAGCAAGTGGCCCATTCACTTTGTTGATTGGGCCCCATTTTCATTCCGATTTGTCTTGTTTGATTTACCCGCCAATCACAAATATCTAAACGACATATAGCAAATAGACGACGTTTGAAAAACACATACACCACATCACATATATCAACGATGCAAAATTTCAACTTTTGAAACTTTCTAAGTTTCCCCGAAGCAAAGATAACACTAAGTGAAATCTGGGGCAAATCAAACAAGTCCAAAAATACCAATTTACAAAACCAAAAACACAGAATGAAAATGGGGCCCACAAGTGAACAGTGAACCGCCCAGGCCAGTTTTTTGGGTTGTTTGGCTGTCCAAACTTGCATGAAATTGCTTCTTTTTCATTCTGTGTCATATACATGTCAATACTAAACCTTTGGACTTGTTTAAAAAATTTTCAGAGATCAAAAAATTTTCAGAAAAGAGAGTGGGTTTTGAAATCGGAATGTTTCGGGTTTGAAACTAATGCATCGTCTACTACTAGTTTCTAAGGTTTGGGTGCTTTGATACCATGTTAGGGTTCCTAGCGCCTTGGCCGTCGACCGCGGCCATTGCAAAACAAAAAATTTTGGTGTTTAAAAAACTTGGCATTAGAAACAACTACCTAGAATCGAAACCAAACATGAAACTAATCTAAAAGAGTCTATCTACTGTGATAGAGGTGTTATACCTAATGGTTCGTGTCCTTCGGTCTTCTACCATCTTCCTTATGTTCGATATGTATGCCCTAGAGGCCATTATTGTATATGTATACATGTGGATGCTAGGGATACGTATGTACATGACATTATTTCTCAGTTATATAGTATATTGTTTCAGTTGTCTTTTATCAGGATATGTGTATTTATTTTTATCCATGCTTTATCCAGCTTGCACATATTGATAAAGAATTGATACAATAATATACTATTATGGTTTGACTTTATCTTAACATAGCATATGTTATACATGTTATTACATATTACGGTTACATATTGATAAAGCCCATAGAATATTGCTTGACTACCTGCGTTGTGATGGCGATCAAACTTATGGGAGCAGGGTAGTCTATAAGAACATCCTTAAACGGTCCCTAGTCTCGTGAGTATCAAGACTGGGCATTGATGCTCCAGAGTAGACTAGTGTATACATTTCTAGCCCCGACATGGGGCAATGGTTGGTCCCACAGCCATTGGTCAGATGCACCTAAGATCGTATACAGGTGCTCACTGGGTGTGAGTACACTGGACGGACTCGTGGAGAATATCCAGATGGTATTATACCTATCGTCATATGTAAGTTCCCAGGTGACATGTGTACAGGTTAGTCTTCGGACCAGAGATCGTCATTTGTCTCGTGTGAGTTCCCATTATGCTTTGATCACTACCCTACCACGATTCTACTGAGTCATGCAAACAGGTTTTGGTTGGGTACAGTCCCGAGCCACATGGAGGCAGTGAGCGATTGTTAGGGATTCGTCTCTCCCGGTATTGGGAGTCAATATAGCACAGCGTTCGACTGGTTATGAACATAAGACCTTGGCTAAGGCAGTTGGGATTTATTGTTAAGTTGATCAGTAGTTTCCCGGATTGGTTCTGAGCCACATCAATATGACTTATCGGGTTATTAGGGTCTGACGTTTACCACCCCCTAGACCCGGTATGCGATACTCTTAGACGAAGAGACTGGACTGTACGGATATTGTCACGGATAGGCTCAGTAGGAGTTCGGACAGTTTGCTCGTCGGCCTTCCTTTTCGACAGGTACCTGGGTAGCCGTTACGTACAGCTAGTGCCGCTGACGTGCTTATGGTTAAACCCACTGCCAGGATACTGATGAGTCTTTAGAGTCCTACACAGAGGGTTTCCCTGCTTCGGGCGAAACGATGTAGAGGCCGTATGGTTTAACAGCAGAGCTTCGATCGCATACGTGTACTTGTGCACGTGTGATGATCGGGCGGATAATACTAGTGGGCTTTAGTTTAAGCCGGATCCTAGTATTATATTGATGGATTATTTTCGACCCATTGTACTCGTATTCTTCGGAATACGGATACGGGTATGTATATACGGATGATGGGTATTTTCGTAATTGATTCGAAAAGGCTTCTAGAAAAGGACACATCATTAGGGTTTTCTTTTAATCTTTTGATTAAAACAAATAATG
Source organism: Agapanthus africanus (assembly GCA_030015575.1). Lineage (NCBI taxonomy): Eukaryota > Viridiplantae > Streptophyta > Magnoliopsida > Asparagales > Amaryllidaceae > Agapanthus > Agapanthus africanus. The sequence continues at coordinate 255,168,884 of CM057342.1, read as the reverse complement.
AGGCGGATGAAATGAGGTAGAGATATTTGTTGGATGAAGCATAGCTCTTGATGACTCATTGTTGACAAAAGAGATATTTTTAAGCATGCTTGATATTTTGTGAGATATTTATCTCATGGAATATTATATGCTCCATAATACTTCTCACTTGAGCCATTCTTTTTATTCCAAGCTCTTTTCTTCACTAGTTTTTCTCAAGCTCCTTCTTCTTCCTCTAAACCCTAAAAGTCTCATGAGTTGTGAAACCTAGGGTTCCAAGAGAAAAACTAATCTATCATCACTCTCTACACACTCTAGTCTACTTATATTAGCAAGCTAAGTATTCTAGTTACCTCATATTTGAGGTAGGAGCTCTTTGTAGGCACTCTCGGGTGGATCGTCTTTGACGCGAGGAGACCGAAATTCAAGCACGATCTGTACTATCACTTGAGGAGCCAAAAGAGAAGATCGAAGACCCAAAGGACTTGTTTTCTTTAGGTATACTTTCTATCACAGTAGATAAAGCTTCAAATTGCTAGTTAGGTTTATGGTAAAGATCTGGGTTTAGGGTTACACTAACGCCAAGTTTTAATTGTTATGAAAAATTTTGTTCCACAACCGGCCAGGGGAGATGGCTAAGGTATTAGCATAAACTTTCATGGTATCAGAGCCAGGACATAAAACCTAAACTTGCTTTTTATAACTTGCGTAAAAGATCGATCGAAAAAACTTTCCGAAATCACGTTTTCAAATTTTGTGTTTCTGCCGATTTTTAAATGTGTTCAAAAAATATTTTTCTGTCTCAGAAATTCATGCAGGGTTTCTAGGACGCTATGTGAAATTAAGACACGTGTCCCCATAAGAAGGACATGGAACCATGGCAGAACACCCTTGTTTGCGGCGGTTCCGCGGTCAACTTAGGGAATCAGTGAACAAAATTTCTTATGGTATTTTAATAATTGGAAAAGTGATTTCTGGAACATTTAGTTTCTGGCCCAGATTTGTTTGAGTTTTGGATTGCACTTGGGGCCAATACAGAAGTTTTTTGTCAATCAAAATTTTAAATGTGTTAAGTTTAAGTGCATACATTACTATCTGCGACCGTGAATGTCATTAGAGCGGTATAACTCGTCTAATTGCTATATGCTCTTTCAGACGAGTTTGCGAACATGACATTCACGTTGATATTCTGTGTTTGTGCTGTGGTTGTGATTGGATAGTCATGGTGGATAGCTTATGGTGTAATGATAGTAGTACAGTTAAGATTCATTTGTACATTTGTTATTGCGGGATGAGCATCTGACATGTGGACTGCCGTTTTTGCCGGGTTGTATATTATTTGTTTGGAGCACGACCGGGTTGAGGTCGATGTCACCATTGTACATATTAATTTCATTTTCTATACTAGGATTACCCCACAGTGGAGTGCACGAATAGCCGGGTTCTAAAACACAACAAACCCGCATCTCATGGTGTTGAGACAGAGGGAGCTTCACTCTAGAATTGACGTGTTATTTGCCGCACTCGTAGGGGTATAGGATGACCCAAGGTGGGGCGCTCAAGTTACCGGATTTCATCGAGTGCTAGGTGTCCCATTCACTTTGTTGATTGGGGTTGCCTCACTTTTTGGATTGGCGGGTAACTTGCCGCGCTCGTAGGGGTCCAGGTTTTCATTGCACAGGCTATCAACACGTCCGGGAATGTCGGGTCTCATTTACGGCTCAAATGAAATCCGAGGCTCCAAGATTATCCACCACTCCGTATTGTTGGCTGAGGCTCTGTGATGTTGCTTATTATCATGCCTGGGACAAATGTTATATATATTTTTATATACTAGTAGATGTTGTATATGTTTTGCACCCGCGCTAGTCCAACCCCCGCTATGTCATTAGTTAAGTAACCTAACGGGTGATGACGGGGCCCAGAGGCGAATGCGGGTGGCATATACGTACATCATATTTTCGTTCTTTTCTGGTGTGATAGATTAATTGATGGGACCGCATTACTTTTGATTAATGCAAGAAAAGAAAGATAAAAGATATTGTTGGAACAAATTTCGAAAAACTATAGTTATATTCTTTCGCTTTGCATAGTGGTATTCGGTCGAGAATATCCTGCACCTCATTCCACGAGGCAAGAGCCGAGATCCCTTCACGGGGAGTGACCTCTTGAGCAAAAGACTATACTCTAGATTACTCGGGTTTTTTTCAAAACCAGAAATTTTCAAAAAGCGGAGCTTAAACCACTTTTTTTCAATGCTATCAGGTTCCTTCAACGATATCAAGTTCATTACGTTAATGGGTTTTTCGCCAAAGACCCATCCGTAGCCCTCCGTCGTTTCAGAAAATTAGTACTTAGTATTCGTGCTGTGTTTGTTGATTATTCGTGAAGGCACGGTGAACGGTAGCTGAGTAATGATTCTCTGTTGCATAGATAGATGTGATTGGTTAGGACGGACATATGATTTTTTTGATTATTCGTCAAGGATCATGCGGGTGGGTCTAATGCAATCAGGATAACGACGACTTGATCTTGACTAGGACTTTTTGATTTGTTGATTATTTGTCTAGGTCACTTGGGTCTTAGGGGCAAAATCCATATCGGGAGTTTCAAATATACATGAAACTTGTAGATTTAGCATACTTTCTGAAGTTTGTTGACTAGAGTGGTTTCCATCCAGGTCATCATATAATGATAGTTGGTTCCCGATACTACTGATGAGTAGGATTACTCTCGGGAGATTATTTAACTTAATAATCAATGCTATAAACCAAGTAGGTGTCTAGAACGGTGTTAGCGGGATTACGCCTCCAGGGAAAAGAGGTTACATACTTAAGGAACTTCGCGAAAGCGTTGGAAAATCTCATTCGAAATACCAACACTAGCTTAGCTAAAAGGTTAAGCAAGTATTGTGACATGTGATTAATCCTGACTAGTTTTTCTTTTACGATTGAAGAAGAATTCAAGAAAACAGTGGGAGCCATCCTGGTTAGATAAATTAATAACCAATTTAATATTGCAAGAGCACACGCTAAGTGTTTCTTTTCTCTCTCTCTAGGTAGAAACTATTTCACGCCTTAATCAAGATAATAAAATGTATCGCTTGACCGATCTGAATTCTTATTCGGGGCTGGGGAACGTCGGTTTGGCTCTAACGTATGACGGTCGTCATGAGTATGAGCAGAGGAAAGAGAATTGCATGAGTTCCTTGATGATCCCAACGAAAAAGAAGCATCCTATTGCATCTCCTTCAGGTGTTCTTGTAATTGAAAACTGCTTTTTGGTCAGTCCTACCTCTTGGGTACTGGATACCGGATTAGGATCTCATATCTGTAATTTATTGCATGGACTGAGAAAAAGTAGGATAGTTGGATCTGGTGATATGTCCCTCAGAGTAGGGAACGAAGCACAAGTTGATGCTGCAGATGTCGGTGAATATCACCCAGTGTTACCAAAAGGCAATACTATGATTTTGAACAATTGCTACTATGTACCTTCCATGGTTTGCAACATAATATCAGTTTCTTTACTTAATAAAGATGGATATAAGTTTGTTCTTGATAGAAATATCATGAACATTTACCTTGATAAGGTACTGGTTGCAGAAGGTACACTGTTTAATGGTATCTATGTTCTAAATCAAAATGCAGTTTTCAATATACAAAACACACACAAGAGGAAGAGTTCAGAAACGAACGAATCCTACTTGTGGCATTGCAAACTTGATCATATCGGAGAGAAAAGACTAAGTAAATTGCATAAAGATGGACTTTTGAATACGTTCGAATTTTCATCTTATGAAACTTGTCGGTCTTGTCTTAAGGGAAAGATGACGAAATCTCCGTTCACCGGGCATGGAGAAAGAGCAGCAGAGCTCTTGGGTCTCATACACAGTAATGTATGTGGTCCAATGTTTATACATGCAAGGGGTGGGTTCTCGTACTTCATCACATTCACTGACAATCTCTCTAGGTTCAGATATGTGTATCTTTTGAAACACAAATCTGAAGCTTTTGAGAAATTCAAAGAATTCAGAAACGAAGTAGAGAACAAGATTGGCAAAAGTATCAAGATCCTCCGGTCTGATAGAGGACGGGAGTACTTGAGCATGGAATTCCTAGATTACTTAAACAGAATGGAATTCTCTCTCAGCTTACTCCTCCGTATACACCACAACAAAACGATGTATTGGAGCGGAGCAACCGTACCCTATTAGACATGCTTCGCTCCATGATGAGTAACACTGAGTTGCCTCTTTCATTTTGGGGACACGTGCTTTTGACAGCGACATATTGTCGGGAATTCACCCGTGCGCGCAAACGCGTATGTTTTGGAAATGTGTATGTTTTAATGAAACGGAATGCGTACGCGAGATCGTTCTCGTTTTACTATTTATAACCGCAAGTGCACGGCGCGTTGTAGCTAGCCGACAAGCACGGGTCGATCCGCAGAGAGTTGTGTATTGGGAATTGTGATTTAAGGTTCAACAAATTAACGAATTGGGGGTTTGTCACAAAAAATACAAAAAGAATACGAAAACAAGAAACAAGGAAAACAAGTTTAAGGAAAGAATGGTTGTGGCTTGGTTAAGAAGATCGAATCGCGACGTTTACCTCTACACTATCTTGATCATGAGTTGTCCTGCCTTACCATGATCCCGGCATGAAGCACGACTTGTCAACGCGGTTGCGGGGCACAAACCGTCAAATTCCGATATTCGCCGAAACGAACGAAACGAGTCCGTTTTGATCACTTACCGTTCGTATGTCCGCGCTTGGGGTATCAACACTAAACACAAGGGTTAGCAAGTATACCACAACAACAAAAACACAAAGTAGTTAGTGAGAGTAAATGGTTTTAGTGTTAAGTTTGCTAAGGTTTTGTGACGGTGTATAGTATATGAATCAAGCAGTTTATCAAGCACCTTATCACAACATACCATATCCAAACTTAGCAAACTTAATACTAAATTGATTTTAACTTGAACATTGAAATGGGGAAAGGGAATGAATATGGTATATGAGGAGGTTACAAAGTAACCATGTTTCAAAATACCATATCATATCAATACATAAGCAATATTTAAGTTAGAATCATAAATTAAGTATATGAAACATAAACAAGAGGTGGAGGAGGCAAAGCCTTTCATCTCACTTCCTCACCCACACCACAACCAAATAAAGAGATTAGTTAATCATGAATAAAAAAAGCAAATAAGAAAAAGAAAGCAAGTATAAAGAAACAACAATTATATTAAGCACTTGAGAAAGAGATACAAGTTTTATTGTAACTTATTCAACCTCCTTAATGGAGCTCTCCAAAGAGAGCTTCAAGTTGGAAGAAGAAGAAGAAGAAGAAACCAATATGAAGCTCACTCACCCTCAAGCATAAGAAAAGCAAAACAAAAAGATAGAATATGCGCATATGAATGACCCTTGATCACTTGCCCACTGGTCTGCTTTTATAGGCACCAAAGAAAAATAAACAAACAATAAAAATAAGGTGGAGTGGCAGTAAGGGAGGCTCTGTGAAAAGATGGGGCCAATAGGCAAGGGGGCCGAGCTCGTCGGATCTAAAGGGGTTCTCGCCGGGTCTAATCCGAGCAATGAGGCTCGTACTTGTTGTGTGGTCTTGTGCATATCTTAATATCACTCTGGTGCTGTTTTCTTGGTCTAAATTAACCTGGTTTGTCTTCAGAGTTTTGGAGGGAAACATGGTTGCTTTAACTCACATCAAAGCTTTTAAGCATTTATTGCACCATCAATGCACATCACACCATATGTGCCTACTTGCTTTAGCCATCATGCCATGGCAGCCCCCACATGGTCCAAGCTATGTGCACACTTGTGTGTTGGACCATTTTTAGACAAAAAATGTGTACACATGCATTATTTCCAAAAAAGCTCAAGGGATATCGGTCGGTTTTCTGGTCTGTTTGCAGTGTCAGCTCCCAAACGTTATATCTGTGATTTTGAGTATGTTTCTAGTATTTTATCACGAACACCTGTAAACTGTAATTACTGAGCAGACACTGATTAATAGCACCGATATATAACAAAATAGATATTGAATGGGCGGTATAAAAATGCAGTTTTCTGTGGTGAACAAATACCCCCAAACTTATATTTTACTCGTCCCGAGCAAACTAAAAATCCTAGCCTCACTTTCGTAGGGAACGCGATTGCACTGAGCATGTGCAACAAGCCGTTAAACCTCTAGGTAACCCTAGTAGGAGGAGTGTTGTCTCCTGAGGGTTTTCGGCCGATTACACCCACAAAATCCAGTCAAGTTAGTTTCATAAGTTACGTCGATTCTACTCCTATAGTTTAGTATCTAAGTTAGAAATTCTATCATCTTAAGTTGGAAATATTCAACCCTTATGTTTCATACCTCCTGTCTATTTACCCTTAGATCTTATACGTTTTACAGTTAGAAAAATTTCAGTATCTCTTGAGTTTTCCTTCTAAAGTGCGGTCTCTAATCAGTGATTTTTATCATCATTACAGAAAACATAAGTCTTATTCTTCTTTCCTATCTTTCCTCCAAAACTTGATTGTATACCCCTACGTGTGTGTAAATTTTCACCCCTACACTTAAGAATTCAATTCATGATATAGTACCCTTGCCTTAATACCTAATACTACTTCTTTTCATTAATGGATGGACGGTTGTGCTCATACATCTTTCATGCGATTATTAATACTTCTTGAGGCACTAACAGCCGATTACTGAATGTATGAGCATAAAGCGTAAATAGCAGTTTTCAGGTCTTGACTTTATTTATTTATTTTTTTTCGTTTCTTTTTCTTTTCAAGACCGGATATATTTTTCAATAATACTCTTATGGTGGTTAGCTTTAAATACCGTTTTTTCTTTCATACCAGGCATTCAGGCAAGAGTACTTCTAGGTATCCTCTACTATCCCAAGTTTCAAGTTGCGTGTATGTGCAATTTATAGGTATATACTTTCTAAATTTGGACTTAAGAATAGAAACTATTTTTTAGACTTATCTTTCAGTAAAGCATCAATACTTTCCTTTCATATTGACTTAACAAAAGAACTGAACTCAAGATTACCTATTTCTCAAAAAAAAACTGTAAGGACATATAATTACCAAGTTTAAACAGAATGAGGGTTATTTTTAGGGTTTTCAATTCCTAAGTCTAGGATTTAGTTACTTCTAATATATCAACTAAATTTTCGGAATAAAAATTTAAGTTACCCTATTTGCTAACTTGACGACAAAGTTTTTATATTTTTTGGAATTTTTTTTCAATTTATATGTTTTAAAAATATGTATGCAATGCAGAATATACAATATACACATGACGCAGATAAATGCAGTGCTAACCCACAAACCTGAGTTTTACGATGTCCTCATCGTTGTCCCCGTCTCCGGTAGCTAGACTTAGATATCAAGGTGAGCATTTTATTTAAAAAAAGAAAAAAACCTAAGACAAATTACAATATTTACATGTTAAACGATTGGGTTAGTGCAGAAATTAATTCCAGCCACATAAAATTTTTGTCTATATAGTGCTATGGCTGGTAAAAGAATCTGTATAAAAAGAAGAAAAAGAAAAAGAATGGATATACGTTAGATGTTAGTGAAGGGCATGGGCATGTAAAGGTGGGGATCAGAAGACGCAGAAGATGAAGATGAAATTTTGAGGAGGTTAAACAATTGTTTTCTGAATGAATTGAATGTTCAATAAGCACATGTTGAGTTCCGAAGTCAAGTTCGTGTAAAAACTGGAGTTCATCTACAAAAAGTTCGGCAAAAGAAAGGTTTTTAGGATGTTCCCAAATGGATCCTGACTCAAACTCACCAAGAATATCAAGTTCATCCGCAAAAATTTCCTCAAAACTCGATATGAAATAATATTCTTCAATGCTATCTTCCTCCTTATGATTTTCCACAATCCTATTCTCTTTATTTACAAGCTCTCCCAAAATGATTTCCTTCTCATCACATTCATAAACGGGTAGGTTCATATGGGCAGATTGATTCTCGACCGCAGTTATTACTTCAATACCTTTTTTTCTAAAGCGGTCAACCTATCATCCATCTCACTATCATACCCTAATGATGGTTCAATTGTTTCGGGTTGAAGGGGTTGTGATGGTGGTGATGCTAAAGCAGTCAGTCTGTCGACTTCTTTCTCTAAATTTTCAATCAGTTGGTCTATGGTTGAAGTGGGACTGGGTTCAAGAGTGTTAGGTGGTTGACCATTTTCAAAAATTTGGGACGGTTGGTCACCCCCTGGAAAGGACATTGTTCATGAATGTGGGAAGAATTTTGGCAATTTGTACAAATGGACTGAGTATAAACAAATGAATAAGAATCGTGAAAAATAGAATTGAATCGTGTATCACCCATATTAACAAGAATTCACAAATGTCATAAAAATAAAGAATATCACACCCCTAGCAGTCTATGTTATTCTAAGTCAACTAGACCAGCTCAAGAACCTGATTGTCGAAATAAAACTGTGTCGAGAAACGGGCTCAAGGTATACGGATCACGAAGCCAGATAAGTGCAAGAGAGAAGGGGAGGTTTTACAACGCTTTCGTGAAGTTCCTTAATTAAATAACTCTTTCTCTTGAACACTTGCCTAGACACCCCATGAACGATATACCGTTAAGCGGTGTTATAAACACAGTCACCTCCTCCTAATGACCGTGAAGTCCTTAGAGTCAAAGTTCTAATCGATTTTAATTTGCTGGGGGTATGCAAGAATGCAATTTTGTGATTTGTGGGCTACAGAGAAAAGGTGATGAAATCCTTTACCGTATCTTGTTTGGTCATTTATACCCTTAAAATCCGTATTAATATGCAATGCGCAATCAATAAAAGAATTTAAGAAATCAAGAAATTTAAACAATTCTTTTTCGTTTAAGTTTAAGCGCTGCAAAAAAAAATACGGTTAGTTCTCTGTTCAATTGGTGGCAAGTTTGTGCGAAGAATCCTGCAAAGGATAAAATATTGGAATGCGTCGGATTTGGACGATGGTGTTAGAAAATACGTACTGAAGTGATTTGTTTTAAGAAAACCCAAAGTGATCCGAGTCTTGATGGTTCACTTGCACGGGTCAAACTATCCGGATCTTTGGCACTGTCCTTTCCTAACATCTTGCAATTGCATTTGAGCCTCGCACCGCACGATCGCTGGTCGTAATTCCTTAAAATCCTGAAATGTCGGAAAATACGATATTTAGTGTCAAAAAGCGATACGTTTGCCCCAATTCCTGCACAAACAAAATTATAAAAATCAAACAATACCAAAAGAGTACCAACACTTCACTGGAGATCACCAAAAAAGAAAAACCCAAAATATCACAAAGAGGCCGGCGAGCTCGGACAAATCCCTGATGTCGCCGGTTTTTGCAAAGAGTTAGGTGCAGGTATTTTTGGTGTGATATCTAGGCTATGCTAGTATTCTAATGGTATAACTTGATTTTTAAATCTAAATTCATGGTGATTGCAGATTTTCAGAATATAGATCAAAATGAAAAAAATGTTTTTTTTTGTTAGTTTTGAAAAAAAATGAGTTAGAAAGTTAGTGAGTTAGTGGGAACCAGAAATAACAATACCTAATGACTACAATTCTCCGGCAATGGTGCCAAAAACTTGTTGGGAATTCACCCGCTCACGCAAACGCGTATGTTTTGGAAATGTGTATGTTTTAATGAAATGGAATGCGCATGCGAGATCGTTCTCGTTTTACTATTTATAACCGCAAGTGCACGGCGCGTTGTAGCTAGCCGGCAAGCACGGGTCGATCCGCAAGGAGTTGTGTATTGGGTATCGTGATTTAAGGTTCAACAAATTAATAAATTGGGGGTTTGTCACAAAAAATACAAAAAGAATACGAAAACAAGAAACAAGGAAAACAGGTTTAAGGAAAGAATGGTTGTGGCTTGGTTTGGAAGATCGAATTGCGACGTTTATCTCTACACTCCCTTGATCATGAGTTGTCTGGCGTTACCTTGATCCCGGCATGAAGCACGACTTGTCAACGCGGTTGCGGAGCACAAACCGTCAAATTCCGATATTCGCCGCAAGGAACGAAACGAGTTCGTTTTGATCACTTACCGTTCGTATGTCCGCGCTTGGGGTATCAACACTAAACACAAGGGTTAGCAAGTATACCACAACAACAAAAACACAAAGTAGTTAGTGAGAGTAAATGGTTTTAGTGTTGAGTTTTCTAAGGGTTTGTGACGGTGTATAGTATATGAATCAAGGAGTTTATCAAGCACCTTATCACAACATACCATATCCAAACTTAGCAAACTTAATACTAAATTGATTTTAACTTGAACATTGAAATGGGGAAAGGGAATGAATATGGTATATGAGGAGGTTACAAAGTAACCATATTTCAAAATACCATATCATATCAATTCATAAGCAATATTTAAGTTAGAATCATAAATTAAGCACATGAAACATAAACAAAAGGTGGAGGAGGCAAACCCTTTCATCTCACTTCCTCACCCACACCACAACTAAATAAAGAGATTAATTAAACATGAATAAGAAAAGCAAATAAGAAAATGAAAGCAAGTATAAAGAAACAACAATTATATTAAGCACTTGAGAAAGAGATACAAGTTTTATGGTAACTTATTCAACATCCTTAATGAAGCTCTTTAAAGAGAGCTTCAAAAGGGAAGAAGAAGAAGAAACCAATATGAAGCTCACTCACCCTCAAGCAAAAGAAAAGCAAAACAGAAAGATAGAATATGTGCATATGAATGACCCTTGATCACTTGCCTACTGGTCTGCTTTTGTAGGCACGAAAGAAAAAAAAAAAAAAACAATAAAAATAAGGTGACGTGGCAGCAAGGGAGGCTCTGTGAAAAGATGGGGCTAATTGGGCAAGGGGTGCCGAGCTCGCCGGATCTAAAGGGGTTCTTGTCGGGTCTAATCCGAGCAACGAGGTTCGTACTTGTTTCATGGTCTTGTGGACATCCTAATATCACTCTGGTGATGTTTTCTTGGTCTAAATTAACCTGGTTTGTCTTCAGATTTTTAGAGGGAAACATGGTTGCTTTAACTCACATCAAACCTTTTAAGCATTTATTGCACCATCAATGCACATCACACCATATGTGCCCACTTTCTCTAGCCAACATGCCATGGCTTCCCCCAATTGGTCCAAGCTATGTGCACACTTGTGTGTTGGACCATTTTTAGACAAAAAATGTATACACACGTATTATTTCCAAAAGAGCTCAAGGGATATCGGTCGGTTTTCTGGTCTGTTTGCAGTGTCGGCTTCCAAACGTTATATCCGTGATTTTGAGTATATTTCTAGTATTTTATCACGAACAACTGTAAACTGTAATTACTGAGCAGACACTGATTAATAGCACTGATATATAACAAAATAGATAATGAATGGGCGGTATAAAAATGCAGTTTTCTGTGGTGAACACATATCTTTTGAATCAAGTTCCATCCAAATCCGTGCCTAAAACTCCATATGAAATATGGAGTAGCATGAAACCATGTCTTAAATTTATTAAGATATAGGGTTGTCCGGCCTATGAGAAAACACAGAAACCGGTCAAATTTTTGGCACGATCAGAACTATATAAATTTATGGGATATCATAAGGATTCCCTAGGATATCTGTTCTACCACACTGAGGAACAGAAGGTGTTTATATCTCGCCACGCTACAAATCAATTTACAAATAAATAGATGCTTTTAATCCATGTCTGTTGAATAGTTGTAGGTTACAGGTTCTCGGAACAATACAGTGTAAATGGTGAAAAGACGCTACAAAAGTGAGACTACGACCAACAAATAGAAGAATCTTTATGATGCCGCCTACAGTTTAAGGAATAAGTGAAGATCAATGAATAGTTCAATTGCACAAGGCACAAAGGCAGCACAAGATTCAAGACTTCAACACGAAGCGAACGGTAAAAGTTCACAACATTCTGTACTGTGGAAATCTGGAAGAAACTAGAAGATTTTCTGAAGTACCAAGTGAGGAAAGTAGAAGGAAAATGCAACTTGAAGCTGAACAGAAGATTTCAACCAAAGACCCCACCATATGGCCCTGGATCCACAGCCAAACATGGCTTATGGCCGCGTTTCCGCGGCCGTGCTGAGCACGTCTCGGTGCATTTTGACGGTAGGTGGCGGTGCGTTGATCAGGCTTCTCAGGATAGTTTTGTAAATTTAGATATGGATCAGATGTAAACCCTAGGGTTTATATTCTCTATAATTAGGAACCCTACAGCTCTTTTTGGAGCATGCCTCTTTTTATTTATCCAGTTTAGAATTTTTATTCCCTGTAATTGTCGAAGAGTGCATCAAATAAAAAAGTAAGTTTCTTTTCTGCCCTAGTTATTTTTCTAGCAATTTTATTTCTCTGCCGTAGTTATAAATTTTTTATCTGCCGTAGTTGTTAAATTAAAACCATAAAAAATGAACTCTTTTATCAATTCCCTAATGAGTGAGTAGTTCCTCACTTGTTCGGGTTAGGTTTGGGAAAGGTTTGAGAGATGAAAATCTCTCACCCCTTTCTTGCCCGTTCAACATTTTAAAATAGGACTCTATGCATATATACACACACCGCTCACCATGGCACCCTATCCCATGAGGTAGCGGTGATACCATAGTTAAAGACCGGTTGTGTATGATTTCCATAGAGGTTAGGGCTAAGAGTTAAGAAAGGACGGACAAGGACCAAAGGGAAGAAACCTAGTTTCTTCCCGATCGTGCTAATCTCCTTTGTTAACTATTACCTTAACATCTAAAAGTTCTTAATTAGGGCAAAGAAAGCGGTGAGAATAATTGACTTTCCAAACTAATCTAATCCTAACCCTAGCAAGATTTTAATCCTATTCAAACTCAACTTTAGTTTTTATTGAAAATCAAACCTACCACAATAGGACTTGACTCGTTAGAAAAACTAGAAAATAGACAAAATCCCTGTGGACCGACACGTATTCAACCGGCTAGCTACCAAGCGACACCGTTCTTAATTGCGGTTAATTCTTTGATTTTAAAAGCGCATAAGCATAAATCTTACAAACAATCAAGTGGCGTCGTTGCCGGGGATGGCGTAGTAATTTTTTTTTGTAATTTCGGGTTAATTAAAAAATTAAAAAATCATTAAAACTGAAAAATATAAAAATATTTATCATCTTGTTATTTTTTGAAGGGTTTTCGTGTGAATTGTGCAGGATCGAAGAGACGAACAGATTCAGATCTGGAAAATTCCAGTGAGCAAAACAGCAAACAACAGATTTGAACAGGCAGAGGAAGATATAAACAGCAAACAGAAAAATCTCAGAGGCTTGAAACACCTAAAGAACCGCGGAACCGCCGCTAATTCGTGCTTCTGACTGCGGAACCGCCACGGTTTGCTGACGTCAGCAAGCCAAAACCTCTCTGTAAGCATCTTTTCTTCTCTGTTACCCCCTGATCTCTTCTGAAAAATTTTCCTGCAGGGTTCTTTGCGCAAAAACTTCTCCCCCTTCTCTAATAACTTGATCTTGTGCAGGATTCTCGCCGCAATAAAAGAATTTTTTTTTGGCAAGTGTTTTGTGTGCTTACTGCTTTGCATTTTTAAAACTGACTTTTAAGGGGCTTTAACACCAATCCAGATTGGGTGGGGATTTCATTACCCTTCTTAGGACCCCAAAAATCACAAAAAGCAATTTGCGTTAACCTTCGAGTTAATTAAAAAATATTAGACTCAGCCTATAAGGACTGTCGTGCTTATTAGGACAAAGGAATAGTTGTAGGCATCGGTCGTTTATCTAAACCAGACTTTGTGGTGCCTAGGCTAGACAAGTGGGAAAGGTAATTTTAAAAGGCCCGTCTCACGGTGATTCGTGAGCGGATCCCTCCTTTCTTTACTTGTGCTTACCTGGCCACAATTGGCGGTGAAGAGACGATTTGAGGATCTCACAACTTGCCCTTTGGAACAGTTAGGAGCAGTCTAGTTGACCTAGGAGACCCTAGATCCAAGCTTGATTATGCAAATTGTGATTGCTTGAACGTGTGTCTAAGCATCTTATAAAAATCTTTTGCAAAAACTCCTTATAAAAAAAGCACAAACAGAAAATTTTACAAAAAGACTTGCCAATTTTGTCGCTAGAAATCCACTGCACCCCATTTTCTCTCATTGACGTTTTCTTACCCCCACCTTCTGTTTTTTACCTTTTTGACTACACTACCCCTCTTTAGTGTATGTCCAGTTGGACTAGGGACACTAGCGTCCGTTTAGTCCGTGTCTCGTTAGTGCCGACTGACGACGCTTTCGACTCTGAAATCGAAATTTCCTTCACTTCTTCACCTTCATCTTCATATTCATCATCTTCCAAAGAGATGTCGGGATTCAATCCTAACAACCCCTTACCTGCGGGACTGATTCCACCTCCACTAGGTGCGAATAACCCACCACACACTCCTGTCGAAGCGCCCCAACGAATCGCGCTCCAGGATCTTTTCTATCCTATCCGCACCGCACTTCCCACTTGTCTTTCACATCCACCGGCTAATGGGGATAACTTTGAGATTAAACCCTACTTCATCAATATGTTGCCTAAATTTCATGGGCTGGAATCCGAAGATTCCTACATCTTCATTAACAAATTCCAAAATGCTTGCGCAATGATGAAGACCATACAACTTTCTGATGATGCTATAAGGCTACGTGTCATTCCATTCACTTTATGTGACCTAGCTAAAAAATGGTTATATAGCACGGCATCACACTCCATAAAAAATTGGGAAGAGTTTGTTAAGGCTTTTCTAAAAAAAATTTACCTACTCCACAAGACAGCGAGAATTCGGAACGAAATTATTCAATTTTCCCAGCTTTCTTCCGAACCTTTTTGGAAGTGTTTTGAAAGATTTAAGGACCTCCTTGTTCAGTGCCCTCACCACGGTATCGAAAATTGGCAACTTTGCCAAACTGTATACGAAGGACTGAACCCAGCAACTAAGCAGTTGTTGGAAACCATTTGTCAAGGTCACTTTCTTAAAAAATCAAGCGAGGAAGCTTGGCAATTTCTCGACGATCTTGCTGCACAAACACTTCAGTGGGAAAGCACTAAGACCACCTCATCTACTTCATCAGGTCAGTCTAGGGCAGGCATACATCAACTTGATATGTCGATTGCAATGAAGGCCGAAATGGCTGCACTCACGAAAAAACTAGAAGCCATTAAGAGCAAATTCTCATCACCTTCTCCTGCCCCTGCTTTACCCCCACGCACTATTCGTGCTTATTGTTTGGATCCTTCCCATCTTACTGAAGAGTGTCTTTACAACCCACCTGTTCAAGGACAAGATCAAGTCAATGCTTCCTTTCAGCAAAGACAAAGAAATGATCCATACTCTTCAACTTACAATCCTGGTTGGAGGATCCACCCAAATTTTGCTTGGGATCAAAATCAACAACAATTCCAAGGCAACAACAACTTTCAAAGGCCTCCTCCACAACAACAAGCCCCTCAACAAACTCAATATTAGCAACCTTTCCAACCCCAATCTTACCCAAACCAAATGAACAATTTTATACCCAACAACTCTTATCCTCAAAACAATTTTGTTCAGCCGAATAACGATAAGGTTTCATCGCTAGAACAAAGTTTGGATGTGTTTTTAAAACAATCTACACAATTCTCAGCAAGGTTAGAGTCTTCCATTCAGTCTTTGGTGCAAAACAGTGCTTCACATGATCAGAGCATCAAATCAATTGAGGTCCAAATTGCAAAACTGAATGCTGCGTTAAGCGAGCGAGAAAAGGGAAAGCTTCCATCTCAACCAATGCCAAATCCCGGTCACACACACAACGCATATGTTACTTATGAACAACAAAATCATAATGTAAATGCTGTGACCACGTTGAGATCTGGAAGAGTGTTGCACAATAATGTAGATATTAGTGATGAAACCCCGGCCGCTTCTTCTTCTTCTTCTTCTTCTTCTTCATCTTCGTCAGAGACTGTTCTTCATTCTTCACAGGGCTCTACTTCTTCTAATTCGAATGGACCCACATCCCACTCTACGATAACATCAACACTGGGATCCGTTCCAACTCCGCAATCTACTCCACAAACATTGGACTCAACAAATTTTCAAAATGTTCCATTTCCAAACAGGTTGAGATCCAATAAATAAACTCCACAAATGGAGAAGATTGTGGAGTTATTTAAGCAAGTTAACTTAATATTCCTCTCTTGGATGCAATCCAACAAGTCCCGTCTTACGCTAAAATCTTGAAAGACTTATGCACCAAGAAGAGGAAGTCTCAGGTACCCAAGAAAGTATTCGTAGCTAGTGCCGTGAGCAATGATATTACCCAACCTTTACTTTTGCCCCAAAAACGAAAGGACCCTGGCTGTCCTACAATTTCAATAACAATAGGGATAAGAACATAAATCACACACTTTTAGATCTTGGTTCCAGTGTTAACTTGCTTCCCTATTCCGTTTATGAGCAATTAGGCGTTAGAGAGTTGAGACCCACTCATTGTACTCTCCAAATGGCTGATCGATCCATCACCCATCCTAGGGGTGAGTTAGAGGATGTGTTGATTAAGATAGGGGACTTCATATTCCCCGTTGATTTCATTGTTATGGAAACACAGCCTGTGGCTAACCCACGGAACCAAATTCCGGTGATTCTCGATCGACCATTTTTGGCCACTTGCAATGCTGTAATCAACTGTCATAACGGCTCTATGACTCTATCCTTCAGGAAGATGTCAAGTGAGTTCAACATTTACAAGATAGGAAGTCTGCCCTCCGAGCCTAATGCTAGTATACTTGATGTTTGCTTGATCGAAGAGATCATACAGGAGGACTGTGAGCTCGAAAAATTTCTGTTCGATCACAGCAGTTTTGATGCCACTAATGCATTCCTCCTTGAATCTGACACAGTTTTCACAACCGATAACGATTACGAGTGTTTCACTTTTTCGGACGATTTTGAAGACTCACCACTCGAGTTTGAGTCTTTTGAATTTTCGGATAAGTTAGTTGAACCATCCGACTCGGTTGCTTACACTTTCTTCAAACCATTGTTGGAATACTTCGAGTTCGAGACAGTTTCACCAATTTTACCTTCAATTGTTTCGCCTCCAAAACTCGAAGTCAAGCTATTACCGTCTTACCTTAAATACGCTTATTTAGGTGAGAATGAGACCCTTCCTATTATCATATCGGCCTCTCTAGCTCTCGAGCAAGAGAAAGCCCTTTTAATAGTCTTACAAAACAATCGGTAAACTTTTGGCTGGACTATGGCGGACATCAAGGGGATTAGTCCCCTCATAGTTGAATATCATATACATATGATGGATGATGCCAAGCCAGAAGGGATCCACAGAGACACCTTTAGGATTTTGTGGTTAATCAACCTCCACCTATAGAAGTTGAACCACCACCTTTTCTTCTCATAAAATATGAGAATGCCAATATTCCACTCATTTCTGATCATTCACATTCTCGTTTTTATTTATCATCACCGCTTATCTCCTCACATTCATGTTCACGCAAACCCTGTCCACACCACTTATCTTTTCTCCAGTTCTTCTTGGCTCTATATAACATGTCCTTCCACCGACCTATACGTTACACTGATAAATTCTTCAAATGGTTGGTGTTGATTTTTGGTCTTTGCAAAGTTTGGTATTGACCAATAACTTTGAACCCCCTCTTTAAAAGCTTAACATTATTTAACTCAATTTTGGGGGAGTATAATTTGGCTCTCGAAAATAACATAAAAAATAATAATTTGATAATAATTTTTTTTTGTTGTAAATTTCCAGTTTTAATAAAATAAAAATAAAAATAAAAAAAGAGGGGAGTGCCGACAATTTTTGACCCTCCTGGTATGGCATGACAGTGAGAACACTCTCAAGTTTAAGTTTGGGGGTGTGCTCGGTAAGCTTTCTTCCTTCGCATTCATATGTATATTTTTGCATTTGCATACTTATTTTAAAACCCATAAAAATTGAAAAAATTTAAAATTTTTAAAAATTGAAAAATTCAATTTTGGCCATAATTGACTTAAATTTGACAAGACGGTTAACTAGCTAGGAAAAATTAGATCCTAGACTTAGTAAATTAAAAACCCTAAAAATAACCTTTCTTAAAAATTCAACGGTAGAAAATATATGTGTTTGTAGTTTACTTAGAAATAGGCAAATTTTGATTTCACTTTTTAGGCTAAGTCAAGATAAAGGAATAGTTTTGAAATTTTTATTAAAGTGTAAGTCTGAAAAATAATTCCTAACCTTAAGTCTAAATTCTGAAAATATATACTCTACAACTTGCACAAACACGAACCTTGAAACTTGGAATAGTAGAGGATACCTTGAAATGCTCTTGTCTAAAATCTTTAGTATAAAGGAAAATAAAATTATAAGTTGAATAAAGAGAGAAAAAATGAACACTGGTTTTGTAATTACTTAAGACTGCGTAAAATAAAAAATATATAGCGAGGGTGCTTTATCACCTAGTGCCTTAGACCAACTGGTTTGGGAGTCACTGCTAAAGCCTTAGGTATTACAAGACGTGGAATTACGCCTTAATGTGCAAACACATTTTGTAATCGGTTGTTAGTACCTCAAGAAGTATTAACGGTCGCATGAAGGATGTGTGAGCAATTTCATCTAAAAATTCACCAACTAAAACTACTTTGGACGATGGACAAGAGTATAAGAACTTGAATTGAATTTCCAAGTGTAGGGATGATACATACACACACGTAGGGGTATATGATTGGGGTTTGGATGAAAGATAGGAATGAAAAATAGGACTTATATCTTTAATAGAGATGATAAAAATTCCTGAGTTGAGATGGAACCTTAGAAGGAAAACTCAAAAGATACTAAAAACTAAATAAATTTACAGAACATATAAAATCTTAAGTTAAATAATAAGGAAGCATGAAAAATACGAGTTAATAATTTCTGAGTTGAAGATAATAGAATTTCTTGCTAGAACACCGAATTGAAGAATAAAAGTCAATAGGCCAAATTGATAGGATTTTATGGGTAGTATCCACTGAAAACCCTCAGGAGACAACACTCCTCCTACTAGGGACACCTAGAGGTTTAACGGTTTGTTGCACGAGCTTAGTACAATTGTGTTTCCCTGCGAAAGTGAGGTTAGGCTTTTTCGAGAATAAAACTACTTTTGCTCGGGACGAGCAAAAGATAAGTTTGGGGGTATTTGTTCATCTCATAATTTTGCATTATTATATTCCCCATTCTCAATCATTTTACAAATAAATAGGTGCTTTTGATCCATGTCTGTTGAATAGTTGCAGGTTACAGGTTCTCGGAACAATACAGTGTAAATGGTGAAAAGACGCTACAAAAGTGAGACTACGACCAACAAATAGAAAAAACTTTAAGATGCCGCTTACAGTTTAAGGAACAAGTGAAGATCAATGAATAGTTCAATTGCACAAGGCACGAAGGCAGCAAAAGATTCAAGACTTCAACATGAAGCGAACGGTAAAAGTCCACAAAATTCTGCACTGTGGAAATCTGGAAGAAACTAGAAGACATTCTGAAGAACCAAGTGAGGAAAGTAGAAGGAAAATGCAACTTGAAGCTGAACAGAAGATTTCAACCAAAGACCCCACCACATGGCCGTGGATCCGCGGCCAAACATAGCTTATGGCCGCGGTTCCGCGGCCGTGCTGAGCACGTGTCGGTGCATTTTGACGGTGGGTGGCGGTGTATTGACCAGGCTTCTCAGGGTAGTTTTGTAAATTTAGATATGGATCAGATGTAAACTCTAGGGTTTCTATTCTCTATAAATAGGAACCCTACAGCTCTTTTTGGAGCATGCCTCTTTTTATTTATCTAGTTTAGAATTTTTATTCCCTGTAATTGTAAAAGAGTGCATCAAATAAAAAAGTAAGTTTCTTTTCTGCCCTAGTTATTTCTCTAGCAATTTTATTTCTCTGCCGTAGTTATAGATATTTTATCTGTCGTAGTTGTTAAATTAAAACCATAAAAAATGAACTCTTTTATCAATTCCCTAATGAGTGAGTAGTTCCTCACTTGTTAGGGTTAGGTTTGGGGAAGGTTTGAGAGATGAAAATCTCACCTCTTTCTTGCCCGTTCAACATTTTAAAATAGGACTCTATGCATACATACATACACCGCTCACTACGGCACCCTATCCCACGAGGTAGCGGTGATACCATAGTTAAAGACCGGTTGTGTATGATTTCCATGGAGGTTAGGGCTAAGAGTTAAGAAAGGACGGATAAGGACAAAAGGGAAGAAACCTATTTTCTTCCCGATCGTGTTAATCCCCTTTGTTAACTATTAGCTTAACACCTAAAAGTTCTTAATTAGGGCAAAGAAAGCGGTGAGAATAATTGACTTTCCAAACTAACTTAATCCTAACCTTAGCAAGGTTTTAATCCTATTCAAACTCAACTTTAGTTTTTATTGAAAATCAAACCTACCACAATAGGAATTGACTCGTTAGAACAACTAGAAAATACACAAAATCCCTGTGGACCGACCCGTATTCAACCGGCTAGCTACCAAGAGACACCGTTCTTGATTGCGGTTAATTCTTTGATTTTAAAAGCGCATAAGCATAAATCTTACAATCAATCAGATACCTTTTTAGAAAGGGAGTTTCTTGCAAAAGAAGCTAGTGGGAGTACGGTAAAACTGGAAGAAATTTCTGAACCACAAAATGTAACTGAAGATTTGGTAGAACTGCTAGATTCAATAGTCTCAGACGAAACTCAGCCACTTCGCAGATCTGGTAGGATTTCTCATCCGCCCGAAAGACACTATGGTTTTCTCATAGACTGGGATCGAGAGAATTGCATCTTGGAAGAAGATGATCCTACCAGTGTCAGGAAGGCCATTATCAGTTGGGACTCTGATAAGTGGCTAGATGCTATACGATCCGAAATAGAGTCCATGTACACCAATAAAGTATGGACCTTGGATATTGCTCCACTGAAGTAAAACCCGTTGGATGCAAATGGATCTACAAATGGAAACTTGGTGTACATGGGTAGGTGGAAACTTATAAGGCTAGACTCGTTGAAAAAGGGTTTCATCAAAGACCAGGAGTGGATTGTAATGAAACATTTTCTCCAGTGGTTATGGTCAAATCCATTTGGATCCTACTTGCTATTGCTGCCTTCCATGACTATGAAATCTGGCAGATGGACGTAAAAACGGCTTTCCTAAACGGAAGTTTGGAAGAGTACATTTATAAGGATCAGCCAGAAGGTTTTGTAGATAGTGGGAGCAGCGGGAAGGTGTGCAAGTTGCTCAAATCCATTTATAGATTGAAGCAAGTATCGCGGAGTTGGAACATCTGTTTTGATGAAACGGTCAAGGAATTTGACTTCATCAAGAACGAGAATGAGCCATGTATTTATAAGAAGATTGTAGGACGAACTGTCTTATTCCTAGTCTTGTACGTGGACGATATTCTTTTGATAGGAAATGATATTCATATGCTACAATCGGTCAAGCTATTCTTGTCACAAAGGTTCTCCATGAAGGACCCGGGTGATGCCTCGTACATTCTGGGGATCATAATCTACAGAGATAGATACAAGAGATTACTGGGACTTTCGCAGTACAGGTATATAGAGACCGTACTAAAAAGATTTACTATGGAAGATTCCAAGTGCGGTAACATACCCGCATTGCACAGAATCACCCCCTCCAAGGAGATGTCTCCCAAGACTGACGAGGAGAGGGTTCGAAAGAGCACTAGACCCTACGCTTCGGCAGTAGGATATATAATGTATGCGATGCTATGTACAAGACCAGATGTAGCTTACTCACTAAGCGTGGTGAGCAGGTATCAGTCGAACCCAGGTGAGAACCACTGGACAGCAGTGAAGAACATTCTCAAGTACCTGAGAAGGACTAAGGAGATATTCTTGGTTTTCGGTAATGGTGACCTGGAGGTCGAGTCCTTTACCGATTCCAGCTTTCAGAGTGACAAGGATGACAGCAAGTCTGTCTCAGGTTTTGTATTTACCCTCAATGGAGGGATGGTGTGTTGGAAGAGTTCCAAACAGGACACGATCGCAGACTCGATGATGGAGGCTGAATACATTGCTACCAGCGATGCCGCAAAAGAAACGATCTGGATAAAGAAGTTCATTGCTGAACTTCAGGTGGTTCCGTCCATTGTAGATTCAATACCTTTGTATTGCGATAACAATGGGGCTATAGCTTTAGCGAAGGAACCACGGTCCCATCAGAAATGTAGACACATCTTAAGGCGGTATCACCTGATCAGGGAGATCATTGATGGCCAGGAGATCGAGGTGCGGAGAGTGCACACTAAAGAAAACACGGCGGATCCATTTATAAAGGCCTTCCCTCAAGCGCAGTTCGAGCGACTTTTTGAGCTATTGCGTATGCGGTACGCCAGCAGCTGGCCATTGTGCAGACGTTGGGTATTCGGTACACCAATTACTGGCCTTTAGTGCAAATGGGAGATTGTTGGATATGTATGCCCTAGAGGCCATTATTGTATATGTATACATGTGGATGCTAGGGATATATATGTATAGGACATTCTTGCTCAGTTATATGGTATATTGTTTCAGTTGTCTTTTATCAGGATATGTGTATTTTTTTTATTCATGCTTTATCCAGCTTGCATATATTGATAAATACTTGATATAGTAATATACTATTATGGTTTGGCTTTATCTTAACATGGCATATGTTATACATGTTATTACATATTGCGGTAACATGTTGATAAAGCCTGTAGAATCTTGCTTGAATACCTGCGTTGTGATGGCGATCATACTTATGGGAGCAGGGTAGTCCATAAACACATCCTTAAATGGTCCCTAGTCGCGTGAGTATCGAGACTGGGCATTGAGACTCCAGAATAGACTAGTGTATACATTTCTAGCCCCGATAAGAGGCAATGGTTGGTCCCGCGGCCATTGGTCAGATGCACCTAAGATCCTATGCAGGTGCTCACTGGGTGTGAGTACACTGGACAGACTTGCGGAGAACATTAAGATGGTATTATACCTATCATCAGATGGAAGTTCTCAGGTGACATGTGTACAGGTTAGTCTTCGGACCTGAGATCTTCATTTGTCTCGTATGAGTTCCCACTGTGCTTTGATCACTACCCTACCACGGCTTTACTGAGTCGTGCAAATAGGTTTTGATTGGGTATAGTCCCGAGCCACATGGAGGCAGTGAGCGATTGTTGGGGATTCGTCTCTCCCGGTATTGGGAGTCGATATCATACAGTGTTCGATTGGTCAGGACCATAATACCTTGGCCAAGGCAGTTGGGTAGGTTGATCAGTAGTTTCTCGGATTGGTTCTGAGCCACATCAGCACGACTTATCGGGTTATTAGGGTATGATGTTTACAACCCCCTAGACCCGGTATGCGATACTCTTAGACGAAGAGACCGGACTGTACGGATATTGTCATGGATAGGCTTAGTAGGAGTTTGGACGGGTTTGCTCGTCGCCTTTCTTTTCGACAGGTACTTGGGTAGCCGTTACGTACAGCTAGTACCGCTGACGTGCTTGTGGTTAAATCCACTACCGGCATACTGTCAAGTCTTTAGAGTCCCACACAGAGGGTTTCCCTGCTTCGGGTGAAACGATGTAGAGGACGTATGGTTTTACGGTAGGGCTTTGATCGCATACGTGTACTTATGCACGTGTGATGATCGGGCAGATAATACTAGTGAGCTTTTGGTTTAAGCCAGATCCTAGTATTATATTGATGGATTATTTTCTTCCCATTGTATTTGTATTCTTCGGAATATGGATACGGGTATGTATATATGAATGAGGGGAAAATTCGTAATTTATTCGAAAATGATTCTAGAAGAGGACACCTCATTAGGGTTTTCTTTTAATCTTTTGATTAAAACAAATAATGAGGTAGAGGAAATGTGGTAGAGATATTTGTTGGATGAAGCATGGCTCTTGATGACTCATTGTTGACAAAAGAGATATTTTGAAGCATGCTTGATATTTTGTGAGATATTTATCTCATGGAATATTATATGCTTCATAATACTTCTCACTTGAGCCATTCTTTTTATTCCAAGCTCTTTTCTTGACTAGTTTTTCTCAAGCTCCTTCTTCATCCTCTAAACCCTAAAAGTCTCACGAGTTAAGAAACCTAGGGTTCAAGAGACAAACTAATCCATCATCACTCTCTACACACTCTAGTCTACTTAGATTAGCAAGCTAAGTATTCTAGTTACCTCATATTTGAGGTAGGAGCTCTTTGTAGGCACTCTCTGATGGATCGTCTTTGACGCGAGGAGGCCGAAGTTCAAGCACGATCTATACTATCACTTGAGGAGCCAAAGGAGAGGATCGATGATCCGAAAGACTTGTTTTCTTTAGGTATACTTTCTATCATAGTACATAGAGCTTCAAATTGCTAGTTAGGTTTATGGTAAAGATCCGGGTTTAGGGCTACACAAACGCCAAGTTTTAATCGTTATGAAAATTTTTGTTCTGCAATCGGCCATGGGAGATGGCTAGGGCATTAGCATAACCTTTCACCTTAGCTTCTAGGGGTCTCCTGGATCGAGCTTGATCGTTGGTCTTTCTCCGTCGAAGATGATCCACCCGAGGGATATAGTCCATGGCACTAGCTTCACACTGAGAGTCTAGTGGAGCAATTAGAGAATTTAGATTGCTAATCTAAAGTGTCTAGGATATAGTGAAGTGATCTATGTATGTATCTATCTCACCTCCTCTCTTGGTTCTCAACACATGAGATTGTAGAGCGGTGTTTGAAGATGAATGTGGAGGAGCTCAAGAAAAGAAATGAGGAGAGTGAAGCTAATTGGTGAGAGTGTTTCAAAAACAACCATGCAAAAAACTTCATCCAACATCAAGTGAGAAAATAATATGAAGCATGGTTTTGTACTACTTATTTTTTCAATTTTAAAATCCAACCATGCTTGAATAGTTTTGCACAAATGAATTGTTAATTCATTTGTGCAACACTATTGAAGCATGGCTCTTGCCATACTCCCCTTTCTTCTTTTACACCTCATTTTCCATTTTAAGTAAATGGATAAAATCTAAAATGTGGTTTCCACCTTCTAGAATGTTTTCCGTATAAATACGGATTATACTCTACTGTATATACAAACCTGTATTCGTACCAAAATACGAATACCCAAAGATATAGAATAACACAAAGAACATAATACTAGAATATACATATCGAAATACATATACGTAAATCATTAAATCAATACCTGATTTAATAACCCGGCTCAAACCCAAGCCGGCTAGTACAATCATTCGATCGGAACCCTGCACGTACCCAATACGGCTACTATATCATTTCGCCAGAACCAGGGAAACTCTCTGTATGAGACTCTAAAGACTCATCAATACGCTGGCAGTAGGTTTAACCACCAGCACGTTAGTGGCGCTAGCTGTACGTAACGGCTACACAGGTATTGAGCGAATGGAAGGCCGACAAGAAAACTCATCCGAACCCCTACTGAGCCTGTCAGTGGCAATCTTCATACAGTCCGGTCAGTTCGTCTTAAGAGTATCGCATATCGAGTCTAGGGGGGTGGATAAATTCAGACCCATAATAACATGATATTTCGTGTCGGTATGAAGCCCATCACCCACTGAGAAACTACTAATCCAAATCCGTAATTGACGTCTACACTGGCCAAGGATTTTTAGGGATGGCCAACCGTGCACCTCGCGACATCAACCCCAATACCGAGAGAGACGAATCCCCGACGATCTGCTTGCTGCCTCCATGTGGCTCAGGACTGTACCCAACTAAAACCTATTTGCATGACTCTTTAGAGCCATGGTAGGGTAGTAATCAAAGCACAGTGGGAACGTACACGAGACAAATGACGATATCGGGTCGACAGACTAACCTGTACTCATGTCACCTGAGAACTGCTATCTTACAATAGATATAATACCAACTAGCAAGTTACCGACGAGTCCGTCCAGTATACTTATTACCCAATGAGCAAATGTATACTATCTTAGGTGACTAACTGACACTAATGGCTTGTGAGACCGGCCACCGGCCCTCATCGGGGTCTCGAAAAGTATACACTAGTCTACTCCGGAGTATCGATGCCGAGTCTCGATACTCCCTCGACTAGGGACATTTAAGGATGTTCTTATAGACCGCCCAGCTCCCACGTATATGATCGCCATCATAATGCTGGTAGTCAAGCAAGAATCCTATAAGCTCTATCAACATGTAATAGTGATCTGTAATACTACATAATGCATGTACATGATGATAAAGACAAACCAGATAGCATACTATCATTTTGAGTAAAACTGTTATACCCGTATAGGTCCTCCCTCAATCTTCACAATCGCGTTCCTGTGCTTACAATAATTGACTTGAGGGCACTATACCCAACAATCTCCCACTTTCACTTAAGGCTAATTATTGCGGTATCGCATACTCACAGCCCGTGTGATGCCGAACACCCAACTTCTCTACTAATTAGTCTCACAAAGCCCGTTTGTGAAACTATTGCGTTCAAGAAATAGCCTCAGTGAGTGGATCCACTCTAATGTTTCTATCTTTATCTCTCAATGTCTCAACTTCACAGAGAAAGGCTATCTCCCAAAATGAGCGATACCTGTCTTAGAATTTTTCTGGATATCTGATGGGACCCAGTTCACAAATGAACTCAAAATCCAACAAACTTCTTAGACCGTATCTTCCACTGAATTTAATCAGTGTCCTGGGCCATGCCTTCCTCAGTATTCGCTTGGACCACCTGTCCAACATAGTGCCCCTCAAAAGAGGAAAAACTATAACCCTGACAGTCACTCTATCATCCAAGTCACCTTGGAAGCCTGAAATGATAACCGCCTCCTGAAGGAGGCTGCCGTTAGCATATACCAAGAACATCCTCTTATGTTCATAAATGCTTCCCAAGGTTTCTTAAGGATTGGATTAATATATATGCTTATTGCAGCTAGTGCAAAAGCAATATCTAGTGCGGTACTTGAAATTTCATGATTAACTCAATTGCCTAAGCAAGTGATATACCAATCATGCAAATCTCTCTCCTCATCAGTCTAGAAGACATCGCTTTAGAATGGGTGACTCCGTCACCTGCGGGTACACCACTACGCCAGGAATCGTCCATTCTAAAACACTTTAGAATAGTGTCAAAGTACCTAAATTTGGTCACTTCCAAAATCTAGATCTAGTGACCAGAATCCTAATATTTTATCCAGATCCTATGTGGAGAAACACCTTGTGACAACCACAGTATAACCGATCGTAGTATAGAAAAATCACTTCCTATAAAAAGCATTTCATCCAACTATCAGGACATCACTCCCTACTACCTTCTTACCAGGTCCATCTGTTATTCTGATGAAGTCAAACTCTATGACCGTTACATCAAAAAATAGATGATCTATCTCCGTTATACCTGCTTTAGTCTATAAATAGACATAAGCTACTTTCCCACTATACTTCCGCTGCTCCTACTGACTACAAAAACTCTCTGGCAGAGTCATATACACGTGCACTTCTAAAGCTAATTTAGAACGATGTAATACTAATCCACCTGCCAGATCACGTAGTCTAGAACAGCAGTAGCGGCAAGCTTGGATCATCAAAATCTCTCTGTCACCGTCTTTGAGGAGACCAAAGTACCTCTCGGGTGGCTGAGATTACCCACCAAATCTGCGGAGTGGCTAATGAATTGTCGAATCCAATTGAATATTTAGGTCCTACTAAATTTTCAGTAATCGTTTCTGGATCTGGAATCACTTCCTGTTCTACCATACTCCCACTAATTTTTTCTGAAAAGAATTCATTTTACTAAAACGGGTGGCGAGTCAAGAACAATATAATTATTGGTCCTCCAAATGGTAGAATGTTAACCCTCGTCAAAACCCGGGAAACCCACAAACTTCCATTACTCAAACGTTCCTTGAGTTAATTCGGATTCTGGTTTTAAGCGTAAGCCGGACAACTCCATATACCTTAACATCATTAAGATATGAATCCATTCTATATCCAATATAGAAAAAAGGCACTAATTTAATTGGAACCAGATTCAAAATACATGCAACTGTTTCCAATGCATATCAACTAAATGGAAGGAGGCCAAACAACATTACTCATCAAGGAGCGTACTCACGGACGAGTAACCAGAGAGAGAAGCAAGTTCTCAAATTCATTACTTGCGACGAAATACCTAGCATAAGTATCTACATATTCGATCACATTGAAGAATTCTGATACTTGCAACATATGGTTCTCTACTTTATTATACATATGACTTCTCAAAATTTGGACCTTATATTTCAACGAAATACTTGCCTAAAACCAGAGAAGTCATAAGTAAACGGAATATAGTACGAGTACCAATCCCTTTGTCCTAACGGACATCGGACAACATACAATTCTTTGTATAAGTCCTCTGAGTTTTATAACTCAAACCCTGTGCGTCGTAGGTTGAAAACTGTAATATGGTTAAGAAGAATTACATCATTATTCAATGCATCTTACTTAAACATCAACTGATATATGTAAATGTCGTAGACATAATTTCAAAATTTTATATCTCACTTTATAAAATAAACGTACAGATATATCAGTTTGAAACTGGTGCATAACAATGGATATTCAAAACCAAATATTTGTCGTTAGGCAAAACCCAGGTGATTTCCTCAAATATCACCAATTACAAAGAATTCTGATATATATTGAGGATCTAATCATTCAATTCCCAATATTTTACTCCCGCTCAGTATCTGTAATGCCATACAGATGTGAGAATCAAGTCTGGTAAATATATACCCTGGAGTCAGAATCTAATTGGGAAAATAGTTTTCAATTAACACCACACAGTAAATATGAAATATGAAAATGTTTCGAAGGGGTAGCTTGATATTCTTAGTAATGCATCTTCCACTATCCAGATTCATGTCAGTAACCGTATATTTCCTTGACCTCACTCCAATCCCTTCATATGTCTTTACTTCTTACCTTCTGTATACCATACTTAAGCTAATTGGTTTTCTTCCTTCCCTACCCTTCGGCACCAGCCTAAGGTTTGGAAGAAGACTATCAAAAAAGAGTAATAGGAGTACTCTCCTAATAGTAGGAGCTCTCGCAACCTGAGAGTAGGGAAAAATAAAAGATAACCGAATAATCATGTACAATTTCTCCAGAACCGGAAACCATCCTCAAGCTGAAACAAATTTCTTCGAGTTCATATGTAATTATACGATGGCATATCCAAGCAATATAGATCTTCGTAGTGATACAGAGTGTTCCGAAAAAATTCAAAGGGGAAGTAGGAGTGGAAATGATTTACGCGGCTTCGTCGTGAATGATAGCAGTCGTAATTTCCTTTGCCCTCACTCTAATCCCTTTATATGTCATTACTTGTTACCTTCTATACACCATACTTAGGCTAATTGGTTTTCATCTTTTCCCTACCTTTTGGCACCTGCCTATGGTTTGGAAGAAGACTATCCAATAAGCTAATAGGTGTACTCTCCTAACACTCGGAGCTCTCGCAACCTGAGAGAAGATAAAGAGAAAAGACAACCGAATAATCTTATTCAATTTCTCCAGAACCGGAATCCATCCTCGAACAGAAACATGTTTCTTCGAGTTCGTGTGTAACTATATGATGGCATATCAAAGAAATATGAATCTTCATAGTGGTATGGAGTGTTCCAGAGAAATGCAAAGGGAAAGTAGGAGTGGCAGGAATATATGCGACTAAATGACAATCCAAAAGCCAAAGTGTTTTAAGAAGATTCGGTTAACTTGGTTCATTAGTTTTAGTTTAGGGTCAGGTCATGGTCGCTAACAAAGAGAGAGAAAAGAAACACTCAGCGTGCACTCTAACTTAGATTATATTGGTTAATCACTTTATCTAATCAGGATGGCTCCCACTGTTTTCTCGAATTCTCCTTCAAACTCTATATGGAGAATTAGTCGGGATCATCTGAAAATCACCCATGGAGTAACACCTAATCATCAGTTGGAAACGGGATCCAACTATCATCGTATGATAACTTGATGGAAGCCACTCAAGTCACCACACTCCAGAAGGTATGTGCATGCCTGGCAAGTTTCCTGTATGTTTGAAACTCCCGATGTGGTTTTTACACCTAACGACCTATGACCTTGACAAGGTAAGCAAATCATAAGTCGCTAGTCAAGTTCAACTCGTCATTATCTTGATTACCTTAGCCCACCCGCATAAGCCCTTGACAAGGTCAACAAGACTATTTAACTATCCTAGTTAATCGCATCATATGCTACAAACAAGCACCACTCACCTGCCGTACACTACGCCTTGACAAGGTAAAAAAACGCATCACAAATACTAAGTACTACTCGTAGGAAATGACGGAGGACTATGACTGGTTTTTGGCGAAAAACCTTTAACGTAATGAACTTGATATCGTTGAAGGAACCGAGTGGTTTTACAAATATATAGTGACGTACACTTTTGATAAAGTGGCACTCCCTGTGAAGGGATCTCGGCTCTTTCCTTATCGAATGAGGTGCAGGATATTCCTAACTGATTACTACGATGCAAAGAAAAAGAATCGACTATAGTGAAGTTATTACAAAAACGCAAACTTTTGCCTAAGAAGTCACTCCCTATAAAGGGATCTCGGCACTTGCCTCGTTGAATGAGGTGCAGGATATTCCTAACTGAATACCATGATGCAAAGCAAAATAATCGAATATAGTGAAGTTATTACAAAAACACAAACTTTTGCCCAAGTGGTCACTCCCTATAAAGGGATCTTGGCTCTTGCCTCGTCGAATGAGGTTCTGGATATTCATAACTGAATACTGCTGTGCAAAGCAAAAGGAAACGTCTGTAATGTCATTTTTTTAAAAACTTGGTTCCAACAACATCATTTAGGTTTATTTTTCATTGCATTAATCAAAATTAATGCAGTCCCATCAATTAATCCATATCACACCATAAAAGAACGAAAATACAATGTACGTATATGCCATCCGCATTCGCCACGGGGACCGTCATGCACCATTAGGTTACTTAACTAACAGCAGAGCGGGGGATGGACAAGCACGGATGCAAAAAATATACAACATATACTAGTATATATAAATTTATATATATAACATTCGTCCCAGGCATGATATAAGCAACACCACAGAAAAGCGATAAGCAACACAGAATAACGGATAATCTAGGAGCCCCAGGTTTCTTTTGAGCCGCAAATGAAACCCGACGTTTCCCGGTCATGTGGATAGCATGTGCAATGTATAACCAAGATCCCTACAAGTGCGGAAAGTTACCCGTCAATCCCAGAAGTGAGGCAACCCCAATCAATAAAGTGAATGGGCCACCCAGCATTTCACGGAATCCGGTAATTTGAGCACTCCACCGTGGGTCATCCTATACCCCCTATAAGTGCGGCGAATAGCCCGCCAATTCTAGAGTAAGGCCCCCTCCATCTCAATGCCATAAGATGCGGGTATGTAGCCCTCTAGAACCCGGCTATTCAAGCACTTTACCGCAGGGTAATCCTAGTATAGAAAGGAAAAGCTTATATACAATGGTGCCATCGACCTCAACCCGGTCGTACCCCAATAAAAGAGTATATAATCTGGCGGAAACGGCAGTTCACATGTCGGACGCTCGCCCCGCAATAACAAATATACAAATGAATCTAAACTGTATAACTACCATTGCATTAGAGGCTATCCCACACAATAATCCGAACATAGCCGTCACAGATATCAACATCACAGTAGTATAAGCAAGTATGTGCAACCCCGTCTAAACGACATATAGCAAATAGACGACGTTTGAAAAACACATACACCACATCACAGATATCAACGATGAAAAATTTAAACTTTTGAAACTTTCCAAGTTTCTTCCAAGCAAAGATAACACTAAGTGAAATCTGGGGCAAACCAAATAACACCAAAAATACCAATTTACAAAACCCAAAATACAGAATGAAAATAGGGCCCACAAGTGAACAGTGAAACGGCCAGGCCGATCTTTTGGGTTGTTTGGCTGGCCAAACTTGCATGAAATTGCCTCGTTTTCATTCTGTGTCATATACATGTCAATACTGTTAGTTATATGTATGCCTTAGAGGCCATTACTATACATGAGATGTTTATTATAGTGGATGCTTGGACATATATAAGAAGGACTTTCTTGCTCGACGTAATAGTATGCTATCTGGTTACTCTTTACCTTAACGTGTACACGGATTGTCTCTCTGTTACATGTTGGTAAAGCCCTTAGGATGTGTACTTGACTACCTGGACTATGATGCAGATCATACTAGTGGGGACAGGGTAGTCCATAAGTACATCCTTTAATGTCCCTAGTCGTGGGTGTATCAAGATGGGGCATCGATATACCAGAGTAGACTAGCGTATACCTTCTCGACCCCATATAGATGGGCAATGGATGATCCCATTTCCATTGGTGTTTGTAATCAGAGATGGTATATGGGTGCTCAATGGAGACTGGGTACACTGGACGGACTCGCCGAGAACTCCCAGATGGTATTATACCTCACGTCAGATGGCAGTTCTCTAGTGACACTGGTACAGGTTAGTCCGTAGAACCGAGATCGTCATAGAGTCTTGTGTGATTCCTACTGTGCTTTGATTTCCATCTTATCACGTCCAAGAGGGCGTGCAAAACGGTGGTTTTTGGGTACAGTCCCGAGTCACATGGAGGCAATGAGCGATAGGAGGAGTTTCGTCGCTCCTGGTATTGGGGGTTGATGTTGCGCTGTACTCGATTGGCCATAACAGGGAAGTCCCTGGCCAGGGCTGGTTTAGAGATTTACTGGTAAGTTTTACCAGTAGTTTCTCGACCCGTTATGAGCCTCATATTGGCATGACTTATCGGTTATTGGGGTCTGATGCTTACCACCCCTAGACTTGATATGCGACATATCAGACGAGGAGACCGGACTGCACGGTAGTGTCACTGTCAGGCTTTTGCAGGAGTTGGAGCGGGCTTGCTTGCTGATCTTCTGATCGTTCAATACCCGGGTAGCCGTTACGTCCAGCTAGTACCGCTGATGGCTTGTGGGTGCTTGATGTGATCATCACCTACTGCCGGCGTATTGACGAGTCTTTAGAGTCCTACATAGAGGTTTTACCGGCTCAAACAAAACGAAATAGGAGCGCATATGTGATATGTGCGGGACCGAGAATAATGCGTGTATGTGATACCGTATTCTATTCTCGCGACTTTTGTATCGGTCGATTATATGACATATAGCCGGGTTATCGAATCAAGTGTTGATTCGATAAGTTGGTACATTTAGTGTTAGTCGGTTATATATAATATAGCCGGATTATTAAATCAAGTGTTGATTTAATAATTTAGTGTATAATTGTATATTTGATATACTAATTTACATTAACTAACATTAGCTCACTTAAGCATTCTTTTCTCACTTGTGTGTACATGTAATATATATGTGATATATATTTATGTGCATTACTTATTTGTGTGTGTCATGGTTGTTGATACACTTTGCATGGGTGTATGAGACATACACCATTATAATTATATTAGTGGGGTTTTAATATTCAAAGTAAATACAAAATTAGTGGAAAGTTGTTGAAAGCATGAAGCTTGTAGAAGCTTGTGAGTGCTTTGACAAAATCCACCCATTTTGTTTTACTTAGGATATTTATTAATCTAACCACTATAATTAGCCATGGTTATGTCTCTACATGAGTTAGTATATGATACCTACTCACCCATGGTTACTCATCTCACTTTGGATCAATTTCATTCTCATCTTTTTCTTCATCTTCTTCCTCCAAAAGAAAATGCTTTCTAGGGTTTGATCCAAGTGAGGAAATATTGTGAGAAAAGAAATTCTAAAGTGAGCCCACTTCCTATTTCACCATCCTCTACTAGATTAGCACTTTAGTATAGGGTGTTTGCTTCACTTTGGTGAAGTAGTAGCTTGAGTTCGTATCCCCTCGACGTAGATCATCTTCGGCCTCAAAGACTTCAAGTAAGACCGTTGCCTTCTTCTCATGAAGCCGTACAAGTGTCCGGGAGTTCGATGATCGCAGCGAAGGGACTACTGCAAGGAGCTTATGAAGTGAAGGACCGATCTACAACGGTTGTATTTTTATTTCACTTAGATGTAAATGGTTTACTTTAGTTTACGTATTATTTTCTAGTTATCGATTCTAGTTTGGAGTTCCTTTTAATGGTAATTTTTTTTTAAAAAATGGCATGGACGATGCCCCCTGAAACCTTGCTGCCGTCGATAGGAACCCTACAGTGGTATCAGAGCCTAGCTAGAAAGTTATACGGATAATGTTAGATTATGAATACGAAACGAACTCCGAAACTTGAAACCCTAAAACCATGTTTCTGTCGATTTAAAACGAGCTCCAAAAATTTTTCAAACAAGTGCAGAATCATCTTTGAGCCAATATAAGAACATAGGAAAAATTGGGGACCATGTGCTCGGATTTGGACCGAGCACATTGACACTAAAACCGAGGAGGCCGGCCCCAGTAGGGAATTTGGGTCCAAAATTTTTTCCATGTTTTTCTCTCTGGGTTTTGGTGTTTCAGGTGTTGTTTACATTTGCTACTTTTTCATGTGATGATTAACTCAATGCAAAGGCAACTCGGAGTGTTTCGTAGTCGTAATTTTAACTATTTTCGGGATAGTTAGACGTTGTTAAAAGGTTCAATCAGATGTCAAATATCCGCTTTAACCCTTGCCGGGAAATTTTCCAAGTGTTGGATTTTTCCCGTAGTTAATAAGTTTTCAAAGATCATGCAAGTTATTCGATGGACCCTCTAGAAGAATGAAACCCTAACTCGAGATGTGACTACGGAACTGCGACTAAACCTTAGGGTTTACCGTAGTTAGTGGCACCACAAATGAGGCTTAGGTTTGCCCTTCTACGGCTGGTCCATTGGTACTGTGGCGTGTGCTGAATAACTTTAAACTACGCTCAAGTGTTGAGCTTTCTGGGTAATTGTGGGTGTTTGATGATTCGATCGAAATGTTTAACATCGTCTAGTTTTTTCTGAGACCGTAAGTGTAATATGCGGTGTATCGCCGGTTTCGTTGCTATATGTCAACGACAATTGGGATACGCATATTTACTTACGTTGATGACATGTGATGTTATGTGTTGCTGTATATGTTATATTGGATCGTCGTGTTTTGAATAGCCGGGGGTTTTATATGAGATGAGAGTTTTTATTTTCATTCATGTAAAATTCAATATATGTAATATTCTTTTATTGGGGCACTTCCGGGTTGAGGATGATGTCACCATTGATGTATATTATTTACTTTTCGCATTAGGATAGACCCAAGGAGGAGAGCACAAGTAACCGGGTTCTAGAGTCTAGTGGGAAACCAACTCGAGGAGTCGAGTCCGGGTCTCCTAACTCTAGAATTGGTAGGGTTGCTTGCCGCTCTTATAGGGGTCTAGGGGTGTGGGTTTGGCTATTCATCGCGACCATGGAATCCGTGTTTTATAGTGGCTCAAAATAAAACACGGACCTCCTAATATATCCAATATTTCATATGTTTCTTTTGCTGCGATATCTGTGATGTGATCATTTGATACGTTGAGATAGATACAGTATATAGTATATATGATATATTATATAGACGTTACTTATGTTTTACACCCGCGCTAGCCCTGCCTTGCTCTGCTTTTAGTTACCTAACCTAACGGTGCATGACGAGACATCGAGGCGAATGCAGATGGCATAAGTGTACGTCGTATTTATCTGTGATGTTTAGGCGACTTAAATGATGGGACTTCATTTATGTGATTAATGAAAGAAAAGAAACCTAAAAGATGTTGTGGAATCGAATTTTCAAAAATAGGTAGCTACAGTTCTTGCTTCGCATAGCGGTGTTCCTTGTAAAACATCCTGCACCTTATTCGATAAGGAAAGAGCCGAAATCCCTTCACCGATAGTGACCTCTTTAGCAATAACTGGCAGATGCTACAACCCTCGGTTTTGTTTTTTGATTGTTTTTCTTGTTCTTGCTTTACATAGTGATATTGTGAATATCCTGCACCTCATTCGACAAGGAAAGAGCCGAGATCCCTTCACCAGGAGTGACCTCTTTAGCGAAACTAGCAAAAGCCTCAAAAACACTCCATTTAAATCATTTGATTCTACAACGATATCATCTTCATTACGCAAAAGGTTTTCTTAAAAACCTGTCGTAGCCTTCCGTCATTTCAGATAAGTCCGACTTAGTATTCGTGCTACGTTTGTTGACCTCCGTCAAGGCGTAGTGTGCGGTAGCTGACTAATATTTATCTGCTTATGCATATGATGCAGATTGGATTAGGGTAGTCATACGACCTTGTTGACCTCCGTCAAGGGTCGTGCGGGTGGGTTTGATTCAATCAAGAAATGACGGGTTGAACTTGACTAGTAGCCTATGGTTTGTTGACCTCCGTTAAGGTCATAGGGTGCTAGGGATAAAATTATCGGGAATTTCAAGTGTTGAAATTTGCAATGAGATTGCATACCTTCTATGAGATAGTTGGATCCCGATACCCACTGTGAGTACTTGTTGCTTCTGGGACAGTTTTACACATTACAATTAGCCAATCAAGTAGGTGTCTAGAAAGGTGTCAACGGGGTTACGTCTCTTGGAAAACGAGGTTTATTTTAATTAGGTCCGTGCGAAAGCACGGGGAACCTCCCTCAAACTACCGACACTGGCCTGGCTGAAAGATTGGCGAAATTGTAGGGTGTAATTAATCCCGGCTAGTCTTTCCTTTTGGGGTTTAAAGGAAGATTTGATAAAAACAGTGGGAGCCATCCTGATTAGATAAAATAATAACCAATCTGATCTTGCAAGAGCGCAAGAAGAGTGTTTTCTTCTCTCTCTCTCCAGGTAGCGACCATGTCATGCATTAATCAAGATAATAATATGGATGTATTGACCGAAACCGCATGTTATACTTTGCTGGGAAACATTGGTCCCGCTCCAACTTATAATTGTTATAAGACCGAGCAGGAAATAGCGGATTACCAGGATTCCCGTGCGCCCAAACGAAAAAAGTGCATGATGATGCATCTTCTTCGGGTGTGTTCATTATCGAGAACTGTTTCTCAGTATCCTCTATGTCCTGGGTATGAGATACCGGATCAGGATCCCACATATGTAATCTGTTACATGGGCTACAGACAGGTAGAGAACTGAGAACGAGTGATAAGTTTCAAGAGTTGGAAACAATGCAATTGTTGCAGCCAAGGTGTTGGCAGTTATCACCCTGTATTATCAAATACATTAATTCTGAACGAATGTTATTAGATACCGAACCTGATATAAAATATCATATCAGTCTCTTTATTTAGTAAAGAAGAATATAATTTTGTATTGTTGGATAATGTTTTGAACATTTCCTATATCAAGAGTTGATCAGATCGGGCGCGTTATCTAAAAGAATATACGTTCTAAATCAAACCACAGTTCTTAACGTACAGAACACACACAAGAGGAATAGTTCAGAAATGAACGAATCCTTCTTGAGGCATTGTAGACTAGGTCATATCAATGCGACTCGACTAGCTGAAGTTACATAAAGATGCATATTTAAATCAGTTTGAATTTACATCTTGTGAAACTTGCCAGTCATGTCACAAAGATAATATGACCATAGCTCCATTTAATGGAAACAGAGAAAGAGTTAGTGAACTCTTGAGATTGATACATGATGATGTATATAGGTCCCCTGTCTACACATACCAGGACCGGTTCTTTGTTCTTCATTACATTCACCGATGATCTCTCAAGATTCGGACATATGTTCCTGTTGAAACACAAGTCTGAACCTTTTGAGATATTCAAAAAATATAAGTTAGAAGTAGAGAACCAAAACGAGTAAAAGTATTATGTCCTTTGTTGTGATCAGGGAGGAGAATACTTGTGCACGAAACTCCTGGACTATTCTAAAGGAGAATGAGATTCTCTCTCAGCAATACTCCTCCATATACACCACAGCACAACGGTGTATCGAGACGGGGCAATCGTACCCTATTAGATATGGGGCGTTCTATGATGAGTACTACTGAGTTGCCTATTTTTTTGGGGGGGTTATGCACTTGTGAAGCTGCATACCTATTGAATAGCGTTCCAACCAAATCAGGTGCCTACCACTCCATATGTGATATGGTATGGGAAGAGCCCATCTCTTAAGTAAGTTAAGATTTAGGGTTGTCCGGCCTATGTCTAAAAGCAAAATCCGGACAAGCTCGAGGCAAGGTCAGTTCTGTGGAAGTTTGTTGGATATCCTAAGCATTCGCAAGTGAATATCTTCTACCACACCGAGGAACAAAAGGTGTTTTGTTTCTCGGCATGCCACCTTTTTTTAGAAAAGGAATTTATTTTGGAAAGAAATTTGTGGTCATGAGGTAGAACTGGAAGGAGTTCCAGCTATACAAACTACAGCTGATGAATAGGTAGAACCGGAGGATTCAATAGCTCCTAACGAATCTCAGCCTCTCCGCCAATCTGGTAGGGTTCCTCACCCACCTGAGAGATACTTTAGTTTCTCTATGACAGTAGGAGCGAGTATTGCATCATAAGATGATGACCCAACTAGTTTCGAGCAGGCCATCAAGAGTGGGGACTCTGTAAGAATGGCTGGATGCTATGCGATCTGAGATGGAATCTATGTACATCAACGAAGTATGGACTTTGGTTTCTTTATCTGAAGGGTTAAATCCACATCAGGAGCAAGTATATACTAAGAAGATTACTTGGTGTAGATGGAAAAGTTGAGACTTTCAAAGCTAGACTTGCTGTAAAAGGTTCTCATCATCGACCAGGTGTGGTTTAATGATGAAACCTTTTCTCTGGTAGCTATGTTTAAGTCCATCCGGATCCTACTTTCCATTGCTACATACCATGACTACGATATCTGGCGGTTGGGTGTCATGACTGCTTTTCTAAATACTGATTTAGAAGAGAGCGTCTATAAGTATACAGCCAAACGGCTTCGTAGACAGTGCGAGTAGTGGAAACGTGTGCAAGTTGCTTTATAAGTTAAATCAAGCATCGCGGAGTTGGAACATCTGTTTTGATATAGTAGTCAAAGAGTTTGACTTCATCAAAATAGTAGATGAACCTTGTATACAAAAAAAGGTAGTAGGGAGTATGGTAGTGATCCTCGTATTGTACATGGATGACATACTCTTGATAGGAAAGGAGTTTCCTATGCTACACTGGGTTAATCTCCTCTTATCACATGGATTATCCATATAAGATCAAGGTGATACCTCCTAGATCCAGGGTTTTGGATCTATTTGATAGATTAAATGGATGTTAGGATTCTCACTAAGTGTAGTGAGATGGTATCAATCGATCTTGGGGAGAATCACTGGATACCTTCCAGGGTGATGAGGTCGACTGAATGTCAGTCATAGGCATTGTCTTTACTCTCAGTAGAGGGACGGTGTGTTGGAAGAGTTCCAAGCTAAATACCGTGGCATACTAGACGATAAAGGCTGGATACATCGCTACCTAAGATGCTACCAAAGAGGCAATCTGGGTGTATATTAGTTCATGAGATGAACTTCGCTCCTACCATTGTGTGACAACGGGGTTGTGGCTTATGCCTAAGAACGCCCGTCCCATCAGTGATCCAGACATATTCTAAGGCAGTATCACCTGATCATGGAGATGGTTGATCTTGAGGGGATCGAGGTTAGGAGAGTAGACTCAGAGGACAACACGGCGGATCCACTCACAAAGGCCTTTTCCCAGAGAGAGGCTTTTATAGGATGGTTGAGTATGTAATACTACAACCACTGCTATCAGATGGCCCTAGTGCAAGTGGGAGATTGTTAGTTATATGTATGCCCTAGAGGCCATTACTATACATGAGATGTATATTGTAGTGGATGCTTGGACATATATAAGGAGGAATTTCTTGCTCGACATGATAGTATGCTATCTGGTTACTCTTTACTTTAACGTGTACACTGATTGTCTCTCTGTTATATGTTGGTAAAGCCCTTAGGATGTGTACTTGACTACCTGGACTATGATGCAGATCATACTAGTGGGGACAGAGTAGTCCATAAGTACATTCTTTAATGTCCCTAGTCGTGGGTGTATCGAGATGGGGCATCGACATACCATAGTAGACTAGCGTATACCTTCTCGACCCATATAGATGGGCGATGGATGATCCCATTTCCATTGGTGTTTGACATCAGAGATGGTATACGAGTGCTCAGTGGAGACTGGGTACACTGGACGGACTCGCCGAGAACTCCCAGATGGTATTATACCTCACGTCAGATGACAGTTCTCTGGTGACACTGGTACAGGTTAGTCTGTAGACCCGAGATCGTCATAGAGTCTTGTGTGATGCCCATTGTGCTTTGATTTCCACCTTACCACGTCCAAGAGGGCATGCAAAACGGTGGTTTTTGGGTACAGTCCCGAGTCACATGGAGGCAATGAGCGATAGGAGGGGTTTCGTCTCTCCCGGTATTGGGGGTTGATGTTGCGCTGTGCTCTTTTGGCCATAACAAGGAAGTCCCTGGCCAAGGCTAGTTTAGAGATTTACTGGTAAGTGTTACCAGTAGTCTCTCGACCCGTTATGAGCCTCATATCGGCATGACTTATCGGTTATTGGGGTCTGACGTTTACCACCCCTAGATTTGATATGCGACATATCAGACGAGGAGATTGGACTGTACGGTAGTGTCACTGTCAAGATTTTGCAGGAGTTGGAACGGGCTTGCTTGCTGATCTTCTGATCGCTCAATACCCGGGTAGCCGTTACGTCCAGCTAGTACCGCTGACGGCTTGTGTGTGCTTGATGTGATCATCACCTACTGCCGGCGTATTGATGGGTATTTAGAGTCCAACATAGAGGTTTTACTGGCTCAGGAAAAACGAAATAGGAGCGCATATGTGATATGTGCGGGACCGAGAATAATGCATGTATGTGATACCGTATTCTATTCTCGCGACTTTTGTATCGGTCGATTATATGAGATATAGCCGTGTTATCGAATCAAGTGTTGATTCGATAAGTTGGTACATTTAGTGTTAGTCGGTTATATGTGATATAGCCGGATTATTAAATCAAGTGTTGATTTAGTAATTTAGTGTATAATTGTATATTTGATATACTAATTTACATTAACTAATATTAGCTCACTTAAGCATTCTTTTCTCACTTGTGTGTACATGTAATATATATGATATATATTGATGTGCATTATTTATTTGTGTGTGTCATGCTTGTTGATACACTTTGCATGGGTGTATGAGACATACACCATTATAATTATATTGGTAGGGTTTTAATAGTCAAAGTAAATACAAAATTAGTGGAAAGTTGTTGAAAGCATGAAGCTTGTAGAAGCTTGTGAGTGCTTTGACAAAATCCACCCATTTTGTTTTACTTAGGATATTTATTAACCTAACCACTATAATTAGGCATGGTTATGTCTCTACATGAGTTAGTATATGATACCCACTCACCCATGGTAACTCATCTCACTTTGGATCAATTTCATTCTCATCTTTTTCTTCATCTTGTTCCTCCAAAAGAAAATGCTTTCTAAGGTTTGATCCAAGTAAGGAAATATTGTGAGAAAAGAAATTCTAAAGTGAGCCCACTTCCTATTTCACCATCCTCTACTAGATTAGCACTTTAGTGTAGGGTGTTTGCTTCACTTTGGTGAAGTAGTAGCTTGAGTTCGTATCCCCTCGACGTAGATCATCTTCGGCTTCGAAGACTTCAAGCAAGACCGTTGCCTTCTTCTCATGGAGCCGTCCAAGAGTCCGGGAGTTCGATGATTGCAGCGAAGGGACTAATACAATGAGCTTATGAAGTGAAGGACCGATCTACAAAGGTTGTATTTCTATGTCACTTAGATGTAAATTGTTTACATTAGTTTACGTATTATTTTCCAGTTATCGATTCTAGTTTGGAGTTCCTTTTAACGGCAATTTTTTTTATAAAAATGGCATGGACGATGCCCCTCGAAACCTTGCTGCTGTCGATAGAAACCCTATAAATACTATACCTCTGCACTTGTTTAAAAAAATTTCAGAGTTCAAAAAATTTTTAGAACAGAGAGTGGGTTTTGAAATCGGAATTTTTCGGTTTTGAAACTAATGCATCATCTACTACTAGTTTCTAATGTTTGGGTGTCTTTGATACCATTTTGGGGTTCCTAGCGTCCTGGCCGTCGACCGCGGCCGTTGCGGAACGAAAACTTTTGGTGTTTAAAAAACTTGGCTCTAGAAATAACTACCTAGAATCGAAACCAAACATGAAACTAGCAATCTAAAAGTTTCTATCTACTGTGATAGAGGTGTTA
The DNA here is from genome assembly GCA_030015575.1 of Agapanthus africanus. Lineage (NCBI taxonomy): Eukaryota > Viridiplantae > Streptophyta > Magnoliopsida > Asparagales > Amaryllidaceae > Agapanthus > Agapanthus africanus. The sequence continues at coordinate 255,126,513 of CM057342.1, read as the reverse complement.
TACCGAATGATTCGTGTCCTTCGGTATTCTACCATCTTCCTTAGCTCCTATGGGTCTCCTGGATCGGGAATGATCGTCAGTCTTCCTCCGTCGAAGATGACCCACCCGAGGGATGTAGTCCATGGCTCTAGCTCCATACTAAGAGTCTAATGGAGAAACTAGAGATTTTAGATTGCTAATATAAAGTTTCTAGGATGTAGTGAAGTGTTCTATGTGTGTATTTATCTCACCTCCTCTCTTGATTCTCAACACATGAGATTATAGAGAGGAGGTTGAAGATAAAGGTGGAGGAGCTCAAGAAAAGAAGGGAGGAGAGTGAAGCTAATTGGTGAGAGTGTTTCAAAAACAACCATGCAAAAAACGTCGTCCAACATTAAGTGAGAAAATAATATGAAGCATGGTTTTGTATTATTTATTTTTTTCAATTTTAAAATCCAACCATGCTTGAATAGTTTGCACAAATGAATTATTAATTCATTTGTGCAACACTATTGAAGTATGGATCTCCCTATACTCCCCTCTCTTCTTTTACACCTCATTTTCCATTTAAAGTAAATGGATAAAATCTAAAATGAGGTGTCCACCTTCTAGAATGTTTTCTGTATAAATACGGATTACACTCTACTGTATATAAATATCTGTATTCGTACCAAAATACGAATACCCAAAGAGATAGAATAACACAAAGAACGTAATACTAGATTATACATATCGAAATATACATACGTAAATCATTAAATAAATACCCGATTTAATAATCTAGCTCAAACCCGAGCCGGCCAGTATTATCAACCGTCCGATCGAAAGTCCTGGTAACTAGTACAATCATTCGATCGGAATCCTGCACGTATCAAATACGGCTACTACATCATTTCGCCAGAACCAAAGAAACCCTTTATGTGGGACTCTAAAGACTCGTCAATACGCTGGCAGTGGATTTAACCACAAGCAGGTCAGCGGCACTAGATGTACGTAACGGCTACCCAGGTATTGTGTAACAACTCTAACTTTCTATACGAAATTTTCAAAAATACAGAAAGGGGTAATTGAGCCTGAGCACAAGTTATAAATTTTTTTTTCTTTTGAACAACATGAAGGAGCTTGTAGCTCACTGGTAAGACCTTGCATTGCTGAACCAAAGCACCAGAGTTCAAATCTCATCAGCCACATTATCTTTTTATTTTAAAATTCTTTTAATCTTTTAGAAGCCCAAGAGTCTACACATGCACTGCACGTAGTAGGATAAGTTAGAGAATAAACAAACGTAACCAGGAGGCTAGACCAATCGTCAGGGACACGTGGCAACAAGACGAGCCCGACTCGCCCGACTCATGCAGGCGAAGCGCTTGACTCGGCCGGCGCCGCTGGGTCAACTCGATCTGATCCTAATTTTTATTTAACCCCCTTCACCCTTTGGCGTACTCCACTCCCCCTGCACTGTTTAAATTCTCTGCAATTAACCAGAGAATTAAAATACCCCCATTTAATCCATTTTAATACAAATTTTTAATACACCCTTTCACTACCCTAAAACCCTAATTTTTCCTATAAATACCACTCTCAAATCACCCCTCCTCACTCCCAAATCCCTGCCCAAACTCTCAAGAAAATTCCCAAGTCTTTTGTGTGCAAGTGGAGTTAGCAAAAGGGCGAAGCTCCGACGAAATTCCGACGGCAATCTAAGGAGTTTCCGACGACAAAACGATGCACTGGCACCTCCCATCTCTTTCTCCTTCTCTCTTCTAGTCAAATAACCTGTAAGTCTCTAATTCTTCTTCTTTTCTCTATTCTAGAAATATTCAAAACTAAAACCCGACGGAAGCGGAGTTAATCCGACTTCCGATTCGGTTTTTCCTTAAAAAGTTCTATTTTTCTTAAACACAATAATACCAAACTCTTATGTCATGACCAATAAACATTAACAAACATAATAGAATAAGTTTGGCATCAAAATAATAACCGTAGCAAGTTTTATTCCACTTTTACATTAAAATACCCTTATGTTTCATTTCGACATGCTTGAACTTTTTAAAACCGTATTACCATAGAAAACTCACGAGATAATGACCTACCTCCTCACAACACTCATATGTAAAATAGCATGATGGAATTTGAGAATATAGATCTAGGAAAAATACGACTTTACACATAACTACCTCCGACTTATAAAAACCTTATTCTACAAGATGTGCATTTTAACAAATCTTTGCAAATATGCCTCTATAACCCATTTCGAGGAACCCGTTCGGGATGGTGCGGATTATCGCACATCCTCGGTCTTAGTAGAGTGAGATGCAGACATCCGCAAAAAGCATACGATGTCGAAATATTTAAAATACAATTTTCTTTAGAAAATATGATTTCTATTATAAAATAAAACTTATACATTAAATAAATAAATATATATGTAATTAATATCAAAATATCTATTTATAATATTCTATATTTCCAAAATTCAAGAAAAAAACATTGCATTTACAAGAAAAATAACATACAATTTCAATATTACAAATAAACACCATATATTATGAAATTAGGTTTTATTCACTAGAAATGTCATATTGATCAAATATACATCCATGAAAACTCTAAAGACGATAAGAAAATACTTGATGTGTATTTTGAAAATTATACAAAATTATTTTACATAAAACCCCCTCAAGTTATACTAAATTACAATAAGGACCCTACTAAACATAGGTTTAAGTGGGACCAGTCTCTTGAGCCTCAAGGAGCCGGAGATATTAGTGCATGCCTATTTATGGTAGACAACTTAACAAACGATGTTATCAATACGGTAATTTTCTTTGAAAAAGACACAAATCCTGCCGTCCATATGCAACAGTTACCGATAACACCAAAACATAATTCAGGATTCAATTTCTTTCTAATTGTCCGACTCAGACTGAGTCCCAATATAATCAATCTGACTTGAATATGATTCAAGTATCAAACTACAATACAACATGGATCTATGATTCCGTCTTTTCAATCTATATCAATGTATATTGACTGAACCGAACTATGGATATATTCCATCTACATGATCATCCATTATATCCATTCCATTACTGATATCATGGTTTCGGTAAGTCATCCATCTATACAATTTATAATACAACACAATACATTTCGTACAATCAATACAATCAACACTATAAACACTACGGGGTTATAAAGGGGTAGACTGATACAGAATATGTTAAAGGTCGCACAAGGTGGTCACTTAAGACGTAATTACATCCATGCCATTGTTCCATGGTATTATCGACGGAGCCTTGTACTACGGGTTACCAAAGTCCACGGTGTAAGTTGGACTCCTTTCGTATACACTGGTATCTTTTGTACCAAGCTACAAACAACTGCGCTAACATTATAATCAAACATTATAAAACTACTCTCTCTCTCTCTCTCTCTGTCTTTTCTACTTCTCCCTCATCTTTGGGACTTGATCAGTCGAAAATATTGCATTCATAACACATCAATTTCCCTACTCTTTCTAATCATCTAAGGGTGTTTGGTATAAATATAGCACATATTAGCAATTTGTCAGCAAAATATCAAATAACATGTGTTATACATTATAATCGGCATTATGAGGGAAATTGAGTGTTTATTACTACACGCATGATTTTTGTATATCTCAACACTTGTCTCAAGATTTTGTGTAGAAATTCTTCAGGTCAAAGAACTAGAATTGCTAAAAGTGCTGATAAAATACAGCAAGTCAAAGACTTGAGATCTGGCAGCAAACAAGAGATAATTATAAGACTCCAGACATCAGAAAACAACCATAAATCCAACATGAAACAACCGTGAAGATTCCATGCACTAACTCCATCAAAAGGCCGTGGATCCGCTGCCGAGTCAGGCCGATCCGCTACAGATTCGCGGCCGATTCGACTCTTCGGCGGTGGGAACTTTTTGCAGAGGCTGTCTTTTAACGACCAAACTTCCTCAAGACGCTTCAAAGTCCCTAGATTTCTTCAGAAGCTTCTCTACAATAGCCAAGCTTCTAGTATAAGCTTGGTACCTACCTAGCTTCCTATGCAAGTTTCATAACAACCTAGATTCTAGGAGAAGATAAAGGAAAAACTATAAATGGGGACCTATGGTTTCATTACAATGGTTGTTGAGTTGTTGAACATTGAACCAAATCCACAAGTTGAGTGACACAACTTATAATCAAAACCCTAGCCCAAATCCAATTCAAAAGCCAAAATCAAGATTCATCGAGAAGCGACTCAAGCAAGCCTTCAACGAGCCTTTTTCGCAACGCCGATCATCATCCGAGCAAGAGATCCACGATGATCCGCGACTCAAGAAGATCGAAGCGAAGCTAATTTCGGCGGATCTAGCTACCTCCTCAAATCTTATAACTTTTGAATGAATTGTACCTAATCGTCGATTAATAAAGGTGAAAAATTATAAATCTTGCTTTCTTTACATTCTTGCATTATGAAAATTTATCGATTCTTGATTCTTTCATTTTTCATGATGTGTGAGTGAAATCTCCGCTTGTAGCGGAATCGAGAGAATAGGTGGATGATGATGAAATTCTTGAACGATTCTTAAGTCTTATGAAGTTTGTTAACTCTATAAAATTGAATCATCAAAGACTTAATTTTGAGCGAGATCGCTTTCTTGAATGTTTTCGCTCCAAATTAGAGATCAACGATCGGTGATTTTCTTGATTAGAGGCTAGAATTTGAATGATAATCAATAAAAAGACAAGAGATGGTGAAGGAGAAACCCTAGTTACTTCAATAAATCCCTAATCTTCGTTGATCGTCATCAATATAGTAACAAATCCTCAATAGATAAGATTTCGTAATCTTTAGTTTTCATGATCACTACTTATTTAATCGATTCCTACAAGCTATTTTACAAATCTTGATAATTCAATTGGTTTGGACATTTTCTTGATCTTTATTAAATGACTCTTTTTTTATCTATTTCTTTATGATTCTTGAAACTAAATCTCACAAATATTGAATCATTTTCTTTTATCCTTTCTTTTCAACTCAACTAAAACAAATTCAAACAAATTCACACAATCTTAGTGGACGATCCGTATTCGCTAACGAAACTTCAATAGACACCGTTAATTGATTGCGGTATAAATTTCTTTGGTTGTGATCTTTTACACTTTTCAAAACACGACATGAAGACGATCAATCAAATGGCGCCGTTGCCGGGGATCGTGTGCTAATTTGTTCGTTTTTTGCAATTTGAGTTGAAAATTTTTATTATTACATCAGAATTTTTAGATCAAAATTGCATCAAGTGCTTAACGATTTGTTGTGATTATTTGCAAGGGAATCTGGAATCTCTGGAGCGAGAGGAAAAATTTTCAAAGCATCACAGAGAGTACATAGAGGCAACAGGAGTCTCTATAAAAAAAATTTGTGCAGGAATCACTTCAGCAGACCGCGCATCCGCAGCAAAAGGAGGCTTCTCGCGGCGGTTCCGCGGCTTCTTTAGGGCTTCAGTGCACCAAAATTTTTAGGTCCATCTCTGTCTTTCTTATCTCTTCCCTGCTCTGTTCTATTGACCAATTTCTGCAAGTTTCTTTGCAAAAATTCGCAGCGCCGCAAAAAGAAAATTTATTGCGTGTTTGATCATGGTTGTTTGCATATTTTAACACGGAAATTAAGGGGCAAAAGACCAAATTCAGATTAGGTGGGGATTTCATTACCCTTCCTAAGCCCCAAAAATCACAAACTTGCATCCGCATCACCCTCATTAACTAAAAAATATCTAGAAAAGACTCTAAGGACCATCGCGCTCACTTAGGACAGAAGGAGATCGTGGGTATTCTATTGCTTATCTGTATTTCTTTTGTGGTGTCTAAGGAAGGTGTGTCTAAGGCAAGTGGTTACTTAATTAAGCCCACTACTTACGTAGTGGAGAACCTCCCACTTACCTGGCATTTAACTGGCCACAGAAGGGATAAAGAGGCAGTAGAGGATCTATCTTGCGACTTGTCTTCTGGAAGTCTAGGAGCGGTCTAGAGCCTTGACCTAGGTGGCCACTAGATTTAGGCTTGCTTGTGCATTATCTGTGTGAATTTTTTTTAAAAATCCGTCTTTTTCAAAACAAACACCAAACCAAGTTTTCCCTAATTATCACTTACGCTGCCACTTGTACTAAACCATTTAGTGCATGCTCGGCTGGATACGGGATTCTAGTGCCCGTTTTGTCCGCGTTCCTCCTATCGACTCCGAAGTTGGTAATTCTACATATACTTTTTCTTCACCCACTACCACATCCACTTCAATGGACGAATCTCCATCGAACTTCTTTAACATCACTCTGCCACCGTCCGCAGGTGCGCAGAATCCACCCCGCATCTCTCTCCAAGAGAGATGCTACCTTATGCGAGGTCCTCTTTCGACCTGTCTCACCATTCCACCTGACAATGGGGACAATTCTGAAATCAAACCACAACACATCAATCTTTTACCCAAATTTCACGGTCTCGAGTCGGAAGACGCATATGTTTTTATTACTAAATTTGAAAACATATGCGCTATGATCGGTACTTCACAGCATTCTGTGGATGCTATGCGTCTACGTCTTCTCCCATTCACTTTGTGCGATATAGCCGAGAAGTGGCTTTATAACACAGCCGTACATTCTATTTCGAACTGGGGAGAATTCGTAACAGCTTTCGTAAAGAAATTCTACCTTAATCATAAGACAGCTCGAGTCCGTAGAGAAATAAATCAATTTACCCAGCTTCCGAATGAACCATTCTCGAAGTGTTTTGAACGCTTCAAGGATCTGTTAGTTCAATGTCCTCATCACGGAATTTCTAAATGGGATCTGTGCATAATCATATAAGAGGGCATTAATCCTACAATAAAACAGAATCTTGAATCCATGTGTCAAGGAACCTTCATAACTAAAGATGATGGTGAAGCCTGGATATTTTTAGAAGATTTCGCTGAGAAAACTTTACAGTGGGAGAGTGTAAACCAGTCATCGTCTAGGAGTGCTATCTATCAACTTGAAGTTTCCATAGGAGTTAGAGCTGAAATGGCAGCAATGCAAAAGAAACTTGAAGCTATGAAACATAAATTTTTAGCTGCCTCCCTAAATCAGATGTCATTCGCCAAAACTGTCTGTGGATGCTGTTCTGATCCATCTCATCTTATGGAAGAATGTCCTTTAAATTCTCCTTTTCAAGGTCAAGAGCATACCAATGCTGCTTTTCAGCAAAGACCTAGAAATGATCCGTATTCTTCCACTTATAATCAGAGCTGGGGGAATCACCCTAATTTTGCTTGGAACCAACAACAAACTCAAAACACGGTTAAAAACCAAAACAACTTTCAAAGGGTCCCTCCACCACAACAGCAACCATTTCAAATAAATCAGCACCCCTACCAATCACAAAACTTTCAAAATCCGGTCAACACAGCTGCACCGTATAATCCTTTGCAGTTGACCGGTACTGATAATTCCTCTTCACTTGAACGGACTTTTGAAATGTTTATGAAACCATCCATTCAAATGTCGGCTGAATTTAAGTCTTCCTTAGATAAGATCCAGAAAAACTCTGACTCCCAAAGTGAGAGTATTAAATCGTTGGAAGCACAAATTGCTCGATTAAATGACGAAATGAGTGCTAGAGAGAAAGTGAAATTTCCATTTCAACCCCTACCGAATCCTGGACATTCACAACACTACAATGTGAATGCCATCACAACATTGAGATCTGGAAGAGTGCTGAATAATCAAGTCGGTGAAGAGATTGATAATCATGAAGAATTAATCAATAACACCCCAGCTTCCACTTCCATTTTTCCTTCCACATCCACTTCTTCTTCTAACCCTTGTTCGTATACCCCACCACCTTCTTGCGAGCCTATTCTTTGTTTTCCCAAAGGCTTGAACCCTTAGCATAACTCTTCTAGTCCACCAAAGACGATCCCCACTCCTATTCTGTGATCAGCTCCATACACACCTCCTTCTCCAATGTTGGACCCGGCTATTATTGCTAAAGCTCCTTATCCGAATCGGTTAAGGGGAAAAAAATCAAGTCCACATATGGAGAAGATTATGGAAATGTTCGAACAGGTTAACATCAATATCTCTCTCCTAGATGCTATTCAACAAGTTCCGTCTTATGCGAAAATTTTAAAGGACTTGTGCACTAGGAAGAGGAAGACTTAAGTGCCAAAAAAGGTCTTCATTACTAATAATGTTAGCACTGCTTTAACCCTGCAGATATCTAAGAAACATAAGGACCCTGAATGTCCTACAATCTCGATTCTATTGGGGGTAAAAACATTAACCGTGCTCTACTTGACCTTGGCGCAAGTGTTAACCTGCTTCCATACTCTCTTTACGAGAAGTTAGGGATTGGAGAGTTGAAACCAGCTCATTGCACTCTCCAAATGGCAGACCGATCAATCACCAAACCTAGGGGTGAACTGGAGGATGTGTTGATAAAAATCGGGGAATTCATATTCCCTGTGGACTTTATAGTCTCGATACACAACCTGTAGCAAACCCACAGAACCAAATTCCGGTGATTTTGGGTCGACCATTCCTCGTCACTTCCAATACTGTCATTAATTGTCGAAACGGTTCTATGAACCTATCTTTTGGAAAAATGACAATTGAGCTAAACATTTACAAAATTGGAAGTCGGCCGTCTGAACCCTCTGCTCATACACTTGATGTCTGTTCTATCCACGAGATAGCTCTCGAAAGCTGCGAAGTTGATGAACTTTGCTTTGATAATCTCGACGACATTAGCACATCAATGTTTGATCTTTCACATCTTAGTGAGAACACTCTTTCCACTCTTGAGTCTGACACTCTTGACTCTTCACCTTCCGAGTTTGTATCCTAAGCAGGCTATGAGCTTCTTCGTGACTCCGAATATCATTCACTGACCCCACCTTCTATAGTTTCTCCTCCAGCATTAGATCTTAAACTTTTACCTTCTCATCTTAAATATGCAAATTTAGGTGAGAATGAGTCTTTACCTGTTATCATATCAGCTTCTCTAGCCCTAGAGCAAGAGAATGCTCTTTTGACGGTATTGAGATCTAATAGACAGGGTTTGGTTGGACTATGGCTGACATCAAAGGGATTAGTCTCTTAATTGTTGAACATCATATACATCTGATGGATGAAGCCAAGCCAACCCGAGAACCACAGAGACGGTTAAACCCCGTCATGAAGGATGCGGTAAGGAAAGAAATCATCAAATGTCTTGACAGTGGTATCATTTACCCAATCTCTGATAGCCAATGGGTAAGTCCAATTCATGTTGTCCCTAAGAAATCTGGTATCACGGTCATAACAAATGAGGCTAATGAGTTAATTCAGACACGCGCTCAAACTAGGTGGCGTGTATGTATTGATTATAGAAAACTCAATGCCGCAACGAGGAAAGACCACTTTCCTCTACCTTTCATTGACCAGATGTTAGAACGCTTAGCGGGACGTGAATATTATTGTTTCATGGATGGATACTCTGGCTATAACCAGGTCCCTATTGCCGAAAAGGATCAAGACAAAACCACATTTACTTGTCCTTTTGGTACTTTTGCTTATAGACGCATGCCTTTTGGGTTATGCAATGCTCCCGCTATATTTCAGCGGTGTATGATGGGGATATTCTCGGACATGGTCGAGATTTTTCTGGAGATTTTTATGGAAGATTTCTCGATATTCGGAGATTCTTTTGATGACTGCCTATCTCATCTTAACTCGGTTCTTACTCGTTGTAAGGAGAAGAACATAACCTTGAATTGGGAAAAATGCCATTTCATGGTCCAAGAGGGAATTGTGCTTGGACATGTTATTTCACGAAAAGGCATTGAGGTTGACAAAACTAAAATAGATTTCATTCAAAATCTTCCTCATCCTAAATGCATCAAAGATATATGATCTTTTCTTGGCCATGCAAGCTTTTATCGGAGATTCATTAAGGATTTTAGCAAAATTGCTAGACCCTTAACTCTTCTCTTGGCCAAGAACACAGCCTTTCACTTTGACTCAGATTGTGAGGCTGCATTTGACTCACTTAAAAATTCACTCACTACAGGCCCCATTCTATCATTTCCGGATTGGAACCACCCGTTTGTTCTTATGTGTGATGCATCAGATTTTGCAGTTGGTGCAGTCTTAGGACAGCGCATTGAAAGGATGCCACACGTGATTTATTATGCAAGTAAGACCCTGAATGATGCTTAAATTAATTATACAACTACCGAAAAAGAACATTTGGCAGTGGTATTTGCATTAGAAAAATTCAGGCCTTACTTGATTGGCTCACCTATTGTTGTGTACACTGACCACTCCACCTTGAAACATCTTTTGGCGAAGAAAGATGCTAAAGGTAGGCTAATACGTTGGATCCTTCTATTACAAGAATTTGATCTTGTTATTAAAAATAAGAAAGGATGTAAAAACGTGGTAGCCGACCATCTATCACGCATCTCTTCTTCACCTGTGACCCTGCCAATTAATGACTCCTTTCCGGACGAACAACTCTTGAAAGTATCGGATGAACCTTGGTTCGGGGATACTGTGAATTATCTTGCTACGTGACTTATTCCCCGCGAATGGTCAAAACAGGATAAACATCGATTTCTATTCCAAGTAAAACACTTTTACTGGGATGAAGCCTATTTGTTTAAATATTGTCCTGACCAGATCATTCGCAGATGTGTCCCTAATGATGAATTCAAGAGTGTTCTATCTTTTTGTCATGATCAGGTATGTGGGGGTCATTTCGGTCCTCGAAAGACGGCGGAGAAGGTTTTGCAATGTGGTTTTTACTGGCCGATTTTATTCAAAGATGCATTTGATCATTGCAAAATCTGTTCACAGTATCAACACACGGGTAGGATTTCTCGGAGAAATAAGATGCCATTTCAACCGATCTTGGTGGTTGAAATTTTTGACGTTTGGGGTATTGATTTTATGGGTCCTTTTCCCAACTCCTTTGGGAATTTGTATATATTGCTTGCGGTTGATTACATCTCGAAATGGGTAGAAGCTATTCCTTGTCGCACTAATGGCAAAAAGGTTGTCATTAAGTTCTTAAAAGAAAACATCTTTTCGCGATTTGGACACCCACATGCTATCATTAGTGATAACGGGACGCATTTCTGTAATCGGTCTTTCGAGACTTTGATGCGGAAATATGCAATCAACCACAAACTTTCCACACCCTATCATCCCCAAACGAGCGGGCAAGCTGAGGTTTCAAACAGAAAAATCAAACAAATTTTAGAGAAAACTATTTCTAAAAATCAAAAAGATTGGTCAACCAAATTGACGGATGCTCTTTGGGCATTCCGTATTGCATATAAAACTGATCTAGGTATGTCTCCATATCGACTAGTGTTTGGAAAGGCTTGTCACCTTCCGGTCGAGATTGAGCACAAAGTAATGTGGGCCATTAGAGAACTTAAGTTTGACTTAAATCAAGCCTGCAACTTTCGGAAGCTGCAATTAAACGAGCTAAGCAAACTCCGCGATGAAGCTTATGATAATGCTATAATCGTAAAGAATCGGACTAAGGTATTTCACGATAAAAACAATTTGAGAAAAACTTTTACACCTGGTCAACAAGCCCTTCTTTATGATTCACGTCTCCATCTTCATGCGGGTAAGCTAAAATCTCGGTGGAAAGGACCTTTTGTTGTGCGGTATATATACCCGCACGGGGCAGTTAGGTTGAAAATGTTGAAAACGGTACAATTTTCAAAGTAAATGGACATAGATTAAAACCGTATTTTTCCACTGACCCCACGGAGGAGCTCCTGTTTTTAAAGGAGCCACTTTATCTCGACTAAAATTCCTCCGTCTCACCTCCTTGGCTTGAAAAATACTCTATCATCTTTAGAATGGGGGTGAGTAAATAAGTTTGGGGGAGATTTTCATGTTCATATATTATTGCCCCCGTTAATAAATTTCCTCCCAAGTCTACAGGTTTCTAAGATTTAACAGATGGCAATAGTGAAGACACTGTTGTAAACATGTTTGGGGGAGATTTGTGCTTATTTACGCATCACTTTGCATATTACTTTGCATAAGCACAAAATATATAAAAAAATATTTAATATTTAATTCTATAATAAAAGATTAGATATTGAAAAATTACATCTAAAAGATTGGAAAAATTTAAGAAAACCAAGAAAGTTAGAAGTTTTCTTAAACGAAACTAGTAATAAGTAGTTATGAGCCGTTGTTCCAAGGGTTAGTAAGATGAAAGAAGTCACTAATCTGAGAATAAAAATAAGTCGGAAAAATAGTTCCTATTCTGGAAGCTAAACATTTGAACGTTGATACCCTACTTTACTCACTTACACACGTCTTGAAACTCGGGATAGTAGAGGATATCTTGAAATGCTCTTGTCTAAAAGCCAAAATACAAATAAAATAATAAATGAAGCATAAAAAGATAAAATGGTGAAGAAAATGAACACTGGTTTTGTAATCACCAAGGTAGCATAAAAAAATATAGCGAGAGTGCTTCATCACCTAGTGCTTTAGACCAACTAGTTTGGGAGTCACTGCTAAGCCTTAGGTGTTGCAAGACGAGGAAAATACTAATACACCTAATCAGCAAGCACATGATTAATCGGTCGGTTAATATCTCAAGAAGTATTAATGGTCGCATGAAAAATGTGTGAGCAAATCCATCTAAATATTCACTGACTAAAAAGTACTGAGGTAGATGGACAAGAGTATGATAGCTTGAATTGAATTCTCCGAGTGTAGGGATGTCTTTTACACACACGTAGGGGTATATGATAAGTGTTTGGAAGAAAGGTAGGGATGAATAATAAAGATGATGTTTTATTGAGGGATGGTGTGATTTCTAACATCTTGTCATAACTATTAAGTTAGGCCTCATGACAACTGAAAAGCCAGTGTAGTTGGAAACTCTATTTTTCAAAGTCTTTCTTTTACAATTCTTATCTTTATATGTAACTTTCACAGTCTTCATTTTATTATGGGATTTTGTGGGTGCAATCCGCTGAAAACCCTCAGGAGACAACACTCCTCCTACTAGGGACACCTAGAGGTTTAAAGGTTTGTTGCACGTGCTCAGTGCAATCGTGTTGCCTATGAAAGTGTGCTAGTTAGTTTGTTTTTTTTTTTAATATTTTCTCCTTCTCTTTAATAAAAGATGTTTGTTTGAGACGATCAAAATTAAGTTTGGGGGAATTTGATCAGTCGAAAATATTGCATTCTTAACACATCAATTTCCCTACTCTTTCTAATCATCTAAGGGTGTTTGGTATAAATATAGCACATATTAGCAATTCGTCTGCAAAATATCAAATAACATGTGTTATACATTATAATCGGCATTATGAGGGAAATTGAGTGTTTATTACTACACGCAAGATTTTTGTATATCTCAACACTTGTCTCAAGATTTTGTGCAGAAATTCTTCAGGTCAAAGAACTGGAATTGCTAAAAGTGCTGATAAAATACAGCAAGTCAAAGACTTGAGATCTGGCAGCAAACAAGAGATAATTATAAGACTCCAGACATCAGAAAACAACCATAAAGCCAACATGAAACAACCCTGAAGATTCCATGCACTGACTTCATCAAAAGGCCGCGGATCCGCGGCCGAGTCAGGTCGATCCGCCATGGATCCGCGGCCGATTTGACTCGTCGGCGGTGGGAACTTTTTGTAGAGGCTATCTTTTAACGACCAAACTTTCTCAAGACGCTTCAAAGTCCCTAGATTTCTCCAGAAGCTTCTCTACAATAGCCAAGCTTCTAGTGTAAGCTTGGTACCTACCTAGCTTCCTATGCAAGCTTCATAACAACGTAGCTTCTAGGAGAAGATAAAGGAAAAACTATAAAAGGGGACCTATGGTCTCATTACAAAGGTTGTTGAGTTGTTGAATATTGAACCAAATCCACAAGTTGAGTGACACAACTTGTAATCAAAACCCTAGCCCAAATCCAATTCAAAATCCAAAATCAAGATTCATTGAGAAGCGACTCAAGAAAGCGTTCAACGAGCCTTTTTCGCAACACCGATCATCATCCAAGCAAGAGATCCACGATGATCCGCGACTCAAGAAGATCGATGCGAAGCTAATTTCGGCGGATCTAGTTACCTTCTCAAATCTTGTAACCTTTGAGTGAATTGTACCTAATCGTCAATTAATAAAGGTGAAAAATTATAAATCTTGTTTTCTTTACATTCTTGCATTATGAAAATTTATTGATTCTTGATTCTTTCATTTTTCATGATGTGTGAGTGAAATCTCCGCTTGTAGCGGAATCGAGAGAATAGGTAGATGATGATGATGAAATTTTTGAACGATTCATAAGTCTTATGAGGTTTGTTAACTCTAGGAAATTGAATCATCAAAGACCTAATTTTGAGCGAGATCGCTTTCTTGAATATTTTCGCTCCAAATTAGAGATCAACGATCGGTGATTTTTTTGACTAGAGGCTAGAATTTGAATGATAATCAATGAAAAGATAAGGGATGGTGAAGGAAAAACCCTAGTTACTTCAATAAATCCATAATCTTCGTTGATCGTCATCGATCTAGCAACAAATCCTCAATAGATAAGATTTCATAATCTTTAGTTTTCATGATCACTACTTATTTGATCGATTCCTACAAGCTACTTTACAAATCTTGATAATTCAATTGGTTTGGACATTTTCTTGATCTTTATTAATTCTCTATTTTAGATCTATTTCTTTAGGATTCTTAAAACTAAATCTCACAAATATTGAATCGTTTTCTTTTATCCTTTCTTTTCAACTCAACTAAAACAAATTCGAATAAATTCACACAATCTCAGTGGATGATCCGTATTCACTAATGAAACTTCAATAGACACCGTTAATTGATTGCGGTATAAATTTCTTTGGTTGTAATCTTTTACACTTTTGAAAACACGACACGAAGACAATCAATCAGTACTTACCGAGCGATTGTTCGCTGACGACATTCTTGTTTCTCTTCTTCTTTGGAATGTTGTTAAGAGGACCCGACACCGAGGAGTACGAGACCAGTCAGGAGCATTTGGAGCAGGCCCGTGAGAAGTACACCGAAGACCTCGAGCTATAGCCACTTGTACTATTCCTATTTACATTTCTGTTATGTCACTGTTTAGGTATTGCTTTCATTCCATGTATTTACTTTTCCGATGTATTGTAAAAAGAATGTTAATAGATAAAGTTGTTGTTCATGTATATCTTATCTCTTATGTACATTACATATTATATTGCTTAGATATGCTCAGCGTGTTTACTTCTGAGTAAATTCGTAGCGGCCAGTCGTGTCCCCTTCACCGTATACCGGGAAGCGGGGCGTGACAAGTTTTGTTGGTGGCCCATGCAGGTCTGAGCTATATGGAACCCTACCGTGCAGTTCAGCACTGTATGGACAACCTAAGCAATATAACACAAGAATCAGCAACTGAAAACATTCTTTACAATTCATATTTCTTGAATCTTATCATTTCATATACTTTGAATCTGTCCTAACCAAAATTTTCTTTCAAGGTTATGGATTCCCCAAAAAACACCAGCACGAATGTCAACAACACTCACCCGCCACTACCACTCACACCTGCCATCGCTGCTCCGATCAACGAGCAGACGGTTCTGCTTGAGGCAATCCGCAGCCTCCTGGAAGGACAGCAGCAGCAGATTGCTATTTTTATTAACTGACCAGAAGCGGAAGCCCCTGGGGTAAAGCAATTCAGAGCTTTACACCCCAAGTAATTCTCAGGAAAAGAGAGCCCTATAGAAGCTAAGGAATGGGCTCAAAGCATTGAAGATGATCTAGAAGCAGCACAAGTGCCAGAGATAGTATGGGCCCGAGTTACGAAACTGCAGCTCACGGACAATGCACGGGTCTGGTGGAAGGCGGAAGAAAGCCGTCTTGATCAACCAATCGAATGGAAGACTTTCCACGACATGTTCGACGCAAAGTATTTCCCAGAGTCTGCCAGGTTCGACATGGAACAACAGTTCATCCACTTACAACAGGGTTAGATGTGGACCAAATCAGTGGATGAATACGATGCTGAGTTCACCATGCTCAGTCGATTTGCGGCAGACTTGATACCGACGGATAAGGTCAGAGCCCGTCGATTTCAACAAGGGTTAGATTCGGAGATCCAGGCTGCATTAGCCACAGTAGATTTTCTGACTCATGAATCGTCTTTGATGGCTACCCGACGATATGAGGCAGTGGTCAAGAGGAAGGGCAGACCTCAATCTGCCGGAGTGAAGGGTCCTGCCACTCAGATCGGAGGAGGAGCTTCTTCAAGGCCAAATGTTGAACCTAGGAGATCGGAAGAAATCAATAACTATCCAAGTCCCGACTTTTGCTTCTATTGCAAGAGGGAAGGACACTTGTGGAAGGACTGTAGGCACGCAAAATGCCTATACTTAGTTTGTGGCGCATCCAATCATGGAATTGGAAACTGTCCTTATAGACGCAACCCAGATCACACACCCACCAACTACCCGCAGTGGCCAGCTATCCAGACTCCTGCACCTCGCCTTGCACTCCCTGCTCCACCACCTGCACCGCCTACTCGCCAATTCCATCAGGCTTGAGGAACATGCCTCGAGGGCAGAGAAACATGCCCCAAGGACAGAGAAATGTGCCTCCAGTTAGGAGGAATGTACCACGGCGTCAGGCTTTCCTTTTAGCGGCCGAAGAAGCAGAGGCCGTAGACCAAGGTAAACCTGGTAATTTCCTCAACTTTTTCCAAATCTCTCGCTTTCTTTCGTTCTCTCACATATTTTTCATACACTACCAATAGTTCTATCATCAAATTTTCCTTAAATCCGTTACACTTTTCTTTTACAAATTTCGATGACGAAATTTTTATAAGGAGGGTAGAATGTAACAACCCTAACTTTCTGTATGAATTTTTCAAAAATACAGAAAGGGGTAATTGAGCCTGAGCACAAGTTATAAATTTGTTTTGCTTTTGAACAACAAGAAGGAGCTTGTAGCTCACTGGTAAGAATTTACACTGCTGAACCAAAGCACCAGAGTTCAAATCCATCAACCACATTATCTTTTTATTTTAAAATTCTTTTTATCTTTTAGAAGACCAAGAGTCTACACATCCACTACACGTAATAGGGTAAGTTACAGAATAAACAAACGTGACCACGTGGTAGATCAATCGTCAGGGACACGTGGCAGCAAGACGAGCCCCGACTCGCCCGACTTGGGCCGGCGAAGCGCATGACTCGGCCGGCGCTGCCGGGTCAACTCGGTCCGATCCTAATTTTTCTTTAACCCTATGCAACCTTTGGCCTACCCCCCTCCCCGTGCACTGTTTAAATTCTCTGTAATTAACCAGAGAATTAAATTACCCACATTTAATCCATTTTAATATAAATTTTTAATACACCCTTTCACTGCCATAAAACCCTAATTTTTCCTATAAATACCACCCTCAAATCACCACTCATCACTCATAAATCCCTGCCCAAACTCTCAAGAAAATTCCCAAGCCTTTTGTGTGCAAGTGGAGTTAGGAAAAGGGCGGATCTCCGATGAACTTCCGAAGGCAATCTGAGGAGTTTCCGATGACAAAACGACGCACCGACACCTCCCATCTCTTCCTCCTTCTCTCTTCTAGTCAAATAACCTGTAAGTCCCTAATTCTTCTTCTTTTCTCTATTATAAAAATATTCAAAACTAAAACTCGATGGAAGCGGAGTTAATCCGACTTCCAATTCGGTTTTTCCTTAAAAAGTTCTATTTTTCTTAAACAAAATAATACCACACTCCTATGTCACGACCATTAAACATTAACTAAGATAATAGAACAAGTTTGGCATCAAAATAATAACCGTAGCAAGTTTTATTCCACTTTTACATTAAAATACCCTTATGTTTCATTTCGACATGCTTGAACTTTTTAAAACCGTATTATCTTAGAAAACTCACGAGGTAATGACCTACTTCCTCACAACACTCATATGTAATATAACACGATAGAATTTGGGAACATATATCTGGGGAAAATACGACTTTACACATAACTACCTCCGACTTATAAAATCCTTTTTCTACAAGATATGTATTTTTAACAAATCTTTGCAAATGCGCCTCTACAGCCCATTTCGGGGAACCCGTTCGGGACGGTACGGATTATCGCACATCCTCGAACTTAGTAGAGTGAGATGCAGACCTCCGCAAGGAGCATACGATCTCGAAAAATTTAAAATATAATTTTCTTTAGAAAATATGATTTCTATTATAAAATAAAACTTATATTTTAAATATATATATATATGTAATTAATATCAAAATATCTATTTTTAATATTTATAATATTCCACATTTTCAAAATTCAATAAAAAACATTCCATTTACAAGAAAATTACCATATATTATGAAATTAGGTTTTATTCACTAGAAATGTCATATTGGTCAAATATACATCCATGAAAACTCTAAAGACGATAATAAAATACTTGAGGTTTATTTTGAAAATTATACAAAATTATTTTACATAAAACCCCCTCAAGTTATACTAAATTACAATATGGACCCTAGTAAATATAGGTTTAAGCGGGACCAGTCTCTTGAGCCTTAGGAAGCCGGAGATATGGGTGCTTGCCTATTTAAGGTAGACAACTTAACAAACGGTGTTATCAACACGGTAATTGTCTTTGAAAAAGACACAAATCCTGCCGTCCATGTGCAGCAGTTACCGATAATACCAAAACATAATTCAGGATTCAATTTCTTTCTAATTGTTTGACTCAGACTGAGTCTCAATATAATCAATTTGACTTGAATATGATTCAAGTATCAAACTACAATACAATATGGATCTATGAATCCGTCTTTTCAATCTATATCAATCTACATTGACTAAACCGAACCATGGATATATTCCATCTACATGATCATCCATTATATTTGTTCCATTACTGATATCATGGTTTCGGTAATTCACCCATCTATACAATTTACAATACAACACAATGCATTCCGTACAATAAATACAATCAATATTATAAACACTACGGGGTTATAAAGGGGTAGACTGGTACGGAATATGTTAAAGGTGGCACGAGGTGGTCACTTAAGACGTATCCATGTCATTGTTCCGTGGTATTATCGACGGAGCCTTGTACTACGAGTTACCAAAGTCCACGGTGTAAGTTGGACTCCTCTCGTATACACTGGCATCTTCTGTACCAAGCTACAAACAACTGCGCTAACATTATAATCAAACATTATAAAACTACTCTCTCTCTTTCTGTCTTTTCTACTTCTCCCTCATCTTTGGGACTTACCGAGCGATTGTTCGCTGATGACAATCATGTTTCTCTTCTTCTTTGGAATGTTGTCAGGAGGACCCGACACTGAGGAGTACGAGACTAGTCAGGAGCATTTGGAGCAGGCCCGTGAGCAGTATACCGAAGACCCAGAGCTGTAGCCACTTTTATTATTCCCATTTACATTTCTGTTATGCCAGTGTTTAGGTATTGCTTTCATTCCATATATTTACTTTTCCGATGTATTGTAAACAGTATGTTAATAAATAAAGTTGTTGTTCATTTATATCATGTCTCTTGTGTACATTACATCTTATATTGCTTAGATACGCTCAGCGTGTTTACTTCTGAGTAAATACGTAGCGGCCAGTCGCATCCCCTTCACCATACACCAGATAAATGAATCCCCGACGATCCGCTCACTGCCTCCATGTGGTTCGGGACTTTACCCAACTAAAACCTGTTTGCACGACTCCTTTGAGCCATGGTAGGGTAGTAATTAAAGCACAGTAGGAACACACACGAGACAAATAACGATCTCGGGTCGACAGACTAACCTGTAGTCATGTCATCCGAGAACTGCTATCTGATATTATGTATAATACCAACTAGCATGTTCCCGGTGAGTCCGTCCAGTGTACTCATAACCCAATGAGCACCTGTATACTATCTTAGGTGACTAATTGACACCAATGGCTTGTGAGACCGGCCACCGCCCCTCGTCGGGGTCTCAAAATGTATACACTAGTTTACTCTGGAGTATCGATGCCTAGTCTCGATACTCTCTCGACTAGGGACATTTAAGGATGTGCTTATAGACCACCTAGCTGTTAGATATATGTATGCCCTAGAGGCCATTATATGATAGTGGATGTATCGGTATGTGTGTGTGTGTGTGTGTGTATATATATATATATATATATATATATATATATATATATATATATATATATATTCAAAGGACATTCTTGCTCGACATGATAGTATGGTAACTAGTTGTTCTTTATCTTAACATGTTCACTTGATCATGCATATTACTCATTTGGTACATGTTGATAAGGCCCTTAAGATATTTTCTTGACTACTGGGATTATGATGAAGATCATACTAGTGGGACATGTACAGTTTATAAGCATATCCTTGAAATGTTCATAGTCTTGGGTGTATCGAGACGGGGCATCGATATTCTAGAGTAGAATAGAGTATAGTTACTTGACCCATATGATGGGCGATGGATGATCCCATATCCATTGTTGTGGTGACACTAAAGACTGTATACCGGTGCTCAGTGAGACTGGGTACACTAAACGGACTCGCCGAGAACTCCTATGTGGTATTATATCTATCGTCGGATAGCAGTTCTCAGGTGACACTGGTACAGGTTAGTATGTAGACCCGAGATCGTCATAGAGTCTTGTGTGTCCTCCCACTGTATTTTGATCTCCACCCTACCACGAATCTACTGAGTCGTGCAAACAGGTGGATTATGGGTACAGTCCCGAGGCACATGGAGGCAATGAGCGATAGGAGGGGTTTCGTCTCTCCCGGTATTGGGGGTTGATGTTGCGCTATGCTCGATTGGCTATAACAGGAAGTCCCTGTCTAGGGCTGATGAGATTTACTGATAAGTGTTATTAGTAGTTTCTCGATCTGTTATGAGCCATATACCGGAATGACTTATTGAGTAATTAGGGTTGACAATACCATCCCTAGACTCGATATGCAGTATATCTAACGAAGAGACCGGACTGTACGGTAAGTGTTACCAGTTGGCTCGATTTTAATCGCTCGATACCTAGGAGCCGTTACGTACAGCTTGTGCCACTGACGGCTTGTGGGTATGTGATATGATCACTGCCTACTGTCAGCGTATTGATGAGTCTTAGAGTCCCACAAAAGGGTTTCCTAGCTCAGGCAAAAAGATATGGGGTGCATATGAGATATGCATGGGAGCTCGATTAAATGCGTGTATTTGACACCGTATTTTAATCAGGCGTTTACTATTGGACGGGTCGTATGTGATATGACCGGATTATTAAATCAAGTGTTAATTTAATATTAAGTCCATTAGCTCATTTATTAAAACCTATTTCATTATGATACATGCATGAGTGTATGTATATGTTGATATGGATGCACACATGCACGCATACATGTGTCATGGTTGATGATACATTGGTGATGGCAATACAGGACTCACATGGTAACATATTTATATATTTTGATTATTGAGAAAAGCAAAATGGGAATAAAATCATGGTTGACTTTTCTACACTCTTCTCTTGTGTTGACTAAAGTCAAAACCATGGTCTCATTGCCCATGGTTTTTGTAGCCCATGGTTTTTCTTAAACTCAAGTCTCACAATATCTAGATATTTTGTAACCATGGTTAGGGATGAAATAACCCCCCCTCTCTCTCTTAATTATGTTCATTATTCTCTCATGAGTCAAGTTTAGCCATTCTCTTTCTCCTTCCTCAACTCAAAGCTCTCTAGGTTTTTCAAGTGAGTAAAGAACATAAAAAGAAAAGGTTTTTGAGTAAGATCCAAACCTACATCACCAATCTATATTATTCTAGCCCACTAGTGTGGGTTGTTTTCTCCACTTCTATTTGGTTCAAATGAAGCTAGGAGCTTGAGCAAAGGGATTCTGTGGTGGATCGTCGTGGACTTAGAAGGATTCAAGCGAACCGGTTCAAACCCTAGTTGATCCAAGGAGTCATAAGAGGAGGTCTACAAAGGTTGTATTACTCACCTCTTAGTGTTAGACACTTAATACTAGTTTTTGTTACCTTAATTTTCTCGTTCGATTCATTGTTGGTATTGTTTAGCACCCCCTAAATTTTTATTATAGCATGTGTGATGCAACCCAAACCCTAGGAATGGTGCTAAGGAATCCCTACAGTGGTATCTGAGCCAAGCTAGAAATTTAGACGATGTTATAAATATTACGAAACCGAAACAACTCTGAAAATACGATAAACTGAAACCCTGAAATATACTCTTTGTCGATTTTTAAATGACCTTTAAAATTTTTTTAAGCAACTGCAGAAGCTTGCATATGATGCACTGAGAACACTAGAGAAAAACGAGGCCCATCCACCGGCTTTGACCCGGTGACATGGCCATTAAATCCGGCTTGGCCGGCCCCAAATCCCCTTATCTGCCTCGTTTTCCTCTGGTGCTCTGGTCTGTTGGTTTTGGGGTTTCTGGTCTTATTTGTTTAGCCTAAAATTTCATGTGATGTTAATTTTGTTTAGGGGCTAATTCGGAGTATTTCGTAGTTGTAATTTTAACATTGTTTTTGGTAACCCGGACGACATTTAACAGTTCAAACGAACATCACACACCATCTCATTACTCTCGCTGGAAATTTTCCAAGTGTTGGAATTTTATAAGTTAAAGATATTCGAAAGATCATGCAAGTAACCCTATAGACCCTATAGAAGAACGTAACCCTAACTCGATTTTATGACCATGGAACCGCGGCCAAACCTTAAGGTTTGCCGTATTCCCGTGGCGCCATAGGTGAGGCAAGGGTTGACCTTTCTACGGTTGGTCCATAGACATTATGGCATGTTTTGGGTATTTTTAACCTTGCTCAAGTGTTGAACTCTCGGGGTAGTTTGTGGGTATTTGTTGATTCGATCGAAACGTTTAATATCGTCAAGATATTTGTGAATGTGATACAATAATTGGAATCTATACTAATTAGTTTTGTGAAAACTAATTAGTTGCGTGTAAATCTAACATTTTTGCCTCGGGTGGAATCGGGAATCTTGTTGAATTTCCCGACTTCTTTTGAAAAGGTGTTTTCATAGATGAAACCCAAATGTAAGATTTGCATCGTTAGGCATGAAATCCAGAATATGTGATAATTCGGATTTATGATGTCTAAAGGAAAAGATGATTCCAATTATTGTAGTTTTTCACTTTCTTTTCTGCGACTGTAAGTGTAGTATGTGGTGTATCGCCGGTTTCGTTGCTATACATCAACGACAATTGGGGTAGGCATACTTACTTACGTTGATGATATGTGATGTTATGTGTTGCTGAGATATGATGTACAGGATCGTCGTGAATGAATGGACGGGGTTTTTTATGTGAGATGAAAGTTTTTCTTTTCATTCATGTAAAATTTATTGTATGTAATATTCTTTTATTGGGGCACTTCCGTGTTGAGGATGATGTCACCATTGTTGTATATTATTTACTTTTCCGCATTAGAATAGACCTAAGGTGGGGAGCACAAGTGACCGGGTTCTAGGGTCCAGTGGGAGGCCATCTAGAGGACTCGAGACCGGGTCTCCTAACTCTAGAATTGGTAGGGTCACTTGTCGCTCTCGTAGGGGTCTAAGGGTATGGGCTTGGCTATTCATCGTGACCGTGGAATCCGTATTTTCTATTATTGGCTAAATACAAAATATGGATCTCCTAGAATATCCTATATTTTCATATATGTGCTTTTGCTGTTGATATTCTGTGATGTGATCATTTTATATGCTGAGACGAATGATGTATTATATATATGATATATAATAAACGTTTCTTATGTTTTGCATCCGCGCTAGTCCCGCCCCGCTATGCCGTTAGTTAAGTAACCTAACGGTACATAACGGGACATTGTGGCGAATGCGGATGGCATAAGCGTACGTTCTATTTTTGTTTCTTTTCTGTAATGGCTTAAAGACTTAAATGATGTGACTACATTAATGAGATTAATGTAATGAAAAAGAAACCTAAAAGATGTTGTAGAATCAGATTTGAAACCTACTCAGCTTTTTATGAAAAAGCAAAGTTTTCAAAATGCGGAGCTTAACACTCCTTTTAAAATCATTAGATTCTACAACGATATCAAGTTCAAAGCGTTAAAGGTTTTCTTAAAAACCATTCGCAGCCTTCCATCATTTTAGGAAGTAGAGTACTTAGTATTCGTGCTCCGTATGTTGACTATAGCTAAGGCGTAGTGTACGGTACCTAAGTGATGTCTTCCTACACAGCATATGATGCGATTAATTAGGCCAGTCACATGATTATGTTGATCATAGCCAAGGGTCATATGGGTGGGTCTAATTAATCATGAAATGACGGGTAGAACTTGACTAGTGCTTATGATATGTTGGCCATAGCCAAGGTCATGAGTGTTAAGGGTAAAAACCATATCGGGAGTTTCAGGAGTTAAAATTTGCAATGAGATTGCATACCTTCTATATGATAGTAGGATCCCGATCCCACTGTGAGCAAAAGTTGCTCCTAGGAGAGTTTTGCACTTTACAATTAGCTAACCCATTAGGTGTCTAGAAAGGTGCCAACGGGGTTACGCCTATGGGAAATTGAGGTTTATTTTAATTAGGTCCGTGTGAAAGCATGGGGAACCTCTCTCAAAGTACCAGCACTGGCCTGGCTGAACAGTTAGCGAAGTTGTAGAATGGAATTAATCCTGGCTAATTTTCTTTTTAAGATTTGAAGGAAAATTTGATAAAAGCAATGGGAGACATCGATTAGATAAGATAATAACCAATCTGATCTTTGCAAGAGCTTTCACTGAGTGTATTCTTTTCTCTCTCCTAATGGAAGATAACCATGACTGGACTTAAGCTACTGTTAGAAAAAAATAAGCTAACTAGGCCGAACTATAAAAATTGGTTGAGGAACATTAACATTGCTCTCACATATGATAAATTATCATATGTCCTCACTGCCTCAGCCCCTTCTAGCCCAGGCCCTGAATCTTCTGTTGCGGATATAGAGATCCGCAAAACGTGGGATATTTGCTACTGCTAAATACCTCACGTTTGCATCGATGAACAATACACATCAAAAGCAGCACGAGCAGATGGATGTTCAATCCATATTTCTTCATACAAAAGAGTTGTATAGGGAGAAAACTCGTATCCTACGATACGAAGCATCTCGAAAGCTATTTCAGATGCGGAGGCACACTAGTAGACGATCACATTTTGAAGATGATAGCTCTTATTGAAGAGCTTGAGGGCCTCGGATGGACAATGGAGAACGACCAATATGTTGATATTGTTCTATAGTTTTTTCCCTCTGCCTTTGCTCCATTCATAGTAAACTTCAACATGCATAACATGGAGAAGTCACTATCCGAACTTCTCAATATGTTGAGAAGTGTGGAGAGACGCTTAAGGCGAAGTCTCCCTCTCTGTTTGTTGGACAATCTTCCTCTTCCGTCCCAAAAGCCAATGACAAGGGAAGGAATAAGAAGAAATCCACCAAACCGAGAGGTGGAATCAAGAAGGCATAAGGGAGAGACAAATCCAAGGTTGAAAAGTCGGGAAAAGGAGAATGTTTTCACTGCAAGAAGACGGGGAACTGTACTGAAAAGGAACCATGGTAATACTTCTGCTTCAGGTGTGTTCATAACTGAAAACTGTTTTTCTATAAACTCTGCTTCCTGGGTATTGGATACCGGTTCGGGTTCTCATATCTGCAATTCTATGCAGGGCTTGAGAAATAGAAGAGTTTTGAAGACCGGTTATCACACTCTCCGAGTTAGAAATGGTTCCAATGTACATGCAGTTTCAGTGGAAGAGTATCACCTAGGGTTGCCGTCGGTTTGAATATTGGTTTTTAACCCATTTTATTTTGTACCTAGCATGCTTTGTAATATAATATCCGTTTCTTGGTTAGAAAATGAAGGATATCATTTTGTATTGCAGCATAATGTTATGAACATAAAACTAAATCAAGAGTTGATTGGTTCTGGTACACTTAATAACGGGATATACGTCCTAAATCAACACACAGTTTTCAACATACAAGACACAAATCAAAGAAAATTTTTAGATATAAATGAAGCTTTTCTTTAGTATTGTAGAGTTGGTCATATTAATGAAACAAGACTAAACAAGCTTCATAAAGATGGATATTTAAAACCTTTTGAATATAAATCTTATGTGACCTGTCAGTCTTGTATCAAAGGGAAAATGACCAAAACTCCGTTTACTGGATACGGAGAAAGAGCTACAGAGCTCTTGGGCCTCATACATAGTGATGTATGTGGGCCAATGTCTACACATGCGAGAGGCGTTTTTTCTTACTTCATAACTATTACCGATGATTTCTCGAGATTCGGTCATCTGTTTTTATTAAAGCATAAGTCTGAAACTTTCGAGAAATTCAAGGAGTACAAACTTGAACTAGAAAACAAAACAGGAATGTGGATCAAAATACTTTAATCAGATCGAGGTGGAGAGTATCTTAGTACAGAGTTTTCGAACTTCCTAAAAAAGAATGAGATTCTCTCTCAGCTCACTCCGCCTTACACACCATAGCACAACAGTGTGTCAGAGCGGCGGAATCGCATCCTATTGGATATGGTGCGATCCATAATGAGTGATACTGAGTTACCTCTCTCCTTTTGGGGCCATGCATTGGAGATTGCGGCTTTTCTGTTGAAAAAGTTCTAACCGAGACGGTGTCTACCACTCCATATGAGATATGGTATGGAAAGACACCATCTCTTAAACGAGTTAAGATTTGGGGTTATTTGGCTTTTGTTAAAAAGCAGAATCCAGACAAATTCGAACCACGATCGGTCAAGTGTATATTTGTGTGATTTCCAAAACATTTGTTTGGATATCTTTTCTACCATAAGGAGGAACAAAAGGTGTTTGTTTCTCAACATGCCACATTTTTAGAAAATGAGATTTTTCCAAATAATACTGATGGCAATGTGGTAGATCTAGAAGAGGTTCTAGAGACACAAGTTACAAATGACGACTTGGTTGAACCTGATGTTGCAACAGAATCATATGAACCTCAGCCACTCCGTAGATCTGGTAGGACTTCTCGCCCACCGGAGAGATACTACGATTTTCTCATTGATGGTGATGGAGAAGATTGCATCATGGATGATGATGACCTTACCAGTTTTCAGCAAGCTCTCATGAGTGGTAACTCTGTGAAGTGGATGGATGCCATGAGATCCGAAATGGAGTCTATGTACACCAACAAAGTATGGACTTTGGATGTTGTACCCTCTAGGATAAAACCCGTAGGATGCAAATGGATCTTTAAGAGAAAGATCGGTGTAGATGGGCAGGTGGAGACCCATAAGGCAAGGCTTGTAGCGAAGGGATTTCGTCAAAAACCAGGACTGGACTATGATGAAATCTTTTCTCCTGTAGCAATGCTTAAATCCATTCGGATCCTACTTGCTATTGCTGCTCACTAC
The DNA here is from genome assembly GCA_030015575.1 of Agapanthus africanus. Taxonomy (NCBI): domain Eukaryota; kingdom Viridiplantae; phylum Streptophyta; class Magnoliopsida; order Asparagales; family Amaryllidaceae; genus Agapanthus; species Agapanthus africanus. Next base: position 255,099,019 of record CM057342.1, on the reverse strand, counting down.
GACTATGAAATCTGGCAGATGGACGTTAAAATTTCTTTTCTAAATGGTGATTTAGAAGAATGCATTTATATGGATCAGCTAGAGGGCTTCATTGATAGTGAGAGCAGCGGGAAAGCATGTAGGTTGCTTAAATCCATTTATGGATTAAAACAGGCATCACGGAGTTGGAACATCTGTTTTGATGATATTATCAAAGAGTTTGATTTCGTCAAAAATCATATGAACCTTGTGTTTATAAGAAGATTGTAGGGAGTACCGTCGCATTCCTCGTGTTGTACGTGGATGACATTCTTCTGATAGGAAACGATGTTCCTATACTACAATCGGTCAAACTGTTCTTATCACAAAGGTTCTCCATGAAGGACCTGGGTGATGCCTCGTACATATTGGGCATGAAGATCTATAAGGATAGATCTAAAAGATTGTTGGGATTGTCCCAAACCTGGTATATTAACACCATCCTAAAAATGTTTAGTATGGAAGACTCCAAGCGGGGTGCCTTACCCGCTAGTCATGGAGTCACTCTCTCCAAGGTCTTTTGTCCAAAGACTGATAAAGAGAGAGCTCGCATGAGCCTTATGCAGGGTTCCCTAGCACGGCAGCAAGGTTTCGGGAGGCATCGTCCATGACAAATTCAAAAATTTTCCGTTCTAGCTAAGCCTAACCCTAACCCTAGAATCGTATACTAGAAATCCGACGGAAAGAAATGCAAACGACTTTGCAAGTAAAGCGAACAAGGAATACAACCTTTGTAGACCGGTCCTTCACTTCATTAGCTTCGTGTAGTAGTCCCTTCGCTGTGATCATGAAGTCCCGGACTCTAGAGAGGCTCCCATGAAGAAAAGAACATGCTTGCTTCGAAGTCTTCGTGGCCGAAGATGATCTATGCCGAGGAGACACTAACCCAAGCTATCTCTTCACTAATTATGAAATTAGTGAAGCAAACACCCTATACTAAATGGCAAGTAGTAGAGGATGATGAAGTAGGAAGTGAGCTCACTTTAGAATTGATTTTCTCACATTTTTCCTCACATCTCCATTGAAGCTAGAAATCTCTTTTGGAAGAAGAAGAAGAATGAACTCATATGGAATTAACCAAGTGAAGAATGGTAACCTTAGGTGAGTTAACATTATATGTTAACCTTTGTAGAGAGTTAACCAAGGCTAGGTTTAATTGGTTGGGTTAACTAATATCTTAGCCAAAACAAAAGAGTGGACTTGGTCAAAGATCACTACAAGCTTCTACAAGCTTTCATCCATGAAAAAATGCCACCTTCTGTAATTACCAAAATAAATAAAATGCTAGCAATTAAACCAAGCATGGTGTAACTCATACACACTTTTGTTGCATGTATCATCAAGCATGACACCAAATAATGTACACTTATATATATCACATATATACACATGCACAAAACTATGTGAGAAAAGAAATCTTAAGTGAGCTAATACTAGTTAATGTAAATTAATATATCAAATATATAATTATACATTAAATCATTAAATCAACACTTGATTTAATAATCCGGCTATATCACATATAACCGACTAATATCTTATGTAACATCTTATCGAATCAACACTTGATCCGATATCCTGGCTATATCTCATATAACCGATCAATGACACAAATCGCGAGAATAGAATACAGTATCTCATATCGTATCAATCTCGGTCCCGCACATATGACATATGTGCTCCTACTCCGTTTCGCTTGAGCCAGGAAACTTCTGTGTAGGACTCTAAAGACTCGACAATACGCCGGCAGTAGATGATGATCATATCAAACACCCACAAGCCGCAAGCGGTCTGCTAAACGTAACAGCCACCCGGGTATTGAGCGATTAAAAGATCAACAAGCAACCCTGCTCATACTCCTATGAATCCAATTAGTAACACTACCATACAGTCCGGTCTCTTCGTCTGATATGTCGCATATCTCATCTAGGGGTGGTAAACGTCAGACCCCAGTAACTCGATAAGTCATGTCGATATGAGGCTCATAATAGGTCGATAAACTACTGATAACACTTACCAGTATATCTCTGAAGCAGCCCTGGCCAGGGACTTCCTGTTATAGCAAATCGAGCACAGCGCAACATCAACCCCCAATACCGGGAGAGACGAAACCCCTACTATCGCTCATTGCCTCCATGTGATTTGGGACTGTACCCAAAAGCCACCGTTTTGCACGTTCTCTTGAACGTGGTAAGGTGCAAATCAAAGCACAGTGGGAGTCACACAAGACACTATGATGATCTCGGGTCTACAGACTAACCTGTACTAGTGTCACCAGAAAACTGCCATCTGACGTGAGGTATAATACCATATGGAAGTTCTCGGCGAGTCCGTTCAGTGTACCCAGTCTCCACTGAGCACCCGTATACTGTCTCCGATGTCAAACACCGATGTATATGGGATCATCCATCGCCCATCTACATGGGTCGAGAAGCTATACGCTAGTCTGTTCAAGTATATCGATGCCCTATCTCGATACACCCACGACTAAGAACATTTGAAGGATGTACATAACGACTACTCTGTCCCCACTAGTATGATCTGCATCATAGTCCTGGTAGTCAAGTACTCATCCTAATGGCTTAATCAATATGTAACATAGAGATAATCAGTGTACATGTTAAGATAAAGTGCAACCAGATAGCATACTGTCATGTCAAGCAAGAAAGTCCTCCCTATATGTGTCCAAGTATCCACTACAATATACATCATATGTATAGTAATGGCCTCTAGGGCATACATATAACTAACAATCTCCCACTTGCACTAGGGCCATCTGTTGTAGTATCCCATACCCAACAATAAGCAGTGGTTGAAGTATCCCATACTCAACCATCCCATAAAAGTCTCTTATGGGAAAAGGCCTTTATGAGTGGATCCGCCCTGTTGTCCTCTGTGTCTACTCTCCTAACCTCGATCTCTCTGGAGATCAACCATCTCCATGATCAGGTGATACTGCCTAAGAATATATCTGGATAACTAATGGGACGGGGGTTCCTAGGCCTAAGCCACAACTCCATTGTCACACAATGGTAGGAACGAAGTTCATCTCATGAACTTTTTTACATCCAGACTACCTCTTTGGTAGCATCGTTGGTAGTGATGTATCCAGCCTTTATCGTCTAGTTTGCCACGGTATCTAGCTTGGAACTTTTCCAACACACCATCCCTCCACTGAGAGTAAAGACAATGCCTGTGACTGACATTCAGTCGACCTTACCACCCTGGAATCTATCCAGTGATTCTCCCCAGGATCAGTTGATACCATCTCACTACACCTAGTGAGAATCCTAACATCCACTTAGATCTATCTCATAGATCCAAAACCCAGGATTTAGGAGGTATCACCTTGATCCTATATGGAGAATCCTTGTGATAAGAGGAGATTAACCGAGTGTAGTATATGAAACTCCTTTCCTATCAAGAATATGTCATCCACGTACAATATGAGGATCACCACTATACTCCCTACTACCTTTTTTGTATATAGAAGGTTCATCTACCATTTTGATGAAGTCAAACGCTTTGACTACCACATCAAAACAGATGTTCCAACTCCACGATGCCTGCTTTAACTCTTAAAGCAATTTGCACACGTTTCCGCTGCTCCCACTGTCTACGAAGCCTTCTGGCTGTGTACATAAAGACGCTCACTTCTAAATCACTGTTTAGAAATGGAGACATGACACCAAACCGCCAGATACCATAGTCATGGTATGTAGCAATGGCAAGTAGGATCCGGATGGACTTAAGCATAGAGACTAGAAAAGGTTTCATCATTATCCACACCTGCTTGATGACGAAAACCATTTGAAACAAGTCTTAACTTTGAAAGTCTCAACTTTTCTATGTACACCAAGTAATCTTCTCAAGATATACTTGCTCCTGATGAGGATTTAACCCTTCAGATATAGCAACCAAAGTCCATACTTTGTTGGTGTATATGGATTTCATCTCAGATCGCTTAGCATCCAGCCATTTTCACAGAGTCACCACTCTTGATGGCCTGCTTGAAACTAGTTGGGTCATCATCTTATGATGCCATCCTTGCTTCCACTGTCATAGAGAAAACCGAAGTATCTCTCAGGTGGATGAGGAACCCTACCAGATCGGCGGAGAGGCTGAGGTTCGTCGGGAACTATTGAATCCTTCGGTTCTACCAAATTATCAGCTGTAGTTTGTATAGCTGGAAATCGTTCCAGTTCTACCTCATGACCACAAATTTCTTTACAAGAAATTCCTTTTCTAAAAATGTGCCATGCTGAGAAACAAAACACCTTTTGCACTTCAGTGTGGTAGAAGATATTCCCCCGTGAATGCTTAGGATATCTAACAAACTTCCACAGAACTGATTTTGTCTCGAGCTTTTCTGGATTTTGCTTTTAGACATAGGCCGGACAACCCCAAATCTTAACTTTCTTAAGAGATAGTCTCTTCCCATATTATATTACATACAGAGTGGTAGGCCTCTGATTTGGTTGGAACCCTATTCAATAGGTATGCAACTTCTCAAGTGCATAACCCCAAAAGGAAATAGGCAACTCAGTAGTACTCATCATAGAGTACACCATATCACATAGGGTGCGATTGCTCCGCCCCGATATACCAACATACTATGGTGTATATGGAGGAGTAATGCTGAGAGAGAATCTCATTCTCCTTTAGAATAGTCCAGGATCTCCGTGCTCAAGTATTCTCCTCCCTGATCTAATCAAAGGACATAATACTTATACTCGTTTTTGGTTCTCTACTTCTAACTTATATGCTTTGAATTTTTCAAAAGGTTCAGACATGTGTTTCAACAGGAACATATGTCCGAATCTTGAGAGATCATCAGTGAACGTAATGAAGGACAAAGAACCAGTCCTTGTATGTGTAGACAGGGGACCTACATACATCATCATGTATCATCCTAAGAGTTCACTAACTCTTTCTCTGTTTCCAATAAACGGAGCTATGGTCATCTTATCTTTATGACAAGACTGGCAAGTTTCACAAGGTATAAATTCAAACTGATTTAAATATGCATTTTTATGTAACTTCAGCTAGTCGGGTCGCATTGATATGACCTAGTCTATAATGCCCCAAGAAGAATTCGTTCATTTCTGAACTCTTCCTCTTGTGTGTGTTCTATACATTAAGAAGTGTAGTTTGATTTAGAACGTATATGTCATTAGATAACGTGCATGAACCGATCAACACTTGATATAGGAAAATGTTCAAAATATTATCCAACAATAAAAAATTATATCCTTCTTTATTAAATAAAGAGACTGATATGATATTGTATATCAGGTTCGGTATCTAATAACATTCTTTCAGAATCAATGTATTTGGTAATACAGGGTGATAACTGCCAACTGCTTTGGCTGCAACACTTGCACCGTTTCTAACTCTTAAAACTTATCACCCATTCTCAGTTCTCTACCTATCTGTAGCCCATATAACATCTTACATTTGCGGGATCCTGATTCGGTATCACATACTCAGGACGTAGAGGATACTGAAAAACAGTTCTCGGTAATGAACACACCCGAAGAAGATGTATCATCATGCACTTTCTTCGTTTAGGCAGCACGGGAATCCTGGTAATCCACTATTTCCTCGGTCTTATAACAATTATAAGTTGGAGAGAAATCAACGTTCCCCAGCTCAGTATAACAAGCAGATTCAGTCAATACATCCAAATTATTATCTTGATTATGGTGTGACATGGTCGCTATCTGGAGAGAGAGAGAGAGAGAAGAAAACACTCAGCGTATGCTCTTGCAAGATTAGATTGGTTATTATTTTATCTAATCAGGATGGCTCCCACTATTTTAGTCAAATCTTCCTTCAAACCCTAAAAGATAGGACTAGCCGGGATTAATTACACCCTACAAGTTCGCCAATCTTTCAGCTAGGCCAGTGCCGGTACTTTGAGAGAGGTTCACCGTGATTTCGCACAGACCTAAGTAAAATAAATCTCGTTTTCCCAGGGGCGTAACCCCGTTAACACCTTTCTAGACACCTACTTGATCGGCTAATTGTAATGTGTAAAGCTCTCCCAGGAGTAACTCTTACTCGCAGTGGGTATCGGGATCCAACTATCTCATAGAAGGTATGCAATCTCATTACAAATTTCAACACTTGAAATTCCCGATAATATTTTGCCCCTAGCAACTTATGACCTTAACAAGGTCAACAAATCATAAGCGCTAGCCAGGTTCAACACGTCATTTCCTGATTGAATTAAACCCACCCGCACGACCCTTAACAAGGTCAACAAAGTCGCACGACTATCCTAATCCAATCGCATCATATGCTTATGTAGATAAGCACTAATCAGCTACCGCATAATACACCTTGACAAGGTCAACAAACGCAGCACGAATACTAACTATTATTTATCTGAAATGACGGAGGGATATAACAGGTTTTTAAGAAAACCTTTTGCATAATGAACTTGATATCGTTATAGAATCGAGTGATTTTATAAAGGAGTGTTTTTGAGGCTTTTACTAGTTTTGCTAAAGAGGTCACTCCCGGTGAAAGGATCTCGGCTCTTGTCTTATCGAATAAGGTGTAGGATATTTCACAAATACCACTATGCAAAACAAAAACTATAGAAGCAATCAAAAGACAAACCGAATGTGTAGCATCTGCTAGTTTCGCTAAAGAGATCACTCCCGGTGAAGAGATCTCGGCTCTTTTCTTATCGAATAGGGTGCTGGATATTCTACAAGGAATACCGCTATGCAAAACAAGAACTAGAGCTACCAGCTTTTGAAATAAGCTTCTACAAAAATTTTTAGGTTTCTTTTATTTCATTAATCTCATTAATGAAGTCCCATCATAATATGCTTCGCAAGCATCACATATGAAACGAAAGCAACAATATAATATATATATATATATATATATATATATATATATAATATAAGCATTCATCTCAGAATATACACAGTGATCATATCACAGAATATCGCAGCAGAATAAAACATATGAAATATTGGATATACTAGGATTTTCGTGTTTTAAATTAAGCCTGTATAAAACACGAATTCCATGGTCGTGATGAATAGACAATCCCATATCCCTAGACCCTTACGAGAGCGGCAAGCAACCCTACCAATTCTAGAGTTAGGAGTGTCGACTCCTCGAGATGGTCTCCCACTGGACCCTAGAACCCTGTTACTTGTACTCCCCGTCTTGGGTCTATCCTAATACGGAAAAGTAAATAATATACATTAACGGTGACATCTTCCACAACCCGAAAGTGCCCCAATAAAAGAATATTACATAAAATGAATTTACATGAATGAAAATGAAAAACTCTCATCTCATATAAAAAAAACCCGGCTATTCAAAACACGACGATCCAATATAACATACCCCAGCAACACATAACATCACATGTCATCAACGTAAGTAAATATGCGCATCCCAATTTTCGTTGACATATAGTATCGAAACCGGCGATACACCACATATTACACTTACGGTTGCAGAAAAGAATGTGAAAAACTACAACAGTTGGAATCCGCAACCACCTTAGATATCATAAACACAACGTATCTCATACATTGGATTTCATGCCTAACAAAATGAATTCCTTAGACATCGCATGCCTAACAATTATAAACCCCGCATTTTAGTCTCGATCTCGAAAACACTTTTCAATATCAAGTCGGGCAATTCAACAAAATTCCCGACATCCTGATCGAATGCTCGTCGGAAACTTTAGTAGACGGCCGCACCCCCCGATACCGTCGACGAAGTGCACTAAGGCGGAACACCGCTGCCGCGAGCACCCGAACGAATGCTTTTGGCGACGGGGTTCTCCTACAGTCACTTTGTCGGGGCTATAGGGTGTGGCTATCTAATAAGGTTACCTGGCGAGTATCCGCGTACGCTACGTGATTGCGACAGACTTTTGATCACATCAAAATCCCATGGCAATCGATCAAATGAGACTAAACTGCTAGATTTATAAAATTCAAATTAGTTATCTCATAACAATTTGTGGATTCCAAATATTGTATCCCATCACATGATACCTGGACGACGTTAAACTTTTTGATCTAATTATCAAAGTCCCACAATTTCCCGAGAGCTCAACACTTGAGCACAGTTTAATAATACCCAGAATATGCCACAGTACCTATGCACCAGCCGTAGAAGGGAAGACCTAAGCCTCACTCATGTCGCTACGGAACTGCGGCAAACCCTAGGGTATGACCGCGGTTCCACGATCCAAAAAGTCGAGTTAGGGTTTCATTCTTCTAGAGGGTTCATAGACTGACTTGCATGTTTTTCCGACTACGATAAATTTGGAAAAATAGGTTTTTGACATTCGATCGAACTTTTTAACTTCGCCTAGACAACATGCGACTACCCGAAACAATGTTAAAACTACGAATACGAAACACTCCAAATTGCATATAGTGTAAGTTCACATCACATGCAAAATTAGCAAAATCAAACAACACCTGAAAGACCAAAACCCAGTCACTGGAACACAGTGAAAATTTCAAGCAAAAACAAACAAAAGTGGCCGGCCCCAACCTTGTTGTCCTCAGCCAAAATCCGAGCAAACCACCTAAATTTTTCACGGTGTTCATGATACATCCCATATAACATTCTGTACTTGTTTAAAAAAATTTTGACAACTTTTTACAATCAACAGAAACTAGTTTTTGGCGTTGCAAGTTTCAGAGTATTTCGATTTCGTAATCTTAACAAAATCCGTCTAATTTTCTAGCATGGCTCTGATACCACTGCAGGGTTCTCTAGCACGGCAGAAAGGTTTCGTTTGGCATCGTCCATGCCAAATTCAAAAATTTGCCGTTCTAGCTAACCCTAACCCTAGAATCGTATACTAGAAATCCGATAGAAAGAAATGCAAACGACTTTGCATGTAAAGTGAACAAGGAATAAAACCTTTGTAGATCGGTCCTTCACTTTATTAGCTCTGTGTAGTAGTCTCTTCACTACGATCATGAAGTCCCGGACTCTAGAGAGGCTCCCATGAAAAAACAAACATGCTTGCTTCAAAGTCTTCGAGGCCGAAGATGATTTACGTCGAAGAGACACTAACCAAAGCTATATCTTCACTAATTATGAAATTAGTGAAGCAAACACCGTATACTAAATGAAAAGTAGTAGAGGATGATGAAGTAGGAAGTGGGCTCACTTTAAAATTGATTTTCTCACATTTCCCCCCACATCTCTATTGAAGCTAGAAAGCTTTTTTGGAAGAAGAAGATTGAACTCATATAGAATTAACCAAGTGAAGAATGGCAACCTTAGGTGAGTTAACATCATATGTTAACCTTTGTAGAGAGTTAACCATGGCTAGGTTTAATTGGTTGGGTTAACAAATATCTTAGACAAAACAAAAGAGTGGACTTGGTCAAAGATCAGTACAAGCTTCTACAAGCTTTCATCCAAGAAAAAATGCCACCTTTTGTAATTACCAAAATAAATAAAACCCTAGCAATTAAACCAAGCATGGTGTAAGTCATACACACACCCTTTTTGCATGTATCATCAAGCATGACACAATATAACGTACACTTATATATATATCACATATATACACATGCACAAAACTAAGTGAGAAAAGAAATCTTAAGTGAGCTAATACTAGTTAATGTAAATTAATATATCAAATATATAATTATACATTAAATCATTAAATCAACACTTGATTTAATAATTCGGCTATATCACATATAACCGACTAATATCTTATATAACATCTTATCGAATCAACACTTGATCCGATAACCCGGCTATATCTCATATAACCGACCAATGTCACAAATCGCGAGAATAGAATACGGTATCTCATATCGTATCGATCTCGGTCCCGCACATATGACATATGTGCTCCTACTCCGTTTCGCTTGAGCCAAGAAACCTCTGTGTATGACTCTAAAGACTCGTCAATACACCTGTAGTAGATGATGATCATATCAAACACCCACAAGCCGCAAGCGGTATACTAAACGTAATGGCTACCCGGGTATTGAGCGATCAGAAGATCAACAAGCAAGCCTGCTCATACTCCTGCGAATCCAATAAGTAACACTACAGTACAGTCCGCTCTCTTCGTCTGATATGTCGCATATCACAGCATGGGGGTGGTATAACTTCAGACCCCAGTAACTCGATAAGTCGTGCCGATATTAGGCTCATAATGGGTCGAGAAACTACTGATAACACTTACCAGTATATCTCTTAACTAGCCCTGGCCAGGGACTTCCTATTATAGCCAATCGAGCATAGTGCAACATCAACCCCCAATACCAGGAGAGACGAAACCCCTCCTATTGCTTAATGCTTCCATGTGATTCGGGACTGTACCCAAAAGCCACCGTTTTGCACGTTCTCTTAAACGTGGTAAGGTGGAAATCAAAGTACAGTGGGAATCACACAAGACTCTATGACGATCTCGGGTCTACAGACTAACCTGTACTAGTGTCACCAGAAAACTGCCATCTGACGTGAGGTATAATACCATCTGGGAGTTCTGACGAGTCCGTTCAGTGGACCTAGTCTCTACTGAGCACCCGTATATTGTCTCTGATGTCAAACACCAATGGATATGGGATCATCCATTGCCCATCTACATGGGTCGAGAAGCTATACGGTGGTCTACTCTGGTATATCGATGACCTGTCTCGATACACCCATGACTAGGAACATTTGAAGGATGTACTTAATGACTACTCTGTCCCTACTAGTATGATCTACATCATAGTCCTGCTAGTCAAGTACTCATCCTAAGGGCTTTATTAACATGTAACATAGTGACAATCAGTGTACATGTTAAGATAAAGTGCAAGTAGATAGCATACTATTATGTCGAGCAAGAAAGTCCTCCCTATATGTGTCCAAGTATCCACTACAATATACATCGTATGTACAATAATGGCCTATAGGGCATACATATAACTAACACATTATACCGTACGCTTCAGCAGTAGGATCTATAATGTATGCGATGTTATGTAAAAGCCCTGATGTAGCTTATGCACTGGGTGTAGTAAGAAGGTATCAATCCAACCCAGGGGAGAATCACTGGATGGCTGTGAAGAACATTCTTAAGTACTTGCGAAGGACTAAAGAAATGTTCTTGGTGTATGGTAACAGGGATCTTCATATGGAGGCCTTTACCGATTCGAGCTTCTAGAGTGATAAGGATGACAACAAATCTATCTCAGGGTTTGTATTTACCCTCAATGGAGGGGCGGTATGTTGGAAGAGTTCCAAACAGGATACCGTTGCAGACTCCACGATGGAAGCTGAGTATATTGCTGCAAATGATGCTGCCAAGGAAGCGGTCTGGATGAGGAAGTTCATCTCAGAGCTAGGAGTAGTTCCAACCATTATTGATCCAATCCCATTGTATTATGATAATAATGGGGCTATGTCATTAACCAAAGAGTCCAGGTCCCATGAGCAATCCAGACACATCCTGAGGCGATATTATCTGATCTGTGAGATAGTTGATCGCCGCGAGATCGAGATTCGAAGAGTAGATACAAAGAATAACACCATGGATCCACTCACCAAGGCCCTCCCTCTGCCGCAGCATGAGCGACATTTTTAGATGTTAGGTATGAGATACGCCAATAATTGGCCTTAGTGCAAGTGGGAGATTGTTGGATATATGTATGCCCTAGAGACCATTATATGATAGTGGATGTATCGGTATGTGTATATATGTATTCAAAGGATATTCTTGCTCGACATGATAGTATGCTATCTGGTTGTTCTTTATCTTAACAAGTTCACTTGATCATGCATATTACTCATTTGGTACATGTTGATAAAGCTCTTAGGATATTTGCTTGACTACTGGGATTATGATGCGGATCATACTGGTGGGACATGTGTAGTTTATAAGCATATTCTTGAAATGTTTCTAGTCATGGGTGTATCGAGACGGGGCATCGATATTCAAGAGTACACTAGCGTATACGTTACTTGACCATATGATGGGCGATGGATGATCCCATATCCATTGGTGTGGTGACACCAAAAACTGTATACGGGTCCTCAGTGAGACTGGGTACACGGAACGGACATGCCGAGAACTCCTATGTGGTATTATATCTATCGTCGGATAGCAGTTCTCAAGTGACACTGATACAGGTTAGTCTGTAGACCCGAGATCGTCATAGAGTCTTGTGTCTCTACCCACTGTACTTTGATCTCCACCCTACCACGGCTCTACTGAGTCGTGCAAACAGGTGGACTTTGGGTACAGTCCTAAGGCACATAGAGGCAATCAGCGATAGGAGGCGTTTCGTCTTTCCCGGTATTAGGGGTTGATGATACGCTATACTCGATTGGCTATAATAGGAAGTCCCTGGCCTGGGCTGATGAGATTTACTGATAAGTGTTATTAGTAGTTTCTCGATCTGTTATGAGACATATATCGGCATGACTTATTAAGTTATTAGGGTCGACGATACAATCCCTAGACTCGATATGCAGCATATTTGATGAAGAGACCGTACGGTATGGTAAATGTTGCAAGTTGGCTCGACGGGAGTTTTGACAGGTTCGCTTGTGTTTCTTCTGATCGCTCAATACCTTGGAGCCGTTAAATATAGCTTGGGCCACTGACGGTTTGTGGGTATGTGATATGATCACTGCCTACTGCCAGCGTATTGGCGAGTCTTAGAGTCCCACAAAGGGTTTTCCTAGCTCAGGCGAAAAGAGGTGGGGTGCATATGAGATATGCGTGGGAGCTCGATTAAATGCGTATATTTGATACCGTATTTTAATCGGGTGTTTACTATTTGACGGGTCGTATGTGATATGACCGGATTATTAAATCAAGTGTTGATTTAATATTAAGTCCATTAGCTCATTTATTAAAACCTATTTCTTTATGATGCATGCATGAGTGTATGTATATGTTGATATGGATGCACACATGCATGCATACATGTGTCATCGTTGATGATACATTGGTGATGGCAATGCAAGACTCACATGGTAACATATTTATATATTTTGATTATTGAGAAAAGCAAAATGGGAATAAAATCATGATTGACTTTTCTACACTCTTCTCTTGTGTTGACTAAAGTCAAAACCATGGTTTCATTGCCCATGGTTTTTGTAGCCCATAGTTTTGCTTAAACTCAAGTTTCAAAATATCTAGATATTTTATAACCATGGTTAGGGATGAGATAAACATCTCTCTTTCTCTTTCTCTTGATTATGTTCATTATTCTCTCATAAGTCAAGTTTAGCCATTCTCCTTCTTCATCCTCAACTCAAAGCTCTCTAGCTTCTTCAAGTGAGTGAAGAACATAAAAAGAAATGTTTTTTGAGTGAGATCCAAACCCACATCACCAATCTATATTAGTCTAGCCCACTAGTGTAAGTTGTTTGCTCCACTTCCATTTGGTTCAAGTGAAGCTAGGAGCTTGAGCAAAAAGACTCTGTGGTGGATCGTCGTGGACTTGGAAGGATTTAAACGGACCGGTTCAAACCCTAGTTCATCCAAGGAGTCACAAGAGGAGGTCTACAAAGGTTGTATTACTTACCTCTTAGTCTTATACACTTGTTAGAATGTGATATTAGTTTTTGTTACCCTAATTTCCTAGTTCGATTCATGGTTGGTATTGTTTAGCACCCCCAAAATTTTTATTATAGCATGTGTGATACAACCCAAACCCTAGGCATGGTGCTAAGGAATCCCTACACCAGCTCCCAAGTATATGATCGCCATCATAATGCTGGTTGTCAAGCAAGAATCTTATGGGCTCTATCAATATGTAATAGTGATCTGTAATACCACATAATGCATGCACATAATGATAAAGACAAACAAGATAGCATAATATCATTTTGAGTAAGACTGTTCTACCCGTATAGGTCTTCCCTCAATCATCACAATCGCGTGCATGTGATTACAATAATTGACTTGAGGGTACTATAGATAACAGATTTATATAGTGAAAGTGCGCAACCTACCCTTCAAAATTAAGCCTACCCGTTCCCAATTGAATTCCACAACTCCATTTTCGACAGCCTATCAAGTAGACCAAATGATTCACCAAGTGAAGATAGAATATTTATTGAGTTGTGCGACTACATAGTGTTTGATTTACCAGATTGTGAAGCATCCCCTTCAAGTGAAACCAATGCCACTTCCTTTTGATCTCTATGTCTCCACTCTAGAAACCCAACCAATTGAATACTATTTTTTTGTTGAGATGTTTGAGAACTTTACGTTTGACTTGATTAAGGATATAGATGTTGGGGGAAATTTTGAAGATGCAGCCACAAAATTAGGTGAGTTTTCTCACCAAGTCAACACTTTCTCTTAGAACCATGTGGATATCATCCCGAACCTTTAAATGTTTCTCCTGAACCACATTTACTTCTTGAGGTTATTGATAATGATCTGATCGATTGCATGGATAATCTTGATTTTGCTGAAAATTTTGAGGAGATCTTTGAGGATAAACATGTTTTCTTCGATGAATCGGATTTTCCGACTCATCATGCCCCTTCCATTGACTGTGACTATCCTCCTGAACGTTTAACCACTGCTAATCCTCAGTTACTTCCCACTGTCATTCTCATCGTTTCCTTACCACACGACCATTTGACGCCTTCATTTCCGTCATCTGGTTCACCAAGTTCGAGCCCATGTTTTCTAGCGAATCTTGAACGGTTTGACCCTTTTTCTCAGCGTATTGATAATTTAGTGCAGTTATAAAACTCTAATTTCAAACCACTACATACTGTACTAATTTATTCAATCAATTTTCAACCTCAAGTCTGCACACCATTTCTTTATCCCTTCCGTTCATCTCCTCATCTACCGAGACTGTATACCACTCTCATCCACACACGGTCTCACGTATTCTTTGTTTTCATTCTCTCCATATTCTTTCACCAACCCTGGGCTAATCACGATAGAATTTTTGAATGGTTGGTATTAACTTTTGGCCTGTGTAAGGCCTTATATAGTTTGAAACAGTTCCTTTCCCCAACTTTGAACTTCAACGCTTAATAGTTGAAACACTGTTTCACTTAAGTTTGAGGGGCGGGGGGAGGGAGGGGGGGCTTTTGTTTATATATATATATATTTTTCTTTTTTCTGTTATAAAAAAGAAAGAGAACCGACTATTTTGACCCTCAACAATTTTGACCCTCTCGGTGTAGCATGACAGTGAGGGCACTGTCAAGTTTAAGTTTGGGGGTATGCTCGGTAAGCATCTCTATCTTTTGCATTCATTTGCATATTCTGAATTTTCATACATATTCAAAAACTCATAAAAATCAGAAAATTTCCAAAACATAAAAATTTTGGCGTCAAGTTAGTTAGTGGGAGAACTTAGATTCAAAATTCCGACGGTTTTATTTGATGAGATAGGAACAACTACATCCTATTTTTAGATTTTGAAAACCTGAAAAATAACCCTCCTTTAAGTATTAACCGTAGCTAATATACGTCTTTGTATCACACTATACGTGTTGTGAGTTTTGAAAATGAGATGACAAGTCTGATATGTCTTAAAACTTTTAAATTGATAAACTATTTTTTGAGAATCAAACAGGTTTGCTCTGAAATAAGTAATATCAAGAATAGTTTATAAAGTGAAGTGGATAATGAAGGGATATTATTGAAGCTTTAATAGAAACTAATTCTGAAGAATAACCCATCTGGAACTTGATTGGAGTGATTACACACCTAATCCACACAAACACATCTTTTATCCTAAAAATAATTGAACAACTGGCTATATCTCCGTTCGCATTGAATTATTATGATTTTCACGCTAAAATGAGTCCTTTTATTTTAGGGCCTGGTAACTTGGGCAATTATGTCCGCCGAGGTGTCTCTACACCTAATGCCCTAAAACCAACCGGTTTGGGTGCATTGACCTAAAACTCGCTAAGAAGCCTAGAAAATCTAATTTAAAATAAAGTTAAGCAAGTGTTATCTCCGAGTTAAAATTCCTAACGGTTCTTTGTGTGAGAATAATCTTGACTAAAGACAAATTTTTATAAAAATATTTTTCAAACGGACATTTGAGGATTTTATTTGATAATCAAGACTGTTGCACGTTCATGAAGGTGTGTATGAAACGAAAATAAGTAAAAGATGGAGTGAAGAATAAGAACTAGTTTCCTGTTAAGCAAGATAGAAATTATGAATTTGAAACCTAGCTAGAAAACGAAACTTGAGAAAAACATAACTCTTTATAAAAATTATGTGATCCTTTTAAAGTTTTATCCAGTCTTTATTTTGTAACATGTTGACTTTAATCGATCTTTTTGAAACAAAACGATACTATTTGCACCGCACGTAAAGACGTATTGAATCTTAAGTTAAATAAGAAGTGAGGTGTGAAAAATAAGGGTTCGATATTTCTAACTTAGGATAATAAAATTTCTAGCTTTCATTCTAAACCGTAGGGTTAGAATCAACGGTTATTTCACAAAACTAGATTGACGGGATTTTGTGGGTGTAATCCGCTGAAAACTCTCAGGAGACCACTCCTCCTACTAGGGACACCAAGAGATTTAACGGCTTATTGCACGGGCTTAGTGCATTCGCGTTCCCTGCGAAAGTGAAGTTGGGATTTTGTTTTGCTCGGGACGAGCAAAAGATAAGTTTGGGGGTATTTGTTTATCACGAAAAACTGCATTTCAATACAGCTCATTCATTATCAATTTTTTGATATATTGGTACTATTAACCTGTGTCTGCTCAATAAATATAGATTACAGGTATTCGTGACAAAACACTAGAAACACACTCAAACACACAGATGCGATATTTGTGAGTCGACACTGCAACCAGGAAAGAAAACCGATCAATATTCAAAGAGTTTCTTTTTGCAACAAACAAGTATACACAATTTTTATCAAGTATAATGCAACAATACAAGTGTGAACAAAAATCTTTTTTGATGCATGAACCATGGTGGGACAGCCTAGCACAAGTGGGCACACAAGAATCATGACTTGTGCAAGTGGAGGAGGCAAGTGGGTATGTGATAAGTGAAACAAAAAGGTGTGATGTGATTTAAAATTACAATTTTCCTCCAAATCTACAGATCAATATCCAATTGTTTATAAAAGAACTAAACAATGCTAGTGAGATCATGGAGAGCACACAAGATTACCACAAGAATACGAGCCCCAACACTCAACAGAAAACTGGTAGAAACCCCTAAATGACCGCCACTGCCGGTCCCACCAACTCCAAAGTGCTCCAACTTTCTTCTGGTCATTCCATATTGTCACAACATCTCATTTTTATTGTTTGTTTTTGTTAATTTTGTGCCTATAAATACCAGAACAGAAAGCAAGCTCAAGGAGATATTTTTCCATACTTTTGTCCAAGTTTCAAATTAACTCTACATTTTTGTTTTAGTTCTTGTACATAATAGATAAGTTTAATCTTGAGCACTTTGCATTTATCTCATCTTGCAACCTCTTAACTGAGCTTGCAAGGTTAGATTTTAATATTTGAGTTCATTATCTTGTACTCCCATTTTGAACTTGAATGAAGCTTTATTTTTGCAATATGGTTCTTAGTATTTTCGTACTTCTTATTTACTTGCAATTTTCTTTCTTGCAATTTATTTATTTGTGTTGTTTTCTTTGATCTCTTCTGCTTTTGTACTTTCTTTTGATATTGGTTATGAATTATGAATAGTGTATATTGTTAGGGAAAGAGAATGGTTATTTAAGTTATGTTTTTTTTAGTCATTTCATTTACTCAAGAATTACTAATCGAACTCCGTCCAAATCTCACGCAAGCGCTCCGTTAGGCACCCTACCCGACCACGGTGGCAGTGATCCCTAACTGTGACTGGTTGTGTTTGGTTTGGCCGGAGGCGATGGATAAGAGACAAGAACGGAAGTGCAAGGGTCAATAAACTGGATTTCTTGAAATACCGTGTTTAAGCACCCTAATCCACGTTGTTGCCGATTACCACAGCTTCGATAAGTCAAGTAAGGCACAAAGGAATGAGTACGGATTTTCCTAACTTAAAAAAACCTATCTCTATTCCTAACAAACGTTTCATTGCATATATATGTCACGCCCCGCTTCCCAGTGTACGGGGAAGGAGAAGTGGCAGGCCGCAACGTCTTTACTCAGAAGTAAACACGTTAAGCGTAAATAAGCAATATATATAAAATGCACAAGAAATGACAAGAGATATAATGAAAATAGAAAATTTATTAATATTCATCTTTACCATACAACTGATTTGAAAAGGAAATGTACAATGATAAAAGCAATGCCTAAACAGTGGTATACAAATGAAAAGTAAATATAATGAAAAACTAGAATTCTGGCTGCTCTATGAACTGGTCCAAGTCGTCCTGGCTGGGCTTGATCTCCTGAGAGTCCGGTCCTCTTGACGAACATTCCAAAGAAAGAAAGAAAGAAAGAAAGAGCAATGTCGTCAGTGAATTAGTGCTCGATAAGTCCTAGATGTAAGAATGGAATAAAACAAGTAAAGAGAAAGAACTGGTAATTGTACATATATATATTCGTTATACTAACGTAGTTGTTTATAGCTTGGTACAGAATATATCAGTGTATATGAGAGGAGTCCAACTATCCCGTGGACTATGGTAACATGTAAGTACAAGTCCCTGTCAAAACCCACGGGACAACGGCACGAGAGTTCATGTAGGTGTCTTTTAGTGTCTATCATCGTGTTACTTTTAATACATTCCGTACCAATCTATCCCGTTAAACCCCGTAATATATATTGTATTGATTATAATTATTAGACTTGCCGAGACCATGGATACAAGTTGTTCAAGTAATCAGGTTTAAAAGGTCCAAGCGCTATTGCTATAATATATACTCCCTCGACCACTTCAAGACAGATCGATCTTAAGAAGGTAAACAAGTAGTCATGTAATCAAGTCAAGTTATAGCCATGGTTCAGTCAAGTCAAGTCATGTTTGCATATTGATATTGTTCTGGTATTCAAGTTCAGGTTCAAGTATTCATATTTCGTATATTGGATTAAGGTTGAATTGGATTCTGATTTGAGTTAGACTCGGATTTGATTTAGACTCAGACTTTAGTCAGACACTTTAACCTGATTCGGATCCTGACTTAGGTTCGGGTGTTATCGGTAACTGCTGTACATGGACGACAGGATTTGTGCCTTTTTCCAAGACAATTACCATTGATAACTCCGTTAAGTTTTTCTACCTTAAATAGGGAAGCACTCACTTTCTCCGGCTCCTGAGGCTCAAGAGAATCGATCCCGCTTAAACCTATATTTACTAAAGACCTTATATGTAATTTTATGTAACTCGAGGGGGTTTTATGAAAAATATTTTATATACATTCAAAATAAATCTCGAGTATTTATTTATATTATTTAGGGTTTCCATAATTGTGAATTTTTAGAATGTGAAGTATTTTAGTGATAATAGTTTAGCTTGGATAGTTCACGGTGTTTTACTGTAAAGCTTGACTTTTGGATAACTTAAAGGTATTCTAATGAAACTTGTCATTCTTTTATTTTTTAGAAAACATGAAATCTTATTATATCTTGAAAATATGTGGTTTAATAATATTTATATAATTATTAAAAATTAATTTTATTATTAAATAGAAACTTTCATTTTTCTAAGAAAACCCTATTAAAAATCTTTCGAGACCGAATACTCCATGAGGAGGTCTGCATCTCGCTCTACTAGCCCAAGAATACGCGATAATCCGCACTATCCAATAGTGGGTTCCCCAAATGGGATGTAGAGGTATAATCGCAAAGAGTTTTGATAATACAATTTAAAGAAAACCGGGTTTTATAGTTCATGGTATTTTAACGTAATATGGTAACAAAAGTGAGTTCAAGGGATGTCGTGATATGTAAACATGTGTGTATGTGAGGGGCAGGTCATTACCCCGTGAAGTTTTTCTAAAGGTATAATTATCAAAAGAACTAAAAGATGAATATATGAAGTTCATGGTATTTTAGCGGAAAAGTTAACTTAAGGTTATGTTTCATGATATTTTAGAGTGAAAGTTGTTCTAAAAATTAGTTATGTAATCATAAACATTGTGTAAAAATATGCAAGAAGAAAATAAAAGAAAGAGTGTAATTTTAGGGGTTTAAAAAGAAGATGTCGGTGTTAACTCAACTTTCGACATATTTTATGAAAAAGAAGTTTTAGATAAGAAGGGGAAGGATTAGAAATGACTTACTAGCTAAATGGATGAAGAGGAGGTAAAAGAAGAAGGGGTAGCTGCCATGGCGTTGCGGGGTTTCCGGAATTGCCTCGATTCCTCGCCGGAAATTGGTCTTAGGCTAACTCCACTTGTACTCTTCTTGTACTTGAGAAAATATGATAGTTTTGGCTAGAATTTTCAGAATGAGGAAGGGCTAGGGTATGGGATAGTATTTATAGTGCGAAATTAGGGTTTTGGAATTGAAAGAATGAATTAAAATGCATTTAAATTTAATTTTAAAGTTAAATTGAAGTCCCTGTTTAGTTTCAGAGAAATCAAATAGTGCAGGGGTGATAGGGGTAGGCCAAAGGTTTTGTGTGCAAAGTACGGGGTCTTTTTCCTACGGTCAACCCGTAGGCGCCGGCGTATCGATCAATCTCGTCGGTCCAATGTGTGAGAGGGGCCGGTGGATCTTGGCCATGTGTCTTACTCGCTGTTAATAACATTGTGCACATGTTTATTTTCACTGACTTTTCATTTTTATATGCATTGGACGTATAAACTTTTGGACTTCCAAAAATTTTAAAAGAAAAATCTGAAAAGCATAAAATGTGCCTGATGGGATTCGAACACAGGGCTACATCACAGCAGTGCAAGGCTTTACCAGTGAGCTACAAGTTATTTCTTGCTGTTCTTAAACAAAAATTACTTATAAAGTGTACTCAGGTTTGCAAACTCCTTTCTGTACATTAACTTAAAAAATTTCATACAGTAAAATCAGAGTCGTTACATTCTACCCTCCTTATAAAAATTTTGTCCTCGAAATTTACAATTACATAAGGACTAGTTTACAAATAAGAAAGGGTATCTTGCACGCATGTCATTTTCTCGTTCCAACATTGATTCTCTTGGTGAATCTTTTCTCCACATTATTCGGACAAAGTTTACTTCCTTGTTCTATAGTGTCTTCACCTTTCTGTCCAGGATCTCAACGGGTTTTGCTCGCAAGTTAGGTCCGTCTGTACAGTGAGCTCGGAGTGATCAAGGTGTGGTTGGGGTCACTAACATATCTTCGGAGCTGGGATATGTGGAATACGTTATGTAGGGTTCCTAGGCACACACTAGAGGTCTCACAAGGCATCGAACATGCCAATTTCAAATTTTAACGGTGCCGAGAAACCCTAATACGGATCGTTGGCTAGATGTTTAGGCGAAACGGTAAACTAGTTAACACTTAACTACAAGTAAACGGAAATACAACCTTTGTAGATCCGGTGCTCCACCTCCATAGCTCCGCAACGAAGTCCCCTCGCTGTCCAAATGAATTCCCGGACTCTAGCGTCGGCTTCGTCGGAGAAATGGCGAGCTAGGTCGTCGATGTCCATGCCGAAGATGATTTACGTCGAGGCATCGCTAGATCAAGCTCCACCTTCACCAAGCCATGAAAACTTGTGAAGGAAACACACTCTACTACTTGGCAAGAGGTAGAGGATGAAGAAATAGGAAGTGGGTAGACTTTAGTTTTGGATTTCTCACTCTTTTTCTCACTTTGCCATTAAAGCTTTCAAGCTTTTTCTTGAAGTGAAGAAGAAGAAGAAGAAGATGATGAATATGATAAGTGTTAAAAATAGAAAAGAAATATAATACTTATCATAACTTTAACCATGGTAAAGTGTAGAGAGCTAACTATAGTTCAATGAATGGTTAGGGTTTAATGAGATGAAGACAAAAGGTTTCTTTGGTCAAAGCTTCATGAAGCTTCAACAAGCTTCATGAAGAAAAGCAACCTTTTGTTTTCTTTATCTCTTATCTTTTTAATACAAATTAAAAGATAAAAGAATTAATAAATATATCAAAACCCTAACCATTTACTTAACTAAGGTTTAACTCTTTACACAAACCCTAGCTATCATATATCATCAAACATGATACAATCAAGTGCACAAAATATATCACATATACAATGTGCACAGGCGAGTGAGAAAATCCATCTTAAGTAAACCGATACTAGTTAATGCAAAGTAATATTATATATATATATATATAATTATAAATTAAATCATTAAATCAACACTTGATTCAATGATCCGGTCATGTCGAACATAACCGACTAGTATTCAATGTATCGACTTACCGAATCAACGCTTGAATCGATAACTAGGTTATATCGCATACAACCTTTCCGATACATTCATCGCGAGAATGGAATGCGGTATCACATACACGTATTATTCTCGGTCCCGCACATATCTCATATGCGCTCCTATTTCGTTTCGCTTGAGCCAGGAAACCTCTGTGTAGGACTCTAAAGACTCGTCAATACGCCGGCAGCAGGTGATGATCATATCAAACACCCACAAGCCGCAAGCGGTCTGCTAAACGTAACGGCCACCCGGGTATTGAGCGATCAGAAGATCGACGAGCAAGCCCGCTCACACTCCAGTGAATCCAACCAGTAACACTACCGTACAGTCCGGTCTGATCGTCTGATATGTCGCATATCTCGCCTAGGGGTGGTAAACGTCAGACCCCAATAGCTTGATAAGTCGTGTCGATATGAGGTCTATAACAATTCGAGAAACTACTGGTAACACTTACCAGTAAATCTCAGCAACCCTGGCCAGGTATTTCCTGTTATAGCCAATCGAACACAGCGCAACATCAACTCCCTATACCGGGAGAGATGAATCCCCTCCTATCGCTCATTGTCTCCATGTGACTCGGGACTGTACCCAAAAACCACCGTTTTGCACGCCCTCTTGGACGTGGTAAGATGGAAATCAAAGCACAGTGGGAACTACACAAGACTCTATGACGATCTCGGGTCAACAGACTACTCTGTACCAGTGTCACCAGAGAACTGCCATCTGACGTGAGGTATAATACCATCTGGGAGTTCTCGGCGAGTCCGTCCAGTGTACCCAGTCTCTACTGAGCACCCGTATATCATCTCTGATGTCAAACACCAATGGATATGGGATCATCCATCGCCCATCTGTATGGGTCGAGAAGGTATACGCTAGTCTACTCTGGTATATCGATGCCCCGTCTCGATACACCCTCGACTAGGGACTTTGAAGGATGTACTTATGGACTACCATGTCCCCACTAGTATGATCCGCATCATAGTCCAGGTAGTCAAGCACACATCCTAAGGGCTTTACCAACATGTAACAGAGAGACAATCAGTATACACGTTAAGGTAAAGTTCAACCAAATAGCATACTATCATGTCGAGCAAGAAAGTCCTCCCTATATATGTCCCAGCATCCACTACAATATACATCCTATGTACAGTAATGGCCTCTACGGCATAGATATAACTAACAATCTCCCACTTGCACTAGGGCCATCTTATAGCAGTGGTTGTAGTATCTCATACTCAACCATCCCATAAAAATCTCTCTCTGGGAACAGGCCTTTGTGAGTGGATCCGCTGTGTTGTCCTCTGAGTCTACTCTCCAAACCTCGATCCCCTGGAGATCAACCATCTCCATGATCAGGTAATACTGCCTTAGAATATGTCTGGATCACTGATGGGACCGGCGTTCCTTGGCATAAGCCACAACTCCATTGTCACACAATGGGAGGAACAAAGTTCATCTTATGAACTAATATACACCCAGACTGCCTCTTTGGTAGTATCTTAAGTAGTGATGTATCCTGCCTTTATCGTCTAGTATGTCACGGTATCTAGCTTAGAACTCTTCCAACATACCGTCCCTTTACTGAGGGTAAAGACAATGCCTGCGACTGACATTCAGTCGTGTTTATCATCCTGGAACCCTTCCAGTGATTCTCCCCAGGATCGATTGATACCATCTCACTACAAATAGTGAGAATCCTAACATCCAATTAAATCTATCTCATAGATCCAAAACTCAGGATTTAGGAGGTATCATTTTGATCCTATATGGAGAATCAATGTGATAAACGGAGATTGATCAAGCGTAGCATAAGAAACTCTTTTCTTATCAAGAGTATGTCATCCACGTACTCTACGAGGATCACCACCATACTCCCTACTACCTTTTTGTTTATACTAGGTTCATCTACTATTTTGATGATATCAAACTCTTTGACTATCTCATCAAACCAGATGTTCCAACTCCGTGATGCCTGCTTTAATCCTATAAAGCATCTTGCACACGTTTCCGCTGCTCCCACTGTCTACGAAGCCCTCTGGCTGTGTACTTATAGACGCACTCTTCTAAAACATCATTTAGAAAAGTAGTCATGACACCCAACCACCAGATATCATAGTCATGGTATGTAGCCGTGACAAGTAGGATCTGGATGGACTTAAGCATAGTTGCTTGAAAAGGTTTCATCATTATCCACACCTGGTCAATGATGCAAACCTTTGACAAGTCTAGCTTTGAAAGTCTCAACTTTTCCATGTACACCAAGTAATCTTCTCAAGATATACTTGCTCCTGATGGGGATTTAACCCTTCAGATATAGCAACCAAAGTCCATACTTTGTTGGTGTATAAGGATTCCATCTCAGATCGCTAAGCATCCAGCCATTCTTATAGAGTCTTACTCCTGATGGCCAGCTCGAAACTAGTTGGGTCATCATCTCATGACGCAATCCTCGCTCCTACTGTCATAGAGCAACCGAAGTATCTCTCAGGTGGGTGAGGAACCCTAGTAGATCGGCGGAGAGGCTGAGGTTCGTTGGAATCTACTGAATCCTTTGGTTCTATCAAATCATCAGCTGTAGTTTGTATGGCTGGAACTTTTCCAGTTCTACATTACAGACCTTGCCTCGAGCTTGTCCGGATTTTGCTTTTAGACATAGGCCGGACAATCCCCAAATCTTAACTAACTTAGGATATGGGCTCTTCCCCTTCCATATCACATATGAAGTGGTAGGCAATTGATTTGATTGGAACCCTATTCAATAGGTATGCAGCTTCTTAAGTGCACAACTCCCTTAAGGAAAAAGGTAACTCAGTAGTACTCATCATAGAGCACACCTTATCATATAGGGTGTGATTGCTCCGCCCCGATATACCATCGTGCTATGGTGTATTCGGAGGAGTAATGCTGAGAGAGAATCTCATTCTCCTTTAGAATAGTCCAAGAATTCCGTGCCCAAGTATTCTCCTCCTCGATCACATCAAAGGACATAATACTTATACCCGTATTTTGGTTCTCTACTTCTAACTTATATTCTGTGAATATCTCAAAAGGTTCGGACTTGTGTTTCAACAGGAACATAGGTCTGAAACTTGAAAGAGATCATCAGAGAATGTAATGAAGTACAAAGAACCGATCTTGGCATGTGTAGACAGGGGACCTTACATACATCATCATGTATCAGTCCTAAGAGTTCACTAACTCTTTCTCTGTTTCCAATAAACAGAGCTATGGTCATCTTATCTCTGTGACATGACTGGCAAGTTTCACAAGATGTAAATTCAAACTAATTTAAATATGCATCTTTATGTAACTCTAGCTAGTCGGGTCACATTGATCTGACCTAGTCTACAATACCTCAAGAAGGAATCGTTCATTTCTGAACTCTTCCTCTTGTGTGTGTTCTATATACTATGAACTGTAGTTTGATTTAGAACATCAATGCTTTTAGATAACGCGCCTGAACCGATCAACTTTTGATATAGGAAATGTTCAGAACATTATCCAACAATACAAAATTTTATCATTTCTTTACTAATAAAGAGACTGATATGATTTTGTATATCAGGTTCGGTATCTAATAACATTCGTTCAGAATCAATGTATTGGTAAACAGGGTGACAGTGACCAACAGACTTGGATGCAACACTTGCCCCGTTTTCTGCCTCATGAAACTTATCACCCGTTCTCAGTTTTTCTACCCTTTTGTAGCCCTATGTAACAGATTACATATCTGGGATCCTGATCCGGTATCATATACCAAGGATGCGGAGGATACTGAGAAACAGTTCTGTATAATGAACATACCCAAAGATGATGCATCTCATGCACTTTCTTCGTTTGGGCGGCACGGGAAATCTGGTATTCCCCAATTTCCTGCTCTGTCTTATAACAATTATAAGTTGGAGCGGGACCAACGTTCCCCAGCTCAGTATAACAAGCGGGTTCGGTCAATAATCCGTATTATTATCTTGATTAAGGCGTGATATGGTCGCTACCAGGAGAGAGAGAGAAGAAAACACTCAGCGTGCGCTCTTGCAAGAATAGATTGGTTATTATTTTATCTAATCAGGATGGCTCCCACTGCTTTTTATCAAATCTTCCTTCAAACCCTAAAAGGAAAGACTAGCCGGGATTAATTACACACTACAAGTTCTCCAATCTTTCAGCCAGGCCAGTGTCGGTACTTTGAGGGAGGTCCCCCGTGCTTTCGCACGAACCTAATTAATGTAAACCTCGTTTTCCCAGAGGCGTAACGCCGTTGACACCTTTCTAGACACCTACTTGATCGGCTAATTGTAATGTATAAAACTCTCCCAGGAGTAACTCTTACTCGCAGCGGGTATCGGGATCCAACTATCTCATAGAAGGTATGCAATCTCATTGCAAATTTCAACACTTGAAATTCCCGATAATATTTTGCCCCTAGCGTCCTATGACCTTGATGGAGGCTAAACAACCCATAGTCCGCTAGTCAAGTTCAACCCGTCATTTCCTGATTGAATTAAACCCACCCGCACGACCCTTGACGGAGGCCAAACAACGCCGTACGAGTACCCTAATCCAATCGCATCATATGCTAGCAGATAAGCACTAGTTAGCTACCGTACACTACGCCTTGATGGAGGCCAAACAACCGCAGCACGAATACTAACTAGTACGTATCTGAAATGACGGAGGGCTACGACAGGTTTTTCTGAAAACCTATTGCGTAATGAACTTGATATCGTTGTAGAATCAAATGATTTTGAAATGGAGTGCTTTTGAGGCTTTTCTAGTTTTGCTAAAGGAGTCACTCCCGGTGAAGGGATCGTCGGTCCTTTCCTCGTCGAATGAGGTGCGGGATATATCACATATATCACTGTGCAAAGCAAAAACTCTTAAAAGCAATCAAAAGACAAACCGAGTGTGTAGCATCTGCCAGTTATTGCTAAAGGAGTCACTCCCGGTGAAGGGATCTCGGTCCTTTCCTCATCGAATAAGGTGCAGGATATATCACATATACCGCTGTGCAAAGCAAGAACTGTAGCTACCCTTTTTATTTTGAAATTCGATTCTACAACATCTTAGGTTTCTTTTATTTTCATTAATCTCATTAATGAAGTCCCATCATTTAAGTACCTAAACATCACAGATAAATACGACGTACACTTATGCCATCCGCATTCGCCTCGATGTCCCCTCGTGCACCGTTAGGTTAGGTAACTAACGGCAGAGCGGGACAGGGCTAGCGCGGGTGTAAAACATAAGTAACGTCTATATAATATATCATATATACTATATACTGTATCTATCACAGAACATCACATGATCACATCACAGATATCGCAGCAGAAGAACATATGAAATATTGGATATACTAGGACGTCCGTGTTTTCAATACGAGCCAGTATAAAACACGGATTCCACGGTCGTGATGAATAGCCAAACCCACACCCCTAGACCCCTACGAGAGCGGCAGGCAACCCTGCCAATTCTAGAGTTAGGAGACCCGGACTCGACTCCTCGAGTTGGTCTCCCACTGGACTCCAGAACCCGGTTACTTGTGCTCCCCTCCTTGGGTCTATCCTAGTGCGGAAAAGTAAATAATATACAAAGGGTGACATCTTCCGCAACCTGGAAGTGCCCCAAATAAAAGAATATTACATACAGATTTTTACATGAATGAAAATGAAAAACACTCATCTCACATAAAAAAACCCGGCTATTCAAACACGACGATCCAATATAATATATCCAGCAACACATAACATCACATGTCATTAACGTAAGTAAATATGCGCATCCCAATTGTCGTTGACATATAGCAACGAAACCGGCGATATCACATATTACACTTACGGTCACAGAAAAGAAAGTGTAAAACTACAACAGTTGGAATCCGCAACCACCTCAGACATCGCATGCCTAACAATTATAAACCCCGCATTTTAGTCTCAAAATCGAAAACTCTTTTCAATATCAAGTCGGGCAATTCAACAAGATTCCCGACATCCTGATCGAATGCTCGTCGCAAACTTCAATAGGCGGCCGCACCCCTGACGCCGTCGACGAAGTGCACCAAGGCGGAACACCGCTGCCGCGAGCACCCGGACGGATGCTTTCGGGGACGGGGTTCTCCTACAGTCACTTGGTCGGGGCTATGGAGTGAGGCTGTCTATTAAGTTTACCCGGCGAGTATCCGCGTACGCTACGTGATTGCGACGGACTTTTGATCACATCAAAATTCCATGGCAACCGATCAAGTGAGACTAAACTGCTATGTTTATAACATTCATTTAGTTATCTCATAACTACTTGTGAATTCCAATTATTGTATCCCATTCCAGATAAATAGAAAATGTCAAACTTTCCGATCGAACAATCGAACACCCAAGTTTTCCTGATACAGATCAACACATGAAATATGAGTCTAACAACATTCAGTTCGTGCCTCAGTACCAACGGTCCAGCCGTAGAAGGGTCAAGCCAACGCCTCACATGTGGCACGCCGTACTGCCCCAAACCCGAAGGTTCAAAGGGCAGTTCAAGACGGTCACATAATCGAGTTAAGGTTTGTTGTCTTCTAAAGGGTCCATCGCGTTACTTGCACTACTTAGAACGTCGTCAAACTACGGAAAAATCCAACACTTGGAAATTTCCCGACAGGGGAAAAATTGGGTATTTATATCCGGTCGAACTTTTTAACATATTCTAAAATTTATCCGGAAAGCCACACAGACAAAATTTGATACTCCGATCAAAACACCGAATCCCCAAAACAACTCCAGAAAATTCAAATCTTGAATAAATTTTAAAAATACCCAGAGAACTCAACACCTGAAACAATGAATTACTGTGCAAACAGTTAGGGCTGACGTCATGATTCTGCCGCGGAACAGCCGCATAAGCTAGGCTTATGCCGCGGTTCCGCCGCCGTTTACACTGTTCATTCAAAACTTTTTGCGCCGTAATTCTTAGATTTCCCTGCTGAGTTTTCTGCATATTTTTAATTTGGAAAAATCCACAATTTTAGAAAAAGTACAGAGAGCAAGTTTAGGTTTGGGTTTTCGGGTCGTTCGGACTTCAAACTCCGTCTAGACTTCGCCTAAGGCTCTAGCTAGGCTCTGATACCACTGTAGGGTTCCTAGGCACACACTAGAGGTCTCACAAGGCATCGAACATGCCAATTTCAAATTTTAACGGTACCGAGAAACCCTAATACGGATCGTTGGCTAGATGTTTAGGCGAAACGGTAAACTAGTTAACACTTAACTACAAGTAAACGGAAATACAACCTTTGTAGATCCGGTGCTCCACCTCCATAGCTCCGCAACGAAGTCCCCTCGCTGTCCAAATGAATTCCCGGACTCTAGCGTCGGCTTCGTCGGAGAAATGGCGAGCTAGGTCGTCGATGTCCATGCCGAAGATGATCTACGTCGAGGGATCGCTAGATCAAGCTCCACCTTCACCAAGCCATGAAAACTTGTGAAGGAAACACACTCTACTACTTGGCAAGAGGTAGAGGATGAAGAAATAGGAAGTGGGTAGACTTTAGTTTTGGATTTCTCACTCTTTTTCTCACTTTGCCATTAAAGCTTTCAAGCTTTTTCTTGAAGTGAAGAAGAAGAAGAAGATGATGAATATGATAAGTGTTAAAAATAGAAAAGAAATATAATACTTATCATAACTTTAACCATGGTAAAGTGTAGAGAGCTAACTATAGTTCAATGAATGGTTAGGGTTTAATGAGATGAAGACAAAAGGTTTCTTTGGTCAAAGCTTCATGAAGCTTCAACAAGCTTCATGAAGAAAAGCAACCTTTTGTTTTCTTTATCTCTTATCTTTTTAATACAAATTAAAAGATAAAAGAATTAATAAATATATCAAAACCCTAACCATTTACTTAACTAAGGTTTAACTCTTTACACAAACCCTAGCTATCATATATCATCAAACGTGATACAATCAAGTGCACAAAATATATCACATATACAATGTGCACAGGCGAGTGAGAAAATCCATCTTAAGTAAACCGATACTAGTTAATGCAAAGTAATATATTATATATATATATAATTATACATTAAATCATTAAATCAACACTTGATTCAATGATCCGGTCATGTCGAACATAACCGACTAGTATTCAATGTATCGACTTACCGAATCAATGCTTGAATCGATAACTAGGTTATATCGCATACAACATTTCCGATACATTCATCGCGAGAATAGAATGCGGTATCACATACACGTATTATTCTCGGTCCCACACATATCTCATATGCGCTCCTATTTCGTTTCGCTTGAGCCAGAAAACCTCTGTGTACGACTCTAAAGACTCGTCAATACGCCGGCAGCAGGTGATGATCATATCAAACATCCACAAGCCGCAAGCGGTCTGCTAAACATAACGGCCACCCGGGTATTGAGCGATCAGAAGATCGACTCGCAAGCCCGCTCACACTCCAGTGAATCCAACCAGTAACACTACCGTACAGTCCGGTCTGATCGTCTGATATGTCGCATATCTCGCCTAGGGGTGGTAAACGTCAGACCCCAATAGCTTGATAAGTCGTGTCGATATGAGGTCTATAAAAATTCGAGAAACTACTGGTAACACTTACCAGTAAATCTCAGCAGCCCTGGCCAGGGATTTCCTGTTATAGCCAATCGAACACAGCGCAACATCAACTCCCTATACCGGGAGAGACGAATCCCCTCCTATCGCTCATTGTCTCCATGTGACTCGGGACTGTACCCAAAAACCACCGTTTTGCACGCCCTCTTGGACGTGGTAAGATGGAAATCAAAGCACAGTGGGAACCACACAAGACTCTATGACGATCTCGGGTCAACAGACTACTCTGTACCAGTGTCACCAGAGAACTGCCATCTGACGTGAGGTATAATACCATCTGGGAGTTCTCGGCGAGTCCGTCCAGTGTACCCAGTCTCTACTGAGCACCCGTATATCATCTCTGATGTCAAACACCAATGGATATGGGATCATCCATCGCCCATCTGTATGGGTCGAGAAGGTATACGCTAGTCTACTCTGGTATATCGAGGCCCCGTCTCGATACACCCTCGACTAGGGACTTTGAAGGATGTACTTATGGACAACCATGCCCCCACTAGTATGATCCGCATCATAGTCCAGGTAGTCAAGCACACATCCTAAGGGCTTTACCAACATGTAACAGAGAGACAATCAGTATACACGTTAAGGTAAAGTTCAACCAAATAGCATACTATCATGTCGAGCAAGAAAGTCCTCCCTATATATGTCCCAGCATCCACTACAATATACATCCTATGTAAAGTAATGGCCTCTAGGGCATACATATAACTAACACGTTATGCACTCCTTCCAATGAGGGTGGTAATGCTAAACGATATGCCACTTCTTCGACTCGTTCGACAACGTCGAACGGTCCTATATATCTCAGACTGAGCTTACCTCTCTTGACAAAGAGGATTACTCCTCTGTTTAGAGAGATATTTAAGAAAATATGATCCCTAGATTGGAACTCTAGATGTCGGCGCTTTGCATCAGCCCAATGCTTCTGTCGGTCTTGGGCTATGTGCATTCTTTCCCTGATCGTGCGAACTACATCCACAGTTACCCCGATCATCTCTTGTTCTAGGAATTCACGATCTCCGATGTCGTCCTAACTTAGTGGTGAATGACACTTCCTTCCATAGAAAGCTGCAAATGGTGCCATTCTAATGCTCGCCTGATAGTTGTTGTTGTATGAAAACTCCACAAGGTGCAGGTGATCTTCCCACGAACCTTCGAAGTCTAACATACAAGCTCTTAGCATATATTCTAGAATATGAATTGTTCACTCAGAATGTCTGTCCATTTGTGGATGGTAAGCTGTGCTGAAGTTCAGACTCGTTCCTAGGCTAGCTTGCAGACTCTGCCAAAACTGTGATCGAAATCTGGTGTCACGATCGGAGATGATGCAAACCGGTACTCCATGTAATCTCATGATCTCCTCCATGGACTTCTTTGCTAACGTCTTAGTAGATTGGCCAACTTGAAAGGAAATAAAGTGAGCCGACTTGGTGAGTCAATCCATAATAACCCATACTACGTCGTTACCCTTCGTGCTGCGAGGAAGGGTAGTCACGAAGACCATAGTAATGTGCTGTCATTTCTATTATGGGATTGGTAACGACTGAAGTAGACCGGCAGTTCTGTGATGTTCAGCTTCTGACACACCAAA
Organism: Agapanthus africanus; assembly: GCA_030015575.1. NCBI lineage: Eukaryota > Viridiplantae > Streptophyta > Magnoliopsida > Asparagales > Amaryllidaceae > Agapanthus > Agapanthus africanus. The sequence goes on along the minus strand of CM057342.1, from coordinate 255,066,462 downwards.
CACTTGACTACGCTTCTGGCTACTTCATGCTTCATTCTATACCACCAGTAGTGTTTACGTAGATCCTTATACATTTTTGTACCACCGGGAGAGAAAACACTTCTGCATCTTTTGGTTTAGCAAGGTATCTTATTGGCTCCAACGTTCTATCTCCACTCTTGAATTAGAAGACTGGATGATCTGGTGTCTCGAATACTACCCTCTTTTGATGGCAGTCAATCGTAGCATAGAAAACTCCCAGCCAGTCTATTCCCAACACAACATCTAAGTTTGGGATGTCCAGTACTTTGAAATTCGCGTAGAATTCTCGTCCGCAAACTACAACTGGATATTGATCCAATCCCATAGTTGCCTTCATTACTCCATTCCCGGAACTGATATTCCAGCTTGAAATGAGTGGCTTTACGGGAATCGCATGTGTTCTCACAAATTGTTGGGACATGAAGCAGTGGACGCTCTAGTGTCGAACAGTCCTAGTGCAGGAAGGGTGGCTACTAGTCTAGTACCTATGTTGTGTGAGGTTGGTTTAGATACATGGAAAAATATAAAGATATACAAGGATTTGAAAAGATGAAATGATTGAAAAAGAAAGGTTATGATAGATTCAAGGAATTTGAAATGTAAAGAATGAACAGTTGTTGATTCTTATAATTCTTATGATATATTGCTTAGGATTCCATGCAAAACTGACCCGTATGGTCACCAACAAAACCTGTCATGCCCCTCTTCCCAGTTTACGGGGAAGGAGACGTAGCAGGCCGCAACGTATTTACTCAGAAATAAATACGTTAAGCGTAAATAAGCAATATATATAATGCATAAAAAATGACAAGAGATATAATGTAAAGAGAAACTTTTATTAACATTCATCTTTACAATACAACTGATTTTGAAAAGGAAAGTATAGGGATATAAATTAATGCTTAAACAGTGGCATACAAATGAAAAGTAAGTACAAGGAAAAGCTAGAAGTCTGACTGCTCTATTAACTGGTCCAAGTCGACCTGGCTGGGCTCGATCTCCTGAGAGTCCGATCCTCCTGATGAACATTCCAAAGAAAGCAAGAAAGAAAAAGGAATGTCATCAGTGAACTAATGCTCGGTAAGTCCTAGATGTAAGAATGGAATAGAACAAATTAAGAGAAAGAACTGGTAATTTATACAGGTATATGTTTGTTATACTAACGTAGTTGTTTGTAGTTTGGTACAGAATATATCAGTGTATACGAGAGGACTCCAACTATCCCATGAACTATGGTAACATATAAGTACAAGGCCCTGTTAAAACCCATGTGACAACGGTATGAGAGATCATGTAGGTGACTTTTAGTGTCCATCATCGTGCCACTTTTAATACATTTCGTACCAATCTACTCCATTAAGCCTCGTAATATATATTGTATTTGTTGGGATTTCTTAGCACCCTACTGGGTTTTCACAGCAACTACCATGCCAAATTAAAATTTTCAAGAGTTCTAAAGAACAATTAACAAGGATCTAGCTAGAGTAAATAGACAATATAAACATATAATCTACCATTACACTAAGTGAACAAGGAATACAACCTTTGTAGACTGGTCCTTCACTTCTAAAGCTCCATGTAGTAGTTCCTTCGCTGTGAGTAAAGATCTCTTGAACTCTAGTATGGGTTCTCTTAGAGAAATGAACAACCTTGCTCAAAGTCTTCGAGGCCGAAGATAATCTATGTCAAGGAGACTCAAACCCAAGTTACCTCTTCACTTGGTGATGAACTTTGTGAAGGGAACACCCTAAACTAAATGGCAAGCAGTAAAGGATGATGAAGTAGGAAATTGGCTCACTTTAGATTTTATTTTCTCACAATATTTCATCACTTTCTCAAGATCAAGAGAGTTTGAATCAAATGAAGAAGAAGATGATCAAGTGATGAAGAGAATGAGAGTGAGGTTAGAAATGCAACCATGGGTTAGTATATGTCATGGCTAACCCTTGTATAGATTAAAGCATGGCTAATTGATTGGGGTTAGGTTAATAAATATCTTAGATAAAACAAAACAAGTAGACTTGGTCAAAGATGCTTCAAGCTTCTCCAAGCTTCCAAGCATGTGACTAAATACCACTAATTTTGAATTAATAAGATAAATAAAACCTAACCATTATCATATAGCATGGTATGATTCTCATACACCCAAGTTGCATGTATAACCAAGCATGTCACGATATAATGTACACTAATATATATCACATATATACTAATGCACAATCAAGTGAGAAAAGAAATCTTAAGTGAGCTAATACTAGTTAATGTAAATTAATATATCAAATATATAATTATACATTAGATTATTAAATCAACACTTGAATTAATAATCCGGCTATATCACATATAACCGACTAATATCATGTGTAACAATTTATCGAATCAACACTTGATTCGATAACCCGGCTATATCACATATAACCGACCGATAACACAAATCGCGAGAACAGAAAACGGCATCACATACACGTATTAATCTCGGTCCCGCACATATCTCATATGTGCTCCTACTTCATTTCGCCTGAGCCAGGAAAGCTCTGTGTAGGACTCTAAAGACTCGTCAATACGCCGGCAGTAGGTGATGATCATATCAAACACCCACAAGCCGCAAGAGGCATGCTAAATGTAAAGGCCACCCGGGTATTAAGCGATCAGAAGATCAACAAGCAAGCCTGATCATACTCCTGCGAATCCAATCAGTAACACTACCGTACAGTCCGGTCTCTTCGTCTGATATGTCGCATATCTCGCCTAGTGGTGGTAAACGTCAGACCCCCAATAGCTTGATAAATCATGCCAATGGAAGGTCCATAAGTGGCGAGAAACTACTGATAACACTTATCAGTAAATCCCATCTACCCTGGCCAGGGATTTTTGTTATGGCCAATCGAGCATAGCGCAACATCAACCCCCAATACCGGGAGAGACGAATCCCCTCCTATCGCTCATTACCTCCATGTGACTCGGGACTATACCCAAAAACCACCTGTTTGCACGACTCAATAGAGCCGTGGTAGGTTGTAAATGCACAGTGGGAGACACACATGACTCTATGACGATCTCGGGTCGACAGACTAACCTGTACCAGTGTCACAAGAGAACTGCTATCTGACTGAGGTATAATACCATCTAGGAGTTCTCGACGAGTTCGTTCAGTGTACCCAGTCTCCACTGAGCACCCGTATACCATCTCTGATGTCAAACACCAATGGTTATGGGATCATCCATCGCCCATCACATGGATCAAGAAGATATACGCTAGTCTACTCTGGAATATCGATACCCCGTCTCGATACTCCCACGACTAGGAACATTGAAGGATGAACTCATGGGCTACTCAGGCCCCACTAGTATGATCTGCATCATAATCCTAGAAGTCAAGGACACATCCTAAGGGCTTTATCAACATGTAACAGAGAGACAGTAAGTGTACATGTTAAGATAAAGAGCAACCAGATTGCATACTATCATGTCGAGCAAGAAAGTCCTCCCTATATATGTCCCAGCATCCACTATAATATACATCTTATGTACAATAATGGCCTCTAGGGCATTCATACAACTAACAATCTCCCACTTGCACTAAGGCCAGTTGTTGTAGTATAGCATACCCAACATCCTATAAAAGTCTCTCGTAGGAAAGGCCTCAGTGAGTGGATCCGCCGTGTTAACCTCTAAGTCTACTCTGCTAACCTCGATCTCTTGGAGATCAGCCATCTCCAAGATCAGGTGATACCGCCTTAGAATATGTCTGGGTCACTGATGGGAGCAGGGTTCCTAGGACAAAACCACACCTCCATTGTCACACAATGGTGGGAACCTAGTTCATCTCATGAACAAATATACACCCAGAATGCCTCTTTGGTAGCATCATTGATAGCGATATATCCAGCCTTTATCGTCTAGTTTGCCCCGGCATCTAGCTTGGAACTCTTCTAACATACCGTCCCTCCACTGAGGGTAAAGACAATGCCTATGACTGACTTTCAATCAAGCTTATCACCGTGGAAGCTCAAGTCAGCAAAGGACTCCCACTGGAGTTCACCGTTACCAAACTCCGAGAACATTTCTTTAGTGCTTCACAAGTACTTAAGAAGGTTATCCAAAGGTATCCAGTGATTCTCCCCAGGATCATTTGATACCATCTTACTACACCTAGTGAGAATCCTAATATCCACTTAGATCTGTTGGAGATAGTACCCTCAGAGTCAATTATTGGATCACAGCCACGTGATTGCAATGATTGAGGGAGGACCTGTCCCAGTAGGACAGTCTTACTCGAGATGATAGTATGCTATCTGGTTTATCTTTATCAGCGTGTACTGCTTTAGGTGACCTGACATGTCGCTATTACACGTTGATAGAGCCCCTAGGATTCTTGCTTGACCACCAGCAGTATGAGGGCGATCATATAAGTGGGAGCTGGTAGTCTATAAGCACATCCTTAAAAGGTCCCTAGTCGTGGGAGTTTCGAGACAGGGCATCGATACTCCAGAGTAGACTAGTGTATACAGTCGAGACCCCGACGAGGGGCGGTGGCCGGTCTCACAAGCCATTGGTGTCAGTTGGATCACCTAAGATGTATACAGGTGCTCGTTGGGTTATGAGTACACCGGACAGGACTCGCCGGGAATATGCTAGTTGGTCTTATACCAGACGTCAGATAGCAGTTCCTAGGTGACATCTGTACAGGTTAGTTCATCGACCTGAGGATCGTCATTTGTCTCGTGTGAGTTCCCACTGTACTTTGATTACTACCCTTCCACGCTCAAAGGAGACGTGCAAACAGGTTTTAGTTGGGTACAGTACCGAGCCACATGGAGGCAGTGAGCGTATCTTCAGGGGTTCGTCTCTCCCGGTATTGGGGGTGAGGTCGCACTGTGTCTAGGAGAACCATTACACAAAGCCCTCGGCCGAGGCAGGAGATTTACTGGTAGGTATTCCAGTAGTATCTCAGGGTGTTCTGGGCTACACTCCGACACGACTTGTACCGCTTTTGGGGGTCTGACTTTTACCAACCCTCTAGGCCCGCCATGCGATGCTCATAGACAAACGGACCGGACTGTACGGATATTGTCACTGACAGGCTCAGTAGGGTGTCAGGATGAGTTCGCTCATCGACATCCCTTTTGGTCAATACCTGGTAGCCCGTTACGTATTGGCTTATACCTCTGACGTGCTAGTGGTTAAATCCACAACCATGGTGTTGACGAGTCTTTAGAGTCCCCCACATTCAGTTACTCAAGCTTTCGGGCGAAAAGCTGTAGAGGCCGTATGGAGATATGGCAGGGTCCGATCAGATACGTGCGGTATTGCACGGATCAGGATCGGACAGTTAGTACAAGAGGCCGTATGCATATATGGCAGGGTTCGATCAGACACGTACGGTATTGCACGGATCAGGATCGGACGGATATTACTAGCCGGCTCTGGTTTAAGCCGGATCCTAGTATAGTACAGTGTAGTTTTGTCTCATTGCTTTTGTATTGCGGTCGGAATACAAATGCGGGTGTGTATACACAGTATCGGGGTTTTCCTGTAATTTATTACGGGACCAGTTTTCTGGAGTTGCCAGTTTGTTTTCCGTTTCGGCCAACTTCCTTTGTATCGTTCATTGGCCGAAAATTGGTGGAGGAGGGCTTATTTGCATTTGTGCAAATAAGCTTTTGTGGAGGGGGTCTTTACATTTTATTGTATCATGATGACTTAGCCTCCATTGACTTCTAGGATCATGATGGCTCATGATTGCTTATCTTTTGTCATGGTGATGGTGATGGATTATGATGGTGGAGTATGATTTTGGTTGTGATGATTCTTGATCATCATCACACCTTTTCACTCTCTCTCTCTCTCTCTCTTGCATTATGAGAGTCTCTCTTTTGTTTTTGGATTCACACTCTCCTCTCTTGCTCTTGCTCATGCCATGGCCGACCACATTGGGGTGGGCTGTCCAAACTTTTGGGTGTGGGATTTGTTGTTCTTTTGATGCTCCAAAAATCCCCAAGTCCCTCTACATAGTTCTTGTATCATTCCTCCACCAATGGCAACTCCTAAAAACCCCTAGAGACACAAATAGCTCACTACAAATTCTACAGCAAATCTTGGGCACGTCGACTAGCCAGCTTCGTGCCCGAGTTACCTCGGTATTGAGGTGGGAGCTCGTAAAAGATGTAGGCGATGTGGTGCACTTCCGGCGACGAGGTGGAGACAGGACATTCCGCGGGAGATCGGGACGATGACGAGAAGACCGGAGGACTCGGATCAGTCGGTATATCTCTATTCCCTATCTTGTAGTTAGCTAGGACTAGTTAATGATTCGATCCGGGTGTTTAGTGCGCGGTGGTGCCAGTTTGCTAGTTTGCAAAATTAAAGTCAACCATCGCTTCCGCATTTGGCCTCGGGATGGAGGCCGGGGCGTCGCCGTGCACTTACAGTGGTATCAGAGCCTCGCCATTAACATAGTCTAGCTTTGTCTAATGTGTTTTACATTTCCGATCGAACAAAATTCCAAAAACCCGCTTTTTCTTCACATCAGTTTCTGTCGAAATTTTTTGAAGTCCAAAAATTTTTCAGGTTGTAAAATAGTGATGTACTGGAAGTTCTAAGCACTCTGTAGAAATTCGACACAGTAACTCGACTACTGGAGCGCGGAACCGCGGCCAAACCCCCATTTAGGCCGCGGTTCCGCCGCACAATGATGTCCTTGCTATATCAAATTTCTGCAGTCGCTTTCTGGGTTGAAAATAGGGGTTTTGGAATATTATTTTTGGGCCCAGAATTTCTTGATGTGCTACAGCAGTACTTGAGGGCCCACTTGGTAAATTTGATCGATCGGATATTTTAAACACATTGGTTCACAGTATTTACATTATATCTGCGACCGTGAATGTCACTCGATCGGTAAATCCTGTCTAACTGCTATAGCCCGGTTAGACGGATTTGCGAACGTGACATTCACGTTGATGTTTTGTGATTTTGCTGTGATGTTGCGGATTGGTCGTGGGGATAGCCTGGATGCAATGCTAGTACAGTTTTTGTTGTATTATGTATATTTGATATTGCGGGGCGAGCGTCCGACATGTGGACTGCCGTCACTGCCTGTTTGTATTATTATTTTAGGGCACGACCAGGTTGTGGTCGATGTACCCGTTGTATGTATATTTTACTTTCTGTACTAGGATTGCCCCGTGGAGGGGTGCACGGATAGCCGGGTTCTATAGGGCAACGAGCCCGCATCTCATGGCATTGAGACGGAGGGGGCTTCACTTCAGAATTGGCGGGCTATTCGCCGCACTCGTAGGGGGTACAGGTTGACCCAGGAGGGGTGCCCAAGTTACCGGATTCCGTGAAGTGCTGGGTGGTCCATTCACGTTGCTGAAGGGGGCTTCCTCGCTTCAGGTTTTGGCGGGTAACTTGTCGCGCCTGTAGGGGTCTAGGACTTTCATTGCACAGGCTATCCACACGACCAGGGGAACGTCGGGTTTCAGTAGTGGCTCTGTGAAACCCGGGGATCCCAGATATCTGTATTATTCTGGGATGCTATACATTTCTGTGATGTTGCATTTTATTCACGTCTTGAGCGAAATATAATATATTGGTATATATATTAGTAGATGTTGTATATGTTTTGCATCCGCGCTAGTCCAGTCCCCGCTCTGTCGTTAGTTATCTAACCTAACGGGTAATGACGGGACCCAGTGGCGAATGCGGATGGCATATACGTACGTCATATTATTTTCGTTCTTTGTGGTGTGATCAATTGATGGGACTGCGTTGATTCGGATCAATGTAAGTTAAAAACAAACCTAATCTGTTGTTGTTGGAACTTTTTCAAAAAGCTGTTATTGCAAGGACGTTCACTTTTGTTTTGCATCGTGGTATTCAGTTGGAATATCCTGCTCCTCAGTCAACGAGGCAAGGGCCGAGATCCCTTCACCGGGAGTGACCCCTTGGACAAAAAGTTTGCGTCAGGGCATTAACTTCACTATAGCCGATTACTTTTGCTTTGCATCGTGGTATTCAGTTGGAATATCCTGCACCTCATTCTACGGGGAAAGAGCCGAGATCCCTTCACCGGGAGTGACCTCTTTAGCAACGGTTTTCGTTACTATATTTTCAAAAAGCTATCCGTTCCTTCAACGATATCAAGTTCACTACATTAAAGGTTTTCGCCAGAAACCATTCATAGCCCTCCGTCGTTTCATATGGGTAGTCAATAGTATTCAAGCTGTGTTTGTTGGCCAAAATCAAGGCACAGTGTTTGGTAGCTGTTGGTTATTCATATGCAGCATAGATAGATGCGTTGGTTTGGAACAGTCGTACTGTCTTGTTGGCCAAAGTCAAGGGTAGGTACGGGTGGATTCAAATTAACCTGAGAATGACGGGTAGAACTTGACATGTGACTTATGATTTGTTGGCCAAAGTCAAGGTCATAAGAGCATGGGGTAAAAATCCACATCGGGAGTTTCAAAAGAACTGAAACTTGCCAGATATGCGCATACCTTCTGGAGTGTGACACCGTGAGCGGATTCCGTCACGTTATCATGCGATGATAGTTGGATCCCGATTCCCACTGATGAGTTAGTTTACTCCTCGGGTGATCCCGACTAATTCTTCTTTCAGGTTTGGAGGAGAATTTGACGGTACAGTGGGAGCTTTCCAGATTAGATAAATTGGTAACCATTCTGATCTAGGTTAGAGTGCACGCTGAGTGTTTCTTTTCTCTCTCTCTTTGGCAGCGACCATTAACCCGACCCTAGACTATGACTCAGTGACCAAGTTGACCGAACCTTCTTAAACACTGGCTTTTGAATTGTCAGAGTTGCAGACCTCATTGCCACTCCTACTTTTACCCTTTTCTCCAGGACACCCCGTATTATTACGAACGTCCACTTCCATTGGACCAAACCATCGTATGGTTATATACGAACTCGAAGGGATTTATTCGAGGATGGTTTCCGGTTCTGGAGAAAACGGATAGGACTATTCAGTTGTCTTTTCCTTTTACCTTCTCTCAGGTTGCGAGCTCCTTGATTTAGGAGATAGTATACCTATTACGCAAATTGGATAGTCTTCTTCCAAACCTTAGGCTGGTGCCGACCGGTGGGGAATGAAGAAAACCAATTAGCATAACAATGGTGTGTAGAAGGTATTAAGTTAAGACAAAGCAAGGGATTAGTAAGAGGGCAAAGTAAATTGCAACTGATATTCATGACCAAACAAGGTATTTCATTACCACTCCCAAATCACCTTTGTATTTCTCCAGGACACTCCGTATCACTACGAAGATCCACAGTTTATTGGATAATCCATCGTATGGTTATATACGAACTCGAAAGGAACTTGTTCCAGTTCGGGGATGGATCGTGGTTCAGGAGAAATAGGAATAAAGTTCATTCAGGTTGTCTTTTATCTTCACCTTCTCTCGCATTGCGAGTGCTCCTAGGATTAGGACAGTACACCCATTATACTTATTGGATAGTCTTCTTCCAAACCATAGGCTGGTGCCAAACGGTAGGGAAGGAAGAAAACCATTTGGCCTAAAGGGGTGTACAGAAGGTAATGACTAAAGACATAAAAAGGGATTTGGAGAAGTGGCAAAGAATTATACGGTTACAGTTGTGAATCTGGATAATGGAAGAGGCATTACTAGGAATACCGGGATACCCCATCGAAACATTTCAATGTTTCAGTTTCACCGTGTACTGTTAAAAGAAAACTGATTTCCCAATTAGTCCTTACTCCAGGGTATGTATTTCCCAGGTATGATTCTCACATCTGTATGGTCTTACAGATGATGAGTGGGAGTAAGTTATTGGGAATTGGGTGATCATCCTCATTATATCGGGATTCGTTGTAATCGGTGATATTTGAGGAAATCACCTGGGTTGTTTGCCGGTCGGCAAATATTTGGTTTTGAATATCCGCTGTTATGCACCAATTTCAAATTGACATATCTGTACGTCTATTTTTATAGAGTGAGATATACCTTTTTGATATTATGTCTATGACATTTACCTATATCATTGGATGGTTAGGTAAGGAGTATTGAACAACGGTGTAATTCTTCTTAACCATAAGTACAGTTTTCAACCTACGACACACAGTGAATGAGTTATCAGACTCAAGGGACTTATACAGAGTATTGTATGTTGTCCAGGGTCCATCAGGACAGAGGGGTTGGTCCTCGTACTATATTCGGTTTACTTATGACTTCTCTAGTTTTTAGACAGGTGTTTCGTGGAAACACAGGGTCCGAATTTTGAGAAGTTATAGGTATTTGAATAAAGTAGAGAACCAGGTGTTGCAAGTATCGGGATTCTTCAAGTTGATCGAAGATATAGATACTTGTGTATGGTATTCAGTTGATAATGATGATTAAGAGAACTTGCTTCTCTTTCAGGTTACTCATAATTGGAAGCATTCCTAAGTTGAGTAACGTTGATCGGCCTCCTTCCATTTAGTTGACATGCACTGGAGACAGTTGCATGATTTGAATCTGGTTCAATTAAATCTGTGCCTCTGGTTCTATATTGGATATAGAACAGTTCATATCTTAACGATGTTAAGGTACGGGGAGTTGTCCGGTTTATGATTAAAACCAGACACTGGACAACTTAAGGCATGTTTCTGTAATGGCTGTTTGTGGGTTGACCCAGGCTATGACGAGGGTTGACTTTCTACCATCTGGATGAACAATAGCGATATTGTTCTTGGACTCGCCACAGTTTTATTAAAAATGGATTTTTTCAGAAAACAGTAGTGGGAGTATGGTAGAACTGGAAGTAATTCCAGAACCGCAAACGATTACTGAAGATTTGATAAGGAACCTAAAGATTCAATCTGGTTTGACATTCCATTGGCCACTCCGCAGATGAGGTGGGTAACTTCAGACACCCGAGAGGTACTTCGGTAGCCTCAAGGACGGTGACAGGGAAGTTCTTGTTTACCCACACTTGCCATTGCTGTTGTTCCAGACCGTGAGACCCGGCGGGAGGATGAGTATAGCGTCGTTCTAAACTAGCTTTGGAAGTGTATGTGTATATGACTCTGCCAGAGGGTTGTCGTAGTCAGTGGGAGCAGCGGAAGCATTGGTGGATAGGCAGCTTATGTCTATTTATAGACTAAAGCAGATATAGCGGAGATAGATCATCAATTTCTGATGTGACAGTCATAGGTTTGACTTCATCAGAATAGGGGATGGATCAGTTGAGAAGGTAGTAGGGTGTGATGTCATGGTATTTGGATGACATACACAGAATAGGAAAAGAAACTCCTATACTACGATCGGTTATACTTTGGTCGTCACACAGTGTTTTCTCCACATGGGACTTGGACATTATATCAGACATACTGGTTACTAGATCTATGGTTTTAGATCTAGATTTGGGTAGTTTCCCAATCTGGGTACTTAGACAACATTCTAAGAGTATTTAGAATGGACGACTCCTGGCACGGTAGTGTATCTGCAGGTGATGGAGTCACCCTCTCTAAAGGTGTCTTACAGACTAAAGGGGAGAAGAATGTGCATGATTGGCAGATCACTTGCTCAGGCAATTGAGTCAATCATGAGATGTCAAGTACCACACCAGATGTTGTTCTTGCACTACATGCAATAAGTTCACATTGATCCTATCCTGGAGAAACAGTCGGAAGCAGTTTTAGAACATAAGTGGATGTTCTAGGGATATGATAACGACAGCCTCATTCGGGAGACAGTTATCATTCCAGGCTTCCAAGGTGACCTGGACGATAAGGAGGTTATCAGAGTTATAGTTTTCCTTCTGACGAGGGGCAGTATTTTGGACAGGTGGTCCAAGGCAATACTGAGGGAGGTATGGCGCAGGATACCGATTAAGTTCAGTTGACGATACAGTCTAAGAAGTTTGGATTTGGAGTTCATTTATGAGCTAGGTCCCATCAGACATCCAGACACATTCTAAGACAGGTATTGCTCATTTCGGGAGATGGCTTTCTCCGCGAACATAAGATATAGAGAGACATAGAAAGAAACATCAAAGCGGATCCACTCACTGAGGCTATTCCTCGAACGCAATAGTTTCGCAAACGAGCTTTGTGAGACTGACTAGTAGAGGAGTTGGGTGTTCGGTATCACACGGGCTGTGTATGCGACATCGCAATAATTAGCCTTGAGTGCAAGTGGGAGATTGTTGGAGATAGTGCCCTCAGAGTCAATTATTGGATCACAGCCACGTGATTGCAATGATTGAGGGAGGACCTGTCCCAGTAGGACAGTCTTACTCGAGATGATAGTATGCTATCTGGTTTATCTTTATCAGCGTGTACTGCTTTAGGTGACCTGACATGTCGCTATTACACGTTGATAGAGCCCCTAGGATTCTTGCTTGACCACCAGCAGTATGAGGGCGATCATATAAGTGGGAGCTGGTAGTCTATAAGCACATCCTTAAAAGGTCCCTAGTCGTGGGAGTTTCGAGACAGGGCATCGATACTCCAGAGTAGACTAGTGTATACAGTCGAGACCCCGACGAGGGGCGGTGGCCGGTCTCACAAGCCATTGGTGTCAGTTGGATCACCTAAGATGTATACAGGTGCTCATTGGGTTATGAGTACACCGGACAGGACTCGCCGGGAACATGCTAGTTGGTCTTATACCAGATGTCAGATAGCAGTTCCCAGATGACATGTGTACAGGTTAGTTCATCGACCTGAGGATCGTCATTTGTCTCGTGTGAGTTCCCACTGTACTTTGATTACTACCCTTCCACGCTCAAAGGAGACGTGCAAACAGGTTTTAGTTGGGTACAGTCCCGAGCCACATGGAGGCAGTGAGCGTATCTTCAGGGGTTCGTCTCTCCCGGTATTGGGGGTGAGGTCGCGCTGTGTCTAGGAGAGCCATTACACAAAGCCCTCGGCCGAGGCAGAGATTTACTGGTAGGTATTCCAGTAGTATCTCAGGGTGTTCTGGGCTACACTCCGACACGACTTGTACCACTTTTGGGGGTCTGACTTTTACTAACCCCCTAGGCCCGCCATGCGATGCTCATAGACGAACGGACCGGACTGTACGGATATTGTCACTGACAGGCTCAGTAGGGTGTCAGGATGAGTTCGCTCATCGACGTCCCTTTTGGTCAATACCTGGTAGCCCGTTACGTATTGGCTTATACCTCTGACATGCTAGTGGTTAAATCCACAACCATGGTGTTGACGAGTCTTTAGAGTCCCCCACATTCAGTTACTCAAGCTTTCGGGCGAAAAGCTGTAGAGGCCGTATGGAGATATGGCAGGGTCCGATCAGATACGTGCGGTATTGCACGGATCAGGATCGGACAGTTAGTACTAGAGGCCGTATGCATATATGGCAGGGTTCGATCAGACACGTACGGTATTGCACGGATCAGGATCGGACGGATATTACTAGCCGGCTTTGGTTTAAGCCGGATCCTAGTATAGTACAGTGTAGTTTTGTCTCATTGCTTTTGTATTGCGGTCGGAATACAAATGCGGGTGTGTATACACAGTATCGGGGTTTTCCTGTAATTTATTACGGGACCAGTTTTCTGGAGTTGCCAGTTTGTTTTCCGCTTCGGCCAACTTCCTTTGTATCGTTCATTGGCCGAAAATTGGTGGAGGAGGGCTTATTTGCATTTGTGCAAATAAGCTTTTGTGGAGGGGGTCTTTGCATTTTTTTGTATCATGATGACTTAGCCTCCATTGACTTCTAGGATCATGATGGTTCATGATTGCTTATCTTTTGTCATGGTGATGGTGATGGATTATGATGGTGGAGTATGATTTTGGTTGTGATGATTCTTGATCATCATCACACCTTTTCTCTCTCTCTCTCTTGCATTATGAGGGTCTCTCTTTTGTTTTTGGATTCACACTCTCCTCTCTTGCTCTTGCTCATGCCATGGCCGGCCACATTGGGGTGGGCTGTCCAAATTTTTGGGTGTGGGATTTGTTGTTCTTTTGATGCTCCAAAAATCCCCAAGTCCCTCTACATTGTTCTTGTATCATTCCTCCACCAATGGCAACTCCCAAAAACCCCTAGAGACACAAATAGCTCACTACACATTCTACAGCAAATCTTGGGCACGTCAACTAGCCAGCTTCGTGCCCGAGTTGCCTCGGCATTGAGGTGGGAGCCCGTAAAAGATGTAGGCGATGTGGTGCACTTCCGGCGACGAGGTGGAGACAGGACATTCCGCGGGAGATCGGGACGATGACGAGAAGACCGTAGGACTCGGATCAGTCGGTATATCTCTATTCCCCATCTTGTAGTTAGCTAGGACTAGTTAATGGTTCGATCCGGGTGTTTAGTGCGCGGTGATGCCAGTTTGCTAGTTTGCAAAATTAAAGTCAACCATCGCTTCCGCATTTGGCCTCGGGATGGAGGCCGGGGCGTCGCCGTGCACTTACAAGATCTATCTCATAGATCCAAAAACCAGGATTTAGGAGGTATCACCTAGATCATACATGGAGAATCAATGTGATAAGAGGAGATTGACCGAATGTAGCATAGAAAACTCCTTTCCTATCAAGAGTATGTCGTCCACGTGCAATACGAGGAAGACCACCTTACCCTCTACTACCTTTTTGTACATACAAGATTCATCTACCATTTTGATGAAGTCAAATGCTTTGACTATCATATCAAAACAGATGTTCCAACTCCACGATGCCTGCTTTAACGCATAAAGCAACTTGCATATGTTTCCGCTGCTGCCACTGTCTACGAAGCCCTCTGGCTGTGTACTTATAGACGCTCTCTTCTAAATCAGTATTCAGAAAAGCAATCATGATACCCAACCTCTGGATATTGTAGTCATGGTACGTAGCAATGGCAAGCAGGATCCGGATGGACTTAAGCATTGCCACTTGAAAAGGTTTCATCATAATCCACACCTGGTCGATGAAGAGAACCTTTTGCAACAAGTCTAGATTTGAAAGTCTCAACTTTTCCATCTACACCAAGTAATCTTCTCAAGATATACTTGCTCCTGATGGGGATTTAACCCTTCAGATATGGCAACCAAAGTCCATACTTTGTTGGTGTATATGGATTCCATCTCAGATCGCTTAGCATCCAGCCATTCTTACAGAGTCCCCACTTTTGATGGCCTGCTCGAAACTAGTTGGGTCATCATCTCCATGATGCAATCCTTGCTCTCACTGTCATTGAGAAAACCGAAGTATCTCTCAGGCGGATGAGGAACCCTACCAGATCGGCGGAGAGGCTGAGGTTCGTCGGGAACAATTGAGTCATCCAGTTCAATCAAATCATCAGCTGTATTTTGTATAGCTGGAACTCCTTCCAGTTCTACCTCATGACCACAAATTTCTTTCATAAAAAATTCCTTTTCCTGAAAAGGTGGCTTGCCGAGAAATAAAACACCTTTTGTTCCTTGGTGCGGTAGAAGATATTCCCTTCCGAATGCTTGGGATATCCAACAAACTTCCACAGAACTTACCTTGCCTCGAGCTTGTCCGGATTTTGCTTTTAGACATAGGCCGGACAACCCCAAATCTTAACTTGCTTAAGACATAAGCTCTTTCCATACCATATCACATATGGAGTGGTAGGCATCTGATTTAGTTGGAACCCAATTCAATAGGTATGCAGTTTCCTCAAGTGCATAACCCCCAAAAGGAAACAGGCAACTTAGTAGTACTCATCATAGAGCGCACCATATCAAATAGGGTGCGATTGCTCCGTCCCGATATACCGACGTGCTGTGGTGTAATCGGAACAGTAATGCTGATAGAGAATCTCATTCTCCTTTAGAACAGTCCAGGAATTCCATGCATAAGTATTCTCCTCCCCGATCTCATCGAAGGACATAATACTTATACCCGATTTTGGTTCTCTAATTCTGACTTATATTCTATGAATTTCTCAAAACTTCAGGCTTGTGTTTCAACAGGAACATGTGTCTGAATCTTGAGAGATCATCAGTGAATGTAATGAAGTACAAAGAACCAGTTCTGGCTTGTATAGACAGGGGACCATATACATCATCATGTATCAGTCCCAAGAGTTCACGAACCCTTTCTCTGTTTTAAGTAAACGGAGCTATGGTCATCTTATCTTTGTGACATGACTGGAAAGTTTCACACGATGTAAATTCAAACTGATTTAAATATGCTTCTTAATGTAACTTAGCTAGTCGGGTCGCATTGATATGACCTAGTCTATAATGCCTTAAGAAGGATTCGTTCATTTCTGAACTCTTCCTCTTGTGTGTGTTCTTTACGTTAAGAACTGTGGTTTGATTTAGAATTTATATGCCATTAGATAACGCGTCTGAACCGATCAACACTTTGATATAGGAAATATTCAAAACATTATCGATCAATACAAAAGTATATCCTTCTTTACATGAGAAAGAGACTGATATAATGTTGTATATCAGGTTCAGTATCTAATAACATTTGTTCAGAATCAATGTACTTAGTAATACATGGTGATATTTTCCAAGTGATTTGGCTGCAACAATTGCACCATTCTCAACACTTAGAGACATATCACCCAATCCCAGTTCTCTATCTTTCTATAGCCTATGTAACTGATTATATATGCGGGATCCTGATCCGGTATCTCATACCCAGGACGTAGAGAGTACTGAGAAACAGTTCTTTGTAATGAACACACCCGAAGAAGATGCATCAACGCACTTTCTTCGTTTGGGCGGCATGGAAATCCTAGTATTCCCCTATTTTCTGCTCGGTTTTATAACAATTATAAGGTAGAGCGGGACCAACGTTCCCCAGCTCAGTTTAACAAGTGGGTTTGGTCAATACATCCATATTATTATCTTGATTACGGCGTGATATGGTTGCTACCTGGAGAGAGAGAGAGAGAAGAAAACACTCTGCGTGCACTCTTGTAAGATTAGATTGGTTATATATTTTTTCTAATCAGTATGGCTCCCACTGTTTTCATCAAATCTTCCTTCAAATCTTAAAACGAAAGACTAGCCGGGATTAATTAAACCCTACAAGTTCGCCAATTTTTCAGCCAGGTCAGTGCCGATACTTTGAGGGAGGTTCCCTGTGCTTTCGCACGGACCTAATTAAAATAAACCTCGATTTCCCAGGGGCATAACCCCGTTGACACCTTTCTAGACACCTACATGATTGGCTAATTGTAAAGTGCAAAACTCTCGCAGGAGTAACAATTACTCGCAATGGGTATCAGGATCCAACTATCTCATAGAAGGTATGCAATCTCATTGCAAATTTCAACACTTGGAACTCCCGATAATGTTTTTTACCCCTAGTGACTCATGACCTTAACTATGGTCAACAAATCATAAGCACTAGTCAAGTCTTACCCATCATTTCATGATTAATTAGACCCACCCACAAGACCCTTAAGTATGGTCAACAAAGTCATATGATTGTCCTAATTAATCGCATCATATGCTGTGTAGGAAGACATCACTTAGCTACCGTACACTACGCCTTGACTATGGTCAACAAACGCAGCACGAATACTAAGTACTCTACTTCCTAAAATAACGGGGGCTTGCGGGATGGTTTGTAAGAAAACCTTCAACGCTTTGAACTTGATCTCATTGCAGAATCAAATGATTTAAAATGGAGTGTTGTTTAGGCTTTTGCTAGTTTTGCTAAAGAGGTCACTCCCGGTGAAGGGATCTCGGCTCTTTACTCGTCGAATGAGGTGCAGGATATTCACAATACCACTATGGAAAGCAAGAACTAGAAAAGCAATCAAAACACAAAACCGAGAGTTGTAGCATCTGCTAGTTATTGCTAAAGAGGTCACTCCCGGTGAAGGGATCTCGGCTCTGTCCTCATCGAATAAGGTGCAGGATATTGTACAAGGAATACCGCTATGCAAAGCAACAACTAGAGGTACCTATTTTTGAAAATTCGATTCAACAACATCATTAGGTTTATTTTTCTTCATTAATCTTATTAATGAATGTCCCATCATTTAAATTACCTAAGCATCACAGATAAATACAACATACGCTTATGCCATCCGCATTCGCCATGAAGTCTCGTCGTGTACCGTTAGGTTAAGTAACTAACGGTAAAGCGGGGCAGGGCTAGCGCGGGTGAAAAACATAAGCAACGTCTATAATATATCATATATATTATAATGTATCCATCTCAGAATATAAAGTGATCACATCACAGAATATCAGCAGCAGAAGACAACATATGAAATATTGGATATACTAGGATTTCCGGGTTTTAATTTAAGCCTGTATAAAACACGGATTCCACAGTCGTGATGAATAGCCAAACACACATCCCTAGACCCCTACGAGAGTGGCAAGCAACCCTACCAATTCTAGAATTAGGAGATCCGGACTCGACGCCTCGAGATGGTCTCCTACTGGACTCTAGAACCTGGTTACATGTGCTCCCCTCCTTGGGTCTATCCTAATGCGGAAAAGTAAATAATATACATCAACGGTGACAACTTCCTCAACCCGGAAGTGCCCTAATAAAAGAATATTACATACAAATTTTTACATGAATGAAAATGAAAAACTCTCATCTCACATAAAAAAACCCCGGCTATTCAAACACGACGATCCAATATAATATACCACAGCAACACATAATATCACATGTCATCAACGTAAGTAAATATGTGTATCCCAATTGTCGTTGATGTATAGAAATGAAACCGGAGATACACCACATATTACACTTACGGTCTTAGAAAAGAAAAAGAAAACTACAACAATTGGAATTCACAACCACCTTAGACATCATAAACCCGTAATATCTCATATTACAGATTTCATGCCTAACAATATGAATTCCTTAGACATCGCATGCCTAACAATTATAAACCCCGCATTTTAGTCTCGATATTGAAAACACTTTTCAATAACAAGTCGGGAAATTCAACAAGATTCCTGACATCCTGATCGAATGCTCATCGAAAACTTTAGTAGACAGTCGTACCCCCGATACTGACGATGAAGTGCACTTAGGCGGAACACCGCGGCCGTGAGCACCCGGACGGATGCTTTTAGCAACGGAGTTCTCCTACAGTCACTTGGTCGGGGCTATGGGGCGTGGCTATCTAGTAAGGTTATCCGGCGAGTATCCGCCTACACTACGTGATTGCGATAGACTTTTGATCCATATCAAAATTCCATAGCAACCAATCAAATGAAACAAAATTGCTAGATTTATAAAATTCAAATGTTGTGGATTCCAAGTATTCTATCCCATCACAAATATCCAGACGATGTTAAACTTTTCGATCGATTCATCAAAATCCCACAATTCCCCCAGAGCTCAACACTTGAGCACAGTTCAAAAATACCCAGAACATACCACAGCACCTGTGGACAAGCCGTAGAAGGGCAAACCTAAGCCTCATTAATGG
This sequence comes from Agapanthus africanus, assembly GCA_030015575.1. Taxonomy (NCBI): domain Eukaryota; kingdom Viridiplantae; phylum Streptophyta; class Magnoliopsida; order Asparagales; family Amaryllidaceae; genus Agapanthus; species Agapanthus africanus. The sequence goes on along the minus strand of CM057342.1, from coordinate 255,047,078 downwards.
CACCACGGAACTGCCGCAAACGCTAAGGTTCAAATCGGTTCCATGGTCATTATATCGAGTTACGGTTTCATTCATCTAGAGGGTCCACAGAATGACTTGCATGATTTTCCGAATACCTTAAACTTGAAAAAATTGGTTTTTGACATTCGATCGAACTTTTTAACTTCGCCTAGATAATATGTGAAAACCCGAAAACAATGTTAAACTACGAATACGAAACACTCTGAGTTTCCTACACAGTAAGACTGCATCACATGCAATTTTAGAAAAAACAAACAACACCTGAAACACCAAAACCCAGAAACTGGAACACCACCTAAATTTGAGGCAAAAAATCCAAAATTGGGCCGAGCTTGCCGGTTTTGAGGGGGTTGTGGCCGGCCACAGTGAGGATAATTTGGACCAAATTTTTGTAGTGTTCATGATATATCTCATACATCATTCTGCGGTTGTTTAAAAAAAAATTTGAGGAATTTAAAAATTTGACAGAAACTAGTATTTGGTGTTTCAAATTTCTGAGTAGTTTCGGTTTCGTAATCTAACAAATATCGTCTAATACTCTAGCCTGGCTATGATACCACAGTTGGGATTCCTTAGCAACCTACTGGGTTTTCACAGCAACTACCATGCCAAATTAAAATTTTCAAGAGCGCTAAAGAACCATTAACAAGGATCTAGCTAGAGTAAATAGACAATATAAACATGTAATCTACCATTACACTAAGTGAATAAGGAATACAACCTTTGTAGACCGGTCCTTCACTTCTAAATCTCCGTGTAGTAGTCCCTTCGCTGCGAGTAAAGATCTCCCGAACTCTAGTATGGGTTCCCTTGGAGAAATGAACAACCTTGCTCGAAATCTTCAAGGCCGAAGATGATCTACGTTGAGGAGACTCTAACCCAAGCTACCTCTTCAGTTGGTGATGAACTTTGTGAAGAGAACACCCTAAACTAAATGGCAAGTAGTTTAGGATGATGAAGTAGGAAATGGGATCACTTTAGATTTTATTTTCTCACAATATTTCATCACTTTCTCAAGATCAAGAGAGCTTGAATCAAATGAAGAAGAAGATGATCAAGTGATGAAGAGAATGAGAGTGAGGTTAGAAATGCAACTATGGGTTAGTATATGTCATGGCTAATCCTTGCAGAGAATAAAACATGGCTAATTGATTGGGGTTAGGTTAATAAATAGTTTAGATAAAACAAAACAAGTGGACTTGGTCAAAGATGCTTCAAGCTTCTCCAAGCTTCCAAGCATGTGACTAAATACCACTAATTTTGAATTAATAAGATAAATAAAACCTAACCATTATCATATAGCATGGTATGATTCTCATACACCCATGTTTCATGTATAACCAAGCATGTCATAATATAATGTACACTAATATATATCACATATATACTTGTAATGTTTTGAAAATCGTTTTGGTGAAATTTCGGAAAATCGGTAAAATAAGGGGGTTTTCTGTAAAAAAGTCAAAATACAAATATCTTTATTATAAAATTAAATATACATATTCTAGCTATGTAATTGCTAGTATTTGGTGTTTATTGAGCCACTGGAGAAATTTCAAATTTTCTGAAAATTTTTCCGAAATTAATTATTTTAATATTATTTTAAGCCGTCACTAATACATTTAATTAGGGAAAATTACAAATTGGAGTGGGTTGAAACAAATTTTGTGCATCATAACATATTAAATAAAATTTTAACATGTGGTTTTTTAATCGAAATGAAGTTGTTAAACGGTGTTAGAAAATATTGAAGAAAAGAGCCTTATTTGGTGAAATTAGTGTAAATGGTTTTGGGGGTATAATATTTATCTTTTTTTTCCGCACCCACACTCGCACCCACACTCACACCCCACATTTTTCCTCCTCTCCTTGGCTGAATTTTCAGCAGCCCCATTTCCCCCATGTCCCCACTTCTTTTGATAAAAGGAAATGAATAGAATAAAGAGAGAAGAAATAGATATATGGGTATTGGTTTGACTTTGACCTCCCCCCCCACTTTCTCCACCTCACTCTCTCTCCTCCCTCACACCCCCACATTTCCCAGCCGAAAATCTGCAGGCCAACAGCAGCCCCCCCTTCCCTCTTCTCCTCTCTTTTTCAATCAAAAAAAATTGTCAAAAATCAAAGTAAAACCTCACCGAAATCAAAATCCAACTCCTACCCATTTCTCATTTGCCTATCTAGCATGGATCTTGGTGCAAGGATTTCAAATTGGAGGTCTCGATCTTAAGTTTAATCCATGGTTCATGAGGTATAAATCTTGGCCTTTTGTTTAAATTGTTGCTAAATAATTTAGTCTAGCTTAATTATAAGTTTAATTATGGTTTAATTGAAAGATGTGGGTTTTCAAGAGAAGGATTAGATTAGGGTTTTGTTGTGGATTTGTGTTGTGTTAAATTGTGCATGGTTTAGTGACGTGGATTAACATCTTAAGTTTTGTAGAAAGCAAATCTAGTTGTTAATTACAAACCATTACTTATAAAATATCCTAATTAAGTTATTTTGCTAACTAGGGTTTTTGGAAAATTGTTAAATGCTTTAGATTAAAATATAATTATGGTTTCATGTCATCATTAATATTATAATGAGTGGTTTAATGCCTTGGACCATGCAAAATCAAGCGTAGTTATTGTTTTGTGCATTTTTAGTTGAAATTGTTAAAATTTTGGTATATTGTAAACTAGAATTTTGGGGTTAATGAAATTTATTAGGATTAAATTATGGAAATTGTTTTTATGACTTATTTAAGATATTTAATAAGTATTATGGCCGCTAGATTTGTTTAAACGTCGAGTTTCGTACTAAAACGGGTAATTTTTGCTTGCTAGATTTGTGGAAAAATGGCTTTTAAGGTGAATTTGGGTTTTTTGTGAATTTTAACCTATTTTATATTATAATTAGTGTTCGTGAATGCGCAAATGAGAGTGTTTGGGTTTTTCTCAATGGTTTGACCTTTGTACATCGACATCGAGAGTTGGTTTGGCTATTCTGGCATGCGTAGGAAATAGGTTTTGACTTATGCGTGATGCGCGTGCCGATTTGATTTTCGTATGCCATTTCGATTTCGAATTTGGTTTTAATGCGATACGGTACGTTATGATATGTAGGTACCCCATGAGGACTTCAAGACGACAAGCAAGCACTTGGCGACATTGGCACCGACGAACGAGGACCAGGTGAGTAGATTTATATCTACGGGGAGAAGTCGGGTGGATAGCGTATAGCACCCCCGCAGTTCGTGGTGATGTATACGAATACGTATACACACATAGTGACTATGTATTGTTTGATGTTATCGATGACTTAGATGGATTTAGGGTGTGATCGGATTAGTTTAGTGTTGCGAGACCCTAAAGTAGAGGTTGCACCACATTTACACGCACACCATACTTGCATACATTCTTCTTTCATATGTGCTTATATGTGGTTATATCATTATGTGTTCACATGGGTATGGGACTATGTGTTCACATACTGGATTTGAGGATAGTATTTGGGATTTGAGATGAGTCGATAATATTTGATTGAGACCGCGAGAACGGTGATATGGCAGGATTTGTACTTGAGATACGTCCTGTTGTTATAGCGGATCTTAGGACGACGATATGGGTGAATAGTGTTATAAATAAAATGGTCGACATGTGATCGTGATATGAGATATGATATGCTAGGATATTGATACTAGGCCGTATTGGGCGATGTATACCCCTTGATGATGATATGTGCTGATGATATCGGTTTGTTCGAGACTGTCGATCAGTAGTCAGATCATGAGTATATTGATGATAGTAGTATTGTACTAGACATAGATTAGTAACCGGATTATGATCTTGATAAAGAGGATACTAGGTGAATAATTTGATGAATGTGATATTGACCCGTACCCCGATTTGGGATGCCGTACGACGGGTTTACGTACGAGCTATATATTGATGTTTGATCCGCACTCTTGACTTGGGAATATTTGACTATAGATAAGGTATCGGATGTGATGTTATCGAGGCGGGATCACCGACTAATATATATGTACATATATGTATCGACTCAGATGTTAGGTGGTTTCCTTACCTTCAGTAGCCAGTTAGCTTAGCCCTTTAGTTAGTGTGGTTGTTAGACTAGATTGATATTAAATATAGATTGTTATCTTTGTGTCTAGTATTTAGCTTCCGCTCATTATTGTTGTTCTCTCCGCATCGCATGCTTATATTATGTTTCATATTCTATTGTTGATATCATGCTGTTAGGACACCAGCACCATTACCGATGACGCGTATGTACCACGTACACTTACTTGCCGGCTCACACACATCTTCATCGGTAATTGCCATGTCACGAACACTTTAGAAAATACTATTTCATTTGACATAGGTTATTAGCTAATAGTTTAGACATGATATTAGAATACTTGCCTTATATGCTAGTTTAGACATTGTAGTTATTATTTGCTATTTCATGCATACTGTTATTCATTGTTATGCAGCATTCATGGATTCTCATGCCTATATTCATGGTTTTACATGCTATTGATGATTTGGATTCGGATTTCCATGAGATTTTCTGGATTTGGGGGAAAACCGCAAAACTTATATAAACTTCTTTTCTCTCTTTTTAAATAAAAATTATGGTTTTCCCATGATGTATGAGTCGTCCACCATGAGTTTGCTAAAGGATTTCGTGACCCGAGTTCGAGGAGTGGAGGAACCTTTTCGGGTACATGGTGGACCCAGTGCGGTACCCCAGGGCAAGAGGATCGCAGATGATGGCGTTGAGCCTGGCAGGGGAGCACTACCGACCGGTGATATTACCCGACACGTCGGATATCCGGAGGATACCGTCGTGGTCTTGAGATTGATGGTAGGGGCCGGACTGGATTGACTGCGCCCTAGATAGTGCGATTGAGACATTGAGGTCCTGAGATATTGAGACATTGGGATTTATGTTTTGTGTCGATGCTAGACATTGTTTATGCTGATTCCATTTATGATACCTCTTTTAAAAGTACAGAAATCTCATTAAATTATGAAAGCAGTTTTATTCAGTACGTGCATTCTGTTTCATGCATTCATACATCATCCATATGATATATTGCTACCTGAAGCACCGACACGGGCGCATGGGATTACACTCGGGTTAGATATTTACCCTAGCCATTGTTTAGGCTGCATGTTATATATATTTGAGGATATATTATGATCTTATGACCTAGGATTGCGTTGTTCATGTGATTTCTGTTCGTAGATGTTTTTCTACTCACGAGTTGGCAACTCACCCCTGTTGTGCCACAGTTTCTTGCAGGTTTTTCCGTACAGGTTTCATTACGGCTTTGCTGGCACTGTTTCTTTCGGGTGACTTTCTAGTAGGTGGGTTTATTGGTATCGTACCCATCATATTACTTTGTATGATATTATTCAGTTGTATCTAGTAAATTCCATCAACCAAACATGTATTTATTTTTGGGATAGAGATCAGAGATGTTATTCTTTCGACCTTAGAGTCACGCGTTATATTTCTGTGGATTTCTTGTTGTTTTGAGTTTCCTTTTGAGTTTTGATCCTCTCCCTTGGCGTTGTATATTATATTGCTTGTGTGGTTGTGACCGTCGATTGACGAAGAGCTAGGTACCGCTTGGGGATGCCTTTTTTTTGATTTCGTATACTATTCATATTGTATCCCGTTTGGGGGCCAGTATTTACAAAGGAGACTCTGCCGAAATTTTCAGAAAATACTTGATGTTTTTTTTAAAACGCATAATTCGGCTTATGCTATTAAAACTACTTGATTTAAATTGGTTTTCCTTCACTCTACCACTTTTCTTGGTTTGGATTTCAGGGTTTTCGGTTTACTTGGATTACGTACGCCTCGAGACGTTTCGTAGTCTAAGTGCCGGTCACGTTCCATACTTTCGGGTCGTGACAAAGTTGGTATCAGAGCGTTAGGTTTTACCTTCGGAGCGTAGGATGACCCTTGGTTGATGGAATAGGTGACTGAAGTAGAGTGACGTACCGTGGATATGTTCCGCGGTATACTTACGATACGCTACTCCACTTAAGAAGCCTTAGGATGTACATTTCTTTGTTCAGTATTATATTCATTCCTGATCTAGCCTCATCGGTACAAGTTATGGTTTGCTGCCACGATTACGGGTAGGGAGGGCTATATAAGTCCACGGTAGCGCCCCGGCCGTCTACAGACGCCAAATGCGGAACAAAACTTTTTATCTAGCGCTATCGTATACTTTAACCCGGATCTGCCATTATTGCTAAACTAACAAACTGTAAAGAGTGTAGAAAGGTTATACCGAACGATCCGAGTCCTTCGTTCTTTAACCATCATCCCACGCTCCGTTGCGGCTGCTCCGATCTCTTCGATCTCCGATCTGCTCGTCCAGGTGGCACCACGTCAACGATTCTTTAAACGGGCTCCCGCCTCTGACTCGAGGCAACTCGGTCGTCAAGTTTGCTAAAAGAGACGACCAAGAATGATGTAGAGAATTAGTAGATGACTTTGTCTCGCTTCGTCCAAAACCATGGACGAACGGTTAATGAAGTTGCCGTGGGAATCGGGTGATGGAATGAAATGAGCAGTGAAATTCCATACACCCCAAAATCTATCATATCTTTTGTAACCAAATGAAAACATCAAGTGAAGTTGAGAAAGAGGAGGGGCCGGCCATATATAGGGAGGGGGGTGAGTGTAGGAGAGAAGAGGGTGACCTTAAGAAAGAAATATCATGTGTGAACATAAGAAAAATATCCTTAAGTAAACAAAACCTCATTAATGCAAATGGTGATTCATTAACCTAGTCACCATTGCATTAATGGCTCCATTAAAGCACTAATGACTCACCATGCCAAGTCACCCTTTCTAGAACCTTCTAGAAGCATGACTCACCCTCATCCAAGAAAAGATAAATCCGTCTTTAACCGAATGTTAAAAGACGGCTGATAGAAAACTGGAAACTGGCAACTTCCAAAAGTGATCCTGAAACTACTTTCAGGATAACCCCGTAACTGTATAAATATACCCGCATTTGTATTACGACCGAATACAAATGCAACTGAGACAAAGATATTATATCTACTCAATATAATACTCGGATCCGGCTTAAACCAAAGCCGACCAATATCATCTGCCCGAAAACTGACACGTGCGTAAACGCACGTGCATTTTCCGAACCCTGCCATAAAACCATACGGCCTCTACAACGTTTCGCCCGAACTTGGGAAACTGTCTGTGGGGACTCTAATGACTCGTCAGTACCCTGGCAGTGGGTTTAACCACAAACCGTCAGCGGCACTAGCTATGCGTAGCGGCTGCTCATGGACTGACCTCAAGGGAGGCTGATGAGCGAACTCATCCAGAAACCCTACTGAGCCTAACAGTGATAATGTATATACAGTCCGGTCCGTTCGTCTATGAGTATCGCATATCTGTCTAGGGGGCTAGTAACGTCAGACCCCCAATAGCAGTATAAGTCGTGTCAGAGTGTAGCCCAATAACACACTGAGATACTACTGGAATACCTACCAGTAAATCTCCTGCCATGGCCATGGACTTTGTGTAATGGCTCTCCTATACACAGCACGACCTCGCCCCCAATACCGGGAGAGACGAATCCCCTGCCGATCCGCTCACGTGCCTCCATATGGCTCGGGACTGTACCCAAAAACTACTTGTTTGCACGACTCCTTTGAGCCGTGGTAGGGTAGAAATCAAAGCACAGTGGGAACTCACACGAGACAAATGACGACCTCAGGTCGATGAACTAACCTGTACACATGTCACCAGGGAACTGCTATCTGACGATATGTATAATACCAACTAGCAGGTTCCCGGCGAGTCCTGTCCGGTGTACTCATAACCCAATGAGCACCTGTATACATCTTAGGTGATCCAACTGACACCAGTGGCTTGTGAGACCGGCCACCGCCCCTCGTCGGGGTCTCGACTGTACACACTAGTCTACTCCGGAGTATCGATGCCCTGTCTCGAAACTCCCACGACTAGGGACTACAATTAAGGATATGCGTATAAACCACCCAACTCTCACGTATATGATCGCCATCATACAGTTGGTGGTAAAGTAAGATCCTAAGTGCTCTATCAAAGTGTATCATGTAATCAGTCACCTGAACATGTACACGACTGATAAAGGCAAACCAGATAGCATACTATCATCTTGAGTAAGATGTCATACTGGTATAGGTCCTCCGCAATCATTGCAATCACGTACCTGCGATCCAATAATTGACTATGAGGGCACTATCTCCAACAATCTCCTATTTGCACTCAAGGCTAATTATTGCGATGTCGACTACTCACAGCCCGTGTGAAACCGGACATCCAACTCCTCTACTAATCAGTTTTACAAAGCCCGTTTGTAAAACTATTGTGTTCGAGAAATAGCCTCAGTGAGTGGATCCGCCAAGATGTTTCTTTCTATAACTCTCTAAATCTCAAGTTCGCGGAGAAAGCCATCTCCCGAATTGAGTAATACCTGTCTTAGAATATGTCTGGATATCTGATGGGACCTAGTTCATAAATGAACTCCAAATCCAAACTTCTTAGACTGTATCGATCACTGAACCTAATCAGTATCGGCACCATGCCACCCACAGTATCCTCTTTGACCTCCTGTCCATAATACTGTCCCTCGTCAGAGGGAAAACTATAACTCTGACAATCACTCTGTCAACCATGTCACCTTTGAAGCCTGGAATGATGATCGTCTCCCGAAGGAGGCTGCCGTCATCAAATCCGTAGAACATGTACTTATGTTCTAAAACTGCTTCCTTATGTTTCTCCAGGATTGGATTAATACAAACTCATTGCATCTAGTGCAAAAACAACATCTGGTGTGGTACTTGACATCTCATGATTAACTCAATTGCCTAAGCAAGTGATCTGCCAATCATGCCCATCCCTCTCCCCTTTAGTTTGTAAGACATCTTTAGAGAGGGTGACTCCATCATCTGCAGGTACACCACCATGCTAGGAGTCATCTATTCTAAAAACCATTAGAATACTGTCAAAGTACCCACATTGGGAAACTACCCAAATCCAGATCTAAAACCATAGATCCAGAAACCAGAATGTCAAATATTATATCCATATCCTGTCTGGAGAAACAACTGTGTGACGACCAAAGTACAACCGATCGTAGTATAGGAATTTTACTTCCTACTCTGTGTATGTCATCCAAATACCATGACATCACACCCTACTACCTTCTTAACAGATCCATCCCCTATTCTGATGAAGTCAAACCTATGACTGTCACATCAAAATTAGATGATCTATCTCCGCTATAACTGCTCAAGTCTATAAATAGACATAAGCTACTTGCCCACTATGCTTCTGCTGCTCCCACTGACTACGACAACCCTCCTACCGGGTCTCATAGCCTGGAACATCAGTAGTGTCAAGTCTGGGTAGATAAGAACCTCCCTGTCACCGTTCTTGAGGCTACCGAAGTACCTCTCGGGTGTCTGAGGTTACCCACCATATCTGCGGAGTGGCTATTGGAATGTCAAACCTGATTGAATATATAGGTCCTATTAAATTTTCCGTAATCGTTCGCGGTTCTGGAATCACTTCCAGTTCTACCATACTCCCACTACTGTTTTCTGAAAAAGATCCATTTTACTAAAACTGTGGCGAGTCAAGAACAATATCACTATTGATCTTCCAAATGGTAGAATATCAACCCTCGTCATAGCCAGGGTCAACCCACAAACAGCCATTACAGAAACGTGCCCTGAGTTATCCAGAGTCTGGTTTTAAGCATAAGCTGGACAACTCCCCATACCTTAACATCTTTTAAGGTACGATCCATTCTATATCCAATACAGAAACTTTGGCACTTATTTAATTGGAACCAGATTCAAATCATGCAGCTGTCTCCAGTGCATATCAACTTAATGGAAAGAGGCTAATCAGCATTACTCAACTTAGGAATCCATCCAATTATGAGTAACTTGAAAGAGAAACACGTTTCTCAAAACCATTACTATCATCTGAATACCAATCACAAGAATCTATATCTTCGATCTCTTTGAAGAATCCCGACACTTGTAACACCTGGTTCTCTACTTTATTCTTATACCCATAACTTCTCAAAACTTAGACCTTGTATTTCTACGAAACACTTGTCTAAATACTAGAGAAGTTATAAGTAAATAGAACATAGTACGAGGACCTACCCCTTTGTCCTGATGGACACTGGACAACATACAATACTCTGTATAAGTCCGCTGAGTTAAACAACTCAAAATCTGTGCGTCGTAGGTTGAAAACTGTACCCTGGCGATTTCCTCAAATATCACCGATTACAACGAATTCCGATATAATGAGGATAATCACCTAATTCCCAATAACTTACTCCCACTCATCATCTGTAAAACCATACAGATATGAGAATGAAACCTGGTAAATACATACCCTTGGAGTAAGTGTCTAATCGGGAAAACAGTTTTTCTTTAACAATGCACTGAAACATGAAAATGTTTCGTAGGGGTATCCTGGTATTCATAGCAATGCCTCTTCCATAATCCAATTCATGACTTCAACCGTATATTTTATTTCCATCTCTCCAAATCCCTTTATTTTTCTTTAGTCGTTACCTTCTGTACACCATCGTTAGGCTAAATGGTTTTCTTCCTTCCCTACCGTTCGGCACCAGCCTATGGTTTGGAAGAAGACTATCCAGTAAGCATTATAGGTGTACCCTCCTAAACCAAGGAGTACTCGCATCTCGAGAGAAGGTGATGATAAAAGACAACTGAATAATACCTTATTCTTTTAAAGGTGAAATAAGAGTGGCGATGAAGTACGCGGTTTGGTCGTGAATGATAACAGTCGCAATTTACTTTGCCCTCTTTCTAATCCCTTTATTTTGTCTTTACATATTACCTTATGCACACCCTACTTAGGCTAATTGGTTTTCTTCATTCCCTACCTTTCGGCACCTGCCTATGGTTTGGAATAAGACTATCCAATAAGCGTAATAGGTGTACTCTCCTAAACCAAGGAGCCCTCGCAACTTGAGAGAAGGTGATAATAAAAAACAACTAAATAAACCAATTCTATTTCTCCTGAACCTTGATCCATCCTCAAAGAAGTCCCTTCGAGTTCGTATATAACCATACGATGGATCTATCCAATGGAAGTGGATATCCGTAGTAATACGGGTGTTCTGAGAAATTCAAAGGGTAAAAGAAGGAGTGGCAATGACTTATGCAACTTAGACAATCCAAAAGCCAGTATTTTAAGAAGGTTCGGTCAACTTGGTTACTGAGTCATAGTTTAGGGTCGGTCAAAGGTCGCTGCCAAAGAGAGAGAGAAAAGAAACACTCTGCCTGCACTCTAACCTAGATCAGAATGGTTATCACTTTAACTAATCCGGAAACCTCTCACTGTCCTGTCAAATTCTCCTCCAAACCTGAAAGAAGAATCAATCGGGATCACCCGAAGAGTAAACCAACTCAACAGTGGGAATCGGGATCCAACTCTCATCGCATGATAACGTGATGGAATGCATCCACGTTACTCATACTCCAGAAGGTATGCGCATACTTGGCAAGTTTCAGTTTCTTTAGAAACTCCCGATATGATTTTTGCCCCATGCTCTTATAACCTTGGCTTTGGTCAAAATGTCATAAGTCACATGCCAAGTTCTACCCATCACTATCTTGTCAATTTGAACCCACCCGCACATGCCCCTGACTTTGGCCAATCGGCAGAACGACTGTCCCAAACTAACTCATCTATCTATGCAACAAATGAATACCCAGCAGCTACCAAACACTATGCCTTAACTTTGGCTAAAATGCATAGCTTGAATACTACTAAATACCCAAAAGAAGTGACGGAGGGCTACGGCTGGTTTTTGGCGAAAAACCTTTAACGTAGTGAACTTGATATCGCTGAAGGAACCTGATAGCTTTTTAAAATATAGTGGCAAAAACCTTTTGCTAAAGAGGTCACTCCCGGTAAAGGGATCTCGGCTCTTTCCTCGTGGAATGAGGTGCAGGATATTCCACTGAATACCGCGATGCAAAGCAACTTGTAATCGACTATAGTGAAGTTATTACCCTGACGCAAACTTCTGCCCAAGGGGTTAGTCCCGGTGAAAGGATATCGACCCTTGCCCCGTCGAATGAGGTGCGGGATATTCCACTGAATACCGCTATGCATAACAAAAGGAAACATCTTTGCAATAACACTTTTTAAATATGTTCCAACAACTGCAAACAGGTTTGTTTTACTTTGGATTGATCAGAATCAATGCAGTCCCATCAATCGATCACACCAGAAAAGAACGAAAATAAAATGCACGTATATGCCATCCGCATTCGTCACTGGGTCCCGTCATCACCCGTTAGGTTACTTAACTAACGATAGAGCGGGGACTGGACTAGCGCGGGTGTAAAACATATACAACATCTAATAGTATATAAACCAATATACAATAATCGCTCCAGGCATGATAGTATGCAACATTACAGAAAAGTAATAAGCATCACAGAACAATACAGATAATCTGGGATCCCCGGGTTTCACAGAGCCGCTGCTGAAACCCGACGTTCCCCTGTCGTGTGGACAGCCTGTGCAATGAAACCTAGACCCCTACGGGTGCGGCAAGTTACCCGCCAAAACCTGAAGCGAGGCAGCCCCCTACAGCATAGTGAATGGACCACCCAGCACTTCACGTAATCCGGTAATCTTGGGCACCCCTCCTTGGGTCAACCTGTACCCCCTACGAGTGCGGCGAATAGTCTGCCAATTCTAGAGTGGGACCCCTCTGCCTCTCAAAGCCATGAGATGCGGACCCGTTGCCCCTCAGAACCCGGCTATCTGTGCACTCCATCGCGGGGCAAAACCTAGTAAAGTAATGAAAAATAGTACAACAGGTACATCGACCGCAACCTGGTCGTGCCCTAAAAGAATATTATACAACAGGCATTGACGGCAGTCCACATGTTGGAAGCTCGTCCCGCAATATTAAATGTACAAATAAACTCATACTGTACTACCATTGCACACTGCTATCCACCACGACAAATCCGCAACATCACAGCACAACACAGAACATCAACGCGAATGTCACGTTCGCAAACCCGTCTAAAAGAACTATAGCAATCAGACGCGGTTTACCGATCAAATGACATTCCCGGTCGGAGATATAATGTAAGCACTATAAACTAACATGTTTAAATTTCGATCGACTAAATATCACAAAGTGGGCCCCACGAACAACTGGTGAACAGTAACAAAATCTGGGCCCAAAAGATATATACCAAAAACCCCAAATTCCAACAGAGAAGACACAGAGAAAATTTGGTGCACTGATCCCATAGAACGGCCGCGGATGCGCGGCCAAACCATGGGTTTGGCCGCGACTCCGCGGCGGTTTGGTGGATTCACGTGCTCAAATTTTGTCGTTGTACTTCTGAAACCCTGCACAACTTTCTGTGATATGTGGAATATTTTTAGGACACCATTTAAAATCAACAGAAACTGTCAAATTGAAAAATGCGGTTTTTGATTTCCGGTTCGATCAATGTTTTAAACGCGTTAGCACAAGTTAGTATAGCAAAATGGTGAGGCTCTGATACCACTGTAAGTCCACGGTAGCGCCCCGGCCGTCTACAGACGCCAAATGCGGAACAAAACTTTTTATCTGGCGCTATCGTATACTTTAACCCGGATCTGCCATTATTGCTAAACTAACAAACTGTAAAGAGTGTAGAAAGGTTATACCGAACGATCCGAGTCCTTCGTTCTTTAACCATCATCCCACGCTCCGTTGCGGCTGCTCCGATCTCTTCGATCTCCGATCTGCTCGTCCAGGTGGCACCATGTCAACGATTCTTTAAACGGGCTCCCGCCTCTGACTCGAGGCAACTCGGTCGTCAAGTTTGCTAAAAGAGACGACCAAGAATGATGTAGAGAATTAGTAGATGACTTTGTCTCGCTTCTTCCAAAACCATGGACGAACGGTTAATGAAGTTGCCGTGGGAATCGGGTGATGGAATGAAATGAGCTGTGAAATTCCATACACCCCAAAATCTATCATATCTTTTGTAACCAAATGAAAGCATCAAGTGAAGTTGAGAAAGAGGAGGGGCCGGCCATATATAGGGAGGGGGGTGAGTGTAGGAGAGAAGAGGGTGACCTTAAGAAAGAAATATCATGTGTGAACACAAGAAAAATATCCTTAAGCAAACAAAACCTCATTAATGCAAATGGTGATTCATTAACCTAGTCACCATTGCATTAATGGCTCCATTAAAGCACTAATGACTCACCATGCCAAGTCACCCTTTCTAGAACCTTCTAGAAGCATGACTCACCCTCATCCAAGAAAAGATAAATCCGTCTTTAACCGAATGTTAAAAGACGGCTGATAGAAAACTGGAAACTGGCAACTTCCAAAAGTGATCCTGAAACTACTTTCAGGATAACCCCGTAACTGTATAAATATACCCGCATTTGTATTACGACCGAATACAAATGCAACTGAAACAAAAATATTATATCTACTCAATATAATACTCGGATCCGGATTAAACCAAAGCCGACCAGTATCATCTGCCCGAAAACTGACACGTGCGTAAACGCACATGCATTTTCCGAACCCTGCCATAAAACCATACGGCCTCTACAACGTTTCGCCCGAACTTGGGAAACTGTCTGTGGGGGACTCTAATGACTTGTCAGTACCCTGGCAGTGGGTTTAACCACAAACCGTCAGCGGCACTAGCTATGCGTAACGGCTGCCCATGGACTGACCTCAAGGGAGGCTGATGAGCGAACTCATCCAGAGACCCTACTGAGCCTAACAGTGACAATGTATATACAGTCCGGTCCGTTCGTCTATGAGTATCGCATATCTGTCTAGGGGGCTAGTAACGTCAGACCCCCAATAGCAGTATAAGTCGTGTCAGAGTGTAGCCCAATAACACACTGAGATACTACTGGAATACCTACCAGTAAATCTCCTGCCATGGCCATGGACTTTGTGTAATGGCTCTCCTAGACACAGCACGACCTCGTCCCCAATACCGGGAGAGATGAATCCCCTGCCGATCCGCTTACGTGCCTCCATATGGCTCGGGACTGTACCCAAAAACTACCTGTTTGCACGACTCCTTTGAGCCATGGTAGGGTAGAAATCAAAGCACAGTGGGAACTCACACGAGACAAATGACGACCTCAGGTCGATGAACTAACCTGTACACATGTCACCAGGGAACTGCTATCTGATGATATGTATAATACCAACTAGCAGGTTCCCGGCGAGTCCTGTCCGGTGTACTCATAACCCAATGAGCACCTGTATACATCTTAGGTGATCCAACTGACACCAGTGGCTTGTGAGACCGGCCATCGCCCCTCGTCGGGGTCTCGACTATACACACTAGTCTACTCCGGAGTATCGATGCCCTGTCTCGAAACTCCCACGACTAGGGACTACAATTAAGGATATGCGTATAAACCACCCAACTCTCACGTATATGATCGCCATCATACAGTTGGTGGTAAAGAAAGATCCTAAGGGCTCTATCAAAGTGTAACATGTAATCAGTCACCTGAACATGTACACGACTGATAAAGGCAAACCAGATAGCATACTATCATCTTGAGTAAGACTGTCATACCGGTATAGGTCCTCCGCAATCATTGCAATCACGTACCTGCGATCCAATAATTGACTATGAGGGCACTATCTCCAACAGGCTACGGCTAGAGTTGCGGTCAGCACGAGCTCGTCACGAACGAGGACTGACCAGGGCGTAATTCCGGCGACACGCGATTGCGGAGATGTGTCTTTTTTACTGTGTTTTCGCGCTACGAGCGTTTGGCGGATCTCCTTTACGAGATTTCTCGGACGTGTCGATCAGTACCAGAGGATTGAGCCAATGATAGAGGCCAGCCAGATTTTGATGACCGTTGGCGTATTGCTTACTCCTGATGATTGAGGCACTGTTCAGCATGCAGACGAGTGAGCCAGTCATTGTTGCGAACGACGAGATATCACCCCAGATGTTGGAGCTACTGCAGTACGAGTTGTACTAAGAGATGATAGAAGGTCGCTAGTCACCAAGGATGAATGACTAGGACGTGTGGTTCGTTCGCTACCCCGATGCGAGGTCATCAGATAGATTGATTCTAGCTAGAGACGACTTCACGTGGAGACGTTGAGAGTCGACAGAGACGATCAAATGTCAGCAACTTATTATTCCAAGTTTAAAGTATTCGGAAAGACATGCGGGCAATTCTATAGACCCTCTAGAAGAATGAAACCCTAACTCGACTTAATGACCGTGTGAAAGCCTTTGAACCTTAGGGTTTGCGGCAGTTCCGCGGCGCTATTAGTGAGGCTTGGGTTTGCCCTTCTATGGCTGGACCATCGATGCTGTGGTATGTACTCGATACTGTTAAACTGCACCCAAGATGTTGAGCTCTTGGGGGATTAAGAGGTTTTGACGAATCGATCAAATGGTTCGACTTCATTCAGATGCTAGATGGTGAGATGCATTTCTTGGGAGACTCCAGATACGAGGATAGCCATAGGAGCTCAGTCCATGCAGCCACGACGAGACGAGTCCGAAGCAGTCGATATTAGAGAAAGTGGAGTAAGAGGTTCGTACGAGATCTTGATGAGACGACGTTCTACTCCGTCGACATCAGAGATGCGATACGCATGCCGAGACATTGTACATGGATATACGTTCCAAAAGGAGTCGAAATGAGTATGCAGCCGTTCCGGAACGAGAACAGATCTAGTAAGGGACGATGACTTCCGGACAGTTCGGCAGAGACGAGTTTGGGAGAGACCTCGACAGGACCTTTCTGGAATGAATTATGGGAAGACTTGGACCCAAGGGTGGTCATGTTACGCACACCGGCAGGCCAGAGTTTAGGATCGTCGACGAGACATGCTATGAGTGACCACGACAGTTGGCCAGAGATTCTTGGAGGATGTGCTTGAGCGGGACTATTCCACCATATTTGATTTCTGTATTTTGGGCGGTCTATTTGCATAAATGATTTTGATGATGGAGTTCCATGATATTTGTTTTCACGCGCCATGGTTGCAACTACTGAGTATTTACGATTTTGCACAGTTGTTGCACTTGAGATCGTTTTCGTGCCTTGGTTTCTCACGTTTATGATTTTATGGGTTTCATACAGTTGAGTTGATTTTGTGCGTATATACGCACACGATTTAGTTTTTGCACTCGGTATGATTCCCATTTGCTTGCAGTGCAGTGATACGCATTTTGTGTACTTAGATGCACTGGACTTCGATTTCGATTGTGATGCTCGATATTGGTTTTGTGCACCTTGTGTACCTGATTGGATTTTGCACATGTTCGGTGCTTGATATTGGATTTCATGATTTCGTGCATGATAGATGCACCTACCTTGGATTTAAGCTCATGTTGAGCTCAGTTTTTGAGATGCGATTTTGGGGCACACCAGATGCACTAAATCGAGATTCTTCGTGCATGTCAGATGCACCCGTTTTTGCTGTCAGGCACACCTGTTGCCTTTGACAAATGTTTCGTGCACAACCGATGCACTTAGATATTGTTTTTGTGCGCATGAATAGCACATTCATGGATTTTGATTTCCGTGCGCACCAGACGCACATAGTATTTATATGCATATTTCGAGATTGATTTCTTATGGAGCAGTACGTTTTTATGGTGATTGCTATGAGTTTTCGTACTGAGCAGGACTTGTCAGAGGACAGTACCTGAATGTATTTTGCATGCATTGATAGCTATCGAAGGGAATTCTGAAAAGCGAGCTATAGTCTTAGTATTTACCTACGTGTCCGATATGACACGAAACATTTAAAACAAGGAAACCCTTCTAAATTGTTTCCCAAAACGGCGGAACGTACATTTTAAACAAAAGGTATATATGTATATGGTCATTTTCTTATGATAGACGTTCGCCACTGTGCAGTGTTATGCGCATTGCACAGCGACTTTAAGAGATTTGGCGTGCATTTCCTTCAGATACTTACATATATAGATTTCATATTTACGTGTATAGTTTCGAGTTATATCATATTGGTTTTGTATTGGATTTGACATTGTGTCTTCACCATGACCCCGATGATTGCGGGATGCTGGATGGAGTTTTGATTTTGAGTTACATGCTCATTTTTCATGCGCATGCGCTGGGCTACGATTTGTTTTATGTATTTATGATTTCGGAGCCTCGACGACTTGATGGTTTTTCTTAGATGTTTTAGTATTTGGGGGGAGTTTTAATTTAAATTCGGGGACCGAATTTCTTTAAGGGGGAAAGATTGTAATGTTTTGAAAATCGTTTCGGTGAAATTTCGGAAAATCGGTAAAATAAGGGGGTTTTCTGTAAAAAAGTCAAAATACAAATATTTTTATTATAAAATTAAATATACATATTCTAGCTATGTAATTGCTAGTATTTGGTGTTTATTGAGCCACTGGTGAAATTTCAAATTTTCTGAAAATTTTTCCGAAATTAATTATTTTAATATTATTTTAAGCCGTCACTAATACATTTAATTAGGGAAAATTACAAATTGAAATGGGTTGAAACAAATTTTGTGCATCATAACATATTAAACAAAATTTTAACATGTGGTTTTTTAATCGAAATGAAGTTGTTAAACGGTGTTAGAAAATATTGAAAAAAAGAGGCTTATTTAGTGAAATTAGCGTAAATGGTTTTGGGGGTATAATATTTATCTTCTTTTTTTCCGCACCCACACTCACACCCCACATTTTTCCTCCCCTCCTTGGCTGAATTTTCAGCAGCCCCATTTCCTCCATGTCCCCACTTCTTTTGATAAAAGGAAATGAATAGAATAAAGAGAGAAGAAATAGATATATGGGTATTGGTTTGACTTTGACTCCCCCCCCCACTTTCTCCACCTCACTCTCTCTCCTCCCTCACACCCCTACATTTCCCAGCCAAAAATCTGTAGGCTAACAGCAGCCCCCCTCCCTCTTCTCCTCTCTTTTTCCATAAAAAAAATTGTCAAAAATCAAAGTAAAACCTCACCGAAATCAAAATCCAACTCCTACCCATTTCTCATTTGCCTATCTAGCATGGATCTTGGTGCAAGGATTTCAAATTGGAGGTCTAGATCTTAAGTTTGATCCATGGTTCATGAGGTATAAATCTTGGCCTTTTGTTTAAATTGTTGCTAAATACTTTAGTCTAGCTTAATTATAAATTTAATTATGGTTTAATTGAAAGATGTGGGTTTTCAAGAGAAGGATTATATTAGGGTTTTGTTGTGGATTTGTGTTGTGTTAAATTGTGCATGGTTTAGTGACATGGATTAATATCTTAAGTTTTGTAGAAAGCTAATCTAGTTGTTAATTACAAACCATTACTTATAAAATGTCCAAATTAAGTTATTTTGCTAACTAGGGTTTTTGGAAAATTGTTAAATGCTTTAGATTAAAATATAATTATGGTTTCATATCATCATTAATATTATAATGAGTGGTTAAATGCCTTGGACCATGCAAAATCAAGCGTAGTTATTGTTTTGTGCATTTTTAGTTGAAATTGTTAAAATTTGGGTATATTGTAAACTAGAATTTTGGGGTTAACGAAATTTATTAGGATTAAATTATGGAAATTATTTTTATGACTTATTTAAGATATTTAATAAGTATTATGGCCGCTAGATTTGTTTAAACGTCGAGTTTCGTATTAAAACGGGTAATTTTTGCTCGCTAGATTTTCGGAAAAATGGCTTTTAAGGTGAATTTGGGGTTTTTGTGAATTTTAACCTATTTTATATTATAATTAGTGTTCGTGAATGCGCAAATGTGAGTATTTGGGTTTTTCTCGATGGTTTGACGTTTGTACATCGAGATCGAGGGTTGGTTTGGCTATTCTTGCATGCGTAGGCGATAAATTTTGACCTATGCGTGATACGCGTGCCGATTTTATTTTCGTATGCCATTTCGATTTCGAATTTGGTTTTAATGCGATACGGTGCGTTATGATATGTAGGTACCCCATGTGGACTTCGAGACGACAAGCAAGCGCGTGGCGACGTCAGCACCGACGAGCGAGGACCAGGTGAGTAGATTTATATCTACGGGGAGAAGTCGGGTGGATGGCGTATAGCACCCCCGCAGTTCGTGGTGATGTATACGAATACGTATATACACATAGTGATTATGTATTGTTTGATGTTATCGATGACTTAGATGGATTTAGGGTGTGATCGGATTAGTTTAGTGTTGTGAGACCCTAGAGTAGAGGTTGCACCACATTTACACACACACACCATACTTGCATACATTCTTCTTTCATATGTGCTTATATGTGGTTATATCGTTATATGTTCACATGGGTATGGGACTATGTGTTTACATACTGGATTTGAGGATAGTAATTGGGATTTGAGATGAGTCGATAAGATTTGATTGAGACCGCAACAACGGTGATATGGCAGGATTTGTACTTGAGATACGTCATGTTGTTATAGAGGATCTTGGGACGACGATACGGGTGAATAGTGTTATAAATAAAATGGTCGACATGTGATCGTGATATGAGATATGATATGCTAGGATATTGAAACTAGGCCGTATTGGGCGATGTATACCCCTTGATGATGATATGTGCTGATGATATCGGTTTGTTCGAGACTATCGATCAGTAGTCAGATCATGAGTATATTGATGATAGCAGTATTGTACTAGACATAGATTAGTAACCGGATTATGATCTTGATAAAGAGGATACTAGGTGAATAATTTGATGAATGTGATATTGACCCGTACCCCGATTTGGGATGCTGTACGACGGATTTACGTACGAGCTATATATTGATGTTTGATCTTCACTCTTGACTTGGGAATATTTGACTATAAATATGGTATCGGATGTGATGTTATCGAGGCGGGATCACCGACTAATATATATATACATATATGTATCGACTCAGATTTTAGGCGGTTTCCTTACCTTCAGTAACCAGTTAACTTAGCCCTTTAGTTAGTGTAGTTGTTAGACTAGATTGATATTAAATATAGATTGTTATCTTTGTGTCTAGTATTTAGCTTCCGCTCATTATTGTTGTTCGCTCCGCATCGCATTCTTATATTATGTTTCATATTCTATTGTTGATATCATGCTGTTAGGACACCAGCACCATTACCGATGACGCGTATGTACCACGTACACTTACTTGCCGGCTCACACACATCTTCATCAAAAATTGCCATGTCACGAACACTTTAGAAAATACTATTTCATTTGACATAAGTTGTTAACTAATAGTTTAGACATGATATCGGTATACTTGCTTTATATGCTAGTTTAGACATTGTAGTTATTATTTGCTATTTCATGCTTACTGTTATTCATTGTTATGCCGCATTCATGGATTCTCATGCCTATATTCATGGTTTTACATGCTATTGATGATTTGGATTCGGATTTCCATGAGATTTTCTGGATTTGGGGGAAAACCGCAAAACTTATATAAACTTCTTTTCTCTCTTTTTAAATAAAAAGTGCGGTTTTCCTATGATGTATGAGTCGTCTACCATGAGTTTGCTGATGGATTTCGAGACCCGAGTTCGAGGAGTGGAGGAACCGTTTCGGGTACATGGTGGACCCGGTGCGGTACCCCGGGGAAAGAGGATCGCAGATGATGGCGTTGAGCCTGGCACGGGAGCACTACCGACCGGTGATATTACCCGACGCATCGGATATCCGGAGGATACCGTCGTGGTCTTGAGATTGATGGTAGGGGCCGGTCTGGATTGACTGCGCCCTAGATAGTGAGATTGAGACATTGAGGTCCTGAGATATTGAGATATTGGGATTTATGTTTTGTGTCGATGCTAGACACTGTTTATGCTGATTTCATTTATGATACCTCTTTTAAAAGTACAGAAATCTCACTAAATTATGAAAGCAGTTTTATTCAGTACATGCATTCTGTTTCATGCATTCATACATCATCCATATGATATATTGCTACCTGAAGCACCGACACGGGCACTTGGGATTACACTCGGGTTAGATATTTACCCTAGCCATTGTTTAGGCTGCATGTTATATATATTTGAGGATATATTATGATCTTATGACCTAGGATTGCGTTGTTCATGCGATTTCTGTTCGTAGATGTTTTTCTACTCACGAGTTGGCAACTCACCCCCGTTGTGCTACAGTTTCTTGCAGGTTTTGCCGTACAAGTTTCATTACGGCTTTGCTGGCACTGCTTCTTTCGGGTGACTTGCTAGTAGGTGGGTTTATTGGTATCGTACACATCATATTACTTTGTATGATATTATTCAGTTGTATCTATTAAATTCCATCAACCAAACATGTATTTATTTTTGAGATAGAGACCAGTGATGTTATTCTTTCGACCTTAGAGTCGCGCGTTATATTTCTGTGGATTTCTTGTTTTTTAAGTTTCCTTTTGAGTTTTGATCCTCGCCCTTCGCGTTGTATATTATATTGCTTGTGTGGTTGTGACCGTCGATTGACGAAGAGCTAGCTCCCGCTTAGGGATGCCTTTTTTTTGATTTCGTATACAATTCATGTTGTATCCCGTTTGGGGGCCTGTATTAACAAAGGAGACTCTGCCGAAATTTTTAAAAAATACTTGATGTTTTTTTGAAAAACGTATAATTCGGCTTATGCTATTAAAACTACTTGATTTAAATTTGTTTTCCTTCACTCTACCACTTTTCTTGTTTTGGATTTCTGGGTTTTCGGTTTACTTGGATTATGTACGCCTCGAGACGTTTCGTAGTCTAAGTGCCGGTCACGTTCCGTACTTTCGAGTCGTGACAATACTAATACACAATCAAGTGAGAAAAGCAATTTTACGTGAGCTAATACTAGTTAATGTAAATTAATATATCAAATATATAATTATACATTAGATTATTAAATCAACACTTGATTTAATAATCCTGCTATATCACATATAACTGGCTAATATCATGTGTATCAATTTATCGAATCAACACTTGATTCGATAACCCGGCTATATCACATATAACCGACCGATAACATAAATCGCGAGAACAAAATACGGTATCAGATGCACGTAATAATCTCGGTCCTGCACATATCTCATATGTGCTCCTACTCCATTTCGCCCGAGCCAGGAAATCTCTGTGTAGGACTCTAAAGACTCGTCAATACGCCGGCAGTTGGTAATGATCATATCAAACACCCATAAGCCGCAAGAGGCGTGCTAAACGTAAAGGCCACCCGGGTATTGACCGATCAGAAGATCAACAAGCAAGCCTGCTCATACTCCTGCAAATCCAATCAGTAACACTACGGTACAGTCTGTTCTGTTCATCTGATATGTCGCATATCTCGCCTAGGGGTGGTAAACGTCAGACCCCAATAGCTTGATAAATTGTGCCGATGCAAGTTCCATAACGGGCGTGAAACTACTGATAACACTTATCAGTAAATCCCATCTACCCTGGCCAGGGATTTCAGTTATGGCCAATTGAGCATAGCGCAACATCAACCCTCAATACCGGGAGAGACGAATGCCCTCCTATCGCTCATTGCCTCCATGTGACTCGAGACTGTACCCAAAAACCACCTATTTGCACGACTCAATAGAGCCATGGTAAGGTGGAAATCAAAGCACAGTGGGAGACACACAAGACTCTATGACGATCTCGGGTCGACAGACTAACTTGTACTAGTGTCACTAGAGAACTGCTATCTGACATGAGGTATAATACTATCTAGGAGTTCTCGGCGAGTCTGTTCAGTGTACCTAGTCTGCACTGAGCACCCGTATACCATCTCAGATGTCAAACACCAATGGATATGGGATCATCCATCGCCCATCACATGGGTCGGGAAGATATACGCTAGTCTACTCTGGAACATCGATGCCCGGTCTCGATACTCCCATGACTAGGAACATTGAAGGATGAACTCATGGACTACTCAAGCCTCACTAGTATGATCTGCATCATAATCCTGGAAGTCAAGTACACATCCTAAGGGCTTTATCAACAAATAACAGAGAGACAGTAATTGCACATGTTAAGATAAAAAGCAATCAGATAACATACTATCATGTCGAGCAAGAAAGACCTCCCTATATATGTCCCAGTGTTCAGTTGATAAAACTGCACATTTAATATGACAATTTTCCTACTATTTCTATATAATAAAAGGTGTTTATTATAATATATTATACAAATGAGGGTTTATCTGTAAAAATACTATTTTCATATGTTTTTATATTATAATTAACGTTTTGTAGGAAAAAGTAACCATATAATACCCATGTGACATTTGGCCCATTTAAATATACTTACCATATGATACCTTTGACCAATACTTAATGGTTAAGTTAATATCTCAATAAAACAAACGCTACTAAATAATATTTGTTAAGCTATTGTGCAGAATTTGCAGGGCTGAAATCAAGGAAATCAAAGTTGGTAAAACAAACCTGCCTAATTAAGAAATTAAACTAAAGAATTCAAGGCTGGCAATACCGAAGAGAAGATTTTCAGTTTCCAAAGATGTTAAAAGATCACCACGTGTCAGATAGACAAAGCCCCAGAGAAACGACCCAACAAACTCCCTATAAGGCCGTGGAACCGCGGCCAAACCCACCTATTGGCCGCGGATCCACCGCGGTCTAGACGTATTGGGAGTTGGGATTTTGTTGTTGAGATCGTAACCACTGGTTTCCATATTAGGAAACTAGGGTTCTGGCTCTGAGACTATAAATAAGGACCGAGAGCCTCTTGGAAAATTCATCAAGCTGAAGAGATCACGAAGTCCATGACAGGCTCACGCATCCAGCCTGATCATCAACGGTTCATCTACCTCTTTAGAAGAGATTGTCACGCCCCGCTTCCTAGAGTACGCTAGATTGGGCACGTGACATAGCCAACCATGCTACCTGTGGGTAGGAAGTATCCATCCACAGTCACATTACGGCTGTAGAGATATCAAGAACAAGATAAAACTATTTAAAACATGTCTATAATCCAGAATAACAGGAGTCAATAATAAATAAATGCGGAAGCAAATGATCCAATACAAATAACTGAAAAGTGTGTCCCATAATGCGGGCTCACATCAGGAAATAAATGCAGGAAATAAAACTAACTACTACTGAACTCACAGCTCAGCCTGCTGGCTGAAGTACTCCTGCTCGGACTGCAACAGCGGTACGGAATCTGGGCCATGCAAAACCCAGACGTCAGCGCGTCATGTCAACAAGTAATATAATATGAACAGTGTAATAGGCAATGCAGAACTAAACAAGAATAAAGCAATAATGTGAAACAAGCGGTGCAGGGTAATGTGCAGTGGATAACTAAACTGTTCTATCGGGTTTCCTAGTCTAAAGTCTTTGAAATCAATTTGAGTAATCCTCCATGTAACTCAAAGGATATGTCCCGTTACCCCCCGGGACCACGGATCAGGAATATGTGAACCAATAGTGGTTCTGTCCCGTTACCCCCCGGGACCACGGATCAGGAAAATGTAAGAGTCACGAATGGCTCTGTCCCGTTACCCCCCGGGACCACGGATCAAGTAATACCCTTTTAAGTTACACTTTAGTTTACACTTTTGATTTCCCCATACCCCCAAGTTATGTATGTCGAGTCAGGTATTCAGTAATTAAGAACTAATGCCAACACAGGATCAGGTAAAAGCAGGTTTGTCTGGATAGACAACAGGAACGGTCCATGAGGACTACATGTTATGTTTGTTGGCATTAGACACAAGATCAGGTAACAGGTAAAGCCATGGTACATCAGGTCCAGCCAGGTAATGTATAAAGGTGTCATGTCATGTCAAGAGTGTACGGTACCATGTCATGTCAAGTAGGAAGTGTAACAGGTCATGTCAGGAAGCACAAGATGTCATGTGGGTGCTCATAATCAAACTAACATAAGCATGTGTATAAATAAACAAGCATGAGTACTATCAGAACAATAAACTGGAACATGTAATATGATATGCAAATAGATTTAATTACAAGGATATGGATGCACAGTTATCGATTAGGGTTACATTTATAGTTCCAATATTAATTAGGATGCAATTTATTAAACATGGAGTGTTAATATCACATTATTATGTAGTAATGTGATCTATGGATGCAATTATATGTATCTTAAATGCGATGGATGCAAACGGGTATCCGAAAAGTTATAAAACTATAAAATGGTAATGTGGGATGTACAACTAAGAAATATGTGATATAAATATTGATATAATAATATTAATATGGATAGCATATTCAAAGCGATTAATAACTATAAAAGTGGTATTGATTAACCATGCACAAGAAGGTTCCGTTCAGAAATTCAGCGTTACCCTAATTTGTAAAATAGCTTAAAAATAACAAACGTTCTCCAAAAGGGACGTGTCTTATACCAAAACAAAGATAATTCAATAAGATTTTCAGTTTTATAAGTATAAGCATCTCAGGTTGTCTCTACAAAAAGTTATGAACATTCGAAGTTGAAAGTTTGCCGCTGGAATTTCCCTGGACAGCAGTTTGGAGACATTTTCATTTGCATTTTACGTTATTTAACCAATTTATTTTGCAAGTAAATATTTCATAGAGTTATAGTATTCTGAGTTAGCTTCGTAACGAACTAAAGAACGTATACTAATGATTTTTCTATGATTTATAATGAATTTTATAAGATAAGGTGTACAGTAAATTTCAGATTTGTCATATCCGATTTTTCAACGACGTTTCATGTGTAAACTATAAGATTTTCAAATGTATAACATTATAAAATGAAGATTATAAACTAATTAAAGATAATAATAATAAATATTATGACGATATATATTTTAAATGATATGGTTGCAGTATAATGTAATCTAGTATGTCACAAGATAAGTTTTCATGATCTAGATTTAATATGATATAAACGGATGCAAACGGAACATCGAAACGTTATAAAATTAAACATGGGGTGCTAGATTTAAACTATAGGTATGGTATTTATTTAAATAGGTATAAAATGAATTATATAGCATGTAGCAAGATTAACTTGCCTCGATGGGTCGCGAATCGGGAAAACGGAACGTTAACCGTCGGCAGGGAAAATTCGTGACGGGCGCACAGTTCACGGAATGAACCCAAACGACGAACAAAAGAACCACACGGGTCGGGGTACCTCGCTGGAACGTCGAGAAGCGTCACCGGTACGACGGAATTCCGGCAACAAAAGAACAGTTAAAAAAATGAGAAACGAGACATGAAGCAAGAAGAGAAAGAATGATAAAGAGAAGTATGAGAGAATATATGAGAGAGAGAGAGAGAGTAGGTGGAGAGAGAGAGAGAGAGCTGCAGGTGGGGGCCCACGGAATTAAAAGGAACGCGATTGGCTAAAGGGGAATCGTTAGTTAGGGATAAATATTAATTAAAGATTCAAAACATATTAAGTAACAGTAGGATATATATATAGGTTAATTTAAAGATTTAAAAGATAGGTAATGAACAGTAAGATATCAGGTTAGTTAGAAAAATATATGCGATGGTTTTAATAATATTAAAATTTGGGATTTTGGTGCCAAATAAAACATTTCCAAATCGCGTCCGGGTCGAGTCCAAAAATTTGAAATTGAAATAATAGGATTTTAAGCGGGATCCAAATTTTAAAATTAAGTGTTTTATGATTAAAAAGCATACCCCCAAAATGGACACATGTACGCGCGCATAGCCGTCCAAACTCGCCCGTTTTACTGAACGGGACGAGAACACAATGCACGGACGCTACCACGAGGCTAGGGGTGTCAAGTAGGCCAAGATGAATATTTTCAATTTTATTTTAGATGCCAAAATTTGTTATATGTAGAAATGATTTTGCCGGGTAAATTTTACAGTAAGCAACAAACAAGCAAGTTAAATGAAATGAGTACCACATTATGCTCAAACAGTAACTGAAAATTGTAGAATTGCGCTCGGGTGTTACATTATACCCAACTACAAAAAGAATTTCGTCCTCGAAATTCCAAGAATACAAAGATAGATAACTACAAGAAAAGGTGAGGAAACTTCTGCCGGATTTCATCTTCTCGTTCCCAAGTGGACTCTCCATGCGAGCGATTACCCCAAGAAACAAGCACAAGGGGGATAACCTTGTTCTTAAGAACCTTTTCCCTTCGATCCACGATTTCAATCGGTCGCTCCTCAAAAGTCAAGTCTTCTCGTACTGTTAGCTCCGAATGATCCAAAACGTGTGTTTCATCTCGAACATACTTACGGAGTTGAGATACGTGGAACACATCGTGCACATTTGCCAAGGACTGCGGTAACGCCAAACGATACGCTACCTCACCAACACGCTCCACGATCTCAAGGGTCCAACGAATCGAGGACTAAGCTTTTCTCGACTTCCAAAACGAATCACCCCTCTAGTCGGTGATATCTTCAAGAATACCAAATCACCCACGGTGAACTCTAGAGGTCTTCTTGACGTATCTGCCCAACTCTTCTGTCGGTCCTGTGCTGCCTTCGTATGATTTCTGATAGGGTTAACCTTCTCAACTGTCTGCACAACTAAATCTGGTCCCAATAATCTTCGTTCACCGACATCGTCCCAACAAACAGGTGAACGGCATTTACGACCATACAAAGCTTCAAATGGAGCCATCTGAATAGTTGCCTGAAAACTGTTGTTGTAAGACAACTCCACCAAAAGTAGATGATCCTCCCAAGACCCCTTGAAGTCCAACATGCATGCTCTCAACATATCCTCAAGAGTTTGGATCGTTCTCTCCGACTGACCATCAGTTTGAGGATGATAAGCTGTGCTAAACTTCAATCGAGTCCCTAAACTTTCCTGTAAACTCCTCCAGAAGTGTGATAAGAACCGAGTGTCCCGATCGGACACGATGCTCACCGGTACTCCATGCAATCTTACAATCTACTGCATGTACCGCTCTGCCAAAGTCTCTGTTGATTGACCAACCCGAAAAGGAATAAAGTGAGCTGCCTTGGTCAACCGGTCAACAATTACCCATACTGCATTGTTGCCTTTTGGACTCCGTGGTAAAGCCGTCACGAAATCCATGGTTATATGTTCCCACTTCCACTGAGGAATCGGAAGTGGTTGCAATAAACCAGCAACCCTTTGATGTTCAGCCTTAACTTGCTGACACACCAAGCACTTCGCCACAAAGCGAGCAATCTCCCGCTTCATGCCCTCCCACCAGAAATGCTGTCGAATATCTCGGTACATCTTTGTGCCTCCTGGATGTACAGAATAAGCTGAACTGTGTACCTCCTTCATAAGCTCTTCACGAACATCACCCTTTGGCACATACAAACGGCTACCATACCTCAACGAACCATTTTCGTAGATCAATAAATCTGTTCGTAGCCCGGCTTCAACCTGCTCTCGAAACTTTTGCAGTCTAGGATCCTACGATTGAGTTGCTTTAATATTCTCGATCAAAGACGAATGTACTTGCAGCTGCAACAACTGTCCCGTAGAACGCGGTAGCACAACCTCCAAGTCAAATCTTCAAAAATCTGTGGCGATCTCCTTCTGCGTAGTTAACACCTGAATTACTGGTAACCGACTAAGCGCATCCGGCACAACATTAACCTTCCCCGGATGGTACTTAAGATCAAGATCGTAGTCAGCCATCAGCTCCAACCATCTACGCTGCCTCATGTTAAGCTCCTTCTGTGTGAACACATACTTCAAGCTCTTATGATCTGTAAAAACTTCGACTCTTTCGCCCAAAATGTAGTGTCTCCAAATCTTCAAAGCGAAAATCACAGCTGCAAGCTCCAAGTCATGAGTTGGATAATTCTTCTCATGGGTCTTCAACTGTCTCGATGCGTATGCTACAACCTTCCCATGCTGCCTCAAAACACATCCCAATCCTTTCCCAGATGCGTCGCTGTGAATCACCAATCCTCCAGAATTGTCTGGCACGGTCAGAATAGGGGCGGTTATCAACTTCTGCTTCAACGTCTCGAAAGCTAACGCACACTTATCCGCCCATACAAAAGGTACCTCCTTGAGCGTAAGCTTGGTCAACGGCTCTGCCAGACGAGCAAAGTTCTCCACAAATCTCCTGTAGTATCCGGCTAATCCAAGGAAACTTCTTATCTCAGCAACATTCTTTGGAATAGGCCAATCTCGAACTGCTGCAATCTTTTCTGGATCGACGGCAATGCCATCGCCAGACACAACATGCCCCAAAAAACTTACTTCCTCCAGCCAAAACTCGCACTTACTCATCTTCGCATACAATTTCTCCTGTCTCAACGTCTGCAGTGCGATCTTTAAATGCTCAGCATGCTCTTCAAAACTCTTCGAGTAAACCAGAATATCGTCAATGAATACCACAATGAACTAATCCAAGAACGGTGAAAAGATTCGGTTCATCAAGTCCATGAATACTGCCGGCGCATTCGTTACTCCGAAGGGCATCACTAAGTACTCGTAATATCCATACCGAGTTCGGAACGCCGTCTTGCAAATATCTTCTGTTTTCACTCAGACCTGATGATATCCGGATCGTAAATCCAACTTCGAGAATACCCTCGCGCCACTAAGCTGCTCAAAAGTTCTCCAATGCGAGGGATCGGGTACCTGTTCTTGATAGCCACCTGGTTTAATTCTCGATAGTCGATGCACATCCTTCTTGTGCCATCCTTCTTCTTTACTAGAAGAACTGGAGCTCCCCAAGGCGAGTTACTGCTTCGAATCCAACCCCTTTCAAGCAATTCAGCAACCTGTTTCTTTACTTCTTCCAACTCTACTGGCGCCATTGGATAATACGCTTTAGATACTGGCACTGCACCAGGAATAAGATCAATTATGAACTTCACGTCTCTCCTCGGCGGTAAACCCGATATATCTTCAAACACGTCCATAGAATCACGAACAACAGCCGGCTCTTTACTTCATCACTTCCATTGATGCAAGAATATTGTTTGTCGGCCTAGCCCTAAACTCGACCGGCCCGACCGAACTGCTTCCTTAACGCAACTGTTGTCTGCTGCAAACTCCCTTTCATCCCAGATAAACTCTGCTGCTCTTGGCTGCTGCAAGTATTTGTGAGAAAGTGGTCAAACCCAGGGAGACAATCTGCCTCTGGATGTCCACGTCCAGTCTGCGCATGAACCTCCGTGCCCTGTCAGCATCGTTGGCAACTAAAGATCCAGCGAAACTACTGAGTCTCGTCCATTCTGCTACATGCACATCTACGGGTGCTCCCTTCTGCTTTAGTCCGATAAACTTCTCTTCCATTTCCTCCCGTGCAGTCCGCGGGAAGAACTTCTCCAGGAAACTCTTAGAAAAATCCGCCCACTTGATCGGCTTGGGCAAGCGGGTCTCCTCAACAAGCCACCATTCTTGGGCGTAGTCCACTAGCTGAATGCGTACCACAACAACTTTTTTGTCATCTGGAATCTGTGCCGCTAAAAGCAAGTTCTCTGTGTCAACTAGCCACTGCTCCACTGGCAACGGCTCCTTTAAACCAGTAAATGTAGACGGACCCAACCGCCTGAAATCTGCTACGGTCCTTACTCGGTCAACTGGTCTAGCTCCAACATTGTTCACAGACTGCTGAATGATCTGCAAACCTTCCCGAAACGAGTCCGCTTGCTGCTGGATCAGCTCGGTCTGTTTCTTTGATTCTCCAGCATTCCTCTTATCACTCCAAGCATGGCGGCTTCGTCCACACGCCTCTGGTATGTCTTCAATTTCTTACTGGCCATAATCCTAAACTCAAAATACCCAACATTAGCATGATGATAGATTTTGAATATAGATCAAGGCTAGAACTCCAAGATACTTAAATAGAGTACCGCATTGTAACTATGCCGCGGTATCATAGCCACAATTACATAACTCCATCCAAGTCGCCTAAGTCCTAGAGATAACAAGGAATCAGGTTTTCGAATCGATATGCAAAGGAAGTTTGCACATCGTAAAAGATATAATCAGGAAGAATGTGATTCAAAAATGGTAAAACGGTCAAGGTGGCAGGACATGTTTCCTAAACACGGGTATTCTGATTCGTGTATTGGGTACAATACCTAACTACAAAAGAATCAACCCGACTATCCTATGTCTCTGATACCAAAAGAACCATGTCACGCCCCGCTTCCCAGAGTACGCTAGATTGGGCACGTGACATAGCCAACCATGCTACCTGTGGGTAGGAAGTATCCATCCACAGTCACATTACGGCTGTAGAGATATCAAGAACAAGATAAAACTATCTAAAACATGTCCATAATCCAGAATAACAGGAGTCAATAATAAATAAATGCGGAAGCAAATGATCCAATACAAATAACTGAAAAGTGTGTCCCATAATGCGGGCTCACATCAGGAAATAAATGCAGGAAATAAAACTAACTACTACTGAACTCACAGCTCAGCCTGCTGGCTGAAGTACTCCTGCTCGGACTGCAACAGCGGTACGGAATCTGGGCCATGCAAAACCCAGACGTCAGCGCGTCATGTCAACAAGTAATATAATATAAACAGTGTAATAGGCAATGCAGAACTAAACATGAATAAAACAATAATGTGAAACAAGCGGTGCAGGGTAATGTGCAGTGGATAACTAAACTGTTCTATTGGGTTTCCTAGTCTAAAGTCTTTGAAATCAATTTGAGTAATCCTCCATGTAACTCAAAGGATATGTCCCGTTACCCCCCGGGACCACGGATCAGGAATATGTGAACCAATAGTGGTTCTGTCCCGTTACCCCCCGGGACCACGGATCAGGAAAATGTAAGAGTCACGAACGGCTCTGTCCCGTTACCCCCCGGGACCACGGATCAAGTAATACCCTTTTAAGTTACACTTTAGTTTACACTTTTGATTTCCCCATACCCCCAAGTTATGTATGTCGAGTCAGGTATTCAGTAATCAAGAACTAATGCCAACACAGGATCAGGTAAAAGCAGGTTTGTCTGGATAGACAACAGGAACGGTCCATGAGGACTACATGTTATGTTTGTTGGCATTAGACACAAGATCAGGTAACAGGTAAAGCCATGGTACATCAGGTCCAGCCAGGTAATGTATAAAGGTGTCATGTCATGTTAAGAGTGTACGGTACCATGTCATGTCAAGTAGGAAGTGTAACAGGTCATGTCAGGAAGCACAAGATGTCATGTGGGTGCTCATAATCAAACTAACATAAGCATGTGTGTAAATAAACAAGCATGAGTACTATCAGAACAATAAACTGGAACATGTAATATGATATGCAAATATATTTAATTACAAGGATATGGATGCACAGTTATCGATTAGGGTTACATTTATAGTTCCAATATTAATTAGGATGCAATTTATTAAACATGGAGTGTTAATATCACATTATTATGTAGTAATGTGATCTATAGATGCAATTATATGTATCTTAAATGCGATGGATGCAAACGGGTATCCGAAAAGTTATAAAACTATAAAATGGTAATGTGGGATGTATAACTAAGCAATATGTGATATAAATATTGATATAATAATATTAATATGGATAGCATATTCAAAACGATTAATAACTATAAAAGTGGTATTGATTAACCATGCACAAGAAGGTTCCGTTCAAAAATTCAGCGTCACCCTAATTTGTAAAATAGCTTAAAAATAACAAACGTTCTCCAAAAGGGACGTGTCTTATACCAAAACAAAGATAATTCAATAAGGTTTTCAGTTTTATAAGTATAAGCATCTCAGGTTGTCCCTACAAAAAGTTATGAACATTCGAAATTGAAAGTTTGCTGCTGGAATTTCCCTGGACAGCAGTTTGGAGACATTTTCATTTGCATTTTACGTTATTTAAACAATTTAGTTTGCAAGTAAATATTTCATAGAGTTATAGTATTCTGAGTTAGCTTCGTAACAAACTAAAGAACGTATACTAATGATTTTTCTATGATTTATAATGAATTTTATAAGATAAGGTGTACAGTAAATTTCAGATTTATCATATCCAATTTTTCAACGACGTTTCATGTGTAAACTATAAGATTTTCAAATGTATAACATTATAAAATGAAGATTATAAACTAATTAAAGATAATAATAATAAATATTATGACGATATATATTTTAAATGATATGGTTGCAGTATAATGTAATCTAGTATGTCACAAGATAAGTTTTCATGATCTAGATTTAATATGATATAAACGGATGCAAACGGAACATCGAAACGTTATAAAATTAAACATGGGGTGCTAGATTTAAACTATAGGTATGGTATTTATTTAAATATGTATAAAATGAATTATATAGCATGTAGCAAGATTAACTTGCCTCGATGGGTCGCGACTCGGGAAAACGGAACGTTAACCGTCGGCGGGAAAATTCGCGACGGGCGCACGGTTCACGGAATGAACCCAAACGACGAACAAAGGAACCACACGGGTCGAGGTACCTCGCTGGAACGTCGAGAAGCGTCACCGGCACGACGGAATTCCGGCAACAAAAAAACAGTTAAAAAAATGAGAAACGAGACATGAAGCAAGAAGAGAAAGAATGATAAAGAGAAGTATGAGAGAATATATGAGAGAGAGAGAGAAGGTGGAGAGAGAGAGAGAGAGAGAGAGCTGCAGGTGGGGGCCCACGGAATTAAAAGGAACGCGATTGGCTAAAGGGGAATCGTTAGTTAGGGATAAATATTAATTAAAGATTCAAAACATTTTAAGTAACAGTAGGATATATATATAGGTTAATTTAAAGATTTAAAAGATAGGTAATGAACAGTAAGATATCAGGTTAGTTAGAAAAATATATGCGATGGTTTTAATAATATTAAAATTTAGGATTTTGGCGCCAAATAAAACATTTCCAAATCGTGCCCGGCTCGAGTCCAAAAATTTGAAATTGAAATAATAGGATTTTAAGCGGGATCCAAATTTTAAAATTAAGTGTTTTATGATTAAAAAGCATACCCCCAAAACGGACACATGTACGCGCGCGTGGCCGTCCAAACTCACCCGTTTCACTGAACGGGACGAGAACACAATGCACGGACGCTACCACGAGGCTAGGGGTGTCAAGTAGGCCAAGATGAATATTTTCAATTTTATTTTAGATGCCAAAATTTTTTATATGTAGAATTGACTTTGCCGGGTAAATTTTACAGTAAGCAACAAACAAGCAAGTTAAATGAAATGAGTACCACATTATGCTCAAACAGTAACTGAAAATTGTAGAATTGGGCTCGGGTGTTACAGAGATCGAGAAGTAAACTAGCATTTTGTAATCATTTTCTAATGGAACAAAGTGTAAATGAATTTTGTTGATTAATAAAGGTAGTTGTTTTCTTATTCTATCTCTTTGTAGTTTTTAATATGATTTCTCTCTCCATCTCTTCTTCTCCTAACATGCGCGAGTAATTCTCCGCTTGTTAAGGTTCGTAGGATTATGATAGATTAATGGATGATGAAGATCGTTAAACTCCTTTTATGTCCTATAAAGTTTATAAACTTTACCAAAAGAATCATTAACATCTTAGTCGGGCACGCTACCAATTTATTGTTAGTCTCGACCGCGATTAGAGATTAGGTTAATGATTGTTTTGGTAAAGGCTAGATATGAACGGAGTTCCATGTCGAGATAGGGGTTAAGAGTGGGAACCCTTTTTCCTCCAGAAACCCTAATCTACATGCATCACTGTCGTTCTAGTTTTAAATCTATTAAAGGATAAAAAGAGTAATTTTTAATTAATCATCCATAACTACTAAATCCTAATGAACCCTACAAGCCCCCTTTTTATATTAAATTTACATTCATAATTAATCTAGATCTATATTTTGCATCCGTGTTTAACATAGATCTAGAACCTACAACCATTCTTTTTTCTTCCTGCTTTCTTTCTCAACACGCCTAAAGTAAGAATAAAATATTCAACGTTTCCCTGAGGATGACCCGTACTCATCTCGGTCTAGCTACACGCGACACCGTTATTGATTGCGGTTAACTACTACACATAAAATACAGATCAATCAAATGGCGCCGTTGCCGGGGATACGTGCGTAATATTTTTTTCTTACTATTCGTGTTGAATTCTTATTCGATCTATATTATAAAAACAAACAAAACTGCAAATTGTATATTTAACGATTCTTGTGTGAATTTTGTGAGGGAATCTGGAGTCAAATTTGAGAAAACAGAGATCCAGAGACATTCATCAAGATCTAGAGGAGCACAGGAGGCCACATAGCAAAAATCATCAAAATATTCCCTCAAAGCACGACGGAAGCGCGGCAGGAAGGCTATTTTAGCAGCGGATCCACGGCTTAAGTGAGGAATTAGGGTTCCAAACTTCTCTGGTGAAATTTTCAACTCATTCTCTCTCCTCTGAAATCCAATAAAATATCTTTTGTGCAGGATTCTTTGCAAAATATCGCCGCTCAAAAATCTTTTTGCAAAGTTTTGTTATTGGTTTGTTATTTCATATTTTAATATGGATTTTTAAGAGGCAAGACCAAAATTCCGATTAGGTAGGGATTTTATCACCCTTCCTAAGCCCCAAAAATCACAAGCCGAGTATCTGCATCAACCCTACATTAATTTAAAAAATATCTAGACAAGACTTTAAGGAATGTCGCGCTCAATAAGGACAGAGGAAAGTCGTGGGTAATCAATCGTTTATCCGCATTACTTTTGTGGTTTCTAGGCAAGTGTGTCTAAGGCAAGCGGTTACTTAATTAGGCCCACTACTTACGTAGTGGATACCTCCCACTTACCTGGCCACAAGAGTTGTAAGGATGTGGTAGAGGATTGATCCTGCGGCTTGTCCTTTAGAAGTCTAGGAGCGGTCTAGACACTTGACCTAGGTAACTTTAGTTGTAGGGTTGTTTGTGCATTTTTGTGTGATTTGTATTAAGTCTCACTTTTTCAAAACAAACCAATTTTAAATCACACACACACTGCCACTTGCGCTAAACCCGCTTAGTGCATGCTTGGCTGGACACGGGATTCTAGTGCCCGTCTTGTCCGCGTTCCTGCTATCGACTCCGAAGTCGGTGCTTCTTCATCTTCTTTTTCCCCACCACCCACCATATCGACCGAGATGGACGGTACTCCATCAAATTATAATACCACGCTGCCGCCGTCCGTAGGTGAGCAGAATCAACCGCGCATTTCTCTCCAAGAGAGATGCTATCCTGTCCATGGTCACCTTCCTACTTGCTTATCTATTCCACCAGCCAACGGGGATAATTTTGAAATTAAACCCCACTACATCAATCTGTTGCCCAAATTTCACGGGCTTGAGTCTGAAGACGCGTATGTTTTCATCACTAAATTCGAAAACGTATGCGCAATGATGGGTACGTCACAACTGACTGTGGATGCTATGTGCTTGCGTCTTCTCCCATTCACTCTGTGCGACTTGGCAGAAAAATAGCTTTATAATATTGCCGCACACTCTATTGCCAATTGGGATGAATTCGTGATAGCATTCCTTAAGAAATTTTACCCAAACCATAAGACCGCCCATGTTAGGAGTGAGATCAACCAGTTTACCCAGCTTCCCAATGAATCATTTTGGAAGTGCTTTGAACATTTCAAGGATTTGCTTGTCCAATGTCCTCATCATGGAATACAATGATGGGATTTGTACTGAATTATATATGAGGGCATTAATCCAGCGACAAAGCAGATGCTTGAAACAAATTGTCAATGCAATTTCATGTCTAAAAATGATAATGAAGCTTGGAAATATCTAGAAGACCTCACTGAAAACACTTTGCAGTGGGAAAGCGTAAGACCACCTTCAACTAGGGGAGGTATTCATCAGCTCGATATTTCCATCGCAGTAAAAGCCGAAATGGCAGCAATGCAGAAGAAACTAGACGCTATTGAGAACAAATTCTCGTCAGTCTCCCTAAATCAGGTAACGCTTCCCAAGACCGTGTGTAATTGCTGTTCAGATCCTTCACACTTGACAGAAAAATGTCCTTTGAATACACCGTTTCAAGGTCATGAGCAAACTGATGCTGCTTTTCAGCAGCGACCTAGAAACGATCCTTATTCTTCCACGTACAATCAAGGATGGAGGAATCATCCTAATTTTGCTTGGAACCAAAACCAACCCCATAATCAAAACCAGTTCCAAAGCAATTATCAAAGATCTCCTCCACTGCAACCACAACCACAAAGTCAGCACCTCTTTCAGTCACAAAATTTTCAAAATCCGGCCAATACTTCTGTACCGCAATTGGCCAGTACTGATAACTCTTCACTCGCACAAACTTTGGATTTGTTTATGAAACATTCCATTCAAATGTCGGCTGATATGAGGTCTTCTATTGATACCATAAAGAAAGACTCCGCCTCCCACGGTGAGAGTATTAAATCAATAGAAAACCAAATTGCACAGTTGAATGCCGCGATGAGTGCGAGAGAAAAAGGGAAACTCCCATCTCAACCCCTACCGAATCCTGGTCACTCACAAAGTTAAAATGTGAGTGTCGTTACCACGTTGAGATCGGGAAAAGTGCTGAATAACCGAGTGGGTGAGCAATTTGATGATGTTAGTGATACCAATGTTACCCTGGCTTCTACTTCTTCCCATAATTCGTCTAGTCTCCCACCTACTTCCGAGCCTATTCTACGCTTCCCACAAGGCTCAAACCCTCAGCCCACTTCCGCAAATCTATCTAAAACGATCCCCACTCCAATTCTGGGATCCATTCCATCCCCACAATCCTCTCCAATGTTAGACCCAACCCTTAGTGATAAAGCACCTTATCCAAACAGGTTAACTGGCAACAGACCAAGCCCATAAATGGAGAAGATTGTGGAAATTTTTAAGCAAGTTAACATAAACAATCCTCTCCTAGATGCTATTCAACAAGTTCTGTCTTATGCGAAAATCCTAAAGGACTTGTGCATTAGGAAGAGAAAAGTTCAAATACCTAAAAAAGTTTTCCTTGCGAGTAATGTGAGCACTGCTTTTACTCAACAAATACCCAAGAAACGAAAGGACCCCGGAAGTCCTACAATTTCTATTTCTATTGGGGGTAAAAATATCAATCGTGCTCTACTCGATTTAAGTGCTAGTGTTAACTTGCTTCCGTATTCTGTTTATGAGCAATTAGGGATCGGAGAGTTAAAACCGGCGCATTGCACTCTTCAGATGGCCGATCG
Organism: Agapanthus africanus; assembly: GCA_030015575.1. NCBI lineage: Eukaryota > Viridiplantae > Streptophyta > Magnoliopsida > Asparagales > Amaryllidaceae > Agapanthus > Agapanthus africanus. The sequence goes on along the minus strand of CM057342.1, from coordinate 255,007,884 downwards.
ATCTATCACCCAAACTAGGGGTGAGCTAGAGGATGTGTTAATCAAAGTCGGGGAATTTATATTTCCTGTGGACTTTATCGTTATAGATACACAACCTGTAGCAAACCCACGAAACCAAATTCCGGTGATTTTAGGTCGACCTTTTCTTGCGACTTCCAACGCTGTAATCAATTGCCGTAATGGCTCTATGAACCTATCCTTTGGGAAGATGTCAATTGAACATAACATTTACAAGTTGGGAAGTGAACCCTCCGAACCTTCTGCTCATGTGTGTTCTGTCAAAACAATAGATTCGGACAGCAGCGAAATTGAAGAGCTTCACGATACTGATCTCGACTCCGCTATTATGTTGTTGTCCGGGTCAACATCTAACGCAGAATATGAACCTTTTATGGAGTCCGAGTATCATCCTGTTCTTTCCGATGAGATTATTATTCGGGATATCGATGAAAGCTTTGAAGAAATTTTTGCTGAAGAACTCGCATTCTTAGAAAATACGGGTGGTGTGATGAATCAACCTCAACACAAAGAAGTTGAACCATTACCACTTCTTCTTATCGATAACAAGAATGCGAGTAATCCATCATCATTATTTCGTCTCTACAAACCGAGACGTAAACTTTTTCCATTACACTTCTTATCTCCTCCCCACTTCTTCAGATCAATAGGCGACATGTTCTTCCACCAACCTTGGTGCTTCACCGATAAAATTTTTGAATGGTTGGTGTTGACTTTTGATCTTTGCAAGGCTTTACTTTGACCAATTATTTTAACCCCTCCAAATAATTTTAAATGCTTAATACGATTTTACTTAAGTTTGGGGGGGGGATATTTTGGCTCTTGAAAGAAATTTTTTATAAGATTGTGAGCCAAAAATAAGTTTGGGGGAGGATTTCACTTTCATTATTTCTTGTCCCCTTTTTCCTCCCAAGTCTACAGGTTTTTGAGCTTAACGGATGACATCAGTGAGGACACTGCTGTAAACAGGTTTGGGGAAGGTTTGTGCTTATTTACGTGTTACTTTGCATTACACTTTGCATAAGCACAAAATTTTTTTGATAATGAAACTTTGAAAGTGAAAATTTACATATAACAGATAGAAATAGTTTGAGAAAAGCAAGAAAATTAGATGTTTTCTTAAATGAAACTAGTAATAAGTAGTTATGAGCTGTTGTCCCAAGGGTTAGTAAGATGAAGGAAATTACTAATCTGAGGATAAAAATAAGCTTAAAAAATAGTTCCTATTCTGGGAGCCAAACATTTGAACGTTGATACCCTACCATACGCACTCACACACATCTTGAAACTCGGGATAGTAGAGGATACCTTGAAATGCTCCTGTCTAAAAGCCAAAGTATGAAGAAAATATAAGTGGAAAATAAAAGATAAAATGGTGAAAAGAAAAATGAATACTGGTTTTGTTATCACCAAGGCAGCAATAAAAAAAATATAGCAAGGGTGCTTTATCACCTAATGCTTTAGACCAACTGGTTTGGGAGCCACTGCTAAGCCTTAGGTGTTGCAAGACGAGGAAATACACCTAAATAAGCAAGCACATGAGTAATCGGTCGGTTAGTACGGATTAGTGTAGATTTTATAGATCAAAAATATTTTACCGCAATCAAGAACGGCGTCGCATGAAGCTAGCCGGTGAGTACGGGTCGTTCCACAGGGATGTGTAATTTTCCTAAGTGTTTTTACGAGCTGATTCAAATGGGTGTTTGGTCTTTTAATTTAATCTAAAAAAAAGAACTAAGTTGTGCGAAGGTTAAGAAACTTGCTAGGGTTAGGTCTAAGGTGGAGTTTGATAAGATTTAATGTCACACCTCTTTCAATGCCCTAAATGAGATCTTTTAGAAGTTATAGCAACTATTAGAAAAAGGGATTAGGATGATTGGGAAGAAACGAGTTTCTTCCTCTAGATCCTTGTCCGTCCTTTCCTAATATTTGCTCTAACCTTCATGGAAGACATGCATGTCCGGTCCTTTCTACTACGGTTTCACCGTTACCTCATGGGTAGGGTGCCGTAGGGAGCGTATCATGCATGTATGCATGAAGTTCTAGTTATTAAAAATAATCGGGCACGAAAGAGATGAGAGATCTTCATCTCTCATTCCCCCCTTATTCCTAACCCTAACAAGCGAGGAAATTACTCGCTCATTAGGGGATTTATTAAAAACATCATTTTGAGATTCATTTTTAGATCTATTGGATTTAATTTCCTACTGCAGTTTTAAGAGATTCTATACTAGATTTAACTAAGGCAAAAGTTTAATTAATCTAGGGCAAGAATATAATTATCAACTAAGGCAGAAATTAAAATAAGAACTTACAGAAACGATGCCCTTCCCACTGAATTGAATCTGAATTTTATTTCATTGAAAAGAGGCAACCATTACAATATTTTCATTACAATTTTATAAGGAAACATGGAAATTTATGGTTACGGGATTCTCACATGTGCGATTACAAAAATACCCTCAAAAAATCCCAACAAAGTGACCGACGCACCGCCACAAAAAATTTGTACCGACACGTGCATTAAATGGCCGTGTAACCGCGGCATAAGTGGGGTTAGGGCCGCGGTTCCGCGGCCCTTTGGTGAGAACACTGTGTCAATTTTTGTGGGCTTCTTCTATGCTGATTGGGCCTTTCATTTATTTATTTCTTTTCTCCTTTTGGCTTCTGGTTCTTCTCCAGATCTTCAGTGAAAACTTGTATTGGTCTTTTAACAGTTTCACTTTGACATTTTTGGACCTTGCGTTGCCTTGTACCTCAGTGAACTGTTATCCGTCTAGGCTTGACTAGGATCCGTCTACTTGTTGGTCAAAAGTCCCTCTTTTGTATCAACTTTTGTCTTTTTCACTGTTTTCGCTCCAAGAATCTGTATCCTGTAATATGTAGCAGGCATGCGTCAAAAGCACCTGTTTAGTTATAAAACGAATAATAATTGGGGAATATGAAATGCAATATTATGATATGAACAAATACCCCCAAACTTATCTTTTGCTCGTCCTCGAGCAAACTTATTATTTTATTCTCGATAAAACCTAACCGCACTTTGGCAGGGAAACGCGATTGCACTGAGCTCGTGCAACAAGCCGTTAAACCTCTAGGTGTCCCTAGCAGGAGGAGTGTTGTCTCCTGAGGGTTTTCAGCGGATTACACCCACAAAATCCTATCAATTTGGCTATTTCGACATTAATTCTCCAATTAGGTTTTCTAACACGGAATTCTATTATCGTCGACTCGTAAATTATCCATCCATATTCTTCACACTTCCTCATCATTTAACTTAAGATTATATATGTTTTATAGAATCACTCAGCTTTCGGCATTTCTTAAGTTTTCCTTTTAGGGTTCCATCTCCACTTAGGAATTTTTATCAACTTTACTAAAGATACAAGTTTTAGTCTTCATTCCTTTCTCTTATCTAAACTCTAATCACATATCCCCACGTGTGTGTATAAATCACCCCTACACTTGGAAATTCAAATCAAGCAATCATACCCTTGTCCGTTGTCCAAAGCACTTATTAATTGGTGAATTTTTAATTGAATTTCGCTTACACATCCTTCATGCGACCGTTAATACTTCTTGAAGTACCAACAACCGATTACAAGATGCGTTAGCACTTTAAAGCGTACTTCCTAGTTTTGCAACACCCAAGGCTTTAGCAGTGACTCCCAAACCAGTTGGTCTAAGGCACTAGGTGATGAAGCACCCTCGCTAAATTTTTTTTTTTTTACAGCCTTAAGTAATCACAAAAATCAGTGTCCATTTTTTTTCTTTATTCACTTTTTTTTCTTTTATTTTCATTGTACTAAGGACTTTAGACAAGAGCATTTCAAGGTCTTTTCTACTAATCCAAGTTTCAAGGTGCGTGATTGTGCATTTTTGTAGGGTATACATTTTCAGAATCCATACTTAAGCCAGAAATTAATTTTCAAACTTATACTCTAATAATAATCAATACTTTTTCCTTTATTTTAACTTAGCCCAAGAAGTGAACCAAAAATTTGCCTATTTCTAAATAAACTACAAAGACATATACTTTCTACCGATAAACTTTAAAGAAGGTTATTTTTAGGGTTTTTTTAATTTACTAAGTCTAAGATCTAGTTGTTCGTAGCCAGTTAACCTATTTGTCAAACTCAAGTTAAATATGGCCAAAATTGAATACATTAATTTTTATAATTTTTGAAAATTTTAAATTTTTTATGAGTTTTCAAATAAATATGCAAATGCAAAAATATACATATGAATGCGAAGGAAGAGGACGTACCGAGCATACCCCCAAACTTAAACTGGACAGTGTCCTCACTGTCATGCTGCACCAAGAAGGTTAAAATGCTGGCACTTCCCCGTTTATTTATTTATTATTTTTTTATTGTCAAAAAAAAAATATATACAGAAAGGCCCCCCAAACTTCATTTAAACAATGTTAGACATTACTGCCAAACTTTGCATAGACCAAACGTCAACACCAACCAGTTGAAAAATTTATCTGTAGAGAGTATCGGTTGGTGGAAGAATACGTTGTACCAATCCAAAAAGAATTGGGGAAGATAGAAGTGGTGGTATGGAAAGTGTGGAAGTGAATAGACAGGAGGTGGTGATGAATGAAAGCGAGAATGTGAATGATCAGCAATCAGTGGAGTATTGGCATTCTCGTAACTTATTAAAAGAAATGGGGGTGGTTCAATTTCCAAAGGAGAAGGTTGACTAACCACACTATCCCCAAGATATTTCTGTGGATCCTTCATCGACTTGGCATCATCCATCATATGCATATGATATTCAATTATGAGGGAACTAATCTCCTCGATGTCTTCCATATTCCAGCCGAAAGCTTGCCGCCTATCTTGTAAGACCATTAAAAGGGCGTTCTCTTGCTCGATGGCTAGAGAGGCCGATATAATAATGGGAAAGGTCTCATTCTCACCTATATAAGCATATTTAATGTGAGACGACAAGGGCATGAGTTCGAGTTTCGGAGGCGAAAGAATCATAGGTAAAATTGGGGAATCTACCTCAAACTCGAAGGACTCCAACACAGGTTCGAAATCACTGCAAACAACCGATTCGGATGGTTCAACTAACTCATCCAAAAATTCAAAAGACTCATATTCGGGTTGTGAGTCGTCAAAATCCTCCGAAAAAGTGAAATTTTCATAATCAATATCGGTTGTGTCAACTGTGGTGGATTCAAGGAGGGACGCACTAGTGGCGTCAAAACTGTTTTCATCAAATAGAAATCTTTCAAACTCGCAGTCCTCCTCCGTGATTTCGTAAATAGAGCAAACTTCTCGTGTACTAGTTTTAGGCACGGGGGGCAGACTTCCTAACTTGTAAATATTGAACTCGCTAGACGTCTTCCCGAAGGATAGAGTCAAGGAGCCATTGCGACAATTTATTACGGCATTGAAAGTGGCCAAAAATGGTCGACCGAGAATCACCGGAATTTGGTTTCTTGGGTTAGCAACAGGTTGTGTGTCCATGACAAGGGTTAGCAACAGGTTGTGTGTCCATGACAATAAAATCAACGGGGAATATGAACTCCCCAACTTTGATCAACACATCCTTTAGCTCACCCCTAGGATGGGTGATTGATCGATCGGCCATTTGGAGAGTACAACGAGTGGGTTTCAACTCTCCGACCCCTAATTGTTCGTACATGGAGTATGGAAGCAGGTTAACACTAGACCCAAGATCTAGAAGTGCTCGATTAATTTGCTTATCCCCAATTGTTATCGAAATCGTAGGACGGCTGGGGTCCTTATGCTTTGGGGGTAAAGAATTGACAAGCTCATCACTGACAGCACTAGCCATAAAAACTTTCTTTGGTACTTGTGACCTCCTCTTTTTGGTGCATAAGTCCTTTAAGGTTTTTGCATATGAAGGAACTTGCTGGATTGCATCCAAAAGAGGGATATTTATGCTAACCTGTTTGAACAACTCGACAATCTTCTTCAATTGTGGAGTCGGTTTATTGGATCTCAACCGGTTTGGAAAAGGTACGTTTTGAAAAGATGTTGGGTCCAATTTTTGCGGATCAGATTGTTGAGTTGGAACGGAACCCCGTGTAGATGTGTTCGTGTTGTGAGAAGTAGGTCCGTTCGAGCTAGAAGAGGTAGAGCCGTGTGAAGGATGAAGAATATGCTCTAACGAAGAAGAAGAAGAAGAAGAAGAAGGTGAAGAAGATGAAGAAGGGCCACCGGCAGGGGTGTCATTGTTAATACCCACATTATTTTGCAACACTTTTCCCGATCTCAACGTGGTCATGGCATTTACATTATGATTCTGCTGTTGATATGCAGCATGTGCGTGACCGAGATTGGGCAGTGGTTGAGATGGGAGCTTTCCTTTTTCACGCTCGCTCAAAGCTGCATTGAGTTGTGCAATTTGTGTCTCAATAGATTTGATGCTTTGATCGTGTGAGGCACTGTTTTGCACCAAAGATTGAATAGAAGTATCTAATCTTGCTGTAGATTGTGTAGATTGCTTTAGGAACGCCTCTAGACTTCTTTCGAGCGAGCTAACCTTGTCATTATTAGGTTGAACAAAATTGTTTGGCGGGTAAGCAGTGTTAGGCACAAAATTGTTCACTTGATTAGGGTAAGGTTGCTGTTGGAAAGGCTGTTGAAATTGAGTTTGTAGAGGTGCTTGTTGTTGTTGTGGAGGAGGAGGCTTTTGAAAATTGTTATTTCCTTGGAATTGTTGATTTTGGTTCCAAGCGAAATTTGGGTGACTCCTCCACCCCGGATTGTATGTCGAAGAGTACGGATCGTTTCTTTATCGTTGCTGAAATGCAGCATTGACTTGATCCTGTCCTTGAGTAGATGTATTGTAAGGACACTCTTCGGTTAGGTGTGATGGGTCCGCACAACAAGCACAAACAGTTCGTGGAGGCATAACAGGGGCAGGAGAAGGCGATGAGATTTTGGTCTCAATCGCTTCTAGATTTTTTGTAAGAGCGGCCATCTCGGCCTTCATAGCAATCGACATCTCTACTTGATGTATGCCTGCCCTAGATTGACCACTAGAAGAAGATGACATGGTCTTGGTACTCTCCCACTGAATTGTTTTTTCACTAAGATCCTCAAGAAACTGCCATGCTTCCTCACTAGATTTGGAGAGAAAGTGACCTTGACAGATGGTTTCTAGCAACTGCTTCGTTGCCGAGTTCAATCTCTCGTATAATGTTTGGCAAAGTTGCCAACTTTCGATCCTATGATGAGGGCATTGAACGAGTAGGTCTTTAAATCTCTCGAAACACTTCCAAAATGGTTCGGAAGGAAGCTGCGAAAATTGTATAATCTCATTACGGATTCTAGCAGTTTTATGATGAGGATAGAACTTTTTAAGAAAAGCTTTCACAAACTCGTCCCAATTTCTAATGGAATGTGATGCGGTGCTGTATAGCCACTTCTCGGCTAAGTCACATAAAGTGAAAGGAATGACCCTTAGCCTTATAGCGTCATCACTTAATTGGGTCGTTTTCATCATAGTGCACACATTTTGGAATTTATTGATAAAGATAAAAGCATCTTCAGATTCCAAACCATGAAATTTTGGCAGCATATTGATGAAATGTGGTTTATTTCAAAATTGTCCCCATTTGCCGGTGGGGGTGAAAGACATGTAGGTAAAGAGGTGCGGACAGGGTAAAAGAGATCCTGGAGCGCAACTCGTGCGGGCGCTTCAACAGGCGGGTTATTCGGGTTATTCGCCCCTAACGGAGGTGGAATCATTCCCATCGGTAAGGTATTGTTGGGGTTGAATCCCGACATGCCTTCGGAGGAAGAATTTGAAGGTGGAGGTAAGAAAGTGGACGGAATGTCGACTTCGGTGTCGAAGGATTCGTCGGTCGGTACCAACGAAACACGGACTAATCGGGCGTTAGTGTTCCTAGTCCAAAGTGACATACACTAAAGGGGTAGTGTAGTCAGAAAAAAAATGAAAGACAGAATGTGGAGGTAAGAAAACGTCAATGAAAGGAAATGGTGTAAGTGAGGTGCAAGTTTTCTTTAGCGACAAGTTGCCAGTTTTAAAAAGATTTTTCTTTTTTTCTTTTTATTTATGTGAGAGTTTTGCGAAGAGGTTTTTGAAAAGAGACTTGAGACGCAAACGCGATCAACCACATATGCACAATCAGGCCTAGATCTAGGGTCACCTAGGTCAGCTAGACATCTCCTAACTAGGGCTAGAAATAGGACCTCAAACCGCCTTTTCACCGCCAATTGCGGCCAGGTAAGTGCCAGGTAAGTGGGAGGCTCCCCGCTACATGTAGCGGTCCTAATTAAGTAACCACTTGCCTTGACACACTTGCCTAGACACCGCAAAGTCAGTTCGGATAAACGGTCGATGCCTAAGTCTAGCCCTTTGTCCTATTGAGCTCGAAGTCCTTAGGGCTGAGTCTAGTATTTTTTAATTAAAAGTGGTCAATGCAAATGCTTTAAGTGTTTTCTGGGGTCCTGGGAAGGGTGATGAAATCCCCACCCAATCTGAGTTTGGTCAATAGCCCCTTAAAGTCCGATTAAAACATGCAAAACATTAAATTCACTTGCAATCAATTTTTTAGCGCGGCGCAAAGAAACCTGCAGAAAATTTGTTATTGAGAAGGGGAAAGAATATTTTTAGCGCAAAGAAGTCCTGCAGAAAATTTTCACAAAAGATATATGGAGGTTGGCAGAGGGGAGAAAAAGAAACAAACCGAGAAATTTTGAGGAGCTGACGTGGCAAAAGTGCAGCGGAACCGCGGTTTCTTGCGCTGATAAGCCGCGGTATTGCGGTCTGGTAGCGGGATCGTCTTCTGAGAAAAATTCTACCGCTCCTTTGTTCCAATCCTCCTCTGTTCTGATGTACCAATTTCTGTTTTGCCCTCTGTAAATTTCCAGATCCGAGTTTCTTCGCTGTTCCTGCAAAACTTCAAACAATAAACCCTTCAAACAATAACAAAAATTGAAAACTTTTTATACTTTTTATATTTTTATATTTTTATGATTTTTAAAATTTATATCAACCCGAAATTACAAAAAGGAAATTTTACGCCATCCCCGGCAACGGCGCCATTTGATTAGTGTAGATTTTATAGATCAAAAATATTTTACCGCAATCAAGAACGGCGTCGCATGAAGCTAGCCGGTGAGTACGGGTCGGTCCACAGGGATGTGTAATTTTCCTAAGTGTTTTTACGAGCTTATTCAAATGGGTGTTTGGTCTTTTAATTTAATCTAAAAAAAGAACTAAGTTGTGCGAAGGTTAAGAAACTTGCTAGGGTTAGGTCTAAGGTGGAGTTTGATAAGATTTAATGTCACACCTCTTTCAATGCTCTAAATGAGATCTTTTAGAAGTTATAGCAACTATTAGAAAAAGGGATTAGGATGATTGGGAAGAAACGAGTTTCTTTCTCTAGATCCTTGTCCGTCCTTTCCTAATATTTGCTCTAACCTTCATGGAAGACATGCATGTCCGGTCCTTTATACTACGGTTTCACCGTTACCTCGTGGGTAGGGTGCCGTAGGGAGCGGATCATGCATGCATGCATGAAGTTCTAGTTATTAAAAATAATCGGGCACGAAAGAGATGAGAGATCTTCATATCTCATTCCCTCCCTTATTCCTAACCCTAACAAGCGAGGAAATTACTCGCTCATTAGGGGATTTATTAAAAACATCATTTTGAGATTCATTTTTAGATCTATTGGATTTAATTTCCTACTGCAGTTTTAAGAGATTCTATACTAGATTTAACTAAGGCAAACGTTTAATTAATCTAGGGCAAGAATATAATTGTCAACTAAGGCAGAAATTAAAATAAGAACTTACAGAAACGATGCTCTTCCCACTGAATTGAATCTGAATTTTATTTCATTGAAAAGAGGCATCCATTACAATATTTTCATTAAAATTTTATAAGGAAACAGGGAAATTTAGGGTTACGGGATTCTCACATGTGCGATTACAAAAATACTCCCGAAAAATCCCAACAAAGTCACCGACACACCGCCACAAAAAATTTGTACCGACACGTGCATTAAATGGCCGCGTAACCGCGGCATAAGTAGGGTTAGGGCTGCGGTTCCGCGGCCCTTTGGTGAGAACACCGTGTCAATTTTTGTGGGCTTCTTCTACGCTGATTGGGCCTTTCATTTATTTATTTCTTTTCTCCTTTTGGCTTCTGGTTCTTCTCCAGATCTTCAGTGAAAACTTGTATTGGTCTTTTAACAGTTTCACTTTGACATTTTTGGACCTTGCGTTGCCTTGTACCTCAGTGAACTGTTATTCGTCTAGGCTTGACTAGGATCCGTCTACTTGTTGGTCAAAAGTCCCTCTTTTGTATCAACTTTTTTCTTTTTCACTGTTTTCGCTCCAAGAACCTGTATCCTGTAATATGTAGCAGGCATGCGTCAAAAGCACCTGTTTAGTTATAAAACGAATAAGAATTAGGGAATATGAAATGCAATATTATGATATGAACAAGTACCTCAAGAAGTATTAACGGTCGCATGAAAAATGTGTGAGCAAATTCCATCTAAATATCTATTAAAAAGTACTAAGGTAGATGGACAAGGGTATGATTGCTTTAATTGAATTCTCTGAGTATAGGGATGTCCAGATCACACACGTAGGGGTATATGATCAATGTTTGGAAGAAAGGTAGGAATGAAAACTAAAGGCGATGTTTTATTGAGAGATGATGTGATTTCTAACATTTTTTCACGACCATTAAGATAGGGCTCATAGCAACTGAAAAGTTGGTATAGTTGGAAACTCTTATTTTCAAGTTCTTTCTTTTATAGTTCTTATCTTTATATGTAACTTTCACTATCTCTCTTTTATTATAGGATTTTGTGGGTGTAATCCGCTGAAAACCCTCAGGAGACAACACTCCTCCAACAAGGGACACCTAGGGGTTTAACGGCTTGTTGCACATGCTCAGTGCAATCGTGTTGCCTACGAAAGTGTGCTTAGCTTTCTCCTTTCTTTTTCGCCTTCTCTTGAATAAACTAGTTTGCTCGGGACGATCAAAGATAAGTTTGGGGGTATTTGTTCAGTTGATAAAACTGCACATTTAATATGACATTTTTCCTACTATTTCTATATAATAAAAGGTGTTTATTGTAATATATGATACATATGAGGGTTTATTTGTTAAAATACTATTTTCATATGTTTTTATATTATAATTAACGTTTTGTAGGAAAAAGTAAGCATATAATACCCATGTGACATTTGGACCATTTAAATATGCTTACCATATTATAGCTTTGACCAATACTTAATGGTTAAGTTAATATCTCAATAAAACAAACACTACTAAATATTATTTGTTGAGCTATTGTGCAGAATTTAAAGGGCTGAAATCAAGGAAATCAAAGTTGGTAAAACAAACCAACCTAATTAAGAAATTAAACTAAAGAAATCAAGGCTGGTAGTGACGAAGAGAAAATTTTCAGTTTCCAAAGATGTTAAAAGATCACCACGTGTCAGATAGACAAAGCCCCAGAGAAATGACCCAACAAACTCCCTATAAGGCCGCGGAACCACGGCCAAACCCACCTATTGGCCGCGGATCCGCCGTGGTCTAGATGTATTGGGAGTTGGGATTTTGTTGTTGAGATCGTAACCACTGGTTTCCATATTAGGAAACTGGAGTTCTGGCTCTGGGACTATAAATAAGGACCGAGAGCCTCTTGGAAAATTCATCAAGCTGAAGAGATCACGAAGTCCACGACAGGCTCATGCATCCAGGCTGATCATCAACGGTTCATCTTCCTCCTTAGAAGAGATCGAGAAGCAGACTAGCATTCTGTAATCATTTTCTAAGGGAACAAAGTGTAAATGAATTTTGTTGATTAATAAAGGTAGTTGTTTTCTTATTCTATCTCTTTGTAGTTTTTAATATGATTTCTCTCTCCATCTCTTCTTCTCCAACATGCGCAAGTAATTCTCCGCTTGTTAGGGTTCATAGGATTAGGGTAGATTAATGGATGATGAAGATCCTTAAACTCTTTTTACGTCCTATAAAGTTTATAAATTTTACCAAAAGAATCATTAACATCCTAGTCGGGCGTGCTACCAATTTATTGTTAGTCTCGACCGCGATTAGAGATTAGGTTAATGATTGTTTTGGTAAAGGCTAGATATGAACGGAGTTCCATGTCGAGATAGAGGTTAATAGTGGGAACCCTTTTCCTTCCAGAAACCCTAATCTACATGCATCACTGTCGTTCTAGTTTTAAATCTATTAAAGGATAAAAAGAGTAATATTTAATTAATCATCCATAACTACTAAATCCTAATGAACCCTACAAGCCCCCTTTTTATATTAAATTTACATCCATAATTAATCTAGATCTATATTTTGCATCCGTGTTTAACATAGATCTAGAACCTACAATCATTCTTCACCATTCTTTATTCTTCCTCCTTTCTTTCTCAACACGCCTAAAGTAAGAATAAAATATTCAACGTTTCCGTGAGGACGACCCATACTCATCTCGGTCTAGCTACACGCGACACCGTTATTGATTGCGGTTAACTACTACACATAAAATACAGATCAATCACCCAGCATCCACTATAATATACATCTCTTGTACAATAATAGCCTATAGGGCATACATACAACTAACACTATTGATTATAGTTATCAGACTTTCTGAGACCATGGATACAAGTTGTTCAAGTAATCAGGTTCAGGAGGTAAACAAGTAGTCATGTAATCAAGTCAAGTTATAGCCATGGTTTAGTCAAGTCAAGTCATATTTGCATATTGATATTGTTCTGGTATTCAAGTTCAGGTTCAAGTATTCGTGTTTGGTATATTGGATTCATGTTGAATTGGATTCTGATATGAGTTAGACTCATATTTGATTTAGGCTCAGACTTTATTCAGACACTTTAAGCTGATTTGGATCCTGAGTTTGGTTCGGGTGTTATCGGTAACTGCTGCACATGAACAACATGATTTGTCTTTTTCCAAGACAATTACCATTGATAACTCCATTATGTTTTTCTACCTTAATAGGCAAGCACTCACTTTCTCCGGCTCCCTGATGCTTAACAGAATTGATCCCGCTTAAACCTATATTTACTAAAGTCTTTAAATGTAATTTTATATAACTCGAGGGGGTTTTATAAAAAATATTTTATATACTTTCAAAATAAATCTCGAGTATTTATTTATATTATTTAGGTTTTCATAATTGTGAATTTTAAGAATATGAAGTATTTTATTGATAATAGTTTAGCTTGGATAGTTCAAGATGTTTTACTGTAAAGCTTGACTTTTGGGTAACTTGAAGGTATTCTAATGAAACTTGTTATTCTTTTATTTTTTAGAAAATATGGAATTTTATTATATCTTGAAAATATGTGGTATAATAATATTTATATAATTATTAAAAATTAATTTTATTATTAAATAGAAAATTTCGTTTTTCTAAAAAAAATCGTATTAAAAATCTTTCGAGACCGAATGCTCCGTGAGGAGGTCTACATCTCGCTCTACTAGCCCGAAGATGTGCGATAATCCGCACCATCCAATAGCGGGTTCCCAAAATGGGTTGTAGAGGCATAATCGCAAAGAGTTTTGATAATACAATTCAAAGAAAACCGGGTTTTTATAGTTCATGGCATTTTAATGTAATATGGTAATAAAAGTAAGCTCAAAAGACATCGTGCTATGTAAACATGTGTGTATGTGAGGGGCAGGTCATTACCCCGTGAAGTTTTCTAAAGGTATAATTATCAAAAGAACTAAAAGATTAATATATGAAGTTCATGGTATTTTAGCGGAAAAGTTAACTTAAGGTTATGTTTCATGATATTTTAGAGTGAAAGTTATTCTAAACATTAGTTATATAATTATAAACATTGTGTAAGAATATGCATAAAGGAAATGTAAGAAAAAGTGTAATTTTAGGGGTTTAAAAAGAAGATGTCGGTGTTAACTCCACTTCAGACATATTTTATGAAAAAGAAATTTTAGAGGAGAAGGGGAAGGATTAGAATGGACTTACTAGCTAAATGGATGAAGAAGAGGTAGAAAGAGAGGGGGTAGTTTCCGTGTCATCATGGGGTTGCCGGAATTGCCTTCATTCCTCACCGGAAGTTGGTTTTTGGCTAACTCCACTTGTACTTGAGAAAATATGATAGTTTTGGCTAGAATTTTCAGAATGAGGAGGGGCTAGGGCATGTTGTAGTATTTATAGTATAGAATTAGGGTTTTGGAATTGAAAGAATGAATTAAAATGCATTTAAATTTGATTTTAAGGTGAAATTGAAGTCACTGTTTCATTAAAAAGAAATCAAACAGTGCAGAGATGATAAGGGTAGGCCAAAGGTTTTGTGTGCAAAGTATGGGGACTTTTTCCCACGATCGACCCGTCGGCGCCGGACTATCGATCAATCTTGTCGGTCCAATGTGTGAGAGGGGCCAGTGGATCTTGACCATGTATCCTACTCGCTGTTAATAACATTGTGCACATGTTTATTTTCCCTGAATTTTCATTTTTATGTGCATTACACGTGTAAACTTTTGGGCTTCCAAAACGTTTAAGAGAAAAATATGAAAAAATATAATGTGTCTGATGGGATTCGAACACAGGGCTACGTCACAGCAGTGTAAGGCTTTACCGGTGAGCTTCAAGTTTTTTCTTGCTGTTCTTAAACAAAAATAACTTATAAAGTGTACTCAGGCTTGCAAACTCCTTTCTGTACATTAACTTAAAAAATTTCGTACAGTAAAATCAGAGTCGTTACATTATACGTTACACTTAAGTTAGAATTGAACTTATTCGGACCTTCGGCTTAACTCGTGGGAACAAGAACTTAGAACACACTATCTCCCTGCGGACGACTCATACTCATCACGGCTAGCTACAAGCGACGCCGTCTTGATTACGGTTAACTTTAAAACTTAGATACGACACGGTAAATCTCATTTCAATCAGTTTCCATATACCAAGAACATCTTCTTATGTTCATAACCGCTTTCCAATGATTTTCCAAGATTGGATTAATATCTGATTATTGCTGCTAGTTCAAAAAGCAATATCTGGTGTGATACTTGATATCTCATGATTGACTTAATTGCCTAAGCAAGTGATAAGTCAATCATGCAAATCCCTCTCCTCATCAGTCTAGAAGACATATCTTTGGAGAGGGTGACTCCCTCACTTGCGGGACACCACCACGCTAGGAGTCGTCCATTATAAAACACTTTATAATAGTGTTAAGGTACCCGAATTGAGATACTTTCCAAATCTAAATCTAAAACCATAGATCTAGTCACTAGAATTCCTAATATTTTACTCAGATCCTATGTGGAGAAACACTTTATGACAACCACAGTATAATCAATCGTATTATAGAAACAACACTTCCTATCAGGAGAACTTCATCCAAATACCAGGACATCACTCCCTACTACAGTCTTAACAGGTCCATATGTTGTTCTGATGAAGTCAAACTCTATGACGGTCATATCAAACTAGATGACCAGTTCCGCTATCCTTGCTTTAGTTAATAAATAGACATAAGAAACTTGCCCACCACACATACGCTGCTCCCACTGTCTACAACAACCCTCTAGAAGAGTCTATACACGTGCACTTCTAAATTCAATTTAGAATGATGTTATAGTAATCCATCTGCCAAATCTCATAGTTAAGGACAACAGTAGTGACAAACTTGGGTTATCAAAACCTCCCTGTCACCGTTTTTGAGGAAACCAAAGTACCTGTCGGATGGCTGAGCTTACCCACTAAATCTGCGGAGTGGCTAATGGATTGTCGAATCCAATTAAATCTCCAGGTTCCACAAAATTTGCTGTAACTGTTTGTGGTTCTGGAATCACTTCTAGTTCTACCATACTCCCACTTGTTTCTTTTGAAAAAGGATTCCTTTTATAAAAAAGTGGTGAGTCAAGAACAAAATAACCTTTGATCATGTAAATGGTAGAATGTTAAACCCTTGCTGAAAAGCTTGGAATAACCTACAAACTGCCATTACAGAAATGTGCCTAGAGTTTTTCCGGATTCAACTTTTAAATAAAAACCGGATAACTCCATATCTTAACATTCTCAAGATATCCAACCATTCTATATCCGCATAGAATCTAAGGCATTAATTTAGATGGAAGCATATTTAATTGTTATGCAATTGTTTCTAATGCATATCACCTAAATGGAAGAAGGCCATTCAGCATTACTCATCAAGGAGTGCACCTACGGACGAGTAACCAGAGAGAGAAGTAAGTTCTCAAATATTACTATGATGGAATACCTAGCATAAGTATCTACATTTTCGATCATCTCGAAGAATCCTGATACTTCCAACGTATGGTTCTCTACTTTATTCTTATACCTATAAAGTTCTCAAATTTTTTGGACCTTGTATTACAACGAATGTGTGTCTAAAATCATAGAACTCATAAGTAAACTGAATGAAGTAAGGTTACCAACCCTTTTTGTCAAAGGACACTACACGATATAAGTTCTTAGAGTATACTGACTCAAATTTCGTGTGTTGTAAGTTGAAAACTGTATTTTGGTTAAGAATGTCTATACTGTTATTGATTGCACCTTACCTTATCCTTAACTAATAAAGAAAACAATTTTCAAAATTTATATCTCACTTTATAAAATAAAGATACAGATATTCAATTTTAAAAATTGGTGCATAACACCGGTTATTCAAAACCAAATATTCCAGGTGATTTCCTTAAATATCACCAATTACAAAGAATTCTGACATTGAGAATCTAATCACCCAATTCCCAATATTCTACTCCCACTCAGCATCTGTAACGACATACATATGTGAGAATCAAGTATGGTAAATACATACCCTGGAGACAGAATTTAATTGGGAAAGCAGTTTTCAATTAACACCGTATAGTGAAACTGAAACATAAAAATGTTTTAAGGGGGTAGCCGAGTATTCCTACTAATACCTTTCCACTATCCAGATTAATGACAGTAGTCGCAAATTTCCTTACCCTCACCGCAATCCTTTTATATGTCTTTACTTCTTACCTTCTGTACATCATACTTAAGCTAATTGGTTTTATTCTTCCCTACCTTTGGACACCTGCCTAAGTTTTGAAAGAAGACTATCCAATAAGCGTAATAGGTGTACTCTACTAATACTAGGAGCCCTCGCAACCTGAGAAAAGGTAAAGAGAAAATACAACCGAACAATCCTATTCAATTTCTCCAGAACCCATGGCCATTCTCGAACTGAAACAAGTTTCTTCGAGCTTGTATGTAGCTATACGAGATGGCATTTCCAAGCAATATGGATCTCTGTAGTGATACAGAGTGTTCTGGAGAAAAGCAAAGGGAATGTAGGAGTGGCAGGGATAAATGCGACTTTGTCGTGAATCATAACAATCCAAACCCAAAGTATGTAAGAAGGTTCGGTTAACTTGGTTCATGAGTTTTAGTTTATGGTTAGGTCATGGTCGCTACCAGAGAGAGAAAAGAAACACTCAGCGTGCACTCTAACCTAGATTAGATTGGTTAAGCACTTTATCAAATCAGGATGGCTCCCATTGTTTCCTTGAATTCTCCTTCAAACCCTAAAAGGAGAACTAGTCAGGATCATGTGAAAATCACCCGAGAAGTAACACCTACTCATCAGTGGGAATTGGGACCCAACTATTATCATGTGATAACCTGACGGAAGCCACTTAAGTTACCACACTCCAGAAGGTATGCGCATGCCTGGCAAGTTTCCCATATGTTTGAAACTCTAGATATTGTTTTTGCCCCTAACGGCTTATGCCCTTGACTAGGTCAACAAACCATAAACCGCTAGTCAAGTTCAACCTGTCATTTTCTTGATTGCATTAAACCCACCCACACGAGCCCTTGACTATGTCAACAACGCCGCATGACTGTCCTAACCAATCGCATCTCTATGCACAGAAAAGTATGACTTAGCTACCGCACATTACACCTTGACTAGGTCAACAAATACAGCGCGAATACTAAATACTACTAATCTGAAATGACGGAGGGCTATGGCTGGTTTTTGGCGAAAAACCTTTAACATAATAAACTTGATATCGTTGAAGGAACCGAATAGCTTTGAAAAGGAGTGGTTTAGGCTCCACACTTAAAACTAGTAACATAAACATTTGCTTAAGAGCGAACTTCCCGTGAAGGGATCAAGGATCTTCCCTCATCGAATGAGGTGCGGGATATTACTAACTAAATATCTTGATGCAAAGCAAAAGTAAATGCTTATAGTTTTCAAATTTAGTTCTGACAACATCATATAGGTTTTTTTTTCCTTGCATTAATCAAAATTAATGCAGTATATCAATCAAATATATCATGCCAGAAAGAAACGAAAATATGCATGCACATATATGCCATCCGCATTCGCCCAGGATCCCGGGTCTTCACCATAAGGTTACTTAAGTTACGACAGGACGGGGACAGGACTGGAGCGGATGCAAACATATATAGCATCTACTAGATATATATAATATATAGCAACATTCATCCTACACATGATATCAAGTAACATCACAGAAGCATCACAGCAGAAGCATAGAAACAAACACAGTATGGAAATGCGGATAATCTAGGAAAAGTACATTTCATTGGAGCCAAATATGAAATGCAATTTTCCCAGTCGTGTGGATAGCCCGTAGTATCGGAACCTAAACCCCTACGAGTATGGAAAGCCACCCGCCAATCCCAGAAGCGAGGTGACCCCAATCAACAAAGTGAGTGGGCCATCCAACACTTCCATAATCCGGTGAATTGGGCATCCCTCCGTGGGTCAGTCCTATACCCCCTACGAGTGCGGTGAACAACCCGCCAATTCTAGAGTAAGGCACCCCGGTCTCAACGCCATGAGATGGAGGCATGTTTCTCTCTAGAACCCATCTTCTCGAGCACTCCACCGTGGAGTAATCCTAGTGCATGTAATGGAAAAACTGAATATACAATGGTGACTACGTCTGCAACCTGGACGCGCCCCAAAAAATAATACAAGCCATAGTGACGACAGTTCGCATGTCGGATGCTCGCCACACAATATGAATATACATTAAATCACAGAGAATTACATGTAATACTAAACACTCCAGGCTATCCATCGCGACAAATCCAACATAACCATAACCACTAAGCAATATCCATCACAGAACACGCAAACTAGCGAGTATCATTTCCGTGACCCCGTCTAATTGATACATATAGCAATTAAACGACGTTTTACCAAACGTTATGATACACGCAACCATCAAAAAACCTACGACAATCGAATACCGCAAACATATAGCCAACACTTCGATTTTCCAAAACACCGAAAATCAAGTGTCCTAAAAACCGACAAGAAATTCCATGCTAAAACCAACTCCGGGAGTCTGAAATGGGCTCGGATTGATCCAAAACTTCGCGGAGGGCCCCGACATAAAATTAACGTCGACCCGGAGGCACCTAAGAGGGTACCTATCCCTTAGGCTACCTTAAGGTGGCCATAGAGGTGGGCAGATCTGAAACCCCCACTGTTGGATATGTATGCCCTAGAGGCCTGTATTGTATAGGATGCTAGGGATATGTATGTACGGGACAATCTTGCTCAGTTGTATATAGTATATTATTTGAGTCATCTTTATCTTAATATCTGTATTTCTTTCTATTGATGCTTTAAATTGCTTACACATATCGATAAAGACTCGATACAGTAATATACTATTATGGTTTGACTTTATCTTAACATATGCAAATGTTATACTCGATACAACATATGGCGGTTACATGTTGATAAAGCCCGTAGGATTTTGCTTGACTACCAGTGTTATGATAGCGATCATACTTGTGGGAGCTGGGTAGTCCATAAGAACATCCTTAAAGCTCCCAAGTCGTAGGAGTATCGAGACCGGGCATCGATACTCTAGAGTAGATTTGTGAATACATTTCTAGACCCCGAAGATGGGCGGTGGTTGGTCCTATAGCCATTGGTGTGATCACCTAAGATTGTATGCAGGTTCTCACTGGGGATGAGTGTTAGGAATATGTATGCCCTAGAGGCTATTATTGTATGATATAGTAGATGCTTGGACATATATATAGAGGACTTTCTTGCTCGACATGATAGTATGCTATATGGTTGCTCTTTATCTTAAATATACACTCGTTTTAGTATACTGTCTCTCTGATACATGTTGATAAAGCCCTTAGGATGTAGGCTTGACTACCAGGACTATGATGCAGATCATACTAGTGGGGCTTATGTAGTCCTCAAGCACATCCTTTAACAGTTCCTAGTCGTAGGAGTATCGAGACAGGGCATCGATATTCCAGAGTAGACTAGTGTGTACGTTTCTTGACCCTGTATGGGGCGATAGTTGATCCCACAACCATTGGTATTTGACATCAAAGATTGTACACAGGTGCTCATTGGAGAATGGGTACACCGAACAGGACTCACCGAGAACTCCTAGATGGTACTATACCTATCGTCAGATAGCAGTTCTTTGGTGACACTTGTAAAGGTTAGTCTGTAACCCGAGATCGTTATAAAGCCTTGTGTGGTTTCCACTGTGCTTTGATTTCCCCCCTACCACGGCTCAAAGGAGTCATGCAAACATGTGGATTTTAGGTACAGTCTCGAGTCATATGGAGGCAACGAGCGATAAGAGGGGTTTCATCTCTCCCGCTATTGGGAGTTGATGTTGCTCTATTCTCGATTGGCTATAACAGCAAGTCTCTAGCCAAGGCTGATGAGATTTACTAGTAAGTGTTTTCAGTAGTTTCTCGAAAGGTTATAGGCCACACATCGGCATGACTTATCAAGTTATTGGGGTCTGACGATTCCACCCCCAGACTCGATATGCGACATATCAGATGAAGAGACCAGACTGTACGGTTAGTGTTGCTTATAGGCTTTATGGGAGTTTGGACAAGTTTGCTTGTTGATCTTCTATTCGTTCATTTCCTGGGTAGCCGTTACGTCCAGCTAGTACCGCTGACGGTTTGTGCGTATCTGATATGATCATTACCTACTGCTGGCGTATTAATGAGTCTTTAAAGTCCCACACAAAGGTTTCCTAGCTCAAGCGAAACGAAGTAGGGCACATATGGAGATATGTGTAGGAGCTTTATTGAATACGAGTATGTGATATCGTATTCTAAGCTGGCGATATTTGATATCAGTCAGGTTATATGTGATATAACCGGATTATTGAATCAAGTGTTGATTCATTGATTTGATTTATGTATATATATTTGATATTGGCCGGTTATATATGATATGACCGGATTATTGAATCAAGTGTTGATTTAATATCCAATATTGAATATTAGCCAGTTATATGTGATATAACCGGATAATTGAATTAAGTGTTAATTTAATGTTTTGATATACATACATATAGATATATATATATGATATTAGTCGGTTATATATGATATAACCGGATTATTCAATCAAGTGTTGATTTAATAATTTGATGTATATTTATATATTTAATATATATATATATATATATATATATATAAACTAATATTTAGCTCACTAAAGATTTTCTTCTCTTGATATACATTTATGTGTGTGTGTGTGTGTGATATATGTATTTGATATTGTATCATGATTGATGATACATAGAACTAGGATGTATGAGAATCACACATGAGGTTAAGATGAGTAGATAATGGTTGGATAATGATTTAAAAGAAAAGAGAATGAGTCATTTTCTTTAGGTGCTTGTAGAAGTCTTGAAAAGCCATGACTCACCTCTTCTCTTTTGGCTTTATTCATTGATATTTATCATTATCAAAACTCATCTTATCACTCACCCCATGGTTCACAACTCATCCAAGTTCATCTCCTTCTTCTTCTCTTCTGTAGGTTTTTTCTTGAGTTGAGAAAAGAAAAGAGAAAATTATTTCTAGTGAGCAAATCTCCTACTTCATCAACCTATACTAATATAGCCCATTATTTTACGTTGTTTGCTTCACTGATACCTTGATTAGTGAAGAGTGAGCTTGAGTGAAAGAGACTTCAAAGTGGATTATCTTCGGCATCGAAGACAACAAGCATGCTCGATCCTTTCTTCAAGTGGAGCCTTAAGAAGAGTTTTAGGGACTACTACTTGGAGTTTTAGAAATGAAGGACCGGTCTACAAAGGTTGTAAACCCTCTTCACTTAGTTTAGAACTAGTTTGCTTGCTTAAAACCCCTATTTCCCTAGTTTGATTCTAGGTTAGTATGCTTAGCACTCTAAGATTTTTTAAAATTGCATACTTGATGCATTTATAAACCTAGTAGAGGTGCTAAAATATACTTTCATGGTATCAGAGCCAAGCTAAAGACTTAGGCGATGTCTAGACGACGTTAAAGTGTTCGATCGAAGTTTTAAAACCCATTTTGGCAAGTTTCTATCCATTTTTCAAAAGTTGAGATTTTCACGGTTAAAAATATTCAGAAAATCATGCAGGAAAAAATATGGAGGCAGAAGAAAAACGAGCACGTAATTGGTCTAAGTGGCCGCGGAACCGCCGCCTAGACTTATTCTTGGCCGCGGTTCCGCTGCCGAATTGATGAGTTAGGGGCTCGTTCTTCCTTTGCTGCTTCATGTTGTCGTTTTTGGTTTTCTAGAAATTTTTAATGAGACTCAAGTGGTTGAGGTCTCTGTGTACTAGTGGTGTTTGAAATATCGATCGAAATGTTTAACATCATCTAGATAACTTTGGTTATGTGATACAGTTTTTGGAATCCACATTGATTAGTTTTGTGAAATCTAGTTATCAATTTGTAAATCCTGCATTTTAGTCTCAAATGATGGATTGCTACGGAGTTTGGATTTCGATCGAAACTCCGTCGCAATCTCGTATCGTACGCGGATACTCGTCGAGAGACACTACTAGACAGCCATGCCCCATATGTTAGTTGTATATATGCCCTAGAGGCCATTGTTGCACATATGATGTATATTATAGTGGATGCTTGGTTTCACTTTATCTTAACATGTTGACTTGTATTGGTTTACTATCTTGCTCTCACATGTTGATAAAGCCCTTAGGATATGTACTCAACTACTAGGACTATGATGCAGATCATACTAGTGGGGCCAGGGTAGTCAAAGAGTACATCCTAACTGTTCCTAGTCGAGAGAGTATCAAGATAGGGCATCGATACTCCAGAGTAGACTAGCGTATACGCATCTTGACCCATATGATGGTGTACGGGTGCTCAATAGAGACTGGGTACACTGAACGGACATACCGAGAAATCCTAGATGGTATTATATCTATCGTTAGATTGTAGTTCTCTGGTGACACTGGTACAGGTTAGTCTGTAGACCCGAAATCGTCATAGAGTCTTGTGTGATTCCCATTGTGCTTTGATTTCCACCTTACCACGTTCACGAGAGTGTGCAAAACGGTGGTTTTTGGGTACAGCCCCGAATCACATGGAGGCAATGAGCGATAGGAGGGGTTTCATCTCTCCCGGTATTGGGAGTTGATGTTGCGCTGTGTTCGATTGGCTATAACTGGAACTCCCTGGCCAGGGCTGATATGGAGTGCTATTGGTAAGTGTTATCAGTAGTTTCTCGACCCGTTATGAGCCACATATCAACACGATTTATCGGTTACTGGGGTCTAATGTTTAGCACCCCTAGACTAAATATGCGACATATAAGACGAAGAGATCGGAATGTACGGTTAGTGTTACTGATTGGATTCACAGGAGAATATACAGGCTTTCTTGTTGGTCATCTGATTGCTCAATACTCGGGTAGCTGTTATGTTTAGCTGACCGCTTGCAGCTTGTGGGTGTTTGATATGATCATCACTTACTGCCGGCGTATTGACGATTCTTTAGAGTCCTACACAGAGGTTTCCTGGCTCAGGAAAAACGGAGTAGGTGGCACATATGTGATATGTGCGGGACCGAGACTAATACGATATGAGATACCGTATTCTATTCTCGCGATATGTGATATCGGCCGGGTATATGTGATATAGCCGGGTTATCAGATCAAGTGTTGATTCGAAGAAATGGTACCTGTTATATTAGTCGGTTATATGTAATATAGCCGGGTTATCGGATCAAGTGTTGATTCGATAATTTAATGTATAATTATATATGAGTTATATTACGTTACATTAACTAATATAAGCTCGCTTTATTGATTCTTTTCTCACTTGGATAATACATTGATGTATATGCGATATATGTTAATTGTATTATTTTCTTTTGTTACATTATATATTATATATGTGATATATAATATTGTAACATGCTAGGTTAAAATTGCAACTAGGGTTTATGAGACTTGGACCATGCTAGGGTTAGATTAGGGTTTATAATTATTATTAAGGAAATACAAATAATGGTGGAATTATCCATGGTTGATATTTTGATGGAAGCTTGTAGGCTTCCTTGACTTTGTCCACCGTTTTTGTCTTCCTTAAGATATTTGTTGACCTAACTCTAACCATAGCAAATGGTTAAGTCTCTATAAGGGTTAATGATCTCATTCTTAACCCATAGTTGCAATTCTAATCTCACAACAATTCATTATTCATCACAAAAGCTTTTTTCTTTTTCTTCCTCTTGAAAAAGCTTTCTAGCTTTTTGTTTGTGGTGATTTAAAAGTGAGATCAAGAAAACAAAAGAGAGAAAAATTTCCACTTCATCATCCTCATCTATTCTAGCCACTTAGATTAGGGTGTTTACTTCACTAATACTTCATTAGAGAAGTGCAAGCTTGGGTTTGAGATTCTGCAAGGTAGATCATCTTTGAAAAGGAAGACTTCAAACAAGATGCCTCATTCACCTCATGGAGCCTCTCTAGAGTCCGGGTTCATGATGATCGCAGCGAAATGACCTCAACACTGAAGCTTATGAAGTGAAGGAACGAAATACCAAGGTTCTAATCCCTAACTCTTAGAAGTAAAGTTGTTTGCTTTGATGTTTTGTTTGATTCTCTAGTTAAAGTTCCTAGGTTTAGGGTTATCTTCAATTGAAAATTTTAAAATTGGCATGAGAGATGCCACCCGAAACCTTGCTGCCGTTGTAGGTATCCCAACAGTGGTATCAGAACCTAGCTAGAGAATTAGACGAATTAGTTTAGGATTATGAAACCGAAACAACTCAGAAACACCCGATATCAAACCCTAGTTTCTGTCGATTTTAAAATGGATTCAAAATTTTTTTTAAACAGTTGCAGAATGATGTATGAGATACATTAAGAACACAGCACCAAACTCACCCCACCTGCTCGGAGGATGGACGGCGACGATACTAGAGATTCCGGTGACGCCGGATTTTCCATGGAGTTAGGATTTGGGTTTTGTGGTGTGGTCCAGGTTCTGGGGTTTAGTACTTGTGGTGTTGTTTATTTTTGCTAAAATTACATGTGATGTTAATTTACTGCATTAAAAATTTCGAGTGTTTCGTATTTGAAATTCTAGTTTCTGTTTCAGTTATTTTAGACGTTATTAAAAAGTTAGAACAGATATCAAATACCCATTTTTTCCCTTGCTAAAATTTTTCCAAGAGTTGGATCTTTTTCATAGTTAAAGAACATTCAAATAGCGTGCAAGTGATGCGGTGAACCCTCTAGAAGAACAAAAACCTTAAATCGATTATGTGACCGTCAGAACCGCCTCTGAACCCTAAGATTTGTGGTAGTTCAGCGTTGTCACATGTGAGGCGTTGGTTTGACCCTTCTACGGTTGGTTCACTACTACTGTGGCATGTGATGAACACTTCTAAACTACGCTCAAGTGTTGAGCATTTTGGGAAATTTTGGGTGTTTGTTGATTCGATCGGAATGTTTAACATCGTCTAGCTTTTTCTGTAATGTGATACAATATGTGGAATTCATATAGTTAGGCATGAAATGCGAAGTATGTGATATTTCGCATTTATGATGTCTGAGGAGATTGTGGATTCCAAATGTTGTAGTATTTCACTTTCTTTTCTGCGACCATAAGTGTAATATGTGGTGTATCGCCGATATCGTTGCTATACATCAACGACAATTGGGATACGCATATTTACTTACGTTGATGACATGTGATGTTATGTGTTGCTGTGATATGTTATATTGGATCGTCATGTTTTGAATAGCCGGGGGTTTTATGCGAGATGAGGGTTTTTATTTTCATTCATGTAAAATTCAAATGTATGTAATATTCTTTTATTGGGGAACTTCTGGGTTGAGGATGATGTCACCATTGTATATTATTTACTTTTCCGCATTAGGATAGACCAAAAGAGGCGAGCCCAAGTAACCGGGTTCTAGGGTCCAGTGGGAGACCAACTCGAGGAGTCGAGTCCGGGTCTCCTAACCCTAGAATTGGCAGGGTTGCTTGCCGCTCTCGTAGGGGTCTAGGGATGTGGGTTTGGCTATTCAATGCGACCGTGGAATCCGTGTTTTATACAGGCTCAAAATAAAACACGGACCTCCTAGTATATCCAATATTTCATATGTTATCTTCTGCTGCTGATATACTGTGATGTGATCATATTATATGCGTGAGACGAATACTTTATTATTGTATATATGATATATGATAAACGTTGCTTATGTTTTGCACCCGCGCTAGTCCCGTCCTGGTATGCCGTTAGTTAAGTAACCTAATGGTGCATAACGGGACACAGTGGCGAATGCGGATGGCATAAGCGTACGTTGTATTTTCGTTTCTTCTGTGATGCTTAGGAAGCTTAAATGATAGGATTCATTAATGAGATTAATGAAAGAAAAGAAACCTAAAAGATGTTGTAAAATCAAATTTATAAAAAAGGGTAGCTCTAGTTTTTGCTTTGCATAGCGGTATTTCTTGTAGAATATCCAGCACCTTATTCGATAAGGAAAGAGCCGAGATCCCTTCACCGGGAGTGAACTCTTTAGCGAAACTAGCAGATGCTACAAACTCACGGTTTAGTTTTTGATTGCTTCTATAGTTCTTGCTTTGCATAGCGGTATTTTTGAAATATCCCGCACCTTATTCGATAAGGAAAGAGCCGAGATCTCTTCACCGGGAGTGACCTTGAAAAAGCCTAAAAAACACTCCTTTCCAAAAATCACTTATTTCTACAACGCTATCAAGTTCATTACGCGAAAAGTTTTCTGAAAAACCTACGTAGCCCTCCGTCATTTCAGATAAGTATTATTTAGTATCGTGCTACGGTAGTTTGGCCTCCGTCAAGGCGTAGTGTATGGTAGCTGATTAGTACTTATCTGTAGCATAAGATGCGATTAGATTAGGGTATTCATACGGCGTAGTTTGGCTTCCGTCAAGGGTCGTGTGGGTGGGTCTAATTCAATCAAGAAATGAACGGGTTGAACTTGACTAGCGCCCTATGGATAGTTTGGCGTCCGTCAAGGTCATAGGACGCTAGGGGTAAAAACATTATCGAGAATTTCAAGTGTTTAAATTTGCAATGAGATTGCATACCTTCTATGAGATAGTTGGATACTGATACCCACTGCGAGTAAGTGTTACTCCTGGGAGAGTTTTTCACATGACAATTAGCCAATCAAGTAGGTGTCTAGAAAGGTGTTAACGGGGTTATGCCTCTGGGAAAATGAAGTTTATTTTAGTTAGGTCCGTGCGAAAGCACGGGGAACCTCCTTCAAAGTACCAACACTGACCTGGATGAAAGATTGGTGAACTTGTAAGGTGTAATTAATCCCGGCTAGTCTTACCTTTTAGGGTTTTAAGGAAGATTTGATAAAAACCAGTGGGAGCCATCCTGATTAGATAAGATAATAACCAATCTAATCTTGCAAGAGTATACGATAAAGTGTTTTCTTTTCTCTCTCTCCAGGTAGCGACCATGTCAGGCCTTAATCAAGATAATAATAAGGATGTATTGACCGAACCGCTTGTTATTCTGAGCAGGGGAACGTTGGTCCTGCTCCAACTTATAATTGTTATAAGTTCGAGCAGGGAATAGGAGAATATCCAGATTCTCACGCCACCCAAACGAAGAACAAGCATGCTGATGCATCTTCTTCGGGTGTGTTAGTTATCGAGAACTGTTTCTCAGTTCACTCTACGTCTTAGGTATTAGATACCGGATCGGGATCCCACATATGTAATATGTTACATTGCCTACGGAAAGGAAGAGAACTGGGAGACCGTGATCATTCTGTAAGAGTAGGGAATGGTGCAAATGTTGCAGCCAAAGCAGTTGGCGAATATCACCTTGTGTTACCAAATGGTAATACATTGATTCTGAACGAATGCTATTACATTCCGACCCTGATATGCAATCTTATATCAGTTTCTTTATTGAGTAAAGAAGGATATAATTTTGTAGTACAGGATAATGTTATAAACATCTTCCTGAATCAAAAGTTGATTGGATCAGGCTCGTTAAATAATGGCATATATGTTCTGAACCAAACTACAGTCCTTAATGTACAGAACACATACAAGAGGAAGAGTTCAGAAATGAACGAATCTTTCTTGTGGTATTGTAGACTAGGTCATATCAATGCGACACGACTAGCTAAGTTACATAAGGATAGATATTTGAATCCGTTCGAATATTCATCTTATGACACTTGCCAGTCATGTCTCAAAGACAACATGACCAAAACTCCGTTTAGTGGATACAGAGAAAGAGTTACAGAACTCTTGGGACTTATACATAGTGATGTATGCGGTCCCATGTCTACACATGCCAGGAATGGTTCTTCGTACTTCATTACATTCACTGACGATCTCTCAAGATACGGACATGTGTTCCTGTTGAAACACAAGTCTGAAGCTTTTGAGAAATTCAGAGAATATAAGAACGAAGTAGAGAACCAAACAAGTAAAAGTATTAAGATCTTTCGATCTGATCGAAGAGGAGAATACTTAAGCAATGAGTTCCTGGACTATATAAAAGAGAATGGGATTCTCTCTCAGCTTACTCCTCCTTATACACCACAGCACACCGGTGTATCAGAGCGGAGGAATTGTACCCTATTAGATATGGTGCGCTCTATGATGAGCACTGCTGAGTTGCCTATTTCCTTTTGGGGCTATGCGCTTGAGATAGCAGCATATCTATTGAATAGAGTTCCCACCAAATTAGTGCCTACCACTCCATATGAGATATGGAATGGGAAGAGGCCATGTCTTAATTTTATTCAGATATGGGGTTGTCTGGCCTATATAAAAACACAAAATCCGGACAAGCTCGAGGAAAGGTCTGTTCTGTGCAAGTTTATTGGGTATCCCAAACATTCGCGAGGGTTTATCTTCTACCACTCCGAGGAACAAAAGGTGTTTGTTTCTCGACATGTCACCTTTTTAGAAAAGGGTTTTCTTATGAAAGAAATTAGTGGCAATGAGGTAGAACTGGATGAAGTTCCAGCTACACAAACTGCAACAGAAGATTTGGAGGAACCAGAGAATTCTGTAGTTCCCGATGAGCCCCAGCCTCTCCGCCGATCTAGTAGGGTTCCTCATCCACCTGAGAGATACTACGGTTTTCTCATAGATGGTGGGAGCGAGTATTGCATCATGGAAGATGATGACCCGACTAGCTTCGAGCAGGCCATCACGAGTGGGGACTCGGTGAAATGGCTGGATGCAATGCGTTTTGAGATGGAATCCATGTACACCAACAAAATATGGACTTTGGAAGTTGCCCCTGAAGGGGTATAACCCATTGGGAGAAAGTGGATCTTTAAGAAGAAATTTGGTGTAGATGGAAAAGTTGAGACTTTCAAAACTAGACTTGTTGCAAAGGGTTCGTCAACGACCAGGTGTGGATTATGATGAAACCTTTTCTGAAGTAGCTATACTTAAGTCCATCCGGATCCTACTTGCCATTGCTGCAAACCATGACTACGAAATCTGGCAAATGGATGTTAAGACTGCCTTTCTAAATGGTGATTTAGAGGAGTGCGTGTACATGACTTAGCCAGAGGGTTTCGTAGAAAGTGGGAGCAGCGGAAAGGTGTGCAAGCTACTTAAATCCATCTACGGGTTAAAGCAAGCATCGCGGAGTTGGAACATCTGCTTTGATATACTAGTCAAAGAGTTTGACTTCATCAAGGACGTAGATGAACCATGTATATACAAGAAGGTTGCAGAGAGTAAGGTTGTCTTCCTCATATTGTAAGTGGATGACATACTCTTGATAGGAAATGATGTTCCTAAGCTGCACTCGGTCAAGCTCTTCTTATCACATAGATTCTCAATGAAAGATCTAGGTGATGCCTTCTGCATTTTGGGGATTAAGATATATAGAGATAGATCTAAAAGGATACTGGGATTGTCCCAATCCAGGTACATTGACACTATACTAAAGAGGTTTAGTATAGAAGAATCTAAGCGTGGGTATTTATCCACGATCTCTGGACTGACTCTCTCCAAAGAGATGTCTCCTAAGACTGATTTGGAGAGAGCTTGCATCCAAGGGATACCCTATGCTTCGGCAGTAGGCTCTATCATGTACGCGATGCTATGTACCAGACCCGATGTAGCATACTCACTAAGTGTAGTGACTAGGTATCAAGCAGATTCAGGAGAGAGTCACTGAACAGCTGTGAAGAACGTTCTCAAGTACTTGAGAAGGACTAAGGAGATATTCTTGGTGTATGGTAAAGGAGAACTCCAGGTGGAGTCCTTTACCGATTCGAGCTTCCAAAGTGATAAGGACGACTCTAAGTCGCACTCGGGATTTGTCTTTACCCTAAATGGAGGAGCGGTTTGTTGGAAGAGTTCCAAGAAAGAAACTGTGACAGACTCGACGATGGATGCTGAATACATCGCTGCTAACGATGTTGCCAAAGAGGTTGTCTGGATGAAGAAGTTCATCACTGAACTTGGTGTGGTTCCGTCCATTGAGCATCCAATACCTTTGTATTATGATAACAATGGAGCTGTGACTTTGGCCAAGGAACCCAGGTCCCATCAGAAGTCCAGATATATTCTGAGGTGGTATCACCAGATCCGGGAGATAGTTGATTGCCGAGAGATCGAGGTCAGGAGAGTTGACAAGATGGACAACACTGCGGATCCACTCATGAAGGCCATACCCCAGATACAATTTGAGAGACTCTTCGGGATGTTGGGTATGAGATACTACAACAGCTGTCCTTAGTGCAAGTGGGAGATTGTTAGTTGTATATATGCCCTAGAGGCCATTGTTGTACATGTAATGTATATTATAGTGGATGCTTGGATATATATAGAGAGGACTTTCTTGCTCGACATGATAGTATGCTATTTAGTTTCACTTTATCTTAATATGTTGACTTATATTGGTTTACTGTCTTGCTCTCACATGTTGATAAAGCCCTTAGGATATGTACTCAACTACTAGGACTATGATGCAGATCATACTAGTGGGGCCAAGGTAGTCAAAGAGTATAGCCTATAACTGTTCCTAGTCGAGGGAGTATCGAGACAGGGCATCGATACTCCAGAGTAGGCTAGCGTATACACATCTTGACCCATATGATGGGCGATGGATGATCCAATATCCATTGGTGTTTAACATCAAAGATGGTTAACGGGTGCTCAGTAGAGACTGTGTACACTGAACGGACTCGCCGAGAACTCCTAGATGCTATTATACCTATCGTCAAATAGCAGTTCTTTGGTGACACTGGTACAGGTTAGTCTCTAGACCCGAAATCGTCATAGAGTCTTTTGTGATTTCCACTGTGCTTTGATTTTCACCTTACCACGTTCACAAGAGCGTGCAAAACGGTGGCTTTTAAGTACAGTCCCGAATCAAATGGAGGCAATGAGCGATAGGAAGTGTTTCGTCTCTCCCGGTATTGGGAGTTGATGTTGCGCTGTGTTCGATTGGCTATAACTGGAAGTACCTGGCTAGGGCTGATATGGAGTGCTACTGGTAAGTGTTATCAGTAGTTTCTCGACCCATTATGAGCCACATATCGACACAATTTATTAGTTACTGGGGTCTGACGTTTACCACCCCTAGACTAGATATGCGACATATCAGACGAAGAGATCGGACTGTATGGTTAGTGTTACTAATTGGACTCACAGGAGAATGTACAGGTTTGCTTATTGATCTTCTGATCGCTCAATACCCCGGTGGCTGTTATGTTTAGCTGACCGCTTGCAGCTTGTGGGTGCTTAATATGATCATCACCTACTGCCGACGTATTGAAGATTCTTTAGAGTCCTACACAGAGGTTTCCTGGCTCAGGCTATTGGCCATAGTGCCCTCAAGGCAATTATCATAGTCACGAATGTAGGGTTCCTTGGCACACTATAGAGGTCTCACAAGGCATCAACCATGCCAATTTCAAATTTTATGGGTGCCGAGAAACCCTAATACGGATCGTCGACTAGAAATTTAGGCGAAAACGAAACTAGTTAACATCTTAACTAAAGGAGAGAGGCTACAACCTTTGTAGATCCGGTTCTCCACTTCCTTAGCTCCATGTAGGCGTCCTCTCACTGTCCATCTTGAATCCCGGACTCAATCGTCGGCTTGATCAGAGAAATGGGCGGACTAGGTCGTCGGCTTCGTGCCGAAGATGATCTACGTCGAGGCATCACAAGTTTAAGCTCCGACTTCACAAATTTGTGAAACTTGTGAAGAAAACACCCAAAACAACTTGGCAAGAGGTAGAGGGTGAAGAAATAGGAGGTGGGTTCACTTTAGAATTGGATTTCTCACTTTAGAACTCAAGTTGCCATTGATGGCATCAAGCTTTCTTTCTTGAAGAAGAAGATCAAGAAGAAGGAAATATTATGATAAGTTAATCCAAAATGAAAAAGAAATGAATACTTATCATAATAGGAACCATGGTTAGGTGTACAGAATTGACCAAGGTTAGAAGAGTGGTTAGGGTTAAGCATGAAGACAAATTGGTCACTTTGGTCAAAGCTTCATGAAGCTTCACAAAGGTTCAAAAATGAAAGCAACCATTTTGTATTCTTATCCCATTCTTTTTCCAAAATCAATAAATAAAAGAATGGATAATTAAAACCCTAATCACTTTCTTAACCTAGGTTTAATTCTTTACACTTAACCAAATGAGCAAGCATCATCAAACATGATACAAAGATGTGCACAAAAGTATATCACATATACAATTTGCATATCGAGTGAGAAAAACCATTTAAAGTGAACCAATACTAGTTAATGCAAAGCAATATATCAAATATATAATTATACATTAAATCATTAAATCAACACTTGATTTAACGATCCGGTCATATCGCATATAACCGACTAGTATCCTATGTATCGGCTTATCGAATCAATCCTTGATTCGATATCTAGGTTATATCACATATAACCAATCGATACATTCATCACGAGAATGTAATACGGTATCACATACACGCATTATTCTCGGTCCTGCACATATCTCATATGCGCTCCTATTTCGTTTCGCTTGAGCCAGGAAACCTCTGTGTAGGACTCTAAAGACTCGTCAATACGCCGGTAGCAGATGATGATCATATCAAGCACCCACAAGCCGCAAGCGGTCTGCTAAACGTAACGGCCACCCGGGTATTAAGCGATCAGAAGATCGACGAGCTATCCCGCTCACACTCCTGTGAATCCAACTAGTAACACTTACCATACAGTCCGGTCTGTTCGTCTGATATGTCGCATATCAAGTCTAGGGGTGGTAAACGTCAGACCCCAATAACCGATAAGTCGTGCCGATGTGAGGCTCATAACGGGTCGAGAAACTACTGGTAACACTTACCAGCAAATCTCTGATCAGCCCTGGCCAGGGACTTCCCTGTTACGGCCAATCGAGCACAGCGCAACATCAACCCCCAATACCGGGAGAGACGAAACCCCTCCTATCGCTCATTGCCTCCATGTGACTCGGGACTGTACCCAAAGACCACCGTTTTGCACGCCCTCATGGACGTGGTAAGGTGGACATCAAAGCACAGTGGGAATCACACAAGACTCTATGACGATCTCGGGTCTACAGACTAACCTGCACAAGTGTCACCTGAGAACTGCCATCTGACGTGAGGTATAATACCATCTGGGAGTTCTAGGCGAGTCAGTCCAGTGTACCCAGTCTCCACTGAGCACCCGTATACCATCTCTGATGTCAAACACCAATGGATATGGGATCATCCATCGCCCATCTCATGGGTCGAGAAGCGTATACGCTAGTCTATACTGGTATATCGATGCCCCGTCTCGATACACCCATGACTAGGGACCTTGAAGGATGTACTTATGGACTACCATGTCCCCACTAGTATGATCTGCATCATAGTCCAGGCAGTCAAGTACACATCCTAAGGGCTTTATCAACATGTAACTATAAGACAGTTAAAAGAGACAAGTGTACATGTTAAGATAAAGTGCAACCAGATAGCATACTATCATATCGAGCAAGAAAGTCATCTCGATATATGTCCAAGCATCCAATATCATATACATCATCTGTATAATACTGGCCTCTAGGGCATACACATAACTAACAATCTCCCACTTGCACTAGGGCCAGCTGCTGTAGTATCGCATACCGGGCATCCCGAAGAGTCTCTCAAACTGTATCTGGGGAATGGCCTTCGTGAGTGAATCCGCCATGTTGTTCTTCGTGTCAACTCTCCTGACCTCGATCTCCCGGCGATCAACTATCTCCCGGATCAGGTGATACCGCCTCAGAATATGCCTGGATCGCTGATGGGACCTGGGTTCCTTGGCCAAAGCCACCGCTCCATTGTTATCGCAATACAAAGGTATTGGATGCTCAATGGATGGAACCACTCCAAGTTCAATAATGAACTTCTTGATCCAGACAGCTTCTTTAGCAGCATCGTTGGCAGCGATGTATTCAGCCTCCATCGTCGAGTCTGCCACGGTTTCCTGCTTGGAACTCTTCCAGCTAACCGCCGCTCCGTAAAGGGTAAAGACAAAGCCCGACTGCGACTTAGAGTCGTCCTTATCACTCTGGAAGCTCGAATCGGTAAAGGACTCCATTTGGAGTTCTCCGTTACCATACACCAAGAGCATCTCTTTAGTCCTTCGTAAGTACTTGAGAATGCTCTTCACAGCTGTCCAGTGACTCTCTCCAGGATCAGCTTGATACCTGCTCACTACACTTAGTGAGTATGCTACATCGGGTCTGGTACATAGCATCGCGTACATGATAGAGCCTACAGCCGAAGCATAGGGTATCTCATGCATGCGAGCTCTCTCCAAACCAGTCTTGGGAGACATCTCTTTGGAGAGAGTGACTCCAGAGATCGTGGGCAAGTTCCCACGCTTGGATTCTTCCATACTAAACCTCTTTAGTATGGTGTCAATGTACCTGGATTGGGACAATCCCAATATCCGTTTGGATCTATCTCTATAGATCCTAATTCCCAATATGCAGGAGGCATCACCAAGATCTTTCATCGAGAATCTTTGTGATAAGAAGAGCTTGACCGATTGCAACATAGGAATATCATTTCCTATCAAGAGTATGTCGTCCACGTATAATACGAGGAAGACTACCTTACTCTCTGCCACCTTCTTGTAGATACAAGGTTCATCTGGATTTTTGACGAAATCAAACTCTTTGATAACGACGTCAAAGCAGATGTTCCAACTCCGCGATGCTTGCTTTAATCCATAAATGAATTTAAGCAGCTTGCACACCTTCCCGCTACTCCCACTGTCTACGAAGCCCTCTGGCTGAGTCATGTACACGCACTCTTCTAAATCACCATTTAGAAAGGCGGTCTTAACATCCATTTGCCAGATTTCGTAATCATGATATGCAGCGATGGCAAGCATGATCCGGATGGATTTAAGCATAGCCACTGGAGAAAAGGTTTCGTCATAGTCCACACCTGGCCTTTGACGAAAACCCTTTGCAACAAGTCTAGCTTTGAAAGTCTCCACTTTCCCATCTACACCAAGTTTCTTCTTGAAGATCCACTTGCTCCCAATGGGTTTTACCCCTTCAGGAGCAACTTCCAAAGTCCATACTTTGTTGGTGTACATGGATTCCATCTCGGACCACATAGCATCCAGCCATTTCACTGAGTCCCTACTCGTGATGGCCTGCTCGAAGCTAATTGGGTCATCATCATCCATGATGCAATCCTCGCTCCCTCCATCCATGAGAAAACCGTAGTATCTCTCAGGTTGGCGAGGAACCCTACTAGATCGGCGGAGAGGCTGGGGTTCGTCGGGTACTACTGAATCCTCTGGTTCTACCAAGTCTTCTGTTATAGTTTGTGCCGCTGGAACCTCTTCCAGTTCTACCTCAATGCCACTTTTCTGTTTCATAAGAAAACTCTTTTCTAAGAAAGTGGCATGTCGAGAAACAAACACCTTTTGTTCCTCGGGGTGGTAGAAGATATACCCTTGTGAATTTTTGGGATATCCTATAAACTTACATAAGACTGATCTTGCCTCGAGTTTGTCCGGATTTTGTCTTTTGACATAGGCTGGACAACCCCATATCTTAATGTAATTAAGATGTGGTCTCTTCCCTTTCCATATCTCATATGGAGTGGTAGGCACTGATTTGGTAGGAACTCTATTCAATAGGTCCATGGCTGTCTCAAGCGCATATCCCCAGAAGGAAATAGGTAACTCAGCTGTGCTCATCATAGAGCGTACCATATCTAATAGGGTGCGGTTCCTCCGTTCTGATACACCGTTGTGCTGTGGTGTATATGGAGGAGTCAGCTGAGAGAGAATCCCATTCTCTTTTAGGAAGTCCAGGAATTCATTGCTCAAGTATTCACCTCCTCGATCAGATCGAAGGATTTTAATACTTTTTCCGGTTTGGTTCTCGACTTCTTGTTTATATTCTCTAAATTTCTCAAAAGCTTCTGATTTGTGTTTCATCAAGAACACATATCCGAATCTAGAGAGATCGTCAGTGAATGTAATGAAGTACGAAGAACCATCCCTGGCATGTGTAGACATTGGACCGCATACATCACTATGTATCAGTCCCAAGAGTTCAGTAACTCTTTCTCCGTGTCCCGTAAACGGAGTTTTGGTCATCTTGCCTTTGAGACATGACTGGCAAGTGTCATAAGATGAAAATTCAAACGGATTTAAATATCCATCCTTATGCAACTTAGCTAGTCGTGTCGCATTGATGTGACCCAGTCTACAATGCCACAAGAAGGATTCATTCAGTTCAGAACTCTTCCTCTTGTGTGTGTTTGTTATGCTCAGAACTGTTGATTGATTTAGAACAAAAATACCATTGCACAACGTGCCTGATCCAACCAACTTTTGGTTACGGAAAATGTTCATAACATTGTCCTGTAATACAAAATTATATCCCTCTTTACTCAATAAAGAAACTGATATAATGTTGCATATCAGGTTCGGCATGTAATAGCATTCGTTCAGAACCAATGTATTACCAGTTGGTAACACAAGGTGATATTCCCCGACAGTCTTAGCTGCAACAATTGCACCATTTCCAACTCTAATGTCTTTATCACGTTCTCCAAGTTCTCTACCTTTTCTAAGCCCATGTAACTGATTACATATATGTGATCCTGACCCGGTATCTAATACCCAGGACATAGGGCAAATGGAGAAACACTTCTCTGCAACGAACACACCCGAAGAAAATGCATCAACATGTACTTTCTTCAATCGGGTGGCATGGGAATCCTGGTATTCCCCTATATCCTGTTCAGTCCTATAACCCTTATAGGAAAGAACGGAACCAACGTTCCCCAGCACAGTATAACATGCGGGTTCGGTCAATACATCCATATTATTATCTTGATTAAGGCATGAAATGGTCGCTACCTGGAGAGAGAGAGAAGAAAACACTTTAGCGTATGCTCGTGCAAGATCAGATTGGTTATTATCTTATTTAATCAGGATGGCTCCCACTGGTTTTTATCAAATCTTCCTTCAAACCCTAAAAGGAAAGACTAGCCGGGATTAATTACACCCTACAACTTCGTCGATCTTTCAGCCAGGCCAGTGTCGGTACTTTGAGGGAGGTTCCCCATGCTTTCGCACGGACCTAATTAATGTAAACCTCGTTTTCCCAGAGGCGTAACCCCGTTGACACCTTTCTAGACACTTACTTGATCGGCTAATTGTAGTGTGCAAAACTCTCCCAGGAGTAACTCTTACTCACAGTGGGTATCGGGATTCAACTATCTCATAGAAGGTATGCAATCTCATTGCAAATTTCAACACTTGAAATTCCCGATAATGCTTTTGCCCCTAGCATGCTATGACCTTGACGCATGCCAAACAACCGATAGTCCGCTAGTCAAGTACAACCCGTACAATTCATGATCGAATTAAACCCACCCGTACGACCCTTGACGCATGCTAAACAACGCCGTACGAATACCTTAATCCAATCGCATCTCATGCTACAGATAAGTAATAATCAGCTACCGTACACTACGCCTTGACGCATGCCAAACAACCGTAGCACGAATACTGAATATTACACATCTGAATTGACGGAGGGCTACGCAGGTTTTTCTGAAAACCATAAGCGTAATGAACTTGATATTGTTGTAGAATCAAATGAAGTTTTGAAATGGAGTGATTTTGAGGCTTTTCTAGTTTTGCTAAAAGGGTCACTCCCGGTGAAGGGATCTTCGGCCCTTTCCTCGTCGAATGAGGTGCAGGGTATATCATATATACCGCTTTGCAAAGCAGAAACTATAGAAGCAATCAAAAACAAACCGAGTGTGTAGCATCTGCCAGTTATTGCTAAAGGAGTCACTCCCGGTGAAGGGATCTCGGTCCTTTCCTCATCGAATAAGGTGCAGGGTATATCATATATACCGCTATGTAAAGCAAGAACTGTAGCTACCAGTTTTGTTTAAAATTTGATTCTACAACATCTTAGGTTTCTTTTCTTTCATTAATCACATTAATGAAGTCCCATCATTTAAATACCTAAACATCACAGATAAATACGACGTACACTTATGCCATCTGCATTCGCCTCGATGTCCCCTCATGCACCGTTAGGTTAGGTAACTAACGGCAGAGCGGGGCAGGGCTAGCGCGGGTGTAAAACATAAGTAACGCCTATATAATATATCAGATATATACTATATGCTGTATCTATCACAGAACATCACATGATCACATCACAGATATCGCAGCAGAAGAAACATATGAAATATTGGATATACTAGGACGTCCGTGTTTTCAATACGAGCCAGTATAAAACTCGGATTCCACGGTCGTGATGAATAGCCAATCCCACACCCCTAGACCCCTACGAGAGCGGCAAGCAACCCTACCAATTCTAGGGTTAGGAGACCCGGACTCGACTCCTCGAGATGGTCTCCCACGGGACTTTAGAACCCGGTTACTTGTGCTCCCCTCCTTGGGTCTATCCTAATGCGGAAAAGTAAATAATATACAAGAGGTGACATCTTCCGTAACCTGAAAGTGCCCCAAATAAAAGAATATTACATACAAGTTTTTACATGAATGAAAATGAAAAACACTCATCTCACATAAAAACCCCCGGCTATTCAAACACGACAATCCAATATAACATATCCAGCAACACATAACATCACATGCCATCAACGTAAGTAAGTATGCATACCCCAATTGTCGTTGACGTATAGCAACGAAACCGGCGATATCAACATACTACACTTACGGTCACATAAAAGAAAGTGTAAAACTACAACAGTTGGAATCCGCAACCTCTTTAGACATCGCATGTCTAATCAAATGAAATACTTAGACATCACATGCCTAACAGTTATAAACCCCGCATTTTAGTCCCATTATCGAAAACTCTTTTCAATATCAAATGAGACTAAACCACTAGATTTATAACATTCATTCAGTTATCTCATAACTGTTTGTGAATTCTAATTATTGTATCCCATTCCGGATAAATAGAATATATTAAACTTTCCGATCGAACATTCGAACACCCAAGTTTTTCCGAAACCGTTCAACACATGAAATAGGTTCAAAGACATTCACTTCATGCCTCAGTACCAACGGTCCAGCCGTAGAAGGGTCAAGCCAACGCCTCACATGTGGCACGCCGTACTGCCCTAAACCCGAAGGTTCAAAGGGCAGTTCAAGACGGTCACATAATCGAGTTAAGGTTTGTTGTCTTCTAGAGGGACCATCGCGTTACTTGCACTACTCAGAATGTCATTAAACTTCGGAAAAGTCCAACAATTGGAAATTTCCGGGCAGGGGAAAGATTGGGTATTTACATCCGGTCGAACCTTTTAACATATTCTAAAATTATCCGGAAAAAACACATAGACCAAGTTTGATAATCCGATCGAATCTGCGATTCCCAAAGCAACCCCAGAATACTCAACTCTTGAGTCAAATTAAAAATTCCCAGAAAACTCAGCATCCAGAAATAGGAATTACTGTGCAAAAAGGGGAGGATGACGTCATCATCTGGCCGCGGAACCGCCGCAGAATCAAGGCTTCTGCCGCGGTTCCGCCGCCGTTTATACTGTTCATGAGTTCAATTTTGCACCGTAATTCTTGTAATTCCCTGCTGAATTTTTTAAGCATTTTTAATATGGAAAAATCCCAGATTTTAGAAAAAGTCCAGAGAGCATGAAAAAGTTAGGGTTTCGGGTTCGATCGGGTTTTAAACATCATCTAGACTTCGCCTAAGGCTCTAGCTAGGCTCTGATACCACTGTAGGGTTCCTTGGCACACTATAGAGGTCTCACAAGGCATCAACCATGCCAATTTCAAATTTTATGGGTGCCGAGAAACCCTAATACGGATCGTCGACTAGAAATTTAGGCGAAAACGAAACTAGTTAACATCTTAACTAAAGGAGAGAGGCTACAACCTTTGTAGATCCGGTTCTCCACTTCCTTAGCTCCACGTAGGCGTCCTCTCGCTGTCCATCTCGAATCCCGGACTCAATCGTCGGCTTGATCGGAGAAATGGGCGGACTAGGTCGTCGGCTTCGTGCCGAAGATGATCTACGTCGAGGCATCACAAGTTCAAGCTCCGACTTCACAAATTTGTGAAACTTGTGAAGAAAACACCCAAAATAACTTGACAAGAGGTAGAGGGTGAAGAAATAGGAGGTGGGTTCACTTTAGAATTGGATTTCTCACTTTAGAACTCAAGTTGCCATTGATGGCATCAAGCTTTCTTTCTTGAAGAAGAAGATCAAGAAGAAGGAAATATTATGATAAGTTAATCCAAAATGAAAAAGAAATGAATACTTATCATAATAGGAACCATGGTTAGGTGTAGAGAATTGACCAAGGTTAGAAGAGTGGTTAGGGTTAAGCATGAAGACAAATTGGTCACTTTGGTCAAAGCTTCATGAAGCTTCACAAAGGATCAAGAATGAAAGCAACCATTTTGTATTCTTATCCCATTCTTTTTCCAAAATCAATAAATAAAAGAATGGATAATTAAAACCCTAATCACTTTCTTAACCTAGGTTTAATTCTTTACACTTAACCAAATGAGCAAGCATCATCAAACATGATACAAAGATGTGCACAAAAGTATATCACATATACAATTTGCATATCGAGTGAGAAAAACCATTTAAAGTGAACCAATACTAGTTAATGCAAAGCAATATATCAAATATATAATTATAAATTAAATCATTAAATCAACACTTGATTTAACGATCCGGTCATATCGCATATAACCGACTAGTATCCTATGTATCGGCTTATCGAATCAATCCTTGATTCGATATCTAGGTTATATCACATATAACCAATCGATACATTCATCGCGAGAATGTAATACGGTATCAGATACACGTATTATTCTCGGACATATCTCATATGCGCTCCTATTTCGTTTCGCTTGAGCCAGGAAACCTCTGTGTAGAACTCTAAAGACTCGTCAATACGCCGGTAGCAGATGATGATCATATCAAGCACCCACAAGCCGCAAGCGGTCTGCTAAACGTAACGGCCACCCGGGTATTAAGCGATCAGAAGATCGACGAGCTATCCCGCTCACACTCCTGTGAATCCAACTAGTAACACTTACCATACAGTCCGGTCTGTTCGTCTGATATGTCGCATATCAAGTCTAGGGGTGGTAAACGTCAGACCCCAATAACCGATAAGTCGTGCCGATGTGAGGCTCATAACGGGTCAAGAAACTACTGGTAACACTTACCAGCAAATCTCTGATCAGCCCTGGCCAGGGACTTCCCTGTTACGGCCAATCGAGCACAGCGCAACATCAACCCCCAATACCGGGAGAGACGAAACCCCTCCTATCGCTCATTGCCTCCATGTGACTCGGGACTGTACCCAAAGACCACCGTTTTGCATGCCCTCATGGACGTGGTAAGGTGGAGATCAAAGCATAGTGGGAATCACACAAGACTCTATGACGATCTCGGGTCTACAGACTAACCTGCACAAGTGTCACCTGAGAACTGCCATCTGACGTGAGGTATAATACCATCTGGGAGTTCTCGGCGAGTCCGTCCAGTGTACCCAGTCTCCACTGAGCACCCGTATACCATCTCTGATGTCAAACACCAATGGATATGGGATCATCCATCGCCCATCTCATGGGTCGAGAAGCGTATACGCTAGTCTACACTGGTATATCAATGCCCCGTCTCGATACACCCACGACTAGGGACCTTGAAGGATGTACTTATGGACTACCATGTCCCCACTAGTATGATCTGCATCATAGTCCAGGCAGTCAAGTACACATCCTAAGGGCTTTATCAACATGTAACTATAAGACAGTTAAAAGAGACAAGTGTACATGTTAAGATAAAGTGCAACCAGATAGCATACTATCATATCGAGCAAGAAAGTCATCTCTATATATGTCCAAGCATCCAATATCATATACATCATCTGTACAATACTGGCCTCTAGGGCGTACACACAACTAACAACGGACTTGTGATTATGATGATTGAGTGAGGACCTATACCGATAAAACAGTCTTACTCAAGATGATAGTATGCTATCTGGTTTGCCTTTATCATCATGTACATGCTTGTAGAGCCCATAAGATTCTTGCTTGACTGCCAGCATTATGATAGCGATCATATATGTGGGAGCTGGGTTCAATAAGCACATCCTTAAATGTCCCTAGTCGTAGGAGTATCGAGACCGGGCATCGATACTCCAGCGTAGACTAGTGTATACTGATCGAGACCCCGACGAGGGGCGGTGGCTAGGTCTCACAAGCCATTGGTGTTAGTTTGTTCACCTAAGATAGTATACAGGTGCTCATTGGGTTATGAGTACACTGGACGGACTCGCCGGGAACCTGCTATTTGGTATTATACCTATTGTCAGATAGCAGTTCCGAGGTGACATGTGCCCAGGTTAGTCTGTCGACCTGAGATCGTCATTTTTCTCATGTGAGTTCCCACTGTGCTTTGATTACTACCCTACCACGGCTCAAAGGAGTCGTGCAAACAGGTTTTAGTTGGGTACTGTCCCGAGCCACATTGAGGCAGTGATAGGATCGTCGGGGATTCGTCTCTCCCGGTATTGGGGGTTGATGTCGCGTTGTGTACAGATGGCCATCACCATAAATCCGTGGCCACGGTGGACGAGAATTATCGATCCAGGATTGATAGTTTCTCATGTGGTGATGAGTTTTCATACCGACACTAAATGTCGCGTTGTTAGGGGTCTGACTTTATCCATCCCCTTAGACTCGATATGTGATACTCTTAGACGAGCAGACCGGAATGTACGGATATTGTCACTGTCAGGCTCAGTAGGGGTTCTGCATGAGTTTGCTCGTCGGCCTTCCTTTCGCTCAATACCTGGGTAGCCGTTACGTATAGCTAGTGCCGCTGACGTGCTTGTGGTTAAACCCACTGCCAGCGTATTGACGAGTCTTTAGAGTCCCACACAGAGGGTTTTCACAGTTCAGGCGATATGGTGTACATGAGGTATGTTGATACATACAGGTGTCCGATTAAATATGTGCACATGCTGCGCAGATTTTAATCGGACGCTTGATAATACTAGCGGCTTAAGATTAAGCCGGATTATTAAATTGGGTTTTGATTTAATAATTTATATATGTATTTGTATATACGTATTCTAGTATTATTGTTCACTATTTATTTTCTCTCTCGGCTATTCGTATTTTGGTGCGAATATGCGTATATGTATTTGGTACATGTACCGGCAAGTATTCCGTATTTTCTACGGAATAGTTTCTAGAAGAAGTTGCCACCTCATTTATATAATTTCCTTTTTTAGAAAATCATTTGTTTTATAAATGAGGTAGAAGGGACGATGTGGCAAAAGCATAGGTCAAAGCATGTTGCAAAGCATGGCTTTGATTTGTTTAATGCAAAAATGGGAAATGATTTTTTGGAGGGAATGAGAGAAAGGGGGCCGG
This sequence comes from Agapanthus africanus, assembly GCA_030015575.1. NCBI lineage: Eukaryota > Viridiplantae > Streptophyta > Magnoliopsida > Asparagales > Amaryllidaceae > Agapanthus > Agapanthus africanus. The sequence continues at coordinate 254,963,585 of CM057342.1, read as the reverse complement.
CCACATTGAGGTGGATATAATTTTCATTTGGCTCATTGCACAAGATACTCCCACTCTCTCATTTCATCCAAAAATACTTAGCCATTCTTTGCTCATGCTAAGTTTTCATTACATCCTTCTTCATCTTCTATGGTTTCTCCATGAGCACTTTGGGTAGAGAGAAAAATGTAGTGACACTTCCATACACCTCGACTCTCCATCGCTAGCGACGTTGGAGCGTCGGTTACCTCGTTCAACGAGGTTGGAGCTTGCGCCGTTTCCCTCGGGTGGATCATCGGAGATGGAGGAAGACCGGCAATCAAACATCGTCAAAGGATCACTAGGAGCTTGGAATGAAGACCGAAGGACACGGATCAACTCGGTATAACCTTTCTAACTCTTAATTAGTTTGCTAGAATAGGGTTTAAGGTCGATCCGGGAATCGGGTAGCGGTAGCGCCGGTTTAGAAAATTTTTGTTCCGCATTTTGGTCGCGTTTCGACGGCCGGGGCGCTGCCGGAACCCTTCATGGTATCAGAGCCACCCTTTAAACCCCTTACTAGCTTGTTTAAACGAGCTTGAAAGATCGATCGACGGAAATTTCCAAAATCACGTTTTCATTTTTCTGTTTGCTGTCGCTTTTCAAAAGTGTTCAAAAAATTATTTGCAGTAGCTTAAAAATCCGTGTAGGCGATTCTATGGGTGCAGAAAAAATTTGGGCCTCTGATTCCTCCATGGCGCCGCGGAACCGCCGCACTTACCCCACATTGGCGGCGGATCTGCGGCTATTTAGTGGCGACGGGCTTCCAAATTTTTACTGTAACCCCCTGATTTGAAATTGTGATTCTTGTGATATTCTGTTTTGGCCCAGGTTTCAGTGAAGTATTGTTTTGCTATTAGGGCAATTTGGAACTTAGTCGATAGATATTTTAAGTGTGCGTTTATCAGTACATACATTATAATCTGCAACCGTGAATGTCATTTGGTCGGTAAACTCGTCTAATTGCTATATGTCTTTTAGACGAATTTGCGAACGTGACATTCATGTTGATGTTCTGTGCTGTGATGTGATGTTGGTTGGATTGTCATGGTGGATAGCCAGTGGTGTAATGATAGTACAGTTTAATTTCATTTGTACATTTGATATTGCGGGGCGAGCGTCCGACATATGGACTGTCGTCACTGCCAGTTTGTATATTATTCTTTTGGGGCACGACCAGGCTGAGGTTGATGTCAACCTTGTATATTATTTCTCTTTTCTGTACTAGGATTACCCCGCGGTGGAGTGCACGAATAGCCGGATTTTAGAGAGCAACTGGTCCGCATCTCATCGAGTTGGGACGGAGGGGACCTAACTCTAGAATTGGCGGGCTATTCGCCGCACTCGTAGGGGGTATAGGTTTCATTGCACATGCTATCCACACGACAGGGAACGTCGGGTCTCACTTACGGCTCAAGTGAAACCCGGGGCTCCAGATTATCCACCATTCTGTGTTGTTTCTGTGATGTTGCTTTATATTATGCCTGGGACGAATGTTATATATATATATATATATTTATATATACTAGTAGATGTTGTATATGTTTTGCACCCGCACTATTCCAGTCCGTGCTCTGTCGTTAGTTAAGTAACCTAACGGGTGATGACGGGACCCAGTGGCGAATGCGGATGGCATATACGTACATTTTATATTCGTTCTTTTCTGGTATGATTAATTGATGGGACTGCATAGATTCTTATCAATGCAAAGATAAAACAAACCTATATATGATGTTGTTGGAACCAAGTTTTTAAAAAAAAAACTGACATTACAGACGTACACTTTTGCTTTGCATCGTGGTATTCATTTTTGAATATCCTGCACCTCATTCGACGAGGCAAGGGCCGAGATCCCATCATCGGGAGTGACCCCTTGGGTAAAAGTTTGCGTCAACGTAATAACTTTACTATAGTCGATTATTTTTGCTTTGCATCGTGGTATTCAGTTTGGGATATCCTGCACCCCATTCGACGGGGAAAGAGCCGAGATCCCTTCACCGGGAGTGACCTCTTTAGCAAAAGTTTTCGCCACTATATATTTATAAAACCACTTGGATTCTTTCAACGAGATCAAGTTCATTACGTTAAAGGTTTTTTGCCAAAAACCAGCCGTAGCCCTCCGTCATTTCTTATAAGTACTATTTGGTATTCGTGCTATGTTTGTTGGCAAGCGTCAATGCATAGTGTACGGTAGCTGAATAATACTTATTTACAGCATGATATGCGATTGATCGGGATAGTCGTACAGCTTTGTTGGCAAGCGTCAAGGGCTTGTGCGGGTGGGTTCGAGTTAATCCAGGACAATAACGGGTTGAACCTGACTAGTGGCCTATAACTTATTGGCAAGCGTCAAGGTTATAGGTCGTTAGGGGTAAAAACACACATCGGGAGTTTCAAACATATAGAAAACTTGCCAGGCTTGCACATACCATCTGGAGTGTGGTGACTTGAGTGGCTTCCATCAAGTCATCATGCGATGATAGTTGGATCCCGATTCCTACTGATGAGTAGGATTACTCCTCGGGTGATTCCGACTAATTCTCCTTTTAGGTTTGGAGGAGAATTCGAGGAAACAGTTGGAGCAATCCAGATTAGATAAAATGATTGACCATTCCGATCTTGGTTAGAGTGCACGCTGAGTGTTTCTTCTCTCTCTCTGGCTGCGACTATGACCCAACCTTTGACTAAAACTCATGAAACCAAGTTGACCGAACCTTCTTAAAACACTTTGGCTTTTGGAATGTCACGGTGTCGCATACATCGTTGCCACTTCTATATCACCTTTGCTTTTCTCCAGAACACCTCATATCACTACGACCATCCACTTCCATTGGATAAATCCATCGTAAAGTTACATACGAACTCAAAGGAACTTTTTCGAGGATGGATTCAGGTTCTGGAGAGATTGAATAGGATTATTCGGTTGTCTTTTCCCTTTACCTTCTCTCAGGTTGTGAGGGCTCCTAAGATTAGGAGAGGGTATACCTATTGAGCTTATTGGATAGTCTTCTTCCAAACCATAAGCAGGTGCCGAACGGTAGGAAAGGAAGAAAACCAATTAAGCTTAAGTGTAGTGTACAGAAGGTAATAAGTAAAGACATATAAAGGGATTAGAATAATGGCAAAGGATAATGCGACCACCAACTTTCACGACAAAAACCAGGTATACCCCTGCGACTCCTACGTCCATTTTGCTTTTCTCTAGGACACTCCGTATCACTACGGATATCCATTTTCATTGGATAAATCCATCGTATGGTTATATACGAACTCGAAGGAACTTTTTCGAGGATGGATTCTGGTTCTGGAGAGATTGGGTAGGATTATTCAGATGTCTTTTCCCATTACCTTCTCTCAGATTGCGAGGGCTCCTAGAATTAGGAGAGTACACCTATTACGCTTATTGGATAGTCTTCTTCCAAACCTTAGGCTGGTACCGAAGGGTAGGGAAGGAAGAAAACCAGTTGGCCTAAAGAAGGTGTACAGAAGGTAATAAGTAAAGACATAATAAAGATGATTGCAGTGAGGGCAGGTATAGTATATGGTTACTGTCGTGAATCAGGATAGTGGAAGAGGCGTTACTAAGAATACCAGTTAACCCTTTTTGAAACATTTTCATGTTTCAGTTTCACTGTGCGATGTTAATTGAAAACTGTTTTCCCAATTTGAATCTAACTCCAGGGTATGTATTTACCAGATCAGTTTCTCACATCTGCATATTATTACGGATGGTGAGTGGGACTAAGATATTGGGAATTGGGTGATTAGATCCTCATTATATCGGAATTCATTGTAATTGGTGATATTTGAGAAAATCATCTGGATTTTGCCGGATGGCAAATATTTGGTTTTGAATATCCGTTGTTATGCACCAATTTCAAACTGATATATCTGTACATTTATTTTATAAAGTGAGATATAAGTTTTTAATATTGTGTTTATGACATTTACCTATATCAGTTGGTGATTAGGTAAGGTACATTCAACAGCGGTGTAACTCTTCTAAACCAAAGTACAGTTTTTCAACCTACGACGTACAGAGTTTGAGTTATTGAACTCAGGGGACTTATACAAAGTATTGTATATTGTCCAGTGTCGATTATGAAAATGGGGTTGGTACTCGTACTATATTCTGTTTACTTGTGACTTCTCCAGTTCTGGACAAGTATTTCGTTGAAATGCAAAGTCAAGATATTGAGAAGTTATATGTATAAGAATGAAGTAGAGAACCATTTGTTGGAAGTATCAGGATTCTTCGATGAAGTCGAGGATGTAGATACTTGTGTTTAGTATTCCACTGATAGTAATAGTTTTGAGAACTTGCTTCTCTTTCGAGTTACTCATATGTGGATGCACTCCTAGATGAGTAATGCTGATTGTCCTTTTTCCATTTGGTTGATATGCACTGGAGACAGCTGCATGATTTTGAATCTGGTTCTAATCAAATTAGTTCTTTTGTTTCTATATCAGATACATATAGAATCAATTTGTATCTTGACGATGTTAAGGTATAGGGAGTTGTCCGGCTGATGCTTAAAACCAGAATCCGGATAAACTCAAGGCACGTTTTAGTAATGGTTGTTTGTGGGTTATCCCGGGCTTTGACGAGGGTTAACATTCTACCATCAGGAAGATCAATATTTATATTGTTCTTGACTCGCCACAGTTTTAATAAAATGGACTCTTTCAGAAAACACAAGTGGGAGTATGGTAGAACTGGAAGTTATTCCAGAACCACAAACGATTACTGGAAATTTAAAAGAACCTGAGGATTCAATTGGATTTGATGTTCAATTAGCCACTCCGCAGATTTGGTGGGTAACCTCAAGCACCCGAGAGGTACTTTGGTCCTCTCAGAGATGGTGACAGGGAGGTTCTTGTTTACCCAGACTTGCCATTGCTGTTGTTCTAGACTATAAAACCCGGCAGGAGGATGAGTATACCGTCATTCTAAACTAGCTTTAGAAGTGCACGTGTATATGACTCTGCCAGAGGGTTATTGTAGTCAGTGGGAGCAGCGGAAACATAGTAGGCAAGTAGCTTATGTCTATTTACAGACTAAAGCAGGTATAGCGGAAATAGATCATCTATTTTTGATGTGACAGTCATAGGTCTTGACCTCATCAGAATAGAAAATGGATCTGGTTAGAAGGTAGTAGAGAGTGATGTCCAGGTATTTGGATGACATGCACTTGATTGGAAGAGATATTCCTATACTACGATCGGTTATACTATGGTTGTCACAAAGTTGTTTCTCCACATAGGATATGGGTATAATATCAGGTTTTCTGGTTACTAGATCTATGGTTTTAGATCTAGATTTGGGAAGTATCCTAATCTGGGTACTTTGACATTAAATGGACGACTCCTGGCATGGTGGTGTACCTGCAGGTGATGGAGTCACTCTCTCTAAAGGTGTCTTACAGACTAAAGGGGAGAGGGATCTGCATGATTAGCATATCACTTGCTTAGGCAATTGAGTTAATCATGAAATGTCAAGTACCACACCAGGTATTGCTTTTGCATTAAATGCAATAAGCAGATATATTAATCCAATCCTGGAGAAACATTAGGAAGCAGTTTATGAACATAAGTGAATGTTCTAGGGAAATGATTACGGCAGCCTCCTTCAGGAGACGGTTATCAATTCAGTCTTTCATGGTGACCTAGATGACAGAGTGACTATCAGAGTTATAGTTTTCCCTCTTTTGAAGGACAGTATGTTGGACGGGTGGTCCAAGCGAATACTGAGGAAAGGCATGGCACAGAATACTGATTAAGTTCAGTGGATGATACAGTCTATGTAGTATGCTGGATTTGGAGTTCATTTGAGAACTGGATCCCATCAGATATCCAGACAAATTCTAAGACAGATATTGCTAGTTTCGGGAGATAGTTTTCTCCGCAATGTTGAGATATAGAGAGATACAGAAAGAAACATTGGAGCGGATCCACTCACTGAGGCTATTTCTTGAACGCAATCATTTTTCGCAAACGGGCTTTACGAAACAGATTAGTAGAGAAGTTGGGTGTTCGGTATCACACGGACTGTGAGTATGCGACATCGCAATAATTGGCCTTATGTGCAAGTGGGAGATTGTTGGCCACAGTGCCCTCAAGGCAATTATCATAGTCGTGGACTTGTGATTATGATGATTGAGTGAGGACTTCTACCGATAAAACAGTCTTACTCAAGATGATAGTATGCTATCTGGTTTGCCTTTATCATCACGTACATGTTGATAGAGCCCATAGGATTCTTGCTTGACTGCCAGCATTATGATGGCGATCATATATGTGGGAGCTGGGGTCTATAAGCACATCCTTAAATGTCCCTAGTCGTAGGAGTATCGAGACCGGGCATCGATACTCCAGCGTAGACTAGTGTATACTGATCGAGACCCCGACGAGGGGCAGTGGCCAGGTCTTATAAGCCATTGGTGTTAGTTTGTTCACCTTAGATAGTATACAGGTGCTCATTGGGTTATGAGTACACTGGACGGACTCGCCGGGAACCTGCTAGTTGGTATTATACCTATTGTCAGATAGCAGTTCCGAGGTGACATGTGTACAGGTTAGTCTATCGGCCTGAGATCGTCATTTGTCTCGTGTGAGTTCCCACTGTGCTTTGATTACTACCCTACCACGGCTCAAAGGAGTCGTTCAAACAGGTTTTAGTTGGGTACATCCCCGAGCCACATTGAGGGAGTGATCGGATCGTCGGGGATTCGTCTCTTCCGGTATTGGGGGTTGATGTCGCGTTGTGTACGAATGGCCATCACCATAAATCCGTGGCCATGGTGGACGAGAATTATCGATCCAGGATCGATAGTTTTTCAGGTGGTGATGAGTTTTCATACCGACACTAAATGTCGCGTTGTTAGGGGTCTGACTTTATCCACCCCCTTAGACTCGATATGTAATACTCTTAGACGAACAGACCGGACTGTACGGATATTGTTACTGTCAGGCTCAGTAGGGGTTCTGCACGAGTTTGCTCGTCGGCCTCCCTTTCGCTCAATACCTGGATAGCCGTTACGTACAGCTAGTACCGCTGACGTGCTTGTGGTTAAACCCACTGCCAGCGTATTGAAGAGTCTTTAGAGTCCCACACAGAGGGTTTTCACGGTTCAGGCGATATGGTGTACATGAGGTATGTTGTTACATACAGGTGTCCGATTAAATATGTGCACATGCTGGGTAGATTTTAATCGGACGCTTGATAATACCAGCGGCTTAGGATTAAGCCGGATTATTAAATCGGGTTTTGATTTAATAATTTATATATGTATTTGTATATACGTATTCTAGTATTATTGTTCACTATTCGTTTTCTCTCTCGGCTATTCGTATTTTGGTGCGAATACGCGTATATGTATTTCGGTACATGTACCGGGAAGTATTCCGTATTTTGTACGGAATAACTTCTAGAAGAAGTTGCCACCTCATTTATATGATATCCCTTTTTAGAAAATCATTTGTTTTATAAATGAGGTGGAAGGGATGATGTGGCAAAAGCATGGGTCAAAGCATGCAAAGCATGGCTTTGATTTGTTTAATGCAAAAATGGGAAATGATTTTTTGGAAGGAATGAGAGAAAGGGGGCCGGCCACATTGAGGTGGATATAATTTTCATTTGGCTCATTGCACAAGATACTCCCACTCTCTCATTTCATCCAAAAATACTTAGCCATTCTTTGCTCATGCCAAGTTTTCATTACCTCCTTCTTCATCTTCTATGGTTGCTCCATGAGCACTTTGGGTAGAGAGAAAAATGTAGTGACACTTCCATACATCTCGACTCTCCATCGCTAGCGACGTTGGAGCGTCGGTTATCTCGTTCGATGAGATTGGAGCTTGCGCCGTTTCCCTCGGGTGGATCATCGGAGATGGAGGAAGACCGGCAACCAAACATCATCAAAGGATCACTAGGAGCTTGGAATGAAGACCGAAGGACACGGATCAACTCGGTATAACCTTTCTAACTCTTAGTTAGTTTGCTAGAATAGGGTTTAAGGTCGATCCGGGAATCGGGTAGCGGTAGCGCCGGTTTAGAAAAATTTTGTTCCGCATTTTGGCCGCGTTTCGACGGCCGGGGCGCTGCCGGAACCCTTCACAGGCAAAACGGAGTAGGGGCACATATATGATATGTGCGGGACCAAAACTAATACGATATGAGATACCGTATTCTATTCTCGCGATATGTGATATCGGCCGGGTATATGTGATATAGCCGGGTCATCGGATCAAGTATTGATTCGATGAAATGGTACCTGTTATATTAGTCGGTTACATGTAATATAGCCGGGTTATCGGATCAAGTGTTGATTCGATAATTTAATGTATAATTATATATGAGATATATTACATTACATTAACTAATATAAGCTCGCTTTATTGATTCTTTTTCTCACTTGGATAATACATTGATGTATATGCGATATATGTTAATTGTATTATTTTCTTTTGTTACATTATATACTATATATGTGATATATAATATTGTAACATGCTAGGTTAAAATTGCAACTAGGGTTTATGAGACTTGAACCATGCTAGGGTTAGATTAGGGTTTATAATTATTATTAAGGAAATACAAATAATGGTGGAATTATCGATGGTTGATATTTTGATGGAAGCTTGTAGGCTTCTTTGACTTTGTCCACCAATTTTGTCTTTCTTAAGATATTTGTTGACCTAACTCTAACCATAGCAAATGGTTAAGTCTCTACAAGGGTTAAGGATCTCATTCTTAACCCATGGTTGCAATTCTAACCTCACAACAATTCATTATTCATCACAAAAAACTTTCTTCTTCTTCTTCCTCTTGAAAAAGCTTTCTAGCTTTTTGTTTGTGGTGATTTAAAAGTGAGATAAAGAAAACAAAAGAGAGAAAAATTTCTACTTCATCATCCTCATCTATTCTAGCCACTTAGATTAGGGTGTTCACTTCACTAATACTTCATTAGAGAAGTGCAAGCTTGGGTTTGAGATTCTTCAAGGTAGATTATCTTTGAAAAAGAAGACTTCAAGCAAGATGCCTCATTCACCTCATGGAGCCTCTCTAGAGTCCGGTTCATGATGATCGCAGCGAAGGGACCTCAACACGGAGCTTATGAAGTGAAGGAACGCACTACAAAGGTTGTAATCCCTAACTCTTAGAAGAAAAGTTGTTTTCTTCGATATTTTGTTTGATTCTCTAGTTAAAGTTCCTAGGTTTAGGGTTATCTTCAATGGCAAAATTTAAAATTGGCATGGGAGATGCCACCCGAAACCTTGCTGCCGTTGTAGGTATCTCAACACCATAACCTCGACCAAGTGACTATAGGAGAACCCCATGGCCAAAAGCATCCACTCGGGTTCTCGCGGCGGTGTTCCGTCCAAGTGCACTTCGTTGACAGCCTCGGGGGTGCGGCCATCTACTAATGTTCCCGACGAGCATTCGATCATTTAATCGGGAATCTTGTTAAATTATCCGACTTTATTTTTGAAAATTGTTTTCAATTCGAGACTTAGATGCAAGGTTTATAGGATTATGAATGAAATCCGGAATATGTGATAATCCGAGTTTAGGATGTCTAAAGATGATGCGGATTCTAATTATTGTAGTTTTCATTTCTTTTCTGTGACCATAAGTGTAATATGTGACAGTATCCACGATCTCGTTGCTATACTTCAACGACATTAGGGATACGCATATTTACTTACGTTGATAACATGTGGTGTTATTGTGTTGCTAATGATATATTATATTGGATTGTCGTGATTGAATAGCCGGGGTTTTTTACATGAGATAAGAGTTTTTCAATTTTCATTCATGTAAATATTTGTATGTAATATTCTTTTATTGGGACACTTCCGGGTTGAGCTTGTTATCTCTATTTGATGTATATTATTTACTTTTCCGCATTAGGATAGACCCAAGGCGGGGAGCATAAGTAACCGAGTTCTAGAATCCAGTTGGAGGCCATCTCGAGGAGTCGAGACTGGTCGCCTAACTCTAGAATTGGCAGGGTTGCTTGCCTCTTTCGTAGAGGTCTAGGGATGTGGGTTTGGCTATTCATCATGACCGTAGAATCCGTGCTTTTCATTACTGGCTTAATCTATAACACGGAACTCTTGGTATAACCTATATTTCATATATTTGCTTATGTTGATTCTGTGATGTGATGTGATCATATAACTGCATTAGACGAATGCTACTTATATATATGATATACTAGTAAACACTATATATGTTTTGCATCCGCGCTAGTCCTGACCGCGCCCTACATTAAGTTAAGTAACCTTACGGTGAAGACCCGGGTCCCTATTGTTAGTGTATATGCCCTAGGGGCCATTATTGTATCATACTAGGTTTTATATTACTTAATGGAAGCTTGGGATATTCACAGTTGTATATACAGTCTTGCTAAAAATAGTAGTATGCTACTTGGTTTGTGTCTACTTTAATATGTGAATATGTTTCTTATAACGTATCACTTATACATATTAGTAGAGCCCATAGGATCTTTGCTTGATTACCAGCGTTGTGATGGCAGTCACACTGGTGGGGGCTGGCTAGTCTATAAGCAACATCCTATAATTATCCCTAGTCATAGGATTATCGAGACAGGGCATCGATACTCCAGAGTAGACTAGTGTGTACGCTTCTCATCCCAGTGGGGAGATGGTCTGTCCCACAGCCATCAGTACGTCGTACTGGAGATAGTATACAGGTGCTCGTTAGGTTACGGGTACACCGGACAGGACTCGCAGGGAAACTGTTGGTTGGTATTATACCCGTCGTTAGTTAACAGTTCCCAGGTGTAATGTTTTAAAAATAATTAAATAAATAATTAAATAAATAAAAATCGTTTAAGTGAATTTTATGATTTTCGGTAAAGTAAAACGTATTTTTCGTAAAACTAAACCGTAATTATTTTTCACTATAAATTTAAAAATACCTATTTTAATTATGTTATTACTAGTAAATGGTGTTTATTTAGCCACTTATAAATTTTTAGTTTAATTAAATATTTTTCCTAAATTAATTATTTTAAATATTAACATAACCTTTATTTATACATTAAATTAGTGTAAATTACAAATTTGAATGGGTTTAATTTGTAAAAATGAACCATTGCATATTAGAATCTAGTGTGTTTCATGCAAAATTTATTTTCAAATTTATCCATGGTTCAAGACTATTCTAGGTTAAATTAAGTGAGGAAAATAAAGAATTTTTATTAATTTCATGAAAAGACTTAATTGTGTGATATTTTAGTGAGACCTTCTACACTTTTCTTCACCTTTTCTCACTCTCCTCTCTTTTCCTCACCTCATGGCCGGCCTGACCACCATGGGCAGCCCCAAAATTTTTCCCCCATCATTTTTTTATTAAAAATCATCAAAAATCATCAAAATTCAATAAAAAACCAACAAAATCCTAATTAATTCCTACCCTCTATTCTTTGCTCATCTTTACATGGATTTTGGAGATGGAAAGCATTCATTTTGGAGGCTTATTTTCATGTGTGGATTTCATGTTGTGGAGGTATAAATTTTATTCTTTTGATTTATTGTTATTAGATGTTTCATTTAAGCATAATTAGATTGAATAAATTAATTCTATCTACAAGTTTCAAAATACAAGTTAGGGTTTATAAAATCAAGTTATGGTTTTTATTAATTAAGTAGGGTTATAATAACTAGTTTAACATTTTTAGAAGTGGAAAATCTTGTATGGTTGATATATTGTAAATTGTTTATCCAAAATTGTTTAAATTAAACAACTTTGTAAACTAGATTTCTCTACATTATATATATTGGTGAAATAAAATTCCAATTAATGTTTGTAACACTAGATTGTGGTTTTAATGAGGGTATTAATTTGTTGGTGGAATGAAAAACTTAATTTGGTTACTAGTTTTTATTTATAATTGAAAAATAGTGATAAAAATGCTATTTTGCTAACTAGATTTTAGAAAATTCTTAAATTTATTTATAATTGAAAAATAGTGATAAAAATGCTATTTTGCTAACTAGATTTTAGAAAAATCTTAAATAAATGAGATTAAAACCTAAATTATGATTTCATTATGTTATTATCATCATGAATTGTAGTTTAATATATTAATTCATGCAAAATCCAGTTTAGTTGTGATATTGTGAAATTTTGCTTAAAAATACCGAAATCGGGCATGTTTACAAACTACAATTTCAATTTAATACAAATTAGCGTGTTAAAAATATAGGAAGGGTTTATATAATCTAGTTATGCTATTTAATGAGTATTATGACCATTAGTTTCATTAAATATCAAGTTTTGAAGTAAAACGGTAAATTGGCATTTTCGGGTTTTACGTAATCAGGCGATTTGATCGATTTTAGGGTTTCGATGAATTAAATCATGTTTTATATTATAAGTAATGAGTTTTAAAACTATGAGTTGTTTGTTGATGTTTATCTCGATTAATCGGAGTTTGTACGCCGATATCGAGCGATATTTGGTTTTTTTGCATGAGCGGGTCATAGGTTTTAACCTATGCGCGTTTCGTGCGTCGTTTTGATGTTGTCCGTGATTCAGTTTACAATACTACATATGTTTGCGTATAGGTACCCCTCACGTGGACTGCGGGCGATGAAGAAGAGGATGGCGACACCGTCTTCGGCAGACAAAGACCAGGTGAGTAGATGTATATCTACGGGGGGAAGTCGGGTGGATGGCATTTAGCACCCCCGCAAACGTAGAATAGGAATAGTACTTATTGTCATTAGGAAGCCATACGTGACCTTAGAATTTCGGTGAGTAGGACCCTAGTAATGACCTTAGGTTGGACTAGATTGATTTAGAAAGACCTTACCCGAGGATGAATATCTTGGAGGAGATTCGTAGGTTTCAGGTAGATACATATACACGCACACACAGAAACTCGACGTGGTGTATACGTGTATGTGTATATATATATATAGGACTAGGTGTAGGTGTATATATATATATACACAACACGTATATGTGATACAAGGATGTGATATGATACACGGGGATGAAACAATATAACTGGGCTGATGCCGTGATTCTTGGCTATACAATCGTGTTATGCTGTTAGCGGATCATTAGAAAATGAGATAATGGATTTGTATACAAGAACAATAATAAAGGGTGGTGATGATATTGAAGTACATGGGACTCAGAAATAGAACCTGGACCGTAACCTGTGCCTGAAATTCTGATATGATATATGTGTGACTTGATTACGACATCATATAGGTGTGACTTGATTTCGATATGATATATGTGTAACTTGATTACGATATCATATAGGTGTGACTTGATTACGATATGATCTAAGTGTTACTTATTCACAATATGATACATATACATGATATTTCTGAGGATAAATTAACGATGTATATTTATGCTGGCATTGATATATGATTGATGTATGCGATTACAGTATAAAACCTTGATCATGACATATGTTGATGATGGTATTATACGAATGATGAGACACGTAGGTGATACTTGACCCGTACCCCGATATTGGGATGCCGTAGGACGGATTTTACCGTACGAGGCATAGATGTGATGATTGATCTGCACTCTTGATTCGAGGAAGCCGTACTACGTACGTGACGCTATTGAGGCTGGATCGCCGACTATTAGAGATATGGATTAAGACTTTAGGTGTACTCTTATTTCTTATCGACTAGTTTCTTAGGTTTAGTTCCTTAGGAGGTCAGATGGACACTAGTGTAAGTTCGAGTCATATAGTTGTAGTTTTACTTGTATATCACAGATGAGTGGTTATTACACATCCGTCTTTACATTCATACCGTAATCATAATGTTGCATGTTCATATATATGTTTCTATAATCAGAATAACACCCTGACTGTTAGGACACCAGCACCATTACCGATGATGCGCATATTCCACGCACACTTATTTGCCGGCTCACATACATCATCATCGGTAATTGCTATGTCACGTACACTTTAGATCATATTATCTTTTATTGATACAATCAGCTAACAGCTAGATCGATATATATTGTGATTACTCTCCGGTGTTAGTATGGACATGGTATTTATTACTTAGACATTTCATGCATTCGCATTTTCATGTTATCATGCAGTATTATGGGGTATATGCCGACATTTATCATATACTTACTCATGATTTTGGGATTTTGTATTTCTATGAGATTTCTGGATTTTTGGGGAAAAACCGCAAGAATATATAAAAACTTCTCTCTCTCTCCTCCTCTCTTTTTTAAAACATAAGATGCGGTTTTCTCGTGATGTATGTGTCGTCCACCATGAGATTTCATGTTTTCTGTTGGATTTCGAGACCCGATTCGAGGAGTGGATGAACCGTCTCGGGTACATGGTGGGCCTGGTATGGTACCCCGGGGCAAGAAGATCGAGTTGTAGACGATGAGCCTGGCAGGGGAGGACTACCTACCGGTGATGTCTGGCGCGGCGGATATCCGGAGGGTACTGACCGTTGTTGTGAGATTTGATGATATGGGCCGGTCCGGACTGACGGAGCCCGAGATATTGAGACTATGAGACATTGAGATTATGAGGTATTGACACTTGAGATTTACATGTTTTGTGTCGATACTTGACATGGATTTCCATGGATTTCATCGTTGATATTTCAGATTTCTATACACATTTTACCATGATAAAAGCTAAAGATTTCTTATACAGATATATCCAGATTTCAGGATTGATTGTTTTTACATTCATGGTGTATGCATACTCATTCACATGACATATTACTATTTGAGGCACTGACACGGGCGCGGAGCTTTTGCACTATACGTAGTTTATTACCCTGCCATTACTAGATGATTAGTATTATATTAGTATATTATTATGACCTAGGATAGCGTCGTGCATTCGATTTGTTTTCGCAGATATTTTCTACTCACGAGTTGGCAACTCACCCCCGTTGTGCCAAATTTTATTACAGGTTGATGTACAGGGTTCCTTGGAAGTTTGCTGGCACATCGTTTCATTCCGGGTGATTTGCACGGTAGGTTGGTTCATTTGTATCTGGACCGCCGTTGTATTTTTATTATTTCATTTGTATCTAGTAAGCTCCATCAACCAAACTTGTATTACTTGATAGTTTACTGGACCAGTTATTTATTTCGACCTTAGAGTCGCGCTTGTATTATTATGGTATCTGGTGGATTTGTTTTCTTTTAAGCTTTGAGCCTCGCCGTTTGGCGTTGTATACTATTGTGCTTTGATGTGGTTGTTTCCGCTTTTTGGCGTAGAGCTAGCTCCCGTTTGGGGATGCTTTGTATTGTTTGTATATATATTATTCTTGTTTGTACCCGTTTGGGGCCAGTTTTTACAAAGGAGACTCTGCCGAAATTTTTGAGAAAATTTGATCTTGTTTTTAAACTTGTTTTCTACATGTTTTTCTTCTTCTTTTATGGTTTCGATTTCTTGGCTTCGGCTTACTTAGGTTACGTTGCGCCTCTAGACGCTTCGTAATCTAAGTGCCGACCACGTTCCGTACTTTCGGGTCGTGACACCAGGTGACATGAGTACAGCATAGTCCGCAGATTTGACACTGCTACTTCGCCTCGAGTGTGTCCCACTGTTCTTAGATTGCTACCCTACCACGTCTCAAAGGAGTCGTGCAAACAGGTAGCAGTTGGGTGCAGTCCCGAGCACTTGGAGGCAGTGGCGGTTAGATAGGATTCGTCTCTCCCGGTATTGGGAGTTGGTATCGCACTGTGTCAGAGAGCCATTACGCAAAGTCCCTGGCCAGGGCAAGCGAGATTTACTGGTAGACTCCAGTAGTTTCTCAAGGTGTAATGGGCTACACTCCGACACGACTTATACCACTATTAGGGGACTGACGCTTGCCGCCCCCTAGGCTCGATATGCGATAGTCTTAGACGAACAGACCGGACTGTACGGAGATTGTCACATCAGGCTCAGTAGGAGTTCAGATGGTTTTCCTCATCGGCCTTCTTATCGACATCTACCTGGGGACCGTTATGTACTGCTAATGCCGCTTACGGTCTGTGGTTAAACCCACTGCCAGCGTAGTGTCGAGTCTTTAGAGTCCCACACAGAGGGTTTCCCTGCTCCAGGCGAAACGATATAGAGGTCGTATGGTTTTTATGATAAGGGTTTGGACGCATACGTGTTTAAACGCACGTACGACGTTCGGACAGTTTTTACTAGCCGGCTTTGGTTTAAGCCAGATTCTAGTATCGGGTTATTGGATTTATACAGTCTAAAGTTTTTCCGTATTTTCACGGATAGGAGGGGCGTTCTCGTAATTTGTCGGGAAGCTTCTAGAAGGATGATGACATGGAGGGTAAGGTGGCATTAGCATTTGATGAATTTGTG
Organism: Agapanthus africanus; assembly: GCA_030015575.1. Taxonomy (NCBI): domain Eukaryota; kingdom Viridiplantae; phylum Streptophyta; class Magnoliopsida; order Asparagales; family Amaryllidaceae; genus Agapanthus; species Agapanthus africanus. Next base: position 254,947,200 of record CM057342.1, on the reverse strand, counting down.
ACTCACTTAGATGAATCATTCAAGTGAGTTAATGAAACATTTATTGCTTAATGACTCACTTGATGATTCATTGTATCTATTTAATGAAGCATGATGATAATGCATTTTGAATTATTCATTTTGATTTTCTTATGCTTCATTATATATTAGAAGTGAGAAGCTTTTTCATTCATTCTCATCATCACCTTCTTTCTTCTCAAGCTCTCTCTCTTCAAACCCTAACCCTAACCTCTCATGTGTTGAGATCAAGGGTTAGCTAGACTAATACATCCATAACCTCACTCTATATCCCCTAGGTAGCTTAGATTAGCAGTTTGAGCAACCTAGTTATCTCAAGTTAGAGATCAAGCTTGGCGTAGGAGATCTCGGGTGGATCGTCTTTGACTCGAGGAGGCCGTTGAGGTGCCGATGTTCCAAGGAGCCTACGAGGAGTGGAGGACATCGATGAAGACCCGAAGGACATGTAACGTGAGGTATAACTTCGAATCCGAGTAGTTAAACTGTTGGAGATAGTGCTCTCAGAGTCAATTATTGGATCACAGGCACGTGATTGCAATGATTGAGGGAGGACCTATACCGGTAGGACAGTCTTACTCAAGATTATAGTATGCTATCTAGTTTATCTTTATCATCGTGTACTGTTTTAGGTGACCTTACAGGTCGCTATTACACGTTGATAGAGCCCCTAGGATTCTTGCTTGACTGCCAGCAGTATGAGGGCGATCATATACGTGAGAGCTGGTAGTCTATAAGCACATCCTTAAAAGGTCCCTAGTCGTAGGAGTTTCGAGACAGGGCATCGATACTCCAGAGTAGACTAATGTATACAGTCGAGACCCCGACGAGGGGCGGTGGCCAGTCTCACAAGCCACTGGTGTCAGTTGGTTCACCTAAGATGTATACAGGTGCTCATTGGGTTATGAGTACACCGGACAGGACTCGCCGGGAACATGCTAGTTGGTCTTATACCTGACGTCAGATAGCAGTTCCCTGGTGACATGTGTGCAGGTTAGTTCATCGACCTGAGATCGTCATTTGTCTCGTGTGAGTTCCCACTGTACATAGATTACTACCCTACCACGCTCAAAGGAGATGTGCAAACAGGTTTTAGTTGGGTACAGTCCCGAGCCACATGGAGGCAGTGAGCAGATCTGCAGGGGTTCGTCTCTCCCGGTATTAGGGGTGAGGTCGCGCTGTGTCTAGGAGAGCCATTACACGAAGTCCTTGGCCAAGGCAGTAGATTTACTGGTAGGTATTCCAGTAGTATCTCAGGGCGTTCTGGGCTACACTCCGACACGACTTGTACCGTTTTTGGGGGTCTGACTTTTACCAACCCCCTAGGCCCGCCATGCGATGCTCATAGACGAACGGACCGGACTGTATGGATATTGTCACTGACAGACTCAGTAGGGTGTCAGGATGAGTTTGCTCATCGACATCCCTTTTGGTCAATACCTGGTAGCCCGTTACGTATAGGCTAATACCTCTGACGTGCTAGTGGTTAAATCCACAACCAAAGTATTGACGAGTCTTTAGAGTCCCCCACAGACCATTTTCTCAAGTTTCGGGCGAAACGCTGTAGAGGCCGTATGGAGATATGGCAGGGTTCGATCAGATACGTGCGGTATTGCACGGATCATGATCGGACGGATAATACTAGCGGGCTTTGGTTTAAGCCGGATCCTAGTATTGTACAGTGTAGATTTTGTCTCATTGCATTTGTATTCGGTCGGAATACAAATGCGAGTATGTATATACAGTAGCGGGGTTTCCTGTAATTTATTACGGGATCGGTTTTCTGAAGTTTCCAGTTTTCTTTCCGTTTCGGCCATATTCCTTTGTATCTTTCCTTGGCTGAAAATTGGTGGAGGAGGGCTTATTTGCAAATGTGCAAATTAGCATTGTGGAGGGTGGTCTTTGCATATTGATGCTTCATGATGGTTGCACCATCATTGGACTTCTTCACTTCATGATTGCTTGACTTTTGGAAGTTATGATGGTTGATGGAGTGTTGGACTTTGATTGTGGTCATTGCTTGTGATCATCACCCTTTCTCTCTCTTGCATAAGGTTGGGGCTTACTTCTTTTTTCATTCTAATTCACTCCATTCTCTCATTGCTCATGCTCATGGCCGTCCACAATAAGTAGGGGGCTGTCCCAAATTTTGGTAGGGGATTTTTGATCTTTTGGCTTCACAAAAATCCTATAGTTCCATCTCCAAAAGCTTAGTTCATTTCCTCCACCAAAAAGCCAACTTCTTAAAACCCCAATGAGACATAGCACTACACTATTCTACAGCAATCCTTGGGCACGTCGGCTTACCAACTTCGTGCCCGAGTTGCCTCGGTCCAGAGGTGGGAGCCCGTAAAAGAACCCGGCGATGTGGTGCCTGTTCCGACGAGGAGGTGAAGATCGGAGATTCCGCGGGGAGATCGGGACGACGACGAGAAGACTGAAAGACACGGATCGCTCGGTATATCTCTCTGCCCCTTCTCTAGTTTTCTAGGATTAGATTAATGTCCCGATCTGGGATTTTTGTGCGCGGTGGTGCCGGTTCAAAAGTTTTGTAAAAGTATCGTTTCCGCATTTTGGCCTCGTTCAGACGGCCGGGGCGCCGACGTGCACTTACACTGGTATCAGAGCCACGCCATTAACCTAATCTAGCTTGCTCTAGTGTGTTTAAAGCTTCGATCGAACAATTATTCCAAAACCGCATTTTCAAAATATCAGTTCTCTGTCGAAATTTTTTTGGCTCGAAAATTTTTTCAGTATGTTTCAGAAATACAGGCAGGGATTTATATGTAATCTGGGAAAATTTGATGGCATGTTGTCCCTGTTCAGCCGCGGAACCGCGGCCGTACCCCTACTTTGTGTTAGTTATATGTATGCCCTAGAGGCCATTACTGTACATTGGATGTATATTGTAGTGGATGCTGGGTCATATATAGGTAGGACTTTCTTGCTCGACATGATAGTACGCTATCTGGTTGTTTTTTTATCTTAACATGTATACTTTCTGTCTCTCTGTTACATGTCGATAAAGCCCTTAGGATCTGTACTCGACTTCCAGGACTATGATGCAGATCGTACTAGTGGGGCTTGGGTAGTCCATGAGTACATCCTTCAATGTTCCTAGTCGTGGGAATATTGAGACGGGGCATCGATATTCCAGAGTAGACTAGCGTATATCTTCTCGACCCATGTGATAGGCGATGGATGATCCCATATCCATTGGTGTTTGACATCAGAGATGGTATGCGGGTGCTCAGTGGAGACTGGGTACACTGAACGGACTCGCCGAGAACTCCCAGATGGTATTATACCTCACGTCATATGGCAGTTCTCTGGTGACACTGGTACAGCTTAGTCTGATGACCCGAGATCGTCATAGAGTCTTGTGTGTCTCCCACTGTGCTTTGATTTCCACCCTACCACGGCTCTACTGAGTCATGCAAACAGGTGGTTTTTGGGTACAGTCCCGATTCACATGGAGGCAATGAGCAATAGGAGGGGATTCGTCTCTCCTGGTATTGGGGGTTGATGTTGCGCTATACTCGACTGGCCATAACAGGAAATCCCTGGCCAGGGTTGCAGTGATATACTGGTAAGAGTTATCAGTAGTTTCACGATTGTTATGGACCTCACGTCGGCATGACTTATCAAGCTATTGGGGTCTGACGTTTACCACCCTTAGGCGAGATATGCGACATATCAGACGAACAGACCGGACTGTACGGTAAGTGTTACTGGTTGGATTCACAGGAGTGTGAGCGGGCTTGCTCGTCGATCTTCTGATCGCTCGATACCCGGGTGGCCGTTACGTTTAGCAGACCTCTTGCGGCTTGTGGGTGCTTGATATGATCATCATCTGCTGCCGACGTATTGATGAGTATTTAGAGTCCTACAAAGAGGTTTCCTGGCTCAAGCGAAACGAAATAGGAGCGCATATAAGATATGTGCGGGACCGAGAATAATGCGTGTATGTGATACCGTATTCCATTCTCGCGATGAATGTATCGATTGGTTGTATGCGATATAACCTAGTTATCGAATCGAAGATTGATTCGATAAGTCGATACATTGGATACTAGTCGGTTATATGCGACATGACCGGATCATTGAATCAAGTGTTGATTTAATGATTTAATGTATAATTATATATTTGATATATTAATTTGCATTAACTAGTATTGGTTCACTTTAAAAGGATTTTCTCACTTGATGTGCACATTGTATATGTGATATATTTTTGTGCACTTGAATGTATCATGTTTGATGATACATGAATGTTTGTGTGTATGATTAAACCATGGTTATGTAATGGTTAGGGTTTTCATTTACTTAACTATTTCTTTTATTTATTTAATTTTAAGGCAAGAAACAAAAGGGTGGCTTGTTTTGTTTTTTCCTTGAAACTTCATGAAGCTTTGAAGCTTTGACCATTTTGTTTGTTTGCCTTAACCTAACCATTCAACCTAACCCTATTTTAGTCTCTACACTTAACCATGGTTGCTATATGATAAGTATTCATTTTATTTTCTATTTTGAATATACTTATCATATTCTTTCTTCTTCTTCTTCATCTTGAACAAAGAAGAAAACCTTGCTTCCATTAATGGCAACTTGAGAAAAAGAGTGAGAAATCCAATTCTAAAGTGAACCCACTTCCTATTTCTTCATCCTCTACCACTTGCCAAGTAGTATAGGGTGTTTTCTTCACAAGTTTCATGACTTGGTGAAGTTGGAGTTTGATCTTGATTTGCCTCGACGTAGATCATCTTCGGCATCGAAGTCGACGACCTAGCCCGTCCATTTCTCCGATGAAGCCGATGCTAGAGTCCGGGATCCAATATGGACAGCGGAGGGACGTCATCACGGAGCCTAGGAGATGGAGGACCGGATCTACAAAGGTTGTAGTCACTTTCCTTTAGCAATAAAGTAGTTTACTTGCTTGCATCGCCTCATTATCTAGTTAACGATCCGTATTAGGGTTTGTAGGCACATGAAACATTTGAATTGGGCATGTTTGATCTGTTGTGAGAATTCATTAGTGTGCCTAGGAACCCTACAGTGGTATCAGAGCGCAAATTTGAATTAGGGTTTCGGTTCGATCGGACTTCTAACTCCGTCTACACAACTCCTTTAGCAATAACTGGCAGATGCTACACACTCGGTTTGTCTTTTGATTGCTTCTATAGTTTCTGCTTTGCACAGTAATATATATGATATATCCCGCACCTCATTCGACGAGGAAAGGGCCGACGATCCCTTCACCGGGAGTGACCCCTTTAGGAAAACTAGAAAAGCCTCAAAAACATTCCATTTAAAAACCATTTGATTCCGCAACGAGATCAAGTTCAAAGAGTTAAAGGTTTTCATAAAAACCATTCGCAACCCTCCATCATTTTAGGAAGTAGAGTACTTAGTATTCGTGCTACGTTTGTCGACCATAGCCGAGGCGTAGTGTGCGGTAGCTAAGTGATGTCTTCCTACACCGCATATGATGCGATTAGTTAGGACAGTCATGTGGCTTTGTTGACCTTAGCCAAGGGTCATGTGGATGGGTCTAATTAATCACGAAATGATGGGTAGAACTTGACTAGTACTTATGATTTGTTAACCTTAGCCAAGGTCATAGGCGCTAGGGGTAAAAACCATTATCGGGAATTTCAAGTGTTGAAATTTGCAATGAGATTGCATACCTTCTATGTGATAGTTGGATCCCGATACCCACTGCGAGTAATTGTTACTCCTGGGAGAGTTTTGCACTTTGCAATTAGCCGATCAAGTAGGTGTCTAGAAAGGTGTCAACGGGGTTACGCCTCTGGGAAAACGAGGTTTACTGTAATTAGGTCCGTGCGAAAGCACGGGTAACCTCCCTCAAAGTACCGACACTGGCCTGGCTGAAAGATTGGCGAACTTGTAGAGTGTAATTAATCCCGGCTAGTCTTTCCTTTTAAGGTTTGAAGGAAGATTTGATAAAAACAGTGGGAGCCATCCTGAGTAGATAAAATATATAACCAATCTAATCTTGACAGAGCGCACGCAGAGTGTTTTCTTTTCTCTCTCTCCAGGTAGCGACCATATCACGCCTTAATCAAGATAATAATATGGATGTATTGACCGAACCCGCTTGTTATACTGAGCTGGGGAACATTGGTCCCGCTCCAACTTATAATTGTTATAAGACAGAGCAGGAAATAGGGGAATACCAGAATTCCTATGCTGCCCATGACTGGCCCTTGAACCATATGAAGTCCATAGGACTCCATCTGATCCAAGTAAGCCAAAAGCCCAGAAATCTAAAACCATTTTAAGGATAAATAAACAACAAGCAATATACTATACAACGCCGAATGGCGAGGATCAAAATTTAAAAGAAACCCAGATAAGCATGAAAACTGCAACACTACTAAGCGCGACTCTAAGGTCGAAATAATACATCACTAATGTCTGAGTCTGAAATAATATACAAGTTTTTGGTTGATAGAATTTCTAGATACAATGAATAATATAAGTACTATGGCGGTTCTGATACAAAGAACCCACCTACCAAGCAAATCACCCGCAAAGGAAAGCTGTGTTCCAGAAGTGCCGCTATGGAACCTGTACGGCAAGCCCTGCAAGAACCGTGGCACAACGGGGGTGAGTTTCCAACTAGTGAATAGAAAATATCTACAAGCAGAAATCGAATGCAAGACATAATCCTAAGTCAATACAATTAGTATATAATATAACCCTCGAGAGTAAGTCTGAAGCATGAAAATGTGGCAGTGTAACATCTAATCATGTAGGTAGTGCCAAGTACTCGTGCCAGTGCCTCAGATAATAACATGTCATAAATGTAAGGTATGTCTGCATGAAGTGTAGGGTTCCTAGGCACCCTAATGAGGTCTCACAAGGCATCAACCATGCCAATTTCAAAAATTTACGGTGCCGAGAAACCCTAGACTACGGATCGTTTGCTAGAAATCTAGGCGAACAAAGTAACTAGTTAACACTTAACTAAGAGATACGGAAATACAAACTTTGTAGATCTGGTTCTCCACCTCCATAGCTCCGCAATGAAGTCTCCTCGCTGTCCATAACAAGTCCCAGGCTCTAGCGTCGGCTTCATCGGAGAATGGACGGGCTAGGTCATCGATGTCCATGCCGAAGATGATCTACGTCGAGGCATCGCTAAATCAAGCTCCGACTTCACCAAGTCAAGAAACTTGTGAAGTAAACACACTCTACTACTTGGCAAGAGGTAGAGGATGAAGAAATAGGAGTTGGGTTCACTTTAGAATTGGATTTCTCACTCAAAAACATCAATCACCATTGATGAAGAGAGCTTTCTTCTTGTGAGGAAGAAGAAGAAGATGAAGATAATGTTATGATAAGTTAATTTAGAAAATAGAAAATAATAGAATACTTATCATAATCAACCATGGTAAAGTGTAGAGACTAAACTAAGGTTAAATGAAGTGGTTAGGGTTAAGCATGAGACAAAAATGGTCACATAGTCAAAAGTTCAAGAAGCTTCAACTAGAATCCAAAATTAGCAACCATTTTCATTTCATTTTCTTTTATTCATTTATCAAAAATAAATGGATAATTAAATAAGATAAATGAATAACAATTAATAAACCCTAACCATTTCATTAACCAAGGTTTAATACTTTACACTTAACCAAAAAGCATGCATCATCAAACATGATACAAGCAAGTGCACAAAATCATATCACATATATAATGCGCACATCCGAGTGAGAAAATCCATTCAAAGTGAACCGATACTAGTTAATGCAAAGTAATATATCAAATATATAATTATACATTAAATCATTAAATCAACACTTGATTCAATGATCCGGTCATGTCGCACATAACCGACTGGTATCAATAGTAACAACTTATCGAATCAACACTTGATCCGATAACCCGGCTATATCGCATATAACCGATCAATGTCACATCGCGAGAATCGAATGCAGTATCACATACTGGTATTATTCTCTGTCCCGCACATATCTCATATGCGCTCCTATTTCGTTTCGCTTGAGCCAGGAAACCTCTGTGTAGGACTCTAAAGACTCGTCAATACGCCGGCAGCAGATGATGATCATATCAAACACCCATAAGCCGCAAGCGGTCTGCTAAACGTAACGGCCACCCGGGTATTGAGCGATCAGAAGATCGACGAGCAAGCCCGCTCACACTCCTGTGAATCCAACCAGTAACACTACCGTACAGTCCGGTCTGATCGTCTGATATGTCGCATATCTCGCCTAGGGGTGGTAAACGTCAGACCCCAATAGCTCGATAAGTCGTGTCGATATGAGGTCTATAACAATTTGAGAAACTACTGGTAACACTTACCAGTAAATCTCAGCAACCCTGGCCAGGGATTTCCTGTTATAGCCAATCGAACACAGCGCAACATCAACTCCCTATACCGGGAGAGACGAATCCCCTCCTATCGCTCATTGCCTCCATGTGACTCGGGACTGTACCCAAAAACAACCGTTTTGCACGCCCTCTTGGACGTGGTAAGATGGAAATCAAAGCACAGTGGGAACCACACAAGACTCTATGACGATCTCGGGTCAACAGACTACTCTGTACCAGTGTCACCAGAGAACTGCCATCTGACGTGAGGTATAATACTATCTGGGAGTTCTCGGCGAATCCGTCCAGTGTACCCAGTCTCCACTGAGCACCCGTATATCATCTCTGATGTCAAACACCGATGGATATGGGATCATGTAAGTCCATGCTACCACTCCCGGTACTTTCGGGAATGCGGAATTTGGTAAAAAACGATTTTCTTAAAGATGGTAACATGGACCTAAAACCCGGATCTTGGTTAAACATCTATCTAACATCCTAACTATGAGTTTTAGCTACTCGGTTAGGGGGTTATACCTTGCTTGTCTTGAACTCCTTCGTCTTCAAGGCTCCGATGGTGGTCCGATGGCTTCTTCTCGTCGTCTCCGTACGCCGAAGATAGATCCACCTGAAAGCTCCAACCTTTAGCTCCTTCTTCGTTCTTTGAAGAAACTAGTTCACTTGGTTTGCTAAACCTAGTGAACTAGAATGAGTAGAGAAGAAATAGAATGGGATTTTATCTATGGTTCTTGATTCTCAACTCATGAGACAAGAGAACCATAGATCAAGAGAGGGAGCAAGAGGTTGAGGGTGAGAGCAAGAGGAGAGCTCAAGAACAAGAGAGAGAATGAGCAAGAAAGAATGAGGCTCTCTTTTGTCTTTCACCCTCTCATAATCCAAAGTGATCATAACTCATCATATCAAAAAAAGTCTTATGTGATGGTTAGAAGCAACCACAACCATATCATTTCATGCACTCATTTTACACAAATGAGTAAGTAAACAAAAGTCTTTGCCATGAAATGATGGCTATGGTTATCATGATGGTCAACTAGTCAAGCCTAGTCAACCGGTCAACAAGTCAACAAAAGTCAACAAGTCAACAAAGTCAACAAGTCAACAAAAGTCAACAAGTCAACAACCATATCACCATAATACTTAATTAATATAATAGTTAATCACATATCATATTCTCATTAGGGTTGAGCATAAAGTCAAATAGTCAACGGTCAACTGTCAACAACCCTAATGAGAATCCGCTGCCTCTGCCTCCCTGTCAACTGTGCATACACACCCGCATCCGCGTTCCGAGGAACACGAATGCAAACTGGATAAATCCAATCCCATAAGGTACACTAGGATCTGGCTTAAACCAAAGCCCGCTAGTGTAAACTGTCCGGACACTGTACGTGCACAAGTGCACGGATGTGACCGAACCCTGTCGCAAAACCATGCGACCTGTCGCAATACCATGCGACCTCTACTCTTTTGCCTAAAGGCGAAAAGCTTTCTGTGTGGGACTCTAAAGACTCGACACTACGCTGGCAGTGGGTTTAACTACAGACCGCAAGCGGCACTAGCTGTGCGTAACGGTCCCCAGGTAATGCCGACAAGAAGACCGACGAGGCGAAACCCATCTGAACTCCTACTGAGCCTGAGTGTGACATTCTCCGTACAGTCCGGTCTGTTCGTCTGATACATCGCATGGCGGGCCTAGGGGGTGGTGTACGTCAGTCCCCCAATAGCGGTACAAGTCGTGCCGGAGCGAAGCCCAAAACACCCTGAGATAACACTGGAAACCTACCAGTATATCTCGATTGCCCTGGCCAGGGACTACTCGTGTAATGGCTCTCCTAGACACAGCGCGATGTCAACCCCCAATACCGGGAGAGACGAATCCTGTCTAACCGTCACTGCCTCCAAGTGCTTCGGGACTGCACCCAACCACTACCTGTTTGCACGACTCCTTTGAGCCGTGGTAGGGTAGTGATCAAAGTACAGTGGGAACACACTCGAGGCGGAATGACAGTGTCAAGTCAGCGGACTAAGCTGTACTCATGTCACCTGGGAACTGATAACTGACGATAGGTATAATACCAACTAGTCAGTTCCCGACGAGTCCTGTCCAGTGTACCCGTAACCTAACGAGCACCCGCATACTATCTCAAGTACGACGTACTGACGGCTGTGGGACAGACCGTCTCCCACACTGGGATGAGAAGCGCATGCGCTGGTCTACTCCGGAGTATCGATGCCCTGTCTCGATAGTCCTGCGACCAGGGACCTGCATAAGGATGTGCTTATAGATTACCCAGCCCCACTGGTGTGACGGCCATCACATCGCTGGTAATCAAGCAAAGATCCTAAGGGCTCTACTAATGTGTATAGGCGATATACAAAAATAAACACATGTACACATTGAAGTAGAAACAAACCAAGTAGCATACTACTATTTTGAGCAAGATTGTATATACAAGGTGAATATCCCAAGCATCCATTAAGTAATATACAAACTAGTATGATACAGTAATGGCCTCTAGGGCATATACACTAACAATCTCCCACTTGCACTAATGCCATATACTGGCGTATCGAAGACCTATCATCTCGATCAGCCGCTCGAACTGAGTCTGGGGCAGGGCCTTAGTGAATGGATCTGCAGTGTTATCTTCTGAAGCGACTCTCCGAACCTCGATCTCCTGGCGATCTACGATCTCCCTGATCAGGTGATACCGCCTCAAGATGTGCCTGGATTTCTGATGGGACCTGGGTTCCTTCGCTAAAGCTATAGCCCCGTTGTTGTCGCAATACAGAGGTATTGGATCAACAATGGACGGAACCACCTGAAGTTCTTTCAAGAACTTCCTCATCCAGACAGCTTCTTTTGCGGCATCAGATGCAGCGATGTATTCCGCTTCCATCGTCGAGTCTGCAACGGTTTCCTGTTTGGAACTCTTCCAACACACCGCCCCTCCATTGAGGGTAAAGACAAAACCCGACATGGACTTGGAATCATCCTTGTCACTCTGGAAGCTGGAGTCAGCAATGGCCTCGATTTGGAGGTCTTTTCCGCCATACACCAAGAACATCTCCTTAGTCCTTCTTAGGTACTTGAGAATGTTCTTTACCGCTATCCAGTGTTTCTCCCCAGGGTTTGACTGATACCGGCTTACCACACTCAGTGCATAAGCTACATCCGGTCTGGTACACAACATCGCATACATTATAGAGCCTACCGCAGAAGCGTAGGGTATAATAGACATGCGATCCCTCTCCAAATCATTCTTGGGAGACATCTCTTTAGAGAGGGTGATCCCGTGACAAGCCGGTAGGTTACCGCGCTTGGAATCTTCCATACTGAATCTCTTCAGTATGGTGTCGATGTACCTGGACTGTGATAGTCCTAATATCCTCTTGGATCTGTCACGGTAGATCCGGATACCCAGAATGTATGAGGCATCACCCAGGTCTTTCATGGAGAACCTGTGTGACAAGAACCCCTTGACAGATTGTAGCATAGGAATGTCATTTCCTATTAAGAGAATGTCATCCACGTATAAAACGAGGAATACTACAGTTCTCGCTACAAATCTACTATAGATACATGGTTCATCTGGATTTTTGATAAAGCCAAATTCTTTGACCGTCTCATCAAAGCAGATGTTCCAACTCCGCGATGCCTGCTTTAGTCCATAGATGGACTTAAGCAACTTGCACACCTTTCCGCTGCTCCCACTCTGAATGAAACCCTCTGGTTAGTCCATATAGACACGCTCCTCTAAATTTCCATTTAGAAAAGCGGTCTTTACGTCCATTTGCCAGATCTCATAATCGTGGAAGGCAGCAATGGCAAGAAGGATCCGAATGGATTTCAGCATGGCTACTGGAGAAAAAATTTCGTCATAGTCCAAGCCAGGTCTTTGACGGAAACCCTTTGCTACCAGCCTAGCTTTATAGGTCTCAACCTGTCCATCTACACCAATCTTCCTTTTGAAGATCCACTTGCATCCTACGGGTTTTACCCCGTCTGGAGCAATGTCCAACGTCCATACCTTGTTGGTGTACATGGACTCCATTTCGATCCGCATTGCATCCAGCCATTTCACTGAGTCAACGCTCTGAACGGCCTGCTGGAAGCTAGTAGGCTCATCATAATCTATGATGCAATCCTCTCTATCCCCGTCTATGAGAAAACCGCAGTATCTCTCGGGCGGATGAGACTGCCTACTACTCCTGCGGAGCGGCGTAGGAATGTCCTGTTCTGTTGAACCCTCTGGTTCCACTAACCTTTCAGTAATAGTCTGTGGTTCTGGAATTTCTTCCAGTTCCACTGCGCTCCCACTATTTTCCTTTTCCAAGAACTGGTGTTCTAGGAAGTGGGCATTACGAGAAACAAGGACTTTTTGTTCCTCTGCGTAGTAGAAAAGATACCCCCTGGTGTTCTTTGGGTATCCCACAAACTTGCACAGTACTGAGCGTGCCTCGAGTTTGTCCGCATGCTGCTTTTTGACAAAAGCTGGACATCCCCAGATCTTCAGATATTGAAGATAGGGTTTCTTCCCACTCCACATTTCATATGGGGTGGTAGGCACAGTCTTAGTCGGAACTCGGTTCAAAAGGTATGCAGCTGATTCTAGCGCATACCCCCAGAATGATCGCGGTAACTCAGCGTTACTCATCATGGACCGCACCATATCCAATAGGGTGCGGTTCCGTCTCTCCGATACACCGTTATGTTGCGGGGTGTATGGAGGAGTAAGCTGAGAGAGAATTCCGTTCTCTTTTAAATAGTCCAGGAACTCGGCACTTAAGTATTCTCCACCTCGATCCGATCTTAGAATCTTAATACTTTTGCCGGTCTGTTTCTCTACTTCATTCTTATACTCCTGGAATTTTCCAAAGGCCTCGGACTTATGTTTCATTAAGAAGACATAACCGTACCTTGAGAAGTCATCCGTAAAAGTAATGAAGTAAGAATGTCCGCTTCGGGCATGTGTAGACATTGGACCGCACACGTCACTGTGTACGAGTCCCAAGAGCTCGCTCGCTCTTACTCCATGTCCAGTAAACGGAGTCTTTGTCATCTTTCCTTTGAGACAAGATTGACAAGTGGCATATGATTGATATTCGAACGCATTCAAATATCCTTCTGTATGCAACTTAGTCAACCTTCTCTCATTGATGTGACCCAATCTACAATGCCATTGTTGGAGATAGTGCCCTCAGAGTCAATTATTAGGTCACAGGTACGTGATTGTAATGATTGAGGGAGGACCTATCCCGGTAGGACAGTCTTACTCGAGATGATAGTATGCTATCTGGTTTACCTTTATCATCGTGTACTGTTTTAGGTGACCTGACACGTCGCTATTACACGTTGATAGAGCCCCTAGGATTCTTGCTTGACCACCAGCAGTATGAGGGCGATCATATAAGTGGGAGCTGGGGGTCTACAAGCATATCCTTAAAAGGTCCCTAGTCGTGGGAGTTTCGAGACCGGGCATCGATACTCCATTAGTAGACTAGTGTATACAGTCGAGACCCCGACGAGGGGCGGTGGCCGGTCTCACAAGCCACTGGTGTCAGTTGGATCACCTAAGATGTATACAGGTGCTCATTGGGTTATGAGTACACCGGACAGGACTCGCCGGGAACATGCTAGTTGGTCATATACCAGACGTCAGATGGCAGTTCCCTGGTGACATGTGTGCAGGTTAGTTCATCGACCTGGGGATCGTCATTTGTCTCGTGTGAGTTCCCACTGTACTTTGATTACTACCCTACCACGGCTCAAAGGAGTCGTGCAAACAGGTTTTAGTTGGGTACAGTCCCGAGCCACATGGAGGCAGTGAGCGTATCTTCAGGGGTTCGTCTCTCCCGGTATTGGGGGTGAGGTCGTGCTGTGTCTAGGAGAGCCATTACACAAAGTCCTTGGCCAAGGCAAGGAGATTTACTGGTAGGTATTCCAGTAGTATCTCAGGGTGTTCTGGGCTACACTCCGACACGACTTGTACCGCTTTTGGGGGTCTGACTTTTACCAACCCCCTAGGCCCGCCATGCGATACTCATAGACGAACGGACCGGACTGCACGGATATTGCCACTGACAGGCTCAGTAGGGTGTCAGGATGAGTTCGCTCATCGACGTCCCTTTTAGTCAATAGCTGGTGGCCCGTTACGTATTGGCTTATACCTCTGACGGGCTAGTGGTTAAATCCACAGCCATTGTATTGACGAGTCTTTAGAGTCCACCACACTTTCAGTTACTCAAGTTTCGGGCGAAACGCTGTAGAGGCCGTATGGAGATATGGCAGGGTCCGATCAGATACGTGCGGTATTGCACGGATCAGGATCGGACGGTTTGTACTGGTAGCCGTATGGTTATATGGCAGGGTTCGATCAGATACGTGCGGTATTGCACGGATCAGGATCGGACGGATATTACTAGCCGGCTTTGGTTTAAGCCGGTCCTAGTTTAGTACAGTGTAGATTTTGTCTCTTTGCATTTGTATCCGGACGGAATACAGATGCGGGTGTGTATGCACAGTATCGGGGTTTTCCTGTAATTTATTACGGGACCAGTTTTCTGGAGTTGCCAGTTTGCATTCCGTTCCGGCCGGTTTTCCTTTGTTCTTTCCCGGCCGGACTTTTCCGATGGAGGGGGTTATTTGCAATTGTGCAAATAACATTTGTGGAGAGGGTTTCTTGTAAAAGATTGATTATGATATCTTTGTTCTCTTTCATCCATTACTTGCTTTAATGTGATTTGAAATGAGTATGGTGTGATTTGAAATGAAGTATGGTGTATGTTTCCTTGACCTTGGATGTGGTCACCATTTTTTGATCCTACACTCACCTCCCTTTGTTTTTCCTTCCCACCAATTTCCTACTTGATTGGGCCGGCCACATTTTGGTGAGAGAGAGAGAGAATGGTTCATATTTGTATGAGGAAATTTCATGATCTCATTTTTTACCTTGTACACATAACCTTCTCACCTCTCCAAAGTTCAATATTCATTCCTCCATCCAAAGGCAACAAACCCCAAAGAGACAAGTAGCCTCTACACTACACTTCCTACAGCATATCTTGGGCACGTCGAGTAGCCGGCTTCGTGCCCGAGTTGCCTCGGCATTGAGGTGGGAGCCCGTAAACGAAGAAGGCGATGTGGTGCACTTCCGGCGACGAGGAGGAGACGGGACTTTTCCGCAGGAGATCGGGACCATGACGAGAAGACCGGAGGACTTGGATCGTCGGTATATCTCTAACCCATCTTCTAGTTAGCTTAGACTAGTTTAATGGTTACGATCCGGTTAAAGTGCGCGGTGGTGCCGGTTTGCAAAGTCCGCAAAATTTAAGTTATTTACCACTTCGGCATTCCGGCGTCGGATTGACGGCCGGGGTGCCGCCGTGCACTTACAGTGGTATCAGAGCCTCGCCATTAACTTAGTCTAACTTTGTGTAATGTGTTTGCATTTCCGATCGATCAAAAAGTTCCAAAACTGCATTTTACCCACGACAGTTTCTGTTGAAATTTTTCAGTCTCGAAAAATTTTTCAGGTTGTAAAATATTGATGTACTGGAAAATCTAAGAGTTCTGTAAAAATTTGACGAAGTAACTCCACAGTTGGAGCGCGGAACCGCCGCGAAAACCACCTTTGTGCGGCCCTTCCGCCGCGCACTATTCACATCACTTCACCATTTTTTTACAGAGGCCTTCTGGGCTTAAAATATGGGCTTTGGAATATTAAAGTTGGGCCAATTATTTCTGTGAGTGCTACAGTTTTCTTTGGGGCCCACTTGTTAATTGTTTGATCAATCGGAAATTTTTTAAACACATTTTTCACAGTATTTACATTATATCTGCGACCGTGAATGTCACTCGATCGGTAAATCCGGTCTAACTGCTATAGCCCGGTTAGACGGATTTGCGAACGTGACCTTCACGTTGATGTTCTATGTATTTGCTGTGATGTTGCGGATCGGTCGTGGGGGATAGCCTGGATGCAATGCTAGTACAGTTTTGTTGTATTATGTACATTTGATATTGCGGGGCGAGCGTCCGACATGTGGACTGCCGTCACTGCCAGTTTGTATTATTATTTTGGGGCACGACCTGGTTGCGGTCGATGTACCCGTTGTATGTATATTTTACCTTCTGTACTAGGATTGCCCCGCGGAGGGGTGCACGGATAGCCGGGTTCTAGAAGGCAACAAGCCCGCATCTCATGGCATTGAGAGGGAGGGGGCTTCACTCTAGGATTGGCGGGCTATTCGCCGCACTCGTAGGGGGTACAGGTTTGACCCAGGAGGGGTGCCCAAGTTACCGGATTCCGTGAAGTGCTGGGTGGTCCATTCACGGTGCTGAAGGGGGGCTGCCTCGCTTCAGGTTTTGGCGGGTGACTTGCCGCGCCCGTAGGGGTCTAGGATTTCATTGCACAGGCTATCCACACGACCAGGGGAACGTCGGGTTTCAGTAGTGGCTCTGTGAAACCCGGGGATCCCAGATATCTGTATTGTTCTGTGATGCTGTACATTTCTGTGATGTTGCATTTTATTCACGCCTTGAGCGAAATACTATATATTGGTATATATATTAGTAGATGTTGTATATGTTTTTCATCCGCGCTAGTCCAGTCCCCGCTCTGCCGTTAGTTAGCTAACCTAACGGGTGATGACGGGACCCAGTGGCGAATGCGGATGGCATATACGTACGTCAGTATATTTTCGTTCTTTGTGGTGTGATCAATTGATGGGACAGCATTGATTCGGATCAATGCAAGTTAAACAAACCTAATCTGATGTTGTTGGAACACTTTTCAAAAAAAAAAAAGCTGTTATTGCAAGGACGTTCACTTTTGTTTTGCATCGTGGTATTCATTTGGAATATCCTGCTCCTCAGTCGACGAGGCAAGGGCCGAGATCCCTTCACCGGGAGTGACCCCTTGGACAGAAGTTTGCGTCAGGGCAGTAACTTCACTATAGCCGATTACTTTTGCTTTGCACCGTGGTATTCAGTTGGAATATCCTGCACCTCATTCTACGGGGAAAGAGCCGAGATCCCTTCACAGGGAGTGACCTCTTTAGCAACGGTTTTCGTCACTATATTTTTTAAAAAGCTATCCGTTCCTTCGACGATATCAAGTTCATTACGTTAAAGGTTTTCGCCAGAAACCATTCGTAGCCCTCCGTCGTTTCATATGGGTGGTCAATAGTATTCAAGCTGTGTATGTTGGCCAAAGTCAAGGCACAGTGATTGGTAGCTATTGGGGTATTCATATGCAGCATAGATAGATGCGTTGGTTTGGGACAGTCGTGCTGCCATTTTGGCCAAAGTCAAGGGTACGTACGGGTGGATTCAAATTAACCTGGAGAATGACGGGCAGAACTTGACATGTGACTTATGATATGTTGGCCAAAGTCAAGGTCATAAGAGCATGGGGCAGAAATCACATCGGGAGTTTCAAAAGTACTGAAACTTGCCAGATATGCGCATACCTTCTGGAGTGTGATACCGTGAGCGGATTCCATCACGTTGTCATGCGATGAGAGTTGGATCCCGATTCCCACTGATGAGTTGGTTTACTCCTCGGGTGACCCCGACTAATTCTTCTTTCAGGTTTGGAGGAGAATTTGAGGTACAGTGGGAGGTTTCCAGATTAGATAAATTGGTAACCATTCTGATCTAGGATAGAGTGCACGCTGAGTGTTTCTTCTCTCTCTCTCTCTGGCAGCGACCATTGACCCGACCCTAAGACTTTGACTCAGTGACCAAGTTGACCGAACCTTCTTAACACTGGCTTTTGGATTGTCAGAGTTGCAGACCTCATTGCCACTCCTACTTTTACCCTTTTCTCCAGGACACCCCGTATTACTACGAACGTCCACTTCCATTGGACAAAACCATCGTATGGTTAGATACGAACTCGAAGGAATTCGAGGATGGTTTCCGGTTCTGGAGAAAACGAATAGGATTATTCAGTTGTCTTTTCTTTTCACCTTCTCTCAGGTTGCGAGTACTCCTTGGTTTAGGAGTAGTACACCTATTACGCAAATTGGATAGTCTTCTTCCAAACCATAGGCTGGTGCCGACCGGTAGGGAATGAAGAAAACCAGTTAGCCTAAACGGTGTACAGAAGGTATTAAGTTCAGACAAAACAAGGGATTAGTAAGAGGGCAAAGTAAATTGCGACTGCTATTCACGACCGAACCAAGTATTTCTTCGCCAATCCTAAATCACCTTTGTATTTCTCCAGGACACTCCGTATCACTACGAAGATCCCATTTTATTGGATAATCCATCGTATGGTTATATACGAACTCGAAAGGAACTTGTTCCAGTTCGGGGATGGATCCTGGTTCAGGAGAAATAGGAATAAAGTACATTCAGGTGTCTTTTATCTTCACCTTCTCTCGCATTACGAGTGCTCCTAGGACTAGGACAGTACACCCATTATGCTTATTGGATAGTCTTCTTCCAAACCATAGGCTGGTGCCGAACGGTAGGGAAGGAAGAAAACCATTTGGCCCAAAGGGGTGTACAGAAGGTAATGACTAAAGACATATGAAGGGATTTGGAGAGGTGGCAAAGAATTATACGGTTATAGTTGTGAATCTGGATAATGGTAGAGGCATTACTAGGAATACCAGGATACCCCATCGAAACATTTCAATGTTTCAGGTTCAACTGTGTACTGTTAAAAGAAAACTGATTTCCCGATTGGACACTTGCTCCAGGGTATGTATTTACCAAGTTTGATTCTCACATCTGTATAGTTTTACAGATGATGAGTGGGAGTAAGTTATTGGGAATTGGGTGATCATCCTCATTATATCGGGATTCGTTGTAATCGGTGATATTTGAGGAGATCATCTGGGCTGTTTGCCGGTCGGCAAATATTTGGTTTTGAATATCCGCTGTTATGCACCAATTTCAAATTGATATATCTGTACGTCTATTTCCATAGAGTGAGATATACCTTTTGATATTATGTCGATGACATTTACCTATATCAGTGGATGGTTAGGTAAGGAGCATTAAACAGCGGTGTAATTCTTCTTAACCATAAGTACAGTTTTTAACCTACGACACACAGTGAAAGAGTTGTTAGACTCAGCGGACTTATACAGAGTATTGTATGTTGTCCAGTGTCCATTAGGACAGAGGGGTTGGTCCTCATACTATATTCTGTTTACTTTTAACTTCTCTAGTTCTTAGACATGTGTTTCGTAGAAACACAGGGTCTAAGTTTTGAGGAGTTATAGGTATTTGAATAGAGTAGAGAACCAGGTGTAGCAAGTATCGGGATTCTTCAAGGTGATCGAAGATGTAGATACTTGTGTATGGTATTCAGTTGATAGTAATGATTAAGAGAACTTGCTTCTCTTTCAGGTTACTCATAATTGGAAATGCTTCCTAAGTTGAGTAACGCTGATTGGCCTCCTTCCATTTAGTTGACATGCGCTGGGGACAGCTGCATGATTTGAATCTGGTTCAATTATATCAGTGTCTCTGTTTCTATATTGGATATAGAACAGTTCATATCTTAACGATGTTAAGGTACGGGGAGTTGTCCGGTTCATGATTAAAACCAGACACTGGACAACTCAAGGCACGTTTCTGTAATGGCTGTTTGTGGGTTGACCCAGGCTATGACGAGGGTTGACTTTCTACCATCTGGATGAACAATAGCGATATTGTTCTAGACTCGCCACAGTTTTATTAAAAATGGATTTTTTCAGAAAACAGTAGTGGGAGTATGGTAGAACTGGAAGTGATTCCAGAACCACAAACGATTACTGAAGATTTGATAAGAAACCTAAAGATTCAATCTGGATTGACATTCCATTGGCCACTCCGCAGATAAGGTGGGTAACTTCAGGCACCCGAGAGGTACTACAGTAGCCTCAAGGACGGTGACAGGGAAGTTCTTGTTTACCCACTATAGCCATTGCTGTTGTTCCAGGTTACGAGACCCGGCGGGAGGATGAGTATAGCGTCGTTCTAAACCAGTTTTAGAAGTGTACGACCATATGACTCTGCCAGAGGGTTGTCGTAGTCAGTGGGAGCAGCGGAAGCATTGGTGGACAGGTTGCTTATGTCTATTTATAGACTAGAGCAGATGTAGCGGAGATAGATCATCTATTTCTGACGTGGCAGTCATGGGTTTGACTTCATCAGAATAGGGGATGGATCTGTTGAGAAGGTAGTAGGGTGTGATATCCTGGTATTTGGATGATATACACAGAGTAGGAAAAGAAACTCCTACACTACAATCGGTTATACTTTGGTCGTCACACAGTGGTTTCTCCACACAGGACTTGGACATTATATCAGACATACTGGTTACTGGATCTATGGTATTAGATCTAGATTTGGGTGGTTTCCCAATCAGGGTACTTGACAGCATTCTAAGAGTATTTAGGATGGACGACTCCTGGCACGGTAGTGTACCTGCAGGTAATGGAGTCACCCTCTCCAAAGGTGTCTTACAGACTAAAGGGGAGAGGGACGTGCATGATTGGCAGATCACTTGCTTAGGCAATTGAGTCAATCATGAGATGTCAAGTACCACACCAGATGTTGTTCTTGCACTAGATGCAATAAGTTGATATTGATCCAATCCTGGAGAAACAGTCGGAAGCAGTTTTAGAACATAAGTGGATGTTCTAGGGATATGATAACGACAGCCTCATTCGGGAGACAGTTATCATTCCAGGCTTCCAAGGTGACATGGACGACAAGGAGGTTGTCAGAGTTATAGTTTTCCCTCTGACGAGGGGCAGTATTTTGGACAGGTGATCCAAGGCAATACTGAGGGAGGCATGGCGCGCAGGATACTGATTAGTTTCAATTGACGATACAGTCTAAGAAGTTTGGATTTGGAGTTCATTTATGAGCTAGGTCCCATCAGATATCCAGACATTCTAAGACAGGTATTGCTCATTTCGGGAGATGGCATTCTCCGCGAACTTGAGATTTAGAGAGAGACACAGAAAGAAACAACAAAGCGGATCCACTCACTGAGGCTATTCCTCGAACGCAATAGTTCCGCAAACGAGCTTTGTGAGACTGACTAGTAGAGGAGTTGGATGTTCGGTATCACACGGGCTGTGAGTATGCGACATCGCAATAATTAGCCTTGAGTGCAAGTGGGAGATTGTTGGAGATAGTGCCCTCAGAGTCAATTATTAGGTCACAGGTACGTGATTGTAATGATTGAGGGAGGACCTATCCCGGTAGGACAGTCTTACTCGAGATGATAGTATGCTATCTGGTTTACCTTTATCATCGTGTACTGTTTTAGGTGACCTGACACGTCGCTATTACACGTTGATAGAGCCCCTAGGATTCTTGCTTGACCACCAGCAGTATGAGGGCGATCATATAAGTGGGAGCTGGGGGTCTACAAGCATATCCTTAAAAGGTCCCTAGTCGTGGGAGTTTCGAGACCGGGCATCGATACTCCATTAGTAGACTAGTGTATACAGTCGAGACCCCGACGAGGGGCGGTGGCCGGTCTCACAAGCCACTGGTGTCAGTTGGATCACCTAAGATGTATACAGGTGCTCATTGGGTTATGAGTACACCGGACAGGACTCGCCGGGAACATGCTAGTTGGTCATATACCAGACGTCAGATGGCAGTTCCCTGGTGACATGTGTGCAGGTTAGTTCATCGACCTGGGGATCGTCATTTGTCTCGTGTGAGTTCCCACTGTACTTTGATTACTACCCTACCACGGCTCAAAGGAGTCGTGCAAACAGGTTTTAGTTGGGTACAGTCCCGAGCCACATGGAGGCAGTGAGCGTATCTTCAGGGGTTCGTCTCTCCCGGTATTGGGGGTGAGGTCGTGCTGTGTCTAGGAGAGCCATTACACAAAGTCCTTGGCCAAGGCAAGGAGATTTACTGGTAGGTATTCCAGTAGTATCTCAGGGTGTTCTGGGCTACACTCCGACACGACTTGTACCGCTTTTGGGGGTCTGACTTTTACCAACCCCCTAGGCCCGCCATGCGATACTCATAGACGAACGGACCGGACTGCACGGATATTGTCACTGACAGGCTCAGTAGGGTGTCAGGATGAGTTCGCTCATCGACGTCCCTTTTAGTCAATAGCTGGTGGCCCGTTACGTATTGGCTTATACCTCTGACGGGCTAGTGGTTAAATCCACAGCCATTGTATTGACGAGTCTTTAGAGTCCACCACACTTTCAGTTACTCAAGTTTCGGGCGAAACGCTGTAGAGGCCGTATGGAGATATGGCAGGGTCCGATCAGATACGTGCGGTATTGCACGGATCAGGATCGGACGGTTTGTACTGGTAGCCGTATGGTTATATGGCAGGGTTCGATCAGATACGTGCGGTATTGCACGGATCAGGATCGGACGGATATTACTAGCCGGCTTTGGTTTAAGCCGGTCCTAGTTTAGTACAGTGTAGATTTTGTCTCTTTGCATTTGTATCCGGACGGAATACAGATGCGGGTGTGTATGCACAGTATCGGGGTTTTCCTGTAATTTATTACGGGACCAGTTTTCTGGAGTTGCCAGTTTGCATTCCGTTCCGGCCGGTTTTCCTTTGTTCTTTCCCGGCCGGAC
Source organism: Agapanthus africanus (assembly GCA_030015575.1). Taxonomy (NCBI): domain Eukaryota; kingdom Viridiplantae; phylum Streptophyta; class Magnoliopsida; order Asparagales; family Amaryllidaceae; genus Agapanthus; species Agapanthus africanus. The sequence continues at coordinate 254,924,231 of CM057342.1, read as the reverse complement.
TTTTCCGATGGAGGGGGTTATTTGCAATTGTGCAAATAACATTTGTGGAGAGGGTTTCTTGTAAAAGATTGATTATGATATCTTTGTTCTCTTTCATCCATTACTTGCTTTAATGTGATTTGAAATGAGTATGGTGTGATTTGAAATGAAGTATGGTGTATGTTTCCTTGACCTTGGATGTGGTCACCATTTTTTGATCCTACACTCACCTCCCTTTGTTTTTCCTTCCCACCAATTTCCTACTTGATTGGGCCGGCCACATTTTGGTGAGAGAGAGAGAGAATGGTTCATATTTGTATGAGGAAATTTCATGATCTCATTTTTTACCTTGTACACATAACCTTCTCACCTCTCCAAAGTTCAATATTCATTCCTCCATCCAAAGGCAACAAACCCCAAAGAGACAAGTAGCCTCTACACTACACTTCCTACAGCATATCTTGGGCACGTCGAGTAGCCGGCTTCGTGCCCGAGTTGCCTCGGCATTGAGGTGGGAGCCCGTAAACGAAGAAGGCGATGTGGTGCACTTCCGGCGACGAGGAGGAGACGGGACTTTTCCGCAGGAGATCGGGACCATGACGAGAAGACCGGAGGACTTGGATCGTCGGTATATCTCTAACCCATCTTCTAGTTAGCTTAGACTAGTTTAATGGTTACGATCCGGTTAAAGTGCGCGGTGGTGCCGGTTTGCAAAGTCCGCAAAATTTAAGTTATTCACCACTTCCGCATTCCGGCGTCGGATTGACGGCCGGGGTGCCGCCGTGCACTTACAGCCATAAGAAAGTCTGATTTATTTCTGGAGACTTTCTTTTGTGTGTATTCTGGACATTAAAAATCTGTGGTTGGTTTAACACGTATATACCATTACTCAATGTACCTGACCCAATCAGAACTTGATTAAGGTGAATGTTTACAACATTACTTACAAACGCAAATTCATAACCTTCTTTAGAAACTAAAGATACAGAAATGATATTACAAGTTGCGTTGGGTACAAAAAAGCAATTACGCAAAACCAAAACATGTCCATCTGACATTCCCAGGTGATAGTCCCCCACGGCTTTAGCATCCATGCTAGCTCCGTTCGCAACTCTGAGGGTCATGTCACCTTCCTTCAAAACCCTACGGTTTCTCAACGCCTGCAAAGAATTACAGATATGAGATCCTGATCCGGTATCCAATACCCAGGAAGTAGAGTTTATTGAAAGACAATTTTCAATAACATACACACCTGAAGCTGAAGCTGCAACCTGCTTCAATTCCTGTGTTCTGGCCTTCCAGGCCCTGCAATCATTCTTCCAGTGTCCTCTCTTATGACAATAGAAGCATTCTTCCTTATCCACAAGCTTCCCCGCTATCTTTGTTGCTTTACCTTTTCCCTTCGTATCCACTTTACTAACACCGCCCCTTGGTTTGGCGGGGGCCTTCTTCTTCTTTCCCTTGGCTTTCGCCTTGGACCTAGAAGAAGATGATCCTCCTACAAACAAAGTGGATGTTTCCCTACCTTTCTGTAGGGTGCCCTCTGCGCTCCTCAGCATGTTGAGGAGCTCTGAAAGTTCAACCTCTTTTTCTTGTAAGTTGAAGTTCAGTATAAACTGGGCGTAAGTGGAAGGAAGGGACTGGAGAACTATATCCGTATATAGCTCACTCTCCAATGTGATCCCTAGGTCAGCGAGCTCCTCAATGTAGCCGATCATCTTTAGCACGTGCTCGGCTACTGATGATCCGACGGCCATTCTTGTCGAAAATAACTTCTTCGACGCTTCGTATCTTGCGATACGAGATTGCTCTCCATACAGTTCTTTTGTATGAAGCAATATGGATTCCATGTCCATATTCTCATGCCTCCTCTGATGTTCGTTGTCCATCGAGGCAAGCAGGAGGCATTTGGCCTTCGCGCTATCAATCTCCCAAGTCTTACGGATTTCCTTATCCGCGACGCTGGAAGTTGGACCAGGGACAGGGGGAGCTTTGGTGGTAAGAAGATACCCCAGCTTGTCGTAAGTGATTGCTATCTTGACATTCCTGAGCCAATCTTTATAGTTTGGCCCTGTCAGTTTGTTTTTATCTAGGAGTAACTTAAGTCCAGTCATGTCGATTTGGTCGCTGCAATTAGGAGAGAGAAGAAGAAACACTCAGCATGATGCTCTTGCAAGTTTAGAGTGGTTTTTAGTTTGTCTAAACAGGATGGCTCCCACTGTTTCTCGAATCCCTCCTCAAACCATAAAGGAAGAATTAGCCGGGATCAATCCCACCACACAATACTTGCTTAACCGTTCAGCCAGGCCGGTGTCGGTACTTCGAGGGAGGTTTTCCAACGCTTTCGCGAAGTTCCTTAATTAGAGAACCTCTTTTCCCTGGGGGCGTAGCCCCGCTAACACCTTTCTAGGCACCTACTAGGTTTATAGCATTGATCGTTTAGTGAGAAAATTTCCCGAGGAGTAGCATATACTCACAGTAGGATCGGGATCCAAATATCATTGCGTGACGAAACTGAAGGAATCCTACCAGAATCATCACACTCCAAATGGTATGCAAATCTAGCAAGTTTCAGTACTTATGAAACTCCCGATGTGGATTTTTGCCCCATGCTCTTATGACCTTGGCGTGAGGTCAAAATGTCATAAGTCACATGTCAAGTTCGTCCCATCATTATCCTGGTTAATTTGAACCCACCCGTACATACCCTTGACGTAGGCCAAAATGGCAGTACGACTGTCTCAAACCAACGCATTCTATCTATGCAACAAATAAATATCCGGCAGCTACCAATCACTATGCCTTGGCGTGAGGTCAAAATACATAGCTTGAATACTACCGAATATTTAACTGAAATGATGGAGGGCTACGGATGGTTTTGGCAAAACCGTGAACGTAGTGAACTTGATTTGGTCGATGGAACGAGATAGCTTTTAAAAGGAGTGGCTCAAGCTCCGCATTTAAAAGTTGTTTTTGAAAAGAACCGAGTGGTTTTTCGAAAGTGTTCCAACGACTTTAACTTGGTTTATTATCTTGCATTAGTTCTTTTAATGCGTGATATTCTTGCATTAGTTCTTTTAATGCGTCCCATCATTTAATCCTACCATTGCAGAAAACAACCAAAATATGACGTACGCTTATGCCATTCGCATTCGCCACGGGGCCCCGTCATTACCCGTTAGGTTACTTAACTAACGACAGAGCGGGGGCTGGGCTAGCGCGTCTTTAAAACATAAGCAACGCCTAAATAATATCATAAATAGATATACTGCAATGATAAAATATTTCAGATCACAGATGAATACATTGGATATAGTAGGAATCTGTAATTCGCACGAGCCTGTAACCAAAAACAAATTACACGGTCGCGGTGAATAGCCAAATACCCCACCCAAGACCCCTACGGGTGCGGCAAACTACCCGCCAAGTACCCGAAGCGTAGTAACCTCCCTCATCTCCTATGAGTAGGCCACTCGACACTTCGGCATACCCGGTAGTTTGTGCACCCCCTCCATGGGTCTATCCTAGGAGCAAAAACAGTAAAAAGAAATTATACAATGACGGCTACAACCCCGACCCGGTTGTGCGGCCATACAAATAATTATTACATCAATTTACAAATTTACATGAATTGAAAGAAAAGAAAACTCTCGTCTCACAACCCCCGGCTATTCACCCGCGACAATCCAACATATTCATATACACATTCCAGCATATTACAGATCACAGATTTGTATAACCCCCACTAATCGACATATAGCGATTAGTAGACGTTCAATACAAATATCACATTACAGAAAACCCGTTAGCTTAAGTCTTTTAGAAGTTCGATCAAAAATACGGATTTTCGGGACCCCAAAATGAAATTTTCGTTCTGGAAAATCTGGGCAGAAAATATATATACCAAAAATCCCAAAATACCCCCAAGAGTAAACTGCAAAAAATAAAACTCCTGACCGAGTCAACTCGGCCGCGTTTCCGCGGCGGGTGCGTGCTCCCGCCGCGGAAGCGCGGCGCTTTGATCGAATCAGGGGCCCAAAATTTTGCAGATTCTTTAAAAAAGCCTGAGTCGATTTTAGGTGTGTTCCAAAAAGTTTTTCCAGTACTTTAGAAATCGACAGAAAGTTGAAAATTTGGGGTTTTGTTTTCGGGACTTTTTCTTTGATCGATCTTCTAGTTACTTGCTAACATGTTAGATAGAGTTTAACTAGGCTCTGATACCACTGTAAGTCCATGCTACCACTCCCGGTACTTTCGGGAATGCGGAATTTGGTAAAAAACGATTTTCTTAAAGATGGTAACATGGACCTAAAACCCGGATCTTGGTTAAACATCTATCTAACATCCTAACTATGAGTTTTAGCTACTCGGTTAGGGGGTTATACCTTTCTTGTCTTGAACTCCTTCGTCTTCAAGGCTCCGATGGTGGTCCGATGGCTTCTTCTCGTCGTCTCCGTACGCCGAAGATAGATCCACCTGAAAGCTCCAACCTTTAGCTCCTTCTTCGTTCTTTGAAGAAACTAGTTCACTTGGTTTGCTAAACCTAGTGAACTAGAATGAGTAGAGAAGAAATAGAATGGGATTTTATCTATGGTTCTTGATTCTCAACTCATGAGACAAGAGAACCATAGATCAAGAGAGGGAGCAATAGGTTGAGGGTGAGAGCAAGAGGAGAGCTCAAGAACAAGAGAGAGAATGAGCAAGAAAGAATGAGGCTCTCTTTTGTCTTTCACCCTCTCATAATCCAAAATGATCATAACTCATCATATCAAAAAAAGTCTTATGTGATGGTTAGAAGCAACCACAACCATATCATTTCATGCACTCATTTTACACAAATGAGCAAGTAAACAAAAGTCTTTGCCATGAAATGATGGCTATGGTTATCATGATGGTCAACTAGTCAAGCCTAGTCAACCGGTCAACAAGTCAACAAAAGTCAACAAGTCAACAAAGTCAACAAGTCAACAAAAGTCAACAAGTCAACAACCATATCACCATAATACTTAATTAATATAATAGTTAATCACATATCATATTCTCATTAGGGTTGAGCATAAAGTCAAATAGTCAACGGTCAACTGTCAACAACCCTAATGAGAATCCGCTGCCTCTGCCTCCCTGTCAACTGTGCATACACACCCGCATCCGCGTTCCGAGGAACACGAATGCAAACTGGATAAATCCAATCCCATAAGGTACACTAGGATCTGGCTTAAACCAAATCCCGCTAGTGTAAACTGTCCGGACACTGTACGTGCACAAGTGCACGGATGTAACCGAACCCTGTCGCAAAACCATGCGACCTGTCGCAATACCATGCGACCTCTACTCTTTTGCCTAAAGGCGAAAAGCTTTCTGTGTGGGACTCTAAAGACTCGACACTACGCTGGCAGTGGGTTTAACTACAGACCGCAAGCGGCACTAGCTGTGCGTAACGGTCCCCAGGTAATGCCGACAAGAAGACCGACGAGGCGAAACCCATCTGAACTCCTACTGAGCCTGAGTGTGACATTCTCCGTACAGTCCGGTCTGTTCGTCTGATACATCGCATGGCGGGCCTAGGGGGTGGTGTACGTCAGTCCCCCAATAGCGGTACAAGTCGTGCCGGAGCAAAGCCCAAAACACCCTGAGATAACACTGGAAACCTACCAGTATATCTCGATTGCCCTGGCCAGGGACTACTCGTGTAATGGCTCTCCTAGACACAGCGCGATGTCAACCCCCAATACCAGAAGAGACGAATCCTGTCTAACCGTCACTGCCTCCAAGTGCTTCGGGACTGCACCCAACCACTACCTGTTTGCACGACTCCTTTGAGCCGTGGTAGGGTAGTGATCAAAGTACAGTGGGAACACACTCGAGGCGGAATGACAGTGTCAAGTCAGCGGACTAAGCTGTACTCATGTCACCTGGGAACTGATAACTGACGATAGGTATAATACCAACTAGTCAGTTCCCGACGAGTCCTGTCCAGTGTACCCGTAACCTAACGAGCACCCGCATACTATCTCAAGTACGACGTACTGACGGCTGTGGGACAGACCGTCTCCCACACTGGGATGAGAAGCGCATGCGCTGGTCTACTCCGGAGTATCGATGCCCTGTCTCGATAGTCCTGCGACCAGGGACCTGCATAAGGATGTGCTTATAGATTACCCAGCCCCACTGGTGTGACGGCCATCACATCGCTGGTAATCAAGCAAAGATCCTAAGGGCTCTACTAATGTGTATAGGCGATATACAAAAATAAACACATGTACACATTGAAGTAGAAACAAACCAAGTAGCATACTACTATTTTGAGCAAGATTGTATATACAAGGTGAATATCCCAAGCATCCATTAAGTAATATACAAACTAGTATGATACAGTAATGGCCTCTAGGGCATATACACTAACAGATCATCCATCGCCCATCTGTATGGGTCGAGAAGGTATACGCTAGTCTACTCTGGTATATCGATGCCCCATCTCGATACACCCACGACTAGGGACTTTCAAGGATGTACTTATGGACTACCATGTCCCCACTAGTATGATCCGCATCATAGTTCAGGTAGTCAAGCACACATCCTAAGGGCTTTACCAACATGTAACAGAGAGACAATCAGTGTACACGTTAAGGTAAAGAGCAACCAGACAGCATACTATCATGTCGAGCAAGAAAGTCCTCCCTATATATGTCCCAGCATCCACTACAATATACATCCAATGTACAGTAATGGCCTCTAGGGCATACATATAACTAACAATCTCCCACTTGCACTAGGGCCATCTGTAGCAGTGGTTGTAGTATCTCATACTCAACCATCCCATAAAAGTCTCTCTCTGGGAACAGGCCTTTGTGAGTGGATCCGCTGTGTTGTCCTCTGAGTCTACTCTCCAAACCTCGATCACCCTGGAGATCAACTATCTCCATGATCAGGTGATACTGCCTTAGAATATGTCTGGGTCACTGATGGGACGGACGTTCCTTGGCATAAGCCACAACTCCATTGTCTCACAATGGTTGGAACGTGGTTCATCTCATGAACCAATATACACCCAAACAGCCTCTTTGGTAGCATGTTAAGTAGCGATGTATCCTGCCTTTATCGTCTAGTATGCCACGGTATCTATCTTGGAACTCTTCCAACATACCGTCCCTTTACTGAGGGTAAAGACAATGCCTGTGACTGACATTCAGTCGTCTTTATCACCCTGGAACACTTCCAGTGATTCTCCCCAGGGTCGATTGATACCTTCTCACTACAACTAGTGAGAATCCTAACATCCATTTAGATCTATCTCATAGATCCAAAATCCAGGATTTAGTAGGTATCACTTTGATCCTTTATGGAGAATCCTAGTGATAAGCGGAGATTGATCGAACGTAGCATAGGAAACTCTTTCCCTATCAAGAGTATGTTATCCACGTACCCTACGAGGATCATCACCATACTCCCTACTACCTTTTTGTTTATACAAGGTTCATCTACCATTTTGATGATGTCAACTTCTTTGACTAATCCATCAAAACAGATGTTCCAACTCCGTGATGCCTGCTTTATCCTATAAAGCATCTTGCACACGTTTCCGCTGCTCCCACTGACTACGAGGCCCTCTGGCTATGTACTTATAGACGCACTCTTCTAAATCATCATTTAGAAAAGCAGTCAAGACACCCAACCACCAGAGATCGTAGTCATGGTATGCAGCCGTGGTAAGTAGGATCTGGATGGACTTAAGCATAGCCACTGGAAAAGGTTTCATCATTATCCACGCCTGGTCAATGAAGAAAACCTTTAACAAGTCTAGCTTTGAAAGTCTCAACTCTTCCATGTACACCAAGTAATCTTCTCAAGATATACTTGCTCCTGATGGGGATTTAACCCTTCAGATATAGTAACCAAAGTCCATACTTTGTTGGTGTATATGGATTCCATCTCAGATCACTAAGCATCCAGCCATTCTTACAGAGTCTTACTCCTGATGGCCAGCTCGAAACTAGTTGGGTCATCATCTCATGATGCAATCCTCGCTCCCACTGTCATAGAGAAACCGAAGTATCTCTCAGGTGGGTGAGGAACCCTACTAGATCGGCGGAGAGGCTGAGGTTCGTTGGAATCTACTGAATCCTTTGGCTCTATCAAATCATCTGCTGCAGTTTGTATAGCTGGAACCTTTCCAGTTCTACATAACAGATCTTGCCTCGAGCTTGTCCGGATTTTGTTTTTAGACATAGCCCGGACAACCCCAAATCTTAACTAACTTAAGATATGGGCTCTTCCCTTTCTATATCACATATGAAGTGGTAGGCAACTGATTTGATTTGAACCCTATTCAATAGGTATGCAGCTTCTCAAGTGCATAACTCCCAAAAGGAAATAGGAAACTCAGTAGTACTCATCATAGAGCACACCTTATCATATAGGGTGAGATTGCTCCGCCCCGATATACCATCGTGCTATGGTGTATACGGAGGAGTAATGCTGAGAGAGAATCTCATTCTCCTTTAGAATAGTCCAGTATTTCCGTGCTCAAGTATTCTTCTCCTTGATCTCATCAAAGGACATAATACTTATACCCGTATTTTGGTTCTCTACTTCTAACTTATATTCTGTGAATATCTCATAAGGTTCGGACTTGTGTTTCAACAGGAACATAGGTCTGAAACTCGAAAGAGATCATCAGAGAATGTAATGAAGTACAAAGAACCAATCTTGGCATGTGTAGACAGGGGAGCTTACATACATCAACATGTATCATATCCCAAGAGTTTACTAACTCTTTCTCTGTTTCCATTAAATGGAGCTATGGTCATCTTATCTTTGTGACATGACTCGCAAGTTTCACAAGATGTAGATTCAAACTGATTTAAATATGCATCTACATGTAACTTCAGCTGGTCGGGTCACATTGATCTGACCTAGTCAACAATACCTTAAGAAGGATCCGTTCATATCTGAACTCTTCCTCTTGTGTGTGTTCCATATACTAAGAACTGTAGTTTGATTTAGAACATTAATGCTTTTAGATAACGTGCCTGAACCGATCAACTTTTGATATAGGAAATGTTCAAAACATTATCCAACTATACAAAATTTTATCATTTCTTTACTGATAAAGAGACTGATATGATTTTGTATATCAGGTTCGGTATCTAATAACATTCGTTCAGAATCAATGTATTTGGAATACAGGGTGATAGTGACCAACAGACTTGGCTGCAACTCTTGCCCCGTTTTCTGCCTCATGAAACTTATCACCCGTTCTCAGTTCTCTACCTATCTGAAGCCCTATGTAACAGATTACATATCTGGGATCCTGATCTGGTATCACATATCCAGGACGTAGAGGATATAGAGAAACAGTTCTTTGTAATGAGCACACCCGAAGATGATGCATCAGCATGCACTCTCTTCGTTTGGGCGGCACGGGAATTCTGGTATTCCCCAATTTCCTGCTCTGTCTTATAACAATTATAAGTTGGAGCGGGACCAACGTTCCCCAGCTCAGTATAACAAGCGGGTTCGGTCAATATTCCGTATTATTATCTTGATTAAGGCGTGATATGGTCGCTACCTGGAGAGAGAGAGAAGAAAACACTCAGCGTGCGCTCTTGCAAGAATAGATTGGTTATTATTTTATCTAATCAGGATGGCTCCCACTGCTTTTTATCAAATCTTCCTTCAAACCCTAAAAGGAAAGACTAGCCGGGATTAATTATACACTACAAGTTCGCCAATCTTTCAGCCAGGCCAGTGTCGGTACTTTGAGGGAGGTCCCCCGTGCTTTCGCACGAACCTAATTAAAGTAAACCTCATTTTCCCAGAGGCGTAACCCCGTTGACACCTTTCTAGACACCTACTTGATCGGCTAATTGTAATGTATAAAACTCTCCCAGGAGTAACACTTACTCGCAGCGGGTATCGGGATCCAACTATCTCATAGAAGGTATGCAATCTCATTGCAAATCTCAACACTTGAAATTCCCGATAATATTTTGCCCCTAGCTCGCTATGTCCTTGACGGGGGCCAAACAACCCATAGTCCGCTAGTCAAGTTCAACCCGTCATTTCCTGATTGAATTAAACCCACCCGCACGACCCTTGACGGAGGCCAAATAACGCCGTACGAATACCCTAATCCAATCGCGTCATATGCTAGCAGATAAGCACTAGTTAGCTACCGTACACTACGCCTTGACGGAGGCCAAACAACCGCAGCACGAATACTAACTAGTACGTATCTGAAATGACGGAGGGCTACGACAGGTTTTTCTAAAAACCTATTGCGTAATGAACTTGATATCGTTGTAGAATCAAATGATTTTAAAAATGGAGTGTTTTTTAAGCTTTTCTAGTTTTGCTAAAGGAGTCACTCCCGGTGAAGGGATCGTCGGTCCTTTCCTCGTCGAATGAGGTGCGGGATATATCGTATATATCACTGTGCAAAGCAAAAACTCTTAAAAGCAATCAAAAGAAAAACCGAGTGTGTAGCATCTGCCAGTTATTGCTAAAGGAGTCACTCCCGGTGAAGGGATCTCGGTCCTTTCCTTATCGAATAAGGTGCAGGATATATCATATATACCGCTGTGCAAAGCAAGAACTGTAGCTACCTGTTTTATTTTGAAATTCGATTCTACAACATCTTAGGTTTCTTTTATTTCATTAATCTCATTAATGAAGTCCTATCATTTAAGTACCTAAACATCACAGATAAATACGACGTACACTTTGCCATCCGCATTCGCCTCGATGTCCCCTCGTGCACCGTTAGGTTAGGTAACTAACGGCTGAGCGGGGCAGGGCTAGCGCGGGTGTAAAACATAAGTAACGTCTATATAATATATCATATATACTATATACTGTATCTATCATAGAACATCACATGATCACATCACAGATATCGCAGCAGAAGAATCATATGAAATATTGGATATACTAGGACGTTCGTGTTTTCAATACGAGCCAGTATAAAACACGGATTCTACGGTCGTGATGAATAGCCAAACCCACACCCCTAGACCCCTACGAGAGCGGCAAGCAACCCTTCCAATTCCAGGGTTAGGAGACCCGGACTCGACTCCTCGAGTTGGTCTCCCATTGGACCCTAGAACCCGGTTACTTGTGCTCCCCTCCTTAGGTCTATCCTAGTGCGGAAAGGTAAATAATATACAAACGGTGACATCTTCCGCAACCTGGAAGTGCCCCAAATAAAAGAATATTACATACAAGTTTTTACATGAATGAAAATGAAAAACACTCATCTCACATAAAACCCCCGGCTATTCAAACACGACGATCCAATATAACATATCCAGCAACACATAACATCACATGTCATCAACGTAAGTAAATATGCGCATCCCAATTGTCGTTGACATATAGCAACGAAACCGGCGATATCACATATTACACTTACGGTCACAGAAAAGAAAGTGTAAAACTACAACAGTTGGAATCCGCAACCTGCATAGACATCGCATGCCTAATCAAATGAATTCCTTAGACATCGCATGCCTAACAATTATAAACCCCGCATTTTAGTCTCATTATCGAAAACACTTTTCAATATCAAGTCGGGTAATTCAACAGGATTCCCGACATTCTGATCGAATGCTCGTCGCAAACTTTAGTAGACGGCCGCACCCCCGATGCCGTCGACGAAGTGCACCAAGGCGGAACACCGCTGCCGCGAGCACCCGAACGGATGCTTTCGGCGACGGGGTTCTCCTACAGTCACTTGGTCGGGGCTATGGGTGTAGCTGTCTATTAAGTTTACCCGGCGAGTATCCGCGTACGCTACGTGATTGCGACGGACTTTTGATCACATCAAAATTCCGTGGCAACCGATCAAGTGAGACTAAAGTGCTTGATTTATAACATTCATTCAGTTATCTCATAACTACTTGTGAATTCCAATTATTGTATCCCATTCCAGATAAATAGAAAATTTTAAACTTTCCGATCGAACAATCGAACACCCAAGTTTTCCCGATACAGCTCAACACATGAAATAAGTCTAACAGCATTCAGTTCGTGCCTCAGTACCAACGGTCCAGCCGTAGAAGGGTCAAGCCAACGCCTCACATGTGGCACGCCGTACTGCCCCAAACCCGAAGGTTCAAAGGGCAGTTCAAGACGGTCACATAATCGAGTTAAGGTTTGTTGTCTTCTAGAGGGACCATCGCGTTACTTGCACTACTTAGAACGTTGTTAAACTACGGAAAAATCCAACACTTGGAAATTTTCCGGCAGGGGAAAAAGTGGGTATTTATGTCCGGTCGAAATTTTTAACATATTCTAAAATATCCAAAAAACTCATAGACAAAATTAGACAATCCGATCGAATATACGAACTCCTAATACAACCCAAAAAACTCAACTCTTGATTTCAGATAAAAAAAAATTCCCAGGAAAACCAGCACTGCAAAATAGGAATTACTGTGCAAAATTGAATGCCTAATAAGACAAAACGGCCGCGGAACCGCCGCGTTAGCATGATAATGCCGCGGTTCCGACGCACTTTTGAGGGATCATTAGTTACTTTATGCACCGTAATTCTTAGAATTTCCTGCTGATTTTTCTGCATATTTTTAATTCTCAAAAATCCACGAAAACAGAAAATGTCCAGAGAGCACTTTCAAGTCGGGGTTTCAGGTCGATCGGACTTCTAACTCCGTCTACGCATCGCCTAAGGCTCTAGCTAGGCTCTGATACCACTGTAGGGTTCCTAGGCACCCTAATGAGGTCTCACAAGGCATCAACAATGCCAATTTCAAAAATTTACGGTGCCGAGAAACCCTAGACTACGGATCGTTTGCTAGAAATCTAGGCGAACAAAGTAACTAGTTAACACTTAACTAAGAGATACGGAAATACAACCTTTGTAGATCTGGTTCTCCACCTCCATAGCTCCGCAATGAAGTCTCCTCGCTGTCCATAACAAGTCCCGGGCTCTAGCGTCGGCTTCATCGGAGAATGGACGGGCTAGGTCATCGATGTCCATGCCGAAGATGATCTACGTCGAGGCATCGCTAAATCAAGCTCCGACTTCACCAAGTCAAGAAACTTGTGAAGTAAATACACTCTACTACTTGGAAAGAGGTAGAGGATGAAGAAATAGGAGTTGGGTTCACTTTAGAATTGGATTTCTCACTCAAAAACATCAATCACCATTGATGAAGAGAGCTTTCTTCTTGTGAGGAAGAAGAAGAAGATGAAGATAATGTTATGATAAGTTAATTTAGAAAATAGAAAATAATAGAATACTTATCATAATCAACCATGGTAAAGTGTAGAGACTAAACTAAGGTTAAATGAAGTGGTTAGGGTTAAGCATGAGACAAAAATGGTCACATAGTCAAAAGTTCAAGAAGCTTCAACTAGAATCCAAAATTAGCAACCATTTTCATTTCATTTTCTTTTATTCATTTATCAAAAATAAATGGATAATTAAATAAGATAAATGAATAACAATTAATAAACCCTAACCATTTCATTAACCAAGGTTTAATACTTTACACTTAACCAAAAAGCATGCATCATCAAACATGATACAAGCAAGTGCACAAAATCATATCACATATATAATGCGCACATCCGAGTGAGAAAATCCATTCAAAGTGAACCGATACTAGTTAATGCAAAGTAATATATCAAATATATAATTATACATTAAATCATTAAATCAACACTTGATTCAATGATCCGGTCATGTCGCACATAACCGACTGGTATCAATAGTAACAACTTATCGAATCAACACTTGATCCGATAACCCGGCTATATCGCATATAACCGATCAATGTCACATCACGAGAATCGAATGCAGTATCACATACTGGTATTATTCTCGGTCCCGCACATATCTCATATGCGCTTCTATTTCGTTTCGCTTGAGCCAGGAAACCTCTGTGTAGGACTCTAAAGACTCGTCAATACGCCGGCAGCAGATGATGATCATATCAAACACCCACAAGCCGCAAGCGGTCTGCTAAACGTAACGGCCACCCGGGTATTGAGCGATCAGAAGATCGACGAGCAAGCCCACTCACACTCCTGTGAATCCAACCAGTAACACTACCGTACAGTCCGGTCTGATCGTCTGATATGTCGCATATCTCGCCTAGGGGTGGTAAACGTCAGACCCCAATAGCTCGATAAGTCGTGTCGATATGAGGTCTATAACAATTTGAGAAACTACTGGTAACACTTACCAGTAAATCTCAGCAACCCTGGCCATGGATTTCCTGTTATAGCCAATCGAACACAGCGCAACATCAACTCCCTATACCGGGAGAGACGAATCCCCTCCTATCGCTCATTGCCTCCATGTGACTCGGGACTGTACCCAAAAACCACCGTTTTGCACGCCCTCTTGGACGTGGTAAGATGGAAATCAAAGCACAGTGGGAACCACACAAGACTCTATGACGATCTCGGGTCAACAGACTACTCTGTACCAGTGTCACCAGAGAACTGCCATCTGACGTGAGGTATAATACCATGTGGGAGTTCTCGGCGAGTCCGTCCAGTGTACCCAGTCTCCACTGAGCACCCGTATATCATCTCTGATGTCAAACACCGATGGATATGGGATCATCCATCGCCCATCTGTATGGGTCGAGAAGGTATACGCTAGTCTACTCTGGTATATCGATGCCCCATCTCGATACACCCACGACTAGGGACTTTCAAGGATGTACTTATGGACTACCATGTCCCCACTAGTATGATCCGCATCATAGTTCAGGTAGTCAAGCACACATCCTAAGGGCTTTACCAACATGTAACAGAGAGACAATCAGTGTACACGTTAAGGTAAAGAGCAACCAGATAGCATACTATCATGTCGAGCAAGAAAGTCCTCCCTATATATGTCCCAGCATCCACTACAATATACATCCAATGTACAGTAATGGCCTCTAGGGCATACATATAACTAACATGAAGTAAATATGATGAAGTATCAAATGGATATCAATACACATATATTAGCGTCCCATTCCACTAATACTGGTGTAAGGGTATATATAACAGCGCCCTCTTACCCTGTTATATATACAAATGAAGTATGATTAATGTAGTCAAGGTCTGTATGTAATCAATGTCTGTATAAACGTGGAACCCGTCCACCCGTCACCCAATGACAATAAGCATCATGCATGTAAATGAGAGGATATAATCAAATCATGGAAAACATCATGAAACTCGTGCCTAGCATCGACACGTAAATCCTCATCTATCGGGCTCCGTCTGTCCGGATCAGCCCACGGGCTATGTCTGCGGAATCGGCCCTCGGCCCCGGCAGTACGCCCATATCCATCTATCGACTCTGGTCAGTATCCTCCGGATAACTGCCATGTCCAACCAATCACCGGTAGGTAGTAGTCCCTCTGCCAGGCTCACCGTCTACTACACAGCGAAACCGTTCTCGCCCCGGGGTACCATACCGGGTCCACCATATACCCGTAATCGGCCTCATCCAACTCCTCGATTCGGGTTCACACATATCACTCTCGCACCGAGAAAACACATGGTGGACGCACCGAAATATCATATCAAGGGAAACCGGGTTTTTAAATAATTAACTATTTTCTTTGAAATATCCACGGTTCCCCAAATCCAGAAATAAACATGGAAACAACATATCTCAATGCGTAATCTAAGCAAGTATGAAGGTATCAATGTATGTGTACAAGTATGAGTATGTGACATATAAAGGAAATGCAAGTATAACAGTATATCATGCAACACGGAAATAATAGTATGCACATACAAGGTCATATCCTGATGCAATAATGCTACTGTGTAGTGACATGGCAATTATCGATGATGAAGTGTGTGAGCCGGCAAGCAAGTGTACGTGGAACATACGCATCATCGTTAATGGTGCTAGTGTCCTAGCAACATGATAGTAATATAACAATAAACATATGCAAAGCAATGTGAATAGCATGAATATGCGGAAATAGAATAATCAACGCAACAGTAAAGAATCTACACCCATATGTATATGTAATGCAGTTCTGCCATTTGAAATAAGAATGACTCGGGTCCAGTTTAACATCTACTATGCAAACTACAGATCTAAGTATCAAGTCAATCGGGAGGGGTATGGAAACCACCTAAATCTGAGTCGATATACAAATATATATATACACTAGTCGGTGATCTCGCCTCAATAGTATCACGCACGACACGGTATATCATTTAACATCCTCGAGTCATGAGAGCGGATCTAACATCAATAGAAAGCTCGTACGGTAAATCGTCGTACGGCATCCCAATAGCTGGGTACGGGTCTGTATCACATTCCTCTCATCAAATATCAGGTATCATTATCATCATATCACATAATCTGGGGTATAGATCTAAGTCTAGTACAAATTAATACCATCTATATAAGTATGAAAGCGGGGGTAAAACACATGCCCAACTGCCCGCTAAGGTCACATGTCGTACCGCAAGTACAAATCACATCACATCACCGATCTCACGGCACAGTGCCTAAAATCATCGACTCATCTCCAATGTCATCCAATATCATCATCAACACTGTGTAAGTATAGTGAATATGCAAGGGTGCGCGTGTGGTGTAAACCTATCTAGGGTTCGTGACTATGAACTATACTAGTTTATTGCTAACCCTAAGCTAACCATACTACACCTAACACAATATCCATGACACACTATAACTATCAAACATAATATATAGTATACCAACTACGGACTGCGGGGGTGCTATACGCCATCCACCCGACTTCCCCCAGTAGATATAATCTATTCACCTTGCGTCTTCATTTGTCGACGTCGCCACGCGCTCGCTCGTCATCCCGAAGTCTTCATAGGTACCTACACGTCAAAGTATCGTAATGCGTATTAAAACCAAATCCAAGCTAACACGGTACACGAAACTCAAAACGATACGATAAGGGGCCTATAGGTTAGAACCTATGGGCACGCCTTCAAAACCATCAACAAATCCTCGATATCGTCGTATAAACGCCAAATAGTCGAGGTAAATCACAATGCACAATTCAGAACTAAAAATACGAAATACGGAAACATGAATCCAAAACAGCAACTTAGGAAATAGGCTCCAGATTCCACCATAGGTCAAATTAGACAAATCTATGCATACCAGGGGCCTAATCTACAGATAAGGGAACACCAAAACCAAAACGAGGCAAATCCACCATGGTCTGGCCGCAAATTGCGGCAAGAATGGATAAATCTGCGGCCGGGTATAGGAGGTAGGGGCTAGGGTCTTGGGGTTAGCTTCCTGGGTGCCTGCACATGTCGCTGTCCAATCAATTTTAATTTAGGATGTCTCGGGTGATAGCAGATTCAATATACCCTTCACAGATTCCACAAATTCTCCGATATCGGTTTCTAAATCCGTATTTCGGGTTTCAACTCTCAGGTTAGGGTCTCAATTCATGCACTAGGGTGTTGGTGTAGCCTCTACTGAACTCAATTTCACATTACAACTCATAATTTCCTCAAACCCTAACTAGGTTTTCCTTAACTCCACAATATCACACAAAATTGGTTCAATCTAAACATGGGGGTAAAGGAAATGCTAAAACTAAGTTAATGATCCAGAAATTATCTCATTTGGCAACTCAAGAATTTTCTTGAGTTGCCCCTAGTGGCCAAAATCCTTGCTTCTTTAGTCCAATGTGTAGATCTAGAGCTTGTGCACACTTTTAATGAAATGGAGATTGGGTTTTGGAATTTTTTTTGAGATGATTTGAGGCTTGAAGAGGGGAGGTGGGATGAGGAGTAGGAGCAGCAGCAGCAACTTGAAGGAGAGGGAGAGAAATGAGTGAAGGGAATGAAGGAGATGGCTAAGTCCAAAGTCAAAGAAAACCCATACCTTTCTCTCTCTCACCATACCTCATTTCTTTATTCTTTTCCCATTTCTTTTCCTTTTCTTTTTCTTATTCGCTCAAAATCCTTCTCCCAAGAATAGTTAACCCAAAGTGAACTATGGCAAGAAAATGCACAAGTGTGAAAAGTGATATGTGCATGTTTTGCACAAAAAGCTAGAAAAACCGATTAGCGATTTTTAATCGCGATTAGCACTAAATTAGCATATAACTAACCAATTAAACTTAGAAATGGCATAATTCTCTAATTTACTCTATTTTAGAATTTTCCATAATTTTCCAAATTTTCCCCCATTTATTTGTATTTAATTATACCGAATTATTAAAATATTCAATAAAATAATATTAAATTATAAATATTCCCAAAAAATAATATTTTTATTTTTTCGAAATGTTACAATCTACCCCCCTTAAATAAATTCGGTCCCTGAATTTAAATTTAAACCACCAACTACAAAACATTCAGTCAAAATCCAAGTTGTCGGATACGTGATAAACGAATCACAAAATCACCAATCGTCAATACCGTCGTCGGTAGTCCCTCCTTCAAAGTCGAGAAGACGCCAGACCGTGAGTAAGGGACAAGTAGATATCTTGCGCTACTAGTATTGGACTTCTTTCTCTTGGTCCTTATCTTCTCTGTGGATTACCAATTTCACAATCGATCGGCTCATCGGCCCTGTCAGGTGTGCTAACGGGGACGATTCCGTTCTGGCACTTAACTGGTCATCTCTCGGTCAATCCTCATGACCACTCGTAAAGCAGCATGTCACTGGCGTCGGCCTCTTCCTCTCTGAATGCACATCACACATCTGATCCTGAGTGCAAACATCATTGCAGCAATGTCCTGGAAGGAATCCTGCTCAAGGTCTCTTCCGATCTTGCCTATGCCGAACTGTACGGAGGCTGTCTCTCTTGCATAATCTCTTCTCACTCGATGGACATCTGTGTCCTCAGCACAACATTTTCTCGGAAATTGGTCGCATCCCAACGCCTCTGTAAGCATATCAGGTCTCTAGTCTCGACGAGAAGTAATGACAGCTCGTCAGCATCTCGCACGAACCTCTGGTTCCACTTGTCTCTATCGTCGTCCACTATGGCGTCACACCATGCTATCTACGCACTGCACTGTTCTCGGCCACAGTCAATCCGAAGTCTCTCGCACGGACTCGAAATCGCATACTCTATAGCTTCACCATTCTGTAGAAGATGTCTGGCCGAACAGTTCCTCGGGAACGTGTCCCAACCATCGGAGGAATACTCAATACTCGTCCGTCCTTGATCAATTCGCAACGCATCTGGGTAAGGTCCTTTATCCCAACCTAGTCAACTACTTTGTCGACGATACCGAACTCTTTTCCTGCTAGGTGTGCGCAATATGACCACTCCTGGGTCTAGGTCTTCTCGAATCGTATTCCAGAAAGGTCCTGTCATGGTTTCTCTCTCAAATCTCATTCCTGCCGAATTGCTCGGAAGTCATCATCCATTGCTGAAGCTAATTCTTTTTCCGGAACGGCTGCGTACTTATCGCGCCTCTTTCTGGAAGATATATCCATATACAACGCCTCTGGGTGCGTATCACATCTCTAATGTCAGCGGAGTGGGACGTCATCTCGTCGAAATCTCTTGCGAACTCTTTACTTCACTCTGCCTCAATGTCGACTGATTCGGACTCATCTCATCGTGGCTGCATGGACTGTGCTCCAATGGCTATGCTCGTATCTGGAGTCTCCCAAGCAAAGCATCCCATCACATGATATCCGAATGATGTCGAAACATTCGATCGACTCGTCAGAACCTTATAATCCCCTAAGAGATCTACATCTTGAGTACAGTTTAATAGTATCGAGTACATGCCACAGCGTCGGTGGTCCAGCCGTAGAAGGGCAAACCCAAGCCTCACTAATGGCGCCGCGGAACTGCCGCAAACCCTAAGGTTCAAAGGCTTTCACACGGTCATTAAGTCGAGTTAGGGTTTCATTCTTCTAGAGGGTCCATATAATCACCTGCATGTCTTTCCGTATACTTTAAACTTGGAAAATGGGCTCCTGACATTCGATCGTCTCTATCGACTCTTAACGAACCTGCGTGAAGTCGTCTCTAGCTGGAAACAATCTATCTGATGACCTCGCATCGGTAAACGAACGAACTACATGTCCTAGTCATTCATCCTCAGGTGACTAGCGACCTTCCATCATATCTCTAAGTATATGCTCATGATGTAGTAGCTCCAACCATCTGGGCGATATCTCGTCATTTGCAGCAACAACTGGCTCATTCGCCTGTACGCCGAACAACGCCTCAATCCTCCAGGAAAGGAGATACATTGGCGGTCATCTCTGAATCGGTCTGCTCTAGATCTGAGTAAGACTCTCCATACTGGAAATCTTCAACTCCCCTGGGCCCGCTCCGGCACATAAATCGGACGAATCACCTTCGTCTCTCAAATCGGGTAGACTAGCTATCATCTGTCTCATATCTGCCTGGAAGCTCCGGCAATCTCAGCTCGTAAGCTCCGGAAGCGACATCCTGTCAATCTCAGCAACAGCTAGTCCATCTGTCTGCACGGTAGGCGACATCATAATCTCTGAGGTATGCTGTACATCAACAGTCCTCTCTCAACTGGCAGCTCTAACAATGGCCCGATCATCCGGTGCAAGACCAAGCACTTGCCTCCACTAGAGGTCACAGTCACCAATACTAACTCGAGACGTTCCCATGTCACCAGAAAACACAATGGTCGGCCCTCGTACCAGACGAGCTCGCACCGACTGTAACCCTAGCAGCAGCCCCAAACTGCGCTCAAACATGGCGACAGGAACCTCAATCGAGTATCAAAGAGAGCAGATCAATGGCAAGAAAGAGAACAGTAGATCCAGAGTGGATACATGATCATAAGAAGGAACAGCATCAATGAAGGTATGATCATGAAACTAATAGTATCGAGGATCTCAAATGGATGTATAATCATGGATATGAAGAGAATCACTGATCTCGAAAATATGTACATCCTAAGGTTCCTTAAGCAGAGTGGCGTGTCGTAAGTATGCCGCGGAACATACCCACGGTACGTCACTCTACTTTAGTCACCTATTCTATCAACCAAGGGTCATCCTACGCGACGAAAGTTCGGGTCTAATACCCCCTCGACTAAGTCTAAGTTCCGTAAGGTCAAGCCTAAGTTCCGTATATATATAGACGCCCTAGGCTCCACATAGTCAAACTTAGACTCGAACCAAGGTCAACCTAGCGCTCTGATACAAACTTTGTCATGACCCGAAAGACCACGTGACTGGCCCTTGAACTATATGAAGTCCATAGGACTCCATCTGATCCAAGTAAGCCAAAAGCCCAGAAATCTAAAACCATTTTAAGGATAAATAAACAACAAGCAATATACTATACAACGCCGAATGGCGAGGATCAAAATTTAAAAGAAACCCAGATAAGCATGAAAACTGCAACACTACTAAGCGTGACTCTAAGGTCGAAATAATACATCACTAGTGTCTGAGTCTGAAATAATATACAAGTTTTTGGTTGATGGAATTTCTAGATACAATGAATAATACAAGTACTACGGCGGTTCTGATACAAAGAACCCACCTACCAAGCAAATCACCCGCAAAGGAAAGCTGTATGCCAGAAGTGCCGCTATGGAACCTGTACGGCAAGCCCTGCAAGAACTGTGGCATAACGGGGGTGAGTTGCCAACTCGTGAATAGAAAATATCTACAAGCAGAAATCGAATGCAAGACATAATCCTAAGTCAATACAATCAGTATATAATATAACCCTCGAGAGTAAGTCTGAAGCATGAAAATGTGGCAGTGTAACATCTAATCATGTAGGTAGTGCCAAGTACTCGTGCCAGTGCCTCAGATAATAACAGGTCATAAATGTAAGGTATGTCTGCATGAAGTAAATATGATGAAGTATCATATGGATATCAATACACATATATTAGCGTCTCATTCCACTAATACTGGTGTAAGGGTATATATAACAGCGCCCTCGTACCCTATTATATATACAAATGAAGTATGATCAATGTAGTCAAGGTCTGTATGTAATCAATGTCTGTATAAACGTGGAACCCGTCCACCCGTCACCCAATGACAATAAGCATCATGCAAGTAAATGTGAGGATATAATCAAATCATGGAAAACATCATGAAACCCGTGCCTAGCATCGGCACGTAAATCCTCATCTATCGGGCTCCGTCAGTCCGGATTAGCCCACGGGCTATATCTGCGGAATCGGCCCTCGGCCCCGGCAGTACGCCCATATCCATCTATCGACTCTGGTCAGTATCCTCCGGATAACTGCCATGTCCAACCAATCACCGGTAGGTAGTAGTCCCTCTGCCAGGCTCACCGTCTACTACACGGCGAAACCGTTCTCGCCCCGGGATACCATACCGGGTCCACCATGTACCCGTAATCGGCCTCATCCAACTCCTCGATTCGGGTTCACACATATCACTCTCGCACCGAGAAAACATATGGTGGACGCACCGAAATATCATATCAAGGGAAACCGGGTTCTTAAATAATTAACTATTTTCTTTGAAATATCTACGGTTCCCCAAATCCAGAAATAAACATGGAAACAACATATCTCAATGCGTAATCTAAGCAAGTATGAAGGTATCAATGTATGTGTACAAGTATGAGTATGTGACATATAAAGGAAATGCAAGTATAACAGTATATCTTGCAACACGGAAATAATAGTATGCACATACAAGGTCATATCCTGATGCAATAATACTACTGTGTAGTGACATGGCAATTATCGATGAAGTGTGTGAGCCGGCAAGCAAGTGTACGTGGAACATATGCATCATCGATAATGGTGCTAGTGTCCTAGCAACATGATAGTAATATAACAATAAACATATGCAAAGCAATGTGAATAGCATGAATATGCGGAAATAGAATAATCAACGCAACAGTAAAGAATCTACACCCATATGTATATGTCATGCAGTTCTGCCATTTGAAATAAGAATGACTCGGGTCTAGTTTAACATCTACTATGCAAACTACAGATCTAAGTATCAAGTCAATCGGGAGGGGTATGGAAACCACCTAAATCTGAGTCGATATACAAATATATATATACACTAGTCGGTGATCTCACCTCAATAGTATCACGTACGACACGGTATATCATTTAACATCCTCGAGTCATGAGAGCGGATCTAACATCAATAGAAAGCTCGTACGGTAAATCGTCGTACGGCATCCCAATAGCTTGGTACGGGTCTGTATCACATTCCTCTCATCAAATATCAGGTATCATTATCATCATATCACATAATCTGGGGTATAGATCTAAGTCTAGTACAAATCAATACCATCTATATAAGTATGAAAGCGGGGGTAAAACACATGCCCAACGGCCCGCTAAGATCACATGTCGTACCGCAAGTACAAATCACATCACATCACCGATCTCACGGCACAATGCCCAAAATCATCGACTCATTTCCAATGTCATCTGTTCAGTTGATAAAACTGCACATTTGTATGGGGGTTTATGTGTAAAAACATTATTTTCCATGTGTTAATATATTTTAATTAGCATTTGGTAGGAAAATGTATGCAAATAAATTCATTGACCTAATCCCAGTAGAACTAGGTCTACTAAATCTTATTTGAGTTGTTGTGCAGAATTTTCCAAGTTGTTATGCAGAATTTATCAAACAAATCAAGTTGTTGAAGAAAACTTGCCAAATTAAGAAGCAAAACTTAGAGACCAAGTCTGGAAGCAACCGAGAAAAGATTTTTGAATTCTGAAGGTGCCTAGGATTGCCACATGTCCCAAAGATAAAGCCCAAGAATTTTGATGAAGAGATCCTCACCATTGGCCGCGGAACCACGGCCAAACCCCCCTGTTGGCCGCGGATCCACGGCAATCTAGAGAGATCTTTTGCTACAATTTTGGGAGATCGATCACTGATGAATTTTACCAAGTTTCCAACCTAAAGATTCTGGCTTTGCACTATAAAAAGGCACCGAGAGCCTCTTGGAAAAGCTATCAAGCCGACGCGATCACGAAGCCCCAGACGCTCACGAATCCAGGCTGATCATCAACTGTTCGTCTACCTCCTTAGGAAAGATCGAGAAGCAACTAGTTTGTAATCATTTTCTACGGAATAAAATTGTAGATTGTTCAGTTGATTAATAAAAGTAGTTCTTTTTAATTCTTTTTGAATTTTACATTATGTTTTCCCTCTCTTTCTTTTCAACTTCTCCTCCCAACATGCGCGAGTAATTCTTCGCTTGTTAGGGTTCGTAGGATTATGGTAGGCTAATGGACGATGAAAATAATTAAACCCTTTTTAAGTCCTATAAAGTTTAGGAACTTTATCAAAAGAATCATTAACATCCTAACCGGGCGCGCTAGCAATTCTTTGCTAGTTCCGACCGCGATTAGAGATTAGATTAATGATTGTGTTGGTAAAGGCTAGATATGAACGGAGTTCCGTGTCGAGATAAGGGTTAAGAGTGGGATTCCTTTTCCGTCCAGAAACCCTAATCTACATGCATCACCGTCGTTCTAGTTCTAAATCTATTAATGGATAAAAATGGTAACTTTTAATTAATCGTCCATAACTACTAAATCCTAACGAACCCTACAAGCTCTCTTATTATATTATCTACATCTTTAAAATAATCTAGATCTATATTTTACATTCTTGTTTAACGTAGATCTAGAAACCATTCTATAAAATTCTTTATTCCTCCTCTCTTTCTCAACACATCTAAAGTAAAAGTAAAAGGTTCCATGTTTCCCAGAGGACGACCCGTACTCATCTCGGTCTAGCTACACGCGACACCGTTATTGATTGCGGTTAACAACTACAAACAAACACTCACGTACCAATCAAATGGAGCCGTTGCCAGGGAAACGTGCATAATTTTTTATTTTTACTATTTGTGTTGAATTCTTAGACGAGTTATATCATTATTAAAACAAAACTACAAATTGTATATTTAACGATTTGTGTGTGAATTTTGCGAGGGAATCTGGAGTCACGGACTTGAGGAAACAAGAGATCTAGGGTTTCACACTTCTCTGGTATCTTTCTTTACTCCTTCTCTCTCCTCTCAAATCCAATAAAATCTATTTTCTGCAGGATTCTTTGCAAAATATCGCCGCTCAAAAATCTTTTTGCAAAGTTTTGTTTTGCGGTTTGTTTTTGCATATTTTAATACGGATTTTTAAGGGGCAAAGACCAAATCAAGATTAGGTGGGGATTTCATCACCCTTCCTAAGCCCCACAAATCACAAACCAAGCATATAGATCAACCCTTCATTAATTTAAAAAATATCTAGACCAGACTCTAAGGACTGTCGCGCTCAATAAGAACAGAGGAAGGTCGTGGGTAATCTATCATTTATCCGCATTATTTTTGTAGTGCCTAGGCAAGTGTGTCGAAGGCTAGTGGTTTTTAATTAGGCCCACGACGTGGTTCCTTCCTACTTACCTGGCACTTACCTGGCTACAAGGGTAGTACGGAGGCGGTAAAGGATTTATCCTGTGGCTTGTCCTTTGGAAGTCTAGGAGCGGTCTAGAGACTGGACCTAGATAACCATAGTTCTAGGGTTGTGCATTTTTGTGATTTGTCTAAATCCGTCTTTTTTTTAAAACAAACCAATTACTTTCTCTCCTTTTTACCCTTTCCCCCTTCTTCTCTTCTTATAATGGGTGACCTAAACAGAAGAACACTTGCCGAGCTTTGCTGTCCACAACCAGATATCTCTTGTTTTCGAAATCCCTTCGGTATACCGTCCGGCTCTTCCATGTCCTTAAGAGATCATATAGAACAAGCAGGAAGAAACAGTTGGCCACCTCAGTCCAGGTCTTATCAACCGTATCCTAATCCTACACCTGTTTCAGTTCATACCCAGAGTGAGGAAGCCCCTAGACGAATGTCCATTGCTGAGCATATAGCTAGGTCTAGAGGCCAAAGTTTCAACCCGGACCAATATCAACCATCACCACCACTGTCCGGAGAAGAGTTTGATATGCAGTTTGTATATAGCCAACCAACCAACCCATATCAATATTCTTCTTATCATAATATTGATCCTACTCCTACCCAAGTTCAGCAACCATTCTGTTCCTATCAATCTAATCCGACTTTTCCACCTACTCTAGACAGTTCTTCTAATCAGTCATTTGGGAGTTTTAATTATCCACAGGAATTTCAATCTTATACTGAAACCCCTTATCAACCCAAGACTAGTCTGGAGCAGACATTAGAAAAATTTATGGAACTGACGAATCAAATTATGAAGGATTTGCGTAGTAAGACAGAACTGTACACCCTTCCTAATCAAACCTCCCCATTCCAAACTGAACTCCACAACTCCAGTTTCATAGATTCATCAAGTACACCAAATAGAATGACTGATAAGTTGTGTGACTTTGTAGTGTTTGATTTACCCGACTGTGAAGGGTCCATTTCAAGTGAAACCATACCCAACCCTTATGATCTCTACACCTCCACTCTCGAACCAAAACTGATTGAAAACCATACTCTTGATGAGGTATTTGAGAATTTTAACCTTCACTTGAATGAGGTGATTGACATTGGGGATATATGGATTGATGAACCCGAAATTTTGGATGATTTTGTCCCACCAATTCATCCAATCCTTTCACTTCCTTGTGGTCATCATCTTGAGCCTTTAATTCTTCCCGAACCCCAAATATGTCTTGAAGTTGATGATAAAGGTATACCCGAAGATCAGACCGAAATACAACCTCCATCTTCCACATCTGGTTCAGCAACACTCGACATACCAATTTGTTTACCCATTTCACCTTCTACTTTCTCCGGTTCTTCTTCTGTTCCTATAGTTTCAGTGAGTTTTGATACATCACAATCCATTAATTCAAGTTCAATAATACAAGAAATTCAACTTGATTTGGATATTTTTGAAAATGAGGTAGATGAGTTTTTCGAGTCCTCTACCTCAATAATTTTTGAATCAAGCAGGATAAATTCTGGCACAAAACTCTTTGACAGCAAAATGTTCGATCACTCCATTGATAAAAGTTTTGACGAACTTTTTGCTGACGAACTTGAATTTTTAAACAATACGGATTTTGTGATTGATCAATCTTCCCCTATAGAGGTTGAACCGTCATCATTCCTTCTTCCTAATCATTCACATTCATCCTCATCCTTTCTTTTCTCTAATTTCAAACCCTTTCCAGACCACCTCTTATCCCTTCCCCATTTTTTCTTGACTCGATACAACACATTCTTCCACCAACCTATACGCTATACTGATAAAATCTTTGAATGATTGGTGTTAACTTTCGGTCTTTGTAAAGTTTTATTTTGACCAAATGACTCACACCTTCTTAAAATGCTTCATATTGTCTAACTCATGTTTGAGAGGGGGTATATTTTTGGCTCTTGAACATAACTTTTGTCCTCAAATTTGTGAGCCAAAAATAAGTTTAGGGGAGGATTTCCACTTTCATATATTCTTGCCTCCATTAATAATGTCCTCCCAAGCTTACAGGTTTTTGTGATCCAGCGGATAGCAACAGTGAGGACACTGTTGAAAACAAGTTTGGGGGAGGTTTGTGCTTATTTACACATCAATTTGCATCATATTTTGCATAAGCACAACATTTTCAAAACTTAAAAAAAAAATTATAACAAAAGAGTAGAAAGTGAAAAATTACATCCAAAAGATAGGAATAGTTTAAGAAAACCAAGAAAATTAGAAGTTTTCTTAAACGAACTAGTAATAAGTAGTTATGAGCTGTTGTCCTAAGGGTTAGTAAAATGAAGGAAGTCACTAATCTGAGGATAAAAATAAGTCTGAAAAATAATTTCTATTCTGGAAGCCAAACATTTGAATGTTGATACCCTACTATATGCACTTACACACGTCTTGAAACTCGGGATAGTAGAGGATACCTTGAAATGCTCTTTTCTAAAAGCCAAAGTATGAAGGAAATAAAAAAAATGAAGAAAATATAAAAACGGTGAAAAGAAAAAAATGAACACTGGTTTTGTTATCGCCAAGGCAGCAATAAAAAATATAGCGAGGGTGCCTCTTCACCTAGTGCCCTAAGGCCAACTGGTCTGGGAGTCACTGCTAAGCCTTAGGTGGTGCAAGACGAGGAAAAGATTATCACCGAATCAGCAAGCACATGAGTAATCGGTCAGTTAGTACCTCAAGAAGTATTAACGGTCGCATGAAAACGTGTGAGCAAATCTAAATATTCATTAAATTAAAAAGTACTGAGGTAGATGGACAAGAGTATGATAGCTTGAATTGAATTCTCCGAGTGTAGGGATGTTCTTTACACACACGTGGGGTTATATGATCAATGTTTGGATGAAAGGTAGGAATGAAGAATAAAGACGATGTTTTATTGAGGGATGATGTGATTTCTAACATTTTTTCATGACTATTAAGATAGGGCTCATGACAAGTGAAAAGCTAGTATAGTTGGAAACTCTTCTTTTCAAAGTATTTCTTTTATGGTTCTTAGCTTTATATGTAAATTTCACTATCTTTCTTTTGTTATAGGATTTTGTGGGTGTAATCCGCTGAAAACCCTCAGGAGACAACACTCCTCCTACTAGGGACACCTAGATGTTTAACGGCTTGTTGCACGTGTTCAGTGCAATCGTGTTGCCTACAAAAGTGTGCTTAGTTTTCTCCTTTCTTTTTCTCCTCTTGAATAAACTAGTTTGCTCGGGACGATCAAAAATAAGTTTGGGGGTATTTGTTCAGTTGATAAAACTGCACATTTGTATTACATTTTTCCTACCATTTTCATATTAAAAAGGGACTTTATTATAATATATCATACATATGGGGGTTTATATGTAAAAATATTATTTTCCATGTGTTAATATATTTTAATTAGCATTTGGTAGGAAAATGTATGCAAATAAATTCATTGACCTAATCCTAGTAGAACTAGGTCTACTAAATGTTATTTGAGTTATTGTGCAGAATTTTCCAAGTTGTTATGCAGAATTTATCAAACAAATCAAGTTGTTGAAGAAAACTTGCCAAATTAAGAAGCAAAACTTGGAGACCAAGTCTGGAAGCAACCGAGAAAAGATTTTTGAATTCTGAAGGTGCCTAGGATTGCCACATGTCCCAAAGTTAAAGCCCAAGAATTTTGATGAAGAGATCCTCACCATTGGCCGCGGAACAGCGGCCAAACCCCCCTGTTGGCCGCGGATCCGCGGCAATCTAGAGAGATCTTTTTCTACAATTTTGGGAGATCAATCACTGATGAATTTTACCAAGTTTCCAACCTAAAGATTCTGGATTTGCACTATAAAAAGGCACCGAGAGCCTCTTGGAAAAGCTATCAAGCCGACGCGATCACGAAGCCCCAGACGCTCACGAATCCAGGCTGATCATCAACTGTTCGTCTACCTCCTTAGGAAAGATCGAGAAGCAACTAGTTTGTAATCATTTTCTACGGAATAAAAGTGTAGATTGTTCAGTTGATTAATAAAGGTAGTTCTTTTTAATTATTTTTGCATTTTACATTATATTTTCCCTCTCTTTCTTTTCAACTTCTCCTCCCAACATGCGCGAGTAATTCTCCGCTTGTTAGGGTTCGTAGGATTAGGGTAGGCTAATGGACGATGAAAATAATTAAACCCTTTTTAAGTCCTATAAAGTTTAGGAACTTTATCAAAAGAATCATTAACATCCTAACCGGGCGCGCTAGGAATTTTTTGCTAGTTCCGACCGCGATTAGAGATTAGATTAATGAGTGTTTTGGTAAAGGCTAGATATGAACGGAGTTCCGTGTCGAGATAAGGGTTAAGAGTGGGATTCCTTTTCCCTCCAGAAACCCTAATCTACATGCATCACCGTCGTTCTAGTTCTAAATCTATTAATGGATAAAAATGGTATCTTTTAATTAATCGTCCATAACTACTAAATCCTAACGAACCCTACAAGCCCTCTTATTATATTATCTACATCTTTAAAATAATCTAGATCTATATTTTACATTCTTGTTTAACGTAGATCTAGAAACCATTCTATAAAATTCTTTATTCCTCCTCTCTTTCTCAACACATCTAAAGTAAAAGTAAAAGGTTCCACGTTTCCCAGAGGACGACCCGTACTCATCTCGGTCTAGCTACACGCGACACCGTTATTGATTGCGGTTAACTAAAAACAAACACTTTTCCGTATCAATCATCATCCAATATCATCATCAACACTGTGTAAGTATAGTGAATATGCAAGGGTGCGCGTGTGGTGTAAACCTATTCTAGGGTTCATGACTATGAACTATACTAGTTTATTGCTAACCCTAAGCTAACCATACTACACCTAACACAATATCCATGACACACTATAACTATCAAACATAATATATAGTATATACCAACTACGGACTGCGGGGCTGCTATACGCCATCCACCCGACTTCCCCCATTAGATATAATCTACTCACCTTGCGTCTTCATTTGTCGACGTCGCCACGCGCTCGCTCGTCATCCCGAAGTCTTCATAGGTACCTACACGTCAAAGTATCGTAATGCGTATTAAAACCAAATCCAAGCTAACACGGCATACGAAACCCAAAACGATACGATAAGGGGCCTATAGGTTAGAACCTATGGGCACGCCTTCAAAACCATCAACAAATCCTCGATATCATCGTATAAACGCCAAATAGTCGAGGTAAATCACAATGCACAATTTAGAACTAAAAATACGGAATATGGAAACACGAATCCAAAACAGCAACTTAGGAAATAGGCTCCAGATTCCACTATAGGTCAAATTAGACAAATCTATACATACCAGGGGCCTAATCTATAGATAAGGGAACACCAAAACCAAAACGAGGCAAATCCACCATGGTCTGGCCACAAATTGCCGTCAGAATGGATAAATCTGCGGCCGGGTATAGGAGGTAGGGGCTAGGGTCTTGGGGTTAGCTTTCTGGGTGCCTGCACATGTCACTGTCCAATCAATTTTAATTTAGGATGTCTCGGGTGATAGCAGATTCAATATACCCTTCACAGATTCCACAAATTCTCCGATGTCGGTTTCTAAATCCGTATTTCGGGTTTCAACTCTCAGGTTAGGGTCTCAATTCATGCACTAGGGTGTTGGTGTAGCCTCTACTGAACTCAATTTCACATTACAACTCATAATTTCCTCAAACCCTAACTAGGTTTTCCTTAACTCCACAATATCACACAAAATCGGTTCAATCTAAACATGGGGGTAAAGGAAATGCTAAAACTAAGTTAATGATCCAGAAATTATCTCATTTGGCAACTCAAGAATTTTCTTGAGTTGCCCCTAGTGGCCAAAATCCTTGCTTCTTTAGTCCAATGTGTAGATCTAGAGCTTGTGCACACTTTTAATGAAATGAAGATTGGGTTTTGGAATTGTTTTTGAGATGATTTGAGGCTTGAAGAGGGAAGGTGGGATGAGGAGCAGGAGCAGCAGCAGCAACTTGAAGGAGAGGGAGAGAAATGAGTGAAGGGAATGAAGGAGATGGCTAAGTCCAAAGTCAAAGAAAACCCATACCTTTCTCTCTCTCACCATACCTCCTTTCTTTATTCCTTTCCCATTTCTTTTCCTTTTCTTTTTCTTATTCTCTCAAAATCCTTCTCCCAAGAATAGTAAACCCAAAGTGAACCATGGCAAGAAAATGCACAAGTGTGAAAAGTGATATGTGCATGTTTTGCACAAAAAGCTAGAAAAACCGATTAGCGATTTTTAATCGCGATTAGCACTAAATTAGCATATAACTAACCAATTAAACTTAGAAATGGCATAATTCTCTAATTTACTCTATTTTAGAATTTTCCATAATTTTCCAAAATTTTCCCCCATTTATTTGTATTTAATTATACCGAATTATTAAAATATTCAATAAAATAATATTAAATTATAAATATTCCCTAAAAATAATATTTTTATTATTTCAAAATGTTACAATTATTCTTTTGGGGCACGTCCGGGTTGAGGTCGATATACCCGTTGTATGTATATTTCACTTTCTGTACTAGGATTACCCCAAGGTGGGGTGCACGGATAGCCGGATTCTAGAGGGCAACGAGCCCGCGTCTCATGGCGTTGAGACGGAGGGGGCTTCACTCTAGAATTGGCGGGATATTCGCCGTACTCGTAGGGGGTACAGGTTGACCCAGGAGGGGTGCCCAAGTTACCGGATTCCGTGAAGTGCTGGGTGGTCCATTCACGTTGCTGAAGGGGGCAGCCTCGCTTCAGGTTTTGGCGGGTAACTTGCCGCGCCCGTAGGGGTCTAGGATTTCATTGCACAGGCTATCCACACGACCAGGGGAACGTCGGGTTTCAGTAGCGGCTCTGTGAAACCCGGGGATCCCAGATATCTGTATTGTTCTGTGATGCTTATTACATTTCTGTGATGTTGTATTTTTATCACGCCTTGAGCGAATATTATATATTGATATATATATACTAGTAGATGTTGTATATGTTTTGCATCCGCGCTAGTCCAGTCCCCGCTCTGTCGTCAGTTAACTAACCTAACGGGTAATGACGGGACCCAGTGGCGAATGCGGATGGCATATACGTACATCATTATTTTTGTTCTTTATTGGTGTGATCAATTGATGGGACTGCGTTGATTCGGATCAATGCAAGCTAAACAAACCTACACTGATATTGTTGGAAGAATTTTTCAAAAAGATGTTATTGCAAGGGCGTTCTCTTTTGTTTTGCACAGTGGTATTCGGTTATGAATATCCAGCACCTCAGTCGACGAGGCAAGGGCCGAGATCCTTTCATCGGGAGTGACCCCTTAGACAGAAGTTTGCGTCAGGGCAATAACTTCACTATAGTCGATTACTTTTTGCATCGTGGTATTCAGTTGGAATATCCTGCACCTCATTCTACGGGGAAAGAGCCGAGATCCCTTCACCGGGAGTGACCTCTTTAGCAAAGGTTTTCGTCACTATATTTTTATAAAACTATCCGGTTCCTTCAACGATATCAAGTTCATTACGTTAAAGGTTTTCGCCTGAAACCATTCGTAGCCCTCCGTCGTTTCATATGGATAGTCAATAGTATTCAAGCTGTGTTTGTTGGCCAAAGTCAAGGCACAGTGTTTGGTAGCTATTGGGTATTCCTATGCAGCATAGATAGATGCGTTGGTTGGGACAGTCGTACTGCCTTGTTGGCCAAAGTCAAGGGTAGGTACGGGTGGGTTCAAATCAACTTGGAGAATAATGGGTAGAACTTGACATGTGACTTATGATTTGTTGGCCAAAGTCAAGGTCATAGGAGCATGGGTTAAAAATCACATCGGGAGTTTCTAAAGAAACTGAAACTTGCCAGATATGCGCATACCTTCTGGAGTGTGATAACGTGAGCGGATTCCGTCATGTTATCATGCGATGATAGTTGGATCCCGATTCCCATTGATGAGTTGGTTTACTCCTCGGGTGATCCCGACTAATTCTTCTTTCTGGTTTGGAGGAGAATTTGACGGTACAGTGGGAGGTTTCCTGATTAGATAAATTGGTAACAATTCTGATCTAGGTTAGAGTGCACGCTGAGTGTTTCTTTTCTCTCTCTCTTTGGCAGCGACCATTGATCCGACCTTAGACTATGACTCGGTGACCTAGTTGACCGAACCTTCTTATAACACATGCTTTTGGATTGTCAGAGTTGCATACCTCATTGCCACTCCTACTTTTACTCTTTTCTCCAGGACACCCCGTATTACTACGAACGTCCACTTCCATTGGACAAAACTATCGTATGGTTATATACGAACTCTAAGGAACTTATTCGAGGATGGTTTCCGGTTCTGGAGAAAATGAATAAGACTATTCAGTTGTCTTTTCCTTTTACCTTCTCTCAGGTTGCGAGTGCTCCTTGGATTAGGAAAGTACACCTATTACGCAAATTGGATAGTCTTCTTCCAAACCATAGGCAGGTGCCGACCGGTAGGGAATGAAGAAAACCAATTAGCCTAAACGGTGTACAGAAGGTATTAAGTTAAGACAATGAAAGGGATTAGAAAGAGGGCAAAGTAAATTGCGACTGCTATTCACGACCAAGCCAAGTATTTCATTACCACTCCCACTTCATCTTTGTATTTCTCCAGGACACTCCGTATCACTACGAAGATCCACAGTTTATTGGATACTCCATCGTATGGGTATATACGAACTCGAAAGGAACTTGTTCCAGTTCGGGGATGGATTCTGGTTCAGGAGAAATAGGTATAAGGTTTATTCGGTTATCTTTTATCTTCACCTTCTCTCGCATTGCGAGTGCTCCTAGGATTAGGATAGTACACCCATTATGCTTATTGGATAGTCTTCTTCCAAACCATAGGCTGGTGCCGAACTGTAGGGAAGGAAGAAAACCATTTGGCCTAAAGGGGTGTACAGAAGGTAATGACTAAAGACATATAAAGGGATTTGGAGAGATGGCAAAGAAATATACGGTTATAGTTGTGAATCTGGATAATAGAAGAGGCATTACTAGGAATACCCGGATACCCCTACGAAATATTTCAATGTTTCAGTTTCACTGTGTACTGTTAAAGGAAAACTGATTTCCTAATTAGCACTTGCTCCAGGGTATGTATTTTCCATGTATGATTCTCACATTTGTATGGTTTTACAGATGATGAGTGGGAGTAAGTTATTGGGAATTGGATGATAATCCTCATTATATCGGGATTCGTTATAATCGGTGATATTTGAGGAAGTCACCTGGGTTGTTTTCCGGACGACGAATATTTTGTTTTGAATATCCGTTGTTATGCACCAATTTCAAATTGATAGATCTGTACGTCTATTTTTATAGAGTGAGATATACCTTTTTGAAATTATGTCGATGACATTTACCTATATCAGTTGATGGTTAGGTAAGGAGCATTAAACAGCAGTGTAATTCTTCTTAACCATAAGTATAGTTTTCAACCTACGACACACAGAGAGCGAGTTATTAGACTCAAGGGACTTATACAGAGTATTGTATATTGTCCAGTGTCCATTAGGACAGAGGGGTTGGTACTCATACTAGATTCTGTTTACTTATGACTTCTCTGGTTCTTAGACATGTGTTTCGTAGAAACACGGGGTCCAAGTTTTGAGAAGTTATAGGTATATGGATAAAGTAGAGAACCAGGTGTTGCAAGTATCGGGATTCTTCAAGGTGATCGAAGATGTAGATACTTGTGTCCGGTATTCAGTTGATAGTAATGATTAAGAGAACTTGCTTCTCTTTCAGGTTACTCATAATTGGAAGTACTCATAAGTTGAGTAATGCTGATCGGCCTCTTTCCATTTAGTTGACATGCACTGGAGAAAGCTGCATGATTTGAATCTGGTTCAATTAAATCATTGCCGCTGTTTCTGTACTGGAAACAGAACAGTTCATATCTTGACGATGTTAAGGTACGGGAAGTTGTCCGGCTTATACTTAAAACCAGACTCTGGACAACTCAAGGCACGTTTTTGTAATGGCTGTTTGTAGGTTGACCCAGGCTATGACGAGGGTTGACTTTCTACCATCTGGAAGATCAATAGTGATATTGTTCTAGACTCGCCACAGTTTTAACAAAAATGGATTTTTTTTCAGAAAACAGAAGTAGGAGTATGGTAGAACTGGAAGTGATTCCAGAACCGCAAACGATTACTGAAAATTTGATAAGAACCTAAAGATTCAATTTGGTTTGACATTCTATTGGCCACTCCTCAGATACGGTGGGTAACCTCAGGCACCCGAGAGGTACTCCGGTAGCCTCAAGGACGGTGACAGGGAGGTTCTTGTTTACCCAGACTTGCCATTGTTGTTGTTCTAGACTGTGAGACTCGGCAGGAGGATGAATATAGCGTCGTTCTGAACTGGTTTTAGAAGTGTACGTGTATATGACTCTGCCAGAGGGTTGTCGTAGTCAGTGGGAGCAGCGGAAGCATTGGTTGACAAGTGGCTTATGTCTATTTATAGACTAAAGCAGATATAGCGGAGATAGATCATCTATTTCTGATGTGACAGTCATAGGTTTGACTTCATCAGAATAGGGGATGGACCTGTTAAGAAGGTAGTAGGGTGTGATGTCCTGGTATTTGGATGACATACACAAAGTGGAAGTGAAATTCCTATACTACGGTCGGTTATACTTTGGTTGTCACACAGTGGTTTCTCCACATGGGACTTGGATATAATATTAAGACATTCTGGTTACTGGATCTATGGTTTTAGATCTAGATTTGGGTAGTTTCCCAATCAGGGTACTTAGACAGTATTCTAAAGTGTTTTAGAATGGACGACTCCTGGCACGGTAGTATACCTGCAGGTGATGGAGTCACCCTCTCTAAAGGTGTTATACAGACTAAAGGGGAGAGGGATGTTCATGATTGGCAGATCACTTGCTTAGGCAATTGAGTCAATCATGAGATGTCAAGTACCACACCAGATGTTGTTTTTTGCACTAGATGCAATAAGGTGATATTGATCCAATCCTGGAGAAACAATCGGAAGCAGTTTTAGAACATAAGTGGATGTTCTAGGGATATGATAACAACAGCCTCATTCGGGAGACAGTTATCATTCCAGGCTTCCAAGGTGACCTGGATGACAGAGAGGTTGTCAGAGTTATAGTTTTTCCTCTGACGAGGGGCAGTGTTTTGGACAGGTGATCCAAGCGGACACTGAGGGAGACATGGCGCAGGATACTGATTAAGTTCAGTTGACGATACAGTCTAAGAAGTTTGGATTTGGAGTTCATTTATGAGCTAGGTCCCATCAGACATCCAGACACATTCTAAGACAGGTATTGCTCATTTCGGGAGATGGGTTTCTCCGCGAACATGAGATTAAGAGAGACATAGAAAGAAACATCACAGCGGATCCACTCACTGAGGCTATTCCTCGAACGCAATAGTTTCGCAAATGGGTTTTGTGAGACTGATTAGTAGAGGAGTTGGGTGTTCGGTATCACATGGGCTGTGAGTATGCAACATCGCAATAATTAGCCTTGAGTGTAAGTGGGAGATTGTTGGAGATAGTGCCCTCAGAATCAATTATTGGATTACAGGCACGTGATTGCAATGATTGAGGGAGGACCTATACCGGTAGGACAGTCTTACTCAAGATGATAGTATGCTATCTGGTTTATCTTTATCATCGTGTACTGCTTTAGGTGACCTTACAGGTCGCTATTACACGTTGATAGAGCCCCTACGATTCTTGCTTGACTGCCAGCAGTACGAGGGCGATCATATACGTGGGAGCTGGTAGTCTATAAGCACATCCTTAAAAGGTCCCTAGTCGTAGGAGTTTCGAGACAGGGCATCGATACTCCAGAGCAGACTAGTGTATACAGTCGAGACCCGACGAGGGGCGGTGGACGGTCTCACAAGCCACTGGTGTCAGTTGGTTCACCTAAGATGTTTACAGGTGCTCATTGGGTTATGAGTACACCGGACAGGACTCACCGGGAACATGCTAGTTGGTCTTATACCTGACGTCAGATAGCAGTTCCCTGGTGACATGTGTGCAGGTTAGTTCATCGACCTGAGATCGTCATTTGTCTTGTGTGAGTTCCCTTTGTACTTTGATTACTACCCTACCACTCTCAATGGAGACGTGCAAACAGGTTTTAGTTGGGTACAGTCCCGAGCCACATGGAGGCAGTGAGCGGATCTGCATGGGTTCGTCTCTCCCAGTTTGGGGGTGAGGTCGTGCTGTGTCTAGGAGAGCC
The DNA here is from genome assembly GCA_030015575.1 of Agapanthus africanus. Lineage (NCBI taxonomy): Eukaryota > Viridiplantae > Streptophyta > Magnoliopsida > Asparagales > Amaryllidaceae > Agapanthus > Agapanthus africanus. Next base: position 254,886,611 of record CM057342.1, on the reverse strand, counting down.
ATTACATGAAGTCCTTAGCCAAGGCAGGAGATTTACTGGTAGGTATTCCAATAGTATCTCAGGGTGTTCTGGGCTACACTCCGACACGACTTGTACCGCTTTTGGGGGTCTGACTTTTACCAACCCCCTAGGCCCGCCATACGATGCTCATAGACGAACGGACCTGACTGTACGGATATTGTTACTGAAAGGCTCAGTAGGGTGTCTGGATGAGTTCGCTCATCGACATCTCTTTTGGTCAATACCTGGTAGCCCGTTACGTATAGGCTAATACCTCTAACGTGCTAGTGGTTAAATCCACAACCAAAGTATTGACGAGTCTTTAAAGTCCGCCACAGACCGTTTTCTCAAGTTTCGGGCGAAACGCTGTAGAGGCCGTATGGAGATATGGCAGGGTTCGATCAGATATGTGCGGTATTGCATGGATCATGATCGGACGGATAATACTAGCGGGCTTTGGTTTAAGCCGGATCCTAGTATTGTACAGTGTAGATTTTGTCTCATTGCATTTGTATTCGGTCGGAATACAAATGCGGGTATGTATATACAGTAGCGGGGTTTCCTGTAATTTATTGCGGGATCAGTTTTCTGAAGTTGCCAGTTTGCTTTCCGTTTCGGCCATTTTCCTTTGTATCTTTCCTTGGCTGAAAATTGGTGGAGGAGGGCTTATTTGCAAATGTGCAAATTAGCATTATGGAGGGTGGTCTTTGCATATTGATACTTCATGATGGTTGCACCATCATTGGACTTCTTCACTTCATGATTGCTTGACTTTTGGAAGTTATGATGGTTGATGGAGTGTTGGACTTTGATTGTGATCATTGTTTATTATCATCATCCTTTCTCTCTCTTGCATAAGGTTGGGGCTCACTTCTTTTTTCATTCTAATTCACTCCATTCTCTCATTGCTCATGCTCATGGCCGACCACAACAAGTAGGGGGTTGTCCTAAATTTTGGTAGGGGATTTTTGATCTTTTGGCTTCACAAAAATCCCATAGTTCCATCTCCAAAAGCTTAGTTCATTTCCTCCACCAAAAAGGCAACTTCTTAAAATCCTAATGAGACATAGCACTACACTATTCTACAGCAATCCTTGGGCACGTCGGCTCGCCAACTTCGTATCCGAGTTGCCTCGGTCCAGAGGTGGGAGCCCGTAAAAGAACCCGGCGATGCGGTGCCCGTTCCGACGAGGAGGTGAAGACCGGAGATTCCGCGGGGAGATCGGGAAGACGACGAGAAGACCAAAGGACACGGATCGCTCGGTATATCTCTCTACCCCTTCTCTAGTTTGCTAGGATTAGATTAATGGCCCGATCCGGGATTTTTGTGCGTGGTGGTGCCGGTTCAAAAGTTTTGTAAAAGTATCGTTTCCGCATTTTGGCCTCGTTCAGACGGCCGGGGCGCCGCCGTGCACTTACATAAACCTCTTGTAGATAGTTAGTAACGGTTTAGATACGATTCATGCGCTCAAGTCCGTGTTACGAAGCTTTGATAATCGTTTTTCATATATTCCGCCTCCCCGCAAGATCATAGGGTGCATGACATGGGCTTACAGTGGTATCAAAGCCAACTAAACCATTACTAGCTTGTTAGCAACTAATTAGAAGTTCGATCGACGGAAAACACGAAAACAAAACCCTGACACCCTAACAGTTTCTGTTGATTTTAAAAGTGTCAGAAAAATTATTTGATATGCCTTAAAATTCACAGCAGGGTATTATAAGAATACTGGGAAAATACGAGCTTCTAACTCGGCAAGACGGCAGCGGATCCGCGGCAAGATAGTGCTTTTGGCCGCGGATCCGCCGCCGAGTCAACACCGAGTTGACTCGGATTTGCTCTGTTATTCATATATTTTAGTGTATTGTTTTCCAGTATGTTCTGTTTCTACCCAGGTTACTTCAGTGCAGGTTTGCTTTTGGGGTAGACACGGATAAAGGAAGTTGATCGATGTTCTAAGTTATTTGCTAATTGGGTTTTTATCTGTAATTTTTAATGTGTTCGTAAACCTCCCCTAACTGCTAGTATGTCAGTTGGCAAGGGGTTGCACATTTCTGTAATGTTTACTATTTGTGTATATGAACTGTATTGGACTGTTGTGATGATTAGCCAGGGTTTGAGATGGGTTTAATATTCATTCATTCGATGTAAATGTAATATGATGTAATATTCTTTTGCGGGGCACATCCAGGTTGCGGTTGTAGCCACCGTTGTATTAATTCTTTTTACTGTTTTTGCTCCTAGGATAGACCCAAGGTGGGGTACACAAACTACCGGGTACGTTGAAGTGTTTAGTGGCCTACTCACGTCGTTGAGGGAGACCGCTTCACTTCGGGTACTTGGCGGGTAGTTTGCCGTAACCGTAGGGGTCTAGGGTGGGGTAATGGCTATTCATCACAACTGTGTAATCCGTCTTTTATTGCAGGCTCAAAGCAAATGCGGATTGCTGGTATATCCAATAAAGATCATCTGTGGTCTGGAATGCTTATTATTGCGTCTGACGAATGTACAATATCTATATATGATAGCTATTAGACGTCACTTATGTTTTACACCCGCGCTAGCCCAGCCCCCGCTCTGTCGTTAGTTAAGTAACCTAACGGGTGATGACGGGACCCAGTGACGAATGCAGATGGCATAAGAGGACGTAGTATTTTCGTTGTTTTCTGCAATGATAGGATAAATGATGGGACACATTATTATAATGCAAAGAAAATAAACCAAAGTTCAATCGTTGGAACAAATTTAAAAGAAACCACTCGGTTATTTTAAAAGAGCAGAATTTTTAATTGCGGAGTTTTAACCACTCCTTTTAAAAAGCTATCAGGTTCCTTCGATTATATCAAGTTCACTACGTTCACGGTTTTTGCCAAAACCATTCATAGCCCTCCGTCATTTCATTTGGGTATTCAGTAGTATTCAAGCTATGTATTTTGGCCAAAGTCAAGGCATAGTGTTTGGTAGCTGCTGGGTATTCATTTGTTGCATAGTTGGATGAGTTAGTTTGGGACAGTCGTATTATCATTTGACCAAAGTCAGGGGTATGTACGGATGGGTTCAAATTAACCTGGATAATGATGGGTAGAACTTGACATGTGACTTATGACATTTTGACCAAAGCCAAGGTCATAAGAGCATGGGGCAAAAATTTATATCGGGAATTTCTAAAGAAATTGAAATTTGCAGAGAGAGCATACCATTTTGGATTTTGATGAATGTTAGTAGGATTCCTTCAGCATTATCATACGATGATATTTTGGATCCCGATCCTACTGTGAGTACATGCTACTTATCAGGAGATTTGTCACTTAACGATCAATGCTATAAACCAAGTAGGTGTCGAGAAAGGTGTCAGTGGGGCTACGCCCCCAGAGAAAAGAGGTTATTTAATTAAGGAACTTCGCGAAAGCGTTGGAAAACCTCCCTCGAAGTATCGACACTGGCCTGGCTGAACGGTTAAGCAAGTATTGTACGGTGAGAATAATCCTGGCTAATTCTTCTTTTATGGTTTGAGGAAGGATTCGAGAAACAGTGGGAGCCATCCAGTTTAGATAAACTTAAAACCAATCTAAACTTGCAACAGCATCTTGCTAAATATTTTATTCTCTTTCTCTCAATGCAGCGACCTTGTGACCACACATAGGTTAAATCTAGATAACAAATTGACTGAATCTGACTTATATGACTAGCAAAGGTCTGTCCAGATGTCCATTGTCTATGACAAGCTGGACCACCCTATTACTACTCAAGATCTCGCCGTCCCAGGTCCAATTTCCACCGTCACGGATATGGATATCCGCCAGACAAGGGAAAAGGATAAAGCAAAAGCCAAGTTCTTCGTGTTAGCTTCAGTTGATGGTGTATACCAGAAACAGCACGAGAAGATGGACTCAGTTTCCATCTTTCTCCATAACAAAGATTTATATGGAGAGCAATCTCATATCACAAGATATGAGACCTCGAACGAATTAATTCAAGCAAGGATGGCTGTCGGGTCATCTGTAGGGGACAACGTTCTTACAATGACTAGCTATATTGATGAGTTCCAGGACCTGGAAACCACGTTGGGAAACAGGTCAGATACTGACTTGATTCTACAGTCTCTGCCTTCTACCCTGAAGGAAACCAGGGAAGTAGAAGGAAAGAGAAGAGCAAAAGTTTCGAGACTGAATGTAGTAAAAGAGGGACATTCCTATTGTTATGGGATTAGGCATTGGCAGAATGATTGTAGGGCTTTGGAAGCCTGTAGCCAGGATATGAATCATGTTGTGGCTTCAGCCTCAAGTGTATTTGTAATTGAGAACTGTTTGTCAATTAACTCTAGTTCCTGGGTACTAGATACCGGAGCAGGATCTCATATCTGTAATTCATTACATGCTTTGAGAAACTGTAGAGTTATGAAGGTAGGTGATTTTTCTCTCAGAATTTAAAATGGAATGAGCGTGGACGCTGAATCTGTGGGAGAATATCGCCTAGGTTTGATAAGTGGGAAGATATTGATTCTACGTAACTGTCTGTATATACCTAGTATGACTTGCAATATCATATCAGTGTCCTCACTTTCAAGAGAGGGATATGATTTTACATTCGCAAGTGATGTAGTTCACATCCGCCTAAATCAAGTTTTGATTGGGTCCGGTACATTAGATGACGGCATATACGTATTGAGTCAAGCTCAGGTTTTCAATGTCCAGAACACACTTAAAAGAAAGTCTCCGAAATTAAATTAGGCTTTCTTATGGTATTGTAGACTAGGTCATATCAATGAGAGAAGGTTGACTAAGTTACATAAAGAAGGATATTTGGATCCGTTCGAATATCAAACATATGCAACTTGTCAATCCTGTCTCAAAGGAAAGATGACAAAGACTCCGTTCACTGGACACGGAGTAAGAGCAAGCGAGCTCTTGGGACTCGTACACAGTGATGTGTGCGGTCCAGTGTCTACACATGCGAGAGGTGGTTATTCCTACTTCATTACTTTTACGGATGATTTCTCTAGGTATGGATATTTCTTCTTAATGAAGCATAAATCCGAGGCCTTTGAGAAATTCCAAGAATACAAGAATGAAGTGGAAAAATAAACAGGCAAGAGTATAAAGACACTGAGATCTGATCGAGGTGGTGAATACTTAAGTGCCGGGTTCCTGGGTTACTTAAAAGAGAATGGAATTCTCTCTCAGCTTACTCCTCCATACACGCCACAACATAACGGTGTATCGGAAAGGAGGAATCGAACCCTATTGGATATGGTTCGCTCCATGATGAGTAACGCTGAGTTACCGCGATCATTCTGGTGTTAAGCGCTAGAATCAGCGGCATATCTTCTAAACAGGGCTCCTACCAAGACTGTGCTTACCACGCCATATCAGATATGAAGTGGAAAGAAACCCCATCTTCAGCATCTAAAGATATGGGGATGTCCAGCTTTTGTTAAAAAGCAGCATGTGGACAAGCTCGAGGCACGATCAGTACAGTGTAAGATTGTGGGATATTAGAAGAATTCCAAAGGATATTATTTCTATTACGCAGAGGAACAAAAGGTTTTTGTTTCTTGTAATGCCCATTTTCTAGAACATCAGTTTTTAGAAAAGGAAACAAGTGGGAACGAAATAGAACTGGAAGAAATTCCAGAACCACAAACTACAACTGAAAGTATGGTAGAACCAGAAGTTTCAGAAGAAAGGGACATCCCGACGCCATTCCGCAGGAGTAGTAGGCAGTCTCATCCGCCCGAGAGATACTACGGTTTTCTCATAGACGGGGATAGAGAAGATTGCACTATTGACTATGATGAGCCTACTAGCTTCCAGCAAGCCATTCAGAATGGTGACTCAGTAAATTGGCTGGATGCAATGCGGACCGAAATAGAGTCCATGTACACTAACAAAGTATGGACTTTGGACATTACTCCAGATGGGGTAAAACCCGTAGGATGCAAATGGATCTTCAAAAAGAAGATTGGTGTAGATAGACAGGTTGAAACCTATAAAGCTAGACTTGTTGCAAAGGGTTTCCGTCAAAGACATGGTTTGGACTATGACGAAACCTTTTCTCCAGTGGCTATGCTCAAGTCCATTAGGGTCCTTCTTATTATTGTTGCCTTCCACGATTATGAAATCTGGCAAGTGGACGTAAAGATGGCCTTTCTAAATGGAAATTTTGAAGAAAGCGTCTATATGGATCAGCCAGAGGGATTCATTCAGAGTGGGAGCAGCGGTAAAGTATGCAAGCTGCTTAAGTCCATTTATGGACTAAAGCAGGCATCGCAGAGTTAGAACATCTTTTTTGATGATGCTGTCAAAGAATTCGACTTTATTAAAAATCCAGATGAACCATGCATATACAGTAAGATTGTAGGGAGAGCTGTAGTATTCCTCGTCTTGTACGTGGATGACATTCTCCTGATAGGAAATGATATTCTTATGTTACAGTCAGTCAAAAGATTCTTATCACAGAAATTCTCCATGAAAGACCTGGGTGATGCCACCTACATTCTGGGGATCCGGATCTATCGTGATAGATCAAAAAGGATGTTAAGACTTTCGCAGTCCAGGTACATAGACCCCATAGTGAAGAGATTCAAAATGGATGATTCTAAGCGCGGTAACCTACCGGCTTGTCACGGAATCACCTTCTCCAAAGAGATGTCTCCCAAGACTGATTTGGAAAGGGATCGCATGTCGATTATACCCTACGCTTCTGCGGTAGGCTCTATAATGTATGCGTTGTTATGTACCAGACCAGATGTAGCATACGCATTGAGCGTTGTAAGCCGGTATCAGGCAAACCTAGGGGAGAATCACTGGATAGCAGTAAAGAACATTCTCAATTACCTGAGGAGGACTAAGGAGATGTTCTTGGTGTATGGCGGAAAAGAACATTCTCAATTACCTGAGGAGGACTAAGAACATTCTCAATCACCTTCTCCAGATGGAGGCTTTTGCTGACTCCGGCTTCCAGAGTGACAAAAATGACTCCAAGTCCATGTCAGGTTATGTCTTTACCCTCTATGGAGGGGCGGTCTGTTGGAAGAGTTCCAAGCAGGAGACCGTTGCTGACTCAACAATGGAAGCGGAGTACATAGCTGCTTACGATGCCGCAAAAGAAGCTGTCTGGATGAAGAAGTTCCTCACAGAACTTCAGGTGGTTCCTACCAGTGTTGATCCAATACCTCTGTATTGTAACAACAACGGTGCTATAGCTTTACCGAAGGAACCCAGGTCCCATCAGAAGTCCAGACACATCTTAAGGCGGTATCACCTGATCAGGGAGATCATAGATCGCCGGGAGATCGAGGTAAAGAGAGTAGAGATGGAGAATAACATTGCTGATCCATTCACAAAGGCCATTCCTCAGACGCAGTTCGAGAGGTTATTCGAGATGATAGGTCTACGATATGCCAGCTCATGGTCCTAGTGCAAGTGGGAGATTGTTAGTGTATATGCCCTAAGGGCCATTATTGTATCATACTAGGTTGTATATTACTTAATGGAAGCTTGGGATATTCACAGTTGTATATACAGTCTTGCTAAAAATGGTAGTATGCTACTTGGTTTGTGTCTACTTTAATATGTGAATATGTTTCTTGTAACGTATCACTTATACATATTAGTAGAGCCCATAGGATCTTTGCTTGATTACCAGCGTTGTGATGGCAGTCACACTAGTGGGGGCTGGGTAGTTTATAAGCAACATCCTATAATTGTCCCTAGTCGTAGGATTATCGAGACAGGGCATCGATACTCCAGAGTAGACTAGTGTATACGCTTCTCATCCCAGTGGAGAGATGGTCTGTCCCACAGCCATCAGTACGTCGTACTGGAGATAGTATACAGGTGCTCGTTAGGTTACGGGTACACCGGACATGACTCGCAGGGGAACTGTTGGTTGGTATTATACCCGTCGTAAGTTAACAGTTTCCAGGTGACATGAGTACAGCATAGTCCGCAGACTTGACACTGCTACTTCGCCTCGAGTGTGTTCCACTGTTATTAGATTGCTACCCTACCACGGCTCAAAGGAGTCGTGCAAACAGGTAGCAGTTGGGTGCAGTCCCGAGGACTTGGAGGCAGTGGCGGTTAGATAGGATTCATCTCTCCCGGTATTGGGAGTTGGTATCGCACTGTTTCAGAGAGCCATTACGCAAAGTCCCTGGCCAGGGCAAGCGAGATTTACTGGTAGACTCCAGTAGTTTCTCAAGGTGTAATGGGCTACGCTCCGACACGACTTATACCGCTATTAGGGGACTGATGCTTGCCGCCCCCTAGGCTCGATATGCGATAGTCTTAGACGAACAGACCGGACTGTACGGAGATTGTCACATCAGGCTCAGTAGGAGTTCAGATGGTTTTCCTCATCGGCCTTCTTATCGACATCTACCTGGGGACCGTTACGTACAGCTAATGCCGCTTGCGATCTGTGGTTAAACCCACTGCCAGCGTAGTGTCGAGTCTTTAGAGTCCCACACAGAGGGTTTCCCTGCTCCAGGCGAAACGATATAGAGGTCGTATGGTTTTTATGATAAGGGTTCGAACGCATACGTGTTTAAACGCACGTACGACGTTCGGACAGTTTTTACTAGCCGGCTTTGATTTAAGCCAGATTCTAGTATCGGGTTATTGGATTTATACAGTCTAAAGTTTTTCCGTATTTTCACGGATAGGAGGGGCGTTCTCGTAATTTGTCGGGAAGCTTCTAGAAGGATGATGACATGGAGGGTAAGGTGGCATTAGCATTTGATGAATTTGTGACTCACTTAGATGAATCATTCAAGTGAGTTAATGAAGCATTTATTGCTTAATGACTCACTTGATGATTCATTGTATCTATTTAATGAAGCATGATGATAATGCATTTTGAATTATTCATTTTGATTTTCTTATGCTTCATTATATATTAGAAGTGAGAAGTTTTTTCATTCATTCTCATCATCACATTCTCTCTCCTCAAGCTCTCTCTCTTCAAACCCTAACCCGAACCTCTCATGTGTTGAGATCAAGGGTTAGCTAGACTAATACATCCATAACCTCACTTTATATCCCCTAGGTAGCTTAGATTAGCACTTTGAGCAACCTAGTTATCTCAAGTTAGAGATCAAGCTTGGCATAGGAGCTCTCGGGTGGATCGTCTTTGACTCGAGGAGGCCGTTGAGGTGCCGATGTTCCAAGGAGCCTACGAGGAGTGGAGGACAGCGATGAAGACCCGAAGGATATGTAACGTGAGGTATAACTTTGAATCCGAGTAGTTAAACCTATTGTAGATAGTTAGTAACGATTTAGATACGATTCATGTGCTCAAGTCCGTGTTACGAAGCTTTGATAATCGTTTTTCATATATTCCGCCTTCCCGCAAGATCGTAGGGTGCGTGACATGAACTTACACCTATGGCGAATGCGGATGGCATATATGTATATTTTATTTTCGTTTCTTCTGTGATGTTTAGGAAACTTAAATGATGGGACGCCATTAATAAGATTAATGAAAAGAAAATAAACCTAAAAGAAGTTGTAGAATCAAATTTTTCAAAAAGGTAGCTTTAATTCTTGCTTTGCATAGCGGTATTTTATTATGAATATCCAGCACCTCATTCGATGAGGAAGGAGCCTAAATCCCTTCACCGGGAATGACCTCTTTAGCAAAACTAGCATATGCTACAACCCATTCGATTTGTTTTGAAAACTACTCGATTTTAAAGTGGAACTTAAACCACTCCGTTTCAAATCACTAGATTCTACAATGATATTAAGTTCATTACGTTAAAGGTTTTCTTCAAAACCGGTCGTAGCCCTCCGTCATTTCAGATACATAGTATTTAGTATTCTTGGTGTTTGTTGACCTTCGTCAAGACACAGTGTACGGTAGCTAGGTAATATTTATCTGTAGCATGTTGATGCGATTGGATTAAAGTATTCGTATGGCCTTATTGACCTTATTAAGGTTCGTGCGGGTGGGTTTAATTCAATCATGAAATTACGGGTAGAACTTGACTAGCGCTTATGATTTATTGACCATAGTTAATGTCATAAGACACTAGGGGTAAAAACAGATATCGGGAATTTTAAGTGTTGAAATTTACAATGAGATTGCATACCTTCTATATGATAGTTGGATCCCGATACCCACTGCGAGTAAGTGCTACTCCTGTAAGAATTTTCTACTTTACAATTACCTAATCCAGTTGGTGTCTCAGAAAGGTGTTAACGGGGTTATGCCCCTACGGAAATGAGGTTATTTAATTAGTTCCATGCGAAAGCATGGGGAAACTCCCTCGGAGCACCAACACCTGCCTGGCTGACCGATTGGCGAACTTCTAGAGTGTAATTAATCCTGGATAATCTTACCTTTTAGGGTTTGAAGGAAGATTTGATAAAAACAGTGGGACCTATCCTGATTAGATAAGATAATAACCAATCTAATCTTGCAAGAGCGCACGCTAAAGTGTTTTCTTCTCTCTCTCTCTAGGTAGCGACCATGTCACGACTTGATCAAGATAATAACATGGATGTATTGACCGAACCCGCTTATTATACTGGGATGGAGAACGTTGGTTCCGCTCTATCTTATGACAACTGTCATAAGTCTGGGTAAGGGATAGGGGAATGTCACGACTTGAAGAAAGAGCATTTTGATGCATCTTCTTCGGGTGTGTTAGTAATTGAGAACTGTTTCTCCGTATGCTCTACGTCCTGTGTATTAGATACCGGATCAGGATCCCATATTTATAATTTGTTATAAGGGTTAAAGAGAAGTAGAGAACTTGAAAAGGGAGATATTGTTGGTGTGTAGTAGCGCCTCTAGTTGGGTTGCAACATCATACAGTAATGAACTTTTAAATTTCTAGAGGGCTATCACAAACAAACTCCGAATTGTAACTAGAGATTAGGGTAAAAGAAACAATATATGAAGTCTAAGCTAAAAGGAAATGAACTACAACATTTGTAGCCAACTCCTTTACTCTTTTGGACTCTTACGGCTTTGCTCGAGGCTTGGATCAACTCCGCTCAAGGTCATTAGTCGTCTAGGATGATCCATCCAGAGATTCCTAGGTCAAGCTCTTTGCTTCACAAGATCAAGAAGAAGTGGAGCAAGCACCCTACACTAAAGGGCTAGGGTAGTGTAGAATGGTTATGTGGTTTGTATACTCGCTCAAAAACCCTTTCTTTTTAAGTTCCTCACTCAAAATAAAACTCAAGAGAGCTTGAAGGAGGAGGAAGAAGAAGATGGCAAAGCTTTTGTCAATATTGTGATAATTTCTTTTAAAAAAGAAAAATAAAAGAATATATATGAGACACTCTCAAATATAACCATGGTTAACTAAATATCTAGATATTTTGTAGATGAGTTAAAAAACAAAGGAAATATAACTAAGATTAATTCATTGGTCAAAAGAGAAGAGTGTAGAAACAATGAGTCATTTAGCTAATTTCCTTTTTCTTTAATTCATTAACAAAAATGTAGATATTTATCAACCATGTGAGTCTTGCATTGCCATCTCCAATGTATCAACAACCATGATACATATGTATGTATGTATGTATGTGTGCATTCACATCATCATGTGCATGTATAAACATATATGCATACATCCAAAAGAAAAGGTTTAATTAAAAGTAAGCTAAAAGTCAATATTAAATCAATACTTGATTTAATAAATCGGTCATATCAAATACGACCCAACCAATAGTAAACGCCCGATTAAAATACGGTATCACATATTTGCATTTAATCAAGCTCCCGTGCATATCTCATATGCACACCACATCGTTTTGCCTGAGCTAGAAAAATCCTGTGTGGGACTCTAAGTCTCGTCAATACGCCGACAGTAGGCGATGATCATATCAAAACTCCCACAAGCCGCAAGTGGTCAGCTAAACGTAACGGCCACCCGGGTATTGAGCGAACAGAAGGACAACAAGCGAACTTGTTAAAACTCCCGCAAAGTCATTGGTAACACTTACCGTACAGTCCGGTCTCTTCGTCTGATATGCTGCATATCAAGTCTAGGGATGGAATTGTCGAGACCTAATAACTCAATAAGTCATGTCGATATGGATTATGACCGGTCGAGAAACTACTGATAACACTTATCAATAAATCTCATCAGCCATGGCCAGGGACTTCAAGTCAAAACCAATCGCACATAGTACAACATCAACTCCCTATACCGGGAGAGGCGAAACCCCTCCTATCGCTCATTGTCTCCATGCGTCTCGGGACTGTACCCAAAAGCAACCTGTTTGCATGACTCAGTAGAGCCATGGTAGGGTGGAAATCAAAGTACGGTAGGAGAACACACAAGACTCTATGACGATCTCGGGTCTACAGACTAACTTGTACCAGTGTCACATGAGAACTGCTATCCGACGATAGATATAATACCATATAGGAGTTCTCAGTGAGTCCGTTCAGTGTACCTAGTCTCCACTGAGCATCTATATACAATTTTTGATGTCACAACACCAATGGATATGGGACCATCCACCGCCCATCATATGGGTCAAAAAATGTATACGCTAGTCTACTCTGGAATATTGATACCTTGTCTCGATATACCCTCGACTAGGAACATTTAAGGATATGCTTATAGACCACTCATGCCCCAGTAGTATGATCTCCATCATAACTATGGAAGTCAAGCAGATATCCTGAGGGCTTTATCAACATGTATCAAATGAACAGTATCAAGTAAACATGTCAAGATAAAGTACAACCAGATAGCATACTAACATGTCGAGCAAGAAAGTTATCTGTATGTATGTATATATATATATATATATATATATATATATATATATATATATATATGTCCAAGCATCCACTATACATATAATGGCCTCTAGGGCATACATATATCCTACAATCTACCACTTGCACTAAGGCCAATTATTGGCGTATCTCATACCCAACATCTCAAAAAGTCGCTCATGTTGCGGCTGTGGAAGGGCCTTGGTGAGTGGATCCACGGTGTTGTTCTTTGTATCTACTCTCCGAATCTCAATTTCTTGGCGATCTACTAACTCCCGGATCAAATGATATCGCCTGAGGATGTGTCTGGACTTCTGATCGGATCTGGGTTCTTTAGCCAACGCCATAGCTCTATTATTATCACAATACACTGGTATTGGATTAATGATGGTTGGAACTACTCCTAGTTCCGCAACGAACTTCCTCATCAAGACGGCTTCCTTGGCAACATCATTTGCAGCAATATACTCAGCTTCCATCGTGGAGTCTGCAACGGTATCCTGTTTGGAACTCTTCCAAAACACCGCCCCTTCGATTGAGGGTAAATACAAACCCTGAGATAGATTTACTGTCATCCTTATCACTTTGGAAGCTGGAATCAGTAAAGGCCTCCATTTGGAGATCCCCTTTACCATACACCAAGAACAATTCTTTAATCCTTCGCAAGTACTTAAGAATGTTCTTCACAGCTATCCAATATAGATCCCCTGGGTTAGATTGATATCTGCTTACTACAGCAAGTGCATAAGTTACATCAGGGCGAGTACATATCATTGCATACATTATAGATCCTACGGCTGAAGCGTAGGGTATAATGCTCATGCGAGCTTTCTCTTCATTAGTCTTCAGACAGAAGTCCTTGGAGAGAGTGATTCCGTGGCAAGCGGGTAAGGCACCACGCTTGGAATCTTCCATACTAAATCTTTTTAGGATGGTATCAATGTACTTTGATTGGGACAATCTCAATAACCTCTTGGATCTATCTCTATAGATCCTTATGCCCAAAGTGCACGAGGCATCACCCAGGTCCTTCATGGAGAACCATTGTGATAAGAATAATTTGACCGATTGTAGCATAGGAATATCATTTCCTATCAAGAGAATGTCATCTACGTACAATACGAGGAAAGTGACAGTACTCCCTACAATCTTCTTATAAATGCATGGTTCATCTATATTTTTGATAAAATCAAACTCTTTGATTGTATTATCAAAGCAGATGTTCCAGATCCGAGATGCCTGGTTTAATCCATAAATGGATTTAAGCAACCTACATGCCCTTTCGCTACTCCCACTATCAACGAAACCCTCCGGCTGATCCATAAAAACGCATTCTTCTAAATCACCATTTAGAAACGCAGTTTTAATGTACATCTGCCAGATTTCATAGTCGTAGTGAGCAAATATAGTAAGTTGGATCCGAATGGATTTAAGGATTGCTACTGGAGAGAAAGTTTCATCATAGTCCAATCGCGGTCTTTGACGAAAACCTTTCGCTACAAGCCTTCTTTATAGGTCTCCACATGTCCATCTACACCAATCTTTCTTTTAAAGATCCATTTGCTACCTACGGGTTTTATCCCAGGAGGTGCAACGTCCAAAGTCCATACTTTGTTGGTGTACATGGACTCCATTTCGGATCTCATGGCATCCAGCCATTTCACTGAGTCACCACTCGTGATAGCTTGCTAAAAAATAGTAGGGTCGTCATCTTCCATGATACAATCTTCTCTATCACCATCAATGAGAAACCCATAGTATCTCTCCGGTGGGCGAGAAGTTCTACTAGATCTCTGGAACGACTGAGGTTTTTGATGTTCTACTGCAACATCAGGTTCAACCAATTCATCATGAGTAATTTGTGTCTCTAGATCCTCTTCTAGTTCTACCGTATTTCCATCAGCACTATTTGTAAAAATTTCATTTTCTAAAAATGTAGCATGTTGAGAAACAAACACTCTTTGTTCCTCCTTATGGTAGAATAGATATCCATATGAATGTTTTGGATATCCCACAAAATTACACATGACCGATCGTGTCTCAAGTTTATCCGGATTCTTCTTTTTGACAAAAGACGGGCAGCCCCATATCCTAACTCTTTTAAGAGATGGTCTCCTAACTCTTTTAAGAGATGGTCTCTTCCCACAATACATCTCATATGGAGTAGTAGACACAGTCTTGGTTAGAACCCTGTTCAATAGATAAATTGCTGTCTCTAATGCATATCCCCAAAAGGAAAGCGGTAACTCAGCATCACTCATCATGGACCGTAACATATCTAATAGGGTACGATTCCTCTGTTCTGACACACCGTTGTGCTGTGGTGTGTAAGGAGGTGTGAGCTGAGAGAGAATCCCATTCTCTTTTAAGCAGTCTGAAAACTCAGTGCTTAAATACTCTCCACCTTGATCTGATCGAAGTTTCTTGATACTCGAGCCAGTTTGTTTTTCTACTTCAAGTTTGTACTCTTTGAATTTCTCGAAAGCTTCGGATTTATGCTTCAATAAAAAAACGTGTCTGAATCTTGAGAAATCATCAGTAAAAGTGATGAAGTATAAAAAACTGCCTCTAGCATGTGTAGACATTGGTCCGCATACATCACTATGTATGAGGCCTAAGAGTTCTGTAGCTCTCTCTCCGTGTCCAATAAACGGAGTTTTGGTCATTTTACCTTT
This sequence comes from Agapanthus africanus, assembly GCA_030015575.1. Taxonomy (NCBI): domain Eukaryota; kingdom Viridiplantae; phylum Streptophyta; class Magnoliopsida; order Asparagales; family Amaryllidaceae; genus Agapanthus; species Agapanthus africanus. The sequence continues at coordinate 254,871,188 of CM057342.1, read as the reverse complement.
GATACAGGACTGACAAGTCGCATAAGATTTATATTCAAAAGGATTCAAATATCTATCTTTATGTAGCTTGTTTAGTCTTATTTCATTAATATGACCAAGTCTACAATGCCAAAGAAAAGATTCATTTATGTCTGAAAATTTTCTTTTATTTCTATGTTGTATATTGAAAACTGTGTGTTGGTTTAGGACGTAAATACCGTTATTCAGTGTACCATACCCAATCAACTATTGATTCAAGTTAATGTTCATAACATTATTCTGCAACACAAAATGATATCCTTCATTGTCTAACAAAGAAAGGGATATTATATTATATAGCATACTAGGTACATAATAACAAGGGTTCAAAACCAAAATACATCCTGAAAGTAACCCCAGATGATACTCTCCTACGGATACAACATGTACATTGGAACCATTTCCAACCCGTAGAGTGTGGTCCCCTGTCTTCAAAACTCTACTGTTTCTCAATCCCTGCACATAATTGCAGATGTGAGAACCAGTACCGGTATCTAATATACAAGATGTAGAGTTTATAGAAAAATAGTTTTCAGTTACAAACACACCTGAAGCGGAAGCATCAGCATGCTTCTTCTTCTTGAGATTTGCAAGGTACAAAGCATAATTGGGTTTCCAGTGTCCCGACCTGTGGCAGTAAAAACTTCTTTTCCACTTCCTGGGGCCCCAGACTTGTCTTTCCCCTTTGCCTTTTCAACTCCACCTCTCGGCTGGGTGGGTTTCTTCTTCTTCTTTCCCTTGGCCTTGGCTTTTGGGACTGAATAGGAAAATGGCCCAGCAAGTAGAGTGGGAGTTTTCGCTATCTTAAGCGTGCCCTCTGCACTTCTCAACATATTGAGAAGTTCAGGCAGTGATTTCTCCAAATCATTCTTATTGAAGTTTACTATGAATGGAGAAAAGGCGGGGGGCAGGAGGGGGGACTGTAGAGCAATATCAGTATATTGCTCGTTTTCCATAGTCCATCTTAGGTCCTCAAGTTCTTCAATAATACCAATCATCTTCAAGACATGTTCTCCTACTGATGTACCAGAAACCATCTGCATCTGAAACAGCTTTCTAGATGCCTCGTAGCGTAAATCCTGAGATTGCTCTCCGTACAACTCCTTTGTCCGAAGAAAGATGGATTGAACATCCACTTCTCGTGCTGCTTCTGATGTACATTGTCCATACAAGCAAGCGCAAGGCTTTTGGCCGTCTTACAATCAATATCCTATGTTTTTCGGATCTCCTTATCCGAAATAGATGATTCAGGACCTGGGGTGGGTGGGGCTTTGGCAGTGAGGACATATGATACTTTATCATACGAGAGTGCAATGTTCAGGTTCCTCAGCCATTCTATATAATTCGGTCCAGTCAGTTTGTTTTTCTCTAAAAGAAACTTAAGTCCCGTCATCAGGTATCTGCCATTAGGAGAGAGAAAAGAATACACCCAGCGAAATGCTCTTGCAAAGAATTAGATTGTTTATTATCTTATCTAATCAATTTCTCCTACTGCTTTTGTCAAATTTTCTTTCAAACGTCAAAAAGAAATCTAGCCAGGATTAATTACATTCTACAGTTTCGCTAACCTGTCAGCCAGGCCAGTGTCAGTACTTTGAGGGAGATTCCCCGTGCTTTCGCACAGACCTAATTAAAATAAACCTCGTTTTCCCAGAGGTCAAACCCTGTTAACACCTTTCTAGACACCTACTGGATTAGCTAATTGTAAAGTGTAAAACTCTCCCAGGGGTAACTCTTACTCACAGTGGGATCGGGATCCAAATATCATATAAATTGTTTCCCCCAATCAGAGCAAAGCTCTGTTCAAATTTCAAATTTTGAAATGAACCAACGCTTCATAGTAGCGCCAAGTGTGCTGCGCCCTAAGTAGCGCACCACGTGCAAAGCATGTGTGCGCTAGCGCTAAGTGTGCTGCGCTCTAAGCAGCGCACCACGTGCAAAGTATGGGTGCGCTAGCGCTTAGTGCGCTGCACTTTAAGCAGCGCACCACATGCAAAGCACGGGTGTACTAGCGCTGGAACTAAAAGCTCCCCACCGTCAGATCAAAGATCCAATAAAGATGATAAATTATCAATTAATCAGAATAAAATTCTGTTAAGGAGAGATTCCTCAGAATCTTTCCAAACAAAAAGATTTATGCTCTGTAAATCAGAGCTCCTTTGGATCAATGATCCAATGGTGATTAAAAATCACCAAAAATATAGAATAAATTCTGTATGGAAAAGATTTTCCAATCTTGTTAAAAACAAGAAAATTGCCTTCTGTAAATCATAAGCCCTTAGATCAAAGATCCAGCGGTGGGGAAATCCCCAAATCAATTTGAGAAAAGATCTCTTTAACTGATTAAACAAATCATCTTGCCCTATATAAAGGCCCCAAGACTTCAAGTTTGAGATATAGAGAAATATACAGAGGAACCCCCCATACACTTGGAGAAATCTCAGAAAGAAGAGCCAAGCTCTCGGAAGAAGAAGAACTTTTCTTCAAGGTAAAAAGAACAGAAAGACGAAATCGTCTCATATAAAAAAAGAATTCACTTCTTTCTTTAAGATCATAGAGCTACAAGACCAAGGTCTTTCACAAAGAGATCAAAAGATCTCATAAAAAAACAAGAAGAAGAACATAATTCTTGTCATAGATCATAAATCTATAAGTCAAATTGTCTTTCAAGAGATCATGAACATCTCATTATAAAAATGGGGGAATAGTTCAACTCTCTTAGAATCACAGATCCATAAAAGCAAAGCTTTTCATTAAAATAAGAGATTGAAACATCTCCTACAAAACAAGAATTTTGTTCTTAGAACCTTGAGTCAAAGTCTCTTATAAAAAGAGAATTCAATTCTCAGGGCGCAAACTGATCTAAGTTGCATAGAAGAAGAGCCTTAGCGCTCCAAATTTAAAGAAAGCGCTCTGCGCTCAAGACTAGCGCACAGCACCAAGTGTGCCATGTGCTCCTCACGTGTGCACTACTTAGCAGAAGCGTCTCAGCGCTCCACATCTAGCGCAAAGCACTGCAGAGCCCTAGCGCTCCAAATATAGCGCACTGCACACATAGACTGGCGCTCAACGCTCAGCGCACCACGTGCTCCTCACGTGTGCACCACTGAACAAATAGCGCTTTGCGCTCATAAACTGACGCAATGCGCCCCTTATCTGGGGCTTAGCGCCATGTGCTCCTCACATGGGCGCTACTCAGCAGAAGCGCAACACGCTCATAAACTAGCGCTCTACGCTCTTTGAATGGCGCAAAGCGCCAAGTGTGCCATGTGCTCCTCACGTGTGCGCTAAAAGAACATAAATTTTTCTACAAATAAAGCCCAGAGCTATGAGAAATGCTCAGCATTCAGTAAAAGACAAAAACATAGTCAGAATTCAAATCAATGTTCAGCATTGTTAAATGTTTAACATTTTAACTGAATGGGCCGAGCCCAAGTTGGCCATAAATCCCTCATTCAGATTAACTGAGCCCATACGCTCATAAATCTCAGATCTTAGTCCCAAATTGGACAATAGATCCCAACTAAAATCAGTTCAAAGGTACATCTCTTTACTCCTCTAATATTTTTCGTTGTAATCCTTCAACGTCTTTAGAGAGGTGACGGGTCCCGACAACCATACATTCCATAGACCATGACGTCTTTAAACTGGACTGTGGGGTCCTTAAACCCATGGACTATGATGTCCTTAACCTTGGACTGTGGGGTCCTTAAATTCATGGACAATGATGTCCTTAACCTCGGACTGTAGGGTCCTTAAGCCCATGGACTATGATGTCCTTAACCTTGGACCGTAATGTCCTTAAACTAATTATAGACCGCAAAGTCCTTAAACTAAAACAATAGAGCCCAAATGCTCTTTTGTTGGATCTAAATGATCCTGTTAAGTTGATCTTAGTCTAAAATTAGACTAACGTATCCTTACCAAATCGTTAAGTTGTTCTTAGTCTAAAATTAGACTAACGTATCCTTAACAAACGTTTAAGTTGATCTTAGTCTCAAATGAGACTAACGTATCCTTAAACCCAACCCCAAACCCAAATCTAAGAAGATACGGATTTGGACTAATCCACGCCCTACGGGCGACAACATAAATTAGTCTCCGTATACAATCCACGGGCAACCAAAAACAAAACAAACACCCACGACATGAAGTGACCATCTGGAGAAGGAGAAAGTAGTTATCGCGATGCGGTAGCGTAATTAACTGCAGGGGCTTGCGCCTGCAGGGAAGAGCTTCCCCACAATCAAAAACCCCTCACAATGAGGGGGAATCTGACGAAGTCTGCTACATCGGCCGCATCCGTCTAAACCTCCGATACACGGTGCCATAAATCAACTTGGTATCTTCGGGGAGGTGGACGAATAAAACCAAATAGCATCTGTCCCCAAATTCAGGCAAGACGAACCTATGCGGTCTCGTCTCTGTGTTCGGCGGAGAACAGATTCTGGCACGCCCAGTAGGACCTTTTCCTCTATCCACTCCACACTTCGTGTGTCGTGTTCGCAAATAAATCGCGGTTTGATGTGGTTGCCTTTGGGTTCGAGGTACTAAGATTTGGTTTTGCTCCCGTGCAGAAAAAAGAACATCAATAGCCTCTAACTACTCCAACTACAACTGCAACTCTCGTTCCGCCTCATCTGGAGGAGTAACCTACGGGCCCCAAGCGGCCTCCCTGTTCAAGATGGCAGTGGAGCAGGTAACTCAGGCCACCACTGGGCTATTCTTCGGGACCATGCTCCCACCGATGAGCTTCAACGCCCCTGTACCATTGCAAGAAGCTCAGAAGAAGTCGGTCTTTGATCGGCTTACTACCACTGCGGCCCCTCTCAACGGGTTGCCCAAACCAAGCACCTCAGTTTTCAGCGGACTGGGCCAAAGTTCTAATGAGATCGTGAAGAAGCCCGCAATACCAGAAGGCGTTATCCCGAAGCGGATAGCCATTCCTACTCCTAAAGTCACCAAGGCGGCTTCTCCGGCTAAGGGGTCGGTCTTCACAAGACTGGCCGTTTCAGCTCCTACTCCGGATGAAGTAACCAAGGCCGTTTCCCCTGCACGAAAATCGGCCTTTTCAAGATTGGCCATTCCCTCTCAGCGAGCATCTGTCTTTGACAGGCTGGCTCCAACAGCAGACTCTCATCAGAACAGAGGGCACGGAAAAGCTGATCCAACAGCGGAGGTGGTCCCGCTATACGACATGCTCGACGTCGCCACTGGCACCGAATAAGGAAAGATTGGGGCAATTCCCCCTTTGGACTAACTCCGCCAGCTCCAATGGCGGAAGTTGATGTTGCTGTTCCAACTGGGAACAGCTTTGAACTACTTAACAGGATAAGCAGGAATTCGCCAACTGCTGTGCTGAAAAGATCTTCTCCACCAATGGAGAACGCTACAAAGATGAAGCTGGAACGGCCCGCTCAGCGGCTGTCCTCTAAAATTTATAAAGTTTGGCGACAGGTCCAGGACTCCGTGGTAGATCAAAACTATCCCTGCCGATAGGAAAAGATGAGGGTTCGGCAAGAAGAGAACCGCCCTGTTAAGCCACAGAAGGCGATAGCTACTTGGGTGCCCACTACAATGGCCCCCTCAACTTTGACCGCTCATAAGAGGAGAAGGCCGGAGAAAATTCCCATGTCTGCGACAAATGTCAAGGGCATTGAGCCTAAACGCCCCAAGTCTGGGGGCATGGTGGTATATACCGTCTACGATCAGTGACTAAAGCTCAGGAGCAACAACAACAAAAGCTCCAAGAGATGTTGGCAGCTATGGATGCACTCGCAAGACCGAAAGCAAGCCCGAAGACATCCTCGGAGCAGCGCCATGAGCAAGAAACTGATGTCGAATTTCTTCGGAGGATGCTTAAGAAGAAGGACAAAGAGGCCGCAGAACAAGCGGCCAATATAAAACAAATGGCCCTTCTACGACTGACCAACGGAAGAAGAGTTGCGCCAAGATATGGTGGGCATGATGATCCAGCCGAACCCTCCAGCCGAGGATCCTCCAGTAATAATTGAAGATGATAGAAGAGAGACATCAAATCCTCTGCCGGCTCTGTCAGCAGCCAAAGAGGAGACAATCTCCAAAGCTGCCTTGGATGATTACATCGCTCAGCAGATACGAGTTCATCAAGCGAATGAAACGGCTGGGCAAATTGTTAAAACTGGACGATCCTATACGGGTTGGTATGACCAAATAAAGTACCCGCCAGAATATACAATTCCTAAATTCCATGTGTACTAGGGGACAGGCAATCCCCATCAACATGTCGCTTAGTTCAGGGCTCTCTGCGGCAACAGTGGAGAGGATGATAAGCTACAGCTTCGCCAATTCGTTGGCAGCTTGGCGGAGATGGCGTTCGAATGGTATTCAGAGCATCTTAACGATTCCGTCAAAACTTTTACGGAGATGGAGTTACTATTCACCCAGCGTTTCGCAAGTGCTAGCAAACGCACACCAATTACGGCATTGATCAATACCAGGGTGAAGCCTGGAGAAACATGGGTTCAGTATGCAATACGGTGGCGGAATCTATGGTCGAAATGCAAGCAGCGCATTGAAGAATCACTGGCGGTAGGCATGTTCGTGGGTACTCTCGACCCTCAGGAGACCATTTCCCAATTCATGATGTTTTCAAGCCGACCACTTTCCAGGCCTTGATTGACAAGCTGGCCCAAATGGACCAGATGGGCCACAGGCCTTCCTCTTCGAAGTCGGAGCCTCAAAGAGAAAAAGGGAAGGTGAAAGAGACCTTCGTCACCAATGCTCAACAGCAGCCCAGTGGCCCAAAAAAATCAGATCGCCTAGACGAGAGATGGCGATTCTTTAATGATAAAATGAAACGTCCTTATTCGTTTTCCCGGGACAAAATGAGGAGATTGTTCGAGCTAGCAGTGCGAAACAGGCTCATTGCCGAATCCAAAACGCCCATTGCAACCCGGTGAGGCTAATAATCCTAATTATTGTACCTATCACCAAGCGATAGGCTATCCAATCGAAGATTGCTTCATCTTCAAAGGCTGGATTGAAGACCAATACCAATAGGGAAAATTCAAATTGTCCGAAAATTGGAAAGTAAGCCCGCCTTAGCCGCACGCTCTCAAAAAGGCGGACACACCGGCGGCATCGTGCTCTTTTGTCGAAGAAGCTCCATGGGAGGTCGCTCTTTCGGCCAAAACGAAAAGAATGCTGAAGGATCTCCAAACATGCCCGGCGATCAAATGGAAAAGTCCGCTGGAACCCGAAGTCATCAAGGAAATGCTGAAACCGCGCCCAACTCCAAAAATTGATGGTGATAATCAAAGCGCCAACACCCAGCCGTCAAAGTGTTCGAAGAAGAAGAAGAAGACCAAAAAGCCCGTGAAGCCTAGCGACAAGCGCACGGACCGGCAAAAATATATCGACGCACTGGAAGAATATAACCAGAAGGCATAAACCCCGATCATGCTTCAGGAGTTTCTCAACCATATCCTTGAAGACGGAGATAGCGACAACGATGAAGGAGAAGAATCGTCGGATGAACCTGAGGATTAAGTGGCAAGCTGCCATGTGATCTCTCACTCATAGATAGACGGTGAAGAAGCTCCTGACGCAGAGAAACTGGCGGCAAATCCCGAATCAGAGCTTCTAGGACCATCAGATGAAATGATTGATGCATTCCTGAACGAAGCTTTTCTGAAAAGCAAGGCTGATCGAGAGCGCGAAATGGCCATATTTGGAAAAGCCAAAAGTCAGCGATTGGATGAAAGGGTTGAAGCACCACAACCAGACCGAGGCATGCCCGCGACAGACAAGAGCAGGCTTAAAACGAAGAAAAGGTTCGCCAAAGCCATATCGATGGGAATGAAGCCGCCACCCTCCAAAGGAAGCACTTCTGATAAAATACACCTTAATAAAGAGGATGTGCATCATAATTACTGTTTATATCATTGAAGGATTGTGCACCCTACTGAAGAATGCAACGCCTTTAAAAATTGGTGGCAAGGATACGTCGCTCACAGGCAGCACTTCAAGAGGATGAAGCGTGAAGCTCATCGACAGCGGAAAAATACGACAGACGAACGTGGAGGAACTGCCAGCAACTGTCATATGGTTGATAGTAGGGGATCGCAAGTTCTTACCATCGGGAGTTATTATGAAGAAGAAATGACTCTTGGCCCTCTCTTCAAAGAATCCACCTCACGAAAAGAGAAAGAACCGAAGAGCTGTGAGAACATTCAACTGCGCAATCGCACATTCCCTGAAAAGAATCTCGGACCCGTAAACAAGGGGTCGAACAAAAAGGATAAGGGAAAAGAAAAGGTCCCTAAGGATATCACACTCGATGACCAAGCCGTCGAAGAGCTGACAGCCAAGGATCCACCCAAGAAAAACAAGGTTGATTACAACGTTCTGGCACACCTGAGGAAGATACCCTCACAGCTAAGCATTCTCGACGCCCTTCTGCTATCCAAAGAGGCGAGAGATTCTTTGATCAAGGCACTATAAAAACCCGAGCAGTTCCAAGCTTTCATCGCCGAAGAAAAGATGAAGGATGGGCTGGAAGAAGTGCACACAGCCGATATCACCTTCGGCGATGAAGATCTCCTCCTCGGGACGTGCGGGCACAACCGTCCACTCTATGTCTCCGGATACTGTCATGATATCAAGATAAGCAAAATCCTTGTCGACAATGGGTCCTCTGTCAACCTTCTCAATGTAAGAGTGTTGAAGGAAATTTGAATGATTGTTCAACACCTCGCTCGCGATAAAATCACTATCTCCGGGTTTGACTCCCAGTCATCAAGAATGCTCGGGTCTGTGATACTGACATTACGCTTTGGGCTGCTCGTCACAGACATCAAATTTCACGTCATTGACGCTAAGACATGTTACAATGCTTTGCTCGGCAGGCCTTGGTTACATGAGTATAACATCATCCCTTCTACACAACATCAGTGTATGAAGTATTTCAAGGATGGTCTCGAGTATACCGTGACAGGGGAGTTGAACCCATTCTCCGTGAATGAAGTCTGCAAGTACTAAGATGCTAAGTACTTCCTTCCAGATTTCGAAGACACGGAAAGATGTCGCAAACCAGAGAGCAAGCAAAAAGCTGTCACTACCATTCCGGTCTTCGGGAGTGATACCGAGGAGGAAGAAGAGATAGTCTATTCAGGGCCGCCCCAATGCAACAAGCCGAGACTGTCCACCCCTATGTTGATCTTTGGCGGCGACTCGGAAGATGAGGTCAATGCCGTATTCTCTGCTCGGCCATCGATACAAGCCTTCGCTGATGAAGATCAAAGTTTGCAGATCGCCATGGTTCCGCAAGAGCACTACAAAGAGCTCGACGCACTTGATACCTACAATGTGCAGGAACTGCAGACATTCTACGTCACTCCAAGGAGAAGAGATGAAAAAGAGATCCACTTTTACCGATCCACGGAAACCAAAATGGAGACAGAAGTTTGGCATGGTGCCGATTCGACACTTGACAGGATCCAGCCCATCCGTCTGTCCCGATATTATACAGAAGGATTAAAAAGGCTGTTGAGGCGCCAAGGCATACCCTCCAAACAGACTGCTCAACAAGCCCAGTTCTACAACAGGATCTGGAACGTCCCCAGAACTCAACGAAAATTGCCCAACGGGAGAATGGAAGCGATCAGGCTTGGATATATCCGATCCAAGAAACGGGAACGATTTCATGGCTGCTATGTCATACATGACTTCGATGAAGAAGGAGATGCTCTGTGGGAAGATGCTAACCCTGAACCAAAACGAGGTCCTACCGTGAAAATACCAAGTCCGTCGTTCGAAGAACAGATGGACAAGCTAATAAGGAAAGCGGGTCAAAAGGTTCGGGATGATCATAGCTGCCAAATAGCAATCTATGAGAAATCCAGGACGCAGCACCTCCTTCAGCAGGCTGCGGAAAATGAAAATGCTCTTCATCTCCAACCCGTCATACAAAAGACTCGACGCACAAGCAAAAATAAACCAAAGAATCGGAAAAACGTTCGACAGCAGCGTAGCGGGTCTGAGAAGCTACATGATCGAGAATCGAGCAGCCACGATCCGTCTCTTATAAAGAAAATGGGTTGAGTATATTCTTTTCCCCAAGACAAGATACAGAAGATATTTGATCTTGTCATAAAACATCAGATGATGACACTTCTGGAGTCCAAGCATCCCGAGAAAGCAGGCGAGGTCTCTCTCCCAGACTATTGCTCCTATCATCGGGCAATAGGACATCCCCTCGAAGACTGCTATACATTCAAAGATTGGGTAGAAGACCGGTATCAGCAAGGCAGGTTCGCTCTATCCAACAGTTGGAGGGTAATTCCACCATAGAAGCATGAATCAAAAGCCACTTATGCGATGAGAGTAGAACCAGATCAACATCGGTCTTGGAAACGATCTCGTACCTGTCATGCGATAATGCTGTCAGAAGAAGAACCCGAGAATGGATGACCTTTCTTGGTGCTTCGAAAACAATTAAGATGAGTTGATCTCAGAATTTCCACTGGCGCCAAAAGAGCTGGAAGATAGGATACATACTACTGCAGATGACCTCAGAAAAATCGACTTAGGAACGGAAAATGACCCACGACCGACGTTCGTCAGTGAACTGTTGTCTAAAGAAATGGAGGCTACACTTAAAGATGTGCTCATGCGGTATAAAGACTACTTTGCATGGAACTATTCCGAGATGCCCGGATTGGATCCAGAAATAGCCGTCCACAAATTGGCGATATCTCCGGACGTCAAGCCGATCAAACAAGCACCGAGAAGAATGCGGCTCGAGCTTGAGATGAGCATCAATGCCGAGGTCAAGAAGCTAATCGACTCCGGCTTCATTCAAGAGGTTCAGTATCCCGACTGGATCACCAACATCGTCCCAGTGATGAAGAAAAATGGGACGGTGCGCATATGTGTGGACTTTCGGGACTTAAATAAAGCTTGCCCGAAGGACGATTTTCCTGTACCGGTTACCGAGCTGATGATAGATAATACGTCCACTCATAAATTTTTCTCCTTTATGGACGGCTCATCAGGATACAATCAGATAAAGATGCGTCCCGAGGATCAGAAGCATACCACTTTCCGGACCCCTTTGGGCATATTCTGCTACAAAGTGATGCCCTTCGGTCCGAAGAACGCCGGCGCCACCTATCAGAGGGCCATGACGAAAATTTTCGATGACCTCATACATGAAATTGTCGAATGCTATATTGACGACCTTGTGGTGAAAACCAAATCATACGAAGAATATTTAGAACATTTGAAGATCGTATTTCAGTGCCTTCGGAAATACAACTTGAAGATGAACCCTCTCAAATGCACATTCGGAGTTTCCTCAGGCAAGTTCCTGGGATTCATCGTCCGACACCGAGGCATCGAGATAGACCCATCGAAGATCAAGGTGATTATGGAAATGCCTCCGCCAAGAACTCTCAAGCAACTACGGTCTCTCCAAGGAAAGCCCGCGTATATCCGGCGATTTATAGCCAATCTTTCTGGCAAATACCGTCCATACAGTCACCTAATGAAAAAAGGGACCCCTTTTGTCTGGGATCGCAAATGCCAAAGCGCACTGGGCAAAATCAAGCAATACCTACAAAATCCTCTGGTGTTGACCGCTCCAGTCAAAGGAAAGCCCCTCATTCTGTATACAACTGCCCTTGAAGGTTCTTTAGGCACGCTGTGGGCACAAGAGAATGACCAAGGGAAGGAAAGAGCCCTCTACTGTTTGAGTTGAGTTCTCCTGGGGGCAGAAAGCAATTACTCTCCCATCGAAAAACTCTGCCTGGCGTTGATGTTCGCGATAATGAAGCTCAGACATTACGCGTTAGCATATGAGGTTCATCTCATATCAAAGGTAGATCCTCTCAAATATTTGATGTCGAAGGCCATATTAACAGGACGGCTCGCTAAATGGTCCCTCCTCTTGATGGAGTTCTCGTAAACATATCGTCCTCTCAAGGAAGTGAAATGCCAAGCCATCGCCAACTTCCTTGCTGAGCATCCTATACCTTCCGATTCACCTCTAAATTGCGAATTGCCTGACGAGCACGCGTTAGACACGATCGACGGGGAGAGAAGAGAGAATGATACCCGATGGGAACTCTACTTCGACGGAGCATCTTCCATGAAGAAGCGAAAGCAAAGCATCCACATAATCAAATCAGGGGTAGGCCTCATCTTTGTGACTCCACAAAGAGGGATAATGCACTTTGCCTTCTCCTTAACAGAGCCGAGGATGAATAATGAAGCCGAATATGAAGCTTTGATAGCAGGTCTTGATATCGCTGTCGACATAGGAATCGAAAGCCTCTTCATATACGGAGACTCCCAATTGATCGTTAGTCAAGTAAATGGCGACTATCAAACGTGCAAACCGGAGTTGGTAAAGTATGGCGAAAGGGTACAACAATTGCTGACTCAAATCCCAGCCTATGCCCTGGAAAGCATACCGCGGGCAGAAAATTGCAAGGCAGATACATTAGCCAAGCTCGCTAAAGAACTGGCCGACGAGAATCTCGATGACGTAAGGATCGTTATGCAAAGCCGTCAGGTTCTTGCACCGGCAGAAATATCTCCAGAGTCATCCGAAGAAAATGGAGCGACCGAGCAAGCGACCCTACAAGTAAAAGACCAGGAAAAGGCTATGGATTGGAGAGAAGTCTTTATAGACTACTTCAAATCCCGTCGAACACCTGAAGATGCGTCGTCAAGACATCAGCTCATGAAAAGAGCTTTATCTTTTTCCTTTGTCAATGATACTCTGTATAAGAGATCGTTCGACTCCCTGTAGCTAAGACGCCTGGGACCTGAAGAGGCAAAGAGAGTCGTCCAAGAAACTCACGATGGACTCTGCGGTTCTTACCAAGCCGGGCCGAAGATGAAGCTGAAGATCAAACGGATGGGCTATTATTGGCCCACGATGATCCAACACTGTCTCGAATACGCAAAGCAATGCCACTCGTGCCAAATTCATGGGGATTTTATCCACCAGCATCCAAATCCGCTACATCCAATGGTGACTAAATGGCCATTTGAAATGTGGGGAACTGACATAATCGGTCCCATTGAACCAGTATCGTCCAGAGGACATCGGTTCATACTGGTAACAGCCGATTACTTCTCCAAGTGGGCAGAAGCAGTACCACTAAGGGAAGTGAAGACGGAGAATATTCTCCATTTCTTCAAAACACACGTCATTTACCAGTTCGGCACTCCACTACGGATTATCTCCGATAACGGGCCAGCTTAAAGAAGCCACAAGATCAGCCGCTTCGCACAACAGCATAATATAGATTGGAGATACTCTTTAGTCTATAATCCCCGAGCTAACGGTCTAGCAGAGGCTTTCAACAAGACCTTGACGAAGATCGTGAAGAAGACGGTGTCTCGAAATAAGGACTGGCACGAGAGACTGTATGAAGCTCTCTGGGCATATCGAACTACCTTCAAAATGGCCACAAACACAAAGCCGTATGCATTAGTATTCGGCACAGAAGCAGTACTCCCCCTCGAGATAGAGTTACCCACTCTACGAGTGGCGATTCACTACGAGCTAATAGACGAAGAAAATGCTCACCTTCGGCTGGAGGAGCTCGATGCCCTTGATGAAACCCGGCCCATGGCACGAAAAAATCTGGAGGCTTACAAAGAAAAAATGACGCGCTCATACGAGAGGTTGACTAGGCCGAGAACATTCCGCCAAGGCGAACTCGTGCTAGTGGTCAAAAGACCTATGATCCCCAATCGTGCCAAGCGGGGGAAATTCGAGCCGAACTATGAAGGCTCGTACATCATAGACAAGGTTTACCAGGGTGGAGCCTATTTACTCATGGACATGCATGGCGAAAGACCTTTCAGGCCAATAAACGGTCGCTTCCTGAAAAAATACTACGCCTGACGAGTCACGACCTAGGTCAACGATAGATGGCGACACCTATGTCCGCTTGCTATCTTCGTAAGCCCAAACTCTATAAGTAGTAGCCGGCGCCACGGATCGAAACGTCCTTAAACTACTAACAGACCGAAATGTCCTTAAACTAACGATGGACCACTATGTCCTAAAACTGGCTACTGACCGAGACGTCGATAAACTACTACAGATCACAGCATCCCAAGACTGATACAAAAAAAAACAAAAAACAAAAACGGTATTATATAAGAAAAATGGGCACGGATGAAAACCCGAAAGGGCTCCGTGAGTAAAAACCGCAGGACTACCGGCGAGTTTTGTGAAAACCCGAAAGGGCACAATCTCGTTAAAAGACACTTGCTAGGTCCTCTCGACCCTATATAGAGAAAATACCTGCGTGAGATCCTTACGACTTACAAGGAAGAAATACACTTAGGAATCCCCACGATTCCTAAGAAGAAATTACACTTGCGAGTTTCTCACGACTCGTAAGGAGAAACCCCTTATGAGACCCTCATGGCTCATAAGATTCAAAAGCCTTAAGCTACAGGGATCTGAACCTGTTCTTAAGCAGTCATACACCCTGATTCTGCCCTACAAGCGGTTCAATATTGACCCTTGTATACAATCCACGGACGCGAATAAACATTTCCCTAACAAAGTCCCACCCGCGACTAGGGATATGTTTACACAATGGACAACCCTTGTAAGTCCTCTCGACTTATAAGGAGAAAACACTCTTATAAGATCCTTACGACTTATAAGAGACCATACACTTAGGAATCCTCACGATCCTTAAGGAGAAAACGCACTTACGAGATCCTCACGACTCGTAGGGAGAAATACCTTCATGAGACCCTTACGGCTCATGAAGTTAAAAGCCTTAGTCGACAGGATCCTAACCCTATTCGCTAAGCCACCTTTGTTTGACATCGACAGAGGCAAATGATGATTCGCTCCTGGCAATATCCCAGTTGTAGCGATGCTGATGCCTAAATTGGTATCAAATCCTAAACTCGCAGCGAAAAGCCAGCAATCCATAAATGCATATGAAATAGCCGAAATGATGGGGCAACTTGCAACAAAATCAACAAGTAAAAATATATGCATACAAAAATAGCCGAAATGACCTGCAATAAAAAGCAGCGAGTAAAAACAAAAAAAATAGCCGAAATGATTGGGCACCGCGAAAAATAGGCGAAATGATTGGGCAATCGCGACTTTCGCGATATAAAAGCTGAAATGATAGAGCATCGCGGAAAGAAAAATATATAAAATGAAACTTTTTGCTCTACATGTGAGATCACATCGATCCCTGTATACAATCCAAGGGCACAAACAAAGAGGGAACCATACCTCCCACCAGGCTTCATCAGGAGGAGAGCCAAGTCTCGACGGCCGCATCGACAGCCTAGAGATCACCAACAGCATTCCTCCTCATTCCAGCAGGATTCAGACGCGACAATAAACTTTAGAGCCATAGAAAAGTCCCTACTTCGAATCTCGACGGTTCACAGACAACATAGAGACCACCTCGATATTCGTCTCATTACAACCGACGTAACATCAGTAAAGCAGAACTGTGGCAATTCCCAGTTCCATGACTCAGCGGTGCATAGACAATCGAGAGTCAACCACCGACTCAGCGAAATGCGGATAAAGTCAACCCCTCCTGGTTCTGTGGAACACGACTAATGTCAATCCTGACCCGTGGGAAGCGTCCAGAGCAAATCCTGGTCTAGTGGAACACGGCTAATGTAACCCCATGGGAAGCGTCCAGAGCGGATCCTGGTCCAGTGGAACATGGCTAATGTCAATCCTGACCCCGTGGGAAGCATCCACAGCAAATCCTAGACTAGTAGAACACGGCTAATGTCAATCCTGACCCCGTAGGATGCATCCAGAGCGGATCCTGGTGCTGTGGAATACGGCTAATGTCAATCCTGACCCCATGGGAAGCGTCCAGAGCAAATCCTGGTCCTGTGGAACACGGCTAATGTCAATCCTGACCACGTGGGAAGCGTCCAGAGCGGATCCTGGTCCTGTGGAACACGTCTAATATCAATCCTGACCCCGTGGGAAGCGTCCAGAGCAAATCCTGGTCTAGTGGAACACGGCTAATGTCAATCCTGACCCCGTGGGAAGCATCCACAGCGGATCCTGGTCCAGTGGAACACGGCTAATGTCAATCCTGACCCCGTGGGAAGCGTCCAGAGCAAATCCTGGTCCTGTGGAACATGACTAATGTCAATCCTGACCCTGTGGGAAGCGTCCAGAGCGGATCCTGGTCCTGTGGAACACGGATAATGTCAATCCTGACCCCGTGGTAAGCGTCCAGAGTAAATCCTGGTCCTGTGGAACACGGCTAATGTCAATCCTGACCCCGTAGGAAGTGTCCAGAGCAAATCCTTGTCTAGTGGAACATGGCTAAAGTCAATCCTGACCCCGTAGGAAGCGTCTAGAGCAAATCGTGGTCTAGTGGAACACGGCTAATGTCAATCCCGACCTCGTAGGAAGCGTCCAGAGCGGATCCTGGTCCTGTGGAACATGGCTATAGTCAATCCTGACCCCGTGGGAAGCGTCCAGAGAAAATCCTGTTCCTGTAGAACACGGCTAAAGTCAATCTTGACCCCATGGGAAATAGCCAGAGTGAATCCTGGTTCCGTGGAACACGGCTAAAGTCAATCCCGACCCCGTGGGGAACGCCCAGATCAACCCCTGACTTCGTGAAATGCGGATAATGTCAACCTCATCAATCACTTACAGGTCCTCTCGACTCGTAAGGAAGAAAACTCTCTTGTGAGATCCTTACGACTCCCAAGAGAAAAAACACTTAGGAATCCTCACGATTCCTAAGGAGAAAATACACCTATAAGATCCTCTCCACACGTAGGGAGAAAATTCTTTATGAGACCCTTACGGCTCATAAAATTGAAAAGTCTTAGGCAGCAGACCTGAACCTGTTTGCTAAGCCATCGTTACCCTGCAAAGAGTCCAAGATGGACCGTCACTTACTATCAACAGGCCACATTTACTAAAATCACATGGCAACAACACGGCAAAGAGAAGAAAGCAAAAGATAACACAAGATATTACAAAAAAAAATGTATCTTTTATTTATAAGTTCAATTGGGTACAAGATACATCATATGAAAAAATAAAAAATGGATACATGTTATTCAAAAATTACAAATGTTAATCGATACAAAAACAACTATTGGGATAGAGGCGTTTTCAATAAACCAATCAGTTGCTCGCGCACTCCCCTAAGCCACTTGTCACGGTCAGCTGCCGCGGCCAACTCCGCTTCAACTTGAGCCCGTTGCTGCAAATAAGATGAAAGTTGCTCATCGATGACCCGCTGAGCTGCCTCATGACTTTACGCATCTCGCTCGATGAGGTCGAGCTTCTGCCGCAGCGTTAGCCCGTCAGAAATATATCGTAGAAGGCCCTCAAAGATAGCTTTCAGCTATACAGCATTTGCGTCAACCTGAGCGTGCAGCCGGGCAGATTCGCTTGAAGTCTCTTCGCACTCCTTACGCTTTAAGGCCGCTTCTTATTCAAGATGGTGGAAGTAAGGAAGGCTTTGCTCGACCAACGCAGCCCATTGGGAGTTCACAGCCAGGACCTCAGGAGCAGGACGTCCGAGCTCAAGCTCATGCAGGCAGGCCTCAATTTTCCTGCAGTGATTAACCTAAGACTCAACGACGCCCTCGCTATGGAAGTTCATGAGCGTCGCCAGCATAGGATTAACCTTGGCAGCAAAATCTTCCGCGAGTGCAAGGATCTCCGCGTCAAGCTCTTCAATGGATTCACTCAACATACGAAGGCTGGTCGCAGCGCCCTTAGAAGATGGGCGTCTAGAAAATGGTCCTGCTGGCATTAATATACAAGATTCAAAGGGAGCAGGAACCGGTGCGACTGCTGCAAAATAAATTACGGTTAAAAGCTAACTCGCAAAATAAATAAATCACATGAGTGATGAAGTATACTATACCGGCTGCGGCAGGTGGCAAGGCCGGGAGTACCGGTGGCACAACTATTCTTTCATCTCCTCCTTCAATCTGTAGTGCTGCAGTCGAAACAAAGAATAATTAGCAACGACTTGGTGGCCCATAAAAGAAAAGAGAAGATATTAGCTAGAGATTGTACTAACCAATGCTACTAGATGACGCAATCTCCGACTGGAAGGAGAAATGTGGGTGCAGCACCTGATACAGATGATCAAAAAGGACTCCTGCAATGGTGTAATAATCAAATATCAGTACATAAAGTATATTTCCTACAAAGAAACCGATAATTCACAAATCCATACCTTCCAGCATTTGGGAGGACATGTCAAAGCAGCAATTGGTGGTGCTTCCTCGGGTGGCACAATCTCAACGCTCGCCACACCTGCATTAGAAATGAGAGAAATACTGTCAGAAGAGATTGAAAGGGATTGCAGAATGAAAAGGAAAGCGATGACCCGAAATCTACCTGGTGAGTCGCTGGTGGAAACCGCAAAAAGGGCGTCGCTAGGTGCAGCGACTGCTTCACCCTCCACCATCGGAATGGTTTCGCCGCCTGTAGCTTCATCCACCGACTCCATGAGAGCCGTCGTGATACTCGCAGCGCCCGGCAACAGAAAGGAACCGCAAGGGGAAAGAGTGGCAATTGGGGCAGTTCCAGACTCTTGAGAAAGAGTGTCCACTTTAGGTTCAGTGGTTGCCGCCGTTTCACCTACCACTTCCTCATCAGGACTTAGCCCTGCAGGATATAACGTGTGAGAATCTGAGGATCAAACTTTAATAAAAAGACCCAAAGTTACGTTACCTTGAAATGGCCTTTCAGCTGCCTCCAGAGCCGCGCGTACCACCTGTCTGTGAACGGTAGACAGTGCGGCCGAAGCACCCTCTAAAGAAGCAAGGATAAGGGTACCAGCGCTCGAGCCTGCACTCGCGGCCAAGGCAGCGTTACGTTCTCTTGCTGTACGCCTCCTGCGCTTCCTTTCCGCCTGGGCTGTGAGAGCTGATCTTCTCAGGACCTCCGTCAAGGAGACGTCATCGTCCACGCCAGGAGCTACCTCTGGAGCCGTTATGGCGTCCGTCATCGGATGCTTAAGTAAAGCCTCTTTTGGCAATACTGAGGAGGCCGGGACTTCGATAGCTGGCCCTGGAAGCATCTCCGCATCACCTTGCGGGATCGGCACTGTACTGGGGATGACCTGAGTCGAGGTAGTCCCTGCGATAAGATGAAAAAAGGATCAGATTACCCATAAGAAAAGGGAATGAAGGAACAATAAGCCAAAATATACCAAGGCCCAGCGAAGCATGAAGCCTCTCTTCTTCCTCAAAATTCTTGAAGGAAGCCGCGAGAGCCACTTCAGTGGAAATGCCTGTTAAAGAAAGAGTGTCAGTCAAAACATGATAACAAAAAAATATCAGCAAAAAGATGTGATTGAAAATTACCTGACTCAGCAAGGATGATCATTCCTGCTTTGTGGCTAACTAGACGCTCAGAGGCTGCGATGGCAGCTTCCAGATCAGTATCATCTGGCGTCATGAATAGACCCTCATTGGTCCCATATTCGCTCAGGCCCTCGCTATAAGGAGCATGAGGATCCTAGCCAAATACAACGTCTGCAGAAAGAATCGACTTCTTCTTCTTTTGCGAGCGAGTACCGATCGCTGCTAGCACGAGCTTACGCTTGGTGGGCATCTTGGGACGACGAGTCCCGATATCTGAACCCACGCTAGACTCGGGAGACACCACAGTCACCGCTTTCATGGGAGAAAGGGGTATCGATAGCTCAGGCCTATCATGCGGGACCAAGACCGCAGCAACCTCTCTCAAAGGAGGACAAACGATCATCCGTTGCTTCAAAGGGATGGCTGGATTACCGGCAGGGGCTGCACCCTTACGGTCGAGCAACAACTTCTTTTCCTCCCTGATGACGGCACCTATCACGTGTTGATACCACGCCACGTATACGTTCAGGGCTTTCGGAACATAACTTGGCTCACTAATGAAGAAATTGGACCCTGTGTTTAGGCGCATGAAGTGGTGCAAAGCGCTCCGGATACCCTCTTCAGTATAAACTTGTTCTGCCAGGAATGCCTCGAGTGGGACGCCCGGATTATAACTTGATTGCTGAGCAAAAACGGTGGGGGTTATATCTCATAAACAAAGCCGAGTCGTTCTGCCTGAACACCAAGTATCCCGGCCTGATCGAGTAAAAATGGAGAATATCCCGAGCTTTCATGGTAGAAGCTCCGTCCTTAAAGGTGTCCCGCAACGGCTGCACCGCCTTAGCGGACTCCTTACCGATGGTCATAACCTTATCAACAAAGGTCATGCCATCCCCGACGGTACGTGGACGAAGAATTACACCTTGAGCCTCTCGCTGAGTTGGCTCCACAATGGAAGCATTGACCAGCTGCATGATCCATGGAAAATTGCAAGTTTCGTAGAAATGAGGCCGCTTGTGCATTCCAAAATCACCAAGCATGTGCAGCTCGAGCCATGAGGTAAAATAATGCATCGGGAAGTTCACGAGCTGCACCCCCGGTTGAGTAGTGTCAGCCGCCAAACTAAAGCCATGATACAAATGAGCCAGCCCGGCAATCCCAACAGCAACCTGTCTCCCTTTAACCATCCGATGAACTGGGTAGAAGACAGATGGCCTCATGTAGCGAGGTGCATGGGAAGCGCGAGCCAGCTTAACCACAAACCGTGGAACCCTAGAAAGAACGCTTCCTCATCGATGCCCGGAGCGTCAATTTCTGAAAAAGGGGCGATCGCGACGTTTGGAAGAAAGAAACTCTTTTGATCGGCTTCCAATATTGGCCGGCTATTCAGACCAAAACTGAAAGGATCATCAAGTTTGGAAAACCTTTCACCTTGTTGCGATAAAACTTCTGGGCGGAGGAAACGGGCGATGAAGTCCGCAAAGCTAACCCCCTGACTTCCAGATTCAAGAAATAGACCCTCGTAAATGTTTATCACCTTGATCAAGCTAGGGAATCGGTGCTAAATGGCATTCTCTAGGTTTAGATCCATCATCACCAATCAGGTAGCGAAAACATACTCATCAGGGGGCAAGATCTCCTCATAATGCTCCCCTCTGACAGGTAAGCCGAAGATATCCGCAAACTCTTCCAAAGAGATGGAAACTTCCCGATCTAGCATAAGGAAAGTATGAGTTAGAACGTTCCATTGTTCCAAGAAGGCTTTGACCCACCATGCTGGAGGTGTGGAATACTGGAACAGAGAAGCATAGATTGCAGGGTACAAACCAAGCTTCAGCAGCTCTGACTTCTTTGCGGATAGGATATATCGGGCCCACTGCAGATAGCCAGCTGAGTGAAGGGGAGTCAAGCCTATGTTATATGGTTGTCCCCAAGGGCGTAACTCACCCTGGCATATACGCCGCCCCAGAATATCCAAAGACATCGGCGGTTGTACAGGTATCGCAGCCATAGAAGGCTGAAGGCAACCTTCTGAAGTCCAATTAAGCACCTCCACGGCATAGTTCACCGAGGGTACGTCAGCATAATGAATCGCCGAGATGGCCTCTGAAGGTGTTGCGCAAGGGAAGTTGTGCCGACCCATAATGATCTGGTTATAGCATGTTCCCTACAAATAAAGATTCTTGTGCTCTGGGTCATGGTCTTTGATCAGCGCAAAAACCTCTCGGTCTACGGGCGCTTCGGGGAATCCGCCTTCCGAACGGATGAACGGGAAGGAAGTGTTGAAAGACATAGTACCTGTGCGGAAAAGAACAAATTTTCAGCCACTAATGCTACGGTTTAAGTTCTGTCACTAGGTACTTTAAATCTGTACCACACTGCAATGCAGTGAAAAGGGACCAAAGTGGACCCACATAATCTAGATGACATTGCATCATTAATAAAACAGCCTCATCATTTGATGAGACTGTCATTAAATGAGGAAATCCTCAGAATATTCTTATTTAATGAGAATTCCTCGGGCCAGGGAGTAAATCTCCCCTTGAGAGCAGTGCTCTATGACTGAGTGACATCTATCAGCTCTGCGAATAGGAAAATTCCTCAAAGGAAATTCTGAAGAGCCTTACTCTGTAAAAATGATAGAATAACCATCAGAAAACGTAAAATAAATTTTTTAATGAATTAAAATTCTGAGATCTTCAAGATCTATGAACAAACTCTAAGAGTTCTTCATGAGCAAAGCTCTGTTAATGGGCTAAGGAACCTTAAGAAAGATCTCTTTAGATCTATGGGTTCAAGAGAGCAAAACTCTCTCAACAAAACCCTAAAAAAGGTTTTCTTTAGATCAAAGATCTATGAAGAGCAAAGCTCTGTTAATGGGTGAAATCCTAGATTATTAAATGATCTACTCAAAGATTTAATCTTTACCTAAGATTTTGACAGAGTTCTGTCCTTAAGAAAGTTCTTAAGCCAAAAAGCTATGATCTGCAAGAGAATAAAAATTCTCAGAAGGAAGAAGATGAACAGAAATCATCTCAAGGGCCAAGGGTCCTATTTATAGGCACTGAGATGTCGTTTCAACTTCTGAGTTGATTCAAGGGCGCAGATGTTGCCACCGCTGCATTCACATGTGGGCCACGTGAGCGCAACGGTGTGGGGCATTTGTTTCCCCCAATCAGAGCAAAGCTCTGTTCAAATTTCAAATTTTGAAATGAAGCAACGCTTCATAGCAGCGCCAAGTATGCTGCGCCCAAAGCAGCGCACCACGTGCAAAGCACGTGTGCGCTAGCGCTAAGTATGCTGTGCTCTAAGCAGCGCACCATGTGCAAAGCACGGGTGCGCTAGCGTTAAGTGCGCTGCACTTTAAGCAGTGCACCACGTGCAAAGCACGGGTGCGCTAGCGCTGGAACTAAAAGCACCCCACTGTCAGATCAAAGATCCAATAAAGATGATAAATCATCAATTAATCAGAATAAAATTCTGTTAAGGAGAGATTCCTTAGAATCTATCTAAACAAAAATATTTGTGATCTGTAAATCAGAGCACCGTTGGATCAATGATCCAATGGTGATTAAAAATCACCAAAAATACAGAATAAATTCTGTATGAAAAAGATTTCTCAATCTTTTTAAAAATAAGAAAATTGCCTTCTCTAAATCAGAAGCCCTTGGATCAAAGATCCAATGGTGGGAAAATCCCCAAATCAATTGGAGAAAAGATCTCCTTAACTGATTAAACAAATCAGCTTGCCCTATATAAAGGCCCCAAAACTTCAAGTCTGAGATATAGAGAAATATACAGAGGAACCTCCCCTCCCATACACTTGGGGAAATCTCAAAAAGAAGAGCCAAGCTCTCGGAAAAAGAAGAACTTTTCTTCAAGGTAAAAAGAACAGAAAGACGAAATCGTCTCATATAAAAAAAAGAATTCACTTCTTTCTTTAAGATCATAGACCTACAAAACCATGGTCTTTCATAAAGAGATCAAAAGATCTCATCATAAAATAATAAGAAGAACATAATTCTTCTCACAGGTCCTAGATCTATAAGACAAATTGTCTTTCAAGAGATCATGAATATCTCATTATAAAAAGGGGGAATAATTCAATTCTCTTAGGATCACAAATCCATAAAGGCAAAGCCTTTCATTAAAATAAGAGATTGAAACATCTCCTACAAAATAAGAACTTTGTTCTTAGAACCTTGAGACAAAGTCTCTTCTAAAAAGAGAATTCAATTCACAGGACGCAAACTGATCTAAGTTGCATAGAAGAAGAGCCTTTGCGCTCCAAATTTAAAGAAAGCGCTCTGCGCTCAAGACTAGCGCACAGCGCCAAGCGCGCCACGTGCTCCTCACGTGTCCACTACTTAGCAGAATCGCCTCAGCGCTCCACATCTAGCGCAAAGCGCTGCAGAGCCCTAGCGCTCCAAATATAGCGCACTACGCTCATAGAATGGCGCTCAGCGCTAAGCGCACCACGTGCTCCTCACGTGTGCGCCACTGAACAAATAGCGCTTTGCGCTCATAAACTGGCGCAATGCGCCCTTCATCTGGCTCTTAGCACCAAGCGCGCCATGTGCTCCTCACATGGGCGCTACTCAGCAGAAGCGCAATGCGCTCATAAACTAGCACTCTTTGACTGGCGCAAAGCGCCAAGCGCGCCATGTGTGACTCACATGTGCGTTAAAAGAACATAAATTGTTCTACAAATAAAGCCCAGAGCTATGAGGAATGATCAGCATTCAGTAAAAGACAAAAACTTTGTCAGAATTTAACTCAATGCTTAGCATTATCAAATGTTTAACATTTTAACTGAATGGGTCGAGCCCAAGTTGGCCATAAATCTCTCATTCAGATTAACTGAGCCCATATGCTCATAAATCTCAGATCTTAGACCCAAATTGGACTACAGATCCCAACCAAAATCGGTTCAAGGGTACATCTCTTTACTCCTCTGATATTTGTCGTTGTAATCCTTCAACGTCTTCAGAGAGGTGACGGGTCCCGACAACCATACATTCCATAGACTATGACGTCTTTAAACTGGACTGTGGGGTCCTTAAACCCATGGACTATGATGTCCTTAACCTTGAACTGTGGGGTCCTTAAACCCATGGACTATGATGTCCTTAACCTCGGACTGTGGGGTCCTTAAGCCTATGGACTATTATGTCCTTAACCTTGGACCGTAATGTCCTTAAACTAATAATGGACCCCAAAGTCTTTAAACTAAAACAATAGAGCCCAACTTCTCTTTTGTTGGATCTAAATGATCCTGTTAAGTTGATCTTAGTCTAAAATTAGACTAACGTATCCTTAACAAATCGTTATGTTGATCTTAGTCTAAAATCAGACTAACGTATTCTTAACAAACGTTTAAGTTGATCTTAGTCTCAAATGAGACTAACGTATCCTTAAACCCAACCCCAAACCCAAATCTAATAAGATACAGATTTAGACTAATCCACGCCCTACGAGCGACAACATAAATTAGTCTCCGTACACAATCCACGGGCAACCAAAAACAAAACAAACACCCACAACACGAAGTGGCCATCTGCAGAAGGAGAAAGTAGTTATCGCGATGTGGTAGCGTAATTAACTACAGGGGCTTGCACCTGCAGGGAAGAGCGTTCCCACAATCAAAACCCTCCCAATGACGGGAAATCTGACGAAGTCTGCTACATCGGCCGCATCCATCTAAACCTCCGACGGTGCCATAAATCAACTTAGTATCTTCGGAGAGGTGGACGGATAAAACCAAATAGCATCTGCCCCCAAATTCAGGCAAGACGAACCTACGCGGTCTCGTCTCTGTGTTCGGCGGAGAACATAGATGGTATGCAATCTCGTTGCAAATTTCAACTCTTGAAACTCCCGATATGGTTTTTACCCCTAGCTTCTTATGACCTTGGCTATGGTCAACATATCATAAGCACTAGTTAAGTTCTACCCATCATTTCGTGATTAATTAGACCCACTCATATGACCATTGACTATAATCAATATAATCACATGAATGTCCTAACTGTTCGCATCATATGCTTTGTAGGAAGACATCACTTAGCTATCGTACACTACGCCTTGACTATGATCAACATACGTAGCACGAATACTAAGTACTCTGCTTCCTAAAATGACAGAGGGTTGCGAATAGTTTTTATGAAAACCTTTAACTCTTTGAACTTGATCTCATTGTAGAATCTAAATAGTTTAGAAAAGGAATGGCTTAAGCTCCGCATCTTTTGAAACTTGCTTTTTCATAAAAAGAGCCGAGTGGGTTTCGAATCCGATTCTACAACATCTTTAACTTTCTTTTTCTTTACTTTAATCTCATTAATGTATTCCCATCATTTAAGTTCCTAAGCCATCACAAAAACAAAAAAATAGATATTTATTACATATCACATATATAATAACAATATTGCATTCGTCTCAGATATCAAGTAATCACATCACAGAATAATCAGCAGCAGAAACAGATACATGAAAATATAGGATATACTAGGAACTCCGTATTTTATATTTAGCCTACGATAGAAAATATGGATTTCACGGTCGTGATGAATAACCAAGCCCACACCCCTAGACCCCAACGAGAGAGACAAGTGACCCTTTCAATTCTGGAGTTTAGGAGACCCGGTCTTGACTCCTCGAGATGGCCTCCCACTGAACTCCAGGACCCGGTCACTCGTGCTCCCCTCCTTGGGTCTATCCTAATGAGGAAAAGTAAAATATACATCAATGGAAACATCATTCTCAACCCGGAAGTGCCCCAATAAAAGAATATTATTTACAATGAATTTTACATGAATGAAAAGAGAAACTCTCGTCTCACATAAAAACCCCGGCCATTCCATCACGACGGTCCTATACATCATATCACAGCAACATAATTGGAAAGCATAGACGACATTAAATATATCAATCAACACATCATCATACCCACTGTTCAACCAGATCTCAACTCTTGAACCTGCATAAAAATTCCCAAAGAGCACATACAGTACCTATGGATCAACACAAGAAAGCACGGTCCAAGCCTCACCAACGGTGTCACGGAACCGCCGCAAATACCACTATTTGGCCGCGGTTCCGCGGTCGTTGTGTCGAGTTAGGCACTCATTTTTCTTGGGGATCCACATAAAACCTTGCACTATTTTCTAGATATTTTTAGTCCCAAAAATTCCAACTTTTGAAAAAATATCCAGTGAGCATGATAAGATCATATTTTTATGTTCGATTGAGTTTTTAAACGCCGTCTAGTTTACCCTAAAGCTCTAGCTAGGCTCTGATACCATGTTGGTGAGTAGTAGCGCCTCTAGTTGGGTTGCAATATCATAAAGTAATGAACTTCTAAATTTCTAGAGGGCTATCACAAACAAACTCCGAATCATAACTAGAGATTAGGGTAAAAGCAACAATATATGAAGTCTAAGCTAAAAGGAAAGGAACTACAATCTTTGTAGCTAACTCCTTCACTATTTTGGACTCCTACGGCTTTGCTCGAGCCTAGGATCAACTACGCTCAAGGTCCTTCGTCGTCTACGATGATCCACCCGGAGATTCCTAGGTCAAGCTCTTTGCTTCACAAGATCAAGAAGAAGTGGAGCAAACACCCTGCACTAAAGGGCTAGGGTAGTGTAGAATGGTTATGTGGTTTGTATACTCACTTAAAAACCCTTTCTTTTTAAGTTCCTCACTTAAAATAAAACTCAAAAGAGCTTGAAGGAGAAAGAAGAAGAAGATGGCAAAACTTTTGTCAATATTGTGATAATTTCTTTTAAAAAAGAAAATATATGAGACACTCTCAAATATAATCATGGTTAACAAAATATCTATTTATTTTGTAGATGAGTTAAAGAACAAACGAAATATAACTAAGGTTAAGTCAATGGTCAAAAGAGAATAGTGTAGAAACAATGACTCATTTAGCTAATTTCATTTTTCTTTAATTCATTAACAAAAATATGGATATTTATCAACCATGTGAGTCTTGCATTACTGTCTCCAATGTATCAACAATCATGATACATATGTATATATGTATGTGTGCATTCACATCATCATGTGCATGTATAAACATATATGCATACATCCAAAAGAAAAGGTTTAATTAAAAGTATGCCAAAAGTCAATATTAAATCAACACTTAATTTAATAAATCGGTCATATCAAATATGAACCAACCAATAGTAAACGCCCGATTAAAATACGGTCTTACATATTCGCATTTAATCGAGCTCCCGCACATATCTCATATGCACACTACATCGTTTTGCCAGAGCTAGAAAAATCATGTCTGGGACTTTAAGACTCATCAATACGCCGGCAGTAGGTGATGATCATATCAAAACACCCACAAGCCGCAAGCGGTCAGCTAAATGTAATGGCCACTCGGGTATTGAGCGAACAGAAGGACAACAAGTAAACTTTTCAAAACTCCCGCAAAGTCATTGGTAACACATACCGTACAGTCCGGGCTCTTTATCTGATATGCTGCATATCAAGTCTAGGGATGGAATCGTCGAGCCCTAATAACTCAATAAGTTATATCGATATTTACTATGGCCGGTCGAGAAACTACTGATAACACTTATCAGTAAATCTCATCAGCCCTGGCCAGGTTCTTCAAGTCAAAGCCAATCACACATAGCACAACATCAACTCCTTATACCGGGAGAGACGAAACCCCTCCTATCACTCATTGTCTCCATATGTCTCGGGACTGTACCGAAAAGCAACCTGTTTGCATGACTCAGTAGAGCCGTGGTAGGGTGGAAATCAAAGTACGGTGGGAGAACACACAAGACTCTATGACGATCTCGGGTCTACAGACTAACCTGTACCGATGTCACCTGAGAACTGCTATCCGACGATAGATATAATACTATATAGGAGTTCTCAGTGAGTCCGTTCAGTGTACCCAGTCTCCACTAAGCACCCGTATACAATCTTTGATGTCACAACACCAATGGATATGGGACCATCCACCACCCATCATATGGGTCAAGAAACGTATATGCTAATCCACTCTGGAATATCGATGCCCTGTCTCGATATACCCTCGACTATGAACATTTAAGGATATGCTTATAGACTACTCATGCCCCACTAGTATGATCTCCATCATAGCCATGGAAGTCAAGCAGATATCCTGAGGGCTTTATCAACATGTATCAAATGAACAGTATCAAGTAAACATGTCAAGATAAAGTACAACTAGATAGCATACTATCATGTCGAGCAAGAAAGTTATCTGTATATATATATATATATACATGTCCAAGCATCCACTATACATATAATGGCCTCTAAGGCAAACATATATCCTACAGATACATCTCTCGGAGTACATCTCTCGGAGTAGGGAATGGACCAATTATTGCTGCCGAAGCTGTCGGCGATTATCACCTTGTATTGCTAAATGGTAATATATTGATTTTGAACGACTGTTATTACGTACCGTCGATGATGTGCAATTTAATATCTGTTTCTTTATTAGATAAAGAAGGATATAATTTTGCATTGGAGAAAAATGTTATGAAAATTTACCTAAATCAAGTGTTGATTGGGTTTGGTACGTTTTGTAATGGTTTATACATTCTAAATCAAAATACAGTTCAGAATATACAGAACACACACAAGAGGAAAAATTCAGAAATGAATGAAGTATTCTTGTGGCACTGTAGACTTGGTTATAACAATGCGACAAGACTAGCTAAGCTGCATAAAGATAGATATTTGAATCCGTTCAAATTTACATCTTATGAAACTTTTCAGTCATGTCTCAAAGGAAAGATGACCAAAACTCCATTTACGGGACACAGAGAAAGAGCTTCTGAACTCTTTGGACTGATACATAGTGATGTATACGGTCCGATGTCTACACATACTAAGAATGGTTTCTCATACTTCATTACATTCACCGATGTTTTCTTAAGATTCGGACATGTGTTCCTATTGAAACACAAATCTGAAGCTTTTGAGAAATTCATGGAATATAAGAGCGAAGTAGAGAACCATACGGGTAAAAGTATTAAAATCCTTCAATCTGATCAACGAGGAGAATACTCAAGCACGGAATTCCGAGATTATCTAAAAGAGAATGGGATTCTCTCTCATCTTACTCCTCCGTATACACCACAGCACAATGGAGTATCGGAGCGGAGGAATTGCACTCTATTAGATATGGTGCTCTCTAAGATAAGTGTTATTGAGTTACTTATTTTCTTTTGGAGTTATGCACTTGAGACAGCTGCATACCTATTGAATAGGGTTCCTACCAAATCTGCGCCTACCACTCCATATGAGATATGGGAGGAGAAGAGACCATGTCTTAATTTTATTAAGATATGGGGCTGTCCGGCTTATGTTAAAAAGAAAAATCCGGAAAAGCTCGAGACAAAGTCTGTTCTATGTAAGTTTGTTCGTTATCCCAAATATTCACGATGGTATATCTTCTACCACACCGAAGAACAAAAGGTGTTTGTTGCTCAACATGCCACCTTTTTAGAAAAGGAATTTCTCGTGAAAGAAATTAGTGATAATGAGGTAAAGCTGGAAGAAGTTCCAGAAACACAAACTGCAATAGACGATTTGGTTGAACCTGAAGTTTCGATAGTCCTTGATGAACCTCAGCCACTCCGCAGATCTAGTAGGGTTTCTCATCCACCTGAGAGATACTACAGTTTTCTCATAGACGGTGGGATCAAGGATTGCATCATGGAAGATGATGACCCAACTAGTTTCGAGCATGCCATCACAAGTGGGGACTCTGTGAAATGGCTGGATGCTATGCGATCTGAGATGGAATCCATATACACCAACAAAGTATGGACTTTGGAAGTTTCTCCTGAAGGACTAAAACCCATTACGAGCAACTGGATCTTTAAGAATAAAATTGGTGTAGATAGAAAGGTTGAGACCTTCAAAGGTAGACTTGTAGCAAAAGGTTTTCGTCAACGAACAGGTGTCGACAATGATGAGACCTTTTCTCCAGTGGCTATGCTTAAGTCCATCAGGATTCTACTTGTCATTGGTATTTACCATAACTATGAAATCTGGCAGATGGACGTCAAGACCACTTTTCTAAATAGTGATTTAGAAGGGAGCGTGTATATGACACAGCCAGAGAGCTTCGTAGACAGTGGGAGCAGCGGAAAGGTGTGCAAGCTGCTTAAATCAATTTATGGATTAAAGTAGGCATTGCGGAGCTGAAACATCTTTTTTGATGTAGCAGTCAAAGAGTTTGACTTCATCAAAAACGTAGATGAACCATGTATATATAAAAAGGTTTTAGAAAGTATGGTTGTCTTCCTCATATTGTACGTGGATGACATACTCTTGATAGGAAATAATGTTCCTATGCTACACTCGGTCAAACTCTTCCTATCATAAAAGCTCTCCATTAAAGATCCGGATGATGCCTCCTGTATCCTAGGGATAATGATCTATAGAGATAGATCTAAAAGGATGTTGGGATTGTCCCAATCCAGGTACATAGCCACCATACTAAAGAGATTTAGTGTCACGACCCAAAAAGTACGGAACATGATCGGCACTTTAATTACGAAACGTCTCGAGGCATACGTAATCTAAGTAAGCCAAAACCCAGAAATCAAAAGCAAGTAAAGCAGTAGAGTGAACGAAAACCAATTTAAGGCAAGAAGTTTCACAACATCAGCCGAAGTATATATTTTTAAATTCTTAAGTCTTTTCTGAAAATTTCGGCAGAGGTTCCTTTGTAAATACTGACCCCAAATGGGTACAAAACCTGATAAAGCATATATAATGAATAAAGGCATCCCCAAGCGGGAGCTAACTTTTCGCCAAATGGCGGACAAAACCACGCAATGCAATATAATATACAACACCGAAAGGCGAGGATCAAACTCAGGATAAAAATCCAACATCATCAAAAAAAACACAGAGGAAAACTATAATAATATAGCGCGTGACTCTAAGGTCGAAAGTGAAGTGTTCCGGCAGCGGCCCGGCCATCGAAACACGGCCAAAATGCGGAACAAAATTTTTCTAAACCGGCGCTACCGCTACCCGAATCCCGGATCGAACTTAAACCCTAAACTAGCAAACTAACTAAGAGTTAGAATCGTTATACCGAGTTGATCTGAGTCCTTCGGCCTTCATTCCAAGCTCCTAGCGGTCCTTTGATGATATTTGGTTGCCGGTCTTCCTCCATCTCCGATGATCCACCTGAGGGAAACGGTGCAAGCTCCAGCCTCGACAAACGAGGCAACCGACGCCCTAAAATTTCTAGCTATGGAGAGTGGGGGTGTATGAAAGTGTCACTACAATTTTCTCTCTTTTCATGTGTTCCATGGAGCAACCATAGAAGAAGAATGGAGGTAAGCAAGCTTTGGCATGAAGAACGAAGAAAATGGCTAAGTCTTTTTTGAACTTGAGAGAGAGCTAGTGTAATGTGTAATCTCATGAGCCAAATGAAAATTAACCCCCACCAATAATATGGTCGGCCCACTCTTTTTTCTCTCTCTCATTTTCAAAAGGGAAATCTTAGCCAAAGTCAAGAAGCAATAAACAAATGAAACCATACTTTGAACCATGCCCAACACTATGCAAATGCCACCTCACACCTCCACATCATTTGTGAGTCAAATGAATTTCCAAAAATGGAAATTCATACAAATGATATGGCACCTTCTAGTTGCTATTCCGTTGAAAATACGGAATACTTCCCGGTACATGTACCGAAATACATATATGCGTATTCGTACAAAAAATACGAATAGCCAAGAGAGAAAACGAATAGTGAATAATAATACTAGAATACGTATATACAAATACATATATCAATTATTAAATTAAAACCCGATTTAATAATCCGGCTTAATCCTAAGCCCCTAGTATTATCAACCGTCCGATTAAAGTCTGCACAGCATGTGCACATATTTAATCGGACACCTGTATGTACCAACATACTCCATGTACACCATATCGCCTGAACCGTGAAAACCCTCTGTGTGGGACTCTAAAGACTCGTCAATACGCTGGCAGTAGGTTTAACTACAAGCACGTCAGCGGCACTAGATGTACGTAACGGCTACCCAGGTATTGAGCGAAAGGGAGGCCGGCGAGCAAACTCATCCTGAACCCCTACTAAGCCTGTCAGTGACAATATCCGCACAGTCCGGTCTGTTTGTCTAAGAGTATCGCATATCGAGTCTAGGGGGTGGATAAAGTCAGACCCCCAACAACAGTATATTTAGTGTCGGTATGAAACTCATCACCACTTGAGAAACTATCGATCCTAGATCGATAATTCTCGTCCACCGTGGCCACGGATTTATGTTGATGGCCATCCATACATAACGCGACATCAACCCACAATACCGGGAGAGACGAATCCCTAACGATCCGATCACTGCCTCCATGTGGCTCGAGACTGTACCCAACTAAAACCTGTTTGCACGAGTCCTTTGAGCCGTGATAGGGTAGTAATCAAAGCACAGTGGGAACTCACACGAGACAAATGACGATCTCTGGTCGACAGACTAACCTGTACACATGTCACCTGGGAACTGCTATCTGAGAATAGGTATAATACCAGCTAGCAAGTTCCCGGCGAGTCCGTCCAGTGTACTCATAACCTAATGAGCACATGTATACTATCTTAGGTGAACAAACTAACACCAATGGCTTGTGAGACCTGGCCACCGCCCCTCTTCGGTGTCTCGATCAGTACACACTAGTCTATACTGGTGTATCGATGCCCGGTCTTGATACTCCTACGATTAGGGACATTTAAGGATGTGCTTATAGACCCCAGCTCCCACATATGTGATCGCCATCACAATGCTGGCAGTCAAGCAAGAATCCTATGGGCTCTATCAACATGTATATGATGATAAAGACAAACCAGATAGCATGCTATCATCTTGAGTAAGACTGTTTCATCGGTATAGGTCCTGCCTCAATCATCATAATCACAAGTCCGTGACTATGATAATTGTCTTGAGGGCACTATAGCCAACAATCTCCCACTTGCACTTAAGGCCAATTATTGCGATGTCACATACTCACAGCCCGTGTGATACCGAACACCCAACTTCTCTACTAATCAGTTTCACAAAGCCTGTTTGCGAAAATGATTGCGTTCGAGAAATAGCCTCAGTGAGTGGATCCGCTCCAATGTTTCTTTCTGTATCTCTCTTAATCTCAACTTCGCGGAGAAAACTATCTCCCGAAATGAGCAATACTTGTCTTAGAATTTGTCTGGATATCTGATGGGACCCAGTTCACAAACAAACTCCAAATCCAGCAAATCTCCTAGACTGTATCATCCATTGATTTTAATCAGTATCCTACGCCATGCTTTTTCTCAGTATCCGCTTGGACCACCTATCCAACATACTGTCCCTCAAAAGAGGGAAAAATTATAACTCTGACAGTCACTCTGTCATCCAGGTCACCTTGGAAGCCTGAAATAATAACCGTCTTCTGAAGGAGGCTGCCGTTACCATATTCCAAGAACATTGACTTATGTTCATAAACTGCTTCCCAATATTTCTTCAGGATTGGATTAATATATCTGCTTATTGCATCTAGTGCAAAAGCAATATCTGGTGTGGTACTTGACATTTCATGATCAACTCAATTACCTAAGCAAGTGATATGCTAATCATGTAGATCCCTCTCCCCTTTAGTCTGTAAGACACCTTTAGAGAGGTTGACCCCATCACCTGCAGATAGACCACCATGCCGGAGTCGTCCATTTAATGTCAAAATACCCAGATTAGGATACTTCCCAAATCTAGATCTAAAACCATAGATCTAGTAACCAGAAACCCTGATATTACATCCATATCTTGTGTGGAGAAACAACATTGTGACAACCACAGTATAACCGATCGTAGTATAGGAATATCTCTTCCTATCAAGTGCATGTCATCCCAAATACCTGGACATCACTCTCTACTACTTTCTTACCAGATCTATCTCCTATTTTGAAGAGGTTAAGACATATGACTGTCACATCAAAAATAGATGATCTATTTCCGCTATTTTTTCTTTTAGTCTATAAACCGACATAAGCTACTTGCTTTCTATGCTTCCGCTGCTCCCACTGACTACAACAACCCTCTGGCAGAGTCATATATACGTGCACTTCTAAAACTAGTTTAGAACGACACTATACTCATCATCCTGCCAGGTCTTATAGTCTAGAACAACAGCAATGGCAAGTCTGGGTAAACAAGAACCTCCCTGTCACCGTCTCTGAGAAGACCGAAGTACCTCTAGGGTGACTGAGGTTACCCACCAAATCTACGGAGTGGCCAATGGAACATCAAATCCAATTGAATCCTTAGGTTCAATTAAATTTCCAGTAATCGTTTGTGGCTCTGGAATAACTTCCAGTTCTACCATACTCCCACTTGTGTTTTTTGAAAAAGTCCATTTTACTAAAACTGTGGCGAGTCAAGAACAATATAAATACTGATCTTCCTTATGGTAGAAAGGTAACCCTCGTCAAAGCCCGGGATAACTCACAAACTGCCATTACTGAAACGTGCCTTGAGTTTATCCGGATTCTGGTTTAAAGCATCAGCCGGACAACTCCCTATACCTTAACATCGTTAAGATATAAATTGATTCTATATAAATCTAATATAGAAACAAAAGCACTAATCTAATTTGAACCAGATTCAAAATCATGCAGCTGTCTCCAGTGCATATCAACCAGATGGAAAAAGGACAATCAGCATTACTCATCTAGGAGTGCATCCATATATGAGTAACCTGAAAAAGAAGCAAGTTCTCAAAACCATTACTATTAACTGAATACCAAACACAAGTATCTACATCTTCGACTTCCTCGAAGAATTCTGATACTTACAACAAATGGTTCTCTACTTTATTCTTATACCTATAACTTCTGAATATCTGGACCATGCATTTCAACGAAAAACATGTCTAGAACCGGAGAAGTCATAAGTAAACAGAATATAGTACGAGTACCAACCCCTTTGTCTTAATGGACACTGGACAACATACAATATTTTTTATAAGTCCCCTGAGTCCAATAACTCAAATTCCGTGCGTCGTAGGTTGAAAAACTGTACTTTGGTTAAGAAGAGTTACACCACTGTTGAGAGCACCTTACCTAATCACCGGCTGATATAGGTAAATGTCACAGACATAATATCAAAAAGTTATATCTCACTTTATAAAATAAATGTACAGATATATTAGTTTCAAATTAGTGCATAACAACGGATGTTCAAAACCAAATATTTGCCATCCGGCAAAAACCAGATGATTTCCTCAAATATCACCAATTACAACGAATTCCGATATAATGAGAATCTAATCACCAAATTCCCAATATCTTACTCCCACTCACCATCCGCAATAACATGCAGATGTGAGAACTGATCTGGTAAATACATACCCTGGAGTTAGATTCTTATTGGGAAAACAGTTTTCAACAAATATCGCACCGTAAAACTGAAACATGAAAATATTTCAAAAGGGGTTAACTGGTATTCCTAGTAACGCCTCTTCCACTATACTAATTCACGACAATAACCATATACTTGCCTGCCCTCTCTGCAATCCCTTTATTATGTCTTTACTTATTACCTTCTATACACCTCTTTTATGCTAATTGGTTTTCTTCATTCCCTACATTTCGGCACCAGCCTAAGGTTTGGAAGAAGACTATCCAATAAGCGTAATAGGTGTACTCTCCTAATCCTAGGAGCCCTCGCAACCTGAGAGAAGGTAAAGAGAAAAGACATCTGAATAATCCTATTCAATTTCTCCTGAACCAGAATCCATCTTCAAAAAAGTTCCTTCGAGTTCATATGTAACTATACGATGGATTTATCCAATGGAAATGGATATCCGTAGTGATACGGAGTGTTCTAGAGAAAAGCAAAGTGGATGTAGGAGTGGCAGGGGTATACACGATCTTTGTCGTGAATGATGGTGATCGCAACTTTGTTCGCCATTATTCCAATCCCTTTATATGTCTTTACTTATTACCTTCTGTACACCACAGTTAAGCTTGTTGGTTTTCTTCCTTCCCTACCGTTCGGCACCTGCCTATGGTCTGGAGGAAGACATCCAATAAGCTCAATAGGTGTACCTTCTCTTAATCCTAGGAGCCCTCACAACCTGAGAGAAAGTAAAGAGAAAAGACAACCGAATAATCCTATTCTATCTCTCCAGAACCAGAATCCATCCTCGAAAAAATTCCTTCGAGTTCATATGTAACTATACGATGGATTTATCCAATGGAAGTGGATGTTCGTAGTAATACGGGGTGTTATGGAGAAATGCAAAGGTGATATAGAAGTGGCAATGATGTATGCGACACCGTGACATTCTAAAATCCTTAGTATTTTAAGAAGGTTCGGTCAACTTGGTTTTATGAGTTTTAGTCAAAGGTCGGGACAAAGTCGCAGCCAGTGAGAGAGAGAGAAGAAACACTCAGCGTGCACTCTAACCTAGATCAGAATGGTTAATCATTTTATCTAATCTGGATGGCACCTACTGTTTCCTCGAATTCTCCTCCAAACCTAAATGGAAAATTAGTCGGAATCACCCGAGGAGTAATCCTACTCATCAGTGGGAATCGGGATCCAACTATCTGTTAGTGTATATGCCCTAGAGGCCATTACTGTATCATACTAGTTTGTATATTACTTAATGGAAGCTTGGGATATTCACCTTGTATAAACAATCTTGCTCAATATAGTAGTATGCTACTTGGTTTGTTTCTACTTCAATGTGTACATGTGTTTATTTTAGTATATCACCTATAAACATTAGTGGAGCCCTTAGGATCTTTGCTTGATTACCAGCGTTGTGATGGCAGTCACACTAGTGGGGGCTGGGTAATCTATAAGCACATCCTTATGCAGGTCCCTAGTCGAAGGACTATCGAGACAGGGCATTGATACTCCGGAGTAGAATAGCGTATGCGCTTCTCATCCCAGTGTGGGAGATGGTCTGTCCCACAGCCATCAGTACGTCGTACTGGAGATAGTATGCGGGTGCTCGTTGGGTTACGAGTACACTGGACAGGACTCGTCGGGAACTGTTGGTTGGTACTATACCTATCGTCAGTTATCAGTTCCCAGGTGACATGAGTACAGCTTAGTCCGCTGACTTGACACTGTCACTTCGCCTCGAGTGTGTTCTCACTGTACTTAGATTACTACCTTAACACAGCTCAAAGGAGTCGTGCAAACAGGTAGTAGTTGGGTGCAGTCCCGAAGCACTTGGAGGCAGTGACGGTTAGACAGGATTCGTCTCTCCCGGTATTGGGGGTTGACATCGCGCTGTGTCTAGGAGAGCCATTACACGAGTAGTCCCTGGCCAGGGCAAGCGATATATACTGGTAGGTTTCCAGTGTTATCTCAGGGTGTTCTGAGCTTCACTCCGACATGACTTGTACCGCTATTAGAGGACTGACGCTTACCGCCCCCTAGGCCCGCCATGCGATGTATCAGACGAACAGACCGGACTGTATGGAGATTGTCACAGTCAGACTCAGTAGGAGTTCAGATGGGTTTCACCTCGTCAGTCTTCTTGTCGGCATCTACCTGGGGACCGTTACGCACAGCTAGTGCCGCTTGCGGTCTGTGGTTAAACCCACTGCCAGCGTAGTGTCGAGTCTTTAGAGTCCCACATAGAAAGCTATTCGCCTTTAGGCAAAATGAGTAGAGGTCGCATGGTTTTGCGACAGGTCGCATGCGACAGGGTTCGGTCACATCCGTGCACTTGTGCACATACAGTGTCCGGACAGTTAACACTAGTTGGCTTTAGTTTAAGCCAGATCCTAGTGTACGTTTTGGAATTGGTTTTATCTCGTTTGTATTCGTGTTCCTCGAAACGCGGATGCGGGTGTGTATGCACAGTTGACAGAGAGATAGAGGCAGAGTATTCTCATTGGGGTTGTTGACTGTTGACAGTTGACTGTTGACCATTGACTTTTGCTTAACCCTAATGAGAATAAGATATATGATTAACATTAATATTAATTAAGTATTATAGTGACATGGTTGTTGAGGGGTTGACTTTGTTGACTTGTTGACTTTGTTGACCGGTTGACTAGGTTGGACTAGTTGACCATCATCATGACAATGGCTATCATTCCATGGCTAAGACTTTTGCTTGTTTGTTTATTTATGCAAAATGAGTGCATGAAATGATATAGCCATTTTGACTTAAACCATTTACACAATACTTGATTACTATTTTTGTTATGATGGCTTTTGGATTATGAGAGGTGAGAATGAGAAGAGTATGGTTCATTCTATCATTTTCTTTCTCTCTCTTGAGCTCTCTCATTCTCAAGCTCTCCCTCTTCCTCTTGCTCTCTCTACCTCAAGGCAAAGCATTCTCTTGTGTTGAGACTCATTGCCTTAGAGATAAAAAGACACCAAAACATTCCTCTACTCATTCTAGTTCACAAGGCCTAGCAAGCCAAGTGATCTAGTTTCTTCAAAGTTCGAAGAAGAAGCCAAAGGTAGAAGCTTTCGGGTGGATCTATCTTCGGCGCAAGGAGACGACGAGGTGAGGCCGATCCGTACACCGGGAGGAGTTGAAGACGAAGGAGTTCAAGAAAGGTATAGCCCACTAATCGAGTAGGTAAACTCTTGTTAGGTTGTTAGTTAGTAGTTTAACAAAGAACCGTATTGGTAGTCCATGCTACCACCCTCTTGAGAATCGTTTTTCACCAATTCCGCAACCCCGTAAGTATCGGGGAAGGGTAGCATGGACTTACACTATCATCACATGATAACCTGATGGAAGCCACTCAAGTCACCATACTCCAAGAGGTATGCGCAAACTTGGCAAGTTTCCTGTATGTTTGAAACTTCCGATATGAGGTTTTACCCCAAGCGGCTTATGATCTTGACTAGGTCAACATATTATAAGTCACAAGTCAAGTTCAACCTGCCATTATCCTGGATTAATTAGACCTATCCGTATGAGCCCTTGACTAGGTCAACATGACCGTACGACTTCCTAACCAATCGCATATCCATGCAACAGAAATGTACTACAGAGCTACCGAACACTACGCCTTGACTAGGTAAACATACGTAGCACGAATACTAAGCAATACTCGTCTGAAATGACGGAGGGCTACGGCTGGTTTTTGGCGAAAAACCTTTAACGTAATGAAGTTGATATCGTTGAAGGAATCCAAGTGGTTTTACAAATATATAATGGCGAAAACTTTTGCTAAAGAGGTCACTCCCGGTGAAGGGATCTCGGCTCTTTCCCCGTCGAATGGGGTGCAGGATATCCCAAACTGAATACCACGATGCAAAGCAAAAGTAATCGACTATAGCAAAGTTATTACGTTGACGCAAACTTTTACCCAAGGGGTCACTCCCGATGAAGGGATTTTGGCCCTTGCCTCGTCGAATGAGATGCTGGATATTCATAACCGAATACCACTGTGCAAAGCAAAAGAGAACGTCTGTAATGTCAGTTTTTTTAAAAAAAAACTTGGTTCCAACAACATCATATATAGGTTTGTTTTATCCTTTCATTGATAAGAATGAATGCAGTCCCATCAATTAATCACACCAGAAAAGAACGAAAATAAAATGTGTTAGTTATATGTATGCCCTAGAGGCCATTACTATACATAGGATGTATATTGTAGTGGATGCTTGGACATATATAGGGATGACTTTCTTTCTCGATATGATAGTATGCTATCTGGTTACTCTTTACCTTAACGTGTACACAGATTGTCTCTCTGTTACATGTTGGTAAAGCCCTTAGGATGTGTACTTGACTACCAGGACTATGATGCGGATCATACTAGTGGGGACATGGTAGTCCATAAGTACATCCTTCAAAGTCCCTAGTCGTGGGTGTATCGAGACGGGGCATCGATATACCAGAGTAGACTAGCGTATACCTTCTTGACCCATACAGATGAGCGATGGATGATCCCATATCCATTGGTGTTTGACATCAGAGATGATATACTGGTGCTCAGTAGAGACTGGGTACACTGGACGGACTCGCCGAGAACTCCTAGATGGTATAATACCTTACGTCAGATGGCAGTTCTCTGGTGACACTGGTACAGGTTAGTCTGTAGACCCGAGATCGTCATAGAGTCTTGTGTGATTCCCACTGTGCTTTGATTTCCATCATACCACGTCCAAGAGGGCGTGCAAAATGGTGGCTTTTCGGTACAGTCCCGAATCACATGGAGGCAATGAGCGATAGGAGCGGTTTCGTCTCTCCCGGTATAGGGAGTTGATGTTACGCAGTGTTCGATTGGCTATAACAGGAAGTCCTTGGCCAAGGCTGCTTTAGGGATTTACTGGTAAGTGTTACCAGTAGTTTCTCGACCCGTTATGAGCCTCATATCGACACGACTTATCGAGTTGTTGGGGTCTGACGTTTACCACCCCTAGATGAGATATGCGACATATCAGACGAACAGACCGGACTGTACGGTAGTGTTACTCGTTGGATTCACTGGAGTGTGAGCGGGCTTGCTCGTTGATCTTCTGATCGCTCAATACCCGGGTGGCCGTTACGTTTAGAAGACCGCTTGCGGCTTGTGGGTGTTTGATATGATCATCACCTGCTGCCGGCGTATTGACGAGTGTTTAGAGTCCTACACAGGGGTTTCCTGGCTCAAGCGAAACAAAATAGGAGCGCATATGAGATATGTGCGGGACCGAGAATAATACCAGTATGTGATACTGTATTCTATTCTCGCGATTTGTATCATTGGTCGGTTATATGTGGTATAATCGGGTTACCGAATCAAGTGTTGATTCGATACATTGATACACTAGATATTAGTCGGTTATATGCGATATGACCGGATCGTTAAATCAAGTGTTGATTTAATGATTTAATGTATAATTATATATTTGATATATTACTTTACATTAACTAATATTGGTTCACTTAAGATTGTTTTTCTCAGTTGAATGTGCACATTGTTTATATGTGATATATGCAAGTGTACATGTTTGTATCATGCTTGATGATACAAACAAGTTGTGTGTATAAGACTTGAACCATATCAAGGTTAGATTAGGGTTTACTATTTTTATTAGCATATAACAAAAGAGTGTGACTTTGGTCAAAGTTATCAAGCTTCATGAAGCTTGATGAATATTGACAAAGTCAACTCTTTTGTCATTTGCTTAAGATATTAGCTAACCCAACCCTTAACCTTATGCTATGGTTAAATCTCTACATGAGTTAAGCATGAGGGCTTAACTCAACCATGGTGCCATGATTAAAAGGATAAGTGTTCATATTATTCTTTTAATTGATAGGTTTTCTTTCTTCTTCATCATCTTCATCAAGCTTGAAAAAGCTTGCTAGCTCCAATGGCATCATGAGAAAAACAGTGAGAAATCCAATTCTAAAGGGAACCCACTTCCTATTTCTTCATCCTCTACTACTTGCGATGTAGTATAGGGTGTTCTCTTCACAAAGTTTTCGACCAAGTGAAGGAATAGCTTGAGTTTGAGTCTCCCCGACGTAGATCATCTTCGGCCTCAAAGTCAATGACCTAGCCGGATCATTTCTCCGACGAAACCATTTCTAGAGTCCGGGATCCGATGATCACAGCGGAGGGACGTCAACACGGAGCTAAAGAAGTGGTGGACCGGATCTACAAAGGTTGTAATCCCTTTCACTTAGTAGCAAAGTCGTTTGCTTGCTTTCTTTTCGCCTAATCTCTAGTCAACGATCTATATTAGGGTTTCTCGGCACCGGAAAATTTTTGTTTGGCATGGTTGATGCCTTGTGGAACCTCCTTAGTGTGCCTAGGAACCCTACAGTGGTATCAGAGCCTAGCTAGAGCCTTAGGCGATGTGTAGACGATGTTAGAAATCCGATCGAACCCAAAACGCTAATCTGAGACCACTCTCTGTACATTTTCTGAAAATGTGGATTTTTCCAAATAAAAAATATCCAAAAAATTCAGCAGGGTTTTATGGGAATTACTGTGAAATTCGTGGTCCTAAGTCCATTAAACTGCGGCGGAACCGCGGCAATACCCCACCTTGGGCGGCGGTTCCGCGGCAAGTTAGTGGCTTTTTCCAATCTTCTTTGCACAGTAATCTCTATATTTTAGTGCTGTATTTTCTGGGAATTTTTAAATTCTACTCAAGAGTTGAGTTTTCTGGGGTGTTTTGGAGCTTCGTGGATTCGATCGGATTGTCTAATCTTGTCTATGTGTTTTCCGAATAATTTTAGAATATGTTAAAAAGTTCGACCGGATATAAATACCCACATTTTCCCCTGTCGGGAAATTTCCAAGTGTTGGATCTTTCCGTGGTTTAATAACGTTCTAAGTAGTGTAAGTAATGCAATGGTCCCTCTAGAAGACAACAAACCTTAACTCGATTATGTGACCGTCTTGAACTACCCTTTGAACCTTAGGGTTTGGGGCAGTACGGCGTGCTACATGTGAGGCGTTGGCTTGACCCTTCTACGGCTGGACCGTTGGTACTGAGGCATGAACTGAATGTTTTTAAACTTGTTTCATGTGTTGAGCTATTTCGGGAAAACTTGGGTGTTCGATTGTTCGATCGGAAAGTTTAACATTTTCTAATTATCTGGAATGTGATACAATAATTGGAATTCACAAGTAGTTATGAGATAACTAATATGAATGTTATAAACATAGCAGTTTAGTCTCACTTGATCGGTTGCCACGGAATTTTGAAGTGATCAAAAGTCCGTCGCAATCACGTAGCGTACGCGGATACTCGCCGATAAACTTAATAGACAGCTACACCCCATAGCCCCGACCAAGTGACTGTAAGAGAACCCCGTCGCCGAAAGCATCCGTTCGGGTGCTCGCGGTAGCGGTGTTCCGCCTTAGTGCACTTCGTCGACGGCATCTAGGGGTGCGGCCGTCTACTAAAGTTTGCGACGGGCATTCGATCAAAATGCCGGGAATCTTGTTGAATTGCCCGACTTGATATTGAAAAGTGTTTTCGATATAGAGACTAAAATGCGGGGTTTATAATTGTTAGGCATGTGATGTCTAAGGAATTCATTTGGTCAGGCATGCGATGTCTGAGGAGATTGAGGATTCCAACTGTTGTAGTTTTATACTTTCTTTTCTGCGACCATAAGTGTAATATGTGATATCGCCGGTTTCGTTGCTATATGTCAACGACAATTGGGATGCGCACATTTACTTACGTTGATGACATGTGATGTTATGTGTTGCTGGATATGTTATATTGGATCGTCGTGTTTTGA
Source organism: Agapanthus africanus (assembly GCA_030015575.1). Classification (NCBI taxonomy): domain Eukaryota; kingdom Viridiplantae; phylum Streptophyta; class Magnoliopsida; order Asparagales; family Amaryllidaceae; genus Agapanthus; species Agapanthus africanus. The sequence goes on along the minus strand of CM057342.1, from coordinate 254,827,541 downwards.
ATAGCCGGGGGTTTTATGTGAGATGGGAGTTTTTATTTTCATTCATGTAAAAAAAACTTGTATGTAATAAATTCTTTTATTGGGGCACTTCCAGGTTGCGGAAGATGTCACCATTTGTATATTATTTACTTTTCCGCACTAGGATAGACCTAAGGAGGAGGGCACAAGTAACCGGGTTCTGGAGTCCAGTGGGAGACCAACTTGAGGAGTCGAGTCCGGGTCTCCTAACTCTAGAATTGGTAGGGTTGCTTGCCGCTCTCGTAGGGGTCTAGGGGTATGGGTTTGGCTATTCATCACGACCGTGGAATCCGTGTTTTATACTGGCTCGTATTGAAAACACGGACGTCCTAGTATATCCAATATTTCATATGATTCTTCTGCTGCGATATCTGTGATGTGATCATTTGATGTTCTGTGATAAATACTGTATATAGTATATATGATATATTATATAGACGTTACTTATGTTTTGCACTCGCGGTAGCCATGCCTCGCTCTGTCGTTAGTTACCTAACCTAACGGTGCACGAGGGGACATCGAGGCGAATGCGGATGGCATAAGTGTACATCGTATTTATCTGTGATGTTTAGGTGATTTAAATGATGGGACTTCATTAATGTGATTAATGAAAGAAAATAAATCTATGCTGTTGTGGAATCGAATTTTCAAAAATAGGTAGCTACAGTTCTTGCTTTGCATCGCGGTGTTCCTTGTAGAACATCCTGCACCTTATTCGATAAGGAAAGGACCGAGATCCCTTCACCGGGAGTGACTCCTTTAGCAATAACTGGCGGATGCTACAACCCTCGGTTTGTCTTTTGATTGCTCCTATAGCTCTTGCTTTGCACAGTGATGTATATGATATATCCTGCACCTCATTCGACGAGGAAAGGGCCGACGATCCCTTCACCGGGAGTGACCCCTTTAGCAAAACTAGAAAAGACTCAAAAGCACTCCATTTTAAAATCATTTGATTCTACAACGATATCAAGTTCATTATGCAATAGGTTTTCAGAAAAACCTGTCGTAGCCCTCTGTCATTTCAGATATATACTGGTTAGTATTCGTGCTGCGTTTGTTGACCTCTGTCAAGGCGTAGTGTGCGGTAGCTGATTAGTGCTTATCTGTATAAGCATATGATGTGATTGATTTAGGGTAGTCGTGCGACCTTGTTGACCTCTGTCAAGGGTCGTGCGAGTGGGTTTACTTCAATCAGGAAATGACGGGTTGGACTTGACTAGCAGCCTATGGTTTGTTGACCTCTGTCAAGGTCATAGGACGCTTGGGGCAAAAATATTATCGGGAATTTCAAGTGTTGAAATTTGCAATGAGATTGCATACCTTCTATGAGATAGTTGGATCCCGATACCCGCTGTGAGTAATTGTTACTCTTGGGAGAGTTTTGCACATTACAATTAGCCGATCAAGTAGGTGTCTAGAAAGGTGTCAACGGGGTTACGCCTCTGGGAAAACGAGGTTTACATTAATTAGGTTCGTGCGAAAGCACGGGGGACCTCCCTCAAAGTACCGACACTGGCCTGGCTGAAAGATTGGCGAACTTGTAGCGTGTAATTAATCCCGGCTACTCTTTCCTTTAAGGGTTTGAAGGAAGATTTGATAAAAACAGTGGGAGCCATCCTGATTAGATAAAATAATAACCAATCTGATCTTGCAAGAGCATACGCTGAGTGCTTTCTTCTCTCTCTTTCCAGGTAGCGACCATATCATGCCTTAATCAAGATAATAAAACAGATATATTGACCGAACCCGCTTGTTATACTGAGCTGGGGAACGTTGGTCCCGCTCCAACTTATAATTGTTATAAGACAGAGCAGGAAATTGGGGAATGCCAGATTTCCCGTGCCGCCCAAACGAAGAAAGTGCATATGATGCATCTCCTTCGGGTATGTTCATTACAAAGAACTGTTTCTCTGTATCCTCTACGTCCTGGGTATGTGATACCAGATCAGGATCCTGCATATGTAATTTGTTACATAGGGCTACAGATAGGTAGAGAACTGAGAACGGGTGATAAGTTTCATGGGACAGAAAACGGTGCAAGTGTTGCAGCCAGGTCTGTTGGTCACTGTCACCCTGTATTACCAGAATACATTGATTCTGAACAAATGTTATTAGATACCGAACCTGATATACAAAATCATATCAGTCTCTTTATTTAGATAAAAAAGGATATAATTTTGTATTGTTGGATAATTTTTTGAACATTTCCTATATCAAAAGTTGATCGGTTCAGGCACGTTATCTAAAAGCATTGACGTTCTAAATCAAATTACAGTTCTTAGTATACGGAACACACACAAGAGGAAGAGTTCAGAAATGAACGGATCCTTCTTGAGGTATTGCAGACTAGGTCATATCAATGCGACCCGACTAGCTGAAGTTACATTTAGATGCATATTTAAATTAGTTTGGATTTACATCTTGTGAAACTTGCCAGTCGTGTCACAGAGATAAGATGACCATAGCTCTGTTTATTGGAAACAGAGAAAGAGTTAGTGAACTCTTGGGATTGATACATGCTGATGTATGAAGGTCCCCTGTCTACACATGCCAAGACCGGTTCTTTGTACTTCATTACATTCTCTGATAATCTCTCAAGATTCAGACATATGTTCCTCTTGAAACACAAGTCCGGACCTTTTGAGATATTCATAGAATATAAGTTAGAAGTAGAGAACCAAAATACGGGTAAATGTATTATGTCTTTTGATGTGATCAAGGAGGAGAATACTAGAGCACGGAATTCCTGGATTATTCTAAAGGAGAATGAGATTCTCTCTCAGCATTACTCCTCCGTATACACCATAGCACGATGGTATATCGGGGCGGAGCAATAACACCCTATGTGATATGGTGTGCTCTATGATGAGTACTACTGAGTTTCCTATTTCCTTTTGGGAGTTATGCACTTGAGAAGTTGCATACCTATTGAATAGGGTTCCGATCAAATCAGATGCCTACCATTTCATATGAGATATGGAAAGGGAAGAGCCCATCTCTTAAGTCAGTTAAGATTTGGGGTTGTCCGGACTATGTCTAAAAGCAAAATCCGGACAAGCTCAAGGCAAGGTCTGTAATGTAGAACTGGAAAGGTTCCAACTATACAAACTGCAGCTGATGATTTGAAAGAACCAAAGGATTCAATAGTTACCAACGAACCTCAGCCTCTCCGCCGATCTAGTAAGGTTCCTCACCCGCCTGAGAGATACTTCGGTTACTCTATGACAGTGGGAGCGAGGATTGCATCATGAGATGATGACCCAACTAGTTTCGAGCTGGCCATCAGGAGTGGGACTCTGTAAGAATGGCTGGATGCTTAGCGATCTGAGATGGAATCCTTATACACCAACAAAATATGGACTTTGGTTGCTTTGTCTGAAGGGTTAAATCCCCATCAGGAGCAAGTATATCTTGAGAAGATTACTTCGTATACATGGAAAAGTTGAGACTTCCAAAGCTAGACTCGTTAAAGGTTTGCATAATAGACCACTTGTGGCTAATGATGAAACCTTTTCTGGGGACTATGCTTAAGTCCATCCAAATCCTACTTGCTACGGCTACATACCATGACTACGATATCTGGCGGTTGGGTGTCATGACTGCTTTTCTAAATAATGATTTAGAAGACAAAGTCTATAAGTACACAGTCAGAGGATTTCGTAGACAGTGGGAGCAGCGGAAACGTGTACAAGATGTTTTATGTGATAAAGCAGGCATCGCGGAGTTGGAACATCTATTTTAATGAGTTAGTCAAAGAGTTTGACATCATCAAAATGGTAGATGAACCTTGTATATAAAAGAAGGTAGTAGGGAGTATGGTGATGATCCTCGTAGAGTACGTGGATAACATACTCTTGATAGGGAAGGAGTTTCCTATGCTACGCTCGGTCAATCTCCGCTTATCGCAAAGATTCTCCATATAGGATCAAAATGATACCTACTAAATCCGAGGTTTTGGATCTATGAGATAGATCTAAATGGATGTTTGGATACTCACTAGATGTAGTGAGATGGTATCAATTGATCCTGGGGAGAATCACTGGAAAGGTTCCAGGGTGATGAGAACGACTGAATGTCAGTCACAGACATTGTCTTTACCCTCAGTAAAGGGACGGTATGTTGGAAGAGTTCCAAGCTAGATACCGTGGCATACTAGATGATAAAGGCTGGATACATCGCTACTTAAGATGCTACCAAAGAGGAAGTCTGGGTGTATATATTAGTTCATAAGATGAACTTCGTTCCTCCTATTGTGTGACAATGGAGTTGTGGCTTATGCCAAGGAACGCCCGTCCCATCAGTGATCCAGACATATTCATAGGCAGTATCACCTGATCATGGAGAAGGTTGATCTCCATGGGGTCGAGGTTAGGAGAGTAGACTCAGAGGACAACACGGCGGATCCACTCACGAAAGGCCTTTTTCCCAGAGAGAGACTTTTATAGGATGGTTGAGTATGAGATACTACAACCACTGCTATCAGATGACCCTAGTGCAAGTGGGAGATTGTTAGTTATATGTATGCATTATAGGCCATTACTATATATAGGATGTATATTGTAGTGGATGCTTGGACATATATAGGGATGACTTTCTTGCTCGATATGATAGTATGCTATCTGGTTAGTCTTTACCTTAACGTGTACACAGATTGTCTCTCTGTTACATGTTGGTAAAGCCCTTAGGATGTGTACTTGACTACCTGGACTATGATGCGGATCATACTAGTGGGGACATGGTAGTCCATAAGTACATCCTTCAAAGTCCCTAGTCGTGGGTGTATCGAGACGGGGCATCGATATACCAGAGTAGACTAGCGTATACCTTCTCGACCCATACAGATGGGCGATGGATGATCCCATATCCATTGGTGTTTGACATCAGAGATGATATACGTGTGCTCAGTAGAGACTGGGTACACTGGACGGACTCGTCGAGGACTCCCAGATGGTATAATACCTTACGTCAGATGGCAGTTCTCTGGTGACACTGGTACAGGTTAGTCTGTAGACCCGAGATCGTCATAGAGTCTTGTGTGATTCCCACTGTGCTTTGATTTCCATCATACCACGTCCAAGAGGGCGTGCAAAAAGGTGGCTTTTGGGTACAGTCCCGAATCACATGGAGGCAATGAGCGATAGGATGGGTTTCGTCTCTCCCGGTATAGGGAGTTGATGTTGCGCAGTGTTCGATTGGCTATAACAGGAAGTCCTTGGCCAAGGCTGCTTTAGGGATTTACTGATAAGTGTTACCAGTAGTTTCTCGATCCGTTATGAGCCTTATATCGACACGACTTATCGAGTTGTTGGGGTCTGACGTTTACCACCCCTAGATGAGATATGCGACATATCAGACGAACAGACCGGACTGTATGGTAGTGTTACTCGTTGGATTCACTGGAGTGTGAGCCGGCTTGCTCGTTGATCTTCTGATCGCTCAATACCCGGGTGGCCGTTACGTTTAGCAGACCGCTTGCGGCTTGTGGGTGTTTGATATGATCATCACCTGCTGCCGGCGTATTGACGAGTGTTTAGAGTCCTACACAGGGGTTTCCTGGCTCAAGCGAAACGAAATAGGAGCGCATATGAGATATGTGCGGGACCGAGAATAATACCAGTATGTGATACTGTATTCTATTCTCGCGATTTGTATCATCGGTCGGTTATATGTGATATAATCGGGTTACCGAATCAAGTGTTGATTCGATACATTGATACACTAGATATTAGTCGGTTATATACGATATGACCGGATCGTTAAATCAATTGTTGATTTAATGTATAATTATATATTTGATATATTACTTTACATTAACTAATATTGGTTCACTTAAGATTGTTTTTCTCACTTGAATGTGCACATTGTTTATATGTGATATATGCAAGTGTACATGTTTGTATCATGCTTGATGATACAAACAAGTTGTGTATATGAGACTTGAACCATATCAAGGTTAGATTAGGGTTTACTATTTTTATTATCATATAACAAAAGAGTGTGACTTTGGTCAAAGTTATCAAGCTTCATGAAGCTTGATGAACATTGACAAAGTCAACTCTTTTGTCATTTGCTTAAGATATTAGCTAACCCAACCCTTAACCTTATGCTATGGTTAAATCTCTACATGAGTTAAGCACGAGGGCTTAACTCAACCATGGTGCCATGATTAAAAGGATAAGTGTTCATATTATTCTTTTAATTGATAGGTTTTCTTTCTTCTTCATCATCTTTATCAAGCTTGAAAAAGCTTGCTAGCTCCAATGGCATCATGAGAAAAAGAGTGAGAAATCCAATTCTAAAGTGAACCCACTTCCTATTTCTTCATCCTCTACCACTTGCCATATAGTATAGGGTGTTCTCTTCACAAAGTTTTCGACCAAGTGAAGGAATAGCTTGAGTTTGAGTCTCCCCGACGTAGATCATCTTCGGCCTTGAAGTCAATGACCTGGCCCGATCATTTCTCCGACGAAACCATTTCTAGAGTCCAGGATCCGATGATCGCAGCGGAGGGACGTCAACACGGAGCTAAAGAAGTGGTGGACCGGATCTACAAAGGTTATAATCCCTTTCACTTAGTAGCAAAGTCGTTTGCTTGCTTTCTTTTCGCCTAATCTCTAGTCAACGATCTATATTAGGGTTTCTCGGCACCGGAAAATTTTTGTTTGGCATGGTTGATGCCTTGTGGAACCTCCTTAGTGTGCCTAGGAACCCTACAAAATGTACGTGTATGCCATCCGCATTCGCCACTGGGTCCCGTCATTACCCATTAGGTTACTTAAATAACGACAGAGCGGGGACTGGGCTAGCGCGGGTGCAAAACATATACAACATCTACTAGTATATATAAATATATATAACAATCGTCCAAGGCATGATATAAAGCAACATCACAGAAACATCACAGAAGCAATACAGAATGGTGGATAATCTGGAGCCTCGGGTTTCACTTGAGCCGCAAGTGAGACCCGACGTTCCCTGTCGTGTGGATAGCCTGTGCAATGAAACCTAGACCCCTACGAGCGCGGTAAGTTACCTGCCAAAATCAGAAGTGAGGCAACCCCCTTCAGCAACGTGAATGCACCACCCAGCACTTCACGGAATCCGGTAACTTGAGCACCCCTCCTGGGTCAACCTATACCCCCTACGAGTGCGGCGAATAGCCCGCCAATTCTAGAGTAAGGGCCCCTCCGTCTAAATGCCTTGAGATGCGGACCAGTTGCCCTCTACAACCCGGCTATTCGTGCACTCCACCTCGGGGTAATCCTAGTACAGAGAATAAAATAATATACAAGGGTGACATCGACCTCAGCCCGGTCGTGCCCCAAAAGAATAATATACAAACTGGGAGTGACGGCAGTCCACATGTCGGACGCTCGCCACACAATATCAAATGTACAAATGAATCAAAACTGTACTAACATTGCACCAATGCTATCCACCACGACGATCCAACCAACATCACAGCACAACATAGAACATCAACGTGAATGTCACGTTCGCAAACCCGTCTAAAAGACATATAGCAATTAGACGAGTTTACCGATCAAATGACATTCACGGTCGCAAATAGAAAAGTATGTACTGTTAAACGCACACTTAAAATATCGATCGACTAAGTTCCAAATTGGCCCCAATAGCAAAACAACACTTCACAGAAACCTGGGCCAAAACAGTATATGTCAAAAATCACAATTCCAAGTCAGGGTTCTACAGGAAAAATTTCGAAGCCCGTTGCCACTAAATGGCCGCGGATCCGCCGCCAATGGAGGGTAAGTGCGGCGGTTCCGCGGCTCTTTAGAGGCTTCATGGGCTCAAATTTTTTCTGTGCCCTTATATTTGTCTGCACGGATTTTTAAGCCTCTGGAAATAATTTTTTGAACAGTTTTAAAAAACGACAGCAAACACAAAATTGAAGTCGTGATTTTGGCAATTTCCGTCGATCGATCTTTTAAGCACGTTTGAACAAGCTAGTAAGCAGTTTAAAGGGTGGCTCTGATACCAGAAGGGTTCCGGCAGCGCCCCGGCCATCGAAACTCGGCCAAAATGCGGAACAAAAATTTTCTAAACCAGCGCTACCGCTACCCGAATCCCGGATCGACCTTAAACCCTAAACTAGCAAACTAACTAAGAGTTAGAATCGTTATACCGAGTTGATCCGAGTCCTTCGGTCTTCATTCCAAGCTCCTAGCGGTCCTTTGATGATGTTTGGTTGCCGGTCTTCCTCCATCTCCGATGATCCACCTGAGGGAAACGGTGCAAGCTCCAGCCTCGACAAACGAGGCAACCGACGCCTCAAAATTTCTAGCTACGGAGAGTGGGGGTGTATGAAAGTGTCACTATAATTTTCTCTCTTTTCATGTGCTCCATGGAGCAACCATAGAAGAAGAATGGAGGTGAGCAAGCTTTGGCATGAAGAACAAAGAAAATGGCTAAGTCTTTTTTGAACTTGAGAGAGAGCTAGTGTAATGTGTAATCTCATGAGCCAAATGAAAATTAACCCCCACCAATAATGTGGCCGGCCCACTCTTTTTTCTCTCTCTCATTTTCAAAAAGGAAATCTTATCCAAAGTCAAGAAGCAATAAACAAATGAAACCATACTTTGAACCATGCCCAACACTATGCAAATGCCACCTCACACCTCCACCTCCACCTCATTAGTGAGTTAAATGAATTTCCAAAAATTGAAATTCATACAAATGATGTGGCACCTTCTAGTAGCTATTCCGTAGAAAATACGGAATACTTCCCGGTACATGTACCGAAATACATATACGCGTATTCGTACAAAAAATACGAATAGCCAAGAGAGAAAACGAATAGTGAACAATAATGCTAGAATACGTATATACAAATACATATATCAATTATTAAATCAAAACCCGATTTAATAATCCGGATTAATCCTAAGCCGCTAGTATTATCAACCATCCGATTAAAGTCTGCACAGCATGTGCACATATTTAATCGGACACCTGTATGTACAAACATACGCCATGTACACCATATCGCCTGAACCGTGAAAACCCTCTGTGTGGGACTCTAAAGACTTGTCAATACGCTGGCAGTGGGTTTAACCACAAGCACGTCAGCGGCACTAGCTGTACGTAACGGCTACCCAGGTATTGAGCGAAAGGGAGACCGACGAGCAAACTCATCCTGAACCCCTACTGAGCTTGTCAGTGACAATATCCGCACAGTCCGGTCTGTTCGTCTAAGAGTATCGCATATCGAGTCTAGGGGGGTGGATAAAGTCAGACCCCCAACAACGTGATATTTAGTGTCGGTATGAAACCCATCACCACTTGAGAAACTATCGATCTTGGATCGATAATTCTCGTCCACCATGACCACGGATTTATGGTGATGGCCATCCGTACACAATGCGACATCAACCCCCAATACTGGGAGAGACAAATCCCCGACAATCCGATCACTGCCTCCATGTGGCTCAGGACTGTACCCAACTAAAACCTGTTTGCACGACTCTTTTGAGTCGTGGTAGGGTAGTAATCAAAGCACAGTGGGAACTCACACGAGACAAAGGACGATCTCAGTTCAACAGACTAACCTGTACACATGTCACCTGGGAACTGCTATCTGACAATAGGTATAATACCAACTAGCAGGTTCCCGGCGAGTCCGTCCAGTGTACTCATAACCCAATGAGTACCTGTATACTATCTTAGGTAAACAAACTAAAACCAATAGCTTGTGAGACCTGGCCACCGCCCCTCGTCGGGGTCTTGATCAGTGTACACTAGTCTATACTGGTGTATCGATGCCCGGTCTCGATACTGCTATGACTATGGACATTTAAGGATCTGCTTATAGACCCCAGCTCCCACATATGTGATCGCCATCACAATGCTGGCAGTCAAGCAAGAATCCTATGGGCTTTATCAATATGTATATGTTGATAAAGACAAACCAGATAGCATACTATCATCTTGAGTAAGACTGTTTCATCGGTATAGGTCCTGCCTCAATCATCATAATCACAAGTCCGCGACTATGATAATTGCTTTGAGGGCACTATAGCCAACAGAAAGAATATACACTGGTCATTTATCTCTAACAATATACTGGTCTGGTTGATGGAGTTTTAGTAGATACAACTGAAATAACAAATATACAATGGTGGTCCTAAAGCAAAAGAACCCACCTACCAAAGCAATCACCCGGAAGGAACAGTGTGCCAGCAAAATCGCAACGAAACCTGTACGGCAAAACCTACAAGAAACTGTGGCACAACGGGGGTGAGTTGCCAACTCGTGAGTAGAAAACATCATAGAGCAGAAATCGCATGTATGACACTATCCTAGGTCATATCGAGTAATATCCTCAAACAATATCCTGATCCATCTACATATATGTGCAATACTACGTGCTCGTGTCAGTGCCTCAAATAGCAACATATCAGATATATGATGTATGAATGCATTACAATTGAAACAGAATACATCGTGAATGAGACAACTGTTTTATTATTTAATGAGATTTCTGTATGTATATAAATCGCGTATCATCAATGAAATTGACAGATAAAACAGTGTCCAGCATCGACACAAAACAAAAATCTCAGTATCTCAATACCTCAAGCTCCGGCTATCCGGACTGGCCTGTATTATCAAATCTCAATATCTCAGTGTCTCAAGTCTCAATATCTCAGTGCCTCAAATCTCAATGTCTCAATACCTCGGGCTCCGTCAGTCCGGATCGGCCCATATCATAAATCACACGACCACGAACGGTATCCTTCGGATATCCGCCGCGCCAGATAAAATCACCGGTAGGCAGTCTGCCCTGCCAGGCTCATCATCTACAACTCGAGCTTCTTGCCATGGGATACCTTACCGAGCCCACCATGTACCCGAGACGGTTTATCCAACTCCTCGAATCGGGTCTCGAAAACATCTCAGAACCGAGAAAACATCATGGAGGACAATACTCACCGCATTTTTGTCTTAAAAATATTTCATCAGTTTACAAAACTTTCACATGCGATTTCCAAATCCAGAAAATATCAAGAAGAATCCGAAATCATCAAGTCACCATGTCAATAACAATGAAAACTGACATAAATCTCTATAATACTGTATAACCAATGAATATATGGATGCATCTGATATCATGCAATAATTAAACTAGCATATGAAAGCTATAACGTGTAGCAACTATCAGTTAGTAAGCTATGTCAATGAAATAGTATTTTCTAAAGTGTACGTGACATGGCAATTACCGATGACGATGTGTGTGAGCCGGCAAGCAAGTGTATATAGAGCATACGCATCATCGGTAATGGTGCTGGTGTCCTGACAGCATGGTCTCATAATCACTAAATACACTGTAAACATGCAATGAGACGATAACAACATGACAAATGGCAAATGAATAGTGAATGCAACAATAATATGCAGGACATGAATGATAACGAAACAATAAGGAATCTACATCGCCATACATGTGTAATACTGTTTGCCATTTGAAATAATACGAATCGTGCTGTTTTGAAAATAAGGGCTACGGAGTTTTTAAGAAAAGATACGTCCTTTGAAATATCCGTAGAATCCCGTGTCTTATCTTTAAAATACACACGATTCATTAGTTTTGAAATAGGTAGGAATCGAATCTAGTCTAACATCTACAAACAAACTACAGGACTGAGCTAACAGGCTAATCGAAAAGGGTAAGGAAACCACCTACATCTGAGTCGATATATATATTTATCTATATAATAGTCGGTGATCCCGCCTCAATAGTATCCCATACAATACACCATCTAATATGACATCCTCGAGTCAAGAGTGCGGATCTATCATCAATAGCTCGTACGGTAAATCCATCGTATGGCATCCCAAATTAAGGTACGGGTCAAATATCACATTTATCTCATTATTCATCTGGTATCCACATCATCACATATCGTGAGCAGGGGGTACTGATCTAAGTCTAGTACACTACAATATCATCAACATAAATGTATGCGTGTGTATGAATACACATCGCCCAAGGACCCACTATAACATCGTGTCGTATCTCATCATACGAATCACGTCATATCACCGATCTCGTGGCACCATGCCCAACCTCATCGACTCATCTCTGAATATCATGCCCTGTCCTCAACATCTATGCATGTGTATATGAATATATATGTGCATAGTCCCATACCTATGCGCATATACTTATATACACATCCCCATATACGCACAAGAAAGTAAATGTGTGCAAGTGTGTGTGTGCGTGTGGGTGTAATTCCTAATCTAGGGTTTCGTGACTGAGAAGCTAAACTAAGTTACTTCTGATTACACTACACTATACCATGAACCTTATAACCTATCATGAATATCCATGTTTCATATAACAATATCATATATATATAACATATATATAGCATACTATACTTCGAACAGCGGGGGTGCTACACGCCATCCACCCGACTTCCCCAGTAAATATATATCTACTCACCTGCTCTTGCTTGCCGATGTCGATGTCGTCATGCCCTCCCTGTTGCTCCGAACCCACTCGAGGGTACCTACATATATACCACAAGACAACGTAAATGGAAATAGCGCACAAAAACCAAATCGGCACGCATATCGTTCATAGGTCAAAACCCATAGCCTCGCATGCAAAACACGATCAGTAACCCTAGTCGTGGACGTTCAAACGCCACACGACGGAAACACGATATCAAATACCAAATCCAAATTCATTAAAAGCCGCAAAACGAATTCAGAAACTTAGAAAACATGCTCCATATTTTGTTCCAGGTGAAATTAGGCAATTCTGTATATGGGGTGGGTCTAATTTGACTAAATTGAAGCCATGGACCAAGCACGGAATGATTCCAATGTACTATGGCCATAAATTGCGGCCAAAAAGAGAAAAAAGGTGGCCAAAATGAAGAGATATGGTCTCGGGTCTTGGGAACATCTTCTAGGTTGCCTGCATGACTCACAGTCTTCGCTAAATATTTTTCAGGTGCCCCGGGTCTTAGCAGATCCCTAAATACCATCACAATACTAACAATTTTCCGATGTCGAGGTTTCTAAGTCCGTGTTGCGGGGTTTAATTCTATGTTTTAAGTCCAATAAACAATCACTACAGGGGTTGCAAGGCCCCTATTAATTTCAATTACACTTCACAACTCAAGAATTCCTCAAACCCTAACTTGAAATTTCCTAAGTTCACTAAACAGAACTAAATCACTTCTAAACATGCATGGACACTAAAGTAAATGGAATACAATACAAATGGTGAAGGGATTACCTCATTTGGCAACTCAAGAAATTTCTTGAGTTGCCCCAAGTGTCCAAAATCCTTGATTTCTTAGTCCAAAGTATAGCTAGTGGGATTGTGCATGTTTTTAATGAAGTGAGGATGAGGTTTTGAGGTTGTTTTGGTGTTGTTTTGACTTGTTGAAGTGGAGAGGGATGAAGGAGGCAGCCATGGAAGGAGAGGGGAGGAAAATATGATGGAAAATGATGAAGGGAGACAAGCCATGGTCAAGTTTGATCTCTCACCCTCTCTCTCATGCCCATCCCTCTTTTTCTATTCTTTTCTTTTCTTTTGGTTTCTTTTCATTTCTTTTCTCTTCTCATTTTAGAACAAGGAAATTGCATGAAAGATGAAGAAAAGACTATGGTAAGTAAATGTAGAAGTGTAAAAATGACATGTGCATGTCATGTGCACAAAATACGCTTAATGCCCGATTATCGATAGTTAATCGCGATTAGTATTAAAATAATGTATAATAAATCGTAAAGTTTCATAATTTGCATAATCACGTAAAGCACCCTCTTTTTAGTAATTTCTATAATTTTTCCAAATTTTTCCCAATTTATCTGTATTTTATTATACAGCATATTAAAATATTCATTATATTTATTATTTAATTATAAAAATTCCCAAAAATAATATTTTATTTTTCTGAAATATTACATTTAGTATGGAAGATTCTAAGCGTGGGAATTTACCCGCTTGTTCAGGAAGCACTCTCTCCAAAGAGATGTCACCCAAGACTGATTTGGAGAGGGCTCATATGAACGTGATACCCTATGCTTCTGCAGTTGGATCTATCATGTATGCGATGTTATGCACCAGATCGAATATAGTTTATGCACTTAGTGTGGTAAGAAGGTATCAATCAGACCCAGGGAAAAAGCACTGAATAGCTTTGAAGAACATTCTTAAGTACTTATGAAGGACTAAAGAGATGTTCTTGGTGTATGGTAATGGAGAACTCCAGGTGGAGTCCTTTACCAATTCGAGCTTCCAGAGTAATAAGCATGACAGCAAGTCTGTCTCGGGTTTTGTTTCCACCCTCAATAGAGGAGTGGTATGTTGGATGAGTTCCAAGCAAGATACCATAGCAGACTCGACGATGGAGGCTGAATACATTGCTTCCAATAATGCTGCAAAAGAGGCTTTCCGGATGAAGAAGTTCATTATTGAACTTGGTGTGGTTCCAACCATTGAGGATCCAATACCTTTGTATTTTGAAAATAATGGAGCTGTAGTTTTGGTCAAGGAACCCAGGTCCCATCAGTGATCCAGACATATTCTGAGGCGATATCACCTGATCCGGGAGATAGTTGATCGCCGGGAGATTGAGGTTGGGAGAGTAGATACGAAGGAAAACACGGTGGATCCACTCACGAAGGCCCTTCCCCAGACATAGTTTGAGAGACTTTTTGGGATGTTCGGTATGTGATACTATAACAACTGGTCTTAGTGCAAGTGGGAGATTGTTAGGAATATGTATGCCCTAGAGGCCATTATTGTATGATATAGTAGATTCTTGGACACACACGCGCGCGCGCGCGCACACACACACTCACACACACACACACACATATATATATATATATGACTTTCTTACTCGACATGATAGTATGCTATCTGGTTGCTCTTTATCTTAACATGTACACTTGTTTTAGTATACTGTTTCTTTGATATATGTTGATAAAGCCCTTAAGATGTAGGCTTGACTACCAGGACTATGATGCTGATCATACTGGTGGGGCTTGTGTAGTCTGCAAGCACATCCTTTAACAGTTCCTTGTCATAGGAGTATCATGACAGGGCATCGATATTCTAGAGTAGACTAGTGTGTATGTTTCTTGACCCTGTATGGGGCGATGGTTGATCTCATAACCATTGGTGTTTAACATCAAAGATTGTACACAGGTGCTCATTGGAGAATGGGTACACCGAACAGGACTCGCCGAGAACTCCAAGATGGTACCATACCTATCGTCAAATAGAAGTTCTCTGGTGACACTTGTACAGGTTAGTCTATAGACCCGAGATCATCATAGAGTCTTGTATGGTTCCAACTGTTCTTTGATTTCCTCCTTACCACGGCTCAAAGGAGTCGTGCAAACAGGTGGATTTTGGGTACAGTCCCGAGTCACATGGAGGCAATAAGCAATTGGTGGGGTTTCATCTCTCCCGATATTAAAAGTTGATGTTGCGCTATGTTTGATTGGCTATAACAGCAAGTCCCAGGTCATGGCTGATGAGATTTACTGGTAAGTGTTATTAGTAGTTTCTCGAAAGGTTATACGCCACACATTGGCATGATTTATCAAGTTATTGGGATCTGACGATTCTACCCCCAGACTCGATATGCAACATATCAGACGAAGAGACCGGACTGTACGGTAAGTGTTGCTTATAGGCTTTATGGGAGTTTGGACAAGTTTGCTTGTTGATCTTCTATTCGTTCAATACCTGGGTAGCCGTTACGTCCAGCTAGTACCGCTAACGGCTTGTGGGTATCTGATATAATCATTACCTACTGCTAGCGTATTGACGAGTCTTTAGAGTCCCACACAGAGGTTTCCTAGCTCAAGCGAAACGAAGTAGGGCACATATGGAGATATGTGCGGGAGCTTGATTGAATACGAATATGTGATACCGTATTCTAATCTAGCAATATTTGATATCAGTCAGGTTATATGTTATATAACCGGATTATTGAATCAAGTGTTGATTCGATATTTTGATTTATGTTTATATATTTGATATTGGCCGGTTATATATGATATGACCGGATTATTGAATCAGGTGTTGATTTAATATCCAATATTGAATATTATCCGGTTATATGTGATATAACCGAATAATTGAATCAAGTGTTGATTTAATATTTTGATATACATATATATATATATATATATATATATATATATGATATTAGCCGGTTATATATGATATAACTGGATTGAATCAAGTGTTGATTTAATAATTTGATATATATTTATATATTTGATATATATATATATTAACTAATATTTAGCTCACTAAAGATTTTCTTCTCTTGATATACATATATATATATATATATATATATTTGTGTGTGTGTGATATATATGTATTTGATATTGTATCATGGTTGATGATGTTAGTGATATATGCCATAAAGGCCATTATTGTATCATATTGGTTTGTATATTACATATTAGAAGCTTCGGATATACACGGATATAGTAACGGTCTTGCTCGAAATGGTAGTATGCCACTTGGTTTATTTCTATCTCAATATGTGCATGTGTTTCTTTTAGCATATCGCTTATACATATTGGTAGAGC
Source organism: Agapanthus africanus (assembly GCA_030015575.1). Classification (NCBI taxonomy): domain Eukaryota; kingdom Viridiplantae; phylum Streptophyta; class Magnoliopsida; order Asparagales; family Amaryllidaceae; genus Agapanthus; species Agapanthus africanus. The sequence goes on along the minus strand of CM057342.1, from coordinate 254,810,921 downwards.
CCTTAGGATCTTTGCTTGATTACCAACGTTGTGATGGTAGTCACATTAGTGGGGGCTGGGTAGTCTATAAGCACATCCTTATACAGGTCCCTAGTCGTAGGATTATCGAGACAGGGCATCGATACTCCAGAGTAGACTAGTGCATACTCTTCTCATTCCAGCAGGGAAGATGGTCTGTCCCATAGCCATTAGTACGTCGTACTGGAGATAGTATGCAGGTGCTCATTGGGTTATGAGTAAACTGGACAGGACTCGTAGGGAGATACTGGTGGGTATTATACCTATCGTCGGATAGCTCTTCCCAAGTGACATGAGAACAGCTTAGTTCGTCGACTTGATACTGCTACTTCACCTCGAGTGTGTTCCTACTGTTCTTAGATTACTACCCTACACGGCTCTAAGGAGTCATGCAAACAGGTAGTGGTTGGGTGCAGTCCTGAAGCACTTAGAGGCAGTGGCGGTTAGATAGGATTCGTCTCTCCCAGTATTGGGGGTTGATATCGCGTTGTGTTCAGAAACCCATTACACAAAGTCCCTAGCCAGGGCAAGCGAAATTTATTGGTCGGTACTCCAGTAGTTTCTCAGGGTATTTTGGGCTACACTCCGACACGACTTATTGTGCTATTAGGGGTCTGACGGTTACCACCCCCTAGTCATGATATGCGATACTCTTAGACGAACAGACCAGACTGTACCATGATTGTCACAGATAGGCTCAGTAGGAGTTCGGATGAGTTTGCTCATCGACCTTCTTATCGATAGATACCTGGGTAGCTGTTACGTGCAACTAGTACCGCTGACGGCTTGTGGTTAAACCCACTGCCAGCGTACTGTCGAGTCTTTAGAGTTCCACACAGAGGGTTTCACTGCGTCGGGAAAAAGGTGTAGAGGCCGTATGGTTTTACGACAGGACTTTGATCACATACATGTACTTGTGCACGTATGATGTTCGGGCGTATAATACTAGTTGGCTTTGGTTTAAGCCGGATCCTAATATTATATTGATGGATTATTTTCATCTCATTGTATTCGTATTTTTCGGAATACGGATACGGGTATGTATATACGGATGAGGGGCATTCTTGTAATTTAATCAAGATTGCTTTTAGAAGAAGACACCTCATTTGGGTTTTAATCTTTTGATTAAAAGATTAATGAGGTGCAGGAAATGAGGTGTATGTTTTCATGAAATGAGGCATGGCTACTTGGTGACTCATTAAAGCATGCTAGATATTTTGCAAGCATGCTAGATATTTATGCTTATGAATTATTGGTATGCTTCAAAGTCAACAAGAGATAGCCATCTTCATTCTAATGTTCATTCTACACTCTCAATTCCTCAAGCTCCCCTTCTTCTTCCTCTAATCCTAAATGTTTCATGTGTTGAGAAACCTAGGGTATTTAGAGACAAACTAATCCATCTTTATCTCTACATCATCTAGGACATCTAGTTTAGCGAACCAGGTGCCTTAGTTACCTCGGATTTGATGTTGGAGCTCGGACTATGGACTCTCAGGTGGATCGTCTTTGAGAGGACCGATGAGGACGCTCGATCCGTGTACAATCCGAGGAGCCTATGATGAAGAGGAGGACGGCAAGAAGACTCGAAGGACATATACTGTGAGGTATAACATTCTTTCATAGTAGTTAAGCTCATACAGTTTTGCTAGTTAGGGTTTAGTATCGATCCTGGAGTTTAGTCGGTGTTGCAAAGCAAAGAAAAATCGTTTTTTGCAAACTCCGCCTCCCCGCGAACCCGCGGGGTCATCGACTTACAGTGGTATCAAAGCCTACTAAACCTTAACTAACAGTTTAGACAACGTGTAAAACTACGAAACCGAAATAACTCCGAAACATCGAAACGTAGATCCAAGTTTCTGTCAAATTTTTCGGAGGCTCTAAAATTTTTATAAACAATTGCAGAGTGGTCATTTACTTGTATATTGAACACAATAGAAAAACGAGCCCAATTCACCAAAGTTTGGCCGGAGACAGAGGCATTTTTACCGACCTCGCCGGTTGATGTGGGGTATTTGGACTTGGGTTTTTTACTGTGTTCTGGTCACTTAGAATTATGGTTTCATGTTATGTTTGTTTTTGCCAAGTTTGCTTGTACCGTTATCTTTCTGTTATGGCAATACGGAGTATTTCGAAGTCGCAGTTTTAACGTCGTTTAACATGTTTCAGTTGTTATATGTGTTCGTAAACTTCCGCTAATTGCTATATGTCGGTTAGTTAGGGCTTGCACATATCTGCATTGCTGTTGTGGTTTGTGTATATGGAATATTAGATCATCGTGGTTGAATGGCTAGGGGATGTGAGAAAAGAGTTTTCTTTGTTTCATTCGATATAAATTGTAAAGTGATGTAATATTATTTTTTGCGGCACATCCAGTTTGAGGTTGTAGCCGCTGTTGTATTTTTTCTTTTACTATTTTTGCTCCTAGGATAGACCCAAGGTGGGGTGCAAAAACTACCGAGTTTTTTGAAGTGCCGAGTAACTACTCATTTTACTGAAGAAGGTTGCTTCACTTCGGAAATTTGGCGGGCAGTTTGCCGCACCCGTAGGGGTCTGGGGTGGGGTTTTGGCTATTCATCACGACCGTGGAATCCATCTTTCGTTACAGGCTAAAACGAAATGTGGAATCCTAGTATATCCAATATGTTCATCTGTGATCTGGAATGGATATATTATATATATGCTATATAGTAGACGTTGCTTATGTTTTGCACCCGTGCTAGTCCAGCCCCTGCTCTGACGTTAGTTAAGTAACCTAACGGTGTTAGACGGGGCCTAGTGGTGAATGCGGATGGCATAAGCGTACGTGGTATTTTCATTTCTTTCTGCAATGGTAGGTGTAAAGAATGGGACTGCATTATATGTTTAATGCAAAGCAAACAAACCAAAGCTGAATCGTTGGAACAATAAAACCACTAAGATTTTTTTCAAAAAGCAAACTTTTAAATGCGGAGATTAAACCACTCCTTTAAAATCTATTAGGTTCCTTCGATTATATCAATTTCATTACGTTCACGGTTTCGCCAAAACCATTCATAGCCCTCCATCATTTCAGTTGAATATTCAGTAGTATTCAAGCTATATATTTTGACCTTCGCTAAGGCATAGTGATTGGTAGCTGCTGAATATTCATCTGTAGCATAGATAGATGCGTTGGTTTGGGACAGTCGTACTACTATTTGGGCCTTCGTCTAAGGTATGTACGGGTGGGTTCAAATTAACCTGGACAATGATAGGTGGAACTTGACTTTCGACTTATGATATGCTGGCCTTTGTCAAGGTCATAAGAGCTTGGGGTAAAAATCCACATCGGGAGTTTCTAAAGAAACTGAAACTTGCTAATGTTGCATACCATTTGGAGTGTGATAATTTTGGTAGGATTCATTCAAGGTTATCACACAATGATATTTGGATCTCGATCCTACTGTGAGTATCCGCAACTCCTCGGGAGATTTTTTCACTAAACGGTCAATATTATAAACCAAGTCGGTGTCTAGAACGGTGTTACTAGGGCTACGCCACCAGGAAAAAGAGATTATGTAATTAAGGAACTTTGCGAAAGCGTTGGAAAACCTCCCTCGAAGTACCAACACCAGCCTGGCTGAAAGGTTAAGCAAGTATTGTATGGTGAGATTAATCCTGACTAATTCTTCTTTTATGGTTTGAGAAAGGATTCGAGATACAGTGGAAGACATCCTGTTTAGATAAACTAAAAACCAATCTAAACTTGCAAGACCATCATGCTGAGTGTATATTCTCTCTCTCCTAATTGCAGCGAACAGGTGACCGGACTTAGGTTACAGCTAGATAATAAATTGACTGAGCCAAACTATATTGATTGGCAAAAGTTTGTCAAGATGTCCATTACCTATGACAAGCTGGGCCACCTCCTTACTACTAAAGCCCCCGCCGTCCCAGGTCCAGTTTCTACCATCGCGGATGTTGATATCCATAAGACATGGGAAAAAGACAGTGCGAATGCCAAGTGCCTCGTATTGGCCTCAATGGATAGTGAACACCAGAGGCAGCATGAGAAGATGGACTTATCTTCTATCTTCCTTCATAACAAAGATTTATATGGAGAGCAATCTCGTATCGCAAGATATGAGATATCGAAAGAATTGCTTCAACCGAGGTTAGATATCGGGTCATCTGTAGGGGACTACGTCCTTACAATGATCAGCTATATTAAAGAGCTCACGGACCTGGGGACCACGTTGGAGAACGAGTTATGTACTAACTTGATTCTACAGTCCCTTCCTTCTACTTACGCCTTGAAGGAAACCAGAGAGACACCCGCTCTACTTATTGGGGAATTTTCCTCTTCTAGATCCAAAACGAAAGCCAAGAGAGAGAAGAAGAAGGCCTCCACCAAGCCGATAGGCGGTGTCAGTAAGGTAGAAGGAAAGGGCAAGGCAAAAGTTTCAGGGCTAACAGTAGGGAAGGAAGGTTGTTCCTATTGTCATGGGAAAAGGCATTGGCAGAAGGAATGCAGGGCTTGAAAATCCAGAAACAAGGATCCAAAGCCCGTTGTGACTTCGGCTTCGGGTGTGTTTGTGATTGAAAACTGTTTGTCAATTATCTCTACTTTCTGGGTGCTAGATACCGGATCAGGATCTCATAACTGTAATTCATTACAGGTTTTAAGAAACCGTAGAGTTATCAGGGCAGGTGATATGACTCTCAGGGTTGCTAACGGAATGAGCGTGGACGCTGTATCCATAGGGGAATATCACCTTGGATTGATAAGTGGGTAGATTTTGATTTTGCCTAACTGTTTGTGTATACCCAGTTTGACATGTAATATCATTTCTGTATCTTTACTTTCTAAAGAAGATTGTGATTTTACATTTGTAAGCGATGTGGTCCACATCCACCTAAATCAAGCTTTGATTGGGTCGGGTACACTAGATAATGGTATATACGTATTAAATCAAGCTCAGTTTTCAACAAAGTATGGACTTTGGTTGCTATATCTGAAGGGTTAAATTCCCATCAGGAGCAAGTATATCTTGAGAAGATTACTTGGTGTACATGGAAAGGTTGAGACTTTCAAAGCTAGACTTGTTAAAAGTTTGCATCATTGACCAGATATGGATCATAATGAAACCTTTTCTAAGGATCTATGCTTAAGTCCATCCAGATCCTACTTGCCACGGCTACATACCATGACTACGATATCTGGTGGTTGGGTGTCATGACTGCTTTTCTAAATGATGTTTTAGAAGAGTGCGTCTATAAGTACACAGCCAGAAGGCCTCGTAGACAGTGGGAGCAGCGGAAACGTGTGCAAGATGCTTTATAGGATAAAGCAGGCATCGCGGAGTTGGAACATCTGTTTTGATGGATTAGTCAAAGAAGTTGACATCATCAAAATGGTAGATGAACCTTGTATAAATAAAAAGGCAGTAGGGAGTATGGTGGCGATTCTCGTAGAGTACGTGGATGACATACTCTTGATAGGGAAGGAGTTTCCTATGCTACGCTCGATCAATCTCCGCTTATCACAATGATTCTCCATATAGGATCAAAATGATACCTCCTAAATCCTGGGTTTTGGATCTATGAGATAGATCTAATTGGATGTTAGGATTCTCACTAGTTGTAGCGAGATGGTATCAATCGATCCTGGGGAGAATCACTGGAAGGGTTCCAGGGTGATAAAGACGACTGAATGTCAGTCACAGGCATTGTCTTTTCCCTCAGTAAAGGGACGGTATGTTGGAAGAGTTCCAAGCTAGATACCGTGACATACTAGACGATAAAGGCTGGATACATCGCTATTTAAGATGCTACCAAAGAGGCTGTTTGGGTGTATATTGGTTCATGAGATGAACTATGTTCCTCCCATTGTGTGACAATGGAGTTGTGGCTTATGCCAAGGAACGTCGGTCCCATCAGTGATCCAGACATATTCTAAGGCAGTATTACCTGATCATGGAGATGGTTGATCTCCAGGGGATCGAGGTCTGGAGAGTAGACTCAGAGGACAACACAGCGGATCCACTCACAAAGGCCTGTTCCCAGAGAGAGATTTTTATGGGATGGTTGAGTATGAGATACTACAACCACTGCTATCAGATGGCCCTAGTGCAAGTGGGAGATTGTTAGTTATATGTATGCCCTAGAGGCCATTACTATACATAGGATGTATATTGTAGTGGATGCTTGGACATATATAGAGAGGACTTTCTTGCTCGACATGATAGTATGCTATCTGGTTGATCTTTACCTTAACGTGTACACAGATTGTCTCTCTATTACATGTTGGTAAAGCCCTTAGGATGTGGACTTGACTACCTGGACTATGATGCGGATCATACTAGTGGGGACATGGTAGTCCATAAGTACATCCTTCAAAGTCCCTAGTCGTGGGTATATCGAGACGGGGCATCGATATACCAGAGTAGACTAGCGTATACCTTCTCGACCCATATAGATGGGCGATGGATGATCCCATATCCATTGGTGTTTGACATCAGAGATGATATACGGGTGCTCAGTGGAGACTGGGTAAACTGGACGGACTCGCCGAGAACTCCCAGATGGTATTATACCTTACGTCAGATGGCAGTTCTCTGGTGACACTAGTACAGAGTAGTCTGTTGACCCGAGATCGTCATAGAGTCTCGTGTGGTTCCCACTGTGCTTTGATTTCCATCTTACCACGTCCAAGAGGGCGTGCAAAACGGTGGTTTTTGGGTACAGTCCCGAATCACATGGAGGCAATGAGCGATAGGAGGGGATTCGTCTCTCCCGGTATAGGGAGTTGATGTTGCGCTGTGTTCGATTGGCTATAACAGGAAATCCCTGGCCAGGGTTGCTGAGATTTACTGGTAAGTGTTACCAGTAGTTTCTCGAATTGTTATAGACCTCATATCGACACGACTTATCGAGCTATAGGGGTCTGACGTTTACCACCCCTAGGCGAGATATGCGACATATCAGACGATCAGACCGGACTGTAAGGTAGTGTTACTGGTTGGATTCACTGGTGTGTGAGCGGGCTTGCTAGTCGATCTTTAGATCGCTCAATACCCGGGTGGCCGTTACGTTTAGCAGACCGCTTGCGGCTTGTGGGTGTTTGATATGATCATCACCTGCTGTCGGCGTATTGACGAGTCTTTAGAGTCCTACACAGAGGTTTCCTGGCTCAAGCGAAACGAAATAGGAGCGCATATGAGATATGTGCGGGACCGAGAATAATGCGTGTATGTGATACCGTATTTCATTCTCGCGATGAATGTGTCGAATGGTTGTATGCGATATAACCTAGTTATCGAATCGAGGATTGATTCGATAAGCCGATACATTGGATACTAGTCGGTTATATGCGATATGACCGGATCGTTAAATCAAGTGTTGATTTAATGATTTAATGTATAATTATATATATTTGATATATTACTTTGCATTAACTAGTATCGGTTCACTTTGAATGGATTTTCTCACTCGGATGTGCGCATTGTATATGCGATATGATTTTGTGCACATGTTTGTATCATGTTTGATGATGCATGCTTTATTGGTTAAGTGTAAAGATTAAACCATGGTTGTGAATGGTTAGGGTTTTGTTTTATTTTTCATTTATTTATTTATTATTTAGTTATTCATTTGGAAAAAGAAAAAGGGTGAGAAAAATGGTGGCATTCTTTTAATCTTTCATGAAGCTTCATGAACACTTTGACTATGTCACCATTTTGTCTCATGCTTAACCCTAACCACTCCACTAACCCTTGTTCACTCTCTACACTTTACCATGGTTACCTTTATGATAAGAATGATTATTCTTTTCTTTTCTAATTAATCTTATCATAACATTCTTCTTCTTCTTCCATTCTTCAAGTGAAGAAAGCTATGCTCCATCAATGGTGATTGATGGAAATGAGTGAGAAATCCAATTCTAAAGTCTACCCACTTCCTATTTCTTCATCCTCTACCTCTTGCCAAGTAGTATAGGGTGTTTCCTTCACAAGTTTTCATGGCTTGGTGAAGGTGGAGCTTGATCTAGCGATGCCTCGACGTAGATCATCTTCGGCATGGACATCGACGACCTAGCTCGTCATTTCTCCGACGAAGCCGACGCTAGAGCCCGGGAATTCATTTGGACAGCGAGGGGACTTCGTTGCGGAGCTATGGAGGTGGAGCACCGGATCTACAAAGGTTGTATTTCCGTTTAAACTTTAGTTAAGTTGTTAACTAGTTTCATTTTCGCCTAGAAATCTAGCCAACGATCCGTTCTATGGTTTCTCGGCACCGTTTAAATTTGAAATTGGCATGGTTGATACCTTGTGAGACCTCATTAGGGTGCCTAGGAACCCTACAGTGGTATCAGAGCCTAGCTAGAGCCTTAGGCGAAGTCTAGACGACGTTTGAAGTCCGAACGAACCCGAAAACCCATTTCAAAATTGCTCTCTGTCCTTTTTTTCAAAAACTGGGATTTTTCCAAATTAAAAATTGCTAAAAAATTCAGCAGGGAAATATAAGAATTACGGCGCAAAAATTTTCTCATGAACAGTCCAAACTGCGGAGGAACCGCGGCAGAAGCCTAGCTTCTGCGGCGGTTCCGCGGCCCATTGATGACGTCAGCTTCTTTTGTTTGCACAGTAATTCCTATTTTCTGGAGTTGGATTTTCTGGGAATTTTTAATATTTATTCAAGAGTTGAATTTTCTGGGATTGTTTTGGGGATTCGGTGTTTCGATCGGAGTATCAGATTTTGTCTATGTGGCTTTCCGGATAATTTTAGAATATGTTAAAAAGTTCGACCGGATATAAATACCCACTTTTTCCCCTGTCGGGAAATTTCCAAGTGTTGGATTTTTCCGTAGTTTAAAGACGTTCTAAGTAGTGCAAGTAACTCGATGGACCCTCTAGAAGACAACAAACCTTAACTTGATTATGTGACCGTCTTGAACTGCCCTTTGAACCTTCGGGTTTGGGGCAGTACGGCGTGCCACATGTGAGGCGTTGGCTTGACCCTTCTACGGCTGGACCGTTGGTACTGAGGCACAAACTGAATGTTTTTAGACTTGTTTCATGTGTTGATCTGTATTGGGAAAACTTGGGTGTTCGAATGTTCAATCGGAAAGTTTAACATTTTCTGTTTATCTGGAATCTGATACAACAATTGGAATTCACAAAAGTTATGTGATAACTGAATGAATGTTATAAACATAGCAGTTTAGTCTCACTTGATCGGTTGCCACGGAATTTTGATGTGATCAAAAGTCCGTCGCAATCACGTAGCGTACGCGGATACTCGCCGGGTAAACTTAATAGACAGCCTCACCCCATAGCCCCGACCAAGTGACTGTAGGAGAACCCCGTCGCCGAAAGCATCCGTTCGGGTGCTCGCGGTAGCGGTGTTCCGCCTTGGTGCACTTCGTCGACGGTATCAGGGGTGCGGCCGCCTAGTAAAGTTTGCGACGAGCATTCGATCAGTTTTTCGGGAATCTTGTTGAATTGTCCGACTTGATATTGAAAAGTTTTTTCGATAATGGGACTAAAATGCGGGGTTTATAATTGTTAGGCATGCGATGTCTAAGTAATTCATTTAGTCAGGCATGCGATGTCTGAGGTGGTTGCGGATTCCAACTGTTGTAGTTTTACACTTTCTTTTCTGTGACCGTAAGTGTAATATGTGATATCGCCGGTTTCGTTGCTATATGTCAACGACAATTGGGATGCGCATATTTACTTACGTTGATGACATGTGATGTTATGTGTTGCTGGATATGTTATATTGGATCGTCGTGTTTGAATAGCCGGGGGTTTTATGTGAGATGAGTGTTTTTCATTTTCATTCATGTAAAAACTTGTATGTAATATTCTTTTATTGGGGCACTTCCAGGTTGCGGAAGATGTCACCCTTTGTATATTATTTACTTTTCCGCACTAGGATAGACCCAAGGAGGAGGGCACAAGTAACCGGGTTCTGGAGTCCAGTGGGAGACCAACTCGAGGAGTCGAGTTCGGGTCTCCTAACTCTAGAATTGGTAGGGTTGCTTGCCGCTCTCGTAGGGGTCTAGGGGTGTGGGTTTGGCTATTCATCGCGACCGTGGAATCCGTGTTTTATACTGGCTCGTATTGAAAACACGGACGTCCTAGTATATCCAATATTTCATATGTTTCTTCTGCTGCGATATCTGTGATGTGATCATATGATGTTCTGTGATAGATACAGTATATAGTATATATGATATATTATATAGGCGTTACTTATGTTTTACACCCGCGCTAGCCCTGCCCCGCTCTGCCGTTAGTTACCTAACCTAACGGTGCACGAAGGGACATCGAGGCGAATGCGGATGGCATAAGTGTACGTCGTATTTATCTGTGATGTTTAGGTACTTAAATGATGGGATTTCATTAATATGATTAATGAAATAAAAGAAACCTAAGATGTTGTAGAATCGAATTTCAAAATAAAACAGGTAGCTACAGTTCTTGCTTTGCACAGCGGTATATATGATATATCCTGCACCTTATTCGATAAGGAAAGGACCGAGATCCCTTCACCGGGAGTGACTCCTTTAGCAATAACTGGCAGATGCTACAACCTTCGGTTTGTCTTTTGATTGCTTTTAAGAGTTTTTTGCTTTGCACAGTGATATATGTGATATATCCCGCACCTCATTCGACGAGGAAAGGACCGACGATCCCTTCACCGGGAGTGACTCCTTTAGCAAAACTAGAAAAGCCTCAAAAGCACTCCATTTTAAAATCATTTGATTCTACAACGATATCAAGTTCATTACGCAATAGGTTTTCAGAAAAACCTGTCGTAGCCCTCCGTCATTTCAGATAAGTAGTAGTTATTATTCGTGCTGCGTTTGTTGGCCTTTGTCAAGGCGCAGTGTGCGGTAGCTAACTGGTGCTTATCTGCTTATGCATATGATGCAGATTGGGTTAGGGTAGTCGTGCGACCTTGTTGGCCTTTGTCAAGGGCCGTGCGGGTGGGTTTAATTCAATCAGGAAATGACGGGTTGAACTTGACTTGCATCCTATGGTTTGTTGGCCTTTGTCAAGGTCATAGGAGGTTAGGGGCAAAATTATCGGGAATTTCAAGTGTTGAAATTTGCAATGAGATTGCATACCTTCTATGAGATAGTTGGATCCCGATACCCGCTGCGAGTAAGAGTTACTCCTGGGAGAGTTTTACACATTACAATTAGCCGATCAAGTAGGTGTCTAGAAAGGTGTCAACGGGGTTACGCCTCTGGGAAAATGAGGTTTACATTAATTAGGTTCGTGCGAAAGCACGGGGGACCTCCCTCAAAGTACCGACACTGGCCTGGCTGAAAGATTGGCGAACTTGTAGTGTGTAACTAATCCCGGCTAGTCTTTCCTTTTAGGGTTTGAAGAAAGATTTGATAAAAAGCAGTGGGAGCCATCCTGATTAGATAAAATAATAACCAATCTATTCTTGCAAGAGCGCACGCTGAGTGTTTTCTTCTCTCTCTCTCCTGGTAGCGACCATATCACGCCTTAATCAAGATAATAATACGGATTATTGACCGAACCCGCTTGTTATACTGAGCTGGGGAACGTTGGTCCCGCTCCAACTTATAATTGTTATAAGACAGAGCAGGAAATTGGGGAATACCAGATTTCCCGTGCCGCCCAAACGAAGAAAGTGCATATGATGCATCTCCTTCGGGTGTGTTCATTACAAAGAACTGTTTCTCAGTATCCTTTACGTCCCGGGTATGTGATACCAGATCAGGATCCCAGATATGTAATATGTTACATAGGGCTACAGAAAGGTAGAGAACTGAGAACGGGTGATAAGTTTCATGAGGCAGAAAATGGGGCAAGAGTTGCAGCCAAGTCTGTTGGTCACTGTCACCCTGTATTACCAATACATTGATTCTGAACGAATGTTGTTAGATACCGAACCTGATATACAAAATCATATCAGTCTCTTTATTAGTAAAGAAATGATAAAATTTTGTATTGTTGGATAATGTTTTGAACATTTCCTATAACAAAAGTTGATCGGTTCAGGCACGTTATCTAAAAGCATTAATGTTCTAAATCAAACTACAGTTCTTTGTATACGGAACACACAGAAGAGGAAGAGTTCAGAAATGAACGGATCCTTCTTCAGGCATTGTAGACTAGGTCATATCAATGCGATCCGACTGGCTGAAGTTACATATTAGATGCATATTTAAATCAGTTTGAATTTACATCTTATGAAACTTGCCAGTCATGTCACAGAGATGAGATGACCATAGCTCCGTTTATTGGAAACAGAGAAAGAGTTAGTGAACTCTTGGGATGATACATGTTGATGTATAAAGGTCCCCTGTCTACACATGCCAAGACCGGTTCTTTGTACTTCATTACATTCTTTGATAATCTCTCAAGATTCAGACATATGTTCCTGTTGAAACATGAGTCCGAGCCTTTTGAGATATTCACAGAATATAAGCGAGAAGTAGAGAACCAAAATACGGGTATAAGTATTATGTCCTATGATGAGATCAGGGAGGAGAATACTTGTGCACGGAATTCCTGGACTATTCTAAAGGAGAATGAGATTCTCTCTCGGCATTACTCCTCCGGATACACCATAGCACGATGGTATATCGGGGCGGAGCAATCACACCCTATATGATATGGTGTGCTCTATGATGAGTACTACTGAGTTACCATTTTCCTATTGGGTGTTATGCACTTGAGAAGTTGCATACCTATTGAATAGGGTTCGAATCAAATCAATTGCCTACCATTTCATATGTGATATGGAAAGGGAAGAGCCCATGTCTTAAGCTAGTTAAGATTTGGGGTTGACCGGCCTATGTCTGAAAGCAAAATCCGGACAAGCTCGAGGCAAAGTCTGTAATGTAGAACTGGAAAGGTTCCAGCTATACAAACTACAGCAGATGATTTGGTAGAACCAAAGGATTCAGTAGATTCCAACGAACCTCAGCCTCTCCGCCGATCTAGTAGGGTTCCTCACCCACCTGAGAGATACTTCTGTTTCTCTATGAAAGTGGGAGCGATGATTGCATCATGAGATGATGACCCAACTAGCTTCGAGCTAGCCATCAGGAGTGAGACTCTATAAGAATGGCTGGATGCTTAGCGATCTGAGATGGAATCCTTATACACCAACAAAGTATGGACTTTGGTTGCTATATCTGAAAGGTTAAATTCCCATCAGGAGCAAGTATATCTTGAGAAGATTACTTGGTGTACATGGAAAGGTTGAGACTTTCAAAGCTAGACTTGTTAAAAGTTTGCATCATTGACCAGATATGGATCATAATGAAACCTTTTCTAAGGATCTATGCTTAAGTCCATCCAGATCCTACTTGCCACGGCTACATACCATGACTACGATATCTGGTGGTTGGGTGTCATGACTGCTTTTCTAAATGATGTTTTAGAAGAGTGCGTCTATAAGTACACAGCCAGAAGGCCTCGTAGACAGTGGGAGCAGCGGAAACGTGTGCAAGATGCTTTATAGGATAAAGCAGGCATCGCGGAGTTGGAACATCTGTTTTGATGGATTAGTCAAAGAAGTTGACATCATCAAAATGGTAGATGAACCTTGTATAAATAAAAAGGCAGTAGGGAGTATGGTGGCGATTCTCGTAGAGTACGTGGATGACATACTCTTGACAGGGAAGGAGTTTCCTATGCTACGCTCGATCAATCTCCGCTTATCACAATGATTCTCCATATAGGATCAAAATGATACCTCCTAAATCCTGGGTTTTGGATCTATGAGATAGATCTAATTGGATGTTAGGATTCTCACTAGTTGTAGCGAGATGGTATCAATCGATCCTGGGGAGAATCACTGGAAGGGTTCCAGGGTGATAAAGACGACTGAATGTCAGTCACAGGCATTGTCTTTTCCCTCAGTAAAGGGACGGTATGTTGGAAGAGTTCCAAGCTAGATACCGTGACATACTAGACGATAAAGGCTGGATACATCGCTATTTAAGATGCTACCAAAGAGGCTGTTTGGGTGTATATTGGTTCATGAGATGAACTATGTTCCTCCCATTGTGTGACAATGGAGTTGTGGCTTATGCCAAGGAACGTCGGTCCCATCAGTGATCCAGACATATTCTAAGGCAGTATTACCTGATCATGGAGATGGTTGATCTCCAGGGGATCGAGGTCTGGAGAGTAGACTCAGAGGACAACACAGCGGATCCACTCACAAAGGCCTGTTCCCAGAGAGAGATTTTTATGGGATGGTTGAGTATGAGATACTACAACCACTGCTATCAGATGGCTCTAGTGCAAGTGGGAGATTGTTAGTTATATGTATGCCCTAGAGGCCATTACTATACATAGGATGTATATTGTAGTGGATGCTTGGACATATATAGAGAGGACTTTCTTGCTCGACATGATAGTATGCTATCTGGTTGATCTTTACCTTAACGTGTACACAGATTGTCTCTCTATTACATGTTGGTAAAGCCCTTAGGATGTGGACTTGACTATCTGGAATATGATGCGGATCATACTAGTGGGGACATGGTAGTCCATAAGTACATCCTTCAAAGTCCCTAGTCGTGGGTATATCGAGACGGGGCATCGATATACCAGAGTAGACTAGCGTATACCTTCTCGACCCATATAGATGGGCGATGGATGATCCCATATCCATTGGTGTTTGACATCAGAGATGATATACGGGTGCTCAGTGGAGACTGGGTACACTGGACGGACTCGCCGAGAACTCCCAGATGGTATTATACCTTACGTCAGATGGCAGTTCTCTGGTGACACTGGTACAGAGTAGTCTGTTGACCCGAGATCGTCATAGAGTCTCGTGTGGTTCCCACTGTGCTTTGATTTCCATCTTACCACGTCCAAGAGGGCGTGCAAAACGGTGGTTTTTGGGTACAGTCCCGAATCACATGGAGGCAATGAGCGATAGGAGGGGATTCGTCTCTCCCGGTATAGGGAGTTGATGTTGTGCTGTGTTCGATTGGCTATAACAGGAAATCCCTGGCCAGGGTTGCTGAGATTTACTGGTAAGTGTTACCAGTAGTTTCTCGAATTGTTATAGACCTCATATCGACACGACTTATCGAGCTATTGGGGTCTGACGTTTACCACCCCTAGGCGAGATATGCGACATATCAGACGATCAGACCGGACTGTACGGTAGTGTTACTGGTTGGATTTACTGGAGTGTGAGCGGGCTTGCTCGTCGATCTTCAGATCGCTCAATACCCGGGTGGCCGTTACGTTTAGCAGACCGCTTGCGGCTTGTGGGTGTTTGATATGATCATCACCTGCTGCCGGCGTATTGACGAGTCTTTAGAGTCCTACACAGAGGTTTCCTGGCTCAAGCGAAACGAAATAGGAGCGCATATGAGATATGTGCGGGACCGAGAATAATGCGTGTATGTGATACCGTATTTCATTCTCGCGATGAATGTGTCGAATGGTTGTATGCGATATAACCTAGTTATCGAATCGAGGATTGATTCGATAAGCCGATACATTGGATACTAGTCGGTTATATGCGATATGACCGGATCGTTAAATCAAGTGTTGATTTAATGATTTAATGTATAATTATATATATTTGATATATTACTTTGCATTAACTAGTATCGGTTCACTTTGAATGGATTTTCTCACTCGGATGTGCGCATTGTATATGCGATATGATTTTGTGCACATGTTTGTATCATGTTTGATGATGCATGCTTTATTGGTTAAGTGTAAAGATTAAACCATGGTTGTGAATGGTTAGGGTTTTGTTTTATTTTTCATTTATTTATTTATTATTTAGTTATTCATTTGGAAAAAGAAAAAGGGTGAGAAAAATGGTGGCATTCTTTTAATCTTTCATGAAGCTTCATGAACACTTTGACTATGTCACCATTTTGTCTCATGCTTAACCCTAACCACTCCACTAACCCTTGTTCACTCTCTACACTTTACCATGGTTACCTTTATGATAAGAATGATTATTCTTTTCTTTTCTAATTAATCTTATCATAACATTCTTCTTCTTCTTCCATTCTTCAAGTGAAGAAAGCTATGCTCCATCAATGGTGATTGATGGAAATGAGTGAGAAATCCAATTCTAAAGTCTACCCACTTCCTATTTCTTCATCCTCTAACTCTTGCCAAGTAGTATAGGGTGTTTCCTTCACAATTTTTCATGGCTTGGTGAAGGTGGAGCATGATCTAGCGATGCCTCGACGTAGATCATCTTCGGCATGGACATCGACGACCTAGCTCGTCATTTCTCCGACGAAGCCGATGCTAGAGCCCGGGAATTCATTTGGACAGCGAGGGGACTTCATTGCGGAGCTATGGAGGTGGAGCACCGGATCTACAAAGGTTGTATTTCCGTTTAAACTTTAGTTAAGTTTATAACTAGTTTCATTTTCGCCTAGAAATCTAGCCAACGATCCGTTCTAGGGTTTCTCGGCACCGTTTAAATTTGAAATTGGCATGGTTGATGCCTTGTGAGACCTCATTAGGGTGCCTAGGAACCCTACAGTGCCTACCACACCATATCAGATGTTGAGTGGGAAGAAACCCTATCTTCAGTATCTGAAGATATGCGGATGTCCAGCTTTTGTAAAAAAGCAACATGCAGACAAACTCGAGGCACGCTCAGTACTGTGTAAGTTTGTGGTATACCCACAGAACTCCAGGGGGTATTTTATCTATTATGCGGAGGAACAAAAAGTTTTTGTTTCTCGTCAAGGCCAATTTTTGGAAAATCAAGTTTTGGAAAATGAAACTAGTGGGAGCGCAATAGAACTGGAAGAAATTCTAGAACAACAAGCTACTACTGAAAGCATGGTAGAACCAGAGGTTTCAAAAGAACAGGACATCCCCGCGCCACTTCGCAGGACTAGTAGGCAGTCTCATCCGCCCGAGAGATACTACGGTTTTCTCATAGACGGGGATAGAGAGGATTGCATCATTGATAATGATGAGACAACTAGCTTCCAGCAAGCTATTCAGAGCGGTGAATCGATAAAATGACTGGATGCAATGCGGACCGAGATGGTGTCTATGTACACCAACAAAGTATGGACTTTGGACATTGTTCCAAAAGGGGTCAAACCCGTAGGCTGCAAATGGATCATCAGAAAGATGATTGGTGTAGATGGACATGTTGAAACCTATAAGGCTAGACTTGTTGCAAAAGGTATTCGTCAAAGACCTGGTTTGGACTATGATGAAATCTTTTCTCCAGTGGCTATGCAAAAATCCATTCGGATCCTTCTTGCCATTGCTACCTCCACGATTATGAGATTTGGCAGATGGACGTAAAGAGCGATTTTCTAAATGGTAATTTGGAAGAGTGTGTCTATATGGATTAGCCAGAGGGTTTCATTCATAGTGGGAGCAGCAGGAAAGTGTGCAAGTTGCTTAAGTCCATTTATGGACTAAAGCAGGCATCGTGGAGTTGGAACATCTGTTTTGATGAGACGGTCAAAGAATTCGACTTTATCAAAAATTCAGATGAACCATGCATCTATAGTAAGATTATAGCGAGAACTGTAGTATTCCTCATCTTGTACATGGATGACATTCTCTTGATAGGAAATGACATTCTTATCCTACAATCAGTCAAAGGATTCTTATCACAGAGGTTCTCCATGAAAGACCTGGGTGATGTCTCCTACATTCTGGGGATCCAGATCTATCGTGATAAATCTAAGAGGATGTTGGGACTTTCGCAGTCCAGTTACATCGACACCATACTAAAGAGATTTAGTATAGAAGATTCAAAGCGCGGTAGTTTACCGGCTTATCAGGGAATCACCCTCTCCAAAGAGATATCTCCCAAGACTGATTTGGAAAGGGCTCGCATGTCGATTATACCATACGCTTCTGCGGTAGACTCTATAAAGTATGTGATGTTGTGTACTAGTACGCAGTTAGCATGGTAAGCCAGTATTAGTCAAACCCAGGGGAGAACCACTAGATAGTAGTAAAGAACATTATTAAGTACTTGAGAAGGACTAAGGAGATGTTCTTGGCGTGTGGCTGAAAAGACCTCCAGATCGAGGCCTTTGCTGACTCCAGCTTCCAGAGTGACAAGGATGACTCCAAGTCTATGTCGGGTTATGTTTTTACCCTCAATGGAGGGGCGGTCTGTTGGTAGAGCTCTAAGCAGGACACCTTTGCTGACTCGATAACGGAAGCGGAGTATATCGCTGCTTATGACGCCGCGAAAGAAGCAGTCTGGATGAGGAAGTTCCAAACATAACTTCATGTGGTTCCGTCCATTGTAGATCCAATACCTCTGTATTGTGACAACAAGAGGGCTATAGCTTTAGTGAAGGAATCCAGGTCCCATCAGAAGTCCAAACATATCTTGAGGCGGTACTACCTGATTAGGGAGATCGTTGATTGCTGGGAGATCTAGGTGAGGAGAGTAGATACGGAGAACAACACTGCAGATCCACTCAAAAAGGCTATCCCTCAAACACAGTTCGAGAGGCTATTCGAGATGATAGGTCTGCGATATGCCAATACATGGCCTTAGCGCAAGTGGGAGATTGTTAGTGATATATGCCCTAGAGGCCATTATTGTATCATACTGGTTTGTATATTAAATATTAGAAGTTTGGGATATAAACGGATATAGTAACAGTCTTGCTCGAAATGGTAGTATGCTACCTGGTTTGTTTCTACCTCAATATGTGCATGTGTTTCTTTTATCATATCGTTTATATATATTGGTAGAGCCTTTAGGATCTTTGCTTGATTACCAGCGCTGTGATGGCAGTCACACTAGTAGGGGCTGGGTAGTTTATAAGCACATTCTTATACAGGTCCCTAGTAATAGGATTATCGAGACGGCGCATCGATACTCCAGAGTTGACTAGTGTATACGCTTCTCATCCCAACATAGGAGATGGTCTGTCCCACAGCCATTATGTAACGTTTTGAAAATCGTTTCGGTGAAATTTCGGAAAATCGGTAAAATAAGGGGGTTTTCTGTAAAAGTCAAAATACAAATATCTTTATTATAAAATTAAATATACATATTCTAGCTATAAAATTGCTAGTATTTGGTGTTTATTGAGCCACTGGTGAAATTTCAAATTTTCTGAAAATTTTTCCGAAATTAATTATTTTAATATTATTTTAAGTCGTCCCTAATACATTTAATTAGGGAAAAATACAAATTGAAATGAGTTGAAACAAATTTTGTGCATCATAACACATTAAACAAAATTTTATCATGTGGTTTTTGAAATGAAATGGTTTGCCAAAACGGTTTAGAAAATATCGAAGAAAAAGGCTTTTTTTCCGGTGAAATTAGTGTTAATGGAAGTGGGGTACAACATTTATCTTTTTTTCTCACCCAAACAAAACCCACACCCACTCTTCTATAGCTCTGGCCGGCCCCCTTGACAGCCCACCATTCTTGGGCCTCTCATCTCACAAAAATAAAACAAAGAAAAGAAAAGAAAAGAAAAAGGAAATGTAGAATTAAGGTGGACTTTGACTAGATGTTATCTTTCCCTACCTCACTCTCTCTCCTCTTCCCTCAATTCCAGCCGAGCCCTCCCATTTCCTGCATCAACAATAGCCCCTCTTTCTCCCTCTCTCATTTTGCATCAAAAATTCATCAAAATACCTCAAAAATCAAGCTAAAATCCAAATCCGATTCCTACCCATTTTCCCTCATCTTCTTTAGCATGGATCTTGGTGCAAGGATTCCAAAATGGGGTCTAGATTTGTAGTTTGATTTATGGTTGTGAGGTATAACTTTTGACCCATTGTTCCTTTTGGTTTAAATTCCTTATTGAAGCTTGCTAGGTGCTTAATTTCGGTTTAATTGAAAGTTGTGGGTTTGCATGAGAAGCTTTAGATTAGGCTTTGTGAAAAATATAGTTAGGGTTTTGTGTTGTGAGACTATGGTTGTGGGAGGTATTTGCCATATTAATATTTTGCTAAATCAAATTAAGTTTCTAATTTGCTTTTTGTGTTGATTTAAATTGTGATATTTATATAAATTGTAAACTAGGATTTTAAAATAATTATATTCTTGTGAGATAAAATTCAAATTAGCGTTTCATGTCATTATAAATATTATATTGAGTGGTTTAATGCTTTTAGTTCATGAAAATACAAGCTAAATTTTTGTTTATGCATTTTTGCTACAAATTGTTAAAAATTGGGTATTTTGTAAACTAGAATTTTGGGGTTAATGGAATTTAATAAAATTAAATTATGGAAATTGTTTTTATGACTTATTTAAGATATTTAATAAATATTATCGCAGCTAAATTTGTTTAAACGTCGAGTTTTGTACTAAAACGGGTAATTTTTGCTTGCTAGATTTTCGGAAAAACGGCTTTTAAGGTGAATTTGGGGTTTTTGTGAATTTTAACCTATTTTATATTATAATTAGTGTTCGGGAATGCGCAAATGAGAGTGTTTGGGTTTTTCTCGATGGTTTGACGTTTGTACATCGACATCGAGGGTTGGTTTGGCTATTCTTGCCTGCGTAGGCGATAGGTTTTGACCTATGCGTGATATGCGTGCCGATTTGATTTTCGTATGCCGTTTCGATTTCGAATTTGGTTTTAATGCGATACGGTGCATTATGATTTGTAGGTACCCCATGTGGACTTCGAGACGACAAACAAGCGCGTGGCGACGTCGGCACCGGCGAGCGAGGACCAGGTGAGTAGATTTATATCTACGGGGAGAAGTCGGGTGGATGGCGTATAGCACCCCCGCAGTTCGTGGTGATGTATACGAATACGTATACACACATATATTTTGATTATATATTTTATGTTGATATGAGACTTGATGATAAAGGTGGATTCTAGGTGTTCATGGATTAGTTTAGTGTTAGTTGCGAAACCCTAGAGTAGTTGTTACACCCACACACGCACACACACATGCATACATCTATGTTATTACCTATGCGTATATGGGGAGATGTGTTTATGTGTTCACCTGGGTATGGGACTAGGTGTTCACATACTGGATTTCCGGATGATACTTGGGATTGAGATGAGTCGATGAGATTTGAGTTGAGGCCGTGAGATCGGTGATATGGCAGGATTCGTACTTGAGATACGTGCTGATGTTATAGCGGATCTTTGGATGACAATGCCATGTGAATAGTGATATTAGTAAAGTACTAGACGTAGGTCAGTACCCCAGATGATGATCTTGATAAAGAGGATACCAGATGAACAGTGTGATGAGTATGATATTGACCCATACCCAGATTTGGGGATGCCGTACGACGGATTTACGTACGAGCTATATATTGATGATTGATTCGCACTCTTGACTTGCGATGTCTGATTATAGATATGGTATCGGATATGATATTATTGAGGCGGGATCACCGACTAATATATATACAGGTATGTATACGTATCGACTCAGATGTTAGGCGGTTTCCTTACCTGTAGTTCAGCTTGTTAGTTCAGCCGTATAGTTTAGTGTAGTTGTTAGACTAGATTAGACTCCTACCTATTTCAAAACTAACGAATCGTGGGTATTTTAAAAGACAGGTCAAGGGATTCTACGGATATTTCAAAAGACGTATCTTTTCTTAAAAACACCGTAGCCCTTATTTTCAAAACACCGCGATTCGTGTTATTTCAAAAGGCACTATTGTAGGACTTATATTAGGGTAATGCAGTTTAGTTATCATTGTGTCTAGTATTCAGCTCCCGCATATTATTGCTGTTGCTCCGCATCACATACTTATTGTAATTCATATTTCATTATTGATATCATGCTGTTAGGACGCATCACCATTACCGATGATGCGTATGTACCACGTACACTTACTTGCCGGCTCACACACATCTTCATCGGTAATTGCCATATCACGTACACTTAGAAAATACTATTACATTGACATAGCCTGTTAGCTAATAGTTTAGACATGATATTAGTGTACTTGCCTTATATGCTAGTTTAGACATTGTAGTTATTACCTGCTGCTTCAGGCATACTGTTATTCATTGTTATGCCGCATTCATGGATTCTCATGCATATATTCACTATTTTACGTGCTATTGAGGTTTTGGATTCGGATTTCCATGAGATTTTCTGGATTTGGGGGAAAACCACAAAACTTATACAAACTTCTTCTCTCTCTTTTTAAATGAAAAGCGCGGTTTTCCCATGATGTATGAGTCGTCCACCATGAGTTTGCTGATGGATTTCGAGACCCGATTCGAGGAGACGGATGAACCGTTTCGGGTACATGGTGGACCCGGTAAGGTACCCCGGGGCAAGAAGCGCATGATGATGACGATGTGAGCCTGGCAGGGGAGCACTACCTACTGGTGATTTTACCCGACGCGTCGGATATCCGGAGGATACCGTTGTGGTCTTGAGATTGATGGTAGGGGCCGGTCTGGACTGACGGCGCCCTAGATAGTGAGATTGACATACAGAGATTTTGAGATATTGAGGTACAGAGATTGCGACACAGAGATATCAAGAGATTTGAATACTTGTTTTGTGTCGATGTTAGGCACTGTTTATGCTGATTTCATTTATGATACATCGTTTTTAAAAAGGTACAGAAATCTCACTAATTTATGACAGCAGTTTTCATCAGTACATGCATTCTGTTTCATGCATTCATACATCATCCATATGATATATTGCTACCTGAGGCACTGACACAGGCACATGGGATTACACTCGGGTTAGATATTTACCCTAACATTGTTATAGGCTGCATGTTGTATATTTGAGGATATATTATGATCGTTGACCTAGGATTGCGTTGTTCATGCGATTTCTGTTCGTAGATATTTTTTCTACTCACGAGTTGGCAACTCACCCCCGTTGTGCCACAGTTTCTTGCAGGTTTTGCCGTACAGGTTTCATTACGGCTTTGATGGCACTGCTTCTTTCGGGTGACTTGCTAGTAGGTGGGTTTATTGGTATCGTACCCATCATATTACTTTGTATAATATTATTCAGTTGTATCTAGTAAATTCCATCAACCAAACATGTATTGATTTTGAGCTAGAGACAGTGATGTTATTTTTTCGACCTTAGAGTCGCGCGTTATTTTTCTGTGGATTTCTTGTTGTTTTGAGTTCCTTTTGAGTTCTGATCCTCGCCCTTGGCGTTGTACATTATATTACTTGTGTGGTTGTGACCGTCGATTGACGACGAGCTAGCTCCCGCTTGGGGATGCCTTTTATTGATTTCGTATACTATTCATGTTGTATCCCGTTTGGGGGCCAGTATTTACAAAGGAGACTCTGCCGAAATTTTCAAGAAATATTTGTTGTTTTTAAAAAAACGCATAATTCGGCTTATGCTAATAAAACTACTTGATTTAAATTGGTTTTCCTTCACTCTACTACTTTTCTTGGTTTGGATTTCTGGGTTTTCGGCTTACTTAGGTTACGTACGCCTCGAGACGTTTCGTAGTTTAAGTGCCGGTCATGTTCTGTACTTTCGGGACGTGACAAAGTTGGTATCAGAGCGTTAGGTTTTACCTTCGGAGCATAGGATGGCCCTTGGTTGATGGAATAGGTGACTAAAGTAGAGTGACGTACCGTAGGTATGTTCCGCGGCATACTTACGATACGCTACACCACTTAAGAAGCCTTAGGATGTACATTTCTTTGTTCCGTATTATATTCATTCCTGATTTAACCTCATCGGTACCAGTTATGGTTTGCTGCCACAATTACGGGCAGGGAGAGCTACGACTAGAGTTGCGGTCAGCATGAGCTCGTCAAGAATGAGGACTGACCAGGGCATGATTCCGGCGACACACGATTGTAGAGATGTGTCTTTTCATTATGTTTTCGCGCCACGAGCGTTGGGTGGATTGATGTATGAGATTACTCGGACGTGCCGATTTGCACTAGAGGATTGAGCCACTGATAGAGGCCAGCCAGATTTTGATAACCGTTGATATATTGCCTATTCATGATGATTGAGGCACGGTTCAGCGTGCAGACGAGTGAGCCCGTTATTGCTGCGAACGACGAGATATCGCCCCAGATGTTGGAGCTATTGTTGTACGAGTTGTACGAAGAGATGACAGAAGGTCGCTAGTCACCGAGGATGAATGACTAGGACATGTGGTTCGTTCGCCTACCCCGATGCGAGGTCATCAGATAGATTGATTCCAGCTAGAGACGATTTCACGCGAAGACGTAGAGAGACGACAGAGACAATCGAATGTCGGAAACCTATTATTCCAGGTTTAAAGTATTCGGAAAGACATGCAGGCAATTCTATGGACCCTCTAGAAGAATGAAACCCTAACTCGACTTAATGACCGTGTGAAAGAATTTGAACCTTAGGGTTTGCGGCAGACCGCGGCGCCATTAGTGAGGCTTGGGTTTGCCCTTCTACGGCTGGACCATCGATGCTGTGGTGTGTACTCGATACTGTTAAACTGTACCCAAGATATTGAGCTCTTGGGGATTATGAGGTTTTGATGAATCGATCGGATGGTTCGACTTCATTCGGATGCTAGGTGGTGAGATGCATTTCTTGGGAGACTCCAGATACGAGGATAGCCGTTGGAGCTCAGTCCATGCAGCCACGACGAGACGAGTCTGAAGCAGTCGACATTAGAGAAAAGTGGAGTAAAGAGGTCCGTGCAAGATCTGGATAAGATGACGTTCCACTCCACCGACATCAGAGATGCGATACGCATGCCGAGACATTGTACTTGGATATACCTTCCAGAAGGAGTCGCGATGAGTATGCAGCCGTTTCGGAACAAGAAATCGCTTAGTAAAGGACGATGACTTCCGGACAGTTCGGCAGAGACGAGATTTGGGAGAGATCTCGACAGGACCTTTTTGGAATAAATTATGAGAAGACTTGGACCCAGGAGTGGTCATGTTATGCACACCGGCAAGCCAGAGTTCAGGATCGTCGATGAGACATGCTATGAGTGACCACGACAGTTGGCCAGAGATTCTTGGAGGATGTGCTTGAGCGGGACTATTCCGCCATATTTGATTTCGGTATTTTGGACGATCTATTCGTATGACTGATTTTGATAATTGAATTTCATGGTATTTGTTTTCATGTACCATGGTTGCACCTACTGAGTATTTACGATTTTTGCACAGTTGTTGCACTTGATATCATTTTCGTGCCATGGTTTCGCATGTTTATGATTTTATGGGTTTCATACAGTTGAGTTGATTTTGTGCGTATGTACGCACACGATTTGGTTTTTGCACTCGGTATAGTTCATATATGCTTGCAGTGCGGTGTTACGTATGTTGTGCATTTAGATGCACTGAACTTCGATTTCGATTGTGATGTTCGATATTTGTTTTGTGCACCATGTGCACCTGATTGGATTTTGCGCATGTTCGGCGCTTGATATCGGATTTCATGATTTCGTGCATGATGGATGCACCTGATTTGGATTTTCGCGCATGTTGGGCGCATGTTTTGAGGTGCGTCTTTGGTGCACACCAGATGCACTAAATCGAGATTCTTCGTGCATGTCAGAAGCACCTGTCCTTGCTGTCAGGCACACACGTTGCCTATGACAGATGTCGTGTGCACACCCGATGCACTTAGATGTTGTTTCTGTGCGCATGTATGGCACATATATGGATTTTGATTTCCGTGCGCACCAGACGCACGTAGTATTCATATGAGTATTTTGGGATTGATTTCGTATAGAGCAGTACGTTTTTATGATATTTGCTATGTGTTTTCATACTGAGCAGGACTAGTCAGAAGACAGTACCTGAATGTATTTTGCATGCATTGATAGATATCGAAGGGAATTCCAAAAGCGAGCTATAGTCTCAGTATTTATCTACGTGTCTGATATAACACGAAATGTTTAAAACAAGGAAACCCTTCTAAATTGTTTCCAAAACGGCAGAACGTACATTTTAAACAAAAGGTATATATGTATATGGTTATTTTCTTATGATAGACGTCCGCCACTGTGCAGTGTTATGTGTATTGCACAGCGACTTTAAAAAAATTTGGCATGCATTTCCTTCGGATATTTACATATATAGATTTGATATTTACGTGTATAGTTTCGAGTTATATCGTATTGGTTTTGTATTGGATTTGACATTTGTGTCTTTACCATGACTCCGATGATTGCGAGATACTTGACGGAGTTTTGATTTTGAGTTATATGCTCATTTTTCATGCGCATGCGCATGCGCTGCGCTACGATTTGTTTTATGTAATTACAATTTCGGAGCCCCGATGACTTGATGGTTTTGCTTAGATGTTTTAGTATTTGGGGAGAGTTTTAATTTAAATTCGGGGACCGAATTTCTTTAAGGGGGAAGATTGTAATGTTTTGAAAATCGTTTCGGAAAAATTTCGGAAAATCGGTAAAATAAGGGGGTTTTCTGTAAAAAGTCAAAATACAAATATCTTTATTATAAAATTAAATATACATATTCTAGCTATGAAATTGCTAGTATTTGGTTTTTATTGAGCCACTGGTGAAATTTCAAATTTTCTGAAAATTTTTCCGAAATTAATTATTTTAATATTATTTTAAGCCGTCCCTAATACATTTAATTAGGGAAAATTACAAATTGGAATGAGTTGAAACAAATTTTGTGCATCATAACACATTAAACAAAATTTTATCATGTGGTTTTTGAAATGAAATGGTTTTCCAAAACGGTTTAGAAAATATCGAAGAAAAATGTTTTTTTCCGGTGAAATTAGTGTTAATGGAAGTGGGAATACAACATTTATCTTTTTTTCTCACCCAAACAAAACCCACACCCACACCCCTATAGCTCTGGCCGGCCCCCTTGACAGCCCACCATTTTTGGGCCTCTCATCTCAGAAAAATAAAACAAAGAAAAGAAAAGAAAAGAAAAAGGAAATGTAGAATTAAGGTGGACTTTGACTAGATGTTATCTTTCCCCACCTCACTTTCTCTCCTCTTCCCTCAATTCCAGCCGAGCCCTCCCATTTCCTGCATCAACAACAGCCCCTCTTTCTCCCTCTCTCATTTTGCATCAAAAATTCATCAAAATACCTCAAAAATCAAGCTAAAATCCAAATCCGATTCCTACCCATTTTCACTCATCTTCTTTAGCATGGATCTTGGTGCAAGGATTCCAAAGTGGAGGTCTAGATTTGTAGTTTGATTCATGGTTGTGAGGTATAACTTTTGACCCATTGTTCTTTTTGGTTTAAATTCCTTATTGAAGCTTCTTAGGTGCTTAATTTCGGTTTAATTGAAAGTTGTAGGTTTGCAAGAGAAGGTTTAGATTAGGGTTTGTGAAAAATATAGTTAGGGTTTTGTGTTGTGAGACTATGGTTGTGGGAGGTATTTGCCATATTAATATTTTGCTAAATCAAATTAAGTTGCTAATTTGCTTTTTGTGTTGATTTAAATTGTGATATTTATATAAATTGTAAACTAGGTTTTTAAAATAATTATAATCTTGTGAGATAAAATTCAAATTAGCGTTTCATGTCATTATAAATATTATATTGAGTGGTTTAATACTTTTAGCACATGAAAATACTAGCTAAATTGTTGTTTGTGCATTTTTGCTATAAATTGTTAAAAATTGGGTATTTTGTAAACTAGAATTTTGGGGTTAATGGAATTTAATGAGATTAAATTATGGAAATTGTTTTTATGACTTATTTAAGATATTTAATAAGTATTATGGCCACTAGATTTGTTTAAACGTCGAGTTTTGTACTAAAACGGGTAATTTTTGCTTGCTAGATTTTCGGAAAAATGGCTTTTAAGGTGAATTTGGGGTTTTTGTGAATTTTAACCTATTTTATATTATAATTAGTGTTCGTGAATGCGCAAATGAGAGTGTTTGGGTTTTTCTCGATGGTTTGACATTTGTACATCGACAACGAGAGTTGGTTTGGCTATTCTTGCCTGCGTAGGCGATAGGTTTTGACCTATGCGTGATACGCGTGCCGATTTGATTTTCGTATGCCGTTTCGATTTCGAATTTGGTTTTAATACGATACGGTGCATTATGATATGTAGGTACCCTATGTGGACTTCGAGACGACAAGCAAGCGCGTGGCGACGTCGGCACCGGCGAGCGAGGACCAGGTGAGTAGATTTATATCTACAGGGAGAAGTCGGGTGGATAGCGTATAGCACCCCCGCAGTTCGTGGTGATGTATACGAATACGTATACTCACATATATTTTGATTATATATTTTATGTTGATATGAGACTTGATGATAAAGGTGGATTCTAGGTGTTCATGGATTAGTTTAGTGTTTGTTGCGAAACCCTAGAATAGTTGTTACACCCACACACGCACACACACACATGCATACATCTATGTTATTACCTGTGCGTATATGGGGAGATGTGTTTATGTGTTCACCTGGGTATGGGACTAGGTGTTCACATACTGGATTTGCGGATGATACTTGGGATTGAGATGGGTCGATGAGATTTGAGTTGAGGCCGTGAGATCGGTGATATGGCAGGATTCGTACTTGAGATACGTGCTGATATTATAGCGGATCTTTGGATGACAATGCCATGTGAATAGTGATATTAGTAAAGTACTAGACGTAGGTCAGTACCCCAGATAATGATCTTGATAAAGAGGATACCAGATGAACAGTGTGATGAGTATGATATTGACCCATACCCAGATTTGGGGATGCCGTACGTGTAAGTCTACGGTAGCACCCCGGCCGTCTACAGACGCCAAATGCGGAACAAAAACTTTTTAACTGGCACTATCGTATACTTTAACCCGGATCTGCCATTATTGCTAAACTAACAAACTGTAAAGAGTGTAGAAAGGTTATACCGAACGATCCGAGTCCTTCGTTCTTCAACCATCATCCCACGCTCCGTTGCGGCTGCTCCGATCTCGTCGATCTCCAATCTGCTCGTCCAGGTGGCACCACATCAACGATTCTTTAAAGGGGCTCCCGCCTCTGACTCGAGGCAACTCGGTCGTCAAGTTTGCTAAAAGAGACGACCAAGATTGATGTAGAGAATGAGTAGAAGACTTTGTCTCATTCCGTCCAAAGCTATGGACGAACGGTTAATGAAGTTGCCACTCGAATCGGGTGATGGAATGAAATGAGCTGTGAAATTCCATACACCCCAAAATCTATCATAATCTTTTTACCAGATGAAAACTCAAGTAAGAGAGAGAGAGGAGGGGGCCGGCCATATATAGGGAGGTGGGGGGTGAGTGTAGGAGGAGGGAGGTGACCACAAGAAAATATCATGTGTGAACACAAATAAATATCTCAAGTGTGAACACAAACAAATATCTCTAGTGTGAACACAAAGTGTGAACACACCAAAAGCAACCAATGAAACAATAACACCTCACCGCTTCTAGAACCTTCTAGAAGTATCCACACTATTCTAAAGAAAAGATAAACCCGTCTTTAACCGAATGTTAAAAGACGGCTGATAGAAAACTGGAAACTGGCAACTTCCAAAATTGATCCCGAAACGAATTTCAGGATAACCCCGTAACTGTATAAATATACCCGCATTTGTATTACGACCGAATACAAATGCAACTGAGATAAAGATATTATATCTACTCAATACAATACACGGATCCGGCTTAAACCAAAGCCGACCAGTATCATCTGTCCGAAAACCGACACGTGCGTAAACGCACGTGCATTTTCCGAACCCTGCCATAAAACCATACGGCCTCTACAACATTTCGTCCGAACTTGGGAAACTGTCTGTAGGGGACTCTAATGACTCGTCAGTACCCTGGCAGTGGGTTTAACCACAAACCGTCAGCGGCACTAGCTATGCGTAACGGCTGCCCATGGACTGACCTCAAGGGAGGCCGAAGAGCGAACTCATCCGGAAACCCTACTGAGCCTAACAGTGACAATGTATATACAGTCCGGTCCATTCATCTATGAGTATCGCATATCTGCCTTGGGGGCTAGTAACGTCAGACCCCCAATAGCAGTATAAGTCGTGTCGGAGTGTAGCCCAATAACACCCTGAGATACTACTGGAGTACCTACCAGTAAATCTCCTGCCACGGCCGTGGGCTTTGTGTAATGGCTCTCCTAGACACAGCATGATCTCGCCCCCAATACCGGGAGAGACGAATCCCCTGCCGATCCGCTCACGTGCCTCCATGTGGCTCGGGACTGTACCCAAAAACTACCTGTTTGCACGACTCCTTTGAGCCGTGGTAGGGTAGAAATCAAAGCACAGTGGGAACTCACACGAGACAAATGACGACCTCAGGTCGATGAACTAACCTGTACACATGTCACCAGGGGACTGCTATCTGACGATATGTATAATACCAACTAGCAGGTTCCCGGCGAGTCCTGTCCGGTGTACTCATAACCCAATGAGCACCTGTATACATCTTAGGTGATCCAACTGACACCAGTGGCTTGTGAGACCGGCCACCGTCCCTCGTCGGGGTCTCGACTGTATACACTAGTCTACTCTGGAGTATCGATGCCCTGTCTCGAAACTCCCACGACTAGGGACCACAATTAAGGACATGCATATAAACCACCCAACTCTCACGTATATGATCGCCATCATACTGTTAGTAGTAAAGCAAGATCCTAAGGGCTCTATCAAAGTGTAACATGCAATCAGTCACCTGAACATGTACACGACTGATAAAGGCAAACCAGATAGCATACTTTCATCTTGAGTAAGACTATCCTACCGGTATAGGTCCTCCGCAATCATTGCAATCACGTACCTGCGATCCAATAATTAACTCTGAGGGCACTATCTCCAACAATCTCCCACTTGCACTCAAGGCTAATTATTGCGATGTCGACTACTCACAGCCCGTGTGAAACCGAACATCCAACTCCTCTACTAATCAGTTTCACAAAGCCCGTTTGTAAAAATATTGTGTTCGAGAAATAGCCTCAGTGAGTGGATCCGCCTAGATGTTTCTTTCTATATCTCTCTTAATCTCAAATTCGCGGAGAAAGCCATCTCCCGAATTGAGTAATACCTGTCTTAGAATATGTCTGGATATCTGATGGGACCTAGTTCATAAATGAACTCCAAATCCAAACTTCTTAGACTGTATCGATCACTGAACCTAATCAGTATCGTGCACCAAGCCTCCCACAGTATCCTTTTGGACCACCTGTCCACAATACTGTCCCTCATCAGAGGGAAAACTATAACTCTGACAATCTCTCTGTCAACCATGTCACCTTTGAAGCCTGGAATGATAATCGTCTCCCGAAAGAGGCTGCCGTCATCAAATCCGTAGAACATGTACTTATGTTCCAAAACTGCTTCCTTATGTTTCTCCAGGATTGGATTAATACAAACTTATTGCATCTAGTGCAAAAAAAACATTTGGTGTGGTACTTGACATCTCATGATTGACTCAATTGCCTAAGCAAGTGATCTGCCAATCATGCACATCCCTCTCCCCTTCTGTCTGTAAGACATCTTTAGAGAGGGTGGTGGACTCCATCACCTGCAGGTACACCACCATGCTAGGAGTCATCTATTCTAAAAACCATTAGAATACTGTCATAGTACCCACATTGGGAAACTACCCAAATCCAGATCTAAAACCATAGATCCAGAAACCAGAATGTCAAATATTATATCCATATCCTGTCTGGAGAAACAACTGTGTGACGACCACAGTACAACCGATCGTAGTATAGGAATTTTACTTCCTACTCTGTGTATGTCATCCATATACCATGACATCACACCCTACTACCTTCTTAACAGATCCATCCCCTATTCTGATTGAAGTCAAACCCATGACTGTCACATCAAAAATAGATGATCTATCTCCGCTATAACTGCTCAAGTCTATAAATAGACATAAGTATCTTGCCCACTATGCTTCCGATGCTCCCACTGACTACGACAACCCTCCTACCGGGTCTCATAGCCTGGAACAATAGTAGTGTCAAGTCTGGGTAAACAAGAACCTCCCTGTCACCGTCCTTGAGGCTACCGGAGTACCTCTCGGGTGTCTGAGATTACCCATCATATCTGCAGAGTGGCTATAGGAATGTCAAACCTGATTGAACCTTTACGTCCTATTAAATTTTCCGTAATCGTTTGCGGTTCTGGAATCACTTTTAGTTCTACCATACTCCCACTACTGTTTTCTGAAAAAATCCATTTTACTAAAACTGTGGCGAGTCAAGAACAATATCACTATTGATCTTCCAAGTGGTAGAAAATCAACCCTCGTCATAGCCAGGGTCAACCCACAAACAGCCATTACAGAAACATGCCCTGAGTTATCCAGTGTCTGGTTTTAAGCATAAGCTGGACAGCTCCCCGTACCTTAACATCGTTAAGATATGAACCATTCTATATCCAATATAGAAACTTTGGCACTAATTTAATTGGAACAATATTCAATCATGCAGCTATCTCCGGTGCATATCATCTTAATGAAAAGAGGCTAATCAGTATTACTCAACTTAGGAATCCATCCAATTATGAGTAACCTGAAAGAGAAACAAGTTTCTCAAAACCATTACTATTATCTGAATACCAATCACAAGAATCTACATCTTCGATCTCTTTGAAGAATCCCGATACTTGTGATACCTGGTTCTCTACTTTATTCTTATACCCACAACTTCTCAAAACTTAGACCTTGTATTTCTACGAAACACTTGTCTAAATACTAGAGAAGTTATAAGTAAACAGAACATAGTACGAGGACCTACCCCTTTGTCCTGATGGACACTTGGACAACATACAATACTCTGTATAAGTCCGCTGAGTTGAGCAACTCAAAACCTGTGCATCGTAGGTTGAAAACTGTACCCTGGCGATTTCCTCAAATATCACCAATTACAATGAATTCCGATATAATGAGGATAATCACCTAATTCCCAATAACGTACTCCCGCTCATCATCTGTAAAACCATACAGATATGAGAATGAAACCTGGTAAATACATACCCTTGGAGTAAGTATCTAATCGGGAAAACAGTTTTTCTTTAACAATGCACTGAAACATGAAATTGTTTCGTAGGGGTATCCTGGTATTCATAGCAATGCCTCTTCCATAATCCAATTCATGACTACAACCGTATATTTTATTGCCATCTCTCCAAATCCCTTTATTTGTTTTTAGTCGTTACCTTCTGCACACCATCGTTAGGCTAAATGGTTTTCTTCCTTCCCTACCATTCGGCACCAGCCTATGGTTTGGAAGAAGACTATCCAGTAAGCATAATAGGTGTACCCTCCTAAACCAAGGAGTACTCATATCTTGAGAGAAGGTGATGATAAAAGACAACTGAATAATACCTTATCCTTTCAAAGGTGAAATAGGAGTGGCGATGAAGTACGCGGTTTTGGTCGTGAATGATAACAGTCGCAATTTACTTTGCCCTCTTTCTAATCCCTTTATTTTGTCTTTACATATTACCTTCTGCACACCCTATTTAGGCTAATTGGTTTTCTTCATTCCCTACCTTTCGACACCTGCCTATGGTTTGGAATAAGACTATCCAATAAGCGTAATAGGTGTACTCTCCTAAACCAAGGAGCCCTCGCAACCTGAGAGAAGGTGATAACAAAAGACAACTGAATAAACCAATTCTATTTCTCCTGAACCTTGATCCATCCTCGAAGAGGTCCCTTCGAGTTCGTATATAACCATACGATGGATCTATCCAATGGAAGTGGATGTCCGTAGTAATACGGGGTGTTCTGAGAAATTCAAAGGGTAAAAGAATGAGTGGCAATGACTTATGCAACTCAGACAATGCAAAAGCCAGTATTTTAAGAAGGTTCGGTCAACTTGGTCACTGAGTCATAGTCTAGGGTCGGTCAAAGGTCGCTGCCAAAGAGAGAGAGAAAAGAAACACTCTGCGTGCACTCTAACCTAGATCAGAATGGTTATCACTTTATCTAATCCGGAAACCTCCCACTGTCCTGTCAAATTCTCCTCCAAACCTAAAAGAAGAATCAATCGGGATCACCCTAAAGAGTAAACTAACTCATCAGTGGGAATCGGGATCCAACTTTCATCGCATGATAACATGACGGAATCCACTCACGTTATCACACTCCAGAAGGTATGCGTATGCCTGGCAAGTTTCAGTTTCTTTAGAAACTCCCGATCTGATTTTTACCCCATGTTCTTATGACCTTGACGAAAGCCAACAAATAATAAGACACATGTCAAGTTCTGCCCGTCATTATCTTGTTAATTCGAACCCACCCATACATACCCTTGACGAAAGCCAACAAGGTAATACGACTGTCCCAAACCAACTCATCTATCTATGCAACAAATGAATACCCCAGCAACTACCAAACACTATGCCTTGACGAAAGCCAACAAACATAGCTTGAATATTACTGACCATCCATAAGAAACGACGGAGGGCTACGGCTGGTTTTTGGCGAAAAACCTTTAACGTAATGAACTTGATCTCGTTGAAGGAACCTGATAACTTTTTATAAAAATATAGTGGCGAAAACCTTTGCTAAAGAGGTCACTCCCGGTGAAGGGATCTCGGCTCTTTCCTCGTGGAATGAGGTGCAGGATATTCCACTGAATACCGCGATGCAAAGCAACATGTAATCGACTATAGAGAAGTTATTACCCTGACGCAAACTTCTGCCCAAGGGGTCAGTCCCGGTGAAAGGATATCGGCCCTTGCCCCGTCAAATGAGGTGCAGGATATTCCACTGAATACCTCTATGCAAAACAAAAGGAAACATCTTTGCAATAACACTTTTTAAATTGTTCCAACAACATCAAACAGGTTTGTTTTACTTTGCATTGATCAGAATCAACGCAGTCCCATCAATCAATCACACCAGAAAAGAACGAAAATAAAATGTACGTATATGCCATCCGCATTCGTCACTGGGTCTCGTCATCACCCGTTAGGTTACTTAACTAACGACAGAGCGGGGACTGGACTAGCGCGGGTGTAAAACATATACAACATCTAATAGTATATAAACCAATATACAATAATCGCTCCAGGAGTGATAATATGCAACATTACAAAAAAGTAATAAGCATCACAGAATAATACAGATAATCTGGGATCCCCGGGTTTCACAAAGCCGCTGCTGAAACCCGACGTTCCCCTGTCGTGTGGATAGCCTGTGCAATGAAATCTAGACCCCTACGGGTGCGGCAAGTTACCCGCCAAAACCTGAAGCGAGGCAGCCCCCTACAGCAAAGTGAATGGACCACCCAGCACTTCACGGAATCCGGTAATCTTGGGCACCCCTCCTTGGGTCAACCTGTACCCCCTACGAGTGCGCGAATAGTCTGCCAATTCTAGAGTGAGGCCCCTCTGCCTCTCAAAGCCATGAGATGCGGACCCGTTGCCCCCCAGAACCCGGCTATCCGTGCACTCCGTCGCGGGGCAAAACCTAGTACAGTAATGAATAATAGTACAACAGGTACATCGACCGCAACCTGGTCGTGCCCCAAAAGAATATTATACAACAGGCAGTGACGGCAGTCCACAAGTTGGACGCTCGCCCTGCAATATCAAATGTACAAATAAATCCAAACTGCACTACCATTGCACACTGCTATCCACCACGACAAATCCGCAACATCACAGCACAACACAGAATATTAACGCGAATGTCACGTTCGCAAACCCGTCTAAAAGAACTATAGCAATCAGACGCGGTTTACCGATCAAATGACATTCCCAGTCGGAGATATAATGTAAGCACTGTAAACTAACGTGTTTAAATTTCGATCGACTAAATATCATGAAGTGGGCCCCACGAACAACTGGTGAACAGTAACAAAAACTGGGCCCAAAAGATATATACTAAAAACCCCAAATTCCAACAGAGAAGACACTGTGCAAATTTGGTGCACTGATTCAATAGAACGGCCGCGGATGCGCGGCCAAACCATAGGTTTGGCCGCGATTCCGCGGCAGTCTTGTCGATTCATGAGCCCAAATTTATACGGTGTTCTTATAAAACCCTGCACAGATTTCTGAAATATGTAGAATAATTTTAGGATATCATTTAAAATCAACAGAAACTGTGAAGCTAGAAAATTGTGTTTTTCGATATCCGGTTCGATCGATGTTTTAAACGCGTTAGCACAAGTTAGTATAGCAAAATGGTGAGTCTCTGATACCACTGTAAGTCTACGGTAGCGCCCCGGCCGTCTACAGACGCCAAATGCGGAACAAAAACTTTTTAACTGGTGCTATCGTATACTTTAACCCGGATCTGCCATTATTGCTAAACTAACAAACTGTAAAGAGTGTAGAAAGGTTATACCTAACGATCCGAGTCCTTCGTTCTTCAACCATCATTCCACGCTCCGTTGCGGCTGCTCCGATCTCGTCGATCTCCAATCTGCTCGTCCAGGTGGCACCACGTCAACGATTCTTTAAACGGGCTCCCGCCTCTGACTCGGGGCAACTCGGTCGTCAAATTTGCTAAAAGAGACGACCAAAATTGATGTAGAGAATGAGTAGAAGACTTTGTCTCATTCCTTCCAAAGCTATGGACGAACGGTTAATGAAGTTGCCACTCGAATCGGGTGATGGAATGAAATGAGCTGTGAAATTCCATACACCCCAAAATCTATCATAATCTTTTTACCAGATGAAAACTCAAGTAAGAGAGAGAGAGGAGGGGGCCGGCCATATATAGGGAGGTGGGGGGTGAGTGTAAAAGGAAGGAGGTGACCATAAGAAAATATCATGTGTGAACACAAACAAATATCTCAAGTGTGAACACAAACAAATATCTCTA
Organism: Agapanthus africanus; assembly: GCA_030015575.1. Classification (NCBI taxonomy): domain Eukaryota; kingdom Viridiplantae; phylum Streptophyta; class Magnoliopsida; order Asparagales; family Amaryllidaceae; genus Agapanthus; species Agapanthus africanus. The sequence continues at coordinate 254,774,211 of CM057342.1, read as the reverse complement.
GTGTGAACACAAAGTGTGAACACACCAAAAGCAACCAATGAAACAATAACACCTCACCGCTTCTAGAACCTTCTAGAAGTATCCACACTCTTCCAAAGAAAAGATAAACCCGTCTTTAACCGAATGTTAAAAGACGGCTGATAGAAAACTGGAAACTGGCAACTTCTAAAAGTGATCCCGAAACGAATTTCAGGATAACCCCGTAACTGTATAAATATACCCGCATTTGTATTACGACCGAATACAAATGCAACTGAGACAAAGATATTATATCTACTCAATACAATACTCGGATTCGGCTTAAACCAAAGCCGACCAGTATCATCTGTCCGAAAACCGACACGTGCGTAAACGCACGTGCATTTTCCGAACCCTGCCATAAAACCATACGGCCTCTACAACGTTTCGCCCGAACTTGGGAAACTATCTGTGGGGGACTCTAATGACTCGTCAGTACCCTGGCAGTGGGTTTAACCACAAACCGTGAGCGGCACTAGCTATGCGTAACGGCTGCCCATGGACTGACCTCAAGGAAGGCCGATGAGCGAACTCATCCGGAAACCCTACTGAGCCTAACAGTGACAATGTATATACAGTCCGGTCCGTTCGTCTATGAGTATCGCATATCTGCCTAGGGGGCTAATAACGTCAGACCCCCAATAGCAGTATAAGTCGTGTCAGAGTGTATCCAAATAACACCCTGAGATACTACTGGAGTACCTACCAGTAAATCTCCTGCCACGGCCGTGGGCTTTGTGTAATGGCTCTCCTAGACACAGCACGATCTCGCCCCCAATACCGGGAGAGACGAATCCCCTGCCGATCCGCTCACGTGCCTCCATGTGGCTCGGGACTGTACCCAAAAACTACCTGTTTGCACGACTCCTTTGAGCCGTGGTAGAGTAGAAATCAAAGCACAGTGGGAACTCACACGAGACAAATGACGACCTCATGTCGATGAACTAACCTGTATACATGTCACCAGGGAACTGCTATCTGACGATATGTATAATACCAACTAGCAGGTTCCCGGCGAGTCCTGTCCGGTGTACTCATAACCCAATGAGCATCTGTATACATCTTAGGTGATCCAACTGACATCAGTGGCTTGTGAGACCGGCCACCGCCCCTTGTCGGGGTCTCGACTGTATACACTAGTCTACTCTGGAGTATCGATGCCCTGTCTCGAAACTCCCACGACTAGGGACCACAATTAAGGACATGCATATAAACCACCCAACTCTCACGTATATGATCGCCATCATACTGTTAGTAGTAAAGAAAGATCCTAAGGGCTCTATCAAAGTGTAACATGCAATCAGTCACCTGAACATGTACACGACTGATAAAGGCAAACCAGATAGCATACTATCATCTTGAGTAAGACTGTCCTACCGGTATAGGTCCTCCGCAATCATTGCAATCACGTACCTGCGATCCAATAATTGACTCTGAGGGCACTATGTCCAACAGTACGACGGATTTACGTACGAGCTATATATTGATGATTATCCGCACTCTTGACTTAGGATGTCTGATTATAGATATGGTATCGGATATGATATTATTAAGGCGGGATCACCGACTAATATATACAGGTATGTATACGTATCGACTCAGATGTTAGGCGGTTTCCTTACCAGTAGTTCAGCTTGTTAGTTCAGCCGTATAGTTTAGTGTAGTTGTTAGACTAGATTAGACTCCTACCTATTTCAAAACTAACGAATCGTGGGTATTTTAAAAGGCAGGTCAAGGGATTCTACGGATATTTCAAAAGACGTATCTTTTCTTAAAAACACCGTAGCCCTTATTTTCAAAACACCGCGATTCGTGTTATTTCAAAAGGCACTATTGTAGGACTTATATTAGGGTAATACAGTTTAGTTATTGTTGTGTATAGTATTCAGCTCCCGCATATTATTGCTGTTGCTCCTCATCGCATACTTATTGTAATTCATATTTCATTATTGATATCATGCTGTTAGGACACCATCACCATTACCGATGATGCGTATGTACCACGTACACTTACTTGCCGGCTCACACACATCTTCATCGGTAATTGCCATATCACGTACACTTAGAAAATACTATTACATTGACATAGCCTGTTAGCTAATAGTTTAGACATGATATTAATGTACTTTCCTTATATGCTAGTATAGACATTGTAGTTATTACCTGCTGCTTCAGGCATACTGTTATTCATTGTTATGCCGCATTCATGGATTCTCATGCATATATTCACTATTTTACGTGCTATTGAGGTTTTGGATTCGGATTTCCATGAGATTTTCTGGATTTGGGGGAAAACCGCAAAACTTATACAAACTTCTTCTCTCTCTTTTTAAATGAAAAGCGCGGTTTTCCCATGATGTATGAGTTGTCCACCATGAGTTTGCTGATGGATTTCGAGACCCGATTCGAGGAGACGGATGAACCGTTTCGGGTACATGGTGGACCCGGTAAGGTACCCCGGGGCAAGAAGCGCGTGATGATGACGATATGGGCCTGGCAGGGGAGCACTACCTACTGGTGATTTTACCCGACGCGTCGGATATCCGGAGGATACCGTCGTGGTCTTGAGATTGATGGTAGGGACCGGTCTGGACTGACGGCGCCCTAGATAGTGAGATTGACATACAGAGATTTTGAGATATTGAGATACAGAGATTGCGACACAGAGATATCGAGAGATTTGGATACTTGTTTTTTGTCGATACTAGGCACTGTTTATGCTGATTTCATTTATGATACCCCGTTTTTAAAAAGATACAGAAATCTCACTAATTTATGACAGCAGTTTTCATCAGTACATGCATTCTGTTTCATGCATTCATACATCATCCATATGATATATTGCTACCTGAGGCACTGACACAGGCACATGGGATTACACTCGGGTTAGATATTTACCCTAACATTGTTATAAGCTGCATGTTGTATATTTGAGGATATATTATGATCGTTGACCTAGGATTGCGTTGTTCATGCGATTTCTGTTCGTAGATGTTTTTTCTACTCACGAGTTGGCAACTCACCCCCGTTGTGCCACAGTTACTTACAGGTTTTGCCGTACAGGTTTCATTACGGCTTTGCTGGCACTGCTTCTTTCGGGTGACTTGCTAGTAGGTGGGTTTATTGGTATCGTACCCATCATATTACTTTGTATAATATTATTCAGTTGTATCTAGTAAATTCCATCAACCAAACATGTATTGATTTTGAGCTAGAGAAAGTGATGTTATTCTTTCGACCTTAGAGTCGCGTGTTATTTTTCTGTGGATTTCTTGTTGTTTTGAGTTCCTTTTGAGTTCTGATCCTCGCCATTGGCGTTGTACATTATATTACTTGTATGGTTGTGACCGTCGATTGACGAAGAGCTAGCTCCCGCTTGGGGATGCCTTTTATTGATTTCGTATACTATTCATGTTGTATCCCGTTTGGGGGCCAGTATTTACAAAGGAGATTCTGCCGAAATTTTCAAGAAATATTTGATGTTTTTAAAAAAACGCATAATTCGGCTTATGCTAATAAAACTACTTGATTTAAATTGGTTTTCCTTCACTCTACTACTTTTCTTGGTTTGGATTTCTGGGTTTTCGGCTTACTTAGATTACGTACGCCTCGAGACGTTTCGTAGTTTAAGTGTCGGTCATGTTCCGTACTTTCGGGACGTGACACATTAGTACGTCGTTCTGGAGATAGTATGCAGGTGCTTATTGGGTTATGATTATACTGGATAGGACTCGTAGGGAGCTGCTGGTAGGTATTATACCTATCGTCGGATAGCAGTTTCTAGGTGACATGAGTACAGCTTAGTCCGCCGACTTGACACTGCTACTTCGTCTTGAGTGTGTTCCCACTTTTCTTAGATTACTACCCTACCATGGCTCAAAAGAGTCGTGCAAATAGGTAGTAGTTGGGTGCAGTTGATTGAAAGAGTTTTAGTTATCGCAATCAAGACGGTGTCGCTTTGCAGCTAGCCGTGATGAGTACGGGTCGATCCACAGGGATACGGAGCGTTTAGGTTCTTATTCTCATGAGTTAATGCTCGTTGGCGGAATGTTCGTATCTAACTTATATGTATATATGCAAAAGAATAAGCTGTTAGATAGGATAATGTAAGTTAAGGAAATCCGTACTCAATCCTTTGAGCCGAGCTTGACCACTAAAATTAGAGCAATCGGCTACAACGTGGATTAGGGTGCTTAAGCACGGTATTGTGAAATCCAGCTTATTGACCCTTGACCTTCCGTTCTTGTCTCTTGCTTTCGCCTCCGGCCAATCCGAACGCAACCAATCACGGTTAGAAATCACCGATACCTTGGTAGGGTAGGGTGCCTAACGGAGCGCTTGCGTAAGGTTTGGGCAAAGTTTAATGGAAAAGATCGAAAAAAGAAAATGAGAAAGGAAATCTTAATTTACAATATCGGTTTCTTTCCTAACATCAACATATTCACAACTAATCACAACAACATACAAAAAGAGCAAAGAAAAGATAAACAAAGAAAAAAAAAGAGCATTGTAAGAAAGTAAATGACATGGTAGTAAAATTGCAAGTAAGTAAAGCATGGAAATAAATTGCAAGAAAGTAAAGAAAGAAATAAAGATACTAGGAACCATAGAACACATTACAAACCATGGGTTCAATAGCCTAAACTTAAACTTGCAAGCTCAATGAAGAGGTTGCAAGATCAAGAGAAGGCTAAGAACATAAGGTAAATGAAGGAAAAAACAAAGCTTTATTAATTCCAAATGAAGATACAACCCTTGAGATCAATAACCAAAACTTAAACTTGTAAGCTCAACGAAGAGGTTGCAAGATCAAGAGAAGGCAAAGAACTCAAGGGTTCAATGGAAAACAAGTTACAAATTACAAGAGTTCTAAAATAAAACTAAAGAGAAAGTATCTTCTCTCATTGCCCATGACTTGGTATTTATAGGCAACATGGGTTTCTTACTAGCTTTTGGAGGGAAATTATGATGCTTTAAATCACATCACCACTTTTAGCATTTAATGCACATCACATCACATCATTAGCATTTAATGCACATCGCATCACCTCTTTTTGCATTTAATGCACATGTTCTCTACTTGCACCATTTCATCATGTCATATAGCCTTGGTAGCCCCACCATGGTCTATGTGCACACTTGCATTGTGTTGGACCAAAATTGTGTGCACACATCTATTTGCAAAAAGAACTCTTTGGATAATGATCGGTTTTCTGTTCTGTTTGTAGTGTCGGCTCACAAACGATATATCCGTGATTTTAAGTGTATTTCCAGTATTTTGTCATGGATACCTGTAATCTGTAATTACTGAGAAGTTACTGGTTAATAGTACCGATATATAACAAAACAAATAATGAATAAGAGGTATTGAAATGCAATTTTCCGTGATAAACAAATACCCCCAAACTTATCTTTTGCTCGTCCCGAGCAAAACAAAATCCTAGCCTAACTTTCGTAGGGAACGCGATTGCACTGAGTTCATACAATAAGTCGTTAAACCTCTAGGTGTCCCTGGTAGGAGGAGTGTTGTCTCCTGAGGGTTTTCAGCGGATTATACCCATAAAATCTCGTCAAGCTAGTTTCATATGTTAACGTTGATTCTACTCCTACAGCTTAGTATCAATATTAGAAATTCTATTATCCCATGTTAGAAATATTCAACCCTTATGTTTCACGCCTCCTATTTATTCAACCTCAGATCCTATATATTTTACAGTTTAGAAAGATCTCGGTATCTCCTGAGTTTTCCTTCTAAAGTGCGGTCTCCAATCAGGGATTTTTATCATCTTTACGGAAAACATAAGTCTTATTCTTTATTTTTATCTTTCCTCCAAATATCGATTGTATACCCCTACGTGTGTGTAAATTTTCACCCTTACACTTAAGAATTCAATTCAAGCAATAGTACCCTTGCCCTAATGCCTAATACTATTTTTTTTCATTAATGATGGACGGTGTTGCTCACACACCTTTCATGCGACTATTAATGCCACCAAGAGCCGATTACTGAATGTGTGAGCTTAAAGCGTAAATAGCAGTTTTCAGGTCTTGACTTTATTTATTTATTTTTCTTTTTTCTTTATTTTTCTTTTTCAAGACCGGATATATTTTTCAATGATGCTCTTTTAGTGTTTAGCTTTAAATACCGTTTTTTCTTTCATACTAGGTTTTCAGACAAGAATATTTCTAGGTATCCTCTACTATCCCAAGTTTCAAGGTGCGTGTATATGCAGTTTGTAGGGTATATACTTTCTAAATTTGGACTCAAGAATAGAAACTATTTTTCAGACTTATCTTTCAGTAAAGCATCAATACTTTCCCTTCATCTCGACTTAACTAAAGAACTGAACTCAAGATTACCTATTTCTCAAAAATATCTGTAAGGACGTATAATCACCAAGGTTAAACAGAATGAGGGTTATTTTTAGGGTTTTCAATTCCTAAGCCTAGAATTTAGTTACTTCTAACATATTATCTAAACTTTCGGAATAAAAATCTCAGTTACCCTATTAGCTAACTTGACGATAAAGTTTTTATATTTTTGGAAATTTTTTCCATTTTTGTGTGTTTTTAAATAGGTATGCAAATGCAAAATATACAAATGAATGTGAAGGGAAGAAAGCTTACCGAGCACATCCCCAAACTTAAACTTGACAGTGCCTTCACTGTCAGGCTACCCCAAGAGAATCAAAATTACTGGCACTCCCTAAAAGGTTTATACAAAACAAAAAGAAAAACAAAAATATGTACACCAAAAAGATCCCCCCAAACTTAAGTGAAACAGTGCTTCCACTGTTTAAGCGGTGAAGTTCAGGATTATGGGGAAAGAAAACAGTTTCAAACTATACAAGGCCTTATACAGGACAAAAGTGAGCACCAACCATTCAAAATTTTTATCGTGATAATGTGCTGGTTGGTGAAAGAATGTGGAGAGGAAAGAAATGGGGAATACGCGAGACCGTATGCGGATATAAGCGGGATACGGTCTCGGTATATAAGAAGAAGAATGGCGGAAGGAAAAAAGAAATGTAGTACGAACTTGAGGGTGGAAATGGAGTGAATAGATTAGCACAATATCTGATGACCGATGTGTAAAATGCGATTGTGCTAATATATCAACCCGTCGAGAAACGGGATCAAATCCCTCAAGATTCATGAGAAACCATGGGTAAGCCGAACTTGGTAAACCAGACACAAGAAATGAAAGTGATACGGTGTCTTGCACAGTCGAAATGATGGAAAGTATATAGAGGAGTGATTGAGGAAGGGTGACAGTTAAAGGTTCAGGAGGGTGTGCACAGTCAGTGGAAGGGGTAGGATGAATTGGAAAATCCGACTCATCAAGAAAAACTGGTTCATCCTCAAAAATATCCTCAATATTCTCCTCAAAATTCAGCTCATCCATGCAAATTTCATCAAAATCAAGACGCATATAGAGTTCGGGAAAAACAGTTAATGACTCGGGATGATGAATTGGAGAGAAAAACTCATCCAAAGCAGCGGGTTCATCATCCAAAATATTCCCAGCGTCAATATCCTCAATCAAGTGAAAATCAATTTTCTCAGACACCTCATCAAAAGCATGGATTTCAATCAAATTTGGCTCTAAGATGGAGGTGTGGAGGTCAAAAGAATTGGATGTGGTTTCACTCGAAAGGGACCCTTCACAATCAGGTAAATCAAACACTACAAAGTCGTACAACTCATTAAACGTTCTATCTTCAACTGGTGAATCATTTGGAACATTTGATAGACATTCAAAACCGGAGTTGTGGGATTCAAGTTGAAACTGGTAGGTTTGATTTGGAAGAGTATACAGCTCACTCTCTCCACTCAAATTCTCAGCCTGTCCTACCGCCTCATCATACATTTTAAAATTTGGAGCTAGTTGAAAACTAGCTACCGGGTCAGTAGGTTGTATGAGGACGGCCATGGACGCATTCAAATCCATCATCTGTTGGCATGACGCTACCCTAAAGTCTTCCAATGACTGTTCCAGACTAGACAAGGGTTGTGGAGGGGTTTCAGTAAAAAATTCAAAGTTGTTTTAATACTGGAAACTCCCAAATGGCTGTTCAGAAGTAATGTCTAGGGAAGGTGTAAAAGTCGGGTAGGACTGGTAGGAATTGAATGGCTGGACGGGAGTAGGATCAATATTTGGATAAGAAGGTGAATGGAATTGTTGATCCCAAAAATTTGAAGTGGTGAAAGGAGTGAAAGATCGGCTACGGGATTGTTCGATTCGTTCTGCAAGAAACATAGGTCTTGGAGTTATAACAGGACTCGAAAAAAGAGTATCAACGTAAGAAGGTGGTGAAGGATGAAATGGTTGATACAAGGTGGATTGTAGAGTCCGATTGGTAGTCCTAGACACGTCTATCCGATCTTTCAAAGAAATTTTGGACATGGTGAGGTCGTTCGAAATTCGACCAAAGCAAGAACCGTAGGAAGTAATGTCTGGTTTTGGGTACCAAAGTTCGGTAAGAGTTTTTCTAGGTGGGGTACCCATGATATGAAGAGAAAAAGGAGAAGAAAAGAATGTGGTTTTTTTTTATTTTTTTATTTTTAGTTTTTTAGTTAGTTATTAACAAAAGAATGAAATATACACACAAAAAGAATCTGGACAAAAACATTCACGACACAAAAATACCACACACCTAATCGGTCTAGGGTTCACCTAGGTCAACTAGACCTGCTCAAGAACTTGATTGTCGAAGTAAAACTGTGTCGAGAAACGGGCTCAAGATATACTGATCACGAAACCAGGTAAGTGCAGAGATAAGGGGAGGTTTTCCGACGCTTTCGCGAAGGTCCTTAATTAAATAACCCTTTCTCTTTTGGCAGTTTCTCCATGAACACTTTCCTAGACACCCCGTAAACGATATACCGTTAAGCGGTGTTCTAAACACAATTAAGCTCTCCTAGTGAGCGCGAAGTCCTTAAAGGCTTAAAGTCTAGTTTCTTTTAAAAATTTGTGCGGGTAAACGTTATACTTATTTTCGTGATTTGTGGGCCACGGAAAAGGGGATGAAATCCTTTACCGTATTTTGTGGGTTCGCTTGCCCTTAAGTCCGTATTAATGTATGCAATGCGCAATTCAATAAAAATTATTCAAAGAATCAAACAATTGATTTTACGTTTAAGCTCGGCACTGCAACAAATACGGGTTAGTTAATTTTGGCGTTTGGTAGCAAACTTGCAAAGAATCCTGCAAAGATGTTATATTGGATGCGTCGGATTTAAGAAGAAGGTGTTGGTAAAGTACGTACCATTAAGTTTTCGGGTTTAGAAACCCCCGTTGAATCAAATCCGGTAAGCTTGAAAAGTTCTCTTTCGCGTGTCAAACTACCCGAATCTTTGGCACTGTACTTCGTAATCACCTTAGCTTGGAATGTACACTTTGCTCTCCACAATCGCAGTTCGCAAATCCGTGAAAATCTACAAATGTCGGTAAAACGGATATTTTTTGCGAAAAAGCGATACGAATGCCCAAATACATGCACACTAAAAATTATAAAACACAAACAATAAAAATGGGAAACAAACAGAACAATGGATCACAGAGGAAAAATTGGAGGCAGTTAGAAGTGAAGGGCCGGCGAGCTCGGATGAAGAGGTAATGTCGCCGGCCAAACTTCGGAGATTGGGCCCCAACTTTCTTCTGTGTTCCCACTATTCTATAAGTATCTCACTGGTATTGTTTGTGTTTTAATTTTAGATCAAGAGTGATAGCAGGTAAGAAATCCAGAGAATAAAAATTGGTTAGTTGTGTTAATTTTTGTTTTGGTTTTGGTTTATTGAAATTTTTAGTTTGTTTTTAGAAAAAGTGTTAGATGGATATTCACAAGGTTAACCCGAAATAACAAAAATAAAAACGTTACCGTCTCTCCGGCAACGGCGCCATTTGATTGAAAGAGTTTTAGTTACCGCAATCAAGACGATGTCACTTTGCAGCTAGCCGCGATGAGTACGGGTCGATCCAAAGGGAGACAGAGCGTTTTATGTTCTTATTCTCACGAGTTAATGCGCATTGGCGGAATGTTCGTATCTAACTTATGCGTAAATATGCAAAAGACTAAGCTGTTAGGATTATATAGGATAGTGTAAGTTAAGCAAATCCGTACTCAATCTTTTAAGCCGAGCTTGACCACTAAAGCTAGAGTAATCGGCAACAACGTGGATTAGGGTGCTTAAGCACGGTATTGTGAAATCCGGCTTATTGACCCTTGTCCGTCCGTTCTTGTCGCTTGCTTTCGCCTCCGGCCAATCCGAACGCAACCGGTCACGGTTAGGAATCACCGATACCTTGGTAGGCTAGGATGCCTAACGGAGCGCTTGCGTAAGGTTTGGGCGAAGTTTAATGGAAAAGATCAGAAAAAGGAAATGAGAAAGGAAATCTTAATTTACAATATTGGTTTCTTTCCTAACATCAACATATTCACAACTAATCACAACAACAAACAAAAAGAGCAAAGAAAAGATAAACAAAGAAAAGAAAAAAGCAAAGTAAGAAAGTAAATGACATGGTAGTAAAATTTCAAGTAAGTAAAGCATGGAAATAAATTGCAAGAAAGTAAAGTAAGAAATAAAGATACTGGGAACCATAGAACACATTACAAACCATGGGTTCAATAGCCTAAACTTAAACTTGCAAGCCCAATGAAAATGTTGTAAGATCAAGAGAAGGCTAAGAACACAAGGCAAATGAAGGCAAAAACAAAGCTTTATGATTCCAAATGAAGATACAACCCTTGAGATCAATAACCAAAACTTAAACTTGCAAGCTCATTGAAGAGATTGAAAGATCAAGAGAAAGCAAAAACCTCAAGGGTTCAAAAGAAAACAAGTTACAAATTACAAGAGTTCTAAAACAAAACTAAAGAGAAAGTATCTTCTCTCCTTACCCATGACTTGGTATTTATAGGCAACATGGGTTGCTTAGTAGCTTTTGGAGGGAAATCATGATTCTTTAAATCACATCACCTCTTTTCGCATTTAATGCACATCACATCACCTCTTTAGCATTTAATGCACATTCCATCACCTCTTTTTGCATTTAATGCATATGGTCCCTACTTGCACCATTTCATCATATCATATAGCCTAGGCAGCCCCACCATGGTCCATGTGCACACTTGCATTGTGTTAGACGAAAATTGTATGCACACATCTATTTGCAAAAAGAATTCTTTGGATAATGATCGGTTTTCTGTTCTGTTTGCAGTGTCGGCTCATAAACGATATATCCGTGATTTTAAGTGTATTTCCAGTATTTTGTCATGGATACCTGTAATCTGTAATTACTAAGCAGACACTGGTTAATAGTACCGATATATAACAAAACAGATAATGAATGAGCGGTATTGAAATGCAATTTTCTGTGATAAACAGCAGCCACGAAGCAATTGGAGGCAGTGGTGGTTAGATAGGATTCGTCTCTCCCGGTATTGGGGGTTGATATCGCGCTGTGTTCAGAAAGCCATTCCACAAAGTCCCTAGCCAGGGAAAGGGAGATTTATTGGTAGGTACTCCAGTAGTTTCTCAGGGTGTTTTGGGCTACACCCCGACACGACTTATTGCGCTATCAGGGGTCTGACGGTTACCGCCCCCTAGGCCCAATATTTGATACTCTTAGACGAACTGACCGGACTGTACGAAGATTGTCACAGATAGGCTCAGTAGGAGTTCAGATGAGTTTGCTCATCGGCCTTTTTATCGACAGATACCTGGGTAGCCGTTACGTGCAGCTAGTACCGCTAAAGGCTTGTAGTTAAAGCCACTGCTAGCATACTGTCGAGTCTTTAGAGTCCCACACAGAGAGTTTCCCTGCATCGGGCAAAAGATGTAGAGGCCGTATGGTTTTACGGCAGGGCTTCGATCACATATGTGTACTTGTGCACGTATGATGTTCGGGCGGATAATGCTAGTGGGCTTTCTTTTAAGCCGGATCTTAGTATTATATTGATGGATTATTTTCGTCTCTTCGTATTCGTATTTTTCGGAATACGGATATGGATATGTATATACGGATGAGGGGCATTCTTGTAATTTACTCAAGATTGCTTCTAGAAGAAGACACCTCATTTGGATTTTAATCTTTTGATTAAAAGATTAATGAGGTAGAGGAAATGAGGTGTATGTTTTCATTAAATGAGGCATGCTACTTGGTGACTCATGGCATGACTCATCAGGTGACTCATTGAGCATGCTAGATATTTATGCTTAGGAATTATTGGTATGCTTCATAATCAACAAGAGATAGCCATCTTCATTCTACACTCTCACTTCCTCAAGCTCCCCTTGTTCTTTCTTAAACCCTAAATGTATCATGTGTTGAGAAAGCTAGGGTATTTAGAGAAAAAATAATCCATCTTTACTCTCTACATAATCTAGGACATCGAGTTTAGCGATCCAGGTACCTTAGTTACCTCGGATTTGAGGTTAGAGCTCGGAATATAGACTCTCGGGTGGATCGTCTTTGACATGAGAGGAACAACGAAGAGGCTCGATCCGTGTACGAACCGAGGAGCCTATGACGAGGAGGAGGACAGCAAGAAGACCTGAAGGACATGATACTGTGAGGTATAACATTCTTTCATAGTAGTTAACCTCATACAGTTTTGCTAGTTAGGGTTTAGTATCGATCTTGGAGTTTAGTCGGTCTTGTGAAGCATAGAAAAATCGTTTTTTGCAAACTCCACCTCCCTGCGAACCCGCGGGGTGCGCGATATCGACTTATAGATGATACATAGAACTAGGATGTATGAGAATCACACATGAGATTAAGATGAGTAGATAATAGTTCGATTAATGAATTAAAAGAAAAGAGAATGAGTCATTTTCTTTAAGTGCTTGTAGAAGTCTTGAGAAGCCATGACTCACCTCTTCTCTTTTGGCTTTATTCATTGATATTTATCATTATCAAAACTCATCTTATCATTCACCCTATGGTTCACAACTCATCCAAGTTTATCTCCTTCTTCTTCTCCTCTTTAGGGTTTTTCTTGAGTTGAGAAAAGAAAAGAGAAAATTATTTTTAGTGAGCAAATCTCCTACTTCATCAACCTACACTAATCTAGCCCATTAGTTTAGGTTGTTTGCTTCACTAATACCTTGATTAGTGAAGAGTGAGTTTGAGTGAGAGAGACTTCAAGGTGGATCATTTTCGGCATTGAAGACGACAAGCAAGCTCGATCCTTTCTTCAAGTGGAGCCTTAAGAAGAGTTCTAAGGACCACTATTTGGAGCTTTAGAAGTGAAGAACCGGTCTACAAAGGTTGTAAACCCTCTTCACTTAAGTTAGAACTAGTTTGCTTGCTTAAAAACCCTAATTCTCAAGTTCGATTCTAAGTTAGTATACTTAGCACTCTAAGATTTTTTAAAATTGCATACTTGATGCTTCTATAAACCTAGTAGAGGTGCTAAGACATACTTTCAGTGAGTACACTGGACGGACTCGCCGAGAACCTCTAGATGGTATTATACATATCGTTAGATAGCGGTTTACAGGTGACATGAGTACAGGTTAGTCTTAGAACCTGAGATCATTATTTGTCTCGTATGAGTTCCTACTATGCTTTGACCTCTCCTCTACCACGACTCTATTGAGTCATGCAAACAGGTTTTGGTTGGGTACAGTCCCAAGCCACATGGTGGCAGTGAGTGATTGTTAGGGATTCGACTCTCCCGGTATTGGGAGTCGATATCACACTGTGTCCGGTTGGCCAGAACCATAAGACCTTGGCCAAAGCGGTTGAGATTTACTGATGGTTAGATCAGTAGTTTCTCGGATTAGTCCTGAGCCAAATCGACACGACTTATCAGGTTATTATGGGTCTGACGTTTACCATCCTTTAGACCTGGTATGCGATACTTTTAGACAAAGAGACCGGACTGTACGGAGATTGTCACGGATAGGCTCAGTAAGGGTTCAGATGAGCTCGCTTGTCAGCCTTCTTTTCAATAGGTAGCTGGGTAGCCGTTACGTACAACTGGTTCCACTGACGTGCTTATGGTTAAACCCACTGCCAGCGTACTGTCGAGTTTTTAAAGTCCCACATAGAGGGTTTCTCTGGTTCAGGTGAAACGATGTGGTGGCCGTATATTTATACGTGTAGGGTTTCAATCGAATGATAATACTAGCTGGCTTAGGTGCGCTAGCCATGGTTATTAAGAAGTTGGATTTGGTTTAATGCATGATTAGTAGTGCACTAATCATTTTTAATATAAACATGCATATAATTAATTGCATAATTATTTATAAAATATCCTAATCCAAAAAATACCTTTATAATTAATAATTCATACTAATATCCAAATATTTTCCAAATATTGGTATATATAATTATACCATTTTAAAAAAAACCCAAATTCATACACGAATAGTTTCGTGAAATTTATTATTTTATTATTTAAATTCCAAAAATATTATTTTATATTTCTGAAATGTTACAATCTTCCCCCCTTAAATAAATTCGGTCCCCAAATTTAAATTTAAAGCCCTAAATAATAAAACATTTTAGTGATCAGTCAAATCAACGGGGCTCCGAAATTATGGAATACTCCAACGTAACACAGCGCATCGTGCGCGCAAGAAAACAAGCGCGAAACTCCAAAATCGAAACTCCGTCAAGCGTCATGCAATCATAGGAGTTATGATGAAAATGCTAGCCTCGAAATCCACTGCTATTCTCAAATACACTATAATCAAGATCGTAATACGTATATAGTATGCATCCTTGTAAAACCCTCTAAAAGCCGAATAAAACATATGCAAAAATTCTTTTCCAAATTGCCATATGATGCGTAACTCATGGTACATGCGGCGGACGCTCATTTCGTAAAGAAATAGATATATGTTTATATACGTTTGGCTCAAAATATACGTCCCGCCTTTGCGAAATATCCCAAAAGGTCCTCCTTGTAAAAGTCCGTATCCCTTTTGAGCACGTAGGAAAGTAGCGAGACTATAGATCCTTTTTGAAAACCTCTGGGTAAATACAAATGCATGCAAAAATACTCAAGTACTGTTCTCAGACCAGTGTTGCTCGTCTGCTATATAATATAGCACCTATCATAAAAATATGATGCTCATAATTAAATCAGCCTCAAAAGGTGTATCCAATATCATGTGCGTCTGGTGCGCACGAAAATCAAAGCCAAATATAAGTGCCATGAATGTGCACATAAGCAAAACTAAGTGCAATAGGTGTGCACGAAAGTATCTGTCAAGTGGAACGGGTGTGCACGACAATAACATCAAGTGTATCTAGAGTGCATGAAAATCTTAATCAAGTGCAACTGACATGCACAAAACGTCTCAATCAAGTGGATCCTGTGTGCACAAAATCACATCCAGGACGCCAAGTGTGCACGAAAATCCATATCAAGTGCGTCGGGTCCGCACAAAAACATCTAGTGCAACAGTGCATGAAAACAATGACAGGTGCACTAGGTTCCCAAAAACTCATCAATGTCCCAAAAGCGCATAAAAACAATATCGAGTATACCAGGGTGTATAAAATCATAAACATGAGCAACTACGTGCACAAAACCCATATCAATTCACTGCAAGCACATGTGAACTATACCAAGTGCAAGAGTCAAAATCAAGTGCATACATTATGCACGAAGTCAAATCGACTGTATCGAAAAACACAGAATCATAAATATGTGCAGCCAATGCATAAAATCGATATCAAGTGCAATAGATATACACAAATCATAAACCATTGTGATAGATGTATCAAATATAAATCGGGTGTAACAACTGTGGACGAAAATAAAATATCAAGAAACCAAATCATCGAAACTCAAAGTCCAAGCGATAAAAGCGTGATACCCGGACCACAAAACGCAAATCACAATAAATGAAATTGAGGTACACCTCTTCCAATGTTGAAAAATGTTGTTGCGCCCAAAGCTGGTAGAGCAAGAACATCCACTTGCCTCCTGCTCACGGTCTGGCGTCCTCTGTCTCAGGGTCCTTGTTTTATCTGTGGATCACCAATCCAAAAATCTTTCTGCTCGTCGGCCCGGTTAGGTGTAATGACGGAAACGGTTCCTCTGTGGCACTTCTTTGATTATCTCTTGGCCAATTAACATGACCACTCGTAAAGTAGGACGTTACTGATAGCAGCATCTGGCCCTTTGATTACGCGCGATACAACTGATCCTGGGTGCAAATCCTTATCGCTATGGTATCTTGGAAAGAACCTGCTTATGATCTCTTCCGATCTCACCTATGCCAAACTATATGGAGATTGGCACTCTTACTAAATCCTTTTCTCATTTCCGGACAGTTGCATCCTTAGCACGGCTTTCCTCTTGAATTTGGCCGTATCCAACGCCTCAGCGTACATATCAATCCTCTGGTATCAACGGGGAGTAACAACAGCTCATTAATATCTTGCACGAACCACTTGTTCCACCTGTCTTTATTATCATCCACTTCAAAATCATGTCTTACTGGCTGCATACTGCAATTCATTCTCGGCAACAGTTAATTCGAAGTCTCTCACAAGAACTCGAAATTACGAACTCGGGCATCTTCTCCACTCTATGGAATATATCTAGCCGATTACATCCTCGGGGACTCGTCCAAAACATTGGAGGAATACGCATCATTCGTCCTTTTCTCGATCAACTCACAATACGTTTGGGTGGGGTCCTTCCATCTGAAGCTGGTCAACTTACTGATCTCGCATCGGAGCATCCAACGAACAATGTCCTCTCTTGATCGGTTTATTCTAGATCTGAGTAAGATCCTTCAAACTGGAATTCTTCAACTCAACTGAGCTTGCATCGGGTATCCAATTAGACGAATCATCTTAGTCACTCTATTCAAGATGGACTAGCGATCTTCTATCACATCCCTACCTATAAGCCCTTGTGGTTTCAGCTTAAAAACTCTGAAAGCGACATCCCGTCAATCTCAATAACAGCTAGGCCATCTGTCTGCATAGTTGACAACATCGCAATCTTCTGGAGTGGGTCGTGTGTCAACATTCTTCTCAATCTGGCTGACCTCTATCAATGTCCCTGTCATCCAGTACAGATCCAAAACACTCATCTCTACAGAGAGATCTCAACACAAACAATAAACCAATGCGTTCCTACGTCAACAGAAGGATATCATGGTAAGTCCTCGTCCGTGACGAGCTCACTCGAACCGCATCTTAGTAGTATCTCTCTCTGCTCTCGTAGCCATGGTGACTAGAACCTCAAGCAAATATCAATATAGATAGATCATAAGAATGAATGGAATCGGTAGGTCCGAAATGGAAATATGATCATAGGAAAGAAAGGAGTCGATGGGAATATTATCATAGGAACGAATAGAATCAAGGATATCAGGAAATTCACATCCTAAGGTCACATAAGCGGAGTAGCGTGTCGTAAGTATGCCGCGGAACATACACACGGTACGTCGCTCTACTCATGTTACCTACTCCATCAACCAAGGTCAACCTATGAGATGAAAACTCGGGTCCCAAAAACCCCCCCTTAGTCAAGTATATGTTCCGTAAGTTCAAGCATAAACTCGAACCAAGGTTAAACCTAACGCTCTGATACCAACTTTGTTATGACCCGGAAATGGCACATGACCGGCATGAGAATTATGTAAAGTCTACAGGACCCCGCCGTAATTCAAGTAAGCCGAAGCCCAGAAATCTAAATCTTTTTGCGGAAAATAATAGAGGTGCAGTTTTGAAACATCGGCATAAAGAATTCAAGCCTTCCTTTAAAGGTATAAGTAACATCATAAGAAAATGTAACAGTTTACATACTATCATTGAAAACATTTTCGTACTTGAAATTTGGGCAGCACCTTCCTTGTATATTTTGATCCAAAACCATATACATGCAATAATATAGGCATCCCCAAGGGGGAGCTAGCTCTTCGCCAATTGGCGAAATCACAACCACACAATAAAACATATATATACGACGCCCTACGGCGAAGATCAATCACAGAATGAAAATAAAGCAAACCAAGACATCATCAGCTCAAAAGAAGACAATACACCCATCTCGCTCTAAGCCTCAAGAAATATACAAGTCTGTGTCTAGGTCTACCAAATATACAAAGTCTGGTTTCTAGTTCATGGAGCTTTAACTAGATACAATAGAAATAATAGATATAAGGGTGGTCACGATCCAAATATGTATCACACCTACCAAAGCAAAACACCCTGAAGAAAGCTGTGTGCCGGCAAGCCGCTACTGATCTGAGCGGGTGAACTTACAAGAAAACTGTGGCACAACGGGGGTGAGTTGCCAACTCGTGAGTAGAAAATATCAGCAGGTAGAAATCGAATAAACAATGATCCCTAGGCCTTACTATAACATAAAGGTAATACTATGAAGTATCCAAGGTGATCGTGTATGCATATGTATCAACAACAATGTCGTACCAGTAATCAGTATGTAATATCCAGTCATCTAAGATATATGCATGTACACATGTGTGTCATCCAACGTGTATCCATCAACGACACATCAATCATCATTGAACCTGAGTGTCCAACATCAACACTTGAAAATATCGTAAAACCGATGTCCAGCATCAATACGTAAATCCTCATATCTCGGGCGTCGTCTCATCGGATCAGCCCTCATATCCATCTGATCTCATGACTCTGGTCGGTATCCTCCGGATATCCGCCGAGCCTAAATTATCACCGTTCAATAGTGCTCCCCTGCCGGGCTCATCGTCTGTCTATACAATCTTCTTGCCCTGGGGTACTGTACCGGGTCTACCATATACCCGTAGATGGTGCCTCTTCACTCCTCGAATCGGGTAACTCATAGCTCAAAACCGAGAAAAATCATGGTGGATGCCACAAATCACATCATGAGAAACCGCGTTTTTAAAAGAGATCATATTTTCCTTTGAAATATAACCGCGGTTCTTAAATCCAGAGATCTCATAAAAACAACATCCCAATGCATGTAACTATAAAGTGCAGTATATGCAAGCATAGAACAGTACTGTAAGTATCTCACGTGTTATCATGTAAGCATGTCATGTGATAATTACTAAGCAATGATCGTACTTTTCAGTTAAGAGCAATGCAATGATATAACAGTTCTATTGTGTAAGTGGCATGGCAATTACCGATGATGAGTGTGTGAGCCGGCAAATCTGTGTATGTGTAGCATGCACATCATCGGTAATAGTGCATATGTCCTAGCAGACGATGCCATATAAAGGTAAGTGCTAGTAATGTGGTACGTATGTCACGAGAAATAAAAAAACATAAACATGAACGGTATAATCATCGTACATCATTCTCGAGTCAAAGGTATGGATCAATCAGCTGGTATCTCACCGCGTACGGTAATCCAACGTATGGTATCATTAAATTAGATTAATGATTTATCGTCCTATACATAAACAAGGGTACGTGTTCATCTTAGAAAACTGTATTTTAATACCACTCATTCATTATCTATTTTTTTATTTATCGGTACTATTAACCAGTGCTTGCTTAGTAAATACAGATTACAGGTATTCATGACAAAATACTGGAAACACACTCAAAATCACGAATATAACGTTTAGGAGCCGACACTGCAAACAAAACAAAAAACCGATCAATATCCAATTAGTTCTTTTGGAAACAACAAAGTGTATACAAATTTTGGTCCAACACAATGCAAGTGAACACTAGACCTTGATGGGGCCTGCCTAGGCATAACAAATTATGCAAAATGGGCACAAGTGAGTGTGATGTGTAATAAATGCTAAAAGATGTGATGTGATTTGAAGCATCAAGTTCCCTCCAAAACTACTGAGTTTAACCCAAACTGATATGAAGAAATCAAACAATACCAGTGGAATTGTTGAGAGCACTCGAGACCACCACACCAACACGAGCCCAATAGCTCGGACCTAGCCCGGCGACAAGCCCCTAAAAACCGGCACCATCGGTCCAAACGTGCCCAATTGTCCCCATTTTTCTTCTGGTAGTTTATTTGGGTCACATCATCTCATTCTTATTGTTTGTTTATTCTGGAATGTGGCCTATAAATACCAGATCAATGGAAAAGGGGAGGGGATATACTTTTTGCTTTAGTTTTAGACTAGAACAATTGTAATTTGTCTTTCCTTTGAACTCTTGAGCTCTTTCCCCTTTGTCTTGACCTTGCAACTTCTTCATTGAACTTGCAAGCTTAAGATTTAGGTTCTTGAATTCAAGATTATTTGTATCTTACTTGAAAATCAATAAAATGTTCTCATTGTTCATTTCATGTGTTTGGCTTTCTACAAACTTCAAACTTGTGAAATCTTTGCTTTGCTTTGATCTTGCAACCTCTTAAGTGAGCTTGCAATATTAAAATTTGGTATTTTGATTTCACATTGGTATGAGCTTAAGAACTTTTGAAGATATTCGCATGTTGAATTTATCGGTTCTTAACTTTCTTTACTTTTCTTGCAATTTTTCTTATATGCCTTACTCTTTTCTTTCTTTTTAGTTTTGGTATTGTAAATATGTGTGAGTAATTGATTTACTTGTTAAAGGTAGAATATGGTTAGTTTTTGTTAGGAGATGTGTTTTCTAAAACCTAAAAAACCTTAACTTTGTAATTGAAACTTCGACCAAACGACTCGCAACTCCGCTCCGTTAGGCACCCTATCCTACCAAGATAGCGGTGAATCCTAATCATGACCGGTTGCGAGTAGTTTACTGAAGACTAAGGTCAAGAGACAACAACGGAAGGATAAGAGACAAGAAATATGGATTTAGCACACAGTCGCAAATACCGTGCTTCAAGTTCCCTAATCCACGTTGTTGCTTATTGCCTTAGTGTCAATATCAGAATTAAGGTTTATAAGGAAGCGGCAAATATCATCCTAAAAAAACCTAACGTAAAACTATCCCTAACAAGTCTTTTTATTAAACATATCATTATTACGACACTGAGTATAAAAAAACAACCCAAGTTACGGTATTAACTCATTAAAACAAGCTAAAAAGCCTACCATCTCCCAGCGGACGACCCGTACTCATCGCGGCTCGCTACACGCGACACCGTCTTTGATTGCGGTAATTTCAAAATCTTTCTTAATACGACATGGTGAAAACATGTTAATCAAATGGCGCCGTTGCCGGGGAGACGGTAACA
The DNA here is from genome assembly GCA_030015575.1 of Agapanthus africanus. Taxonomy (NCBI): domain Eukaryota; kingdom Viridiplantae; phylum Streptophyta; class Magnoliopsida; order Asparagales; family Amaryllidaceae; genus Agapanthus; species Agapanthus africanus. The sequence continues at coordinate 254,753,062 of CM057342.1, read as the reverse complement.
CTTTTACACTTGTAGTCTCGGGTTAATTTGTGAATATTTTGTACAAAACTAACTTTCTAACATAATCAACGGATAAAACACATTCTTTTTAAATTGACATGAGAACTAAAAACAATGATGTTCTTGATTTTGCGAGATTTTAAGCGCTTACGCTATTTGTTATCAAAGAATTAACTGCAATCAAGAACGGTGTCGCTTGGTAGCTAGCCGGTTGAATACGGGTCGGTCCACAGGGATTTTGTGTATTTTCTAGTTATTCTAACGAGTCAATTCCAATTGTGGTAGGTTTGATTATCAATAAAAACTAAAGTTGTGTTTGATTGGGATTAAAATCTTGCTAGGGTTAGGTTTAGCTTGGTTTGGAAAATCAATTATTCTCACCGCTTTCTATGCCCTAATTAAGAACTTTTAGGTGTTAAGTAATAGTTAATAACGGGGATTAGCACGATCGGGAAGAAACTAGGTTTCTTCCTCTAGGTCCTTATCCGTCCTTTCTTAACTCTTACCCTAACCTCCATGGAAAACAAACACAATCGGTCTTTAACTATGGTATCACTGCTACCTCGTAGGATAGGGTGCCGTAGTGAGCGATGTGTGTATGTATGCATAGAGTCCTATTTAAAATGTATAACGGGCAAGAAAGGGGTGAGAGATTTTCATCTCTCAAACCTTCCACAAACCTAACCCTAACAAGTGAGGAACTACTCACTCATTAGGGAATTGATAAACGAGTTCATTTTTCGGCAGATAAATAAAATTTATAACTACGTAACTAGGGCAAAAAAGAAATTAAACTAAGGCAAGATAAAGAAAAACTTACTTTTTATTTGATGCACTCTTCGAACATTTACAGGGAATAAAAATTCTAAAATTAGGAATTAAAAAGAGGCATGCCCCAAAAAGAGCTGTAGGATTCCTATTTATAGATTATAGGAACCCTAGGGTTTACGTCTGATCCATATCTAAATTTACAAAACTACCCTGAGAAGCCTGGTCAACGCACCGCCACCCACCGACATTTTGCACCGTCACGTGCCTAGCACGGCCGCGGATCTGCGGCCATATGCCTTGTTTGGCCACTGATCCACGGCCATCTTGAGTGCTTTCTGCCTCATTTTCTCAGGTGTACTTCCTGTTGCATTTGGCTTCTAGTTTCTTCACTTGGCTTCTCAGAATGTCTTCTAGTTTCTTCTAGATTTCCACAGTGCAAAATGTTGTGGACTTTTACCGTTCGCTTCGTGTTGAAGTCTTAAATCTTGCGCTGCCTTTGTACTTTGTGAAATTGTTTATTGATCTTCGTTTTCCCCTCAAACTGTAGGCATGATAAAGATTCTTCTATTTGTTGGTCGTAGTCTCACTTTTGTAGCGTTTTTTCACCATTTTCACTGTATTGTTCCAAGAACCTGTAACCTGCAACTATTTAGCAGACATAGATCAAAAGAACCTATTTATTTGTAAAATGAATAAGAATGGGGAATATAATAATGCAAAATTATGATATGAACAAATACCCCTAAATTTATCTTTTGCTCGTCCCGAGCAAAACTAGTTTTATTCTCGAAAAAAGCCTAGCCTCACTTTCACAGGGAAACGCAACTGCACTGAGCTCGTGCAACAAGCCATTAAATCTCTAGGTGTCCCTAGTAGGAGGAGTGTTGTCTCCTGAGGGTTTTCAGCAGATACTACCCACAAAATCCGATCAATTTGGCATATTAACTTTCATTTTTCAATTCGGTTTTCTAGCAAGAAATTCTATTATCTTTAACTCAGAAATTATCAACCCGTATTTTTCACACTTCCTTATCATTTAACTTAAGATTGTATGTGTTTTGTAAATTTACTTATCTTTTAGCATCTTTTGAATTTTTCTTCTAAGGTTCCATCTCAACTTAAGAATTTTTATCATCTCTACTAAAGATATAAATCCTATTTTTCATTCCTATCTCTCACCCAAACCCCAATCATATACCCCTACGTGTGTATGTATCACCCCTACACTTGGAAATTCAAATAAAGCTCTTATACTCTTGTCCATCATCCAAAATAGTTTTAGTTGGTGAATTTTTAGATGAAATTGCTCACACATCCTTCATGCGACCGTTAATATTTCTTGAGATACTAACGACCGATTACAAAATGTGTTTGCGCATTATGGCGTAATTCCTCGTCTTATAGTACCTAAGGCTTTTAGCAGTGACTCCCAAACCAGTTGGTCTAAGACAGTAGGTGATAAAGCACCCTTGCTAAATATTTTTATTTTATGCAGCCTTAAGTAATTACAAAACCAGTGTTCATTTTTTATCTCTTTATTCATACTTATAATTTTATTTTTCTTCATACTAAGGATTTTAGACAAGAGCATTTCAAGGTATCCTCTACTATTCCAAGTTTCAAGGTTCGTGTTTGTACAAATTGTAGGGTATATATTTTCAGAATTTAGACTTAAACTTAGGAATTAATTTTCAGACTTATATTTTAATAAAAATATCAATACTCTTTCCTTATTTTGACTTAGTCCAAGAAGTGAACTCAAAATTTGCCTATTTCTAAGTAAACTACAAAGACATTTTTTTCTACCGTTAAATTTTTAAGAAAAGTTATTTTTAGGGTTTTTAATTTACTAAGTTTTGGATCTAGTTTTTCCTAGCTAGTTAACCGTCTTGTTAAACTTAAGTCAATTATGACCAAAATTGAAATTTTCAATTTTCAAAATTTTTCAGTTTTTATTTGATTTTTCTTTTTATATTTTTTTTTATCTTCAATTTTTTCAATTTTTATAAATTTTTTATAAAGATGCAATGCGGAATTAAACATGCAAAAGAAAAAGAAAAAATATGTACAAAAAATCTAAAAAATATGCAATGCAAATGATAACTATTTACAACCACCTTCTCCCCCAAACTTACCAAAAGCAGTGCCCTCACTGCTCGGCCCCACGCCTCCCTAGCTAGCAGGGTTCGAATCTCCTGCTCTACTTCAGTCAAACGCCGATCATGCTCCCTTGCTATCCCCCTCAACTCGTCAAGCCCCCTAACAGCTCTTCTCATTAACTTTGCATGTTCTAAGGGGGTGAGTTCTCCCTCGCTCGCGGTCGAGCTGGAGCTACGTGTTCTTGCGGGCACATGATCCGCCGGTTCTGTTCTTGACCAAACATCTGTCAAGCGTGTATAGGACGTAGATATGCCCTCAATGAGAGGCCTGACAGGTATCCTTCCAAGCATATAAAATTCAAACTCCTCCACGGAGAGGAAATAGTGACACAGTTGTGTCACTAGTATGGGGGCAAGGGTAGTTCGCGGCCCTTTTGCCCGCACCAATTGAGTTCAATAAAACCGTGAACATATCGAATCTGGGGTTCCTAGTCATAAGTGTGTACACAATATGCAGTGATGGAGTGAAAAATGTGGTGTTGTGGGAACTCCCAAAAATATTGTTTTGTGCCCACCGGCACACAGTTAAAACATTGGCGAAAAGGGTTCTCGCTTGGATCCCCTTCCGCGGTTCCCTCGAGCAATCATTACCCATTAAGGGCATGTAATCCTCAAACTGCAGTGGATGATCATGAACAGGTATCGTAGGGATTAAAGTGACTTCATGTATGATGTCTCTATCAATTATAATCTCCCTATCACCCCGCTGCAATTTGATAAAGTCATATTGGGCGAGACAACCATCTTCCATGCACTCGTAAAAACGAGTGACTAATTCCGGAAGGGCGTAAGCGTTTCAGTGATTATATATCAAAATATTCCAGCCCCTACGTGCTATTTCATTAGCAAAGTAACTCCCATATACCTCGTGTGAAAAAATCTGTGAAAAATCACGCTCTAGTTGCATATTTGGTGCCATCAGATAAGCTACAGATCTAAAAATTAAAAACAGGAAGGAGTTTCAGAGATCGAACCTCCCCTGAAAAAATCAGGAGGTGAAGACAACGAGGAGCGGCGGAAGCGCGGCGGGAAGCGGCTCTGGGCGGCTGTTCCGCGGCGGCAAAGAAGGAACTCGCAGGAAAAATTTGAGGCGGCGGCGGCTAGGGTTTTGTAGAAGATGAAATTAGGGTTTGTGAGCACAGAGAGGGTCGAGGTCTATATATATAGGGGGAAGTGTGATGGGTATTTGCAAATAAACCCCTCTAAAAAGAGGAAATTATTTGCAAATAAAAAATTTATTTTTAATTTTTTTATTATTAAATCTGGAAATTTTCAAAAATACCCAAAAAAAAAATTATATTATTTTCAAATTTTTTTATTTTTTTTGTTATTTTGTATTTATATAATTACAAATGATACATACCCCCAAACTTGTTTGAAACAATATTTTAGCTAGATGATCGAAAATTTAGGGGTAGATGGAGGAAGATCAGTCAGTATAAATCGGCGCTTGCAAAAACAGGAGCTCCTCCGACGGGTCCGCAATGAGGAACGGTTTAAGTCGATGTCCGTTTACTTTAAAAAGTGTACCGTCCTCCGGGTTTTCTAGATCTACCGCACCGTGCGGATATACGGTGCTTACCAAAAATGGCCCTTTCCATTTAGATTTGAGCTTGCCGGGATGGAAGTGTAACCGAGTGTCATAAAGCAAAACCTGCTGACCAGGTTTGAAAGTCTTGCGCATAAGGTGTTTGTCCTGGAACACCTTCGTTCAGTTTTTAACAATTACCGCGTTCTCATAGGCCTCATCCCCCAGCTCATCTAATTCATTCAATTGCAACTTTCTATTGCTGCCCGCATCTCCCAAAGATAAGTTCAACTCTTTAATCGCCCAAAATGCCTTGTGCTCTATTTCAACTGGAAGGTAGCAAGCCTTCCCATAAACAAGCCTGTATGGAGACATGCCAAGATCGGTCTTGTAGGCAGTACGGAATGCCCATAGTGCATCAATCAATTTTGATGACCAATCTTTACGGTTTTTGGAAACCGTTTTCTCCAAAATTTGTTTAATCTGCCGATTCGAAATTTCGGCTTGCCCACAAGTTTGGGGGTGATATGGTGTTGACAATTTGTGAGTAATGGAGTATTTGCGCATTAAGGACTCAAATGTCCTATTACAGAAGTGAGATCCATTATCACTTATAATCGCGCGAGGATGCCCAAACCGAGAAAAGATGTTTTCTTTAAGAAATCTAATGACAACCTTTTTGTCATTCGTTTGGCTGGGCACAGCCTCGACCCATTTTGAAATATAGTCAATAGCTAGTAGAATATACATATTCCCAAAGGAATAGGGAAATGGTCCAATTAAGTTTATTCCCCAAACATCAAAAATTTCAACAACCAAAATTGGTTGGAGCGGCATTTCATTTCTCCGAGATATCCGGCCCAAGTGTTGGCACTGGGAGCATGTCTTGCAGTATTCGAATGCATCTTTAAAAAGTCATGGCCAGTAGAAGCCACACTACAAGATTTTTTCTGCTGTCTTCTTGGGGCCAAAATGCCCGCTACACGCTTGATCATGGCAGAATGACAGCACACTCTTAAACTCGTTTTCGGGGACACACCGATGAATGATTTGGTCGGAACAATATTTAAAGAGATACGGTTCATCCCAGTAAAAATGTTTTACTTGGGACAGGAATCGGAGTTTGTCCTGATTCGACCAATGTTAGGTATCAGTCCGGTGGCCAAATAGTTATTATATCAGCGAACCAAGGTTCGCAAGACACGGTTAAGAGATGCTCATCGGGAAAAACATCCTTAATAGAAACTTCAAGTGTAGGCGAAGAAGGAAGTCGTGAAAGGTGGTCGGCAACTACATTTTCACATCCTCTCTTGTCTCTTATGACAAGGTCAAACTCTTGTCGCAAGATGATCCAACGTATTAGCCGAGATTTAGCATCCTTCTTTGCGAAAAGATGGCGAAGAGCTGAGTGGTCCGTGTAAACAATGACTGGAGAGCCGATTAAATAGGGCCTGAATTTTTCTAGTGCAAACACAACGGCTAAGAATTCTTTTTCAGTTGTTGTGTAATTCAATTGTGCCTCATTTAATGTTCGGCTAGCGTAATAAATTACATGCGGCATCTTATTTATATGCTGTCCAAGGACAACATCAATGGCGAAATCAGATGCGTCGCACATAATTTCAAATGGATGCGTCCAGTCGGGAGATGAAAGAATGGGCGCAGAAATAAGTGAGTGTTTCAATGACTCGAACGCTTTCATGCAGCTTGAGTCAAAATCAAAAGTGGTGTCCTTGGCCAATAAATTAGTCAAGGGTCTAGCTATCTTGCTAAAATCCTTGATGAACCGTTTATAAAAACCGGCATGGCCAAGAAAGGCTCGGATGTCTTTGACGCACTTAGGAGGAGGAAGATTGGAAATGATTTCAATCTTAGCTTTATCAACCTCAATGCAGTTTTGCGAGATGACATGTCCTAAGACAATACCCTCTCGTACCATAAAATGGCATTTCTCCCAATTTAAAGTGAGGTTCTTATCCCTACAGCGGGTAAGAACTGCGTCTAAGTGTAGCAAACACTCATCAAAGGAGTAGCCGAAAATGGAGAAATCATCCATAAAAATCTCCAAAAATTTCTCCACCCTGTCTGAAAAGATCCCCATCATACACCGCTGGAAAGTAGCGGGTGCATTACATAACCCAAAGGGCATGCGACGGTAAGTGAATGTACCGAAAGGACAAGTAAATGTGGTGTTGTCTTGATCCTTTTCGGCGATGGGAACTTGATTATAGCCAGAGTAGCCATCCAAAAAGTAGTAAAATTCATGCCCAGCCAATCGTTCTAACATTTGGTCAATAAACGGTAACGGAAAGTGGTCTTTCCGTGTCGCAACGTTGAGCTTTCTATAATCGATGCAAACATGCTACCCAGTTTGGGTGCGAGTAGGTATTAACTCATTCGCCTCATTGGTTATGACCGTTATGCCCGATTTCTTTGGGACAACAGGAATGGGGCTAACCCACTGGCTATCAGAGATAGGGTAAATGATACCACTATCAAGACATTTTACAATCTCTTTTTTGATAGCCTCCTTCATTATGGGGTTGAGGCGTCTCTGTGGATCCCTTACTGGCTTGGCATCATCCATCATATGTATATGATGTTCAACTATGAGGGGACTAATTCCCTTGATGTCCTCCATAGTCCAGCCAAAAGCTTGCCGATTATTTTGTAAGACCATTAAAAGGGCTTTCTCTTGCTCGAGAGCTAGAGATGTCGATATGATAACAGGAAGGGTCTTATTCTCACCTAGGTAAGCGTATTTAAGGTGAGACGGCAAAAGCTTGAGTTCGAGTTTCGGAGGTGAAACAATTGAAGGTAAAATTGGTGAAACTGTCTCGAACTCGAAGGATTCCAATAATGGTTCAAAACGAGTGTAAGCAACCGAGTCAGATGGTTCAACTAACTCATCCGAAAAATCAAAGGACTCAAACTCGGGTGGTGAGTCTTCAAAATCATCCAAAAAAGTGAAACACTCGTAATCGTTATCCGGTGTGAAAGCTGTGTCAGATTCTAGAAGGAACGCACTAGTAGCGTCAAAACCGCTGTGATCGAACAGAAATTTTTCGAGCTCACAGTCCTCCTGCGTGATCTCGTGGATCGAGCAAATATCAAGTATACTAGCATTAGGCTTGGATGGTTGATTCCCCAACTTAAAAATGTTGAGTTCAATTGTCATATTTCCAAAAGATAGGTTCATCGAACCATTTTGACAATTGATCACCGCATTAGAAGTCGCAAGGAATGGTTGACCGAGTATTGCCGGACTTTGACTCCGGGGGTTAGCAACAAGCTGTGTATCCATAACAATGAAATCAACAGGGAAAATGAAATCCTCTACTTTAATTAACACATCCTCTAACTCACCCCGAGGATGGGTGATGGATCGGTCGGCCATTTGGAGAGTACAATGAGTGGGTTTAAGCTCTTCAACTCCTAATTATTCATATACGGAATAGGGTAGCAAATTAACACTAGCACCAAGATCTAAAAGTGCTCGATTGATGTTCTTATACACAATTGTTATTGAAATTGTAAGACAGCCGGGGTCCTTATGTTTCTGTGGTAAAGGTTGGATAAGAGCATCACTTATAGCACTGGCCACGAAAACTTTCTTTGGTACTTGTGACTGTAGGGTTCCTAGGCACCCTAATGAGGTCTCACAAGGCATCGAACATGCCAATTTCAAATTTAAACGGTGCCGAGAAACCCTAGAACGGAGCGTTGGCTAGAATTCTAGGCGAAACAATAAACTAGTTAACACTTAACTAAGAGATACGGAAATACAACCTTTGTAGATCCGGTTCTCCACCTCCATAGCTCTGCAATGAAGTCTCCTCGCTGTCCATAACAAGTCCCGGGCTCTAGCGTCGGCTTCATCGGAGAATGGACGGGCTAGGTCATCGATGTCCATGCCGAAGATGATCTACGTCGAGGCATCGCTAAATCAAGCTCCGACTTCACCAAGTCAAGAAACTTGTGAAGAAAACACACTCTACTACTTGGCAAGAGGTAGAGGATGAAGAAATAGGAAGTGGGTTCACTTTAGAATTGGATTTCTCATTCTTTTTCAAGAGTTGCCATTGATGGAGGAAGGTTTTTCTTCATCAAGATGAAGAAGAAGAAGAGGTTGAATATGATAAGTTCTTCTTTTAAAAAGAAAAGAAATTCCAAACTTATCATCATACAACCATGGTCAAGTGTAGAGAATAAACTAGGGTTAAATCAAATGGTTAGGGTTAAGCATGAGATAAGAATGGTGGACAAAGTCAAAGCTTCATGAATCTTCAAATACAAACAAAGAAAGCCACCATTCTTCTCATTTCTTTTTCCAAAAAGAAAATAAATAAATAAATGAATAAATAGATATGAAAAACAAAACCCTAACCATTTAAATAACCATGGTTTAATCTTTACACAAACTCAAGTAAACATGTATCATCAAACATGATACAATCAAGTGCACAAAAATATATCACATATACAACATGTGAACTTCAAGTGAGAAAATCCATTTAAAGTGAACCAATACTAGTTAATGCAAAGTAATATATCAAATATATAATTATACATTAAATCATTAAATCAACACTTGATTCAATGATCCGGTCATGTCGCACATAACCGACTAGTATCCAATGTATCAGCTTATCGAATCAATCCTTGAATCGATAACTAGGTTATATCGCATACAACCAATCGATACATTTATCGCGAGAATGGAATACGGTATCACATACTCGCATTATTCTCGGTCCCGCACATATCTCATATGCGCTCCTATTTCGTTTCGCTTGAGCCAGGAAACCTCTGTGTAGGACTCTAAAGACTCGTCAATACGCCGGCAGCAGATGATGATCATATCAAACACCCACAAGCCGCAAGCGGTATGCTAAACGTAACGGCCACCCGGGTATTGAGCGATCAGAAGATCGACGAGCAAGCCCGCTCACACTCTTGTGAATCCAACCAGTAACACTACCGTACAGTCCGGTCTGATCGTCTGATATATCGCATATCTTGCCTAGGGGAGGTAAACGTCAGACCCCAATAGCTCGATAAGTCGTGTCGATATGAGGTCTATAACTATTCGAGAAACTACTGGTAACACTTACCAGTAAATCTCAGCAACCCTGGCCAGGGATTTCCTGTTATAGCCAATCGAACATAGCGCAACATCAACCCCCTATACCGGGAGAGACGAATCCCCTCCTATCGCTCATTGCCTCCATGTGACTCGGGACTGTACCCAAAAACCACCGTTTTGCACGCCCTCTTGGACGTGGTAAGATGGAAATCAAAGCACAGTGGGAACCACACAAGACTCTATGACGATCTCGGGTCAACAGACTACTCTGTACCAGTGTCACCAGAGAACTGCCATCTGACGTGAGGTATAATACCATCTGGGAGTTCTCGGCGAGTCCGTCCAGTGTACCCAGTCTCTACTGAGCACCCGTATACCATCTCTGATGTCAAACACCAATGGATATGGGATCATCCATCGCCCATCTGTATGGGTCGAGAAGGTACACGCTAGTCTACTCTGGTATATCGATGCCCCGTCTCGATACACCCTCGACTAGGGACTTTGAAGGATGTACTTATGGACTACCATGTCCCCACTAGTATGATCCGCATCATAGTCCAGGTAGTTAAGTACACATCCTAAGGGCTTTACCAACATGTAACAGAGAGACAATCATAGTACACGTTAAGGTAAAGTTCAACCAGATAGCATACTATCATGTCGAGCAAGAAAGTCCTCACTATATATGTCCCAGCATCTACTACAATATACATCCTATGTATAGTAATGGCCTCTAGGGCATACATATAATTAACAATCTCCCACTTGCACTAGGGCCATCTGTAGCAGTGGTTGCAGTATCTCATACTCAACCATCCCATAAAAGTCTCTCTCTGGGAACAGGCCTTTGTGAGTGGATCCGCTGTGTTGTCCTCTGAGTCTACTCTCCTAACCTCGATCTCCCTGGAGATCAACCATCTCCATGATCAAGTGATACTGCCTTAGAATATGTCTGGATCACTGATGGGACCTGCGTTCCTTGGCATAAGCCACAACTCCATTGTCACACAATGGGAGGAACATAGTTCATCTTATGAACCAATATACACCCAAACAGCCTCTTTGGTAGCATCTTAAGTAGCGATGTATCCTGCCTTTATCGTCTAGTATGCCACGGTATCTCTCTTGGAACTCTTCCAACATACCGTCCCTTTTGAGGGCAAAGACAATGCCTGTGACTGACATTCAGTCGTCTTTATCACCCTGGAACCATTCCAGTGATTCTCTCCAGGGTCGATTGATACCATCTCACTACAACTAGTGAGTTTCCTAATATCCAATTAGATCTATCTCATAGATCCAAAACCCAGGATTTAGGAGGTATCACTTTGATCCTATGTGGAGAATCATTGTGATAAGCGGAGATTGACCGAACGTAGCATAAGAAACTCTTTTCTTATCAAGAGTATGTCATCCACGTACTCTACGAGGATCACTACCATACTCCCTACTACCCTTTTGTTTATACAAGGTTCATCTACCATTTTGATGATATCAAACTCTTTGACTAATTCATCAAAACAGACGTTCCAACTCCGCGATGCCTGCTTTATCCTATAAAGCATCTTGTACACGTTTTCGCTGCTCCCACTGTTTACGAAGCCCTCTGGCTGTATACTTACAGACGCTCTCTTCTAAAACATCATTTAGAAAAGCTGTCATGACACCCATCCGCCAGATATCGTAGTCATGGTATGTAGCCGTGGCAAGTAGGATCTGGATGGACTTAAGCATAGGTACTAGAAAAGGTTTCATCATTATCCACACCTGGTCAATGATGCAAACTTTAACAAGTCTAGCTTTGAAAGTCTCAACTTTTCCATCTACACCAAGTAATCTTCTCAAGATATACTTGCTCCTGATGGGGATTTAACCCTTCAGATATAGCAACCAAAGTCCATACTTTGTTGGTGTATAAGGATTTCATCTCAGATCACTAAGCATCCAGCAATTCTTACAGAGTCTTACTCCTGATGGCCAGCTCGAAACTAGTTGGGTCATCATCTCATGATGCAATCCTCGCTCCCACTGTCATAGAGAAACCGAAGTATCTCTCAGGTGGGTGAGGAACCCTACTAGATCGGCGGAGAGGTTGAGGTTCGTTGGTAACTATTGAATCCTTTGGTTCTTTCAAATCATCAGCTACAGTTTGTATAGCTGGAACCTTTCCAGTTCTACACAACTGACCTTGCCTCGAGCTTGTCCGGATTTTGCTTTTCAGACATAGGCTGGACAACCCCATAGCAGGGAAATCTAAGAATTACGGCGCACGAGGCGGATTCCCTGCTGAATTTTCAGGGAATTACGCCGAACTCCGATCGAAACACCGAATTCCCTGCTGAATTTTTTAAGCAGGGAATTACGCCGCAACTAACCTAACGGTGCACGAGGAGACATCGAGGCGAATGCGGATGGCATAAGTGTACGTCGTATTTATCTGTGATGTTTAGGTATATAAATGATGTGACTTCATTAATGTGATTAATGAAATAAAAGAAACCTAAGATGTTGTAGAATCGAATTTCAAAATAAAAAGGGTAGCTACAGTTCTTGCTTTGCACAGCGGTATATATGATATATCCTGCACCTTATTCGATGAGGAAAGGACCGAGATCCCTTCACCGGGAGTGACTCCTTTAGCAATAACTGGCAGATGCTACACACTCGGTTTGTCTTTTGATTGCTTTTAAGAGTTTTTGCTTTGCACAGTGATATATATGATATATCCCGCACCTCATTCGACGAGGAAAGGACCGACGATCCCTTCACCGGGAGTGACTCCTTTAGCAAAACTAGAAAAGCCTCAAAAGCACTCCATTTCAAAATCATTTGATTCTACAACGATATCAAGTTCATTACGCAAAGGGTTTTCTGAAAACCCGACGTAGCCCTCCGTCATTTCAGATAAGTACTGGTTAGTATTCGTGCTACGTTTGTTGACCTTAACCAAGGCGTAGTGTGCGGTAGCTGATTAGTGCTTATCTGTATAAGCATATGATACGATTGAGTTAGGGTAGTCGTGTGACTTTGTTGACCTTAGCCAAGGGTCGTGCGGGTGGGTTTAATTCAATCGGGAAATGACGGGTTGAACTTGGCTAGCACTTATGATTTGTTGACCTTAGCCAAGGTCATAAGTTGCTAGGGGCAAAATATTATCGGGAATTTCAAGTGTTGAAATTTGCAATGAGATTGCATACCTTCTATGAGATAGTTGGATCCCGATACCCGCTGCGAGTAAGAGTTACTCCTGGGAGAGTTTTATACATTACAATTAGCCGATCAAGTAGGTGTCTAGAAAGGTGTCAACGAGGTTACGCCTCTGGGAAAACGAGGTTTACATTAATTAGGTTCGTGCGAAAGCACGGGGGACCTCCCTCAAAGTACCGACACTGGCCTGGCTGAAAGATTGGCGAACTTGTAGTGTGTAATTAATCCCGGCTAGTCTTTCCTTTTAGGGTTTGAAGGAAGATTTGATAAAAAGCAGTGGGAGCCATCCTGATTAGATAAAATAATAACCAATCTATTCTTGCAAGAGCGCACGCTGAGTGTTTTCTTCTCTCTCTCTCCTGGTAGCGACCATATCACGCCTTAATCAAGATAATAATACGGATTATTGACCGAACCCGCTTGTTATACTGAGCTGGGGAACGTTGGTCCCGCTCCAACTTATAATTGTTATAAGACCGAGCAGGAAATTGGGGATTACCAGAATTCCCGTGCCGCCCAAACGAAGAGAGTGCATGCTGATGCATCATCTTCGGGTGTGTTCATTATACAGAGATCTGTTTCTCAGTATCCTTTACGTCCTGGGTATGTGATACCAGATCAGGATCCTAGATATGTAATCTGTTACATAGGGCTACAGAAAGGTAGAGAACTGAGAACGGATGATAAGTTTCATGAGGCAGAAAACGGGGCAAGTGTTGCAGCCAAGTCTGTCGGTCACTGTCACCCTGTATTACAAATACATTGATTCTGAACGAATGTTGTTAGATACCGAACCTGATATACAAAATCATATCAGTCTCTTTATCAGTAAAGAAATTATAAAATTTTGTATTGTTGGATAATGTTTTGAACATTTCCTATATCAAAAGTTGATCGGATCAGGCACGTTATCTAAAAGCATTGATGTTCTAAATCAAACTACAGTTATTAGTATATGGAACACACACAAGAGGAAGAGTTCAGAAATGAACGAATCCTTCTTGAGGCATTGTAGACTAGGTCAGATCAATGTGACCCGACCAGCTAGAGTTACATATAGATGCATATTTAAATCAGTTTGAATTTACATCTTGTGAAACTCGCCAGTCATGTCACAAAGATAAGATGACCACAGCTCTGTTTATTGGAAACAGAGAAAGAGTTAGTAAACTTTTGGGATGATACATGTTGATGTATGTAGGTCCCCAGTCTACACTTGCCAAGACTGGTTCTTTATACTTCATTACATTCTCTGATAATCTCTCAAGATTCAGACATATGTTCCTGTTGAAACACAAGTCAGAACCTTTTGAGATATTCACAGAATATAAGTTAGAAGTAGAGAACCAATACGGGTATAAGTATTATGTCCTTTGATGTGATCAAGGAGGAGAATACTTGAGCACGGAATTCCTGGATTATTCTAAAGGAGAATGAGATTCTCTCTCAGCATTACTCCTCCGTATACACCATAGCACGATGTTATATCGGGGCGGAGCTATCTCACCCTATATGATAAGGTGTGCTCTATGATGAGTACTACTGAGTTACCTATTTCCTTTTTGGGAGTTATGCACTTGAGAAGCTGCATACCTATTGAATAGGGTTCAAATCAAATCAGTTGCCTACCACTTCATATTTGATATGATAAGGGAAGAGCCCATCTCTCAAGGAGAGCATTTTTGGTTTGGGGTTTCGGGTTCGTTCGGACTTCAAACTCCGTCTAGACTTCGCCTAAGGCTCTAGCTAGGCTCTGATACCACTGTAGGGTTCCTAGGCACCCTAATGAGGTCTCACAAGGCATCGAACATGCCAATTTCAAATTTAAACGGTGCCGAGAAACCCTAGAATGGAGCGTTGGCTAGAATTCTAGGCGAAACAATAAACTAGTTAACACTTAACTAAGAGATACGGAAATACAACCTTTGTAGATCCGGTTCTCCACCTCCATAGCTCCGCAATGAAGTCTCCTCGCTGTCCATAACAAGTCCCGGGCTCTAGCGTCGGCTTCATCGGAGAATGGACGGGCTAGGTCATCGATGTCCATGCCGAAGATGATCTACGTCGAGGCATCGCTAAATCAAGCTCCGACTTCACCAAGTCAAGAAACTTGTGAAGAAAACACACTCTACTACTTGGCAAGAGGTAGAGGATGAAGAAATAGGAAGTGGGTTCACTTTAGAATTGGATTTCTCATTCTTTTTCAAGAGTTGCCATTGATGGAGGAAGGTTTTTCTTCATCAAGATGAAGAAGAAGAAGAGGTTGAATATGATAAGTTCTTCTTTTAAAAAGAAAAGAAATTCCAAACTTATCATCATACAACCATGGTCAAGTGTAGAGAATAAACTAGGGTTAAATCAAATGGTTAGGGTTAAGCATGAGATAAGAATGGTGGACAAAGTCAAAGCTTCATGAATCTTCAAATACAAACAAAGAAAGCCACCATTCTTCTCATTTCTTTTTCCAAAAAGAAAATAAATAAATAAATGAATAAATAGATATGAAAAACAAAACCCTAACCATTTAAATAACCATGGTTTAATCTTTACACAAACTCAAGTAAACATGTATCATCAAACATGATACAATCAAGTGCACAAAAGTATATCACATATACAACATGTGAACTTCAAGTGAGAAAATCCATTTAAAGTGAACCAATACTAGTTAATGCAAAGTAATATATCAAATATATAATTATACATTAAATCATTAAATCAACACTTGATTCAATGATCCGGTCATGTCGCACATAACCGACTAGTATCCAATGTATCGGCTTATCGAATCAATCCTTGAATCGATAACTAGGTTATATCGCATACAACCAATCGATACATTTATCGCGAGAATGGAATATGGTATCACATACTCGCATTATTCTCGGTCCCGCACATATCTCATATGCGCTCCTATTTCGTTTCGCTTGAGCCAAGAAAACTCTTTGTAGGACTCTAAAGACTCGTCAATACGCCGGCAGCAGATGATGATCATATCAAACACCCACAAGCCGCAAGCGGTCTGCTAAACGTAACGGCCACCGGGGTATTGAGCGATCAGAAGATCGACGAGCAAGCCCGCTCACACTCCTGTGAATCCAACCAGTAACACTACCGTACAGTCCGGTCCGATCGTCTGATATGTCGCATATCTTGCCTAGGGGTGGTAAACGTCAGACCCCAATAGCTCGATAAGTCGTGTCGATATGAGGTCTATAACTATTCGAGAAACTACTGGTAACACTTACCAGTAAATCTCACCAACCCTGGCCAGGGATTTCCTGTTATAGCCAATCGAACACAGCGCAACATCAACCCCCTATACCGGAAGAGACGAATCCCCTCCTATCGCTCATTGCCTCCATGTGACTCGGGACTGTACCCAAAAACCACCGTTTTGCACGCCCTCTTGGACGTGGTAAGATGGAAATCAAAGCACAGTGGGAACCACACAAGACTCTATGACGATCTCGGGTCAACAGACTACTCTGTACCAGTGTCACCAGAGAACTGCCATCTGACGTGAGGTATAATACCATCTGGGAGTTCTCGGCGAGTCCGTCCAGTGTACCCTGTCTCTACTGAGCACCCGTATACCATCTCTGATGTCAAACACCAATGGATATGGGATCATCCATCGCCCATCTGTATGGGTCGAGAAGGTACACGCTAGTCTACTCTGGTATATCGATGCCCCGTCTCGATACACCCTCGACTAGGGACTTTGAAGGATGTACTTATGGACTACCATGTCCCCACTAGTATGATCCGCATCATAGTCCAGGTAGTTAAGTACACATCCTAAGGGCTTTACCAACATGTAACAGAGAGACAATCAGAGTACATGTTAAGGTAAAGTTCAACCAGATAGCATACTATCATGTCGAGCAAGAAAGTCCTCACTATATATGTCCCAGCATCCACTACAATATACATCCTATGTATAGTAATGGCCTCTAGGGCATACATATAACTAACAGTGACTTCATCTTCTTGGTGCATAAGTCCTTTAAGATTTTAGCGTAAGAAGCGACTTGTTGGATTGCATCTAAGAGAGGTATGTTAATGCTAACCTATTTGAATAACTCCACAATCTTCTCCATTTGGGGAGTAGGTTTATTGGATCTCAACCTGTTTGGAAATAGAACATTTTGAAAATTCGTTGAGTCCAATATTTGTGGAGTAGATTGCGGAGTTGGAATGGATCCCAGTGTTGGTGTTATCATGGAGTGAGATGTGGGTCCATTCGAATCAGAAGAAGTAGAGCCTTGTGAAGAATGAAGAACAGGCTTTGACGAAGAAGATGAAGAAGAAGCACCGGCAGGGGTGTCATCACTATTACCTACATTATTGTGCAACACTCTTCCAGATCTCAACGTGGTCACAGCATTTACATTATGATTTTGTTGTTCATAAGCAACATGTGTGTTATGTGTGTGACCGGGATATGGCAATGGTTGAGACGGAAGCTTTCCTTTTTCTCGCTCGCTTAACGCAGCATTCAGTTGTGCAATTTGGGCCTCAATTGATTTGATGCTCTGATCATGTGAAGCACTGTTTTGCACCAAAGACTGAATGGAAGTCTCCAATCTTGCTGCGGATTGTGTAGATTGTTTTAAAAACGCATCCAACTTTCGTTCTAGAGAGGAAACCTTATCGTTATTTGGCTGAACAAAATTGTTTTGAGGATAAGAGTTGTTGGGTACAAAATTGTTCATTTGGTTTGGGTAACGTTGGGGTTGGAAAGGTTGCTGATATTGAGTTTGTTGAGGGGCTTGTTGTTGTGAAGGAGGCCTTTGAAAGTTGTTGTTGCCTTGGAATTGTTGTTGATTTTGATTCCAAGAAAATTTTAGGTGGCTCCTCCAACCAATATTGTAAGTTGAAGAGTATGGATCATTTCTTTGTCTTTGCTGAAAGGCAGCATTGACTTGATCTTGTCCTTGAACAGGTGGATTGTAAGGACACTCTTCAGTAAGATGGGATGGATCTGAACAACAAGCGCAAACTGTGCGTGGGGGGAAAGCAGGGGCAGGAGAAGGCGATGAGAATTTGCTCTCAATTGCTTCTAGCTTTTTCGTAAGTGCAGCCATTTCGGCCTTCATTGCAATCGACATATCAAGTTGATGTATGCCTACCCTAGACTGACCTAATGAAGTAGATGAGATGATCTTAGTGCTTTCCCAATAAAATGTTTGTTCAGCAAGATCGTCGAGAAACTGCCAAGCTTCCTCGCTAGATTTTATAAGAAAGTGACCTTGACAAATGGTTTCCAACAACTGCTTAGTTACTGGGTTCAGTCCTTCGTATAAAGTTTGGCAAAATTGCCAATTCTCGATACCGTGGTGAGGGCACTGAACAAGGAGGTCCTTAAATTTTTCAAAACACTTCCAAAAAGGTTCGGAAGGAAGCGGGGAAAATTGAATAATTTCGTTGCGAATTCTCACGGTCTTGTGGTGTAGGTAAAACTTTTTTAGAAAAGCCTTAACAAAATCTTCCCAATTTTTTATTGAGTGTGATACTGTGTTATATAACCATTTTTCAGCTAGGTCACATAAAGTGAATGGAATGACACGTAGCCTTATAGCACAATCAGAAAGTTGTGTGGTCTTCATCATTGCGCAAACATTCTAGAATTTGTTTATGAAGATATAGGCATCTTCGGATTCCAGCCCATGAAATTTAGGCAACATATTGATGAAGTGGGGTTTAATTTCAAAGTTATCCCCATTAGCCAGTGGAAGTGAAAGACAAGTGGGAAGTGCGGTGCGGATGGGATAGAAAAGATTCTGGAGCGCGATTCGTTGGAGCGCTTCGAAAGGAGGGTGTGGTGGGTTATTCGCACCTAGTGGAGGTGGAATCGGTCCCGCAGGTAAGGGGATGTTAGGATTGAATCCCGACAACTCCTTAGAAGACGATGAATATGAAGATGAAGGTAAAGAAGTGGATGGAATTTCGACTTCGGAGTCGAAAGCGTCGTCAGTCGGCACTAACGAGACACGGACAAAACGGGCACTAGTGTCCCTAGTCCAACCGGACATACACTACAGAGGTGTAGTGTAGTCAAAAGGTAAAAACAAAAGGTGGGGGTAAGAAAACATCAATTGAAGAAATTGGGGTGTAGTGGATTTCTAGCAACAAAATTGGCAAGCCTTTTTTTTGTTTTTTTTTTTTGTAAAAATTTTATGTTTTGTGTTTTTTTTATAAGGAGCTTTTTGCAAAAAGATTTTTAATAAAAAGCTTAGACACATGTTCAAGCAATCACAATATGCACAATCAAGCCTAGATCTAGGGTCTCCTAGGTCAACTAGACTGCTCCTAACTATTCCAAAGGGCAAGTTGTGAGATCCTCAAATCGCCTCTTTACCGCCAATTATGGCCAGGTAAGCACAAGTAAAGAAAGGAGGGATCCGCTTACGAATCACCGTGAGACGGGCCTTTTAAAATTACCTTTCCCCACTTGTCTAGCTTAGGCACCATAAAGTATGGTTTAGATAAATGACCGATGCCTACAACAATTCCTTTGTCCTATTGAGCGCGACAGTCCTTATAGGCCGAGTCTAATCTTTTTTAATTAACTCGATGGTTAATGCAAAATGCTTTTTGTGATTTTTGGGGTCCTAGGAAGGGTAATGAAATCCCCACCCAATCTGGATTGGTGTTAAAACCCCTTAAAAGTCAGTTTAAGAATGCAAAGCAGTAAGCACACAAAACACTTGCCAAATTTTTTTTCTTTTATTGCGGCGCAAAGAATCCTGCACAAGATTAAGTTATTAGAGAAGGGAGAGAAGTTTTTGCGCAAAGAACACTGCAGGAAAATTTTTCTTAGGAGATCAGGGGGTTACAGAGAGGAAAAGAAAGCTTACAGAGAAGTTTTGGCTTGCTGACATCAGTAATCCACGGCGGATCTGCGGTCAAAAGGAGGCTTCTGCGGCGGTTCCGCGGTTGACTTGGCGGTTCAGGTAAAAAAAAATTATGTTTCTCGGTTGTGGTTCTCCTCTGTTTGTTAAGATCTGTTGTTTGCTGTTTTGCTCACTGGATTTTTCCAAATCTGAATCTGCTCGTCTCTTTGATCCTGCACAATTCAAACGAAAACCCTTCAAAAAATAACAAGATGATAATTTTTTTATATTTTTATATTTTTCAGTTTTTTATGATTTTTCAATTTTTAACTAACCCGAAATTACAAAAAGAAAATAACTACGCCATTCCCGGCAACGGCGCCATTTGATTTAGCGAGATTTTAAGCGCTTACGCTATTTGTTATCAAAGAATTAACCGCAATCGAGAACGGTGTCGCTTGGTAGCTAGCCGGTTGAATACGGGTCGGTCTACAGGGATTTTGTGTATTTTCTAGTAGTTCTAACGAGTCAATTCCAATAGTGGTAGGTTTGATTATCAATAAAAACTAAAGTTGAGTTTGATTAGGATTAAAACCTTGCTAGGGTTAGGTTTAGGTTGGTTTGGAAAATCAATTATTTTCACCGCTTTCTATGCCCTAATTAAGAACTGTTAGGTGTTAAGGTAATTGTTAACAAAGGGGATTAGCACGATCGGAAAGAAACTAGGTTTCTTCCTCTAGGTCCTTGTCCGTCCTTTCTTAACTCTTACCTTAAGCTCCATGGAAAACATACACAACCGGTCTTTAACTATGGTATCACCGCTACCTCGTGGAATAGGGTGCCGTAGTGAGCGATGTGTGTATGTATGCATAGAGTCCTATTTAAAATGTATAACGGGCAAGAAAGGGGTGAGAGATTTTCATCTCTCAAACCTTCCCCAAACCTAACCCTAACAAGTGAGGAACTACTCACTCATTAGGGAATTGATAAACGAGTTCATTTTTGTTTGTTTTTAATTTAACAACTATGGCAGATAAATAAAATTAATAACTACGGCAGATAAATAAAATTTATAACTACGGCAGATAAATAAAATTTATAACTACGTAACTTGGACATAAAAGAAATTAAACTAAGGCAAGATAAAGAAAATATTACTTTTTATTTGATGCACTCTTCGAACATTTACAGGGAATAAAAATTCTAAAACTAGCAATTAAAAAGAGGCATGCCCCAAAAAGAGCTGTAGGATTCCTATTTATAGAATATAGGCCCTAGGGTTTATATCTGATCCATATCTAAATTTACAAAACTATCCTGAGATGCCTGGTCAACGCACCGCCACCCACCGACATTTTTCACCAACACGTACCTAGCATGGCCGCGGATCCGCGGCCATATGCCTTGTTTGGCCGCGGATCCGTGGCCATCTTGAGTGCTTTCTGGCTCATTTTCTCAGGTGTACTTCCTGTTGCATTTGGCTTCTGGTTTCTTCACTTGGTTTCTCAGAATGCCTTCTAGTTTCTTCCAGATTTCCACAGTGCAGAATGTTGTGGACTTTTACCATTCGCTTCGTGTTGAAGTCTTGAATCTTGCGCTGCCTTTGTACTTTGTGAAATTGTTTATTGATCTTCGTTTGTCCCTCAAACTGTATGCATGATAAAGATTCTTCTATTTGTTGGTCGTAGTCTTACTTTTGAAGCGTCTTTTCACCATTTTCACTGTATTGTTCCGAGAACCTGTAACTTGCAACTATTTAGCAGACATGGATCAAAAGCACCTATTTATTTGCAAAATGAATAAGAATGGGGAATATAATAATGCAAAATTATGTTATGAACAGTTCTTTGGATTTTTGATCTGCTAACACACTATGTTTTAACTTGGAAATCAGAGTATAAGAGTGGAATACTATTATTATATAGATGAAACACACAAAATTTGAGCACCAAACTTGCAAATTTTGCCGGCGAAAAGTTGGTATTTCCCGATGTCGCCAGTTTTCTGGTGAGATTTTGAAAATTGGTTTTTTTATTGCCTCCTGTGTTCTGTTAGTATCCTATTTTTATTGTTTGATTTTCTTAATTATTTGTGTTCATAACTTTGGCTATCTATATCGCTTTCTAGCTCAAATATCCGTATTTTTCAAACATTTGCAGATTTGACGGATCGACAAGCAGCGATCGTGCGGAGCAAGGGGCGTTTTCAAGTTGAAGGAGATCGAACACTTAGTCCCAAAGACCCGAGTAGTTTGACCCACACAAGCGTACCATTCAAACACTTGGAGGCAATATCAACACAAGTTTCTTAAACTCAACTCTTTTGGTATGTATTTTTCTAAACTTCCTCTTCTCAAATCCGACGCTCCATTATTCATATCTTTGCAGAATTCTTTGCAACATCTCCGCAATAGCCAAAGAAAAAAAAACTAACCGTATTTGTTGTGGTGCCACATTTAAAGTAAAAGAAAAATTGATTGATTGTTTGATAACAAAACTTTATTGATTTGCGTATTGCATCATTAATACAGACTTAAGGGGCTATAACACCAATTTAGATTGGGTGGGGATTTCATCACCCTTCCTAAGATCCCGGAAATCACTAATTGCATAAGTGTCATCTCAAGCTTAATAAAAAATATCTAGACTCAGCCAACTAAGGACTTGTCGCGCTCAATAGGACAAAGGAAGATTGTGGGCATTCGGTCGTTTATCTAAACATGACTTTTGTGGTGCCCAGGCTAGACAAGTGAGGAGGTAATTTTAAAAGGCCCATCTCACGGTGATTCGTGAGCGGAACTCTCCTTACCTCACTTGTGCTTACCTGGCCACAACTGGCTGTGAAGAGGCAATTTGAGGGTTATCTCACAATTTGTCACTTTGGAACAGTTAGGAGCAGGTCTAGTAGACTTAGAGGACCCTAGTTTAGGTATTGATTATGCATTTGTGACTGTGCATTTGTGATTGTGTTTTTCGAACCGTCATTTCATTTTCACATTCTTACGAAACAAATACAAAATTCGCCATTTTTACCACCTTCACCCAATTTCTCTCCATTTTACGTTTTCTTATCCTCACATTCTATGCTTTGACTACACTAAACTGGTTTAGTGTATGTCCGCTTAGACTAGGGATCCTAGTGCCCGTTTAGTCCGCGTTTCGTTAGTCGCTACGGACTACGTGATCGACTCCGACGTCGAAACTCCTTCCACACCTCTTTCACCCTTACCTTTGCCGACCAACTCCGACGTTGACCGGAATTCTGTTCATACATCTTCACCTTCACTTTCACCATTACCAAATTCTTCTTCCGAGATGTCGGGATTTCCTCCAAACATCACTTTACCTCCCCCGGGAATAATTCCACCTCCATTAGGTGCGAATAACCCGCGACCACCTCTTGTTGAAGCGCCACAGCTAATTGCACTCCAGGATCGTTTCTATCCTACCCGTGCTGCACTTCCAACTTGTATCTCACTTCCACCGGCCAATAGGGATAATTTCGAAATTAAGCCCCGCTTCATCAACATGTTGCCCAAATTTCATGGGCTTGAATCCGAAGATACCTATATCTTCATCAATAAATTCCAGAACGTTTGTGCGATGATGAAAACAACCCAATTGTCTGATGATGCTATACGGCTACGAGTTATTCCTTTCACTTTGTGCGATGTATAGCACTACATCTCATTCGATAACCAGTTCGGATGACTTTGTGAAATCGTTTTTAAAGAAATTCTACTCAAATCATAAGTCCGCACAAATTCGAAACGAAATTAACCAATTCACCTAGCTTCCTACCGAATCTTTCTGGAAGTGCTTTGACCGGTACAAGGACCTCCTTGTTTAGTTTCCCCATCATGGTATAGAGAAATGGAGACTTTGCCAAACTCTGTACGAGGGCCTGAATCCAGCAACCAGGCAGTTGATGGAGACCATCTGTCAAGGCCACTTCTTGTCCAAATCTGACGATGAGGCTTGGCAATTCTTTGACGATCTCGCAGAGCAAACGCTGCAGTGGGAAAGCACCCGACCGAACGCCTCAACTTCTTCTTCTTCTTCTCCAGGTCTCTCTAGGGCAGGAGTTCATCAACTCGACATCTCAATTGCAAGGAAGGCCGAGATGGCTGCAATCATGCGAAAACTGGAAGCAATTGAGAACAAATTATCATCTCCTTCTTTTGTCCCTATTCTTTCCCCTCATACCATTTGCGCTTGTTGTTCGGATCCATCTTATTTGACCGAAGAGTGTCCTTAAAATACACCATCTCAAGGACAAGATCAGGTTAATGCTGCATTTTAGCAAAGACCAAGAAACAATCCATATTCTTCTATATACAATCTCGGTTGGAGGAACTATCCCAATTTCGCCTGAAGTCAGAACCACCATCAATTCCAAGGCCACAACAACTTTCAGAGGCCTCCTCCTCCTCAACAACAAGCTCAACAACAATTTCGGCAGCCTTTCCAACCTCGACCTTTTTAGAATCCGACGAACAACTTTGCACCCTGCAACAATTCTTTTCCTCAAAACACCTTTGTTCCGTCAAATAACGATAAGGTTTTCTCGCTAGAACGGAGTCTAGAGACTTCTATAAAGAAATCGACTCAATCCACCGCCAACATCTAGTCTTCTATTCAGTCTCTGGTGCAACACACCGCTGCACGCGGGCAAAGCATCAAGACTATTGAAGCCCAGATTGCACAGCTGAATGCGGCTTTAAGCGAGCGAAAGAAAGGAAGGCTTCCATCTCAATCACTCCCAAATCCTGGTCACCCACATAATGTACATGTTGCTCTTGAACAACAGAACCATAATGTGAGTGGCGTAACTACGTTGAGATCTGGAAGAATGCTAAACAACAACATCGGCACACGAATTGATGATGATGACACCCCGGCCGTCTCTTCTACTCCTACTTCTTCTTCTGAGCCTATTCTCCATTCTTCAAAGGCTCTTCCCGTGAAACCGTAGCCTTTGTAGTTGACCTTCAATCGCTGCTCTGAACGGATCCACATCTCACTCCACTCAAACTCTAGTTTTGGGATCCGTTCCAACTCCACAATCTCCTCCACAAGTATTGGACTCAACAAATTTAAAAAATGTTCCATTTCCAAACCGATTCAGATCCAATAAACAAAATCCACAAATGGAGAAGATTGTGGAGTTGTTCAAACATGTTAACATCAACATTCCCTTCTTAGATGCAATTCAGAAAGTCCCGTCTTACGCAAAAATCTTGAAAGACTTGTACACTAAGAAGAGTAAATCTTAGATACCAAAGAAAGTTTTCTTGGCTAGTAACGTGAGTGATGCTCTTACCCAAAAGTTACCATAAAAACGGAAGGACCCTGGCTGTCATATGATTTCAATAACCATTGAGGACAAGAACATCAATCGCGCTCTTTTGGATCTTAGTGCCAGTGTTAACCTGCTTCCTTATTCTGTATATGAGCAATTCGGTGTAAGAGAACTGAAACCTACACACTGTACTCTTCAAATGGCTGACCAATTTATTACCCATCCTAGGAGTGAGCTAGAGGATGTGTTAATTAAAGTTGGGGACTTCATATTCCCCGTTGACTTCATTGTTTTAGATACACAACCTGTATATAACCCCCGGAATCAAATTCCGGTAATTCTCGATCGCCCATTTCTTGCTACCTCAAATGCTGTGATTAATTATTGAAATGGTTCCATGAACCTATCTTTTGGCAACATGATAATTGAACTCAACATTTTTAGGCTACGGAATCAGCCATCCGAACCAAACGCTCATATAATAGATATCTGTTCCATTCAAGAGATCACCCCCAAGGACTGTGAATTTGAGAAATTCTTGTTTGATCACAGTGATCTTGACGCCACTAGTGCGTCCCTCTTGGAACGTGCTGCTTCCGCTTCCAACAATGATTATGAGTGCTTCACGTTTTCAAATGATCTTGGCTTGTCGCCGCTCGTATTTGAATCTTTTGAATTTTCGAATGCGTTAGTTGAACCATCCGACTCGGTCACATACACTCACTTTGAGCCCCTGTTGGAATCTTTTGAGTTCGAGGCATTTTCATCAATCTTGCCTTCAGTCATTTCACCTCCTACGCTTGAACTCAAGCCTTTGCCGTCTCACCTCAAGTATGTGTAAGTCTATGTCACATACCCCGTGAGTTCGCGGGGAGACGGAATACATGAAAAGCGATTTTTTCTTTTGTTCAAACATCAAGTTTTCTTTGCAACATAGACTTTATTAACTTAGGATCTTTATTAAACCTTAACTAGCTAAACTAAAAATCAAGAAGGCTATAACTACTCGGTTGAATGGTTATACCTTCATGTCAAGTCCTTCGGGTCTTCTTATGGTTCTTTGCTCCTTGGTTCAAGTTTCTTCTCGATCTCTTTCTTTGGCTCCTCCGAAGTTTCAAATGAAGTCGGTTACCGGTCTCCTTGGTGTCGAAGAAAGATCCACCCGAGGGCCTATGGTCAAGCTCCAACCTCAAATGAGGTAACTTAGTGATCCAACTTTCTAAGAGAGACTACTATGTAGAATTAGAGAAGATGTATTGGATTAATTTGTCTTAATGCTCATTGATTCACAACTCATGAGATGGGATGAGCTTGAGGGAGGAGGAGAGGAAACCTAGGAGAGAAATTGATAATGTGAGAATGAACTTAAGAATTGGGTGTGAGAATGGCCAAGTATTTTTCCAATAATTCAAGCATAGAATAAAATACTCACTAAAAATGGAACCATGCTTGAATAGGAAACACAAATGAATAAATAATATATTAAACCATGCTTGCAACCCATTCCTTAAATATCTCCTAATTTCAACCTCATTAATCTTTTTACAAAAAAGGATAAAGCAATAATGAAGTGTCTCCTTCTAGAAGCTCATTCTTATAAAATTACAAGAATGCCCTCACCGTATATACATAGCCGTATCCGTATTCCAAAATATACGGATACACTGAGACGATAAAAATCCAATAATACAATACTAGGATCCGGCTTATACCAAATCCCACTAGTATTGTCCGTCCGAATATCATACGTATAGCCAGTATACCCATGTGATCGAAACCCTATCGTAAGACCATACAGCCTCTACTTCGTATCGCCTGATCCAGGGAAACCCTCTGTGTGGGACTGTAAAGACTCGACAGAACGCTTGCAGTAGGTTTAACAACAAGTCCGTCGGTGGCACTAGCTGTACGTAACGGCAACCCAGGTAAATGTCGAAAAGGAGGCCGACGAGTGAACTCATCCGAAACCCTAACCGAGCCTGTCCGTGACAATCTCCGTGCAGTCCGGTCTCTTTGTTTGAGAGTATCGCATGTAAGGTCTAGAAGGGCGGAAAAACGTCAGACCCGTAATAACCAGACAAGTGTTGGCAATAGTGCCCTCAAATCAATTATTGGATCGCAGACACGTGATTGCAATGGTTGAGGGAGGACCTATACCGGTAAAACAGTCTTACTCAAGATGATAGTATGCTATCTGGTTTGTCTTTTGTTTGATATATGTATGCCCTAGAGGCCATTATATGATAGTGTATGTACCGGTATATGTAAATATATATATATTCGGGGGACATTCTTGCTCGACATGATAGTATATTATCTGCTTGCACCTTTTATCTTAACATGTTCATTTGATCATGCTTTCATTCATTTGGTACATGTTGATATAGCCCTTAGGATGATGTAGGACTACTGAGATTATGATGCGGATCATAGTAGTGGGACATGTGTAGTCTATGAGCATATCCTTGAAATTTTCCTAGTCATGGGTGTATCGAGACGGGGCATCGATATCACCAGAGTAGACTAGCGTATACGTTACTTGTTCCATATGATGGGCGATGGATGATCCCATATCCATTGGTGTGGTGACACCAAAGATCGTATACGGGTGCTCAGTGGAGACTGAGTACACTGAACGGACTCGCAGAGAACTCCTATGTGGTATTATATCTATCGTCGGATAGCAGTTCTCAGGTGACACTGGTACAGATTAGTCTGTAGACCCGAGATCGTCATAGAGTCTTGTGTGTCTCCTACTGTACTTTGATCTCCACCCTACCACGGCTATACTGAGTCGTGCAAACAGGTGGATTTTGGGTACAGTCCCGTGGCACATGGAGTCAATGAGCGATAGGAGGGGTTTTTTCTCTCCCGGTATTGGGGGTTGATGTTGCACCATGTACAATTGGCTATAACAGGAAGTCCCTGGCCAAGGCTGCTGAGATTTACTGATAAGTGTTATCAGTAGTTTCTCGATCTGTTATGAGCCATATACCGGCATGACTTATTGGGTTATTGGGGTCGACGATACCTTCCCTAGACACACATATGCAGCATATTTGACGAAGAGACCGGACTGTACGGTAAGTGTTGCCAGTTGGCTCGACGGGAGTTTTAGTAGGTTTGCTTATGTTTCTTTTGATCGTTCAATACATGGGAGCCGTTACGTATTGCTTGTGCCACTGACGATTTGTGGGCATATGATGTGATCACTGCCTACTGCTAGCGTATTGACGAGTCTTAGAGTTCCACAAAGGGGTATCCTAGCTCAGGCAAAACGATGTAGGGTGCATATGTGATATGCGCGGGAGCTCGATTAAATATGTGTATTGGATACCTTATTTTAATCGAGCGTTTACTATTGGACGGGTCCTATGAGATATGACCGGGTTATTAAATAAAGTGTTGATTTAATATTAAATCCATTAGCTCATTTATTAAAACCTATTTCTTTTGATGCATGCATGAGTGTATGTATATGATGATATGGATGCACACATACAAGCATACATGTGTCATAGTTGATGATACATTGGTGATGGAAATGCAAGACTCACATGGTTACATATTTAGATATTTTGATTATTTGAGAAAAGCAAAATGGGATTAAAATTATGGTTGACTATTCAACTCTCTTGAGTTGACAAAATCAATGGTTTCATTTGCACATGGTTTTGGCCTATGGTTTTTCTTAAACTCAAGTTACAAAATATCTAGATATTTTGTAACCATGGTTTAGCATGGATGACTTCTCTTACTCTCTTGGGTTTAGAGAAGGTTATGACATTATTCTCTTGAGTTTGTTTTGTGCCATCTACTTCTTCCTCTCTCTCCTCAAAAGCTCACTAGGGTTTTAAAAGAAAGAGAAAGGATTAAAAAGAAAAAGGTTTTGTAGTGAGATCCAAACCCACATCACCATTCCACTTTAGTCTAGCCCACTTGAGTGGAGTGTTTGCTTCTTCTTCATCCTTGATCAATAGAAGCTTGGTGCTTGGTGCAAAGAGACTTCGTGGTGGATCATCGTGGACGCGGAAGGATACAAGCCAACCAACTCAAACCCTACACGATCCAAGGAGTCTAAGAAGAGGTCTACAAAGGTTGTATCTCTCCCCACTTAGTGGTAGACACTTGTAGTATATGATACTAGCTAGTTGTTACTCTATTTTTCTAGTTCGATTCTTATTTGGAATTGTTTAGCACCCTCTAAATTTTTGTTATAGCATGTGTGATGCAACCCTAAACCTAGTGTGGTGCTATAAAATCCCTACAGAGGTATCAGAGCCAAGATAGTAACATAGACAATGTTAAATTAATTACGAAACCGAAACAACTCCGAATTACAAAACTGCAACCCTTAAAATTAGCTTCTCTGTCAATTTTTTAAAGTGCTCGAAAATTTTTCAACTGCAGAAGATTACTGACAATGCACTGAGAACACAGAACAAATTCTAGGTAATTCCCTCGGAAATTGGCCGAGCACTCACCCCTATAATCCGGCGTCGCTAGCCCCTTTACCCCTAAATAGCCTCGAATTTTTCCTGTGTTCTGGTGTCTGGGTTTTGGGGTTTCAGGTATTGTTTGTTTAGGCCAAATTTTTATGTGATGCAAATTGTGCTTAGGGCCTTATTCGGAGTATTTCATAGTCGTATGTTTTAACATTGTAATGGTAACTTGGACGATGTTTGACAGTTCGAGCAAACATCAATAACCCTCTATTGCCCTCGCTGAAAATTTCCAAGTGTTGGAATTTTCATGACTTAATTATATTCGATAGTCGTGCAAGTAACTCTATGAACCCTCTAGAAGAACAAAAACCTTAACACGATTCTATGCCCTCGGAACCGCGACTGAACCCTAGGGTTTGCCGTAGTTCCGCGGTGTCATAGGTGAGGCATTGGTTTGGCCCTTCTACAGATGAATCATAGGTACCGTGGTACGTTTTTGGGTACTTTAAATTTGCTCAAGTGTTGAGCTCATCGGGGTAATTTGTAGATACTTGTTGACTCGATCGAAATGTTTAACATTGTCTAGAAATTTCTGAATGTGATACAATAATTGGAATCTACACTAATTAGTTTTGTGAAAAATAATTAGTTTCGTGTAAATCTAATATTTTGGCCTTGGTAGAATCGGGAATCTTGTTGAATTACCCGGCTTTTTTTGAAAAGGTGTTTTCATAGTTGAGACCTAAATATAAGATTTGCACTGTTAGGCATGAAATCCTGAATATATGATATTCCAAGTTTATGATATCTAAAAGCAGTGTTGATTCCAATTGTTGTAGTTTTTCACTTTCTTTTCTGCGATTGTAAGTGTAGTATATGGTGTATCGCCAGTTTCGTTGCTATACATCAACGACAATTGGGGTACGCATACTTGCTTACGTTGATGATATATGATATTATGTGTTGCAGAGATATGATGTACAGGATCGTCGCGAATGAATAGCAGGGCATTTTATATTAGATGAGAGTTTTTCTTTTCATTCATGTAAAATTAAATGTATGTAATATTCCTTTATTGAAGCACTTCCGGGTTGAGGATGATGTCACCATTATTGTATATTATTTACTTTTCCGAATTAGGATAGACCCAAGGAGGATAGCACAAGTGACCAGATTCTAGGGTTCAGTGGGAGGCCATCTCGAGGAGTCAAGACCGGGTCTCCTAAACTCTAGAATTGGTAGGGTCACTTGTCGCTCTCGTAGGGGTCTAGGGATGTGGGCTTGGCTATTCATCGCGACCGTGGAATCCGTATTTTCTATTATTGGCTAAATATAAAATACGAACCTCCTAGTATATCCTGTATTTTCATATATGTGCTTCTGCTGTGGATATTCTGTAATGTGATTACTTTATATGTTG
Source organism: Agapanthus africanus (assembly GCA_030015575.1). Taxonomy (NCBI): domain Eukaryota; kingdom Viridiplantae; phylum Streptophyta; class Magnoliopsida; order Asparagales; family Amaryllidaceae; genus Agapanthus; species Agapanthus africanus. The sequence goes on along the minus strand of CM057342.1, from coordinate 254,722,303 downwards.
AGACAAATGATGTATTATATATATGATATATAATAAACGTTGCTTATGTTTTGCATCCGCGCTAGTCCCGCCTCGCTATGCCGTTAGTTAAGTAACCTAACGGTATATAACAGGACATTGTGGTGAATGCGGATGGCATAAGCATACGTTCTATTTTCGTTTCTTTTCTGTAATGGCTTAAGGACTTAAATGATGGGACTAAATTAATATGATTAATGTAAACAAAAGAAACCTAAAAAGATGTTGTAGAATCATATTTGAAACCTACTCGGCTTTTTATTAAAAAGCAAGATTTCAAAAGGCAGAGCTTAAGCCACTCCTTTTTAAACCATTAGATTCTACAACGATATCAAGTTCGAAGCGTTAAAGGTTTTCTTAAAAACTATACGCAGCCCTCCGTCATTTTAGGAAGTAAAGTACTTAGTATTCGTGCTACGTATGTTGATTATAGTCAAGGCGTAGTGTACGGTAGCTAAGTGATGTCTTCCTACACAATATATGATGAGATTAATTAGGACATTCATGTGATTATGTTGATTATAGTCAAGAGTCATATGGGTGGATCTAATTAATCATGAAATGACGGGTAGAACTTGACTAGTGCTTATGATATGTTGATTATAATCAAGGTCATAAGTGCTAGGGGTGAAAACCATATCGGGAGTTTCAAGTGTTGAAATTTGCAATGAGATTGCATACCTTCTATGTGATAGTAGGATCCCGATCCCACTGTGTGCAATAGTTGCTCCCGGGAGAATTTTTTACTTTACAATTAGCTAACTCATTAGGTGTCTAGAAAGGTGTCAACGGGGTTACGCCTCTGGGAAAATGAAGTTTATTTTAATTAGGCCCGTGCAAAAGCACAGGGAACCTCTCTCAGAAGTACCGGCACTGGCCTGGCTGAACGGTTAGCGAAATTGTAGAATGTAACTAATCCTGGCTAATTTTTTCCTTTTAAGGTTTGAAGGAGAATTTGATAAAAGCAGTAGGAGACATCGATTAGATAAGATAATAAACCAATCTAATCTTTACAAGACCTTTCACTGAGTGTATTCTTTTCTCTCTCCTAAATGGCAGATAACCATGACTGGACTTAAGCTACTATTAGAGAAAAATAAGCTTACCGGACCGAATTATAAATACTGGTTGAGGAACATTAACATTGCTCTCACATATGATAAAGTATCATATGTCCTCACTGCCACAGCCCCGCGCAAACCAGGCCCTAAATCTTCTGTTGCGGATAGAGAAATCCGCAAAATGTGGGATATTGACTGTGCCACCGCCAAATGCCTCACGCTTGCATCGATGGATAATACACATCAAAAGCAGCACGAGGAGATGAATGTTCAATCCATCTTTCTCCATACAAAGGAGTTGTATGGAGAGCAATCTCGTATCCTATGATACGAAGCATCTCGAAAGTTGTTTCAGATGCGGATGGCTCCCGGCACTTCAGTAGGCAACCACGTTCTGAAGATGATATCTCTTATTGAAGAGATTGAGGGACTCGGATGGAAAATGGATAACGAGCAATATACATATATTATTCTACAGTCTCTTCCCTTTGCCTTTGCTCCTTTTATAGTGAACTTCAACATGCACAACATGGAGAAGTCACTACCCGAACATCTCAATATGTTGAGAAATGCGGAGAGAACGCTTAAGGCAAAGTCTCCCTCCCTGCTTGTTGGACAATCTTCTTCTTCCGTCTCAAAAGCCAAGGCTAAGGGAAAGAACAAGAAGAAATCCACCAAGCCGAAAGGTGGAATAAAAAAGGCAAAGAGGAAAGACAAATCCAAAGCTGCGGAGTCGGGAAAAGGAGAATGTTTCTACTGCAAGAAGACGGGACACTGGAAGCGGAATTGTACTGACTACCTTAGTCTCAAGAAAGGGAAGCATGGTGATGGTTCAGCTTCAGGTGTGTTCGTAACCGAAAACTGTTTTTCTATAAACTCTGCTTCCTGGGTATTGGATACCGGTTCGGATTCTCATATCTGCAATTCTGTGAAGGGGTTGAGAAATAGCAGAGTTTTGAAGACAGGTGATCATACTCTCCGGGTTGGAAATGGTTCCAATGTACATGCAGTTTCAGTAGGAGAGTATCATCTGGGCTTGCCATCGGGTTGTATATTGGTTTTGAACCCATATTATTTTGTACCAAGTATGCTTTGTAATATTATATCCGTTTCTTTGTTGGACAATGAAGGATATCATTTTATATTGCAGCATAATGTTATGAACATTAAACTTAATCAAGAGTTGATTGGTTATGGTACACTTAATAACGGGATATACGTCCTTGATAAACACACAGTTTTCAACATACAACATAAAAACAAAAGAAAATTTTCAGATATATATGAATCTTTTCTTTGGCATTGTAGACTTGGTCATATTAATGAAACAAGACTAAACAAGCTTCATAAAGATGGATATTTAAATTCTTTTGAGTATAAATCTTATGCGACTTGCCAGTCTTGTATCAAAGGGAAATGACCAAAACTCCGTTTACTGGACACGGAGAAAGAGCTACTGAGCTCTTGGGCCTCATATATAGTGATGTATGTGGGCCAATGTCTACACATGCAAGAGAAGGTTTTTCTTACTTCATAACTTTTACTGATGATTTCTCTAGATTCGGTCATGCGTTTTTAATAAAGCATAAGTCTGAAGATTTCGAGAAATTCAAGGAGTACAAACTTGAAGTAGAAAAACAAATTGGATTGAGCTTCAAGATACTTCGATCGGATCGAGGTGGAGAGTATCTTAGTACAGAGTTTTCGAACTTCCTAAAAGAGAATGGGATTCTCTCTCAGCTCACTCCCCCTTACACACCACAGCACAACGGTGTGTAAGAGCGGCGGAATCGAACCCTATTAGATATGGTACGATCCATGATGAGTGATACTGAGTTTCCCCTCTCCTTTTGGGGGCATGCATTGGAGACTGCAGCTTTTCTGTTGAACAGGGTTCCGACCAAGACCGTGTCTACCACTCCATATGAGATATGGTATGGGAAGAGACCATCTCTTAAGTGAGTTAAGATTTGGGGTTGTCCGGCTTTTGTCAAAAAGCAGAATCCGGAAAAATTCGCGACACGATCGTTCAAATTTTTATTTGTGGGATATCCAAAAGATTCATATGGATATCTGTTCTACCATAAAAAGGAACAAAGGGTGTTTGTTTCTCGGAATGCCACCTTTTTAGAAAATGAGATTTTTCCAAATGATTCTGATGGCAATGTGGTAGATCTAGAAGAGGTTCTAGAAACACAAATTACAAATAATGACTTGGTTGAACCTGATGTTGCAACATAACTTAATGAACCTCAACCACTCCGTAGATCTGGTAGGACTTCTCGCCCACCGGAGAGATTCTACGGTTTTCTCATTGATGGTGATGGAGAAGATTGCATCATGGATGATGATGACCCTACCAGTTTTCAGCAGGCTATCACGAGTGGTGACTCTGTGAAGTGGTTGGATGCCATGAGATCTGAAATGGAGTCTATGTACACCAACAAAGTATGGACTTTGGATGTTGTACCCTCTTGGGTAAAATCCGTAGGGTGCAAATAGATCTTTAAGAGAAAGATCGGCGTAGATGGGTAGGTGGAGACCTATAAGGCAAGGCTTGTGGCGAAAATATTTCGACAAAGACCAGGACTGGACTATGACGAAACCTTTTCTCCTGTAGCCATGCTTAAATCCATTCGGATCCTACTTTCTATTGCTGCTCACTACAACTATGAAATCTGGCAGATGGACGTTAAAACTGCTTTTCTAAATGGTGATTTAGAAGAATGCGTTTATATGGATCAGCCAGAGGGCTTCATTGATAGTGGGAGCAGCGAGAAAGCATGTAGGTAGCTTAAATCCATTTATGGATTAAAGCAGGCATCACGGAGTTAGAACATCTGTTTTGATGATGTTATCAAAGAGTTTGATTTCGTCAAAAATCCAGATGAAATTTGTGTTTATAAGAAGATTGTAAGAAGTACTGTCACATTCCTCGTATTGTACATGGATGACATTCTTCTGATAGGAAACGACGTTCCTATGCTACAATCGGTCAAACTGTTCTTATCATAAAGGTTCTCCATGAAGGACCTGGGTGATACCTCATACATATTGGGCATGAAGATCTATAGGGATAGATCTAAAAGGTTATTGGGATTGTCCCAAACCAGGTACATTAACACCATCCTAAAGAGATTTATTATGGAAGAATCCAAGCGGGGTTCCTTACCCGCTAGTCATGGAGTCACTCTCTCTAAGGACTTTTGCCCAATGACTAATGAAGAGAAAGCTTGCATGAGCATTATACCCTACGCTTCTGCTGTAGGATCTATAATATATGTGATGTTATTGTTGGCTATAGTGCCCTCAAGACAATTGTCGTAGTCGCAGGTAGATGATTATGATGATTGAGGGAGGACCTATACCGATAAAACAGTCTTACTCGAAATGATAGTATGCTATCTGGTTTGTCTTTATCATCATGTATATGTTGATAGAGCCTATAGGATTCTTGCTTGAGTACCAGCATTGTGATGGCGATCACATATGTGGGAGCTGGGGGTCTATAAGCACATCCTTAAATGTCCCTAGTCATGGGAGTATCGAGACTGGGCATCGATACTCCAGTGTAGACTGGTGTATACTTATCTAGACCCTGACGAGGGGCGGTGGCCGGTCTCACAAGCCTTTTGGTGTCAGTTGTTCACCTAAGATAGTACACAGGTGCTCATTGGGTTATGAGTACACTGGACGGACTCGCCAGGAATATGCTAGTTGGTTTTATATCTATAGTCAGATAGCAGTTCCCTGGTGACATGTGTACAGGTTAGTCTGTCGACCTGAGATCGTCATTTGTCTCGTGTGAGTTCCCACTGTGCTTTGATTACTACCCTACTACGGCTCAAAGGAGTCGTGCAAACAGGTTTTAGTTGGGTACAGTCCTGAGCCACATAGAGGCAGTGGGCGGATCGTCGGGAATTCGTCTCTCCCGGTATTGGGGGTTGATGTCACGCAGTGCATGGGTAGCCATCACTAGAAATCCTCGGCCGGGGTATTTAAGAATTACCGATCTAAGATCGATAGTTTCTCGGGTAGTGATGGGTTTCATACCGACACGATTTATCGTGTTGTTAGGGGTCTGACTTTATCCACCCCCTAGACTCGATATGCGATACTCTTAGACGAACAGACCGGACTGTATGGATATTGTCACTGACAGACTCAGTAGGGGTTCGGATGAGTTTGCTCGTCGGCCTTCCTTTCGCTCAATACCTGGGTAGCCGTTACGTACAGCTAGTGCCGCTGACGTGCTTGTAGTTAAACCCACTGCCAGCGTATTGACGAGTCTTTAGAGTCCCATACAGAGGGTTTTCACGGTTCAGGCGATATGGTGTAGTTGTTGTATATTGATACATACAGGTGTCCGATTAAATGTGTGCACGGATTGCACATACTTTAATCGGACGGTTGATAATACTAGCGACTTAGGATTAAGCCAGGTTGGTAAATCAAGTTATGATTTAATAATTTACATATGTATTTATATATATATGTATTCTAGTATTATTGCTCACTATTTATTTTCTCTCTTTGGCTATTCGTATTTTCGTACGAATACGCGTATGTGTATTTCGATAAATATACCGGGAAGTATTCCGTATTTGTGCGGAATGACTTCTAGAAGATGCCACCTCATCATTGATTTTATTTACAAAATCACATGTTAATAATGAGGTGGAAATGGTGACATGGTGTTCATATCATAATTTTGCATTATTATATTCCCCATTCTTAGTCATTTTACAAATAAACAGGTGCTTTTGACCCATGTTTGCTACATAGTTGCAGGTTACAGGTTCTCGGAATAAAAACAGTGAAAAAAAATGAAAAGACGATACAAAAGTGAGACTACGACCAACAAATGGTGGAATCTTGATCATGCCTACATGTTGAGGGACAATGAAGATCAATGAACAAGTTCACAAAGCACAAAGGCAGCGCAAGGTTCAAGACTTCGATACGAAACAACGGTAAAAGTCCACTACATTAATTACTGTGGAGATCTGGAAGAGAACTAGAAAACATTCTGAAGAACCAACTAAGGAAAACAGAAGAAAAATGCAACCAGAATCATCACTAGAAATTTCAGCCAACAAGACCCCTAAATGGCCGCGGAACCGCGGTCAAACCTGGCTCTTGGCCGTAGTTCCGCGACCGTGCTAAGCCCGTATCGGTGGACAAAATTATGGCGGCTGGCGGTGCGTTGACTAGTTCTTTTCTTAGGGGGTAAACTTGTAATTGCAGATATGACTCGATTGTAACCCTAGGGTTTCTATGTTCTATAAATAGAAACCCTAAAACCTGTTTTAGGTTATGTCTCTTCTTGTGCCTCATTTCATTTTATCAAAATTCAGATTTGTAAATTTCTGTAATGTATGAAGAGAGCATCAAATAAAGTAAGTCTTTTTCTTTATCTTGCCCTAGTTATAATTTTCTTTCCTGCCCTAGTATAGATTTTCTTTATCTGCCCTAGTTATAATTTTAATTATTTGCCCTAGTGTAGATAATTAGGTTATTGAATTAAAATCATAAAAATGTCTCTTTTTATCAATTCCCTAATAAGTGAGTAGTTCCTCACTTTTTAGGGTTAGGAATAGAGAAGGTTTAAGAGATGAAGATCTCTCATCCCTTTCTGCCCATCATATATTTTTATAGGACTCCATGCATACATACACACACCGCTCCCTACGACACCCTATCCCACGAGGTAGCGGTGATACCGTAGTATAAAAGACCGGTTGCGTATGTTTTCCATGGAGGTTAGGGTAAGAATTAAGAAAGGAAGGACAAGAACCTAGAGGAAGAAATATCGTGTCTTCCCGATGGTATTAATCCACTTTATTAATTATTACCATAACACCTCATAGATCTTAATTAGGGCATAGAAAGCAGTGAGGAATATTGACTTTCCAAACTTAAGCTAAACCTAACCCTAGCAAGATTTTAATTCTAGTCTAGATCAACTTAGTTTTTAGATTTAATCAATCCGACAACAATCGGAAATAACTTGTTAGAACAAATTGAGAATACACAAAATCCCTGTGGACTGATCCGTACTCACCGGCTAGCTACCAAGCGACGCCGTTCTTGATTGCGGTTATAAATTCTTTGATAAATCAAATGGCGCCGTTGCCGGGGATGGCGTAGTATTTTCTTTTTGCAATTTCGGGTTAATATAAAATCATAAAAATCATAAAAATTAAAGAATTAAAAAATATAAAAAATTTATCATCTTTTTATTGTTTGAAGGGTGTTTCGTGTGAATTTTTGCAGGATCAACAAACGAGTTCGGATCTGGAAAAATCCAGAGATCAAAACAGAAAACCCTATATCCGAACGACAGAGAAAAGTCAAACCAGAAGGGCAGAATTTTTTTCGGGAACTGAGCCTCTTCCTCCACCGCGGACCCGCCGCCGCACCCTGCTGACGTCAGCAGTCCAAATTCTCTCTGTTTATTTCCTTTCTCCTTTTTCTGCAACCCCTGATATCTCCTCTGTAAATTTGCCTGCATCTTTGCGCTAAAAAATCTCTCCCCCTTCCAATAATTGATCTTGTGCAGGATTCTTTGCGCCGCGCTGAAAAAAATTGTTTACAAGTGATTGTTTACTGCTTTACATATTTTAATTGGACTTTAAGGGGCTTGAAACCAATCCAGATTGGGTGGGGATTTCATCACCCTTCCCACGACCCCAGAAATCACATAAGGCATATTGCATTGATCATCATTTAATTAAAAAAGATTAGACTCAGCCCTAAGAACTTCATGCTCAATAGGACAGAGGAATAGTTGTAGGCATCGACCATTGATCCTAACCTGATTTTGTGGTGTCTAGGCAAGTGTGTCTAAGGCAAGTGGTTACTTAATTAGGCCCACTACTTACGTAGTAGAGTAACCTCCCACTTACCTGGCACTTACCTGGCCACAATTGGAGGTGAAGAGGCGGTTTGAGGTCCTACTTCTTGCCTTTTGGAACAGTTAGGAGGTGTCTAGCTGACCTAGTTGACCCTAGATCTAGGCCTGATTGTGCATTTGTAGTTGATTGAACGGTGTCTAAGCCTTTTATCGAAAAATCTTTTTTGCAAAAAGCTCCACATAAAAACATTAAAAAAAACACAAAAAAGTTTTACAAAAACTTGCAACTTGTCGCTAAGAAATCCGTGCACACCACTTACACTCACTTTCTTCTCATTGACGTTTTCTTACCCCCACATTCTGTTTTTCACTTTTTGACTACACTACCTCTTTAATATACGTCCGGTTGGACTAGGGACACTAGTGCCCGATTAGTCCGTGTCTCATTGGTACGGACCGACGAAGCTTTCGACTCCGAAGTCGAAATTCCTTCCACTTCCTTACCTACACCTTCATATTCTTCCTCCGAAGGGATGCCGGGATATAATCCTAACAATACCTTACCCACGGGACTGATTCCACCTCCGTTAGGTGCGAATAACCCGCAACACCCACCTGTTGAAGCTCCCCAACGAATCGCGCTCCAGGATCTTTTCTACCCTGTCCGCACCGCCTTACCAACTTGTCTTTCACTCCCACCGGCAAATGGGGACAATTTTGAGATCAAACCCCACTTCATCAACATGTTGCCAAAATTTCACGGACTGGAATCCGAAGATGCCTATATCTTCATAAACAAATTCCAAAACGTTTGCGCAATGATGAAAACAACCCAATTATCAGATGATGCTATAAGGCTAAGGGTCATTCCTTTCACCTTATGTGACTTAGCCAAGAAGTGGTTATACAGCACCGCATCACACTCTATTAAGAATTGGGAAGATTTTGTTAAAGCTTTTCTTAAAAAGCTTTATCCACATCACAAGACCGCGAGAATTTGCAATGAGATTATCCAATTTTCAAAGCTTCCTTCCGAACCCTTTTGGAAGTGTTTTGAAAAATTCAAAGACCTACTTGTTCAATGCCCTCACCATGGTATCGAAAATTGGCAACTTTGCCAAACTTTATACAAGGGATTGAACCCAGCAACGAAGCAGTTGTTGGAAACCATTTGTCAAGGTCATTTTCTAACCAAATCTAGTGAGGAAGCTTGGCAGTTTCTCGAGGATCTTGCTGAACAAACACTTCGGTGGGAAAACACTAAGACCACCTCATCTTCTTCTGTTGGTCAGTCTAGGGCAGGCATACATCAATTAGATATGTCGATTGCAATGAAGGCCGAGATGGCCGCACTTACGAAAAAGTTAGAAGCAATTGAGACCAAAATCTCATCTCCTTCTCCTGCCCCTGCTTTACCCTTACGAACTGTTTGCGCTTGTTGTTCGGATCCATCACATCTTACAGAAGAGTGTCCTTACAATCCACCTGTTCAAGGACACGATCAAGTTAACGCTGCCTTTCAGCAACGACAAAGAAATGATCCATACTCTTCGACTTATAATACGGGTTGGAAGAGTCACCCACATTTTGCTTGGAATCAAAATCAACAATTCCAAAGAAACAATAACTTTCAAAGGCCTCCTCCTCCACAACAACAAGCACCACAACAAACTCAATACCAGCAACCTTTCCAACCACAACCTTACCCAAACCAAATGAACAATTTTGTGCCCAACAACTCTTACCCTCCAAACAATTTTGTTCAACCAAATGATGATAAGGTTACCTCGCTAGAAAAAAGTCTAGATGCGTTTCTCAAACAATCTATACAATCCGCAGCAAGGTTGGAGACTTCCATTCAGTCTTTGGTGCACAACAATGCTTCACACGATCAAAGCATCAAATCTATTGAGGCACAAATTGTACAACTAACTGCTGTGTTGAGCGAGCGAGAAAAGGGAAAGCTTCTATCTCAACCATTGCCAAATCCCGATCACACACACAACGCACATGTTGCATATGAACAACAAAATTATAATGTAAATGCTATGACGTTGAGATCTGGAAGAGTGTTGCATAATAATGTGGGTGATAGTGATGACACCCCCCCGGTTGTTCTTCTTCATCTTCTTCTTTTCCATCATCTTCTTCTTCATCTTCATCTTCTTTGTTAGAGCCTATTCTTCATTCTTTAAAAGGCTCTTCTTCTTCTGATCCGAATGGACCCACATCTCACTTCACGAACGCACCCACACTGGGATCCGTTCCAGCTCCACATTCTACTCCACAGACATTGGACTCAACAGATTTTCAAAATGCTCTATTTCCAAACAGGTTGAGATCCAATAAACCAACTCCACAAATGGAGAAGATTGTCGAGTTATTTAAACAGGTTAGCATAAATATACCTCTCTTGGATGCAATCCAACATGTCCCTTCTTATGCGAAAATCTTGAAGGGTTTATGCTCTTCGAAGAGAAAGTCTCAGATACCCAAGAAAGTGCTAGTAGCTAGTACCGTAAGCAATGCTATTAACCAACGTCAACCCTTACCTAAAAAATAAAAGGACCCTGGCTGTCCTACAATTTCAATAACAATTAGGGATAAGAACATCAATCGAGCACTTTTAGATCTTGGGTCTAGTGTTAACCTGCTTCCCTACTCCGTGTACGAGCAATTAGGTGTTGGAGAGTTGAAACCCACTCGTTGTACTCTCCAAATGGCTGATCGATCGATCACCCATCATAGAGGTGAGTTAGAGGATGTGTTGATCAAAGTAGGGGACTTCATATTCCCTGTTGATTTTATTGTTATGGACACACAACCTGTTGCTAACCCACGGAACCAAATTCCGGTGATCCTCGGTCGATCATTTTTGGCCACTTCCAATACCGTAATCAATTGTCGCAATGGCTCCATGACTCTATCCTTCGAGAAGATGTCTAGTGAGTTCAATATTTACAAGATAGGAAGTCTGCCCCCCGTGCCTAAAACTAGTACACGAGAAGTTTGCTCTATTCACAAAATCACGCAGGAGGACTGCGAGCTTGAAAAATTTCTGTTTGATGACAACAGTTTTGACGCCACTAGTGCGTCCCTCCTGGAATCTAGCACAGTTTGCACAACCGATGTTGATTACGAATGTTTCACTTTTTCGGATGATTTTGACGACTCACCGCCCGAGTATGAGTCCTTTGAATTTTTGGATGAGTTAGTTGAACCATCCGATTCGGTTGCTTACAGTGATTTCGAACCATTGTTGGAATCCTTTGAGTTCGAGGTAGATTCCCTAATTTTACCTTCAATTGTTTCGCTTCCGAAACTCGAACTCAAGCCTTTGCCGTCTCACCTTAAATACACTTATCTAGGTGAGAATGAGACCTTTCCCGTTATCATATCAGCATCTCTAGCTCTCGAGCAAGAGAAAGCCCTTTTAATGGTCATGCAAAATAACCGGCAAGCTTTCAGCTAGACTATGGCAGACATCGAGGAGATTAGTTCCCTCATAATTGAATATCATATGCATATGATGGATGATACCAAGTCAATAAAGGATCCACTGAAACATCTCGGGGATTGTGTTGATAATCAACCTCCTCCTTTAAAAGTTGAACCACCCCTTTTTCTTTTAATAAGCTACGAGAATGCCAATATTCCTCTGATTTCTGATCATTCACATTCTCGTTTTGATTCATCATCACCTCCTATCTCTTCACTTCCATGTACATACAGACACTTTTCATACCACCACTTATCCCTTCCCCAATTCTTCTTGGCTCGGTACAACATGTTCTTCCACCGACCGATGCTTTACACAGATAAATTTTTCAACCGGTTGGTGTTGACTTTTGGTATTTGCAAAGTTTGGCATTGACTTGTAACATCGTTTAACTGAAGTTTGGGGGGACCTTTTTGTATATATATTTTGTTTTTCTTTTAACAATAAAAAATTATAAAAAATAAATAAACAGGGGAGTGCCGACATTTTTGACCTTCTTGGTGTAGCCTGACAGTGAGGACACTGTCATGTTTAAGTTTGGGGGTATGCTCGGTAAGCTTTCTTCCTTCGCATTCATGTGTACATTTTTGCATTTGCATACTTATTTTTAAAACCCATAAAAATTAAAAAATTATAAAAATTATAAAAATTGAAACATTCAATTTTGGCCTTAATTGATTTGAGTTTGACAAATAGGTTAACTAGCTAGGAATAACTAGATCTTAGATTTTGTAAATTAAAAACCCTAAAAATTACCTTTCTTAAAATTTAACGGTAGAAAGTATATGTCTTTGTAGTTTATTTAGAAATAAGCAAATTTTGAGTTCACTTCTTGGGCTAAGTTAAAACAATGGAAAAGTATTGATATTTTTATTAAAGTATAAGTCTGAAAAATAATCCCTAAGTTTAAGTCTAAATTCTGAAAATATATACCCTACAAATTGCACAAACACGAATCTTGAAATTTGGAATAGTAGAAGAGACCTTGAAATGCTCTTGTCTAAAGTCCTTAGTATGAAGGAAAATAAAATAAAAATACAAGTGTGAATAAAGAGATAATAAAAAAATGAACACTGGTTTTTATGATTACTTAAGGCTGCATTAATAAAAAAATATCTAGCGAGGGTGCTTCATCACCTAGTGCCTTAGACTAACTGGTTTGGAAGTCAATGCTAAAAGCCTTAGGGATTACAAGACTAGGAATTAAGCTTTAATGTGCAAACACATTTTGTAATCGGTCGTTGGTACCTCAAGAAGTATTAACGGTCGCATGAAGAATGTGTTAGCAATTTCATCTAAAAATTCACCAATTGAAAAGTACTTTGGACAATGGACAAGAGTATGATAGCTTGATTTGAATTTCCAAGTGTAAGGGTGATATACATACACACGTAGGGATATGTGATTGGGGTTTAGATAAGAGATAAGCATGAAAGATAAGACTTATATCTTTAATAGAAATGATAAAAATTCCTAAGTTGAGATGGAACCCTAGAAGGAAAACTTAAAAGATGCTAAAAGCTAAGTAAATTCACAAGAATATATATAATCTTAAGTTAAATGATAAGAAAGCGTGAAAAATACGGGTGGATAATTTTTAAATCGAAGATAATAGAGTTCTTGTTAGAAGACCTAATTGGAGAATAAAAGGCGATAAGCCAAATTGATAGAATTTTATGGGTAGTATCCGCTGAAAACCCTCAGGAGACAACACTCCTCATATTAGGGACACCTAGAGGTTTAACGTCTTGGTGCACGAGCTCAGTGCAATCGCGTTTCCCTGTGAAAGTGAGGCTAGGTCTTTTTCAAGAATAAAACTAGGTTTGCTCGAGGACGAGCAAAAGATAAGTTTGGGGGTATTTGTTCATATCATAATTTTGCATTATTATATTCCCCATTCTTAGTCATTTTACAAATAAATAGGTGCTTTTGACCCATGTTTGCTACATAGTTGCAGGTTACAGGTTCTCGGAATAAAAACAGTGAAAAAAGATGAAAAGACGATACAAAAGTGAGACTACGACCAACAAATGATGGAATCTTGATCATGCCTACATGTTGAGGGACAATGAAGATCAATGAACAAGTTCACAAAGCACAAAGGCAGCGCAAGGTTCAAGACTTCGACACGAAGCAATGGTAAAAATCCACTACATTAATCACTGTGGAGATCAGGAAGAGAACTAGAAGACATTCAGAAGAACTAACTAAGGAAAATAGAAGAAAAATGCAACAAATATCATCATTAGAAATTTCAGCCAACAAGAACCCTAAATGGCCGCGGAACCGCGGCCAAACCTAGCTCTTGGCCGTGCTAAGCCCGTATCGGTGGACAAAATTGTGGTGGCTGGCGGTGCGTTGACTGGTTCTTTTCTTAGGGGGTAAACTTGTAATTGCAGATATGACTCGATTGTAACCCTAGGTTTTCTATGCTCTATAAATAGAAACCCTAAAACCTGTTTTAGGTTATGACTCTTCTTATGCCTTGATTGACACGAAAGAGTGTGTTTTTGTAGTTAACCGCAATCAGAACGGTGTCGCGTGTAGCTAGACCGAGATGAGTACGGGTCGTCCTCTGGGAAACGTGGAACCTTTTACTTTTACTTTAGATGTGTTGAGAAAGAGAGGAGGGATAAAGAATTTTATAGAATGGTTTCTAGATCTACGTTAAATAAGAATGTAAAATATAGATCTAGATTATTTTAGAGATGTAGATAATATAATAAGAGGGCTTGTAGGGTTCGTTAGGATTTAGTAGTTATGGACGATTAATTAAAAGTTACCATTTTTATCCATTAATAGATTTAAAACTAGAACGACGGTGATGCGTGTAGATTAGGGTTTCTGGAGGGAAAAGGAATCCCACTCTTAACCCTTATCTCGACACGGAACTCCGTTCATATCTAGCCTTTACCAAAACAATCATTAATCTAATCTCTAATCGCGGTCGGAACTAGCAAAGAATTGCTAGCGCGCCCGATTAGGATGTTAATGATTCTTTTGATAAAGTTCCTAAACTTTATAGGACTTAAAAAGGGTTTTTCATCGTCCATTAGCCTACCCTAATCCTACGAACCCTAACAAGCGGAGAATTACTCGCGCATGTTAGGAGAAGAAGATGAAAAGAAAGAGAGAAAAAACATAATGTAAAATGTAAAAAGAATTAAATAAAATAACTACCTTTATTAATCAACTTGAACAATCTACACTTTTATTCCGTAGAAAATGATTACAAACTAGTTGCTTCTCGATCTTTCCTAAGGAGGTAGACGAACAGTTGATGATCAGCCTGGATGCGTGAGCGTCTGGAGCTTCGTGATCTCTTCGGCTTGATAGCTTTTCCAAGAGGCTCTCGGTGCTCTTTTATAGTGCAAAGCCAGAATCTTTTAGTTGGAAACTTGGTAAAATTCACCAAAGATTGATACCCAAAAATCTTGCCTTCTAACTCCATAATATTGCGGCGGATCCGCGGCAAATGGGGGCTAAGGCCGCGGATCCGCGGCCAACGGGTGAGATCTCTTGATCAAAATTCTTGTGCTTTCTTCTTGTGACAAGTGTCAATCCTAGGCACCTTCATAATTCAGAAATCTTCTCTCGGTTGCTTCCAGACTTGGTCTCCAAGTTTTGCTTCTTAATTTGCCAAGTTTTCTTCAACAAATTGATTTGTTTGATAAATTCTTCATAACAACTTGGAAATATTCTGCACAACAACTCAAATAAGATTTTAGTAGACTTTGTTCTACTAGGATTAGATCAATAATATTATTTGCATACATTTTCCTACTAAATGATAATTAACATATATTAACACATGGAAAATAATGTTTTTACACATAAACCTTCATATGTATAATATATTATAATAAAGTCCTTTTTTAATATGAAAATGGTAGGAAAAATGTAATACAAATGTGCAGTTTTATCAACTGAACAAATACCCCCAAACTTATCTTTGATCGTCCCGAGCAAACTAGTTTATTTAAGAGGAGAAAAAGAAAGGAGAAAACTAAGCACACTTTCATAGACAGACACGATTACACTGAGCACGTGCAACAAGCCGTTAAACCTCTAGGTGTCCCTAATAGGAGGAGTGTTGTCTCCTGAGGGTTTTCAGCGGATTACACCCACAAAATCCAATAACAAAAGAAAGTTGGTGAAATTTACATATAAAGATAAGAACCATAAAAGAAAGGCCTTGAAAAGAAGAGTTTCCAACTATACTAGCTTTTCAGTTGTCATGAGCCCTATCTTAATAGTCATGAAAAAATGTTAGAAATCACATCATCCCTCAATAAAACATCGTCTTTATTCTTCATTCCTACCTTTCATCCAAACATTGATCATATAACCCCACGTGTGTGTAAAGAACATCCCTACACTCGGAGAATTCAATTCAAGCTATCATACTCTTGTTCATCTACCTCAGTACTTTTTAATTTTATGAATACTTAGGTTTGCTAACACCTTTTCATGCGACCGTTAATACTTCTTGAGGTACTAACCGACCGATTACTCATGTGCTTGCAGATTCGGTGATAATATTTTCCTCGTCTTGCACCACCTAAGGCTTAGCAGTGACTCCCAGACCAGTTGGCCTTAGGGCACTAGGTGAAGAGGCACCCTCGCTATATTTTTTTATTGCTGCCTTGGCGATAACAAAACCAGTGTTCATTTTTTTCTTTTCACCATTTTCATATTTTCTTCATTTTTTTTTCATTTCCTTCATACTTTGGCTTTTAGACAAGAGCATTTCAAGGTATCCTCTACTATCCCGAGTTTCAAGACGTGTGTAAGTGCAAATAGTAGGGTATCAACATTCAAATATTTGGCTTCCAGAATAGAAACTATTTTTCAGACTTATTTTTATCCTCAGATTAGTGACTTCCTTCATCTTACTAACCCTTGGGACAACAGCTCATAACTACTTATTACTAGTTCGTTTAAGAAAACTTCTAATTTTCTTGGTTTTCTTAAACTATTCCTATCTTTTGGATGTAATTTTTCACTTTCTATTCTTTTGTTATAAAAGAAAATTTTTGAAATTTTTTTTTTGAAAATATTGTGCTTATGCAAAATATGATGCAAATTGATGTGTAAATAAGCACAAACCTCCCCCAAACCTGTTTACAGCAGTGTCCTCACTGATGTCATCCGTTAAGCTCAAAAACCTGTAGACTTGGGAGGAAATTATTAATGGGGGAAAGAATATATGAAAGTGAAAATTCTCCCCCAAACTTATTTTTGGCTCACAAATTTGAGGACAAAAGTTATGTTCAAGAGCCAAAAATATACCCCCCCTCAAACATGAATTAGACAATACGAAGCATTTTAAGAGGGGGTGAGTCATTTGGTCAAAGTAAGGCTTTACAAAGACCAAAAGTTAACACCAACCATTCAAAGATTTTATCAGTATAGCGTATAGGTTGGTGGAAGAACGTGTTGTATCGAGTCAAGAACAAATGAGGAAGGGATAATAGGTGGTCTGGAAAGGGTTTGAAATTAGAGAAAAGAAAGAATGATGATGAATGCGAATGATTAGGAAGAAAGAATGGGGACGGTTCCACCTCTATAAGTGGAGATTGATTAGTCACAAAATCCGTATTGTTTAAAAATTCAAGTTCGTCAGCAAAAAGTTCTTCAAAACTTTTATCAATGGTGTGATTGAACATTTTGCTGTCAAAGAGTTTTGTGCCAGAATTTATTCTACTTGATTCATAAAAAATCACTGAGGTAGAGGACTCGAAAAACTCATCTACCTCTTTTTCAAAATATCCAAATCAAGTTGAATTTCCGGTATTACTGAACTTGAATTAACAGATTGTGATTTATCAAAACTCACTGAAACTATAGGAACAGAAGAAGAACCGGAGAAAGTAGAAGGTGAAATGGGTAAACAAATTGGTATGTCGAGTGTTGCTGAACCAGATGTGGAAGATGGAGGTTGTATTTCGGTCTGATCTTCGGGTATACCATTATCATCAACTTCAAGACATATTTGGGATTCGGGAAGAATTAAAGGCTCAAGATGATGACCATAAGGAAGTGAAAGGATTTGATGAATTGGTGGGCCAAAATCATCCAAAATTTCGGGTTCATCAATCAAAATATCCCCAACGTCAATCACCTCATTCAAGTGAAGGTTAAAATTCTCAAACTCCTCATCAAAAGTATGGTTTTCAATCAGTTTTGGTTCAAGAGTGGAGGTGTAGAGATCACAAGGGTTGGGTATGGTTTCACTTGAAAGGGACCCTTCACAGTTGGGTAAATCAAACACTACAAAGTCACACAACTTATCAGTCATTCTATTTGGTGTACTTGATGAATCTATGAAACTGGAGTTGTGGATTTCAGTTTGGAGGTACAGTTCTGTCTTACTACCCAAATCCTTCATAATTTGGTTCGACATTTCCATAAATTTTTCTAATGTCTGCTCCAGACTAGTCTTGGGCTGATAAGGGGTTTCAGTATAAGATTGAAATTCCTGTGGATAATTAAAACTCCCAAATGGCTGATTAGAAGAACTGTCTAGAGTAGGTGGAAAAGTCGGATTGGATTGATAGGAATAGAATGGTTGCGGAACTTGGGTAGGAGTAGGATCAATATTATGATAAGAAGAATATTGATATGGGTTGGTTGGTTGGCTATTTTCAACAGACATCTTATATGCCACAAACCGCATATCAAACTCTTCTCCGGACAGTGGTGGTGATGGTTGATATTGGTCCGGGTTGAAACTTTGGCCTCTAGACCTAGCTATGTGCTCAGTAATGGACATTCGTCTAGGGGCTTCCTCACTCTGGGTATGAACTGAAACAGGTGTAGGATTAGGATATGGTTGATAAGACCTAGACTGAGGTGGCCAACTGTTTCTTCCTGCTTGTTCTATATGATCTCTTAAGGACATGGAAGAGCCGGACGGTATACCGAAGGGATTTCGAAAACAAGAGATATCTGGTTGTGGACAGCAAAACTCGGCAAGTGTTCTTCTGTTTAGGTCACCCATTATAAGAAGAGAAGAAGGGGGAAGGGGTAAAAAGGAGAGAAAGTAATTGGTTTGTTTTGAAAAATGACGGATTTAGACAAATCACAAAAAATGCACAACCCTAGAACTATGGTTACCTAGGTCCAGTCTCTAGACCGCTCCTAGACTTCCAAAGGACAAGCCGCAGGATAAATCCTCTACCGCCTCCGTACTACCCTTGTAGCCAGGTAAGTGCCAGGTAAGTGGGAAGGAACCACGTCGTGGGCCTAATTAAAAACCACTAGCCTTCGACACACTTGCCTAGGCACTACAAAAATAATGTGGATAAACGATAGATTACCCACGACCTTCCTCTGTCCTTATTGAGCGCGACAGTCCTTAGAGTCTGGTCTAGATATTTTTTAAATTAATGAAGGGTTGATCTATATGCTTGGTTTGTGATTTGTGGGGCTTAGGAAGGGTGATGAAATCCCCACCTAATCTTGATTTGGTCCTTGCCCCTTAAAGATCCGTATTAAAATATGCAAAAACAAACCGAAAAACAAAACTTTGCAAAAAGATTTTTGAGCGGCGATATTTTGCAAAGAATCCTGCAGAAAATAGATTTTATTGGATTTTAGAGGAGAGAGAAGGGAGTTAGAATCTTACCAGAGAAGTGTCAACCCTAGATCTCCTGTTTCCTTAAGTCAGTGACTCCAGATTTCCTCGCAAAAATTCACACAATAATCGTTAAATATACAATTTGCAGTTTTGTTTTAATAATGATATGACTCGTCTAAGAATTCAACACAAATAGTAAAAATAAAAAATTACGCACGTTTCCCCGGCAACGGCGCCATTTGATTGACACGAAAGAGTGTGTTTTTGTAGTTAACCGCAATCAGAACGGTGTCGCGTGTAGCTAGACCGAGATGAGTACGGGTCGTCCTCTGGGAAACGTGGAACCTTTTACTTTTACTTTAGATGTGTTGAGAAAGAGAGGAGGGATAAAGAATTTTATAGAATGGTTTCTAGATCTACGTTAAATAAGAATGTAAAATATAGATCTAGATTATTTTAGAGATGTAGATAATATAATAAGAGGGCTTGTAGGGTTCGTTAGGATTTAGTAGTTATGGACGATTAATTAAAAGTTACCATTTTTATCCATTAATAGATTTAAAACTAGAACGACGGTGATGCGTGTAGATTAGGGTTTCTGGAGGGAAAAGGAATCCCACTCTTAACCCTTATCTCGACACGGAACTCCGTTCATATCTAGCCTTTACCAAAACAATCATTAATCTAATCTCTAATCGCGGTCGGAACTAGCAAAGAATTGCTAGCGCGCCCGATTAGGATGTTAATGATTCTTTTGATAAAGTTCCTAAACTTTATAGGACTTAAAAAGGGTTTTTCATCGTCCATTAGCCTACCCTAATCCTACGAACCCTAACAAGCGGAGAATTACTCGCGCATGTTGGGAGAAGAAGATGAAAAGAAAGAGAGAAAAAACATAATGTAAAATGTAAAAAGAATTAAATAAAATAACTACCTTTATTAATCAACTTGAACAATCTACACTTTTATTCCGTAGAAAATGATTACAAACTAGTTGCTTCTCGATCTTTCCTAAGGAGGTAGACGAACAGTTGATGATCAGCCTGGATGCGTGAGCGTCTGGAGCTTCGTGATCTCTTCGGCTTGATAGCTTTTCCAAGAGGCTCTCGGTGCTCTTTTATAGTGCAAAGCCAGAATCTTTTAGTTGGAAACTTGGTAAAATTCACCAAAGATTGATACCCAAAAATCTTGCCTTCTAACTCCATAATATTGCGGCGGATCCGCGGCAAATGGGGGCTAAGGCCGCGGATCCGCGGCCAACGGGTGAGATCTCTTGATCAAAATTCTTGTGCTTTCTTCTTGTGACAAGTGTCAATCCTAGGCACCTTCATAATTCAGAAATCTTCTCTCGGTTGCTTCCAGACTTGGTCTCCAAGTTTTGCTTCTTAATTTGGCAAGTTTTCTTCAACAAATTGATTTGTTTGATAAATTCTTCATAACAACTTGGAAATATTCTGCACAACAACTCAAATAAGATTTTAGTAGACTTTGTTCTACTAGGATTAGATCAATAATATTATTTGCATACATTTTCCTACTAAATGATAATTAACATATATTAACACATGGAAAATAATGTTTTTACACATAAACCTTCATATGTATAATATATTATAATAAAGTCCTTTTTTAATATGAAAATGGTAGGAAAAATGTAATACAAATGTGCAGTTTTATCAACTGAACATGCCTCATTTCATTTTATCAAAATTCAGATTTGTAAATTTCTATAATATATGAAGAGAGCATCAAATAAAGTATGTCTTTTTCTTTATCTTGCCCTAGTTATAATTTTCTTTCCTGCCCTAGTATAGATTTTCTTTATCTGCCCTAGTTATAATTTTAATTATTTTCCCTAGTTTAGATAATTAGGTTATTGAATTAAAATCATAAAAATGTCTCTTTTTATCAATTCCCTAATAAGTGAGTAGTTCCTCACTTGTTAGGATTAGGAATAGGGAAGGTTTGAGAGATGAAGATCTCTCATCCCTTTCTGCTCATCACATATTTTTATAGGACTCCATGCATACATACACACACCGCTCCCAACGGCACCCTATCCCACGAGATAGCGGTGATACCGTAGTATAAAAGACCGGTTGCGTATGTTTTCCATGGAGGTTAGGGTAAGAATTAAGAAAGGAAGGACAAGAACCTAGAGGAAGAAACATCGTTTCTTCCCGATGGTACTAATCCACTTTATTAATTATTACCATAACACCTCATAGATCTTAATTAGGGCATAGAAAGTGGTGATGAATATTGACTTTTCAAACTTAACCTAAACCTAACCCTAACAAGGTTTTAGTCCTAGTCTAGATCAACTTACTTTTTAGATTTAATCAATCCGACAACAATCGGAAATAACTCGTTAGAACAAATTGAGAATACACAAAATCCCTGTGGACCGACCCGTACTCTCCGGCTAGCTACCAAGCGACGCCGTTCTTGATTGCGGTTATAAATTCTTTGATAAATCACATGGCAAGGCATGGGTTTTGGTCAAAGCATGGACTTTTCTCATGTAGAGATTGGTATGGTTATTATTTGTTTATTGAAAATGAAAATGATTTTTTTAGGAGTAGGCATGAGAGGAGGGGCCCGCCACTTATAGGGGTGAGATGGCTTGCTCATTTTTGGGGATTAATTTGGGTGCTCACTCACTCTCATGCTCACATAAAAAAATACTTAGCCATTTTCATGCCTTGCAATCATCACCTCTTCTTCATCTTCACTTGCTGCTCACTTGAGCTTATAGATGAGAGAAAAAGTTTTAGTGACACTATCCTACACTCCCCACTCTTCACTACTAGCAATTTTGAAGAGTCGGTTGGTTCGCCTGGCGAATTTGTAACTTGCGCCATTTCCCTCGGGTGGATCATCGGAGATGAAGGAAGACCGGCGACCAAAGTCGATCCGCATCACTAGGAGCTTGGAAATGGTTGAAGACCCGAAGGACTTGGTTCATTAGGTATAACCAATTCTATCTCCTTTTGTTAGCATGCTAGTTATTAGGGTTAATGGTTTCGATCTTGTTAATCGGGTATTGGTAGCGCCGGATTTTAGAAAAATTTTGTTCCGCATTTGGCCACGGTTGGATGGCCGGGGCGCTCCCATAACCCAATATGGTATCAGAGCCACCCATTTAACCCTACTAGCTAGTTTGCACAAGCTTAAAATCTCGATCGATCAAAATTTCCAAATCAATTTTCTAATTTGCCTATTTTCTGTCGATTTTAAAACTTGGTCGAAAAATCTTTCTGTATAGCTTAAAAATCCGTGCAGGCAATTATAGAGCACCATAAGAAGTTTGGAAGCTTGAATCATTGTTTTGGCCGCGGAACCGCCGCAAAACATGCCATTTGGCGGCGGTTCCGCCGCGCTGTTGGGGCCAAATGCCTCCAACTTTTTTCCGGCACTCTCTGACAAGGAAAAATTATTTTTGTGATGTTTAGTTTTAGCCCAGATTCTCTTGAGTACTAGTTTTCACTTGGGGCTAGACACAAATTTTAATCGATCGATATTTTAACTGTGATATTATCAGTACTTAGTTTAGCATCTGCGACCGTGTATGTCACTCGATCGGTAAACCCGTCTGATTGCTATATGTTCTTTTAGACGAGTTTGCGAACGTGACATTCACGTTGATGTTCTGTGTTGTGCTGTGATGTTGCGGATTGTCGTAGTGGATAGCCTGGGTGCAGTGGTAGTACAGTTTTGTTTCATTTGTACATTTGATATTGCGGGACGAGCATCCAACATGTGGACTGCCGTCACTGCCTGTTTATATATTATTCTTTTGGGGCACGACCGGGTTGAGGTCGATGTACTCGTTGTATATATTTTCTTTTCTGTACTAGGATTACCCCGCGGTGGGGTGCACGGATAGCCGGGTTCTAGAGGGCAACGGGCTCGCATCTCATAGTGTTGAGACGGAGGGGGCTTCACTCTAGAATTGGCAGGCTATTTGCCGCACTCGTACGGGGTATAGGTTGACCCAAGGAGGGGTGCTCAAGTTACCAGATTCCGTGAAGGGCTGGGTGGTCTATTCACTTTGTTGAAGGGGGCTGCTTCGCTTCAGGTTTTGGCGGGTAACTTGCCGCGCTCGTAGGGGTCTAGGATTTCATTGCACAGGATATCCACACGACTAGGGGAACGTCGGGTTTTCAGTTGTGGCTCAACGGAAATCCGGGGATCCTAGATTATCTGTATTGTTCTTTGATGCTTATTACTTTTCTGTGATGTTGCATTTATCATGCCTGGGACGATTGTTATATATATTTATATATACTAGTAGATGTTGTATATGTTTTGCACCCACGCTAGCCCAGTCCCCGCTCTGTCGTTAGTTAAGTAACCTAACGGGTGATGACGGGACCCAGTGGCGAATACGGATTGCATATACGTACATTTTATTTTCGTTCTTTTCTGGTGTGATTAATTGATGGGACTGCGTTGATTCTTATCAATGCACGGAAAACAAACCTATATATATATATGATGTTGTTGTAACCAAGATTTTAAAAAACTGACATTACAGACGTACGCTTTTGCTTTGCATCGTGGTATTCAGTTTGGAATATCCTGCACCTCATTCGACGAGGCAAGGGCCGAGATCCCTTCATTGGGAGTGACCCCTTGAGTAAAAGTTTTCGTCAATGTAATAACTTCACTATAGTCATTTACTTTTTGCTTTGCATCGCGGTATTCGGTTTGGAATATCCTGCACCTCATTCGACGGGGAAAGAGCCGAGATCCCTTCATAGGGAGTGACCTCTTTAGCAAAAATTTTCGCCATTATACTTTTGTAAAACAACTTGGATTCCTTCAACGAGATCAAGTTCATTACGTTAAAGTTTTTTCGCCAAAAACCAGCCGTAGCCCTCCGTCACTTCTTACAAGTATTGCTTAGTATTCGTGCTGCATTTGTTGACCTAGTCAAGACGTAGTGTTCGGTAGCTAAGTAGTGCTTGTTTGTTGCATTTTAAATGCAATTGGTTAGGACAGTCGTGCGGCCTTGTTGACCTAGTCAAGGGCACGTGCGGGTAGGTTTAATGCAATCCAGGATAATGACGGGTTGAACTTGACTAGCGGTTTATGGTTTGTTGACCTAGTCAAGGTCATAAACCGCTTGGGGTAAAAATCATATCGGGAATTTCAAACATACAGGAAACTTGCCAGGCATGCGCATATCTTCTGGAGTGTGGTGACTTGAGTGGCTTCCATCAAGTTATCATGCGATGATAGTTGGATCCCGATTCCCACTGATGAGTACGATTACTCTTTGGGTGATTCCGACTAATTCTCCTTTTTATGTTTGGAGGAGAATTCGAGGAAACAGTGTGAGCCATCCAGATTAGATAAAATGATTATCCATTCTGATCTAGGTTAGAGTGCACGCTGAGTATTTCTTTTCTCTCTCTTTTTGACTGCGACCATGACCCGACCCTAGACTATGACTCAGTGACCAAATTAACCGAACCTTCTTAAAACACTGGCTTTTGGATTGTCTAAGTTGCATACATCATTGCCACTCCTTCTTTTACCGTTTGCTTTTCTCCAAGAACACCCCGTATCACTACATGTATCCACTTCCATTGGATAAAACCAACGTATGGTTATATACGAACTCGAAGGAACTTTTTCGAGGATGGTTTCATGTTCTGGAGAAAATGAATAGGATTATTCAGCTGTCTTTTTTTTACCTTCTCTCAGGTTGTGAGGGCTTCTAGGATTAGGAGATGGTACACCTATTACGCTTATTGGATAGTCTTCTTCCAAACCATAGACAGGTGCCGAAAGGTAGGGAATGAAGAAAACCAATTAGCCTAAGTGTTGTGTATAGAAGGTAATGAGTAAAGACAAATAAAGAGATTAGAAAGTGGGCAAAGTAAAATGCGACTGCTATTCACGACCAAACCAAGTCTTTCATCGCCACTCCTACTTCACCTTTGTATTTCTCCAAAACACTCCGTATCACTACGAACATCCAATTCCATTGGATAAATCCATTGTATGGTTATATACGAACTCGAAGGAACTTTTTCGAAGATGGATTCTGGTTCAGGAGAAATAGGAATAAGGTTTATTCAGTTGTCTTTTATCATCACCTTCTCTCAGGTTGCGAATACTCCTAGGATTAGGAGAATACACCTATTACGCTTATTGGATAGTCTTCTTCCAAACCATAGGCTGGTGCCGAACGGTAGGGAAGGAAGAAAACCACTTAGCTTAACGATGGTGTACAGAAGGTAATGACTAAAGACAAATAAAGGGATTTGGAGATATGGCAACGAAATATACGGTTTCAGTTGTGAATCTGATAATGGAAGAGGCATTACTAGGAATACCAGGATACCCCTACAAAACATTTTAATGTTTCAGTTTTACTATGCGTTGTTAATTGAAAACTCATTTCCCAATTTGACCCTTGCTCCAGGGTATGAATTTACCCGGTTTGATTCTCACATCTGTATGGTTTTACAGATGATGAATAGGAGTATGTTATTGGGAATTATGTGATCATCCTCATTATATCGGAATTCGCTGTAATTGGTGATATTTGAAGAAATCACCTGGGTACAGTTTTCAACCTACGACGCACAGGATTTGAGTTATTCAACTCAGCGGACTTATACAAAATATTGTATATTGTCCAGTGTCCATTAGGACAAAGGGGTTAGTCCTCGTACTATATTCTGTTTACTCGTGACTTCTTAAGTTTTGGACAAGTGATTCGTAGAAATACAAGGTCCAAGTTTGTGAAGTTATAGGTACAAGAATAAAGTAGAGAACCAGGTGTCGCAACTATCGGGATTCTTCAAAGGTGATCGAAAATGTAGATACTTGTATGAGGTATTCATTTGATAGTAATGGTTTTAAGAAACTTGTTTCTTTTTCAGGTTACTCAAAATTGGACGCACTCCTAAATTGAGTAATCCTGATTGGGCTCTCTCCATTTAGTTGACATGCACTGGAGACAGCTGCATGATTTGAATCTGGTTCCAATTAAATTAGTGCCTTTGTTTCTATATTAGATATATATAGAATCAATTTATATCTTAACAATGTTAAGATATAGGGAGTCGTCCGGCTGATGCTTAAAACCAGAATCCGGATAAACTCAAGGCACGTTTCAGTAATGGCTGTTTGTGGGTTATCCCGGGCTTTGACGAGAGTTAACTTTCTACCATCAGGAAGATCAATGGTGATATTGTTCTTGACTCGCCACAGTTTTAGTAAAATGGATTTTTTCAGAAAAACAGTAGTGGGAGTATGGTAGAACTGGGAGTGATTCCAGAACCACAAACGATTACGGAAAATTTAATAGGACATAAAGATTCAATAAGGATTGACATTCCATTAGCCACTCCGCAGATATGGAGGGTTACCTCAGGCACTCGAGAGGTACATCGGTAGCCTCAAGGACGGTGACAGGGAGGTTCTTGTTTACCCAAACTTGGCACTACTGTTGTTCCAGACTATGAGACCCGGCAGGAGGATGAGTACAGCGTCATTCTAAACTAGCTTTAGAAGTGCACATGTATATGACTCTGCCAGAGGGTTGTCGTAATCAGTGGGAGCAGCGGAAGCGTAGTGGACAAGTGTCTACTTATAGACTAAAGCGGATATAGCGGAGATACATCATCTATTTATGATGTGATAGTCATGGGTTTTGATTTCATCAGAATAGAGGATGGATCTACTAAGAAGATAGTAGGGTGTGTGTCCTGGTATTTGGGATAACATACACTGAGTAGGAAGTAAAATTCCTATACTACGATCGGTTATACTATGGTTGTCACACAGTGTTTTCTCCACATAGGATATGGATATTATATCAGGCATTCTGGTTACTAGATCTATGGTTTTAGATCTAGATTTAGGAAGTGCCCCAATATGGGTACCTAGACAGTATTCTAAAAACATTTTAGAATGGACGGCTCCTAGTATGGTGGTGAACCTGCAGGTGATAGAGTCACCCTCTCTAAAGGTGTCTTACAGACTAAAGGGGAGAGGGATGTGCATGATTGGCATATCACTTGTTTAGGCAATTGAGTCAATCATGACAAGTCAAGTACCACACCAGATGTTGTTTTTGCACTAGATGTAATAAGTTGAGATATTAATCCAATCCTAGAGAAACGTTGGGAAGCAGTTTTTGGAACATAAGTGGATGTTCTAGGGATTCGATAACGGCAGCCTCCTTCTGGAGACGGTTATCATTTCAGGCTTCCAAGGTGACCTGGATGACAGAGTGACTGTCGGAGTTATAGTTTTCCATCTGACGAGGGATAGTATGTTGGACAGGTGGTCCAAGCGGATACTGAGGAAAGCATGGTGCAGTATACTGATTAAGTTCAATAGACGATACAGTCTAAGAAATTTGCTGGATTTGGAGTTCATTTGTGAACTGGGTCCCATCAGATATCCAAAAATATTCTAAGACAGGTATTGCTCATTTCGAAAGATAGTTTTCTCCACGAAGTTGAGATAAAGAGAGACATAGAAAGAAACACTGGAGCGGATCCACTCACTGAGGCTATTTCTCGAACGCAATAGTTTTACAAACAAGGTTTGTGAAACTTATTTGTAGAGGAGTTGGGTGTTCGGTATCACACGGGCTGTGAGTATGCGACATCGCAATAATTAGCCTTAAGAGCAAGTGGGAGATTGTTCGCTATAGTGCCATCAAGGCAATTGTCGTAGTCGCAGGTAGATGATTATGATGATTGAGGGAGGACCTATACCGATAAAATGGTCTTACTCGAAATGATAATATGCTATCTGGTTTGTCTTTATCATCATGTATATGTTGATAGAGCCCATAGGATTCTTGCTTGATTACCAGCATTGTGATGGCGATCATATACATGGGAGCTGGGGGTCTATAAGCACATCCTTAAATGTCCCTAGTCATGGGAGTATCGAGACTGGGCATCGATACTCCAGTGAAGACTGGTGTATACTTATCTAGACCCTGACGAGGGGCGGTGGCCGGTCTCACAAGCCATTGGTGTCAGTTGTTCACCTAAGATAGTATACAGGTGCTCATTGGGTTATGAGTACATTGAACGGACTCGCCGGGAACATGCTAGTTGGTATTATACCTATAGTCAGATAGCAATTCCCTGGTGACATGTGTACAGGTTAGTCTGTCGACCTGAGATCGTCATTTTTCTCGTGTGAGTTCCTACTGTGCTTTGATTACTACCCTACCACAGCTCAAAGGAGTCGTCCAAAC
This sequence comes from Agapanthus africanus, assembly GCA_030015575.1. Lineage (NCBI taxonomy): Eukaryota > Viridiplantae > Streptophyta > Magnoliopsida > Asparagales > Amaryllidaceae > Agapanthus > Agapanthus africanus. The sequence goes on along the minus strand of CM057342.1, from coordinate 254,694,043 downwards.
AGGTTTTAGTTGGGTACAGTCCCGAGCCACATGGAGGTAGTGAGCGGATCGTCGGGGATTCGTCTCTCCCGGTATTGGGGGTTGATGTCGCGCAGTGCACGGGTGGCCATCACTAGAAATCCTCGGCCGGGGTATGTGAGAATTACCGATCTAGGATCGATAGTTTCTCGGGTAGTGATGGGTTTCATACCGACACGAATTATCGCGTTGTTAGGGGTCTGACTTTATCCATCCCCCTAGACTCGATATACGATACTCTTAGATGAACAGACCGGACTGTACGGATATTGTCACTGACAGGCTCAGTAGGGGTTCGGATGAGTTTGCTTGTCGGCCTTCCTTTCGCTCAATACCTGGGTAGCCGTTATGTACATCTAGTGCCGCTGACGTGCTTGTGGTTAAACCCACTGCCAGTGTATTGACGAGTCTTTAGAGTGCCATACAGAGGGTTCTCATGGTTCAGGCGATATGGTGTAGTTGTTGTATGTTGATACATACAGGTGTCCGATTAAATATGTGCACAGATTGCACAGACTTTAATCGGACGGTTGATAATACTAGCGGCTTAGGATTAAACCAGATTGTTAAATCAAGTTATGATTTAATAATTTACATATGTATTTATATATATGTATTCTAGTATTATTGCTCACTATTTATTTTCTCTCTTTGGCTATTCGTATTTTCGTACGAATACGCGTATGTGTATTTCGATACATATACCGGGAAGAATTCCGTATTTGTGCGGAATGACTTCTAGAAGATGCCACCTCATCATTGATTTTATTTATAAAATCACATGTTAATAATGAGGTGGAAATGGTGACATGGCAAGGCATGGGTTTTGGTCAAAGCATGGGCTTTTCTCATGTAAAGATTGGTATGGTTATTATTTGTTTATTGAAAATGAAAATGATTTTTTTTTAGGAGTGGGCATGAGAGGAGGGGCCGGCTACTTATGGGGGGAGATGGCTTGCTCATTTTTGGGGATTAATTTGGGTGCTCACTCACTCTCATGCTCACATAAAAAAATACTTAGCCATTTTCATGCCTTGCAATCATCACCTCTTCTTAATCTTCACTTGTTGCTCACTTGAGCTTATGGATGAGAGAAAAAGTTTTAGTAACACTATCCTACACTCCCCACTCTCCACCACTAGCAATTTTGAAGAGTCAGTTGGTTCGCTTGGCGAACCTGAAGCTTGCGTCGTTTCCCTCGGGTGGATCATCGGAGATGAAGGAAGACCGGCGACCAAAGTCGATCCGCATCACTAGAAGCTTGGAAATGGTTGAAGACCTGAAGGACTTGGTTCATTAGCTATAACCAATTCTATCTCCTTTTGTTAGCATGCTAGTTATTAGGGTTAATGGTTTCGATCTTGTTAATCGGGTAATGGTAGCGCCGGGTTTTAGAAAAATTTTGTTCCGCATTTGGCCACGGTTGGATGGCCGGGACGCTCCCATAACCCAACAGTTATGTAGATGCCCTAATGTAGCTTATGCACTGGGTGTAGTAAGCTGGTATCAATCTAACCCAAGGGAGAATCACTGGACAGCAGTGAAGAACATTCTTAAGTACTTCGCGAAGGACTAAAGAAATATTCTTGGCGTATGGTAACGGAGATCTCCAAATGGAGGCCTTTATCGATTCTAGCTTCCAGAGTGATAAGAATGACAACAAATCTATCTCTGGGTTTTTCTTTACCCTCAATGGAGGGACGGTGTGTTGGAAGAGTTCCAAACAGGATACCGTTGCAGACTCCACGATAGAAGCTGAGTATATTGCTGCAAATGATGCTGCCAAGGAAGCCGTCGGGATGAGAAAGTTCGGCTCGGAGCTAGGAGTAGTTCCGACCATTATTGATCCAATACCTTTGTATTTTGATAATAATGGGGCTATGGCGTTGGCCAAAGAGCCCAGGTCCCATCAGCGATCTAGACACATCCTTAGGCGATATCATCTGATCCGGGAGATGGTTGATCGCAGCGAGATCGAGATTCGGAGAGTAGATACAAAAGATAAAATCGCGGATCCACTCACCAAGGCCCTCCTTTTGCCACAGCATGAGCGACTTTTTGAGTGGTTGGGTATGAGATACGCCAATAATTGGCTTTAGTGCAAGTGGGAGATTGTTGGATATATGTATGCCCTAGAGGCCATTATATGATAGTGTATGTACCGGTATGTATGTGTTTATATATATATATATATATATATATATATATATATATATATATATTCAGGGGACATTCTTGCTCGACATGATAGTATGCTATCTGGTTGCACCTTTTATCTTGACATGTTCATTTGATCATGCTTTCATTCATTTGGAATATGTTGATATAGCCCTTAGGATGATGCAGGACTACTGAGATTATGATGCGGATCATATTAGTGGGACATGTGTAGTCTATGTGCATATCCTTGAAATGTTCCTAGTCGTGGGTGTATCAAGAAGGGGCATCGATATCACCAGAGTAGACTAGCTTATACGTTACTTGTCCCATATGATGGGCGATGGATGATCCCATATCCATTGGTGTAGTGAGACCAAAGATCGTATACGGGTGCTCAATGGAGACTTGGTACACTGAATGGACTCGCCGAGAACTCCTATGTAGTATTATATCTATCGTTGGACAGCAGTTCTCAGGTGACACTGGTACAGGTTAGTCTGTAAACCCGAGATCGTCACAGAGTCTTGTGTGTCTCCCACTGTACTTTGATCTCCACCCTACCACGGCTCTACTGAGTCGTGCAAACAGGTAGATTTTGGGTACAGTTCCGAGGCACATGGAGTCAATGAGCGATAGGAGGGGTTTCGTCTCTTCCGGTATTGGGGGTTGATATTGCACCATGTACGATTGGCTATAATAGGAAGTCCCTGGCCAGGGCTGCTGATATTTACTGATAAGTGTTATCAGCAGTTTCTCGATCTGTTATGAGCCATATACCGGCGTGACTTATTGGGTTATTGGGGTCGACGATACCATCCCTAGACTCACATATGCAGCATATTTGACGAAGAGACCGGACTGTACAGTAAGTGTTGCCAGTTGGCTCGACGGGAGTTTTAGCAGGTTTGCTTGTGTTTCTTCTGATCATTCAATACCTGAAGCCATTACGTACTGCTTGTGCCACCGACGGTTTGTAGGCATGTAATGTGATCACTGCCTACTGCTAGCGTATTGACGAGTCTTAGAGTCCCACAAAGTGGTCTCCTAGCTCAGGCAAAACGATGTGGGGTGCATATGTAATATGCGCGGGAGCTCGATTAAATACGTGTATTGGATACCGTATTTTAATCGAATGTTTACTATTGGACGGGTCATATGTGATATGACTGGGTTATTAAATAAAATGTTGATTTAATATAAGTCTATTAGCTCATTTATTAAAACCTATTTCTTTTGATGCATGCATGAATGTATGTATATGATGATATGGATGCACACATGCAAGCATACAAGTGTCATGGTTGATGATATATTGGTGGTGGCAATGCAAGACTTACATGGTTACATATTTAGATATTTTGGTTATTTGAGAAAAGCAAAATGGTATTTGAATCATGGTTGACTATTCAACTCTCTTGAGTGGACAAAGTCAATAGTTTCATTTTCCCATGGTTTTGGCCTATGGTTTTGCTTAAACTCAAGTTACAAAATATCTAGATATTTTGTAACCATGGTTTAGCATGGATGACTTCTCTTACTCTCTTGGGTTTAGAGAAGGTTATGACATTATTCTCTTGAGTTTGTTTTGTGCCATCTCCTTCTTCCTCTCTCTCCTCAAAACCTCACTAGAGTTTTAAAAGATAGAGAAAGGATTAAAAAGAAAAGGTTTTGTAATGAGATCCAAACCCACATCACCATTCCACTTTAGTCTAGCCCACTTGAGTGGAGTGTTTGCTTCTTCTTTATCCTTGATCAAGATAGTTAGTAATATGTATGCCCTGGAGGCCATTACTATACATTCGATGTATATTGTAGTGGATGCTTGGACATATATAGAGAGGACTTTCTTGCTCGACATGATGGTATGCTATCTGGTTGCCCTTTATCTTAACATAAACACTTATTGTCTCTCTATTACATGTTGATAAAGCCTTTAGGATGAGTACTTGACTACCAAGATTATGATGCAGATCATACTAGTGGGGACAGGGTAGTCGATAAGTACATCTTTCAAATGTTCCTAGTCGTAGGAGTATCGAGACAGGGCATCGATACTCCAGAGTAGACTAGCGTATACGCTTCTCGACCCATATGATGGGCGATGGATGATCCCATATCCATTGGTGTTTGACATCAGAGAAGGTATATGGGTGCTCAGTGGAGACTGGGTACACTGGACGGACTCGCCGAGAACTCCTAGATGGTATTATACCTATCGTCGGATATCAGTTCTCTGGTGACACTGGTACAGGTTAGTCTGTAGACCCGAGATCATCATAGAGTCTTGTATGATTCCCACTGTGCTTTGATTTCCACCTTACCATGGTCAAGAGATCGTGCAAAATGGTGGCTTTTGGGTACAGTTCCGAGTCACATGGAGGCAATGAGCGATAAGAGGGATTTCGTCTCTCCCGGTATAGGGAGTTGATGTTGCGCTATGCTCGATTGGCCATAACAGGAAATCCCTGGCCAGGGTTGCTGAGATTTATTGGTAAGTGTTACCAGTAGTTTCTCGAACCGTTATGGACCTTGCATCGGCATGACTTATCAGGCTATTGGAGTCTGACGTTATACCACCCTTAGGCTGTTGATATACGACATATCAGACGAAAAGACCGGACTGTACGGTAGTGTTACTGATTGGATTCGCAGGAGTTATAGCATGCTTGCTTGTTGATCTTCTGATCGCTCAATACCCGGGTGGCCATTACGTTTAGCAGACCGCTTGCGGTTTGTGAGTGTTTGATATGATCATCACCTACTGCCGGCGTATTGACGAGTCTTTAAAGTCCTACACAGGGGTTTCCTGGTTCATGCGAAATGGAGTAGGAGCACATATATGATATGTGCGGGACCGAGATTAATATGAGTATGTGATACCGTATTTTATTCTCGCGATATGTGATATCGATCGGGTATATGTGATATAGCCGGGTTATCGGATCATGTGTTGATTCGATAAGTTGATTCATTTGATACTAGTCGGTTATATGTACTATAGCCGGATTATTAAATCAAGAGTTGATTTAATAGTTTAATGTATAATTATATATTTGATATATTAAATTACATTTAACTAATATTAGCTTACTTAAGATTTCTTTTCTCTCTTTTTGATACATTGATATATATTAATTGTATTCTTTTTGCACAAAATATATATGTGATATATATTATTGTGTTATGCTAGGTTACACATGCAACATGTATGTAAGAGACTCATACCATGCTAGGGTTTATGTTAGGGTTTTATTTATCATTAAGTAATTACAAATTAGTGGATTAAATCATTACTAGAAGGTTGTAGAAGCTTGTGGATAAGCATTGACTAAGTCCACTCCTTTGTTTTCCTTAAGATATTTTGTGACTTAACCATTAACCCCTAACCATGGTTAACTCTCTACAAGGGTTAGATATATGATATACTCACCCATGGTTGCAATTTTAACCATAATAGATTCATTCTTTCATCACTTGAGTTTCATTTTATTCTTCCTCATTTTAAGCTTTCTAGCTTTTGACAAAGTGATGATAGATTTTGAGAAAACCAAATCTAAAGTGAGCAATATTCCTACTTCATCATCCTCTACTATTAGCCATTTAGTTTATGGTGTTTTCTTCACTAATCTACACAATTAGTGAAGAGATAGCATGAGCTAGTGTCTCCTCGACGTAGATCATCTTCGGCCTCGAAGACTTCGAAGCAAGCTTGTTCGTTTATTCATGCGAGCCTTTCTAGAGTTCGGGGGATCGTGATCGCAGCTAAGGGACTACTACACGGAGCTATTGATGTGAAGGACCGGTCTACAAAGGTTGTATTCCTTGTTCACTTAGATGTAAAGAGTTTACATATCTTTTTTAACCCTAAGTCTCTAGTTAAGATCTTGGTTAGGGTTTGTTTAGCATCCCAAAATTTTAAAGTAGCATGATTGATGCTTGCCAAAACCTTCACAAGGTGCTAAGCTAACCCTACAAAGAGAAGCTTGGAGCTTGGTGCAAAGAGACTTCGTGGTGGATCATCGTGGATGCGGAAGGATACAAGCCAACCAACTCAAACCCTACACGATCCAAGAAGTCTAGGAGGAGGTCTATAAAGGTTGTATCTCTCCCCATTTAGTGTTGGACACTTGTAGTATATGATACTAGCTAGTTGTTACTCTATTTTTCTAGTTCAATTCATGTTTGGAATTGTTTGGCACCCTCTAAATTTTTGTTATAGCATGTGTGATGCAACCCTAAACCAAGTGTGGTGCTATAGAATCCCTACATCTTTATCATCATGTACATGCTTCAAGTGACATTATAGATCACTATTATATATTGATAGAGCCCATAGGATTCTTTCTTGACTACCTGCGGTATGATGGCGATCATATACGTGAGAGTTGGGTGGTCTATAAGCAAATCCTTGAAGTGTCCCTAGTCATGGGTGTTTCGAGACTGGGCATCGATACTCCAATAGTAGACTAGTGTATACGGATCGAGACCCTGACGAGGGGCGGTGGCCGGTCTCACAAACCATTGGTGTTAGTTGGTTCACCTAAGATGTATACAGGTGCTCATTGGGTTATGAGTACACCAGACGGACTCGCCGGGAACATACTAAGTTGGTATTATACCTATTGTTAGATAGCAGTTTCCTGGTGACATGTGTACAGGTTAGTCTATTGACCTGAAATCGTTATTTATCTCGTGTGAGTTCTCACTGTGCTTTGATTACTACCCTACCACGGCTCAAACAAGTCGTCCAAACAGGTTTTAGTTGGGTACAGTCCTGAGCCATATGGAGGTAGTGAGCGGATCGTCAGGGGACTCGTCTCTTCTGGTATTAGGGGTTGATGTTGCGGTGTGCACGGGTGGCCATCACCAGAAATTCTCGGCCGGGGTAGACGAGAATTACCGATTTAGGATCGATAGTTTCTCAGTTTGTGATAGGTTTCATGCTAACACTAAATGTCGCGTTATTAGGGGTCTGACTTTATCCACCCCCTAGACTCGATATGCGATACTCATAGACGAACGGACCGAACTGTACGGATATTGTCACTGTCAAGCTCAGTAGGGTTTCAGGATGAGTTTGCTCGCCAGCCTCCCTTTCGCTCAATACCTGGGTAGCCGTTACGTACAGCTAGTGACACTGACATGCTTATGGTTAAACCCACTGCTAGCATATTGATGAGTCTTTAGAGTCCCACACATAGGGTTTCCCTGGTTCGGACGAAACGTTGTAGAGGCCGTATGGTTTTATGGCAGGTTCGATTATATTCGTGCACTTGTGCACGGATCATGATCGGACGGATAATACTAGTGGGTTTTGGTTTAAGCCGGATCGTAGTATTATATTGTTAGAATATTTTTGTCTCGTTGTATTCGTATTCAGTCGGAATACGGATGCAGGTGTGTATAAACGGATGAAGGGTATTCTTGTAATTCGTTACAAGTTCACTTTTTAAGTTGGCATTTCTTTTTCTTTATTAAACATTTAGTTTTAAATGTTTGGTAATTGTCAAATGAGTGAGTGTAAGTTTTGGATTGTGAATTATGTTTTTTTTTGTAAGAAATTCATGGCTGGAAATTCATGGTTGTATGGTGTGGTTGAGGGAAATTGGTGACTCATGCTTTGGTATTTATGGTTTTTGTTGTGTTGAAGATATTTTCATTTGTTATTTTTTCGTGAGGGAATGGGTTGCTGCTGTTTTTTTGTGCAGGGAATTTTTTTTCTTATGTTGCTAAGATTGATTACACCACCACACTCACACTAATCCACAGAGAACCAATTCGTTTTCATTGCTTTGCCCATTATTTTTCCTCACAAGAAAACAACAGCATGTTGATTTCTTCACAAGCAAAAATTCATTAGCTCGCATTTTTCTTTTCCATAGCAACTTCATTGACCTCCACCCAAATCCTTGGGTGCATTAACACAAAGTATTCACACACAATCTCTACTTCATCTTGGGTATCTAGGCTAGCAAACTGGATTCCCGAGTTACTTCGGTTTTGAAGCGGGAGCCCGTATTACTAATCCTCGATGTGGATCTTCTTTCATGTGGGGAGACCGGAGACCGAACTTGATCGATGAAGCCGTGAGGAACTTGGGACAGAGGTTGAAGGCCGAAGGACACGGATCGATCAGTATAACCTGTCTAAACTCCTTTTACAGTTAACTAGTATAGGGTTAATAGTTCGATCCGGGAATCGGGTTCCGTTAGCGCCGGGTTTTTAAAAATTTTTTGTTTCGCGTTTGGCCACGGATTGATGGCCGAGGCGCTGGCTTAACCTTACATGGTATCAGAGCCAACCCATTAACCAAATACTAGTTGTTTAGACAATGTTAAAATATCGAAACGGAAACAACCCGAAACAATACCAATGATATTTTTGGTGATGAGGAAATTTTTAGTGGATGTTGATTTTTCTTTGATTGGGAAATTCATGGCTGGGGTTTTGTTTTAATGTGCTAGGAAATTTTTCATGATTTGCTTTTGCACAAATTACTCACTAGAACAAAACAACAGCTATAACCACTTCGCCACTTCATTAAAAATCCACAGCCACTTCTTTTCACAACAACTTCTTTTTCATTTCATGACTTGGCCAAAAACCAGTTGCTTCACATTTTCTTCATCCCAATGGCATCTAGTCTCTGGAATATTAGTTCAGTTGTATTGCTTGTTTTGCTCAGTTTGGATATAGTTTTATCTAGTTGTTTTGGAGCTATTCGTGGTTATTTCGAACCCGATATTTCTAACATTGTTTAAAATTTACAGTACATACATTTCTATCTGCGACCGTGAATGTCATTAGAGCGGTACAACTTGTCTAATTGCTATAGTTCTTTTAGACGGGTTTGCGAACGTGACATTCACGTTGATGTTCTGTGTTGTGCTGTGCTGTTGCGGATTTGTCGTGGTGGATAGCTTGGGTGCAATATTAGTACAGTTTAGTTTTATTTGTACATTTGATATCGCGGGGCGAGCGTCCGACATGTGGATTGCCGTCACTGCCTGTTTGTATATTATTTTTTTGGGGCACGACCGGGTTGAGGTCGATGTCACCGTTGTACATATTTTCTTTTCTGTACTAGGATTACCCCGTGGTGGAGTGCACGGATAGCCGGGTTCTGGAGGGCAACGGGTCCGCATCTCATGGCGATGAGAAGAAGGGGGCATCACTCTAGAATTGGCGGGCTATTCGCCGCGCTTGTAGAGGGTACAGGTTGACCTAAGGAGGGGTGCTCAAGTTACCGGATTCCGTGAAGTTCCAGGTGGCCCATTCACTTTGATGAAGGGGCTGCCTCGCTTCTGGTTTTGGCGGGTAACTTTCCGTGCTCGTAGGGGTCTAGGTTTTTATTGCACAAACTATCCACACGACTAGGGGAATATCGGGTTTCACTTGCGGCTCAAAGGAAACCCGGGGCTCCCAGATTATCTGCATTGTTCTGTGATGCTTATTGCTTATCTGTCATGTTGCATTTACCATGCCTGGAACTATTATTATATATTGTTATATATTTACTATTGGGTCTACCTAGCACCACACAAGGGTTTGTCTTGTATCAAACCTGCTACAATTATATTTTTTAGGGTGTTAAGCAAACTAACCTACGATCAAACTAGAAATTTAAAGTAATAATATAGTATCTCATACTATAGAGAAGATTCTAACACTAATAGATGAGAAATACAATCTTTGTAGATCTCCCGTTTGAGACTCCTCGGATAAACTCGGTGTTTGGACAGGTCCGCTTGAGTCCTTCGTTGTCCACGACGATCCACCGCGGAGTACCTTGGCTCAAGCTCCTTGCTTCACTAGAACAAAGTAGAAGTGATGCAAAACAACCAAAACTAGTGTAGATTGGTGATGTGGGTTTCGATCTCACTTAAAAATCTTTTCTTTTTATCTCCTTAACTCACTTTGATGGAGGTAGTAAGCTTTTGAGGAGGAGGAAGAAGGAGAAGGCTAAGAAAGCTCAAGATAATTGTTATCCCAAGAAATAAAATGAATAATGAATATATAAGAGAGGGTCACACTCACTCATAACCAAGGTTAAAAAATATCTAGATATTTTGTTATTATGTTAAAGAATAAGTGTAGAGATTAAACCATGGTTTTAGTCAAATTCAACAATAGAAGTGTGTAGAAACAAAGCAACCATGATATAATCCTAATTAATTCTTTAATCAATAATCAAAATAAATAAATATCCAGACCATATGAGTCTTGCATAGCCACCTCCAATGTATCATCACCATGACACATGTATGCATGCATGTATGCATACACATCAACATATGTACATACATACATTCATGCATACAATAAATATAGAAAAGGTTATAAGTGAAAAAACTAATGGTCATTAATATTAAATCAACAATTGATTTAATATACCGGTCATATCACATATGACCTGACCAAAAGAAAACGCCAGATTATAATGCGGTATCACATACACGCAATTAATCAGGCATGCGCGCATATCACCATATGTACCTCACATCGTTTCGCCTAAGCTAGGTAACCCTTTTGTAGGACTCTAAGACTCATCAATATGCCGGCAGTAGGCGATGATCATATCAAATATCCACAAGCCGCAAGCGGTCAGCTAAACATAACGGCCACCCGAGTATTGAGCGAGCAGAAGAAAAACAAGCGAACCTGTCAAAACTCCTGTCGAACCAACCGGTAACACTTACCGTACAGTTCGGTCTCTTCGTCATATATGCGACATATTGAGTCTAGGGATGGCATCGTCGACCCCAATAACTCAATAAGTCATGCCGATGTATGGCCTATAACAGTTCGAGAAACTACTGATAACACTTATGAGTAAATCTCATCAGCCTTCGCCAGGGACTTGCTGATATAGCCAATCGAGCACAGCGCAACATCAACCCCCAATACCGGGAGAGATGAAACCCATCATATCGCTCATTGCCTCCACATGTCTCGGGACTATACCCAAAAGCCACCTGTTTGCACGACTCAGTAGAGCCGTGGTAGGGTGGAAATCAAAGCACAGAGGGAGAACACATGAGACTCTATGACGATCTCGGGTCTGCAGACTAATCTGTACTAGTGTCACCTAAGAACTGCTATCCGACGATAGATATAATACCATATAGGAGTTCTCGGCGAGTCCGTCCAGTATACCCAGTCTCCACTGAGCACCCGTATACAATCTCGGTGTCAAACACCAATGGATGCGGGATCATCCATCGCCCATCTCATGGGTCTAATATCATATACGCTAGTCTACTCTGGAATATCGATGCCCCGTCTCGATACACCACCGACTAGGGACATTTCAGGATATGCTTATAAGCTACATATGTCCCACTAGTATGATCTGCATCACAATCACAGCAGTCAAGCAAATATCCTGAGGGCTTTATCAACATGTATAAATGAATAAAAGCATGATCAAGTGAACATGTCAGATAAAGAGTAACCAGATAGCATACTATCATGTCGAGCAAGAAAGTTCTCTGAATACACACACACACACACACACACACACACACACACACATGTATAAATACATCCACAATCAAATAATGGCCTCTAGGGCATACATATATCCAACAATCTCCCACATGCACTAAGGCCGGTTATTGGCGTATCTCATACCCAACATCTCAAAAAGTCGCTCATGCTGCGGCTGAAGGAGGGCCTTGGTGAGTGGATCCGCGGTGTTATTCTTTATATCTACTCTCTGAATCTCGAACTCACGGTGATCAACTATCTCTTGGATCAGATGATATCGCCTCAAGATGTGTCTGGACCGCTGATAGGACCTGGGCTCCTTGGCTAACGCCATAGCCCCATTATTATCACAATACAATGGTATTGGGCCAATAATGGTTGGAACTACTCCTAGCTCCGAGACGAACTTCCTCATCCAGACTGCTTCCTTTGCGGCATCATTTGCAGCAATGTACTCAGCTTCCATCGTAGAGTCTGCAACGGTGTCCTGTTTGGAACTTTTCCAACTCACTGCCCCTCCATTGAGGGTAAATACAAACCCAGAGATAGATTTGCTGTCGTCCTTATCACTCTGGAAGATCGAATCGGTAATGGCCTCCATTTGGAGATCTCCGTTACCATACACCAAGAACAATTCTTTAGTCCTTCGCAAGTACTTAAGAATGTTCTTCACAGCTATCCAGTGATTCTCCCCTGGGTTGGACTGATACCTGCTTACTACACCGAGTGCATAAGCTACATAAGGGCGTGTATACAACATCGCATACATTATAGATCCTACGGCTGAAGCATAGGGTATAATGCTCATGCGAGCTCTCTCTTCATCGGTCTTTGGGCAAAAGCCCTTGGAGAGAGTGACTCCATGGCAAGCGGGTAAGGCACCCCGCTTGGAATCTTCCATACTAAACCTCTTTAGGATGGTGTTGATGTACCTGGTTTGGGACAATCCCGGTAACCTTTTTGATCTATCCCTATAGATCCGAATGCCCAATATGTATGTGGTATCATCCAGGTCCTTCATGGATAACCTTTGTGATAAGAATGATTTGACCGACTGTAGCATAGGAATATCATTTTCTATCAGAAGAATATCATCCACGTACAATACGAGGAATGTGACAGCTCTCCCTACAGCCTTCTTATAAGCACAAGGTTCATCTAGATTTTTAATGAAATCGAACTCTTTGATAACATCATCAAAACAGATGTTCTAACTCCGAGATACCTGCTTTAATCCATAAATGGATTTAAGCAATCTACATGCTTTCCCGCTGCTTGCACTGTCAATGAAGCCCTATGGCTGATCCATATAAACGCATTCTTCTAAATCACTATTTAGAAATGCAGTTTTAATATCCATATGCCAGATTTCATAGTCATAGTGAGCAGCAATAGCCAGTAGGATCCGAATGGATTTAAGCATGGCTACGGAAGAAAAAGTTTCTTCATAGTCCAGACCTGGTCTTTGACGAAACCCTTTCGCCACAAGTCTTGCCTTATAGGTCTCCACCTGCCCATATACACCAATCTTTCTTTTAAAGATCCATTTGCACCCTACGGGTTTTACCCTAGAGGGTACAACGTCCAAAGTCCATACTTTGTTGGTGTACATAGACTCCATTTCAGATCTCATGGCATCCAGCCATTTAACTGAGTCTCCACTCGTGATAGCTTGCTGAAAACTGGTAGGATCATCCTCCTCCATGATGCAATCTTCTCTATCACCATCAATGAGGAAACCATAGTACCTCTCCGGTGGGCGAGAAGTCCTACCAGATCTATGGAGTGGCTGAGGTTCATCAGTTTCTGTTGCAACATTAGGCTCAACCAAGTTGTCATTTATAACTTGTGTCTCTAGAAGCTCTTCTAGATCTACCACATTGCCATCAGTTTCATTTGTAAAAAATTCTTTTTCTAAAAATGTGGAATGCCAAGAAACAAACACCTTTTGATCCTCCTTGTTGTAGAATAGATATCCATATTAATTCTTTGGATATCCCACAAATTTACACATAACTGACCGTGTTTCGAATATGCTTTTTGACATAGGCCGGACAACCCCAAATCTTAAATCGCTTAAGAGATGGTCTCTTCCCATACCATATTTCATATAGTTTGGTAGGCACAGTTTTGGTTGGAATCCTGTTTAATAGAAATGCCGCAGTCTCCAATGCATGGCCCCACAATGGGACATGTAACTCAGCATCACTCATCATGGAACGTACCATATCTAATAGGGTCCGATTCCGTCATTCTGACACACCGTTGTGCTGTGGTGTGTAAGGAGGAGTGAGCTGAGAGAGAATCCCATTCTCTTTTAGAAAGTCTGCAAACTCTGTACTGAGGTACTCGCCACCTCGATCTGATCGAAGTATCTTGATACTCAATCCGGTTTGTTTTCCTACTTCAAGTTTGGACTCAGTGAATTTCTCGAAAGCTTCAGACATATGCTTCAATAAAAACACATGACCGAATCTTGAGAAATCATCGGTAAAAGTAACGAAGTAAGAAAAACCGGCTCTAGCCTGTGTAAACATTGGCCCGCATACATCACTATGTATGAGGCCTAAGAGCTCAGTAGCTCTTTCTCCGTGTCCTGTAAATGGAGTTTTGGTCATTTTACTCTTGATACAAGACTGGCAAGTCGCATAAGATTTATATTCAAAGGGATTCAAATATCCATCTTTATGTAGCTTGTTTAGTCTTGTTTCGTTAATATGACCAAGTCTACAATGCCAAAGAAAAGTTTCATTTATTTCTGAAAATTTTCTTTTAGTAGTGTTGTTGTATGCTAAAAACTGTATGTTGATTTAGGACGTATATCCCGTTATTAAGTGTACCATAGCCAACCAACATTTGATTCAGGTTAATGTTCATTACATTGTTCTGGAATACAAAATTATATCCTTCATTGTCTAACAAAGAAATAGATATTATATTACAAAGAATACTAGGTACATAATAACATGGGTTCAAAACCAATATATACCCTGATGGCAACCCCAAGTGATACTCTCCCACTGAAACTGCATGTACATTGGAACCATTTCCAACCCGGAGAGTATGGTCACCTGTCTTCAAAACTTTGCTATTTCTCAGCCCCTGTATGGAATTGCATATGTGAGAACCTGAACCGGTATCTAATACCCAGGAAGAAGAGTTTATAGAAAAACGGTTTTCTGTCACAAACACACCTGAAGCGGAAGTATCACCATGCTTCTTCTTATTGAGATCCAAGTACTCAGTACAGTTGCGCTTCCAGTGTCCCGCATTGTGGCAGTAATAACATTCCCCTTTCCCCGATTCCGCAGCCTTGGACTTGTCTTTCCCCTTGGCCTTTTTAACTCCACCTCTAGGTTTGGTGGGTTTCTTCTTCATCTTTCCCTTGGCCTTGGCCTTCGGGTGAGAGGAGGAAGATAGCCCAGCAATCAAAAAGGGAGTATTCACTGCTTTGAGCGTGCTCTCTGCACTTCTCAATATATTGAGAAGTTCAGGTAGTGACTTCTCCATGTTGTTCATGTTGAAGTTAACTACAAATTGAGCAAAGGCAGGGGGGAGAGACTGTAAAACAATATCAATATATTGTTCGTTCTCCATTGTCCATCTGAGGTCCTTAAGTTCTTCTATAAGAGCTATCATCTTCAGAACTTGGTCACTTACTGGTGTGCAAGGAGACATCCGCATCTGAAACAGCTTTCTAGATGCTTCGTATTGTAAGACAAGAGATTGATCCCCATACAACTCTTTTGTATGGAAAAAATGGATTGCACATCCATCTGCTCGTGCTGCTTTTGATGTGTGTTATCCATCAATGCAAGCGTGAGGCATTTGTTCATGGCACAGTCAGCGTCCCATGTCTTGCGGATTTCCCTATCCGAAACTGAAGATTTAGGACCTAGGACGGGCGGGGCTAGGTCCATGAGGACATATGATACCTTATCATAAGTCAAGGCAATGTTAATGTTCCTCAGCCAGTCTTTAGAATTGGTGCCACTCAGTTTATTTTTCTCTAGTAGAAGCTTAAGTCCTATCATTGGTATCTGCCATTAAGAGAGAGAAAAGAATACACTCAGCGAAAGCTCTTGCAATGATCAAATTGGTTATTATCTTATCTAATCGATGTCTCCCACTGCTTTTATCAAATTTCCCTTCAAATCTTAAAAGGAAACTATCCAGGATTAATTACATTCTACAACTTCGCTAACCGTTCAGCCAAGCCAGTGTCGGTACTTGAGGGAGGTTCCCCGTGGTTTCGCATGGACCAAATTAAAATAAACCTCGTTGTCCCAGAGGCGTAGCCCCGTAGACACCTTTCTAGACACCTAATGAGTTAGCTAATTGTTAAGTGTAAAACTCTCTTGGGAGCAACTCTTACTCACAGTAGGATCGGGATCCAACCATCACATGGAAGGTATGCAATCTCATTGCAAATTTCAACTCTTGAAACTCCCGATATGGTTTTTAGCCCTAGTACTCATGACCTTGACTATAATCAACAAATCATAAGTATTAGTCAAGTTATACCCGTCATTTAGTGATTAATTAGACCCACCTATATGACCCTTGACTATGATCAACAAAGTTACATGAATGTCCTAATTAATCGCATCATATGCAGTGTAGAAAGACATCACTTAGCTACCGTACACTACGCCTTGACTATGATCAACAAACGTAGAACGATTACTAAGTACTCTACTTCCTAAAATGACGGAGGGTTGTGGATGGTTTTTAAGAAAACCTTTAACGCTTTGAACCTGATATCGTTGTAGAATCAAATGGTTTTCAAAAAGAGTGGCTTAGGCTCCGCAATTTTGAAATGTAGCTTTTTTTTCGTAAAAAAGCCGAGTGCGTTTCAAATTCGAATCTACAACATCTTTTAGGTTTATTTTTTCTTACATTAATCATATTAATGTACTCCCATCATTTAAGTCCTTAAGCCATCATAGAAAAGAAACGAAAATAGAACGTACACTTATGCCATTCGCATTCGCCACGGTGTCCCGTTATGCACCATTAGGTTACTTAACTAACGGTATAGCGGGACGGGACTAGCGCGGATGTAAAACATAAGTAACGCTTATTATATATCATATATATAATAATACCATTCGTCTCATCATATAAAGAGATCTCATCACAGAATATCAACAACAGAAGCACATATATGAACATATAGGATATACTAGGATTTCTATATTTTGTATTTAGCCAACGATAGAAAATACGGATTCCACGGTCATGATGAATAGCCAATCCCACACCCTATACCCCTACGAGAGCGGCAAGCGACCCTACCAATTCTAGAGTTAGGAGACCTGGTCCCGACTCCTCGAGATGGTCTCCCACTGGACTGTAGAACCCGGTCACTTATGCTCCCCACCTTGGGTCTATCCTAATACGGAAAAGTAAATAATATACATCAACGGTAACATCACCCTCAACCTGGATGTGCCCTAAATAAAAGAATATTACATACAAATAAATTTTGCATGAATGAAAAGAATAACTCTCATCTCACATAAAAACCCCGGCCATTCAATCACGACGATCCTATACATCATATCAAAGAAACACATAATATCACTTGCCATCAACGTAAGCAAGTATGCGTACCCCAATTGTTATTGACATATAGCAACGAAACCGGCAATACGCTACATACTACACTTACGGTCGCAGAAAAAAAATATCATATAAATCTAGGCGATGTTAAACCATTTGATCGATCGATTAATGACCCAGAAAATTCACAGAGAAGCTCAATACCTTAGCAGAATTAAAATTACCCAAAAGCATGCCACAGTACCTATGGACCAACCGTAGAAGGGCTAACCCGAGCCTCACAAATGGCGCCGCGGAACCGCCGCCAAAATCATGTTTCTGCCGCGGTTCCACGGTCATTTAATCGAGTTAGGGTATCGTTCTTCTAGAGGGTCCATAGAATTACCTGCATGATTTTCTGAATATTTTTATTGTGAAAAATTCGAACATTTTGAAAAATTTCCAGAGAAGGATTTTTCCGGGTAATCGATGTACGTTCGAAGTTTATAACGTCGTTTAGATTACTCTAAAACTCTAGCTTGGCTCTGATACCACTGTGGGTCGACCTTGCACCACACAAGGGTTTGTCTTGTATCAAACATGCTACAATTAAATTTTTTTAGGGTGCTAAGAAAACTAACTTAGGATCAAACTAGAAATTTAAAGTAACAATATAGTATCTCATACTATAGAGAAGAGTATAACACTAATAGATGAGAAATAAAACCTTTGTAGATCTCCCATTTGAGACTCCTTGGATCAACTCGGTGTTTGGACAGGTCCGCTTGAGTCCTTTGTTGTCCACGACGATCCACCGTGGAGTACCTCGGCTCTAGCTCCTTGCTTCACTAGAATAAAGTAGAAGTGATGCAAAACAACCTAAACTAGTGGGCTAAACTAGTGTAGATTGGTGATGTGGGTTTGGATCTCACTTAAAAATCTTTTCTTTTTATCTCCTTAACTCACTTTGATGAAGGTAGCAAGATTTTGAGGAGGAAGAAGAAGGAGAAGGCTAAGCAAGCTCAAGATAATTATTATCCCAAGAAATAAAATGAAAAATGAATATATGAGAGAGGGTCACACTCACTCATAACCAAGGTTAAAAAATATCTAGATATTTTGTTATTGGGTTAAAGAATATGTGTAGTCATTAAATCATGGTTAACTGTAGAGATTAAACCATGGTTTAAGTGTAGAGATTAAACCTTGTTTTAAGTCAAAGTCAACAATGGAAGTGTGTAGAAACAAAGCAACCATGATATAATCCTAATTAATTCTTTAATCAATAATCAAAATAAATAAATATTTAAACCATGTGAGTCTTGCATAGCCACCTCCAATGTATCATCACCATGACACATGTATGCAAGCATGTGTGCATACACATCAACATATGTACATACATACATTCATGCATACAATAAATAAAGAAAATGTTATAAGTGAAAAGACTAATGGTCATTAATATTAAATCAACAATTGATTTAATATACCGGTCATATCACATATGACCCGACCAAAAGAAACTGCCAGATTATAATGCGGTATCACATACACGCATTTAATCAGGCATGCATGCATATCACCATATGCACCTCACATTCGTTTCTCCTGAGCTAGGTAACCACTTTGTGGGACTCTAAGACTCGTCATTATGCCGGCAGTAGGCGATGGTCATATCAAACACCCACAAGCCACAAGCGGTCTGCTAAACGTAACGGCCACCCGAGTATTGAGCGAGCAGAAGAAAAACAAGCGAACCTGTCAAAACTCCTGTCGAGCCAACTGGTAATACTTACCGTACAGTCCGGTTTCTTCGTCATATATGCTGTATATCGAGTCTAGGGATGGCATCGTCGACTCCAATAACTCAATAAGTCATGCCGATGTATGGCCTATAACAGTTCGAGAAACTACTGATAACACTTATCTGTAAATCTCATCAGCCCTGCTCAGGGACTTGCTGATATAGCCAATCGAGCACAGCGCAACATCAACCCCCAATACCGGGAAAGACGAAACCCCTCCTATCGCTCATTGCCTCGACATGTCTCGGGACTGTACCCAAAAGCCACCTGTTTGCACGACTCAGTAGAGCCGTGGTAGGGTGGAAATCAAAACACAGTAGGAGAACACATGAGACTCTATGACGTTCTCAGGTCTACAGGCTAATTTGTATCAGTGTCACCTGAGAAATGCTATCCGACGATAAATATAATACCATATAGGAGTTCTCGGCGAGTCCCTCCAGTGTACCCAGTCTCCACTGAGCACCCGTATACAATCTCGGTTTCAAACACCAATAGATGTGGGATCATCCATTGCCCATCTCATGGGTCTAGTATCATATACGCTAGTCTACTATGGAATATCTATGTCCCATCTCGATACACCAACGACTATGGACATTTCAGGATATGCTTATAAGCTACATATGTCCCACTAGTATGATCTGCATCGTAATCACAGTAGTCAAGTAAATATCCTGAGGGCTTTATCAACATGTACAAATGAATAAAAGCATGATCAAGTGAACATATTAGATAAAGAGTAACCAGATAGCATACTATCATGTCGAGCAAGGAAGTCCTCTGAATATATATATACATGTATAAATACATCCACTATCAAATATTGGCCTCTAGGGCATACATATATCCAATATTTACTAGTAGATATTGTATATGTTTTACACCCGCGCTAATCCAGTCCTCGCTCTGTCGTTAGTTAAGTAACCTAACGGGTGATGACAGGACCCAAGTGGCGAATGCGGATGGCATATACGTACATCATATTTTCGTTCTTTTCTGGTGTGATTAATTGATGGGACCGCGTTGATTCTGATCAATGCAAGGAAAATAGGCATATTCGATGTTGTTGGAACAATTTTAAAAATCTGTTATTACAAGAACGTTTTCTTTTGTTTTGCACAGCGGTATTCGGTTATGAATATCCAGCACCTCATTCGACGAGGCAAGGGCCGAGATCCCTTCATCGGGAGTGACCCCTTGGGCAGAAGTTTGCGTCAGGTAATAATTTCACTATAGTCGATTACTTTTTTCTTTGCATCGTGGTATTCAGTTGGAATATCTTGCACCTCATTCCATGAGGAAAGAGCCGAGATCCCTTAACCGGGAGTGACCTCTTTAACAAAGGATTTCGCCACTATATATTTGTAAAAATCTATCCGGTTCCTTCAACGATATCAAGTTCATTATGTTAAAGGTTTTTCGCCAAAAACCATTCATAGCCCTCCGTCATTTCAGTCGGGTAGCACTTAGTATTCATACTATGTTTGTTGGCCTTCGTCATGGCATAGCGTATGGTACCTATTTGTTACTTTTTGTTGCATAGATAGATGCATTGGTTTGGGAAAGTCATACTACTATTTTGTCCTTCGTCAAGGGTATGTACGGGTGGGTTCAAATTAACCTGGACAATGAAGGGTAGAGCTTGACATGTGACTTATGATATGTTGGCCTTCGTCAAGGTCATAAGAGCATGGGGTAGAAATCACATCGGGAGTTTCAAACATATAGGAAACTTGCCAGGCATGCGCATACCTTCTAGAGTGTGATAACGTGAGTGGATTCCATCAGGTTATCATGCAATGATAGTTGGATCCCGATACCCACTGATGAGTTGGTTTACTCCTCGGGTGATTTTAGATGATCCCGACTAATTCTTCTTTCAGTTTTAGAGGAGAATTTGAGAATATAGTGGGAGACATCCTGATTAGATAAAGTGATTGACCATTCTGATCTAGATTAGAGTGCACGCTGAGTATTTCTTTTCTCTCTCTCTTTGGTAGCGACCTTGACCCGACCCTTGACTATAACTCAGTAACCAAGTTAACCGGACCTTCTTAAAACATTGACTTTTGGATTGTCAAAGTTGTAAATATCATTGCCACTTTTACTTTTACCCTTTGATTTTCTACGGAAAATTCCGTATCACTATGAAGATCCACATTTATTGGATATGACCATCATATAGTTACATACAAACTCAAAGAAACTTGTTTCAGATTCGAGGATGGTTTCCGGTTCTGGAGAAATTGAATAGGACTATTCAGTTGTCTTTTTTTTTTACCTTCTCTCAGGCTGTGAGGGCTCCTAGGATTAGGAGAGGGTGCACCTATTGCGCTTATTGGATAGTCTTCTTCCAAACTATAGGCAGGTGCCGAAAGGTGGGGAAGGAAGAAAACAAATTAGCCTAAGTATAGTGTACAGAAGGTAATAAGTAAAGACAAATAAAGTGATTAGAAAGAGGGCAAAATAAAATGCGACTGCTATCATTCACGACCAAACCGCATAGTTCATCGCCACTCCTACTTCACCTTTGCATTTCTCCGGTTCAGGAGAAATAGAATAAGGTTTATTCAGTTGTCTTTTATCTTTACCTTCTCTCAGGTTGCGAGTACTCCTACGATTATGAGAGTACACCTGTTACGCTTATTGGATAGTCTTCTTCTAAAGCATAGGCTGGTGCCGAATGGTAGGGAAGGAAGAAAACCATTTAGCCTAAGGATGGTGTACATAAGGTAATGAGGAAAGAAAAATAAAGGGATTTGGAGATATGGCAAAGAAATATACGGTTACAGTCATGAATTTGGATAGTGGAAGTGGTATTACTAGGAATACCCGGATACCCCTTCAAAACATTTTCAAGTTTCAGTTTCACTGTGTGTTATTAATTGAAAACTGATTTCCCAGTTAGATCCTTACTCCAGGGTATGTATTTACCAGGTTAGATTCTCACATCTGTATGGTTTTACAGATGATGGGTGGGAGTAAATTATTGGGAATTAGGTGACTATATCCTCTTTATATCAGAATTAGTTGTAATTGGTGATATTTGAGGAAATCACTTGGGATTTTGCCTGACGGCAGATATTTGGTTTTGAATATCCGTTATGCACCAATTTCAAACTGATATATCTGTACGTTTATTTTATAAAGTGAGACATAACTTCTTGAAATTATGTCCATGACATTTACCTGTATCAGTTGATGATTGGGTAAATATTAAATAGCGATGTAATTCTTCTTAACCATAGTACAGTTTTCAACCTACGACGCACAGGGTATGAGTTATTCAACTCAGAGGACTTATACAAAGTATTGTATGTTGCCTAGTGTCCATTAGGACAGAGGGGTTGGTGCTCGTACTATATTCTGTTTACTTGTGATTTCTCTAGTTTTAGACAAGTATTATAAAGAAATGTAAGGTCCAAGTTTTGAGAAGTTATAGATATAAGTGTAAAGTAGATAACCACGTGTTGCAAGTATCAGGATTCTTCAAAGTGATCGATGATGTAGATACTTGTGTTTGGTATTCAGTTGATAGTAATGGTTTTGAGAACTTACTTCTCTTTCAGGTTACTCATATTTGGATTCACTCCTAAATTGAGTAATGATGATCGGCCTCTTTCCATTTAGTTGACATGCACTGGAGACAGCTGCATGATTTGAATCCGGTTCCAATTAAATCGATGCCTCTATTTTTATATTGTATATAGAATGGTTCATATTTTAACGATGTTAAGGTATATGGAGTTGTCCGGCTTATGCTTAAAACAAGACTCTGGATAACTCAAGGCACGTTTCTGTAATGGCAGTTTGTGGGTTATCCCCGGCTATGACGAGGGTTAACTTTCTACCATCTGCAAGATCAATAATAATATTGTTCTTGACTCGCCACAGTTTTAGTAAAATGGACTTTTTCAGAATACAGTAGTGGGAATATGGTAGAACTAGAAGTGATTCCAGAACCACAAATGATTACTGAAAATTTAATAGAACCTAAAGATTCAATCGGGTTTAACATTCCATTAGCCACTCCGCAGATATGGTGGGTAACCTCAGGCGTCCGAGAGGTACTTCGGTTGTTAGTTATATGTATGTCCTAGAGGCCATTACTGTACATTGGATGTATATTGTGGTGGATGCTGGGACATATATAGGTAGGACTTTCTTGCTCGACATGATAGTACGCTATCTGGTTGCTCTTTGTCTTAACGTGTATACTTTCCGTCTCTCTGTTACATGTTGATAAAGCCCTTAGGATGTGTACTCGACTTCCAGGACTATGATGCAGATCATACTAGCGGGGCCTGGATAGTCCATGAGTACATCCTTGAAATGTTCCTAGTCGAGGGAATATCGAGACGGGGCATCGATATTCCAGAGTAGACTAGCGTATATCTTCTCGACCCATGCGATGGGCGATGGATGATCCCATATCCATTGGTGTTTGACATCGAAGATGGTATGCGGGTGCTCAGTGGAGACTGGGTACACTGAACGGACTCGCCGAGAACTCCCAGATGGTATTATACCTCACGTCAGATGGCAGTTCTCTGGTGACACTGGTACAGCTTAGTCTGTTGACCCGAGATCGTCATAGAGTCTTGTGTGTCTTCCACTGTGCTTTGATTTCCACCCTACCACGGCTCTACTGAGTCGTGCAAACAGGTGGTTTTTGGGTACAGTCCCGATTCACATGGAGGCAATGAGCGATAGGAGGGGATTCGTCTCTCCCGGTATTGGGGGTTGATGTTGCGCAATGCACGACTGGCCATAACAGGAAATCCCTGGCCAGGGTTGCAGTGATATACTGGTAAGAGTTATCAGTAGTTTCACGAATGTTATGGACCTCAAGTCGGCATGACTTATCAAGCTATTGGGGTCTGACGTTTACCACTCCTAGGCGAGATATGCGACATATCAGACGAACAGACCGGACTGTACGGTAAGTGTTACTGGTTGGATTCACAGGAGTATGAGCGGGCTTGCTCGTCGATCTTCTGATCGCTCAATACCCGGGTGGCCGTTACGTTTAGCAGACCGCTTGCGGCTTGTGGGTGCTTGATATGATCATCATCTGCTGCCGGCGTATTGACGAGTCTTTAGAGTCCTACACAGAGGTTTCCTAGCTCAAGCGAAACGAAATAGGAGCGCATATGAGATATGTGCGGGACCGAGAATAATTCGAGTATGCGATACCGTATTACATTCTCGCGATCTATGTATCGATTGGTTATATGCGATATAACCTAGTTATCGAATCAAGGATTGATTCGATAAGCCGATACATATGATACTAGTCGGTTATATCTGATATGACCGGATCGTTAAATCAAGTGTTGATTTAATGATTTAGTGCATATTTATATATTTGATATATTACTTTGCGTTAACTAGTATTGGTTCACTTTAAATGGATTTTCTCACTTGATTTGTGCAAGTTGTATATGTGATATACTTTTGTGCACATGTTTGTATCATGTTTGATGATACATGCTTACTTGGTTAAGTGTAAAGAATTAAACTATGGTTTAAACTAATGATTAGGGTTTTGTTTAGTCATTTACTTATTTATCTATTTCTTTATTTATCTTTTTATTTTGGAAAAGATAAATGATGAAATGGTGGCATTATTTGTTTGCTAGTTGAACATTCATGAAGTTTTGACTTAGTCTCCTTTTTTGTTCTTATCCTTAACCCTGACCATTCCATTAACCATGGTCTTTTCTCTACACTTAACTAAGGTTGAAAGTATGATAAGTATTCTTTTTATTTTCTTTTTTAATTAACTTATCATATCTTCTTCTTCTTCTTCATCTTCTTCTTCCATGAAGAAAACTAGTGACCATCAATGGCAACTAGTGAAATCAAGTGAGAAATCCAAGTCTAAAGTCTACCCACTTCCACTACTACAAAGAAGGGTTGCCCCTACGGATTTATCCGTAGGGGCAACCCACTGCCCCTACGGATATATACGTAGGGGCGAAAAAATACCCCATAGGTGCAAAGGCCGCAGGTGCAAGTTGAGGGCCTGAACTTGCCCCTACGGTTAAATTTTTGCCCCTACGGATATATGTGTAGGTCCTGTTGCCCCTACGGATTAAGCCGTAGGGTATAAGATTTTATATTATTTACGATTTATTTTAATAAATTACTTGGCCCTACGGATATACCCGTAGGGGCATGTACAACCCCCTACGGATATATGCGTAGGTACGATTCCGTAGGGGCACAAATTCAGGATTCCTGATATTTTGCCCCTACGGATAACGCCATAGCGGAGAGTCAGTGGCCCCTACGGATATATCCGTAGGGGCTTTCCCAACCCCCTGCCACTGAGATCCGGGGGAAATATCAGTTACTGCTGATATTTTGCCCCTACGGACATATCCGTAGGGGTAACATGTGTGCCTACGGATTAATCCGTAGGTACATATTGTCTGTAATTTTTTTTAAAAAATGGGCTGCTTGATTTTTTCCCGCCCTGTGCACAATAATATATACATCAATCAAATCATATATTGCAGTATTCATAATCACATCTCACGCATATATATAATATACAAAAGAAACACAAAAACTGAATATGATATAAATACAAACCAATATCAATATCGTTTCAAAATGTAGTACAATATGTATGATATAAATAAATACATGTTTCAGAAAAAAAGAACCAAAAATCTACCCTAGCTCGGTCCAGCTCCACCTCTGAATAACGATAGAATAACGCACGCCTGCTCCTCGGTCAATAAACTATGCAATTCGTCGCGAGCGGGAGTCTGAGCGGCATGTGGAGCCGGTGAAGTGGTCTGCGCAGCCGCCGTCGAGGTAGTCGCTTGCGGAGCCGCGGCTGCGGGAGTCTGAGTGGGCGGTGGAGCTACAGGAGCTGTCTGCGGAACCGCAGCCGATGTAGTGGCTTGCGGAGCCGCAGCCGAAGGAGATGCGTGTGGAGGCTCGGCCGATCTACCCTGTCGCGTCTGGATATAACGTGTGTAAGAAGCGTGTAAGAACTGTTTATTATTCGAATTCGTATCATTATTAAGTTATTTCGAAACCCTGTTTGGATATCTAGTTTGGAAAAGCGTTGTTTATTTCAATTACATATGTATGTATGATTAATCAAACTTAAGTCTAAAACCAAATAAGCTCAAGCTACGTACTAATTCTGGATATGTTGATATGTATATAATGTGAAATGATATTTTACTATAAAGTAGTATACATACCAGCATCTCCTTCAACTCATGAACGCTGGCCCTCAAGCTATCCAGTTCATGATGGACATGCCGGTCACTGGAGACGGAGGAAGTAACCGCCGGGGTGGAGTCCAACCTCATATGGGCCCTGCTAGGGCCCAATCCCCGGCCTCTCCCAACCTCCGTGGTGCCCTCCGTGTGCGGCGTCCAGAACTGGGGTCAGCAGCCTCGGATCGTTCTGTCCGGTAACGATCCCCGAGACCTGGGCCTTCTCAACCACCAGCTCCTACACCTACATTCGAATTCTTATCATTATCGAGTTATTTCGAAACCCCATTTGGATATCTAGTTTGGAAAACTGTAGTTTATTTTAATTAGATATGTACATGTATGATTAATAAAACATAAGTCTACAACCAAATAAGCTCAGGCTATAAACTGATATTGGATATGTTGATATCTATAATATGACATTATATTTTACTATTAAGTAGTATACATACCAGCATCTCATTCAACTCCTGAACGGTGGCCTTCAAGCTCTCCAGTTCCTGCTGGATACGTCGCTCACTGGAGACGGAGGAAGTAACCACCGGGGTGGAGTCCAACCTCATATGGGCCCTGCTAGAGCCCAGTCCTCGGCCTCTCTCCCATCCTCCGTGGTGCCGTCATTGTGCGGCGTCCAGGACTGGGGTCAGCAGCCTCGAATGCTGCCTTCCCCCTAGCAACTGTCAGAACATTATATTTAGCACATACTGGTCTATAAAATTGACAAGAAATACCAAAATCAACAAATTCAAAGCCTTACCTACAGAGATAGAAGATGTGCTCCTCTGGTATCTGCATGTATCAAAATTTGAATAATATTAATTAATTTCAGTACATACATACTAACAAGGTAAACTCGCATATAGCGCTGCTTACACATATGACAGGGAGTGAACAAGCTCTTGTAGATCATCAGGCGCAAATCTAATCTCATCAAGCAGCCCATGATAATGAGTTGGACGACTAAGAGCAAAAGGAATGTGTGTATATTTATGATATAGCATTCTAAATCAATATACATGCCCTATATAATATATAAACATACCTAGAGGAACGGGAGTGGCCTCTGTCCCTGATATGGACGCATCACCAACAACTAGACAATCAAACATTGACAATATAAGTAATTTTGACATAAACAGGCATGGATATCTATAATATTACATTCAAAATGGATATTAGAGAGCGCACCTGCAGTGAGAAGTGGTAAAAGTATCACCCAACTAGGGTGTAATTTACAGAATCAGCTGAGACTCTTGAAAGTCATAGAAGAACCCGACCTGCACAAATCTGATGTATGCTTTCCATTGGACACTAAGAAGTCTCTAAAGGGAAAAGCCTATGTGAAAGCAATCATTAGTTCATATCCAAAGATTGATGCTGAAACAGAGAACGAGGAATGTCATTTTTTTCTTCTTCTGCCACATTACTGTCTTCTCCTTCTGCCACATTACTGTCTTCTCCTTCTTATTATGTGCGCGTGCAAATTCAATGACTATATTGAGAATATGGATTAATAGTGGGTAGGAAAAGTATTTCTCAAATGGCCTTTGCGTCTTAAAACCATAAACTACTAAGTAATGGCATACATAATTTTTTTAGTATAAAGGTTGTTATTTTAAGTTTTCCCTTATAGAGATATGATCTAACTGCATCTATAAACTATAAGTGTGCAGAAAATTATGATAAGAAACCATAAGAAAGGGTCGTAGCCATGCATAACCTTGAATCTACATACCAAATCATGCAAAAGCATGCACTTATTGTCACCTTGCCTTGGAATATAAAATATCTTGGAAGACTATAAGCGAGCATTTAAATCTTGATAGCTTTTGACTTCAACATATATTTTTCTCAAGTACTATGAAATATACTTCCTCCGTATAAACCGTTTTCAGGAAGATGGATTAATAATGACAAATTATCCATTGTGGCTCACTAGGTTAGCATTTTCTCTTCTATTGACCATCTTACTAATCTGCTTGGTAAATTTATTCGGAACCGGCTGCGAATCATTAAAAGACATGCATAAGAAAGAAAGCTAAAATACAGATATATAGCATACCGATACATCGAAACTTCATAGTTGCGATGACAATCCAGAGATATTTATTTCTACACACGTGGTGCGCGTGCGAATGCGTCAGGCATCATGGACAAATATTTCAGAACATGGAAAGTATTATTCGTATAAAGTAATTAAAACTTTTAAACACCTTGGGTAGATATTTTCTTAGTTGATGCAATCATATCATGAGGACTAAATTTAAGCTATTATACATATGCATATGTATTTTTCTAACATAATATATCACACACACACACACACACACACAGAGAGAACACCAGGTAGGTAGAGAAATCAGGTAGCAGGATCCTGAAGAAATGGAGTCCATAGTATTGCTCATCATCATCATCCATGATCCCTTTGATAATATTTTTTCAAAGGGATCACGGATGATGATGATGAGCAATGCTATGGACTCCATTTCTTCAGGGTCCTGCTAGCTGATTTCTCTACCAAACTGGTGTTCTCTCTCTCTCTCTCTGTGTGTGTGTGAGATATATTAGGTTAGAAAAATACATATGCATATGTATAATAGCTTAAATTTAGTCCTCATGATATGATTGCATCAACTAAGAAAATATCTACCCAAGATGTTTAAAAGTTTTAATTACTTTATACGAATAATACTTTCCATGTTCTGAAATATTTGTCCATGATGCCTGACGCATTCGCACGCGCACCACGTGTGTAGAAATAAATATCTCTGGATTGCCATCGCAACTATGAAGTTTCGATGTATCGGTATGCTATATATCTGTATTTTAGCTTTCTTTCTTATGCATGTCTTTTAATGATTCGCAGCCGGTTCCGAATAAATTTACCAAGCAGATTAGTAAGATGGTCAATAGAAGAGAAAATGCTAACCTAGTGAGCCACAATGGATAATTTGTCATTATTAATCCATCTTCCTGAAAACGGTTTATACGGAGGAAGTATATTTCATGGTACTTGAGAAAAATATATGTTGAAGTCAAAAGCTATCACGATTTAAATGCTTGCTTATAGTCTTCCAAGATAATTTATATTCCAAGGCAAGGTGACAATAAGTGCATGCTTTTGCATGATTTGGTATGTAGATTCAAGGTTATGCATGGCTACGACTCTTTCTTATGGTTTCTTATCATAATTTTCTGCACACTTATAGTTTATAGATGCAGTTAGATCATATCTCTATAAGGGAAAACTTAAAATAACAACCTTTATACTAAAAAAATTATGTATGCCATTACTTAGTAGTTTATGGTTTTAAGACGCAAAAGCCATTTGAGAAATACTTTTCCTACCTACTATTAATCCATATTCTCAATATAGTCATTGAATTTGCATGCGCACATAATAAGAAGGAAAAGACAGTAATGTGGCAGAAGGAGAAGACAGTAATGTGGCAGAAGAAGAAAAAAATGACATTACTCGTTCTCTGTTTCAGCATCAATCTTCTGATATGAACTAATGATGGCTTTCACATAGGCTTTTCCCTTTAGAGACTTCTTAGTGTCCAATGGAAAGCATACATCAGATTTGTGCAGGTCGGGTTCTTCTATGACTTTCAAGAGTCTCAACTGATTCTGTAAATTACACCCTAGTTGGGTGATACTTTTACCACTTCTCACTGCAGGTGCGCTCTCTAATATCCATTTTGAATATCGAGAGCGCACCTGCAGTGAGAAGTGGTAAAAGTATCACCCAACTAGGGTGTAATTTACAGAATCAGTTGAGACTCTTGAAAGTCATAGAAGAACCCGACCTGCACAAATCTGATGTATGCTTTCCATTGGACACTAAGAAGTCTCTAAAGGGAAAAGCCTATGTGAAAGCCATCATTAGTTCATATCAGAAGATTGATGCTGAAACAGAGAACAAGGAATGTGAGTTGTATTCTATATATGTGTGTTTCGATTTATGATTTCGCTTAAGTGTAGGGTTGTTTTTACTTAAAGAAGTATCACCATCTACTATATATAAAAAAATGTAGCAAACTAGGATTGGTATTCAAATCCCAGTCCAGATTGGTATTCAAAATTTATTTAATTAGTTTGTGATCCACATCATTTGATTCGTTGCATGTGGCAACAATGTAGGCACAAATATCACTGAAGTAGCCTAGATCACCATATGAACCGGTTATCGGTTTCAATTCCACCAGAATTAGAATTTCATCCGAACAACTTTCACACAGTAATCGGAACCTGGTCAACAAATTTGTCATGCCCGTTGTGGTTTTACTTCTGTACAGTACTTCCACAAAATACGTGTTGTCATTTCTAAATGGAAGTTTCTCAGTGCCACCATAGTAACAGAAGATGGAATTGTTTATCGCAACTAGATTATGCTAAGCCTCGGATAGATTAGGAAAGGAGAAAATAAGTTTTCGAGAGGAGAGGTGCAAGATATCATGTGCCACGAAGAAAAGGAGGGCAAAAACAGTGTTGGCATTCATAAGAGGAAAGCTAGACTAACAAGAAGAAACATTACAAATATTACTATGTTTATGAATTATCACAGATAATCAACCCAGAATCTGCAAGAAAATCAAAAGTATGGCTCAAATATGAGACGGACAAATATCTTTTCCTCTCTTATCTTTTCTTTTTGAAAACAAATACCAGAAGATGTTGACTTTCTGGATAGATAGGAGTGGATATGATAAAAACATGTAAAGGGTGCATGGAAGTGCTAACAGAGACTCTTTGTTGCAACTTTATAGTAAACGGAACAATAACTGGCATATTCAAGTTAAAAGAATTGAAAGAATAATGAACATGGCTTACAAACTTGGGTGAGAACGATGTGACACTCAGGAAAACATCTAAAAGACAAATTCATAAATGCGGTTAGGCCAAAACCGGACTAAATCCTGCCATGCGACTGATATTCCTTGATGTAGAAGGACCCAAGATTTTCTCGATCAACAATAATTATAGTAATCAAACTAGGCTAAAATTGCTGGAAATTCTTCTCAGGTTTGCCAAATTCAGCAAACCCCGACCCCAACCTAATCCTAACCCCAGCCCCAGCCTAGCCCAGCCCCACCCCAACCCCAACCCCAGCCCCAACCTAACCCTAACCCCAGACCCAGCCCCAGCTAAGCCCCAGCCCCAGCCCCAGCCGATCCCCAACCCTAACCCTAACCCTAACATAAACTGAACCCGATGCCTAACCTTAACCCTCATCCCTACCCGAACCCTGAACACTAGCCCTAACATCATCACAATTATGTTTAATTGGAGATTTACTTACCTGTAGACAGTGGAGGAGACGACGGAGACGCTTGGCGGTTGACGACGCACGCAATCGGCGACGAGGAACTCGACGAGGAAGAACGAGGGCGGTGGTGGGCCGAGAACGGAAGGCGGTGGCAGGCTGAGAACGGAGGGCGCGCGGTGGCGACGAAGAGAAAATTGGAGACGCGGGAACGAGAGAAAATTTTGGGAACGAGAGGGAAAGATCGAGATCGAGGCGTAGGGCATTTCTGTGCCTTTTTTTATTAAATTCCCATTTAGATGCCCCTACGGATATAACCGTAGGTTATTGGTTTGTGGCTCCGTAGGGCCAAACAACAAATTAAGATTTAATATTTTTAAATTAAAATGTCGGGCACCGTAGGGACAACCATTTGGCCCTACGGCTTAGTCCGTAGGGGCAAGAAAAATCTGCCCCTACGGATTTCATCATCCGTAGGGGCAACACCATATTGTAGTAGTGGATGATGTGTGATGATGTAAATGCACTCAAGTCATGGTTTCATGTCAAGGAAACAAACATAAACTTCACACTGAAGGAACAAGAAAAACACCACAAGAAAAAACATGACATTGGTGTTACTACAGTAATTGTCCCCTCCATACTTACGCTCTAATTCCATGAAACAAACAACCCCTCAGTGGATTTGGATTGGAGTTGGATTTTTGAAATATCAAATCCATAAAAACTTGCCAGTTTTGTATTTGGTTTGCAAACTTGATTTTAGGATTGATTGATGCAACTAGGATATTTGGAGCCCTTTCCATTCCGTCGAAAAAAGTAAGGATTTGCAAAAAAATCCATGTCCACAATTTGGGCACAACCAAACAAAAGAATAAGAAACTCGTAAACCATCATCTTTCATTTTCATTTGGTACAAAACAAACAAAAAAGACACATAAATTCATGAATCAACCTTAAGACTTTGAGAATCCATGTACCCAAGGACACTAATCATCCAACATATTCGATATGAGCCCAAAGAACACTTAACATCCATTTTCAATATGAATCTGACTACAATTTTTTATTTTTTTATTTTTACATATCAAATATGAACAATGCATCCAATATCCAAACAACATCTACAAGAAATAAATGTGATCGGATGATATAACAATGTTTTCAAGGCTACATCAATTGACAACACCAAAGCCAGCACCGAAGCCAGTTTTTAAGGCTACATCAATTGACAACACCAAAGCCAGTTTTGCTACGAATTAGTTGGTGAAAGAATGGTTTACACAGCAGTACACAAGAACACATCTGGGCATCTTGCTATACTAACTAGAGTGTAAGGATACATACTAGAATAATTTTCCAACTCCCCACCACTTAACCCCAACCCAGCCCCAGCCCCCGCCCCCAGCCCCAGCCCAGCCCCACCCCAGCCCAGCCCCAACCTAACCCTAAACCCAGTGCGGCCAGCTAAACCCCAACACCAACCCTAAGGCAAACCCTAACCCCAGCCCCACCCCACAGCAGCCGAACACCAACCCTAACCCTACCCCGACCCCGACCCCGACTGCGACCGCGACCCCTGCCCAACCCCAACTCGCGCGCCATGAACCCTAAGCCCAAAATAATCCCAAAAATCTTTAATTTACCTCACCTGAACCCTAAGCCCGAAGTAATCCAAAGATTTACTCACCTGAACCGCTGCTGCGCTGGGGCTGGGGCGACGACCTGAACCGCGGTGGCGACGAGAGCTGAGGTGGCGACGAAACCGGCGTTGGCGACGAGGAGAACGACGTTGGCGACGACGGCGTGGCGAATTGGGGAATTTTTTCACGCGCGATCGAGAGAGAGAAAGTGAGCGAGCGTAGGCGATCGATCTGGGATTTTGTTAAATCGATATTTACTTGCCCCTACGGATATACCCGTAAGTCCTTTGTTTGCGGCTCCGTAGGGGCAAACACCAAATTAAGAATTAATATTTTTATTCTTGGACGTATATGCCCGTAGGGGCAACCTTTTAGCCCTACGGATTAATCCGTAGGGCCAAACTTAAATTGCCCCTACGGATGTCAATATCCGTAGGGGCAACCCCTTATTTTACTAGTGTTCCTATTTCTTCATCCTCTACCTCTTGCCAAGTTATATAGGGTGTTTACTTCTCAAGTTTTCAAAGCTTGGTGAAGTTGGAGCTTGTTCTTGTGATGCCTCGACGTAAATCATCTTCGGCATCGAACCGACGATCAAGCCCGCCCATTCTTCGATGATTCCAATGCTAGAGTCAAGGGTTCGATTTGGACAGCGGAGGGAGATCATCGCGGAGCTTAGGAAGTGGTGGACCGGATCTACAAAGGTTGTAGCCCCTTCCCTTTAGCTATATTTCCGTTTACTTATTCGCTTCACCTATATATATCTAGTTAACGATCCGTTCTGGGGTTTCTCGGCACCGTATTTTTTAGAAATTTGCATGGATGATGACTTGTGAGACCTCACTAGGGTGCCTAGGAACCTTACAGTGGTATCAGAGCCTAGCTAGAGCCTTAGGCGAAGTCCCGACGGAATTAGAAGTCCGATCGACCCAAAACCCCAATATTTAACATGCTCTCTGGACATTTCTGTAAAATGTGGATTTTTGTGAATTAAAAATATTCAGAAAAATCAGCAGGAAGATCTAAGACATACTGTAAAATTCGTGGTCCTGATTCCATAAAGGCGCCGCGGATCCGCGGCATGAGCGTGTTCATGCGGCGGTTCCGCGGCCATTTTGTCGTTTTGTGTATCCAATTTAGCACAGTAATTCTTAGTTGTCTGTGCTGGTTTTCCTGGGGATTTTAATAATTTTTTCCAGAGTTACATTTTCTGGGTCGTATTGGGGACTTGGTATATCAATCGGATTGTCTAATTCTGTCTGTGTGTTTTTCCGGATAATCTTAGAATATGTTAAAAAGTTCGACCGAATATAAATACCCACTTTTTCCCCTGCCGGGAAATTTCCAATTGTTGGATTTTTCCGTAGTTTAACGACGTTCTAAGTAGTGCAAGTAACGCGATGGACCCTCTAGAAGACAACAAACCTTAACTCGATTATGTGACCGTCTTGAATTGCCCTTTGAACCTTCGGGTTTGGGGCAGTACGGCATGCCACATGTGAGGCGTTGGCTTGACCCTTCTACGGCTGGACCGTTGGTACTGAGGCACGAACTGAATGTTGTTAGACTTATTTCATGTGTTGAGCTGTTTCGGGAAAACTTGGGTGTTCGAATGTTCAATCGGAAAGTTTAACATTTTCTGTTTATCCGGAATGTGATACAACAATTGGAATTCACAAAAGTTATGTGATAACTGAATGAATGTTATAAACATAGCACTTTAGTCTCACTTGATCGGTTGCCACGGAATTTTGATGTGATCAAAAGTCCGTCACAATCACGTAGCGTACGCGGATACTCGCCGGGTAAACTTAATAGACAGCCTCACCCCATAGCCCCGACCAAGTGACTGTAGGAGAACCCCGTCGCCGAAAGCATCCGTTTGGGTGCTCGCGGTAGCGGTGTTCCGCCTTGGTGCACTTCGTCGACGGTTTCGGGGGTGCGGCCGTCTACTAAAATTTGCGACGAGCATTCGATCAGAATATCGGGAATCCTGTTGAATTGCCCGACTTGATATTGAAAAGAGTTTTCGATAATGAGACTAAAATGCGGGGTTTATAATTGTTAGCCATGCGATGTCTAAGTATTTCATTTGGTCAGGCATGCGATGTCTGAGGAGGTTGCGGATTCCAACTGTTGTAGTTTTACACTTTATTTTCTGTGACCGTAAGTGTAATATGTGATATCGCCGGTTTCGTTGCTATATGTCAACGACAATTGGGATGCGCATATTTACTTACGTTGATGACATGTGATGTTATGTGTTGCTGGATATGTTATATTGGATCGTCGTGTTTGAATAGCCGGGGTTTTTTTATGTGAGATGAGTGTTTTTCATTTTCATTCATGTAAAAACTTGTATGTAATATTCTTTTATTGGGGCACTTCCAGGTTGCGGAAGTTGTCACCGTTGATGTATATTATTTACTTTTCTGCACTAGGATAGACCCAAGGAGGGGAGCACAAGTAACCGGGTTCTAGGGTCCAGAGGGAGACCATCTCGAGGAGTCGAGTCCGGGTCTCCTAACCCTAGAGTTGGTAGGGTTGCTTGCCGTTCTCGTAGGGGTCTAGGGGTGTGGGATTGGCTATTTATCACGACCGTGGAATCCGTGTTTTATACTGGCTCGTATTGAAAACACGGACGTCCTAGTATATCCAATATTTCTGCTGCGTTATCTGTGATGTGATCATGTGATGTTCTGTGACAGATATAATATATATAGTATATATGATATATTATATTGACGCTGCTTATGTTTTACACCCGCGCTAGCCCTGCCTCGCTCTGGCGTTAGTTACCTAACCTAACGGTGCAGACGGGACATCGAGGCGAATGCGGATGGCATAAGCGTACGTTATATTTATCTGTGATGTTTAGGTGGACTTAAATGATGGGATATTCATTAATGAGATTAATGAAAGAAAATAAACCTAATTGATGTTGTGGAATCGAATTTCAAAATAAAAACAGGTAGCTACAGTTCTTGCTTTGCATCGCGGTGTTCATTATAGAACATCCTGCACCTTATTCGATGAGGAAAGGACCGAGATCCCTTCACCGGGAGTGACTCCTTTAGCAGTAACTGGCAGATGCTACACACTCGGTTTGTCTTTGATCGCTTCTTTAGTTTTCTCTTTGCACAGTGATATATATGATATATCCCGCACCTCATTCGACGAGGAAAGGGCCGACGATCCCTTCACCGGGAGTGACCCCTTTAGCAAAACTAGAAAAGCCTCGAAAACATTCCATTTAAAAACCATTTGATTCCGCAACGAGATCAAGTTCAAAGCGTTAAAGGTTTTCACAAAAACCATTCGCAACCCTCCGTCATTTTAGGAAGTAGAGTACTTAGTATTCGTGCTGTGTTTGTTGACCATAGTCAAGGCACAGTGTACGGTAGCTAAGTGATGTCTTCCTATACCGCATATGATGCGATTAGTTAGGACAGTCGCGTGACTTTGTTGACCTTAGTTAAGGGTCATGTGGGTGGGTCTAATTAATCACGAAATGACGGGTAGAACTTGACCAGTACTTCTGATTTGTTGACCATAGTTAAGGTCATAGGTGCTAGGGGTAAAAACCTTTATCGGGAGTTTCAAGTGTTGAAACTTGCAATGAGATTGCATACCTTCTATGTGATAGTTGGATCCCGATACCCACTGCGAGTAATTGTTACTCCTGGGAGAGTTTTGCATTTTACAATTAGCCGATCAAGTAGGTGTCTAGAAAGATGTCAACGGGGTTACGCCTCTGGGAAAATGAGGTTTACTGTAATTAGGTCCGTGCGAGAGTACGGGGAACCTCCCTCAAAGTACCGACACTGGCCTGGCTGAAAGGTTGGCGAACTTGTAGAGTGTAATTAATCCCGGCTAGTCTTTTCTTTTAAGGTTTGAAGGAAGATTTGATAAAAACAGTGGGAGCCATCCTGATTAGATAAAATATATAACCAATCTGATCTTGCAAGAGCGCACGCAGAGTGTTTTCTTCTCTCTCTCTCCTGATAGAGACCATATCACGCCTTAATCAAGATAATAATACGGATGTATTGACCGAACCCGCTTGTTATACTGAGCTGGGGAACGTTGGTCCCGCTCCAACTTATAATTGTTATAAGACAGAGCAGGAAATTGGGGAATACCAGAATTCCTATGCCGCCCAAACGAAGAAAGTGCATATAATGCCTCTCCTTCGGGTGTGTTCATTATAAAGAACTGTTTCTCAGTATCCTCTGCATCCTGGGTATATGATACCGGATCAGGATCCCAGATATGTAATCTGTTACATAGGGCTACAAAAGGGTAGAAAAACTGAGAACGGGTGATAAGTTTCATGAGACAGAAAACGGGGCAAGTGTTGCAGCCAAGTCTGTTAGTCACTGTCACCCTGTATTACGAATACATTGATTCTGAACAAATGCTATTAGATACCGAACCTGATATACAAAATCATATCAGTCTCTTTATTAGTAAATAAAGGATATAATTTTGTATTGATGGATAATGTTTTGAACACTTCCTATATCAAAAGTTGATCGGTTCAGGCACGTTATCTAAAAGCATTGACGTTCTAAATCAAACTACAGTTCCTTGTATATTGAACACACACAAGAGGAAGAGTTCAGAAATGAACAAATTCTTCTTGAGGCATTGTAGACTAGGTCATATCAATGCGACCCGACTGGCTGAAGTTACATTTAGATGTATATTTAATCAGTTTGAATTTACATCTTGTGAAAACTTACCAGTCATGTCACAAAGATAAGATGACCATAGCTCTGTTTAAAGGAAACAGAGAAAGAGTTGGTGAACTCTTGGGATGATACATGTTGATGTATGTAGGTCCCCAGTCTACACATGCCAGGACTGGTTCTTTATACTTCATTATATTCTCTGATAATCTCTCAAGATTCAGTCGTATGTTCCTGTTGAAACATAAGTCCGAAGCTTTTGAGGTATTCACAGAATATAAGTTGGAAGTAGAGAACCAAAATACGGGTATAAGTATTATGTCCTTTGATGTGATCGAGGAGGAGAATACTTGAGAACGGAATTCCTGGATTATTCTAAAGGAGAATGAGATTCTCTCTCGGCATTACTCCTCCGAATACACCATAGCACGATGGTATGTCGGGGCGGAGCAGATACACCCTATTTGATATGGTGTGCTCTATGATGAGTACTACTGAGTTACCTTTTTCCTTTGGGAGTTATGCGCTTGAGAAGCTGCATACCTATTGAATTAGGTTCGAATCAAATCAGTGCCTACCACTCCATATAAGATATGGTGCGGGAAGATCCTATCTCTTAAGTAAGTTAAGATTTGGGATTGTCCGTCCTATGTCAAAAGCAAAATCCGGACAAGATCGAGGCAAGATCAGTTCTGTAGAACTGGAAAGGTTCCAGCTGTACAAAACTGCTAATGATTTGACAGAACCAAAGAATTCAATAGTTTCCGATGAACCTCAGCCTCTCCGCCGATCTAGTAGGGTTCCTCACCCACCTGAGAGATACCTCGGTTTCTCGATGACAGTGGGAGCGAGGATTGCATCATGAGATGATGACCCAACCAGTTTCGAGCAGGCCATCGAGAGTAGGGACTCTGTAAGAATGGCTGGATGCTTAGTGATCTGAGATGGAATCCTTATACACCAACAAAGTATGGACTTTGGTTGCTATAACTGAAAGGTTAAATCCCCATCAGGAGCAAGTATATCTTGAGAAGATTGCTTGGTGTACATGGAAAGGTTGAGACTTTCAAAGCTAGACTTGTTAAAGGTTTTCGTCATCAACCAGGCACGGATAATGATGAAACCTTTTCCAGGGACTATGTTTAAATCCATCCAGATCCTACTTGCCACGGCTACATACCATGAGTACGATATCTGGTGGTTGGGTGCCATGACTACTTTTTTAAATACTGATTTAGAAGAGAACGTCTATAAGAACACAGCCAGAGGTCTTCGTAAAACAGTGGGAGCAGCGGAAACATGTGCAAGTTGCTTTACATAATGAAGCAGGCATCGCGGAGTTGGAACGTCTGTTTTGATGTGATAGTCAAAGTGTTTGACTTCATCAAAATGGTAGACGAACCTTGTATATACAAAAGGGTAGTAGAGAGTAAGGTGGTCATCTTCGTATTGTACGTAGACAACATACTCTTCATAGGAAAAGAGTTTCCTATACTACGATCGGTCAATCTCCTATTATCACTAGGATTCCCCAAATAGGATCAAAGTGATACCTCCTAAATCCTGAGTTTTCATCTATGAGATAGATGTAATTGGATGTTAGGATTC
Source organism: Agapanthus africanus (assembly GCA_030015575.1). Classification (NCBI taxonomy): domain Eukaryota; kingdom Viridiplantae; phylum Streptophyta; class Magnoliopsida; order Asparagales; family Amaryllidaceae; genus Agapanthus; species Agapanthus africanus. Next base: position 254,654,566 of record CM057342.1, on the reverse strand, counting down.
TCACTAGATGCAGTGAGATGGTATCAATCGATCCTGGGGGGGAATCACTGGAAGAGTTCCAGGGTAATAAAGACGACTGAATGTCAGTCACGGGCATTGTCTTTACCCTCAGTAGAGGGACGGTATGTTGGAAGAGTTCCAAGCTAGATACCGTGGCAAACTAAACGATAAAGGCTGGTAACATCGCTATTAAAGATACTACCAAAGAGGAAGTTTGGGTGTATATTGGTTCATAAGATGAACTAGGTTCCTGCCATTGTCTGACAATGGAAGTGTGGCTTTGGCCCTGGAACCCTGGTCCCGTCAGTGACCCAGACAAATTCTGAGGAAGCATCACCTGATCATGGAGATAGTTGATCTCCGGGGTGATCGAGGTTAGGAGAGTAGATTCAGAGGACAACACGGCGGATCCACTCACGAAGGCCTTTTCCCAAAGAGAGACTTTTAGGGGATGGTTGAGTATGTGATACTGCAACCACTGCTACAGATGGCCCTAGTGCAAGTGGGAGATTGTTAGTTATATGTATGCCCTAGAGGCCATTACTGTACATTGGATGTATATTGTGGTGGATGCTGGGACATATATAGGTAGGACTTTCTTGCTCGACATGATAGTACGCTATCTGGTTGCTCTTTGTCTTAACGTGTATACTTTCCGTCTCTCTGTTACATGTTGATAAAGCCCTTAGGATGTGTACTCGACTTCCAGGACTATGATGCAGATCATACTAGCGGGGCCTGGATAGTCCATGAGTACATCCTTGAAATGTTCCTAGTCGAGGGAATATCGAGACGGGGCATCGATATTCCAGAGTAGACTAGCGTATATCTTCTCGACCCATGCGATGGGCGATGGATGATCCCATATCCATTGGTGTTTGACATCGAAGATGGTATGCGGGTGCTCAGTGGAGACTGGGTACACTGAACGGACTCGCCGAGAACTCCCAGATGGTATTATACCTCACGTCAGATGGCAGTTCTCTGGTGACACTGGTACAGCTTAGTCTGTTGACCCGAGATCGTCATAGAGTCTTGTGTGTCTCCCACTGTACTTTGATTTCCACCCTACCACGGCTCTACTGAGTCGTGCAAACAAGTGGTTTTTGGGTACAGTCCCGATTCACATGGAGGCAATGAGCGATAGGAGGGGATTCGTCTCTCCCGGTATTGGGGGTTGATGTTGCGCAATGCACGACTGGCAATAACAGGAAATCCCTGGCCAGGGTTGCAGTGATACACTGGTAAGAGTTATCAGTAGTTTCACGAATGTTATGGACCTCAAGTCGGCATGACTTATCGAGCTATTAGGGTCTGACGTTTACCACTCCTAGGCGAGATATGCGACATATCAGACGAACAGACCGGACTGTACGGTAAGTGTTACTGGTTGGATTCACAGGAGTATGAGCGGGCTTGCTCGTCGATCTTCTGATCGCTCAATACCCGGGTGGCCGTTACGTTTAGCAGACCGCTTGCGGCTTGTGGGTGCTTGATATGATCATCATCTGCTGCCGGCGTATTGACGAGTCTTTAGAGTCCTACACAGAGGTTTCCTAGCTCAAGCGAAACGAAATAGGAGCGCATATGAGATATGTGCGGGACCGAGAATAATTCGAGTATGCGATACCGTATTACATTCTCGCGATCTATGTATCGATTGGTTATATGCGATATAACCTAGTTATCGAATCAAGGATTGATTCGATAAGCCGATACATATGATACTAGTCGGTTATATCTGATATGACCGGATCGTTAAATCAAGTGTTGATTTAATGATTTAGTGCATATTTATATATTTGTTATATTACTTTGCGTTAACTAGTATTGGTTCACTTTAAATGGATTTTCTCACTTGATTTGTGCAAGTTGTATATGTGATATACTTTTGTGCACATGTTTGTATCATGTTTGATGATACATGCTTATTTGGTTAAGTGTAAAGAATTAAACCATGGTTTAAACTAATGATTAGGGTTTTGTTTAGTCATTTACTTATTTATCTATTTCTTTATTTATCTTTTTATTTTGGAAAAGATAAATGATGAAATGGTGGCATTATTTGTTTGCTAGTTGAACATTCATGAAGTTTTGACTTAGTCTCCTTTTTTGTTCTTATCCTTAACCCTAACCATTGCATTAACCATGGTCTTTCCTCTACACTTAACTATGGTTGAAAGTATGATAAGTATTCTTTTTTAATTAACTTATCATATCTTCTTCTTCTTCTTCATCTTCTTCTTCCATGAAGAAAACTAGTGACCATCAATGGCAACTAGTGAAATCAAGTGAGAAATCCAATTCTAAAGTCTACCCACTTCCTATTTCTTCATCCTCTACCTCTTGCCAAGTTGTATAGGGTGTTTACTTCACAAGTTTTCAAAGCTTGGTGAAGTTGGAGCTTGTTCTTGTGATGCCTCGACGTAGATCATCTTCGGCATCGAACCGACGATCAAGCCCGCCCATTCTTCGATGATGCCAATGCTAGAGTCAAGGGTTCGATTTGGACAGCGGAGGGAGATCATCGCGGAGCTTAGGAAGTGGTGGACCGGATCTACAAAGGTTGTAGCCCCTTCCCTTTAGCTATATTTCCGTTTACTTATTCGCTTCACCTATATATATCTAGTTAACGATCCGTTCTGGGGTTTCTCGGCACCGTATTTTTTAGAAATTTGCATGGATGATGACTTGTGAGACCTCACTAGGGTGCCTAGGAACCTTACATCGGTATCCTCAAAGACGGTGACAGGGAGGTTCTTGTATACCCAAACTTGCTATTACTGCTGTTTTCACGACCCGATGATACGGAACGTGACTGGCACTTAAAGTACGAAACGTCTAAAGGCGTAACGTAATCTAAGTAAGCCAAATGCCCAGAAATCTAAACAAAAATTTGAAGTAGAGTGAAGGAAAACTTGATAAAAGAAAATGATTTTTAACCCAAAACAAGTCACCTTAAATATTTTAATGAAACAACAAGTTTTTCCGAAAATTTCGTCAGAGTCTCATTTGTAAATACTGGCCTCGAAAGGGGTACAACAAGAGAAATACAATTACATCATGAATAAGGCATCCCCAAACGGGAGCTAGCTCTTCGCCAAAGGCGGATCACAACCACATACAATGTATACCAACGATACCCAAAAAGAGCATGTAAAAGCACGAAAAGTAAGAAAACCATACGTCGGCTCAAGTGAGCATCGACATTAAACCACAAATACCATCTCACAAATCTCACTGTCTATTCCAATATACAAGGGTAGATGGAGTGTACAAGATACCAAATAAAATACATAGTGGGAGCAAAAGCAAATCCTCAAAACCCACCTGTGAGCAAGCTGCAAGACAAAGCAACGGAACGAAATAGAAAGTACACCCGCCGCTACTGCACTGACGGGTCAGACCTGCAAGATACTGTGGCACAACGGGGGTGAGTTGCCAGCTCGTGAGTAGCAAGTAACATCTAATAAGGCTATCGTAAGCATGCATGCAAATATGTCACAATCTACGCATATACTAATATGATGCAATGCACAGACATGTATGCGACATAATTGCATAACTAACATGAAATCAAAGTATGTTTGGTATGAGAAATCTTTATTTATCTTAGAAAATTTTCTGTGAAATGACTGAAGAATCATTTAATAAATCCATAGAAATCCGTGTCGAGTATCGACACCAAACATATATGTCTCAAGATCTCAATGTCTCAATATCTCGGGCTCCGTCAGTCCGAATCGGCCCATAATATCAAATCTCACGACAACGGTCGGTATCCTCCGGATATCCGCCGCGCCAGACATCACCGGTAGGTAGTCTTCCCCTGCCAGGCTCATCGTCTACAACTCGATCTTCTTGCCCCGGGGTACCATACCGGGCCCACCATGTACCCGAGACGGTTCATCCACTCCTCGAATCGGGTCTCGAAATCCAACAGAAAACATGAAAACTCATGGTGGACGACACATACATCACGAGAAAACCGTAACTTTATTTTTAAAAATGATGATAATAACTTTTGTTAAATTCTTGCGGTTTTCCCCAAAATCCAGAAATCTCATCAATAGAAAATCCTCAAGAAATCACAATATCTGACATGTAGTAAATGATAGATGCCCATGATCAGTACTATGCAACGTAGTTATGACGAGAAATCTATATAAGCATGATAATGAAGTGGGGTATATGCATGCTTTGCAATTCCTTGTTTCATGTATGATGCTATGATATATGTATATGTGACTAGCCATCCTATGTATTAATCTTGGTGAATGAATAAACAACTACCCATCTACATATCAAGAATGATGCAATTTGCATGGAATCGATTCTAAGCATGTTCTATGGTGTTCGTGACATAGCGGTTACCAACGGCGTGTGTGTGAGCATGAATAGTGCACGTGCAGCATGAACCAATGGTAACGGTACAAGTGTCCTAATTAATGATATCGTATGTAAAAATAATGCGATGTAGGTTATGAATAGTTTAAACTACACATATTGGTACCAACTACAAAGAATTCCTAACCGTCGGGCGCCTTGCGCCATCCAGACGATCCCCCCATAGATGTATACATCTACTCACCGGAACGCTTTGGCCTAAGTGATCATATTTTCGTCTGTCTTTCCGCGCTGTGTCCCACACTTCAGCACCCGACCCTAGGATCACACACAAGCAATAAAGGATAAATATAAGAATAGCCGCGGGACAATTGACACAATTCAGTTACGCGCACCAACTCGACGCGTACAAACTTGGTGCACAAAACGCGCCCGCGATAACGCCATAGACTATATCTAGGGTCGCAAAACGCGATAACTACCAAGTCTAAAACTCAAAAATACCAAATGCACATTCACAACCCATTAAATATTATTGAAAATAGGTTGCAGGTCACTAAAGTTTCAATTTAACTCAAATCGGTAACTTTCCAAAAACCTAGTAAGCATCCAATTCCCGTTTTAGTTTAAATCTTGATGGTTTAACAATTTTAATGGCCACCCCGCTCACATAATGCCTTAACTAAATAACTCAAACCAATACTTAAATTTTATATTACCAATTTAATTACATCCGAAAAATCTAGTTTGGAAGATTAACTAGATTTGAAGAAATTTTAAAGTAACACTTTACAATTTAACACCTAGCTAGATTGTGCATGCTTTAGGATGTTAACTAAACTTTACTAACCTAGAATTAATGTGAAAAACCTAACTTAATTCAAAACCCTTTTCTTGAATTTTAAATCTAAATATTAAAACTATAATTTAAACTCCTAATTAGGCTAGATTTTAGTACTTTAGCACAATTTTAAACATGGGTAGGATTATACCTCAACAAGTTTTGAGATTAACTTACAAACTTAAGATTTCTTGACCTCCCAAAGTGATCTCTTGCACAAGATTCATGCTTGCTTTTGATCAAGGAATCCTTAATGAAGAAGTTGCTAGAATTAGGGTTGATTTTAGTTTGGAATTTTGAGGGTTTTTGGAAGGGAAAAGAGATGGAGAAGTGGGGAATGAGGGGGTTGTCCAATTTCGTCCAAACTGTGGGAGGGGAAAGAGAGAGAGAGAAGTGTGTGGTCTTGTGTGGAACTTTCTCAAATAATGCATCTTTTAATCCTCCTTTTTATTCCTTTCTATTTCAATTAATTTTGAAGTGACAAGACTGGAAATTAAGAGTGGGGAAGTGGGGAAAATAATTTGGGCTGCCACAAGGGCTCGGCCAACAAGGGAGAGGGGAAAAGAGTGGGGTGTGGGTGGGTTGGTGTGTGCAAAACATTCCTCATTAGTACATCTAATAAGTCTTTTCCTTAATTGTTTCTTTTATTTTCTTTTCCAATTAAATTTTCCCGTAGAAATCTCTAGAATTATGAAGACATTAAAACAAAATGAGCAAGCAACAACTTGTTTTCATGTTGTCATGGTTCACATTTATTATAATTAACCCATTTAAATTTGTAATCTACACTAATTAAATGTATACTTAAAAGCTTATAATAATAATTAAAATAATTAATTATGGAAAATATTTAGGTAGAATAGAATTTATAAGTGACTAAATAATATTAATTACTAGCAATTGCATAGTTAAAATAGGCGTATTCAAAATAATTATAGTTAAGTTTTACGGAAAATACGGTTTATTTTACCGATTATAATAAAATTCACCTAAATATTTTTATTTATTTATTTTAAAACGTTACAATCTTTCCCCTTAAAGAAATTCGGTCCCCGAATTTATCTAACTACACTACCCTCGAAAAGATGGGAACATTGCTTCCGCATCTCGATCTCGGTTTCCTACGCGACCTCTTCGCCGCTTGGACCACGCCAAAGAACTAATACGGACAATATGTCCTCGGACCTCGGTTTCAACTCCTGCCGATCTAGAATGACTATCGGCTACCCAGCCAAACGAACATTTCGCTCCGGCTAGACCATCTGATGCTGTATCGCGTGAGTGGGGTACGGAAGATACTCGCGGAGCATCGATACAAGAAACACTGGGTGAACATCTAGAAAGTCAGGTGGAAAAGCCAAACATTACTTAACTATGCCGATATGCTCTTCTAAGAAAACCACCTATCGGGGTCTAAGCTTTCCTTTACCCCTGAATCTCAACACGCCCTTTATTGGAAAAACTCTCAAGAAAACATGACCACATTTAACGAATTCAATTCTGCGACGGCGAACTCAATTTGCAACGACGTCCAACCGCAAAATTTTCTGCCTACTCTGGACTGCTCTCCTCCTATCCCGAATCAACCAGATCCTTTGGGTCATCTCCTGCTTAAACCGTGGCCCTAAAATACTGCTTTCACTGAGCTCTATCTATCGCACGGGTGATCAACATTTTCTCCTATAGAACGCCTCAAAGGGTGCCATCTAAATCACCTCCTGGAAGCTGTACTTAAGAAACTCTATCAAGGGCAAAGGGCGATCCTAACTGCCACAAGTTCTAAAACGCAAGCTCGGAGCATGTCATCAAGAATCTGAATAGTACTCTCAGATTGCCCGTCAGTCTGCGGATAGAAAACTGCACTGAAACTCAATTTGCATCCAAATACTTTTGAAGTTTCTATAACAGTCGGATGGTGAACTGGTTGCCTTTATCGGACATAAAACAAGTCGGAACTCTATGTAGTCGCACCCTCCCATCAATATATATCTGAGCATACTGAATGAACCCGAAAATGGTCCTAACCGAAAGAAGTGAGCCACTTCTGTCAATCGATCTACGATTACTCAATTAGTGTCATACTCTCAACTGATCCTAGGTAGACCCACGATAAAATCCATAGAAATCTGCTCCTAATTCTATTCCGGAGTGGGTAAGGTTGTAATTCTCCTTCTTACCGCTGAGTCTTGGTCTAGCTTGCTGATAAGTCAGCATCCTGAAACAAATCTATGACATCCTTTTTCATCCCTTCACCTGATATTCGGACGACATTAAACTTTTCGATCGATTCACCAAATTCCTATAATTGCCCAAGATCTCAACACTTGAACACGGTTTAATGATATCCAATACATGCCATAGTACCTGCGGACCATCCATAGAAGGGTAAACCCAAGCCTCACTAATGGTACCGCGGAACTGCCGACTTTGTCACGTCTCGAAGGTACGGAACGTGACTCAAACCCTAAGGTTCAAAAGCGTTCCCATGGTCATTATGTCGAGTTAGGGTTTCATCCTTCTAGAGGGTCCATACAATTACTAATAAAAATTTTGAAGCCAGAACTCTCAAATAGGGCTGGCTGCCATAGAAAATCTGTGAATCCGTCGTTGACTGTCTCTGAACCGTGCTCAAATAACAAAGCTACCTCTGGCTTCTGTCTCAAAACATCTGCCACAACATTCGCCTGGCCTGGACGATGAAATCTCGCGGTCATAGTCTTTCACCAACTCCATCCATCAGCGCTATCTTAAATTTTGATCTTGTTGCTGGGAAATGTACAGTAAGCTTCTTGTGATCCGTAACTATCTGGTACGACTCATCTCCAAATCTTAAATGTAAAATCACTGCAATCATCTCTTTGTCATGAGTGGAATATTTCTACTCGCGCTTCTTCAACTATCGCAAAGCGTCGCTATACTCAACAACGCCGCCTGATCCTGAAGGCAAAGACAATGCTAGCGCCATAATCAAATGAATCTTAATTGCTGAAAGCTCTACTTGCATACCTCAGTTCAAAGGAAAGAAACTCCCTATCAGGCCAAACCCAAAAATACCGTGAACCACCGTCACTGATACAGGTCTGGGCCAGTGTTGAACGACCTCAACCTTATTTGGTTCCATACTTACTATTTCTCATAACATGACCTTAAGATGTCAACTCCATCCTTCCAGAAAACACATAGATAATTCAGCGAATAGCTGGCGCTCCCTCAAAGGTTGCAACGAAATCATCAATTACTACCCATCCTCCGCTCGGCTCTAAAAGTACACTATGACGTCCTCAATGCACTCGATGATAAACTGATCAAGAACGACCTCGATCTTCGATTCATCCAGTTCATAAACACCGCTGGGGCATTGGTGAGTTCGAACGACATCACCAAAACTCATAACGCCCGTAATTTGTGTGAAAAGCAGTCTTTGGAATGCCACCCTCTCGAACCCACAACTGGTAGTAGCGTGACCGCAAGTCAATCTTCGAGAACTGTCCCGCACAATAACCCATGTATCGATACAACTGTCGGCTTCCCTTCTAACGAACAGGACAGGAGCTCTCCAAGGTGACGCACTCAGACGAACAAGCCCTTATCCAACAAATCTTGCAACTGATCCTTCAGTTCCTTAAACTCCGCTGGGTCCATCCGATATGGCGGTATAGAAAAAGGCTCCGTGCCGGAAGTCAAGTCAAACAAACTCAATATCACGCTCTGGAGACAAACCATGCAACTTGTCAGGAAAAGCATCTTGAAATTTCCTCACCAATGGGACCTGGTCCAACGGGACCTCTACGGATCCAACATTGCAAACCTATGCCAAGAATTCCTAATATTCCTTTATCTCGAAAGCTGACTAGCTCTAAAAAGAACTTAAACTGCGAAAGGCGACGCTTCGGTCTCCCCGAAAATAAGAACTGGCTAACCAAAAAACTAAACCTGACTGCCTCCTTACGGTAGTCCCCGGACGCACAACACGTGGCTAACCAATCCATGACAAGAAAACTTCGAGGTCCAGCATATCGGGAAGAGTCAATTTGACGAAAGAATCTTTCTCTCCAGTGAGAACGAACCACGAACGAACAACTTATCGAGTGACCAAAAAAAAAGAAAATTTTAGCCTGTCACAACGGCGTCTATCTAACCTCCTCTGAGCCGGCATACTGGTACAAATCCGCTTTGGTCCAGAAATGACCGAAGTCTTATAGATATGCTCCTTTCGCAGAAAGGTTGCATCCATCGCGGCTGCATAAGTATCAAAATGCTGGATGCCTATAGCAAGCAATACCTATATATCCAATCTCCACATGAACCTCTTTATCTATTTCTCTTCAGTGTACTCCAGGTAAGGAGCATATCGAACTACCAAGAAATCTGAATGTCACACTCGGACACTGCCATCCTTGAAGTCATAAGAAATAGGTCTGCAGCTCGGACTCTCTCAACGAACCCGTACCACTTCTGAGCAAGACCTCTAGACGACAACATGCAAACTCAACCCATATCTTGTCAGAATATCTCTGTGAATGATAATTCCAGCCATCCTATCAAGGATTGTCTACGGATCATCCATTGCATCTGTGCCAGTAAAACTGGAGGCTTCTGCTTCAAACAATCGTAAGGATACGGAAAATCTCGATAACAGCAGAAATAGCTGCCTGAGCAGCAGGTACAAACACGGTTCCTGAAATAGGAGGGACATCATCGGCGCTCGGAGCTCGGCTCACCATCAGTAACAATCCAAACATCTATCGCGCGTCCTGAATACTTGACTCCAGCCTAGCCATCCATCCTGGAAAAAGTCAGACCACTCTGTCCCTGAGGGGTAGGCGTACCGCCCTGATCGGTCCTAGTCTCAAACGAGCCTACTCTAACATCATCTCCAGCGGCAGCCCTCCGGCCCTCGTAGTCTCCGACGGCATAGTTGCTGGAACGAGGAACATGATCAATAGGAACATTGCAATCGAATCAAAGGATTTTCGGAATCAAGGAAGGAAATACAAGAAAATATATATCCTAAGGTCACTTAGGCGGAGTACCGTATCGTAAGTTTGCCGCGGAACATACCGACGCTACGCCACTCTGCTTAAGCCACCTACTGCATCTACCGAGGGTCATCCTATACTCAGAAAGGTAAAACCTTTGGCTCTGACACCAACTTTGTCACGACCCGATGGTACGGAACGTGACTGGCACTTAAATTACGAAACGTCTAAAGGCGTAACGTAATCTAAGTAAGCCAAATGCCCAGAAATCTAAACCAAAATTTGAAGTAGAGTTAAGGAAAACTTGATAAAAGAAAATGATTTTTAACCCAAAACAAGTCACCTTAAACATTTTAATAAAACAACAAGTTTTTCCGAAAATTTCGTCAGAGTCTCCTTTGAAAATACCGGCCCCGAAAGGGGTACAACAAGAGAAATACAATTACATCATGAATAAGGCATCCCCAAATGGGAGCTAGCTCTTCGCCAAAGGCGGATCACAACCACATACAATGTATATCAACGATACCCAAAAAGAGCATGTAAAAGCACGAAAAGTAAGAAAACCATACGTCGGCTCAAGTGAGCATCGACATCAAACCACAAATACCATCTCACAAATCTCACTGTCTATTCCAATATACAAGGGTAGATGGAGTGTACTAGATACCAAATAAAATACATAGTGGGAGCAAAAGCAAATCCTCAAAACCCACCTGTGAGCAAGCTGCAAGACAAAGCAACGGAACGAAATAGAAAGTACACCCGCCGCAACTGCACTGACGGGTTAGACCTGCAAGACACTATGGCACAACGGGGGTGAGTTGCCAGCTCGTGAGTAGCAAGTAATATCTACTAAGGCTATCGTAAGTATGCACGCAAATATGTCACAATCTACGCATATACTAATATGATGCAATGCACAAACATGTATGCGACGTAATTGCATAACTAACATGAAATCAAAGTATGTTTGGTATGAGAAATCTTTATTTATCTTAGAAAATTTTCTGTGAAATGACTGAAGAATCATTTAATAAATCAATAGAAATCCGTGTCGAGTATCGACACCAAACATATATGTCTCAAGATCTCAATGTCTCAATATCTCGGGCTCCGTCAGTCCGGATCGGCCCATAATATCAAATCTCACGACAAAGGTCGGTATCCTCCGGATATCCGCCGTGCCAGACATCACCGGTAGGTAGTCTTCCCCTGCCAGGCTCATCGTCTACAACTCGATCTTCTTGCCCCGGGGTACCATACCGGGCCCACCATGTACCCGAGACGGTTCATCCACTCCTCGAATCGGGTCTCGAAATCCAACAGAAAATATGAAAACTCATGGTGGACAACACATACATCACGAGAAAACCGTAACTTTATTTTTTAAAATGATGATAATAACTTTTGTTAAATTCTTGCGGTTTTCCCCAAAATCCAGAAATCTCATCAATAGAAAATCCTCAAGAAATCACAATATCTGACATGTAGTAAATGATAGATGCCCATGATCAGTACTATGCAACGTAGTTATGACGAGAAATCTATATAAGCATGATAATAAAGTGGGGTATATGCATGCTTTGCAATTCCATGTTTCATGTATGATGCTATGATATATATATATGTGACTAGCCATCCTATGTATTAATCTTAGTAAATGAATAAACAACTACCCATCTACATATCAAGAATGATGCAATTTGCATGGAATCGATTCTAAGCATGTTCTATGGTGTTCGTGACATAGCAGTTACCAACGGCGTGTGTGTGAGCATGAATAGTGCGCGTGCAGCATGAACCAATGGTAACGGTACAAGTGTCCTAATTAATGATATCGTATGTAAAAATAATGCGATGTAGGTTATGAATAGTTTAAACTACACATATTGGTACCAACTACAAAGAATTCCTAACAGTCAGGCGCCTTGCGCCATCCAGACGATCCCCCCATAGATGTATACATCTACTCACCGGAACGCTTTGGCCTAAGTGATCATATTTTCGTCTGTCTTTCCGTGCTGCGTCCCACACTACAGCACTCGATCCTAGGATCACACACAAGCAATAAAGGATAAATATAAGAATAGTCGCGGGACAATTGACACAATTCAGTTACGCGCACCAACTCGACGCGTACAAACTTGGTGCACAAAACGCGCCCGCGATAACGCCACAGACTATATCTAGGGTCGCAAAACGCGATAACTACCGAGTCTAAAACTCAAACGTACCAAATGCACATTCACAACCCATTAAATAATATTGAAAATAGGTTGCAGGTCACTAAAGTTTCAATTTAACTCAAATCGGTAACTTTCCAAAAACCTAGTAAGCATCCAATTCCCGTTTTAGTTTAAATCTTGATGGTTAACAATTTTAATGGCCACCCCGCTCACATAATGCCTTAACTAAATAACTCAAACCATTACTTAAATTTTATATTACCAATTTAATTACATCCCAAAAATCTAGTTTGCAAGATTAACTAGATTTGAACAAATTTTAAAATAACACTTTACAATTTAACACCTAGCTAGATTGTGCATGCTTTAGGATGTTAACTAAACTTTACTAACCTAGAATTAATGTGAAAAACCTAACTTAATTCAAAACCCTTTTCTTGAATTTTAAATCTAAATATTAAAACTATAATTTAAACTCCTAATTAGGCTAGATTTTAGTACTTTAGCACAATTTTAAACATGGGTAGGATTATACCTCAACAAGTTTTGAGATTAACTTGCAAACTTAAGATTTCTTAACCTCCCAAAGTGATCTCTTGCACAAGATTCATGCTTGCTTTTGATCAAGGAATCCTTAATGAAGAAGTTGCTAGTATTAGGGTTGATTTTATTTTGGAATTTTGAGGGTTTTTGGAAGGGAAAAGAGATGGAGAAGTGGGGAATGAGGGGGCTGTCCAATTTCGGCCAAACCGTGTGGGGGGGGGGGGGAAAGAGAGAGAGAGAGAAGTGTGTGGTTTTGTGTAGAACTTTCTCAAATATTGCATCTTTTAACCCTCCTTTTTATTCCTTTCTATTTCAATTAATTTTGAAGTGAAAAGAGTGGAAATTAAGAGTGGGGAAGTGGGGAAAATAATTTGGGCTGCCACAAGGGCTCAGCCAACAAGGGAGAGGGGAAAAGAGTGGGGTGTGGGTGGGTTGGTGTGTGCGGGTTGGTGTGTGCAAAACTTTCCTCATTAGTACGTCTAATAAGTCTTTTCCTTAATTATTTCTTTTATTTTCTTTTCCAATTAAATTTTCCCGTAGAAATCTCTAGAATTATGAAGACATATTAAAACAAAATGAGCATGCAACAACTTGTTTTTATGTTGTCATGGTTCACATTTATTATAATTAACCCATTTAAATTTGTAATCTACACTAATTAAATGTATACTTAAAAGCTTATAATAATAATTAAAATAATTAATTAAGGAAAATATTTAGGTAGACTAGAATTTATAAGTGACTAAATAATATTAATTACTAGCGATTGCATAGTTAAAATAGGCGTATTCAAAATAATTATAATTAAGTTTTACGGAAAATACGGTTTATTTTACCGATTATAATAAAATTCACCTAAAGGTTTTTATTTTTTTATTTTAAAACGTTACAGCTGTTCTAGACCATGAGACCCAGCATGAGGATGAGTATAGTGTCGTTCTAAACTAGCTTTAGAAGTGCACGTGTATATGACTCTTCCAGAGGGTTGCTGCAGCCAGTGGGAGCAGTGGAAGCATAGTGGACAAGTTGCTTATATCTATTTATAGACTAAAGCAGGTATAGTGGAGATAGATCATCTATTTTTGATGTGACAGTCATGGGCTCTAACTTCATCAGAATAGGAGATGGATATGTTAAGAAGGTAGTAGGGTGGTTTGGCCTGGTATTTTGATGACATACACTTTGTAGGAAGTGAAATTCCTATACTACAATCGGTTATACTGTGGTTGTCATACAGTGGTTTCTCCACATAGGATATGGATATTATATCAGGATTCTGGTTACTAGATCTATGGTTTTAGATCTAGATTTGGGTAGTTTCCTAATGTGGGTACTTAGACAGTATTCTAAAGGTGTTTTAGAATAGACAACTCCTGGCATGGTGATGTACCTGCAGGTGATGGAGTCACCATCTCTAAAGGTGTCTTACAGACTGAAGGGGAGAGAGATGTGCTTGATTGGCATATCACTTGCTTAGGCAATTGAGTCAATCATGAGATGTCAGGTACCACACCAGATGTTGTTTTTGCACTAGATGCGATAAGTTTATATATTAATCCAATCCTGGGGAAACGTTTGGAAGCAGTTATGAACATAAGTAGAAGTTCCAGGGATATGGTAATGACAGCCTCTTTCGGGAGACAGTTATCTTTCCAGGCTTTCAAGGTGACCTGGATGACAGAGTGACTGTAAGAGTTATAGTTTTCCCTCTTTTGAGGGGCAGTAATTTGGACAGGTGGTCTAAGCGGATACTGAGGGAGGCATGGCGCAGGATACTGATTAAATTCAGTGGACAATACAGTCTAAGAAGTTTGCTGGATTTGGAGTTCATTTGTTAACTGGTTCCCATCAGATATCCAGACATATTCTGAGATAGGTATTGCGCATTTCGGGAGATGACTTTCTCCACGGACTTGAGATAAAGAGAGACATAGAAAGAAACATTAGAGTGGATCCACTCACTGAGGTTATTTATCGAACGCAATAGTTTTACAAACAAGTTTTGTGAAACTGATTAGTAGAGAATTTGGGTGTTCGGTATCACACGGACTGTGAGTATGCGACATCGCAATAATTAGCCTTAAGTGCAAGTGGGAGATTATTGGCTATAGTGCCCTCAAGTCAATTATTGGATCCCAGGCATGTGATTGCAATGATTGAGGGAGGACCTATACAGGTAAAACAGTCTTACTCAAGATGATAGTATGCTATCTGGTTTGTCTTTATCATCGTGTGCATGGTTCAGGTGACATTACAGATTACTATTACATGTTGATAGAGCCCATAGGATTCTTGCTTGAATACCAGCAGTATGATGGCGATCATATACATGAGAGTTGGGTGGCCTATAAGCAAATTCTTAAAGTGTCCCTAGTCGTGGGAGTTTCGAGACTGGGCATCGATACTCTAAGAGTAGACTAGTGTACACAGATCGAGACCCTGACGAGTGGCGGTGGTCGGTCTCACAAGCCATTGGTGTTAGTTGGTTCACCAAAGATGTATACAGGCGCTCATTGGGTTATGAGTACACCGGACGGACTCGCCGGGAACATGCTAGTTGGTATTATACCTATTGTCAGATAGCAGTTCCCTGGTGACATATGTACAGGTTAGTCTATCGACCTGAGATCGTTATTTGTCGCATGTGACTTCCCACTGTGCTTTGATTACTATCCTACCATGGCTCAAAGGAGTCGTGCAAACAGGTTTTAGTTGGGTACAGTCCCGAGCCACATGGAGGCAGTGAGCGGATCGTCAGGGGATTCGTCTCTCACGATATTGGAGGTTGATGTCGCGGTGTGCACGGGTGGCCATCACCAGAAATCCTCGGCCGGGATAGACGAGAATTACCGATCTAGAATCGATAGTTTCTCAGTTTATGATAGATTTCATGCCGACACTAAATGTCGCGTTATTAGGGGTCTGACATTATCCACCTCTAGACTCGATATGCGATACTCATAGACGAACGAACCGGACTGTACAGATATTGTCACTGTCAGGATCAGTAGGGTTTCAGGATAAGTTTGCTCGTCGGCCTCCATTCGGCTCAATACCTGGGTAGCTGTTACGTACAGCTAGTGCCACTGACGTTCTTGTGGTTAAACCCACTGCCAGCGTATTGATGAGTCTTTAGAGTCCCACACAGAGGGTTTCCCTGGTTCGGGCGAAACGTTGTAAAGGCCGTATGGTTTTATGGCAGGGTTTGATTATATTCGTGCACTTTTGCACGGATCATGATATGTTGGATAATACTAGTGGGCTTTGGTTTAAGCCGGATCCTAGTATTATATTGTTGGAATATTTTCGTCTCGTTGTATTCGTATTCAGTCAGAATACGGATGCAGGTATGTATTTACAGATGAGGGGTATTCTTGTAATTCGTTACAGGTTTACTTTTGAAGTTGCCATTTCTTTTTCTTTATTAAACATTTAGTTTTAAATGTTTGATAATTGTGAAATGAGTGAGTGTAAGTTTTGGATTGTGAATTATGTTTTATTTTTGGCTGGCAATTCATGGCTGGCAATTCGTGGCTGTTTGGTGTGGGTGAGGGAAATTGGTGGCTCATCCTTTGGCATTTATGGTTTTTGTTGTGTTGAAGATATTTTAGTTAGATATTTTCAAGTGTTGTTTTTTGTGAGGGAATGGGTTGCTGCTTTTTTTTTGTGCAGGGCATTTTTTCTTGTGTTGCTAAGATTGATTACACCACCACACTCACACAAATCCACAGAGAACCAATTCTTTTTCATTGCTTTGCCTATTATTTTTCCTCACAAGAAAACAACGGCATGTTGATTTCTTTACAAGCAAAAATTCATTAACTCACATTTTTCCTTTCCATGGCAACTTCATTCACCTTCAGCCAAACCCTTGGGTGCATTGAGATAAAGTATTCACACACAATCTCTAATTCATTTTAGGTATCTAGGCTAGCAAACTGGATGCCCGAGTTGCTTCGGTTTTGAAGCGGGAGCCCGTATTACTAATCCTCGACGTAGATCTTCTTTAATGTGGGGAGACCGAAGACCGAACTTGATCGAGAAAGCCGCGAGGAGCTTGGGACAGAGGTTGAAGATCGAAGGACACGGATCGTTCGGTATAACCTCTCTAAACTCCATTTACAGTTGACTAGTATAGGGTTAATGGTTCGATCCGGGAATCGGGTTCCGTTACCGCCGAGTTTTAAAAAAGTTTTTTTTCCGCATTTGGCCACGGATTGATAGCCGGGGCGCTGCGTAACCTTATAAAAATTCGTGTCGGTGTGGATCAAGACCATCCGAGAATCTACTGGTCTGACCACTAGTAATTCTCAATCAGCCCTGGCTAGGGACTTATGGTAAGGACCAACCGATCACTGCGTGATATCGACTCCCTATACCGGAAGAGACAAATCCCTAACAGTCACTCACTGCCTCCATGTGGCTCGGGATTGTACCCAACTAAAACCTATTTGCATGACTCCTTTGAGCCGTGGTAGGATAGTAATCAAAGCACAGTGGGAACTCACACGAGACAAATCACGACTTCAGGTCGACAGACTATCTGCACTCATGTCACCAGAGAACTGCTATCTGACGCTAGGTATAATACCAACTAGTCAGTTCTCGGCGAGTCCTGTCCGGTGTACTCACACCCAGTGAACACCTGTATACAATCTTAGGTGCACCTCACCAATGGTTGTGGGACCAATCCATCGCCCCTCGTCAGGGTCTAGATATGTATACACTAGTCTACTCTGGAGTAACGATGCCTAGTCTCGATACTCCTACAACTAGGGATGCTTTTAAGGATGTGCCTTTTGACTACCCAGCTCCCACAAGTATGATCGCCATCACAATGCTGGTAGTCAGGCAAATATCCTACGGGCTTTATCAACATGTATATGAAATACAAAGTAAAACACATCACATATTAAGATAAAGTCAAACCAAATAGTATACTATCATATCAAGCAAGATTGTCCTGTACATATATATGCCTAGCATCCTATACAATGAAGGCCTCTAGGGTATACATATCAAAAGTATGCTTACTTAGGTGAGAACGAGACCCTCCCAGTCATCATCTCGGCTTCTCTAGCTCTAGAGCAAGAGAAAGCCCTTCTCATGGTCTTCCAATCCAATCGGCAAGCTTTTGGTTGGACGATGGCGGACATCAAGGGGATTAGTCCCCTGATCATTGAACATCATATTCACCTGATGGATGATACCAAACTAGATAGGGATCCACAGAGGCGATTAAATCCAGTCATGAAAGAGGCTGTGAAAAAGGAGATCATCAAATTTCTGGATAGTGGTACCATTTACCCTATTTCAGACAGCCAATGGGTCCTATACACATTGTCCCTAAGAAGTCGGGCATTACGGTCATAAAAAACGAGGCGAATGAGTTAATCCCTGCTCGCACCTAGACCGGGTGGCGAGTATGCATTGATTATCGAAAACTCAACGTCGCAACGCGGAAGGATAACTTCCGCTGCCATTCATTGACCAAATGCTCGAAAGATTAGCTGGACATGAGTATTACTGTTTTCTGGACAGTTACTCAGGCTATAACCCGATTCCCATCACCGAGAATGACAAGGACAATACCACTTTCACTTGTCCTTTAGACACATTCGCGTATCGCCGCATGCCCTTTGGGCTATGCAATGCTCCCGCTACCTTCCAGCGGTGTATGATGGGAATTTTCTCTGATATGGTTGAGAAAGTTTTGGAGATATTCATCGATGATTTCTCCATCTTTGGCGATTCTTTCGATGAGTGTCTACAACATCTTGACGCTGTCCTTACCCGATGTAAGGATAATAATCTCACTTTAAACTAGGAAAAATGTCACTTCATGGTGCGCGAAGGAAATGTCAACCTCGATGCCATTTAGCGAAATGGCATCGAGGTTGAAAAAGCAAAGATTGATGTCATTTCTAACCTCCCTCTTCCCAAATGCGTTAGAGATATTCGAGCTTTCCTTGGCCACGCCGGTTTCTACAGAAGGTTTATCAAGGACTTTAGCAAGATTGCTAGACCCTTAACTTTTCTTCTAGCCAAGGATACCACGTCCAAATTCGACTCGAGCTGTTTGACTGCTTTCAAATCACTAAGAAACTCACTCACCACTGCTCCCGTTCTTTCTTCACCCGACTGGACATATCCTTTTGAGATTATATGCGATGTATCCGACTTTGCTATCGCTACAGTCCTAGGACAGCACATCGATAAGATGCCGCACGTAATCTACTATGCGAGCCGGACCTTGAATGATGCACAAATGAATTATACGACAATCGAAAAAGAGTTCTTGGCGGTTGTATTCGCTTTGGAAAAATTCAGGCCATATCTCATTCGCTCCCCAATTGTTTTCTACACCGATCATTCAGCTCTGCGACATCTTTTTACGAAAAAGGATGCAAAATCTCGATTAATACGTTGGATCCTCTTACTTCAAGAATTTGACCTTGTCATTAAGGACAAAAGAGGATGTGAAAACGTAGTGGCCGACCATCTTTCACGACTTCCTTCTTCGCCGACGCTCCCTCTCCCAATCAACAATACTTTCCCTTATGAACAGCTCTTGACAATATCTTGCGAACCCTGGTTCGCAGATAGTGTGAACTACTTGGCGACTGGACTCATACCTAACGATTGGTCGAATCAGGACAGACTTAGATTTTTATCTCAAGTAAAACACTTTTACTGGGACGAACCCTACCTGTTCAAGTACTGTCCAGACCAAATCATTCTTTGGTGTATTCCTGATAATGAATTCAAAAGTGTGCTGTCGTTTTGCCACGATCAAGCGTGTGGCGGGCATTTTGGCTCAAGAAAGACGGCTGAGAAAGTCTTGCAGTATGGCTTTTACTGGCCATAACTTTTCAAAGATGCCCATGATTACTGCAAGACTTGCTCCCGGTGCCAATATTTGGGCCGGATATCCAGGAGAAACGAGATGCCGCTCCAACCAATCTTGGTTGTTGAGATGTTCGATATTTGAGGATTTGATTTCATAGGCCCGTTTCCCAACTCTTTTGGGAACATGTACATTCTCTTGGCTGTTGATTATGTCTCCAAATGGGTCGAGGCAGTACCAAGCCGGACTAATGACAACAAGGTTGTCATTAGATTCCTTAAAGAAAACAACTTTTCCCAGTTCGGGCACCCTCGCACTATCATTAGCGACAATGGGACGCATTTCTGCAATGGGTCTTTCGAGGTCCAGATGCGGAAATACTCAATTAATCATAAGCTATCCACGCCCTACCACCCCCAAACATGTGGACAAGCCAAAGTTTCGAATAGGCAGATCAAGCAAATTTTGGAGAAAACGGTTTCCAAAAACCGTAAAGATTGGTCTTTGAAATTAACTGATGCTTTTTGGGCATTTCGAACTGCATATAAGACTGATCTTGGCATGTCTCCCTATCGTCTTGTGTACGGAAAAGCTTGCCGCCTCCCTATGGAAATTGAACATCGTGCTATTTGGGCGATCAAGGAGCAGAATCTCAATCTTGAAGATGCGGGCAGCTATCGGAAGCTACAACTGAACAAACTGAATGAGCTTCGGGATGAGGCTTATGACAACGCGGTTGTTATAAAGAACCGAACAAAGGTGTTTCATGAGAAACACCTTACGCGCAAAACCTTCACGCCTGGACAACAGGTACTTCTTTATGACACCCAAATCCATTTCCATCCCTGTATACTTCGATCTCACTGGAAAGGACCTTTTCTTATGCGATGTGTGTACCCACACAGCGCAGTGGATTTAGAGAATCCAAAGGATGTATCGTTCTTCAAAGTAAACGGACACAGATTGAAACCGTTCCTTGGCGCAGAACCATCATAGGAGCTCCTGATATTGCAGGAGCCGGTTTACCCTGCATAATCTTTCTCTGTTTACCACCAAACTTTGGTTATTCAGCCATAAACAGTGGAGACACTGCTTCAAATAAGTTTGGGGGGTATGTATATACTATTTTTGGTATATATATATGGATATTTTTGTCTTGTGCATATCCATTTTTCTTTTTGACGAGAAATCTTGTCTGGTGATGCTCGGTCTTTGTTCATAAAAAAAACGGGAGAACCACCGCTTTTTGATGTACATTGACAGTGAGGGCACTGTCTAGTTTAAGTTTTAAGGTGTGCTCGGTAAGCTTTCTCCCTTCGCATTCATTTGTATATTCTGCATTTGCATACATATTTAAAAACCCATAAAAATCGACAAATTTTTACAAAAATATAAAAACTTTGTCTTCAAGTTAGCTAGTGGGAGAACTTAGATTTGATATTTCGTCGGTTTTGTTTCATAAGATAGGAACAACTAAATCCTATTTTTAGATTTTGAAAACCTGAAAGATAACCCTCCTTTGTGTTTAACTATATCTAATATACGTCTTTACATCACATTACATGTATCGTGAGTTTTGAAAAGTAGATAACAAGTCTAATATGTTTGAAAACTTTAAAATTGATAAACTATTTTTTGAGGATCAAATAAGTTTTTTCTGAAATAAGTAATATCAAGAATAGTTTCGAAAGTGAAGTGGATATAAAGGGATATTATAGATACCTTAATAGGAACTAATTCTGAAGAATAATCCATCTGGAACTTGATTGAAGTGATTACACACCTGATCCACTAAACACGTCTTCTATCCTAAAAATAATTGAACAACTAGTTATATCTATGTTCGCATTAAATCGCTATGATTTTCACGCTGAAATAGGTCCTTTTGTTTTAGGGCCTAGGTAACTTGAGCAATTAAGTCTGTCGGGATTTCTCTACACCTAATGTCCTAAAACGAACTGGTTTGGGAGCATTGGCCCAAAACTCGATAAGAAACCTAGAACGTCCAAATTAAAACAAAGTCAAGCAAGTGTTCTCTCCGAGTTAAAATTCCTAACGGTTCTTTGTGTGAGAATAATCTTGACAAAAGACAGCTTTTTATATAAATATTTTTTAATGGAGATATAAAGGTTTTATCCTATAATAAAGACTATTGCATGTTCACAAAGGCGTGTATGAAACGAAAACAAGTAAAAGGTGGAGTGAAAAATAAGACCTAGTTTCCTATTAAGGAAGATAGAAATTCTGAATTTGAAACCTACTTGGAAAATGAAACTTGAGAAATACTTAACTCTTTATAAAACTTGTGTGATCCTTTTTAAGTTTTTATCTGGACTTTATTTTATGACATGATGACTTTATTCGATCTTTTTGAAACGTAACGACACTATTTGCACCGCACATAAAGACATATAAGATCTTAAGTTAAATAAGAAGCGCGGTGTGAAAAATAAAGGTTCAATATATTTAGCTCAGGATAATAGAATTTCTAGCTTTAAAAGCTAAACGTTAGGGTTAGAATCAATAGCTATCTTACGAAACCAGCATGACGGGATTTTGTGGGTGAAATCCGCTGAAAACCCTCAGGAGACAACACTCCTCCTACTAGGGACACCTAGAGATTTAACGGCTTGTTGCACAAGCTCAGTGCAATCGCGTTCCCTACGAAAATGAGGTCAGGATTTTTTGTTTTGCTCAGGACGAGCAAAAGATAAGTTTGGGGGTATTTGTTCATCTCAAAAAACTGCAATTTAATACCACTCATTTATTATCTATTTTGTTATTTATCGGTACTATTAACCAGTGTTTTCTCAGTAAATACAGATTACAGGTATTCGTGACAAAATACTGGAAACACACTCAAAATCACAAATATAACGTTTGGGAGCTGACACTGCAAACAGAACAGAAAACCGATCGATATCCAATAAGTTCTTTTGCAAACAACAAAGTGTACACAAATTTTGGTCGAACACAATGCAAATGAACACTAGAACATGATGGGGGCTGCCTAGGCACAACAAATTGTGCAAAATGGGCACAAGTAAGCATGATGTGTAATAAATGCTAAAAGATGTGATGTGATTTGAAGCATCAAGTTCCCTCCAAAACTACTGAGTATAACCCAAGTTGATATGAAGAAATCAAACAATACCAATGGAATTGTTGAGAGCGCTCGAGACCCCCACACCAACACGAGCCCAATAGCTCGGACCTAGCCCGGCGACAAGCCCCCAAAAACTGGCACCACCGGTCCAAACGTGCCCAATTGTCCCCATTTTCTTCTGGTGGTTTATTTGGGTCACATCATCTCATTCTTATTATTTGTTTATTCTGGAATGAGGCCTATAAATACCAGATCAATGGACAAGGGGAGGGGATATACTTTTTGCTTTAGTTTTAGTCTAGAACAATTGTAATTTATCTTTCCTTTGAACTCTTGAGCTCTTGCCCCTTTGTCTTGACTTTGCAACTTCTTCATTGAACTTGCAAGATTAAGATTTAGGTTCTTAGATTCAAGATTAATTGTATCTTACTTGAAAATCATTAAAAAGTTCTCATTGTCCATTTCATGTGTCTTGCTTTCTACAAACTTCAAACTTGTGAAATCTTTGCCTTGCTTTGATCTTGCAATCTCTTAAGTGAGCTTGCAACCGTAAACTTTAGTATTTTGATTTCACATTGGTACGAGCTTAAGAACATTTGAAGATATTCGCACGTTGAATTTATCGGTTCTTAACTTTCTTTACTTTTCTTATATGCCTTACTCTTTTCTTTCTTTTTCGTTTTGGTATTGTAAATATGTGTGATTAATTGATTTACTTGTTAAGGGTAGAATATGGTTAGGAGATGTGTTTTCTAAAAGCTTAAGAATCTTATCTTTGTAATTGAAATTTCGACCAAACGACTCGCAACTCCGCTCTGTTAGACACCCTATCCTACCAAGATAGCGGTGAATCCTAATTGTGACCAGTTGTGAATAGTTTGCCGAAGACTAAGGTCAAGAGACAACAATGGAAGGACAAGGGAAAAGAAATATGGATTTAGCATACAGTCGCAAATACCGTGCTTCAAGTTCCCTAATCCACGTTGTTTCCTATTGCCTTAGTGTCAATATCAGAATTAAGGTCTATAAGGACGCGGCAAACATCATCCTAACACAAGCTAACCTAAAACTACCCCTAACCAGTCTTTTTATTAAACATATCATTGTTACAGCACTAAGTATAAAAAAACAACCCAAGTTACGGTATTAACTTGTTAAAACAAGCTAAAAAGCCTACCTTCTCCCTTCGGACGACCCGTACTCATCGCGGCTCGCTACACGCGACACCATCTTTGATTGCAGTAATTTCAAATTCTTTCTAAATACAACACGGTGAAAACATGTTAATTGGTATGGATCTATGGTCTCGTACATTCTATCATCTCTTGTTCTCATATTCACATTTATATATATAACTCAATCTCGTATCATATCTTGGCATGTGTATATATATATATCTCCTCACATCCTCATATCAACATATTCACTCATGTCCTCTTGCTTCATTATATCCTCTTTTCATCATGTCATCTCGTACTTAATCTTGTGATTAAATCCGTAAGCTCATAAGCATAGATATCTCTAAAATGTATTCTATATACCGATTCTCCCATTACTCTAGTTGCGGGGGTGTTATACGCCATCCACCCAACTTTCCCCGTAGATATAGATCTACTAACCTGCGATATCCTTGCTTAGCCGAAGTCGATGAGCTCCTTGTTCTCCTTCGTCGTCTCTGAAGTCCATGCGAAAGTACCTACAAATCAATACACATCGTAACGATATCAAAACCAAATCCGAAAACCGATACGGCACGCGAAGTGCTCATAGGTAAGAACCTATAGCCCACGCATTCAAGAACAACCAAATAACCCTCAGCGTTGACGTACAAAGATCCAACGACCGTGTCCGAACTCAAATACCAAAACCAAGTTTTCACGAATCGGAACTCAAAATCAGTAACATAGAAAAATACTCCAAGATTCTACCATAGGTGAAATTAGGAGATTTTGCATATATGGTAGGTCTACATAACAGATAACAGAGCCATGAACCAAAAATCATACCTATCCACCAAGACCAGGCCGCAAATTGCGGCCTGGGGGATTAAATCTGCAGCCATAACAAGAAGATAGGGGCTCGGGTTTCTGGGGTAAATTTCAGGTGGCCTGCACACCTCTCTGTATTGGTAACTTATTTTATAGTGTTCTCGGGTCATAGAAGATTCTACAGAGTCATCACAAATCGTCAAAAACCGACATAGGGAAAATTCTAAGTTCGTGTTTTGGGGTTCTAGTCTCAAGTTTGCCCAGAATTATTATTACTAAGGGTTGAGGGTCACTAACTAAAGCTCAATTACATCTTTACAACTCAAATCATCCACTAAAATCATTATAGAAATTTCCAAGCTCACTAATCTAGCTTAATCGAACTCTAAACACAAATAGGAAGTTAAGAAACTAAATAATATGAAGGAAAGTGAAGGATTTATCTCTTGGAGCAACTGAAGAAAATTCCAAGATAGTTCAACGTGCTCAAAATCAAAACTTGAGCTCACCAAAGGGTGAAGGATGAGGTGGTGCACAATTTTTGTGAAGGTGAAGTGAGGTTTTGAGGTGATTTTTGAGGTGTTTGTCATGGTGATAGTGAGGGTGGATGAGGAGGAGATGAAAGAAGATGAAGGATGAGGTAATGAGATGGAAGCCATGGTCAAAGGAAGACCTCTCTCTCTCTCTCAAGCCCATTCTTACTTGTCCCCCTCCATGTGAGGTGAAGATAAGAATGAAGGATGAGGTAATGAGATGGAAGCCATGGTCAAAGGAAGAACTCTCTCTCTCTCTCTCTCTTAAGCCCATGCTCACTTGTCCTCCTCCATGTCATCTTGTCTCCCATTTCTTTTTTTTCTTTTTCTTTTTCTTTTCTTTTAAAACCCAAATGCAACAAATACTAAATGGAACCATGCATGCAACAAAAATACAATATGTCATAGCGCACTAGCCATGGTTATTAAGAAGTTGGATTTGGCTTAATGCATGATTAGTAGTGTACTAATCAAGTTTAATATAAACTTGCATATAATTAATTGCATAATTATTTATAAAATATCCAAACCCAATAAATATCTTTATAATTAATTGTTGCGCCACGGCAGCGTCCCGGCCGTCTATCCGAGGCCAAAATACGGAATCAAAATTTTTCCTTATTTGGAAACTGGCGCTACCGCGGACAATAACCCGGATCGTAACCATTAACCGATACTAGCAAACAAGAGAAAGGGTGAGAGATATACCGAGTGATCCGAGTCCTCCGGTCTTCTCGTCGTCGTCCCGATCTCCCGCGGAAACTCCGGTCGTTGCATCCTTGCCGGCAGGGCACCACATCGTCTGTATCTTTTACGGGCTCCCACCTCAATACCGAGGCAACTCGGGCACGAAGCTGGCTAATCGACGTGCCCAAGATTTGCTGTAGAATGTAGTGTAGATGATGCTTGTCTCATTTGGGGTTTGTAGTTGCCTTGATGGAGGAATAAGGTTATGGAAAAATGGTGCTTTCATTTTTCCAAAACTAGATGAATGAGATGATGAAATGAGTGCTACAACAAAATGGAAATTTCTCTCATTCCTCATCCAAAGTGGCCGGCCATTCTCCTAGTGGGAAATGGTGGAGGGAATGAATAAAACATGAAGGGAGGTGAGTGTAAGATCAATCAAGAGGTGACCACAAACAAACATGAACCATGCTTATTACTTACAACCACATCAAATCTCATTAAAGCAAAAGAATGGATGAAAGATTCTAATCCTATCATAATCAAACCAATAGCATGAAACCCCTCCACAATGTGTTATTTGCAAACTTGCAAATAACACCCTCCATCGGAAAAGTCCGGCCGGGAAAGAACAAAGGAAAACCGGCCAGAACGGAATGCAAACTGGCAACTCCAGAAAATTGGTCCCGTAATAAATTACAGGAAAACCCCGATACTGTGCATACACACCCGCATCTGTATTCCGTCCGGATACAATGCAATGAGACAAAATCTACATTGTACTAAACTAGGACCGGCTTAAACCAAAGCCGGTTAGTAATATCCGTTCGATCCTAATCCGTGCAATACCGCACGTATCGGATCGAACCCTGCCATATATCCATACGGTTGCTAGTATAAACCGTCCGATCCTGATCCGTGCAATACCGCACGTATCTGATCGGACCCTGCCATATCTCCATACGGCCTCTACAGCGTTTCGCCCGAAAGCTTGAGTAACTGAAAGTGTGGTGGACTCTAAAGACTCGTCAATACAATGGCTGTGGATTTAACCACTAGCACGTCAGAGGTATAAGCCAATACGTGACGGGCCACCAGCTATTGACCAAAAGGGACGTCGATGAGCGAACTCATCCTGACACCCTACTGAGCCTGTCAGTGACAATATCCGTACAGTCCGGTCCATTCGTCTACGAGCATCGCATGTCGGGCCTAGGGGGTTGGTAAAAGTCAGACCCCCAAAAGCGGTACAAGTCGTGTCGGAGTGTAGCCCAGAACGCCCTGAGATACTACTGGAATACCTACCAGTAAATCTCCTGCCTCGGCCGAGGGCTTTGCGTAATGGCTCTCCTAGACACAGCGCGACCTCACCCCCAATACCGGGAGAGACGAACCCCTGCAGATCCGCTCACTGACTCCATGTGGCTCGGGACTGTACCCAACTAAAACCTGTTTGCACGACTCCTTTGAGCCGTGGTAGGGTAGTAATCAAAGCACAGTGGGAACTCACACGAGACAAATGACAATCTCAGGTCGATGAACTAACCTGTACACATGTCACCTGGGAACTGCTATCTGACGTCTGGTATAATCCCAACTAGCAGGTTCCCGGCGAGTCCTGTCCGGTGTACTCATAACCCAATGAGCACCTGTATGCATCTTAGGTGAACCAACTGACACCAGTGGCTTGTGAGACCGGCCACCGCCCCTCGTCGGGGTCTCGACTGTATATACTAGTCTACTAATGGAGTATCGATGCCCAGTCTCGAAACTCCCACGACTAGGGACCTTTTAAGGATGTGCTTATAGACCCCAGCTCCCACGTATATGATCGCCATCATACTGCTGGCAGTCAAGCAAGAATCCTAGGGGCTCTATCAGCGTGTAATAGCGACCTGTAAGGTCACCTGAAGCAGTACACGATGATAAAGGTAAACCAGATAGCATACTATCATCTCGAGTAAGACTGTTCTACTGGGATAGGTCCTCCCTCAATCATTGCAATCACGTGCCTGTGATCCAATAATTGACTCTAAGGGCACTATCTCCAACAATCTCCCACTTGCACTCAAGGCTAATTATTGCGATGTCGCATACTCACAGCCCGTGTGATACCGAACACCCAACTCCTCTACTAGTCAGTCGCACAAAGCCTGTTTGCGAAACTATTGCGTTCGAGGAAAAGCCTCAGTGAGTGGATCCGCCTAGATGTTTCTTTCTATGTCTCTCTATATCTCAAGTTCGCGGAGAAAACCATCTCCCGAAATGAGCAATACCTGTCTTAGAATGTCTGGATGTCTGATGGGACCTAGCTCATAAATGAACTCCAAATACAAACTTCTTAGACTGTATCATCAACTGAACTTAATCAGTACCCAGCGCCATGCCTCCCTCAGTATTGCCTTGGACCACCTGTCCAAAATACTGCCCCTCGTTAGAAGGAGAAACTATAACTCTGACAACCTCCTTGTCGTCCATGTCACCTTGGAAGCCTGGAGTGATAACCGTTTCCTAAAGGAGGCAGCCGTTATCTGTTGCGCCACGGCAGCGCCCCGGCCTCGTACTCGAGGCCAAAATGCGGAATAAAAAATTTTCCTTACTCGGAAACCGGCGCTACCGCGGACAATGAAAACCCGGATCGTAAACCATTAACCTATACTAGCTAACTAGAGAGATAGGGTGAGAAGTTATACCAAGCGATCCGTGTCCTTCGGTCTTCATCTCCACTTCGATCTCTTGCGGAATCTCCGTCACCTCCTCGCTCGTCGGAAAGGGCACCACGTAGCCGGAATCTTTTACGGGCTCCCGCCTCTTGACCGAGGCAACTCGGGCGCGAAGTTGGCTAGCCGACGCGTCCAAGGCTTGCTATAGAATAGTGTAGTGAACTTGTCTCTTTAGGGTTCTTGAAGTTACCATGATGGAGGAATCAAAGAATAGAAAAATGGTGCTTGCATTTTTCTAGCAAGAAAATGAGATCAAGAAGAAACTCTCAAGATGAAGCTCTCATTTTCTTTTTCTCTCATGAAAACTTATCATCTTATCAAGTGAGAATGAGAATGGTGGAGGAAAGAAACATAATGCAAAGGGAGGTTAGTGTAGGAGAGAAAGAAAGGTGACCATATCCAAAGCTTCATGATAACAATCTTACATCAACTTAACATCCAATTCTAATCACAATCAATCCAAGAAAAGGTGATGGAAAAAGAATATAATGATGATGGAAAAGAATGGAATCTAAAGATGTTATCATAACAAATCCTTTTGCAAGAAAAACCTCCACAAAATGTTATTTGCAAACTTGCAAATAACACCCTCCATCGGAAAAGTCCGGCCGGGAAAGAACAAAGGAAAACCGGCCGGGACGGAATGCAAACTGGCAACTCCAGAAAACTGGTCCCGTAATAAATTACAGGAAAACCCCAATACTGTGCATACACACCCGCATCTGTATTCCGACTGAACACAAATGCAAAGAGACAAAACTACACTATCAAATACTAGAATCCGGCTTAAGCCAAAGCCGGCTAGTAAAAACTGTCCGATTACGATCCGTGCAATACCGCACGTATCTGATCGAACCCTGCCATATCTCCATACGGCCTCTACAGCGTTTCGCCCGAAACTTGAGTAACTGAGTGTGGTGGACTCTAAAGACTCGTCAATACCTTGGCTGTGGATTTAACCACTGGCACGTCAGAGGTATAAGCCAATACGTGACGGGCCACCAGCTATTGACCAAAAGGGACGTCGATGAGGAAGCTCACCCCGACACCCTACTGAGCCTGTCAGTGACAATATCCGTACAGTCCGGTCCGTTCGTCTATGAGTATCGCATGGCGGGCCTAGGGGGTTGGTAAAAGTCAGACCCCCAAAAGCGGTACAAGTCGTGTCGGAGCGTAGCCCAGAACGCCCTGAGATACTACTGGAATACCTACCAGTAAATCTCCTGCCTCGGCCGAGGGCTTTGCGTAATGGCTCTCCTAGACACAGCGCGACCTCACCCCCAATACCGGGAGAGACGAACCCCTGCAGATCCGCTCACTGCCTCCATGTGGCTCGGGACTGTACCCAACTAAAACCTGTTTGCACGACTCCTTTGAGCCGTGGTAGGGTAGTAATCAAAGTACAGTGGGAACTCACACGAGACAAATGACGATCTCAGGTCGATGAACTAACCTGTACACATGTCACCAGGGAACTGCTATCTGACATCTGGTATAAGACCAACTAGCAGGTTCCCGGCGAGTCCTGTCCGGTGTACTCATAACCCAATGAGCACCTGTATACATCTTAGGTGAACCAACTGACACCAGTGGCTTGTGAGACCGGCCACCGCCCCTCGTCGGGGTCTCGACTGTATACACTAGTCTACTAACGGAGTATCGATGCCCTGTCTCGAAACTCCTACGACTAGGGACCTTTTAAGGATATGCTTATAGACCACCAGCTCCCACGTATATGATCGCCATCATACTGCTGGCAGTCAAGCAAGAATCCTAGGGGCTCTATCAACGTGTAATAGCGACATGTCAGGTCACCTAAAGCAGTACACGATGATAAAGATAAACCAGATAGCATACTATCATCTCGAGTAAGACTGTCCTACCGGGATAGGTCCTCCCTCAATCATTGCAATCACGTGCCTGTGATCCAATAATTGACTCTGAGGGCACTAACTCCAACAATCTCCCACTTGCACTCAAGGCTAATTATTGCGATGTCGCATACTCACAGCCCGTGTGATACCGAACACCCAACTCCTCTACTAGTCAGTCTCACAAAACCCGTTTGCGAAACTATTGCGTTCGAGGAATAGCCTTAGTGAGTGGATCCGCTGTGATGTTTCTTTCTATGTCTCTCTATATCTCATGTTCACGGAGAAAGCCATCTCCCGAAATGAGCAATACCTGTCTTAGAATGTCTGGATGTCTGATGGGACCTAGCTCATAAATGAACTCCAAATCCAAACTTCTTAGACTGTATCATCAACTGAAACTAATCAGTATCCTGCGCCATGCCTCCCTCAGTATTGCCTTGGACCACCTGTCCAAAATACAGTCCCTCATCAGAGGGAGAACTATAACTCTGAGAACCTCCTTGTCGTCCATGTCACCTTGGAAGCCCGGAGTGATAACCGTCTCCTAAAGGAGGCAGCCGTTATCATATCCCTAGAACATCTACTTATGTTCTAAAACTGCTTCCGACTGTTCCTCCAGGATTGGATCAATATCAACTTATTGCATCTAGTGCAAGAACAACATCTGGTGTGGTACTTGACATCTCATGATTGACTCAATTGCCTAAGCAAGTGATCTGTCAATCATGCATATCCCTCTCCTTTTTAGTCTGTAAGACACCTTTAGAGAGGGTGACTCCATTACCTGCAGGTATACTACCGTGCCAGGAGTCGTCCATTCTAAATACTCATAGAATGCTGTCAAGGTACCCAGATTGGGAAACTACCCAAATCTAGATCTAAAACCATAGATCTAGTAACCAGTATGTCTGATATAATATCCAAGTCCCTTGTGGAGAAACCACTGTGTGACGACCAAAGTATAACCGATCGTAGTATAGGAATATCACTTCCCACTACCTTCTCAACAGATCCATCCCCTATTCTGATGACGTCAAACCCATGACTGTCACATCAGAAACAGATGATCTATCTCCGCTACATCTGCTTTAGTCTATAAATAGACATAAGCCTGATGTCCACCAATGCTTCCGCTGCTCCCACTGACTACGACAACCCTCTGGTGGAGTCATATAGACGCGCACTTCTAAAGCTAGTTTAGAACGACGCTATACTCATCCTCTCACCGGGTCTCGCAGCCTGGAACAACAGCAATGGCAAGTGTGGGTAAACAAGAACTTCCCTGTCACCGTCCTTGAGGCTACCGGAGTACCTCTCGGGTGCCTGAAGTTACCCACCTTAACTGCAGAGTGGCCAATGGAATGTCAAATCATATTGAATCTTTAGGTTCCTTATTAAATCTTCAGTAATCGTTTGTGGTTCTGGAATCACTTCCAGTTCTACCATACTCCCACTGCTGTTTTTGAAAAAATCCATTTTTAATAAAACTGTGGCGAGTCTAGAACAATATTGCTATTGTTCATCCAGATGGTAGAAAATCAACCCTCGTCGTAGCCTGGGTCAACCCACAAACAGCCATTACAGAAACGTGCCTTGAGTTATCCGGAGTCTGGTTTTAAGCATAAGCCGGACAACTCCCCGTACCTTAACATCGTTAAGATATGAACTGTTCTATATCCAATATAGAAACAGAGGCACTGATTCAATTGAACCAGATTCAAATCATGCAGCTGTCTCCAGTGCATGTCAACTAAATGGAAGGAGGCCGATCAGCGTTACTTAACTTAGGAATGCTTCCAATTATGAGTAACCTGAAAGAGAAGCAATTTCTCTTTATCATTACTATCAACTGAATACCATACACAAGTATCTACATCTTCGATCTCTTTGAAGAATCCCGATACTTGCTACACCTGGTTCTCTACTCTATTCAAATACCTATAACTCCTCAAAACTTAGACCCTGTGTTTCTACGAAACACATGTCTAAGAACTAGAGAAGTTAAAAGTAAACAGAATATAGTATGAGGACCAACCCCTCTGTCCTAATGGACACTGGACAACATACAATACTCTGTATAAGTCCGCTGAGTCTAACAACTCTTTCACTGTGTGTCGTAGGTTGAAAACTGTACTTATGGTTAAGAAGAATTACACCGCTGTTTAATGCTCCTTACCTAACCATCCACTGATATAGGTAAATGTCATCGACATAATATCAAAATGTATATCTCACTCTATGAAAATAGACGTACAGATATATCAATTTGAAATTGGTGCACAACAGCGGATATTCAAAACCAAATATTTGCCGACCGGCAAACAGCCCAGGTGACTTCCTCAAATATCACCGATTACAACGAATCCCGATATAATGAGGATGATCACCCAATTCCCAATAACTTACTCCCACTCATCATCTGTAAAACCATACAGATGTGAGAATCCAACCTGGTAAATACATACCCTGGAGCAAGTGTCTAACTGGGAAATCAGTTTTCCATTAACAGTACACAGTGAAACTGAAACATTGAAATGTTTCTGTGGGGAATCCTGGTATTCCTAGTAATGCCTCTTCCATTATCCAGATTCACAACTGTAACCGTATAATTCTTTGCCACCTCTCCAAATCCCTTTATATGTCTTTAGTCATTACCTTCTGTACACCCCTTTAGGCCAAATGGTTTTCTTCCTTCCCTACCGTTCGGCACCAGCCTATGGTTTGGAAGAAGACTATCCAAAAAGCATAAAGGGTGTACTGTCCTAATCCTAGGAACACTCGCAATGCGAGAGAAGGTGAAGATAAAAGACACCTGAATGTACTTTATTCCTATTTCTCCTGAACCAGGATCCATCCCCGAACTGGAACAAGTTCCTTTCGAGTTCGTATATAACCATACGATGGATTATCCAATAAAATGGGATCTTCGTAGTAATACGGAGTGTCCTGGAGAAATACAAAGGTGATTTAGGATTGGCGAAGAAATACTTGGTTTGGTCGTGAATATCAGTTGCAATTTACTTTGCCCTCCTACTAATCCCTTGCTTTGTCTTAACTTAATACCTTCTGTACACCATCGTTATGCTAATTGGTTTTCTTCATTCCCCACCGTTCGGCACCAGCCTAAGGTTTGGAAGAAGACTATCCAATTTGCGTAATAGGTGTACTATCTCCTAAACCAAGGAGTACTCGCAACCTGAGAGAAGGTGAAAAGAAAAGACAACTGAATAATCCTATCCGTTTTCTCCAGAACCAGAAACCATCCTCGAAATCCTTCGAGTTCGTATCTAACCATACGATGGTTTTGTCCAATGGAAGTGGACGTTCGCAGTAATACGGGGTGTCCTGGAGAAAAGGGTAAAATAGGAGTGGCAATGAGGTCTGCAACTCTGACAATCTAAAAGCCAATGTTAAGAAGGTTCGGTCAACTTGGTCACTGAGTCATAGTCCAGGGTCAGGTCAATGGTCGCTGCCAGAGAGAGAGAGAAAAGAAACACTCAGCGTGCACTCTAACCTAGATCAGAATGGTTATCACTTTGTCTAATCTGGAAACCTCCCACTGTACCTCAAATTCTTCTCCAAACCTGAAAGAAGAATTAGTCGGGAACACCCGAGGAGTAAACCAACTCATCAGTGGGAATCGGGATCCAACTATCATCGCATGATAACGTGACGGAATCCACTCACGTCACCACACTCCAGAAGGTATGCGCATGCCTGGCAAGTTTCAGTTCTTTTGAAACTCCCGATGTGATTTTTACCCCTAGGACCCAAGTGACCTTGACGAATAATCAACAAATCAAAAGGTCCTAGTCAAGTTCAACCCGTCATTATCTTGATTGCGTTAAACCCACCCGCACGACCCTTGACGAATAATCAACAAAGCCGCACGACTGTCCTAACCAATCCACATATCCATGCGACAGAAAGCATTACAGAGCTACCGCACACTACGCCTCGGCGAATAGCAACGACAAACGTAGCGCGAATACAATGCAATACTAATCCGAAATGACGGAGGGCTACGAATGGTTTCTGGCGAAAACCTTTAACGTAATGAACTTGATATCATTGAAGGAACTGGATAACTTTTATAAAATATAGTGACGAAAACCTTTACTAAAGAGGTCACTCCCGGTGAAGGGATCTCGGCTCTTTCCCCGTAGAATGAGGTGCAGGATATTCCAACTGAATACCACGATGCAAAGCAAAAGTAATCGGCTATAGTGAAGTTAATGCCCTGACGCAAACTTTTGTCCAAGGGGTCACTCCCGGTGAAGGGATCTCGGCCCTTGCCTCGTCGACTGAGGAGCAGGATATTCCAAATGAATACCGCGATGCAAAACAAAAGTGAACGTCCTTGCAATAACAGCTTTTTGAAAAATTGTTCCAACAACATCAGAATAGGTTTGTTTAAACTTGCATTGATCCGAATCAATGCAGTCCCATCAATTGATCACACCACAAAGAACGAAAATATACTGACGTACGTATATGCCATCCGCATTCGCCACTGGGTCCCGTCATCACCCGTTAGGTTAGCTAACTAACGGCAGAGCGGGGACTGGACTAGCGCGGATGTAAAACATATACAACGTCTACTAATATATATACCAATATATAGTATTTCGCTCAAGGCGTGAGAAGAATGCAACACAGAAATGTATAGCAACACAGAACAATACAGATATCTGGAAACCCCGGGTTTCACAGAGCCGCTGCTGAAACCCGACGTTCCCCTGGTCGTGTGGATAGCCTGTGCAATGAGAATCCTAGACCCCTACGGGCGCGGCAAGTCACCCGCCAAAACCTGAAGCGAGGCAGCCCCCTTCAGCTCCGTGAATGGACCACCCAGCACTTCACGGAATCCGGCAACTTGGGCACCCCTCCTGGGTCAACCTGTACCCCCTACGAGTGCGGCGAATAGCCCGCCAATCCCAGAGTGAAGCCCCCTCCGTCCCAATGCCATGAGATGCGGGCTTGCTGCCATCCAGAACCCGGCTATCCGTGCACCCCTCCGCGGGGTAATCCTAGTACAGAAAGTAAAATATACATACACCGGGTACATCGACCGCAACCAGGTCGTGCCCCAAAAGAATAATACAAACAGGCAGTGACGGCAGTCCACATGTCGGACGCTCGCCCCGCAATAGCAAATGTACATAATACAACAAAACTGTACTATATTGCAACCAGGCTATCCCCACGACCGATCCGCAACATCACAGCATAAACATAGAACATCAACGTGAAAGTCACGTTCGCAAATCCGTCTAACCGGGCTATAGCAGTTAGACCGGATTTACCGATCGAGTGACATTCACGGTCGCAGATATAATGTAAATACTGTGAACTAATGTGTTTAAAATTATCCGATCGATCAAAAATTAACAAGTGGGCCCAAATTTAATATCCCAAAACCCATATTTTAAGCCCACAAGCCCACTGGAAAAAAAATGATGAAGTGATCTCCTGTTCACGCGGCGGAAGCGCGGCAAATGTGGGGCTAACGCCGCCCTTCCGCGGTCAAAAGAAAGGATCACTGTATCAAATTTTTGCAGTAGTCTTAGATCTCCCTGCACATAATTCTGAGATCACCTGAAAAATTTTTAGACTCCAAAAAATTTCGACAGAAACTGATGTCAAGGAAAAATACGGTTTTTGGAATTTCGGTCGATCGGAACTGAAAAACACATTAGAACAAGCTAGGTAAGGTTAATGGCGTGGCTCTGATACCATGTTGCGCCACGGCAGCGCCCCGGCCTCGTACTCGAGGCCAAAATGCGGAATAAAAAATTTTCCTTACTCGGAAACCGGCGCTACCGCGGACAATGAAAACCCGGATCGTAAACCATTAACCTATACTAGCTAACTAGAGAGATAGGGTGAGAAGTTATACCAAGCGATCCGTGTCCTTCGGTCTTCATCTCCACTTCGATCTCTTGCGGAATCTCCGTCACCTCCTCGCTCGTCGGAAAGGGCACCACGTAGCCGGAATCTTTTACGGGCTCCCGCCTCTTGACCGAGGCAACTCGGGCGCGAAGTTGGCTAGCCGACGCGTCCAAGGCTTGCTATAGAATAGTGTAGTGAACTTGTCTCTTTAGGGTTCTTGAAGTTACCATGATGGAGGAATCAAAGAATAGAAAAATGGTGCTTGCATTTTTCTAGCAAGAAAATGAGATCAAGAAGAAACTCTCAAGATGAAGCTCTCATTTTCTTTTTCTCTCATGAAAACTTATCATCTTATCAAGTGAGAATGAGAATGGTGGAGGAAAGAAACATAATGCAAAGGGAGGTTAGTGTAGGAGAGAAAGAAAGGTGACCATATCCAAAGCTTCATGATAACAATCTTACATCAACTTAACATCCAATTCTAATCACAATCAATCCAAGAAAAGGTGATGGAAAAAGAATATAATGATGATGGAAAAGAATGGAATCTAAAGATGTTATCATAACAAATCCTTTTGCAAGAAAAACCTCCACAAAATGTTATTTGCAAACTTGCAAATAACACCCTCCATCGGAAAAGTCCGGCCGGGAAAGAACAAAGGAAAACCGGCCGGGACGGAATGCAAACTGGCAACTCCAGAAAACTGGTCCCGTAATAAATTACAGGAAAACCCCAATACTGTGCATACACACCCGCATCTGTATTCCGACTGAACACAAATGCAAAGAGACAAAACTACACTATCAAATACTAGAATCCGGCTTAAGCCAAAGCCGGCTAGTAAAAACTGTCCGATTACGATCCGTGCAATACCGCACGTATCTGATCGAACCCTGCCATATCTCCATACGGCCTCTACAGCGTTTCGCCCGAAACTTGAGTAACTGAGTGTGGTGGACTCTAAAGACTCGTCAATACCTTGGCTGTGGATTTAACCACTGGCACGTCAGAGGTATAAGCCAATACGTGACGGGCCACCAGCTATTGACCAAAAGGGACGTCGATGAGGAAGCTCACCCCGACACCCTACTGAGCCTGTCAGTGACAATATCCGTACAGTCCGGTCCGTTCGTCTATGAGTATCGCATGGCGGGCCTAGGGGGTTGGTAAAAGTCAGACCCCCAAAAGCGGTACAAGTCGTGTCGGAGCGTAGCCCAGAACGCCCTGAGATACTACTGGAATACCTACCAGTAAATCTCCTGCCTCGGCCGAGGGCTTTGCGTAATGGCTCTCCTAGACACAGCGCGACCTCACCCCCAATACCGGGAGAGACGAACCCCTGCAGATCCGCTCACTGCCTCCATGTGGCTCAGGACTGTACCCAACTAAAACCTGTTTGCACGACTCCTTTGAGCCGTGGTAGGGTAGTAATCAAAGTACAGTGGGAACTCACACGAGACAAATGACGATCTCAGGTCGATGAACTAACCTGTACACATGTCACCAGGGAACTGCTATCTGACATCTGGTATAAGACCAACTAGCAGGTTCCCGGCGAGTCCTGTCCGGTGTACTCATAACCCAATGAGCACCTGTATACATCTTAGGTGAACCAACTGACACCAGTGGCTTGTGAGACCGGCCACCGCCCCTCGTCGGGGTCTCGACTGTATACACTAGTCTACTAACGGAGTATCGATGCCCTGTCTCGAAACTCCTACGACTAGGGACCTTTTAAGGATATGCTTATAGACCACCAGCTCCCACGTATATGATCGCCATCATACTGCTGGCAGTCAAGCAAGAATCCTAGGGGCTCTATCAACGTGTAATAGCGACATGTCAGGTCACCTAAAGCAGTACACGATGATAAAGATAAACCAGATAGCATACTATCATCTCGAGTAAGACTGTCCTACCGGGATAGGTCCTCCCTCAATCATTGCAATCACGTGCCTGTGATCCAATAATTGACTCTGAGGGCACTAACTCCAACAATATCATATCCCTAGAACATTCACTTATGTTCTAAAACTGCTTCCGACTGTTCCTCCAGGATTGGATCAATATCAACTTATTGCATCTAGTGCAAGAACAACATCTGGTGTGGTACTTGACATCTCATGATTGACTCAATTGCCTAAGCAAGTGATCTGCCAATCTTGCACATCCCTCTCTACTTTAGTCTATAAGACACCTTTAGAGAGGGTGACTCCATTACCTGCAGGTACACTACCGTGCCAGGAGTCGTCCATTCTAAATACTCATAGAATGCTGTCAAGGTACCCAGATTAGGAAAACACCCAAATCTAGATCTAAAACTATAGATCTAGTAACCAGAATGTCTGATATAATATCCAAGTCCTGTGTGGAGAAAACACTGTGTGACAACCAAAATATAACCGATCGTAGTATAGGAATATCACTTCCTACTCTGTGTATGTCATCAAATACTAGGACATCACACCCTACTACCTTCTTAACAGATCCATCCCCTATTCTGATGAAGTCAAACCTATGACTTCACATCAGAAATAGATGATCTATCTCCGCTATATTTGCTTTAGTCTATAAATAGACATAAGCCTGATGTCCACCAATGCTTCTGCTGCTCCCACTGACTACGACAACCCTCTGGCAGAGTCATATAGACGTGCACTTCTAAAACTAGTTTAGAATGACGCTATATTCATCCTCCTGCCGGGTCTCGGAGCCTGGAACAATAGCAATGGCAAGTGTGGGTAAACAAGAACTTCCCTGTCACCGTCCTTGAGGCTACCGGAGCACCTCTCGGGTGCCTGAAGTTACCCACCGTATCTGCGGAGTGGCCAATGGAATGTCAAACCAGATTGAATCTTTAGGTTCCTTATCAATTCTTCAGTAATCGTTTGCGGTTCTGGAATCGCTTCCAGTTCTACCATACTCCCACTGCTGTTTTCTGAAAAATAATCATTTCCTTTTAAAATGTGGCGAGTTAAGAACAATATCACTATTGATCTTCCAGATGGTAGAAAGTCAACCCTCATCATAGCCTGGGTCAACCCACAAACAGCCATTACAGAAACGTGCCTTGAGTTGTCCAGTGTCTGGTTTTAATCATAAGCCGGACAACTCCCCGTACCTTAACATCGTTAAGATATGAACTGTTCTATATCCAATATAGAACCAGAGGCACTGATTTAAATGAACCAGATTCAAATCATGCAGCTATCTCCTGTGCATGTCAAATAAATGGAAGGAGGCCGATCAGCGTTACTCAACTTAGGAATGCTTCCAATTATGAGTAACCTGAAAGAGAAGCAATTTCTCTTTATCATTACTATCAACTGAATACTATACACAAGTATCTACATCTTCGATCACTTTGAAGAATCCCGATACTTGCTATACCTGGTTCTCTACTCTATTCAAATACCTATAACTCCTCAAAACTTAGACCTTGTGTTTCATCGAAACACATGTCTAAGAACTAGAGAAGTTAAAAGTAAACAGAATATAGTATGAGGACCAACCCCTCTGTCCTAATGGACATTGGACAACATACATTACTCTGTATAAGTCCGCTGAGTCTAACAACTCTTTCACTGTGTGTCGTAGGTTGAAAACTGTACTTATGGTTAAGAAGAATTACACCGCTGTTTAATGCTCCTCACCTAACCATCCACTGATATAGGTAAATGTCAACGACATAATATCAAAAGGTATATCTCACTCTATGAAAATAGACGTACAGATATATCAATTTGAAATTGGTGCACAATAGCGGATATTCAGAACCAAATATTTGCCGACCGGCAAACAGCCCAGTTGATCTCCTCAAATATCACTGATTACAACGAATCCCGATATAATGAGGATGATCACCCAATTCCCAATAACTTACTCCACTTCATCATCTGTAAAACCATACAGATGTGAGAATCAGACCTGGTAAATACATACCCTGGAGCAAGTGTCTAATCGGGAAATCAGTTTTCTTTTAACAGTACACAGTGAAACTGAAACATTGAAATGTTTCGGTGGGGTATCCTGGTATTCCTAGTAATGCCTCTACCATTATCCAGATTCACAACTGTAACCGTATATCTCTTTGACATCTGTCCAAATCCCTTTATATGTCTTCAGTCATTACCGTCTGCATACCCCTTTAGGCCAAATGGTTTTCTTCCTTCCCTACCGTTCGGCACCAGCCTATGGTTTGGAAGAAGACTATCCAATAAGCATAAAAGGTGTACTGTCCTACTCCTAGGAGCACTCGCAAAGCGAGAGAAGGTGAAGATAAAAGACAACCGAATAAATCCTTATTCCTATTTCTCCTGAACCAGAATCCATTCCCGAACTGGAACAAGTTCCTTTCGAGTTCGTATATAACCATACGATGGATTATCCAATAAACTTGGGATCTTCGTAGTGATACGGAGTGTCCTGGAGAAATACAAAGGTGATTTAGGATTGGCGAAGAAATACTTGGTTCGGTCGTGAATAGCAGTCGCAATCTACTTTGCCCTCTTACTAATCCCTTCCTTTGTCTTAACTTAATACCTTCTGTACACCATCGTTATGCTAATTGGTTTTCTTCATTCCCCACCGTTCGGCACCTGCCTAAGGTTTGGAAGAAGACTATCCAATTTGCGTAATAGGTGTACTATCTCCTAAACCAAGGAGTACTCGTAATGAGAGAAGGTGAAAAGAAAAGACAACTGAATAATCCTATTCGTTTTCTCCAGAACCAGAAACCATCCTCGAAGTCCTTCGAGTTCGTATATAACCATACGATGGTTTTGTCCAATGGAAGTGGACGTTCGTAGTAATACGGGGTGTCCTGGAGAAAAGGGTAAAGGTAGGAGTGGCAATGAGGTTTGCAACTTTGACAATCCAAAAGCCAGTGTTAAGAAGGTTCGGTCAACTTGGTCACTGAGTCATAGTCCAGGGTCGGGTCAATGGTCGCTGCCAAAGAGAGAGAGAAAAAGAAACACTCAGCATGCACTCTAACCTAGATCAGAATGGTTATCACTTTATCTAATCTGGAAACCTCCCACTGTACCGTCAAATTCTCCTCCAAACCTGAAAGAAGAACTAGTCGGGATCACCCGAGGAGTAAACCAACTCATCAGCAGGAATCGGGATCCAACTATCATCGCATGATAACTTGACGGAATGCACTTAAGTCACCACACTCCAGAAGGTATGCGCATATCTGGCAAGTTTCAGTTCTTTTGAAACTCCCGATGTAGGTTTTTACCCCTAGGACCCAAGT
This sequence comes from Agapanthus africanus, assembly GCA_030015575.1. Classification (NCBI taxonomy): domain Eukaryota; kingdom Viridiplantae; phylum Streptophyta; class Magnoliopsida; order Asparagales; family Amaryllidaceae; genus Agapanthus; species Agapanthus africanus. The sequence continues at coordinate 254,612,759 of CM057342.1, read as the reverse complement.
GACCTTGACAATGCCAACAAATCAAAGAGTCCTAGTCAAGTTCTACCCGTCATTATCTTGATTGCGTTAAACCCACCCGTACGAGTCCTTGACAATGCCAACAAGACCGTACGACTGTCCTAACCAATCCACTTATCCATGTGACAGAAAAGCACTACATAGCTACCGAACACTACGCCTCGGCAATGCACGACAAACGCAGCATGAATACTAAGTAATACTAATCTGAAATGACGGAGGGCTACGACTGGTTTTTGGCGAAAAACCTTTAACGTAATGAACTTGATATCGTTGAAGGAACTGGATAACTTTTTATAAAAATATAGTGACGAAAACCTTTACTAAAGAGGTCACTCCCGGTGAAGGGATCTCGGCTCTTTCCCCGTAGAATGAGGTGCAGGATATTCCAACTGAATACCACGATGCAAAGCAAAAGTAATCGGCTATATTGAAGTTAATGCCCTGACGCAAACTTCTGTCCAAGGGGTCACTCCCGGTGAAGGGATCTCGGCCCTTGCCTCATCGACTGAGGAGCAGGATATTCCAAATGAATACCACGATGCAAAACAAAAGTGAACGTCCTTGCAATAACAGCTTTTTGAAAAGTGTTCCAACAACATCAGAATTAGGTTTGTTTATCTTGCATTGATCCGAATCAATGCAGTCCCATCAAATGATCACACCACAAAGAACGAAAATATACTGACGTACGTATATGCCATCCGCATTCGCCACTGGGTCCCGTCATCACCCGTTAGGTTAGCTAACTAACGGCAGAGTGGGGACTGGACTAGCGCGGATGAAAAACATATACAACATCTACTTTTATATATACCAATATATAGTATTTCGCTCAAGGCGTGAATAAAATGCAACATCACAGAAATGTACAGCATCACAGAACAATACAGATATCTGGAAGCCCCGGGTTTCACAGAACCGCTGCTGAAACCCGACGTTCCCCTGGTCGTGTGGATAGCCTGTGCAATGAAATCCTAGACCCCTACGGGTGCGGCAAGTCACCCGCCAAAACCTGAAGCGAGGCAGCCCCCTTCAGCTTCGTGAATGGACCACCCAGCACTTCACGGAATCCGGTAACTTGGGCACCCCTCCTGGGTCAACCTATACCCCCTACGAGTGCGGTGAACAGCCCGCCAATCCTAGAGTGAAGCCCCCTCCGTCCCAATGCCATGAGATGCGGGCTTGTTGCCCTCCAAAATCCGGCTATCCGTGCACCCTACCGCGGGGCAATCCTAGTACAGAAAGTAAAATATACATACACCGGGTACATCGACCGCAACCAGGTCGTGCCCCAAAAGAATAATACAAACAGGCAGTGACGGCAGTCCACATGTCGGAAGCTCGCCCCGCAATATCAAATGTACATTTAAAACAAAACTGTACTAGCATTGCATCCAGGCTATCCCCACCGACCGATCCGCAATATCACAGCATAAACACAGAACATCAACGTGAAAAGTCACGTTCACAAATCCGTCTAACCGGGCTATAGCAGTTAGACCGGATTTACCGATCGAGTGATATTCACGGTCGCAGATATAATGTAAATACTGTGAAATAATGTGTTTAAAATATCCGATCGATCAAACAATTAACAAGTGGGCCCCCAAGCAATACTGTAGCACTCACAGAAAATCTGGGCCCAAATTTAATATCCCAAAACCCCAATTTTGACCCCAGAAAGCTACTGAAGAAATTTGACACAGCAAGGACACTTTTCAGCGGCGGAACCGCGGCCTAAGGGGGGTTTGGCAGCGGTTCCGCGCTCTGTTGGTCGACTTACCGTGTCGAATATCTACAGTATGCTTACAGAGTCCAGTACATCACTATTTTACAACCTGAAAAATTTTTGGACACCAAAAAATTTCAACAGAAACTGATGCATGAGAAAATGCGGATTTTGGAATTTTGGTCGATCGGATAAGTAAAACGCATAAGAACAAGCTAGACTAGGTTAATGGCGTGGCTCTGATACCATGTTGCGCCACGGCAGTGCCCCGGCCGTCTATCCGAGGCCAAAATGCGGAATCAAAATTTTTCCTTACTTGGAAACTGGCGCTACCGCGGACAATAACCCGGATCGTAACCATTAACCGATACTAGCAAACAAGAGAAAGGGTGAGAGATATACCGAGTGATCCGAGTCCTCCGGTCTTCTCGTCGTCGTCCCGATCTCCCGCGGAAACTCCGGTCGTTGCATCCTTGCCGGAAGGGCACCACATCGTCTGTATCTTTTACGGGCTCCCACCTCAATACCGAGGCAACTCGGGTATGAAGCTGGCTAGTCGACGTGCCCAAGATTTACTGTAGAATGTAGTGTAGATGATGCTTGTCTCATTTGGGGTTTGTAGTTGCCTTGATGGAGGAATAAGGTTATGGAAAAATTGTGCTTTCATTTTTCCAAAACTAGATGAATGAGATGATGAAATGAGTGCTACAACAAAATGGAAATTTCTCTCATTCCTCATCCAAAGTGGCCGGCCATTCTACTAGTGGGAAATGGTGGAGGGAATGAATAAAACATGAAGGGAGGTGAGTGTAGGATCAATCAAGAGGTGACCACAAACAAACATGAACCATGCTTATTACTTACAACCACATCAAATCTCATTAAAGCAAAAGCATGGATGAAAGATTCTAATCCTATCATAATCAAACCAATAGCATGAAACCCATCCACAATGTGTTATTTGCAAACTTGCAAATAACACCCTCCATCGGAAAAGTCCGGCCGGGAAAGAACAAAGGAAAACCGGCCGGAACGGAATGCAAACTGGCAACTCCAGAAAACTGGTCCCGTAATAAATTACAGGAAAACCCCGATACTGTGCATACACACCCGAATCTGTATTCCGTCCGGATACAATGCAATGAGACAAAATCTACACTGTACTAAACTAGGACCGGCTTAAACCAAAGCCGGTTAGTAATATCCGTTCGATCCTAATCCGTGCAATACCGCACGTATCGGATCGAACCCTGCCATATATCCATACGGCTGCTAGTACAAACCGTCCGATCCTGATCCGTGCAATACCGCACGTATCTGATCGGACCCTGCCATATCTCCATACGGCCTCTACAGCGTTTCGCCCGAAAGCTTGAGTAACTGAAAGTGTGGTGGACTCTAAAGACTCGTCAATACAATGGCTGTGGATTTAACCACTAGCACGTCAGAGGTATAAGCCAATACGTGATGGGCCACCAGCTATTGACCAAAAGGGACGTCGATGAGCGAACTCATCCTGACACCCTACTGAGCCTGTCAGTGACAATATCCGTACAGTCCGGTCCGTTCGTCTACGAGCATCGCATGTCGGGCCTAGGGGCTTGGTAAAAGTCAGACCCCCAAAAGCGGTACAAGTCGTGTCGGAGTGTAGCCCAGAACGCCCTGAGATACTACTGGAATACCTACCAGTAAATCTCCTGCCTCGGCCGAGGGCTTTGCGTAATGGCTCTTCTAGACACAGCGCGACCTCACCCCCAATACCGGGAGAGACGAACCCCTGCAGATCCGCTCACTGCCTCCATGTGGCTCGGAACTGTACCCAACTAAAACCTGTTTGCACGACTCCTTTGAGCCGTGGTAGGGTAGTAATCAAAGCACAGTGGGAACTCACACGAGACAAATGACGATCTCAGGTCGATGAACTAACCTGTACACATGTCACCTGGGAACTGCTATCTGACGTCTGGTATAATCCCAACTAGCAGGTTCCCGGCGAGTCCTGTCCGGTGTACTCATAACTCAATGAGCACATGTATACATCTTAGGTGAACCAACTGACACCAGTGGCTTGTGAGACCGGCCACCGCCCCTCGTCGGGGTCTCGACTGTATATACTAGTCTACTAATGGAGTATCGATGCCCAGTCTCGAAACTCCCACGACTAGGGACCTTTTAAGGATGTGCTTATAGACCCCAGCTCCCACGTATATGATCGCCATCATTCTGCTGGCAGTCAAGCAAGAATCCTAAGGGCTCTATCAGCGTGTAATAGCGACCTGTAAGGTCACCTGAAGCAGTACACGATGATAAAGGTAAACCAGATAGCATACTATCATCTCGAGTAAGACTGTTCTACTGGGATAGGTCCTCCCTCAATCATTGCAATCACGTGCCTGTGATCCAATAATTGACTCTGAGGGCACTATCTCCAACATTAATAATTCATACTAATATCCAAATATTAGTATATATAATTATACCATTTTACGAAAACCCCAAATTCATACTCAAATAGTTTTCGTGAAATTTATTATTTTATTATTTAAATTCCTAAAATATTATTTTATATTTCTAAAATATTACATAGGATTAAGCCATTTCAATAAATCGGTTATTGATTTAATACTAGTATTATATTAGTGGTATTATTCTATCTCTTGGGTATTCGTATTTTGGTACGAATACGGGTATGTATATACGGTAGAAAGTATTTTGTATTTATACAAAATACCTTTTAGAAGATGACACCTCATCATATTCATTTTTCTATTTGTTGAAAATAGAAAATGAGGTGGAAAAGGAAGAGATGGCATGAAGCATGGCATGAAGAATGGTCTTGGTATTTATTGCAAATACTATTGGGGTATGTTTGGTTTTTAAATGAAAAGAAAATACTTCATTAAAAAAAACCTTGGCCGTTCTCATTATGATTCTTGACTTGCCTTTCTCTCTCCTCTCTAGAGTTCACTCTCATCTTGAAACCCTATCATTCTTATGTGTTGAGAGACAGGGGTTTTAGATAGAAAATTACCACTAAACATCACCGCATCAACTAAGCAAGCTAGATTAGCTAACTAGTTTGCCTAGTTTACTTCTTTTAGAGGTAGGAGCTTAAATCAAGGACCTTCAGATGGATCATCTAGGACCGAGGAGGCCGACCATCAAGGTTGATCAAGGAGACCTCTAGGAGCTCATGAAGAGGGGTGAAGACCCGAAGAACACGGATCTTCGGTATAACCTCTCATCACAGCAGCTAGAATTTTCTGGTTAGATAGTTTTAATGTTTGGTTAGATTCTAGGATGTGTTTTCTAGCACCGGATTTTTAAAAGTGAGTTTTTAGTTCCGCAACGGCGGCGGATAGCGGCCAGAGCACTAGGAAATCCAACACGGTATCAGAGCCATCCAAACATTAAAAACTAGTAGTAGACGATGTATTAGTTTCAAAACCGAAAAATTCCAATTTTAAAACCCACTCTCTGTCCACGAATTTTTTGGTCTCTGAAATTTTTTTAAACAGGTGTAGAGACTTACTCTAGACATGTGTGTAACAAAAGATGAAAACGAGGCCATTCCATCAAAACCTGGCTGGCCAAAATGCTAAATTTCCTATTTCTGCCTTTTCACTATTCACTTCTGGTCCCCGTTTTCATCCGGTGTTTTGGGTTTTGTAAATTGGTATTTTTGGTCTTGTTTGATTTGTCCCAGATTTCATCTAGTGTTATCTTTGCTTTGGGATAAATTTAACTTATAACGTTTTGTATCTTTGATATCTGTGATGTGGTGTATGTGTTCTTCAAATGTCGTCTATTTGCTATATGTCATTTAGACGGGGTTGCACATACTTACTTATACTGCTGTAATGTTTATATCTGTGATGGCTTGTACGGATTGTCGTATTGGATAGCTTATAAGGTGATGGTAGTTGTACAAGTTAGATTTATTTGTATATTCATTATTGCGGGGCGAGCGTCCGACATGTGGACTGCCGTTTCTGCCAGTTTGTATATTTCTTTACTGGGAAATGATCGGGTTGACGTAAATATCACCGTTGTATATATATATTTTCTTTTTTGTACTAGGATTACCCTACGGAGGAGTGATCGAATAGCCGGGTTCTAGAGGGCAATGGGCCCGCATCTCATGGCGTTAAGACGGAGGGGACCTCACTCTAGAATTGGCGGGCTATTCGCCGCACTCGTTGGGGTATAGGATGACCTACGGAGGGGTAGTCAAGTTATCGGATTCCGTGAAGTGTTGCATGACCCATTCACTTTGTTGATTGGGGTTGCCTCACTTCCGAGATTAGCGGGTAACTTGCCGCACTCATAGGGGTCTAGGTTTTTTATTGCACGGGTTTTCCACACGATCGGGAATGTCGGATCTTATTTGCGGCTCAAATGAAACCCGGAGCTCCAAAATTATCCGATATTCCATGTTGCTTATTGATATTCTGTGAGGTTGCTTATATCCTATCTAGGACGAATGGTTATATATATATATATATATATATACTATTTTATGTTGTATATGCTTTGCATCCGCGCTAGTCCTGCCCCCGCTCTACCAGTAGTTAAGTATCCTAACGGTGAATGACGGGGCCCCGTGGCGAATGCGGATTGCATATACGTACATTTTATTTTCTTTCTTTTCTGGTGTGATAGGAATTAATTGATGGGACCGTAATAATTTTGATTAATGCAAGATAAGGACACCTAAAAGATATTGTTGGAACAAATTTCAAAAAACTATAGTCATATTCTTTCGCTTTGCATAGCAATATTCGGTTAGGAATATCCAGCATCTCATTCGAGGAGGAAAGAGCCTAGATCCTTTCACGGGGAGTGACCTCTTGAGCGAAAGTTTATGTTACTATAGATTACTCGGTTTTCTTCAAAACTACTATTTTTCAAAAGCGGAGTGTAACAACCGTGTTTTTTCTAATAAAAAGTCTTTTATTTAGTACTGAGTATTTAACTGCGAAATTGCTTGATGGAAATATATTTTATCTTAAATGATTTTATTTTTAAAGTGATGCGAGTAATTGTAAAAGCATTGAAATACAATTAAAGGAATTTTCAAAAATCTATTTATATGTTCTTGGGCTAAAAATGTTTTAATGAAATTTTATAATGCCTTAAAATAATTTACGCATTTTTATTATAACTTAAAATAATTATTTCGTAATTAAAATATTTTAAAGAATAAAATAGATTTTTAAATAGTTATGATAACTAAAAAATATCATATATATAGCAATATTATTTAGTTTTAGCCCAAAATCATTTTTAAACTGAAGATAACAATAAAATATTTTTTTTTGGAATTTTTCTCATATTTTTCCCGTATTTTAAATATTTTTAACAAAAATTTTAAAAGCAAATTCGATCTTTATAAATAACAGTTAGATTTTTATTTATAAAGTAATTATTTTTAAAACCAACCTTTAAACCGGGACCGTTCGATGGGAGATCCAATGGCCCAGAAACGCTGGCGGTGCCCACGTGGTGGGGGACCACGCAAAACCGCATGATCCCTCACGCGGCAACGTGGCGCGTGCTGCGTCGGCTCGTGGGCCGTTGGATCAAAATCCAACAGCTAGGAGAGGTAGGCGGCGACGACAAAATCATCAGGTGATGATTGAGGCGTGGATTTTGAGCGGATTTGATCAAATTTTTGGATTTTATTGTTGGAGAAAGACCCTATAAATAGATACCTTCATACTCTAATTTCTCACACCACAGAACTCCGAAAATTTTGAAAAAAATACCAAGGCCTTCGTATCGCCGATGTCAACGCTGTGGTTCCACCCAAACATTGAGAAAAAATCCAAGTGCGGAGTTATTTAGATCGTAGTACAAGTCTACACTTTCGACCCATCGACATCCAACTCAAAGCAAAGGTAGGATCTGCCTCTCTCCACTTGTTTGTCAGCTTCTTATCCTTTAATGTTCTTAGTTTCAAGTTCCAATCCCCAACCTAATTTTAGAATGATGATAGGAATATTTCTGTATGCCTATTGTGGTACCACTTAATCATAAAATTGATACATGCTTAAAATGGTTAATTAAATTATCCCTATATGTGTAAATATTGCACCCTTACCTTACATGGAAAATGATATGCTTGATGTTATAACCCAAGGGGTATCAATCCACCCTTTATGTACAAACACTTACCTATGATACCAATAAGATCTCGAAATAGGTTTCTTCCACTAAATACCCTCATTCTATTAAAATGTTGTAAGTATTTAAAACACCCATATGATAAGATGTTTTGAATAAAATACTTTAGACACCCTAAAATGATATGTTTTTACTTGAACCTTTTTTCACCGATTACTTCAGTTTATTAATGTCCTTTTACCTTTTTAAAAAGGGGAATATTAATCTAAATAATTATGCTATGGTTTTCAACTTAACCCCCTTCCACTTAGAGAGAATATTTTTATAATAAATTTTTCTTAGCCTATTAACTAAGGTTTAATAAGATACCACAATAAGGGAATATTTTCACATAAAACACCTCGTGGTTACTGTTGGCTACAGTGCCCTCAAGGAAATTATTGTAATCGCAGGCAGGTGATTATGATGATTGAGAGAGGACCTATACGGATAGAACAGTCTTACTTAAAATGATAGTATGCTATCTGGTGTCACGCCCCGCTTCCCAGAATACGGGCAGAGGACGCGACGAGGCCGCTACGTATTTACTCAGAAGTAAACACGCTAAGCGTATCTAAGCAATATAAAATAAAATGTACACAAGAGACAATATGTAAATGAACAGCAACTTTATTTATTAACATTCTTTTTACAATATAATTGAAATGAATATACATGTACTGAAAGCAATGCCTAAACAATGGGATAACAGAAATGAAAATGAAATGTACAAGTAAACTAGAGCTCCGGGTCGAAGGCTAGCTGATCCAAATCCTCGCTGGTGAGCCCTGTCTCTAGAACGTCCGAATCACCTGACAACATTCCAAAGAAAGAAGAAAGGAATGTCGTCAGCGAACAATCGCTCGGTAAGTCCCAAAAGTAAGAAGTGACAGAATAGACAGAAAGAGAGAGTAACTTTTAAAGTTGTATTATATTGTTAACGCTGATGTTTATAGCTTGGTACAGAAGAGCCCAGTGTATACGAGAGGAGTCTCACTATCCCGGAGACTAAGGTATACGGAGTACAAGGAACTGTTCAGCCACGGTTCAACGACAATAGAGATTTAGGTTAGGTGTTTTATGGTTGCAGTCTCGTGCCGCTTCTAACACCTTCCGTACCAATCCATCCCTTATAAACCCCGCGATGTCTTGAGTGTCTTGATTGTATTGTATTATCTTGTATTGTTATATATAGATGGACGACATGCCGAAACCATGATATCAGTAATGGAACGGATATAATGGAAGAACATGTAAATGGAATATATTCATGGTTCGGTTCAGTCAATACAGATTGATATATATTGAATAGATGGATTCATATTGAATCATGTTGTATTGAAGTTTGTACTTGAATCACATTCAAGTTAGATTGATTAGATTGGAACTCAGTCTGAGTCGGTCATTTTTAGAAGAACTTGAAATCCTGATTGTTTTGATATTATTGGTAACTGCTGCACATGGACGGCAGGATTTGTGTCATTTTCCAAGACAATTACCGTGTTGATAACACCGTTTGTTAAGTTGTCTACCTTAAATAGGCAAGCACCCATATCTCCGGCTCCCTGAGGCTCAAGAGACTGGTCCCGCTTAAACCTATATTTACTAGGGTCCTTATTGCAATTTAGAATAACTTGAGGGGGTTTTACGTAAAAATAGTTTTGGTATAATTTCAAAACACACTTCAAGCATTTAATTATCGTCTTTAAGGTTTTCATTGATGTATATTTTATAAACGTGATAAAACCTAATTTCATAATATATGGTATTTATTTGTAATATGAATATTGTTTTGAATTATCGTGGTAGTTTCAAGTAATATTTGACTACTTTGCTTGAGTTTTGGAAACATGGAATAATATATATATTTAAAATAAGTATTTTGGTAATATTTATATATACATATTTAACAAAAATAGATTTATTTATGTTCTTGTAAAAATCTCATATTCTAAAGAAAAATGTATAAAAATTCTATCGAGATCGAATGCTCCTTGCGGAGGTCTGCATCTCGCTCTACTAAGCCCGAGGATGTGCGATAATCCGTACCATCCCGAACGGGTTCCCTAAAATGGGTTGTAGAGGCGCAATTGCATGGAAATGTTTTAATACATCTTTTAAAGAAAATGATTTTGTATGTTAAAGGGATTTATTTGCAAAGTCGTATTTTCCATATTCTATCGACCCAAAATCAATCATGCTATGATAGAGATGTGTGTTGTGATGAGGTAGGTCATTATCTCATGAACTATCTAAAGGTATAGCAAGGAATTATGATGGTTTATGTCGAAACTAAACTATAAGGTATTTTTCTGAAAAAGTATGATAAAAGTTACGAAAATGATTATTTTGATGTGAAAGTTGTTTTGTTGAGTTTGTTAATGTTTAATAATCATCATATGAGAGTATGGTTTTATATTGTTAAAGAAAATTGTTGTTTTTAAAGAAAACCGAATCGGAAGTCGGATTAACTCCGCTTCCGTTGGGATTTAGAAATGGAACTTTTTAAAGATGGAGATGAAAGGGGAAAATGGGACTTACTGGCTTATAACGTAGAAGGGAGAAAGAGGAAGAGTGGGGAAACGCCGATGCGCCATTTCTTCACCGGAAACTCCTCGTATTGTTGCCGGAAATTCGTCGGAGCTTCGCCCTTCGCTAACTCCACTTTCACACTATAGGAACTTGGAAATTTCTTGAGAGTTTTGTCAAGGACTTGCGAGTGAGGAGGGGTGAAATGAGGGTGGTATTTATAGGGAAATCTAGGGTTTAGTGTGTGATGAAAAATGCATTTAAATTTGCATTAAAATTGGAAATTAAAGGGTTTTTAATTCTCTAGAAAATGCAGGGAAAACAAACAGATAGGGGTTAAAGTTGGGAGTCCAAGGGTTTAGGGTTTACAAAAAAAATAGGGTTTGGCTCAAGGAAAAACGGCGGCGCCAGTCTGAGGGGCTCTCTCGTCGGTCCGATCATGGAGGTAGGGGCTTGGATTGGGGCCACGTGTCCCTAACGGTCTGAATACTAATTTGTATCTTTTTGTTTTAAGTGTGACTCTTGGTTTTACGTATTGTGCACGTGTAGACTCTTAGGCTTCTAAAAGATTAAAATAATTTAAAATAAAAAGATATTGTGGCTGATGGGATTTGAACTCTGGTGCTTTGTCTCAGCAGTGCAAGGTCTTACCAATGAGCTACAAGCTCCTTCTTACTGTTTAAAAGCAAAACAAATTCTTATAGCATTCATAGGAAATCAAATACCCTAAGTGTACATTAACTTTTAATGAATTTTCTGTACACAATATTTGGCGTTGCTACAGTCTACCCTCCTTACAAAAATTTCGTGCTTGAAATTTACAATTTATTTTAAGGACTAGTTTACAAATAAGTGAGGATATCTTGCACGCATCTCTTCCCTTTCCCATATCGATTCGCCTGGAGTATTTTTTCTCCACATCACTCGAACCAAGTTGACTTCCTTGTTCCGATGTGACTTCACCTTTCTATCCAGGATCTAAACAGGTTGTTGCTCACAGGATAAGTCTGGTTGTATAGTGAGTTTGGAGTGATCAAGTACATAGTTGGGGTCACTCACATACCTTCTGAGTTGGGATATTTGGAACACATTGTGCACTCCTTCTAATGAAGGTGGAAGTGCCTAGCTATAAGCCACTTCACCGACTCGTTCGAGTATGTCGAACGGTCCAATGTACCTTGGACTTAGCTTACTCCTTCTTCTAAAATGAATCACTCTGCGGTTCGGAGATATTTTCAGAAATACGTGATCTCGCGTCTGGAACTCCAAATAACGGCGCTTTGCATCAGCCCAGTGCTTCTGTCAGTCTTAGGCTATGCATATTTTTTCCCTGATAGTATGAACTACGTCAACAACTGCTATTATCATCTCAGGTCCATGGAGTTCTCTATCTCCGATGTCGTCCCAACTTAATGGCGATCGACACTTCCTTCTATAAAGTGGTGGAAAAGGTGCCATTCCGATGCTTGCTTGGTAGCTGTTGTTGTATGAAAACTCCACAAGATGTAGGTGATCTTCCCACGATCCTCCGAAGTCTAGCATACACGCTATGAGCATATCTTCCAAGATCTGAATAGTTCGCTCAGACTGACCATCAGTTTTTGGATGATAAGCTGTGCTGAAGTTTAGACTTGTTCACAAGCTTACTTGCAGACTTTGCCAAAACTGCGATCGGAATCTAGTGTCTCGATCGGAGACAATGCAGTCCGGTACTCCATGAAGTCTTACGATTTCCTGTATGAGTTCATGAATATCAGAGATAGTACATTTATGAAGAGTTTAAATCTTACTTAGATTCTTACCTCCATGTACTTTTTTACTAGAGTCTCAGTAGATTGGCCAACTCGAAATGGGATAAAGTAAGCCGACTTTCTGAGTCGATCCACAATAATCCATACCGCATAGTTACCCTTTATGCTGTGAGGAAGTGCAGTCATAAAATCTATCGTGATGTGTTGCCACTTCCATTCTGGGTTAGGTAACGGTTGAAGTAGTCCAGCTGTCCTGTGATGTTCAGCCTTTACTTGCTGACACACCAAGCATTTAGCAAAGCTTCTGGCTACTTCACGCTTCATTCCATGCCACCAGTAATTTTGACGCAGATTTTTGTACATCTTTGTACCTCCAGGGTGTACTGAGTAGGGAGAGCTATGAGCTTCTTTCATTAACTGTTCCCGAACAGATCCTTTTGGTACACACAATTTGCTATCATATCTTAAAAATCCATCTTCATGAATGATGAAGTCTGTTCTCGGTCCATTCTCTACTTGTTCTCTGATCTTTTGCAACTTAGCATCACTTTCCTGAGCTGCTTTGATCTAATTGACAATGGTAGATTGAACTTGTAAGTTCATCAAACTTGAAGCGTTACCAGGCATGACCACTTCAATCTCCATCTGATGCAAGTCTTGTTGAAGCTTCCTCTGAGTGGTGAGATTCATTGCTAATGGTTGGCGACTAAGGGCATCAGGTACCACATTCACCTTTCCTGGGAGATATTGCAAGTTGATGTCAAAGTCCGCCATGAGTTCTAACCATCGTCTCTGCCGCATATTAAGCTCCTTCTGAGTAAACACATATTTCAGACTCTTGTGATCTGTGTATATGTTCACTCGTTCACAAAGAAGATAATGGAGCCAAATATTAAGAGCAAAGAAAACGGATGCCAATTCCAAATCATGCGTCGGATAATTGCGCTCATGAATCTTCAGCTGTCTTGAAGCATAAGCCAAAACCTTTCCGTGCTGATGTAGAACACTTCCTAATCCCTTACCGGATGCATCAAAATGCACTTTGAAACCTCCAGATTGGTCCGGTATAACGAGAATAGGCGCTGAAGTCAACCTTGACTTGAGTTCTACAAAAGCTTGTTCGCATGCTTCTGACCACACGAATTCTTCATCTTTATGTGTGAGCTTGGTCAGGGGTGTTGCTATCTTCAAAAATCCTTCAATGAACCTTCTGTAATATCCAGCTAAACCCAAGACACTTCGAATGTCCTTCACTGACTTCGGTGTCGGCCATTCGCTTACTACTGAAACTTTCGCTAGATCCACAGAGATTCCTTCGCCCGATATAATATGTCCGAGAAAACCAACTTGATCTAGCCAGAATTCGCATTTGCTATACTTGGCATAGAGTTGATGTTGTTGTAGAGTTTCCTGGACAATTCTCAAGTGTTCGGCGTATTCCTTTCAACTCTTAGAATACACCAGGATGTCGTCGATAAAGATGACAATAAACCGGTCTAGGTACTCCCGGAAAACTTAATTTATTAGGTTCATGAATATTGCTGGTGCATTGGTCACTCCATATGGCATCACAAGAAATTCGTAATGACCATGGCGAGTTCTGAATGCCGTTTTATGGATATCAGATTCCTTGACCTTCACCTGATGATAACCCGAATGAAGATCTAACTTGGAGAAAACACAAGATCCACTTAGTTGATCGAATAAATCATCGATGCGCGGTAGTGGATACTTGTTCTTTATCGTTACTTCGTTCAAGGCTTTATAACCAATGCACATTCTGTATGAACCTTCCTTCTTCTTCACAAGTAGAACTGGAGATCCCCAACTTGAAGTGCTGGGATGAATCTATCCTTTCGCCAATAATTCGTCCAACTGAGTTTGGACCTCCTTTAAACCTTCTAGACTTAATCGATACGGTGCTTTGATCACCGGTTGTGCTCCTGTTACTAAATCAATGCTGAATTCAAGAGCTCGATCGGGAGGCAAACCTGTTATATTGTCAGGAAACACATTGTCGAAATCTCAAACTACCTCTAGCTTTGGTCCTTCCTCCGCTTGTATTGCCGCAATCACTACCTTCTTTGGTTTTGCCTTGTAAGTGCTTGGCTCCAGGGTACGGTCTCCACTTTTGAAATAGATGACCGGATGGTCTGGAATCTCGAATACTAGCCTCCTTTGACGAAAGTCGATGGTAGCATAGAATGTTCCGAGCCAATCCATACCTAGAACCTCATCGAAGTTCGGTATGTCCAGCACCTTGAAGTCAGCATATGCAAACAACCACTGGACACAGGCTGTATCCCATTGTTGCCTTTAGAACGCCGTTCCCTGAACTAAAACTCTAGCCGGATACATGCGGGGTGACTGGTATCACATGAGTTCGGACGAACCGTTGCGACATAAAAAATGAGATGCTCCAGTATCGAATAGTGCGAGTGCAGGAAGTGAGGCTACTAAGATTGTACCTAAGTTATGTGGGATATGTTTTAGGTATAAGGGAAAAGATATATAGGTATGTCTATGAACTGAAAGAGAATTTTGAAACGGAAGTGTTACCAGTAATGACTTGGCCGGTGGCTTCAGCTTCTTCCATGATCATTGTGAAAGCCTGTCGTCTCGGCACATTCCTCCTTGCTGGGGGAGCATTCCTCTACTCGTTCCTTGGTCCTTAAGGTGGGTTCCTTTGAGCTTGATGGAACTGATGAGGAGGAGGTGCAGTCGGTCCATAAGGAGGTGGAGCAGGTAGTGCAAGTCTCGGAGCAGGTGCCTGTATGGATGGGCACTGCGGGTATGTGATTGCTGGCCTGGGTGCAGCATTTGGGTTATGTCTCCGAGGACAAGACCTAATGTCATGAGTAGCAGAGCCGTAGACTAAGCAAAGGCGATTTGCTCGCCGGCAATCCTTCATCAGATGTCCATCCCTCCTGCAATAGGTGCAAAAGGCTGGGCTAGGCCGGTTGTTTGGTACTCCCGATCTCCTTGGCACAAAAGGGGGCCTTGAAGAGGCTCCTCCTTGTTAGTGTGATATGCCCTAGAGGCCATTATTGTATAGTACTAGTTTGTATATTACATTTTGGAAGCTTGGGATATATACACAGATTTATAACAGTCTTGCTCAATATGGTAGTATGCAACTTGGTTTGTATCTATCTTAATATGTGTATATGTTTCTTTTGATATATCACTAATACATATTGATAGAGCCCTTAGGATCTTTTGCTTGACTACCAGCGTTGTGATGGCAGTCACACTTGTGGGGGCTGGGTAGTCTATAAGCACATCCTTTTACAGGTCCCTGGTCTTAGGATTATCGAGACAGGGTATCGATACTCCAGAGTAGACTAGTGTATACGCTTCTCATCCTAGGAAGGGAGATAGTCTGTCCCACAGCCATCAGTACGTCGTACTGGAGATAGTATGCAGGTGCTCGTTAGGTTACGAGTACACTGGATAGGACTCGTTGGGAACTGTTGGTTGGTATTATACCTATCGTCAGTTATCAGTTCCTAGGTGACATGAGTACAGCTTAGTCCGTTGACTTGACACTATCACTTCGCCTCGAGTGTGTTCCTACAGTTCTTAGATTACTACCCTACCACGGCTCTATTAAGTCGTGCAAACAGGTAGTAGTTGGGTGAAGTCCTGAAGCACTTGGAGGAAGTGACGGTTAGACAGGATTCGTCTCTCCCGGTATTGGGAGTTGATATCGAGCTGTGTCTAGGAGAGCCATTACACAAAATCCCTGGCTAGGGCAAGCGAGATTTACTGGTAGTGTTTCCAGTAGTTTCTCAGGGTGTTCTGGGCTACACTCCGACACGACTTGTACCACTATTAGGGGACTGACGTTTACCACCCCTAGGCCCGACATGCGATACTCTTAGACGAACAAACCGGACTGTACGGAGATTGTCACATTTAGGCTCAATGGGAGTTCGGATGGGTTCACCTCATCGGTCTTCTTATCGGCATCTACCTGGGGATCGTTACGTACAGCTAGTACCTCTTGCTGCCTGTGGTTAAACCCACTGCCAGCGTAGTGTCGAGTCTTTAGAGTCCCACACAGGGGTTTTTTCACCTTTGGGCGAAACAGAGTAGAGGTCGTATGGTTTTACGACGGGGTTCGTTCACATACGCGCACTTGTGCACGTTTGGTGTCCGGGCAGTTGTTACTAGTGGGCTTTGGTTTAAGCCAGATCCTAGTATTTGTTTTGGGATTGGTCTTGTCTTATTGTATTCGTGTTTCTTCGGAACACGAATGCGGGTATGTACGTACAGTTGACAGAGGCGGAGAGGGAGACACCTCATTAGGGTTTTTGACCATTGACTTGATCAAAACCCTAATGAGAATGAGAAACATGATTAATAATATTAATTAAGGAAAATTGTATCATGGTTTGAGTTGGGTTGACCATTTGACTTGTTGACTTATATTGACCTGGATATTTTTCTTTTTTTTTTTTGTTAAACATATGATGCTTCTTAAAGCTTGCTTAGCATTAAATATGAAATGATAATGGTCAAATCAACTCACCACCACAATTTTCTTAATTATTATTATTATTATCATATATCTCTAATATGAGAGCTTTTTTCTCTCATTCTATCATATGATCTTTCTCTCTCATAGTTTGCTCTCCCTCTTCCTCTCTCAAAGCTTTAATCTTTCATGTGTTGAAAATCAAAAGCTTTTGAGACTAAACCACCAAAATACTTCTCTACTCACTCTAGGGTTCTTAGTGTAGCAAGCCAAGTACTCTAGTTACTTCATCGTTAAGGTAGAAGCTCAAGGTAGAAGCCTTCGGGTGGATCGATCTTTAACCTAGAGAAGACAACGAGAAGGAGCTATCTACACCACTCCAAGGAGCTAGCAACAAGGAGGACCACAACAAGAAGAGAAAGAGTTCAAGAACTAGGTATAACC
Source organism: Agapanthus africanus (assembly GCA_030015575.1). Lineage (NCBI taxonomy): Eukaryota > Viridiplantae > Streptophyta > Magnoliopsida > Asparagales > Amaryllidaceae > Agapanthus > Agapanthus africanus. The sequence goes on along the minus strand of CM057342.1, from coordinate 254,595,640 downwards.
ATCTTAACCTAGTAGTTAAAGCTTCTTAAATGTTTGTTAGTTTTTGTTTAGCAAAGATCTTTCATAGTTAGTCTATATTTCCTTGTGATAAAAATTCGTTTTTTACTCTTTCCGTCTCCCCGTAAGTTCCGGGGTGGGTAACATAGACTTACAGTAGTATCAGAGCCTAGATAAAATACAACTAACATGTTAGCAAAGTCTTTAGAACTTCGATCCCAAAAAAAATCGCAAAATACATCAAAAATTAGTGTTTTCTGCTGATTTTAAAAACAGGTCTAAAAATATTTTCAGAGACCTGAAAAATATGTCCACGGTTTTTTAAGGACACACAGGGAAAACGAGATCGTGACTCGGTCAGACAGCCGCGGAAGCGCGGCGAAACTATGCGTTTCGCCGCGGATCCGCGGCCGAGTCGACTCGGAGTCAACTCGTTTTTCCTGCAGAATGTCCAGCTTGATGTTTTGTGATTTTTCAGATATTTTGTTTCTGTCCAGATTCTTTTGAGTACAGTGTTGTATTTAGGGTAGTTTCAAATTGGAATATTGATCGAAATTCTATAAACTTTAGCTAATTGATTATATCTGTAATGTGATATATGTACTGAACGTCGACTAATCGCTATACGTCGATCAGTGGGGGTTGTACATATCTGTGATCTGTGATATTGGATTGTGTATATGAACTTGTTAGATTGTCGCGGATGAATAGCCGGGGTTGTGAGATGAGTGTCTATTTATCTTTCATTTGTTATAAATTGTAAATTAATGTAATATTATTTTTTTGGTCGTACATCCGGGTTGAGGTTGTAGCCAACATTGTATATTATTTCTTTTACTGCTTTTGCTCCTAGGATAGACCCAAGGTGGGGTGCACAAACTACCGGGTACTTTGAAGTGCTGAGTGGCCTACTCACGTTGTTCAGGGAAGCTGCTTCACTTCGGGTATTTGGCGGATAGTTTGCCGCACTCGTAAGGGTCTAGGGTGGGGTTTGGCTATTCATCGCGACCGTGTAATCCGTTTTTCATTACAGGCTCGAACGAAACGCAGATTCCTAACATATCTAATGTGTTCATCTGTGATCTGGAATGGCTATCATTGCATCTGATGAATGTTTATATCTATAGATGATATCAAGTAGGCGTTCCTTATGTTTTGCATCTGCGCTAGTCCAGCCCCCGCTCTGTCGTTAGTTAAGTAACCTAACGGGTGATGACGGGGCCCAGTGGCGAATGCGGATGGCATAAGCATACGTCATATTTTCGTTGTTTTCTGCAATGGTAGGATTAATTGATGGGACACATTATATTAATGCAAAGAAAATAAACCAAAGCTGAATCGTTGGAACAATTTCAAAACCACTCGGTTTTTTTCCAAAACAGAAAACTTTTAAAAACGCGGAGCTTAAACCACTCCTTTTAAAAGCTATCAGGTTCCTTCAATTATATCAAGTTCACTACATTCACGATTTCGCCAAAACCATTCGTAGCCCTCCGTCATTTCAGTTAAATATTTAGTAGTATTCAAGCTATGTATTTTGACCTTCGCCAAGGCATGGTGATTGGTAGCTACCGAATATTTATCTGTTGCATAGATAGATGCGTTGGTTTAGGACAGTCGTACTGCTATTTTGGCCTTCGTCAAGGGTATGTACGGATGGGTTCAAATTAACCTAGATAATGATGGGTAGAACTTGACATGGGACTTATGATATATTGGCCTTCGTCAAGGTCATAAGAGCATGGGGAAAAAATCCACATCGGGAGTTTCTAAAGAAACTGAAACTTACTAGTGTTGCATACCATTTGGAGTGTGATAATTTTGGTAGGATTCCTTCAACTTCATCACACAATGATATTTGGATCATGATCCTACTGTGAGTATATGCTACTCCTTGGGAAATTTTCTCACTTAACGATCAATGCTACAAACCAAGTAGGTGTTTAGAAAGGTGTTAGCGGGGCTACGCCCACAGGGAAAAGAGGTTATTTAATTAAGGAACTTCGCAAAAGCGTCGTAAAACCTCCCTTGAAGTAGCGACACCGGCCTGGCTGAACGGTTAAGCAAGTATTGTACGGTGAGATCAATCCCGACTAGTTCTTCTTTTATGGTTTGAGGAAGGATTCGAGAAACAGTGGGAGCCATCCTGTTTAGACAAACTAAAAACCACTCTAAACTTGCAAGAGTATCATGCTAAAGTGTTTCTTCTCTCTCTTCTAATTACAGCAACCAAACATCATGACGGGCCTTAAGTTACTATTAGATAAAAATAGATTGACAGGGCCAAACTACAAAGATTGGTTCAGGAATATCAAAATGGCAATCACTTATGACAAGTTGGGGTATCTCCTTACCACTAAGGCCCCCGCCGTCCCAGGTCCAGAATCCAGTGTCACGGATAAGGAAATCCGTAAGACCTGGGAGATTGACAGCGCGAAGGCCATGTGCCTTGTGCTTGCCTCTGTGGACAATGAACATCAGAGGAGGCACAAGAATATGGATCTTGAATCCATATTTCTCCATACTAAGGAACTATATGGAGAGCAATCCCGTATCGCAAGATACGAGACCTCGAAGAAGCTATTTTCAGCGAGGTTGGCTGTCGGATCATCTGTAGCGGAACACGTGCTTAAGATGATTGGCTACATTGAGGAGCTCACGGACTTCGGGACCATGTTAGAGAACGAGCTCTACACTGACTTGATTCTCTAGTCCCTTCCTTCTACCTACGCCCAGTTTATCCTGAATTTTAACATGCAAGGAAAAGAAGTTGAACTTCCGGAACTCCTCAACATATTGAGGAGTGCAGAGGCCACCCTACAGAAAGTCAGGAAAACACCCGCTTTGTTTGTTGGAGGAGCTTCCTCTTCTAGGTCCAAGGCAAAAGCCAAAGGAAAGAAGAAGAAGGCCCCCACCAAACCAAGGGGCGGTGTTAGTAAGGTAGAAGCCAAGGGAAAAGCAAAGGTAGCGGGACAGATTGTGGGGAAGGAAGAATGCTTTTATTGTCACAAGAAAGGACACTGGAAGAAAGATTGCAGGGCTTGGAAGGCTAAGAACCAGGACCCAAAGCAAGTTGTGGCTTCGGCTTCAGGTGTGTATGTTATTGAAAACTGTCTGTCAATCAACTCTACTTCCTGGTTATTGGATGCTGGATCAGGATCTCATATCTGTAATTCTTTGCAGGCACTGAGAAGCTGTAGGGTTTTGAATGCGGGTGATATGACCCTCAGAGTTGCAAACGGAGCAAGCATGGATGCTGAGTCCGTAGGGGACTATCACTTAGGATTAACAGATGGACATGTTTTGGTTTTGTGCAACTGTTATTTTGTACCCAGTTCGACTTTTAATATCATATCTGTATCTTTAATGTCTAAAGAAGGTTATGATTTTGCATTTGTAAGCAATGTTGTAAACATTCACCTTAATCATGTTTTGATTGGGTCGGGTACATTAAGCAACGGTATATACGTTTTAAACCAAACGCAGATTTTCAATATCCAGAATACACACAAAAGAAAGTCTCCGGAATTAAATCATGCTTTCTTATGGCATTGTAGACTGGGTCACATCAATGAGACAAGGTTAGCTAAGTTACATAAAGAAGGATATTTGGATCCGTTCGAATATCATTCTTATGCAACTTGTCAATCATGTCTCAAAGGAAAGATGATAAAGACTCTGTTCACTGGACACGGAGTAAGAGCGAGCGAGCTCTTGGGACTCATACACAGCGACGTGTATGGTCCAATGTCTATACATGCAAGAAGTGGTTTTTCATATTTCATTACTTTTACGGACGATTTCTCTAGGTATGGACATGTCTTCTTAATGAAGCATAAATCCAAGACCTTTAAAAAATTCCAGGAATATAAGAATGAAGTAGAAAAACAAACCGGCAAAAGTTTCAAGACACTGAGATCTGATCGAGGTGGTGAATACTTAAGTGCCGAGTTCCTGGATTACCTAAAAGAGAATGGAATTCTCTCTCAGCTTACTCCTCCATACACTCCACAACACAACGGTATATTGGAGAGATGGAACCGAACCCTATTGGATATGGTACGTTTCATGATGAGTAACGCTGAGTTACCACGATCATTCTGGGGCTATGCACTAGAATCAGCTGCATATCTTTTAAATAAGGTTCCTACCAAGACTGTGCCTACCACACCATATCAGATGTGGAGTGGGAAGAAACCCTATCTTCAATATCTGAAGATATAGGATGTTCGGCTTTTGTCAAAAAGCAGCATGCAGACAAACTCGAGGCACGATCGGTACTGTGTAAGTTTGTGGGATACCCAAAGAACTCCAGGGGGTATCTTTTCTATTACGCAGAAGAACAAAAGGTTTTTGTTTCTCGTCATGCCCATTTTCTGGAACATCAATTCTTAGAAAAGGAAACAAATGAGAGCGCAATAGAACTGGAAGAAATTCCAGAACCACAAGCTGTTACTGAAAGCTTGGTGGAACAAGAAGTTTCAAAAGAATAGGACATTCCTGCACCGCTCCTCAGGAGTAGTAGGCTTTCTCATCCACCTGAGAGATACTACGGTTTTCTCATAGACGGGGATAGAGAGGATTGCATCATTGATAATGATGAGCCCACTAGCTTCCAGCAGGCCATTCAGAGCACTGACTCGGTAAGATGGCTGGATGGAATGCGGACCGAGATGGAGTCCATCTACACCAACAAAGTATGGACTTTGGGCTTTGCTCCAGAAGGGGTAAAACCCGTAGGCTGCAAATGGATCTTCAAAAGGAAAATTGGTGTAGATGGACAGGTTGAAACCTATAAGGATAGACTTGTTGCAAAGGGTTTTCGTCAAAGACCTGGTTTGGACTATGACGAAACTTTTTCTCCAGTGACTATGCTCAAATCCATTCGGATCCTTCTTGCCATTGCTGCCTTCCATGATTATGAAATTTGGCAGATGGACGTAAAGACCGCTTTTCTAAATAGAAATTTAGAGGAGTGTGTCTATATGGACCAGCCAGAGGGATTCATTCAAAGTGGGAGCAGCGGAAAAGTGTGCAAGTTGCTGAAGTCCATTTATGGACTGAAGCAGCCATCGCAGAGTTGGAACATCTGTTTTGATAAGACGGTCAAAGAATTTAGCTTTATCAAAAATCCAGATGAACCATGCATTTATAGTAAGATTGTATCATGAACTGTCGTATTCCTCGTTTTATACGTGGATGACATTCTCTTGATAGGAAATGATATTCCTATGCTACAATCTGTCAAAGGGTTCTTGTCACAAAGATTCTCTATGAAAAACCTGGGTGATGCCTCTTATATTCTGGGGATCCAGATCTATAGTGATAGATCTAAGAGGATGTTGGGACTTTCACAATCCAGGTACATCGACACCATACTGAAAAGATTCAGTATGGAAGATTCAAAGCGCGGTAATTTACCGGCTTGTCACGGAATCACCCTCTCTAAAGAAATGTCTCCCAAGACTGATTTGGAAAGGGATCGCATTTCTATTATACCCTATGCTTCTGCGGTAGGCTCTATAATGTATGCGATATTGTGTACCAGACCAGATATAGCTTATGCACTGAGTGTAGTAAGCCGGTATCAGTCAAACCCTGGAGAGAAGCACTGGATAGCGGTAAAGAACATTCTGAAGTACCTGAGAAGGACTAAGGATATGTCTTTGGTTTACAGCGGAAAAGACCTCCAGATCGAGGCCTTTGCGACTCCAGCTTCCAGAGTGACAAGGATGACTCCAAGTCCATGTCGGGATATGTCTTTACTCTCAATGGAGGGGCGGTGTGTTGGAAGAGTTCCAAACAGGAAGCCGTTGCTGACTCGACGATGGAAGCGGAGTATATCGCAGCATCAGATGCCGCAAAAAAAGCCGACTGGATGAAGAAGTTCTTAACAGAACTTCAGGTGGTTCCGTCCATTGTTGATCCAATACCTCTGTATTGAAACAACAACGGGGATATAGCTTTAGCAAAGGAACCCAGGTCCCATCAGAAGTCCAGACAGATCTTGAGGCGGTATCACCTGATCAGGGAGATCGTGGATCGCCGGGAGATCGAGCTTCGGAGGGTTGCTACAGAGGATAACATGGCAGATCCATTCACAAAGGCCATTCCTTAGACGTAGTTCGAGAGACTATTCGAGATGATAGGTATACGATATGCCAGCACATGGCCTTAGTGCAAGTGGGAGATTGTTAGTGTGATATGCCCTAGAGGCCATTATTGTATAGTACTACTTTGTATATTACATTTTAGAAGCTTGGGATATATACACAGATTTATAACAGTCTTGCTCAATATGGTAGTATGCTACTTAGTTTGTATCTATCTTAATATGTGTATATGTTTCTTTTGATATATCACTAATACATATTGATAGAGCCCTTAGGATCTTTTGCTTGACTACCAGCGTTGTGATGGCAATCACACTTGTAGGGGCTGGGTAGTCTATAAGCACATCCTTTTACAGGTCCCTGGTCGTAGGATTATCGAGACAGGGCATCGATACTCCAGAGTAGACTAGTGTATACGCTTCTCATCCCAGGAGGGGAGATGGTCTGTCCCACAGCCATCAGTACGTCGTACTGGAGATAGTATGCAGGTGCTCGTTAGGTTACGAGTACACTGGACAGGACTCGCTGGGAACTGTTTGTTGGTATTATACCTATCGTCAGTTATCAGTTCCCAGGTGACATGAGTACAGCTTAGTCCGTTGACTTGACACTGTCACTTCGCCTCGAGTGTGTTCCCACTGTTCTTAGATTACCACCCTACCACGGCTCTATTAAGTCGTGCAAACAGGTAGTAGTTGGGTGAAGTCCTGAAGCACTTGGAGGAAGTGACGGTTAGACAAGGATTCGTCTCTCCCGGTGTTGGGAGTTGATATCGCGCTGTGTCTAGGAGAGCCATTAAACAAAGTCCCTGGGCAGGGCAAACGAGATTTACTGGTAGTGTTTCCAGTAGTTTCTCAGGGTGTTCTGGGCTACACTCCGATACGACTTGTACTGCTATTAGGGGACTGACATTTACCACCCTATAGGCCCGACATGTGATACTTTTAGACGAACAGACCGGACTGTACAGAGATTGTCACATTCAGGTTCAGTAGGAGTTCGGATGGGTTCACCTCATCGGTCTTCTTATCGGCATCTACCTGGGGACCGTTACGTACAGCTAGTACCACTTGCGGCCTGTGGTTAAACCCACTGTCAGCGTAGTGTCGAGTCTTTAGAGTCCCACACAGGGGATTGTTCACCTTTTGGCGAAACAGAGTAGAGGTCGTATGGTTTTACGACGGGATTCGTTCACATACGCGCACTTGTGCACGTTTGGTAGTGGGCTTTGGTTTAAGCCAGATCCTAGTATTTGTTTTGGGATTGGTCTTGTCTTATTGTATTCGTGTTTCTTCGGAACACGAATGCGGGTACCTACGTACAGTTGACAGAGGCGGAGAGGGAGATACCTCATTAGGGTTTTTGACCATTGACTTGATCAAAACCCAAATGAGAATGAGAAACATGATTAATAATATTAATTAAGGAAAATTGTATCATGGTTTGAGTTGGGTTGACCATTTGACTTGTTGAGTTACATTGACCTAGATATTTTCTTTCTGTTTTTTGTTAAGCATAAGATGCTTCTTGAAGCTGGCTTAGCATTAAATGTGAAATGATAATGGTCAAATCAACTCACCATCACAATTTTCTTAATTATTATTATCATCATATATCTCTAATATGAGAGCTTTGTTCTCTCATTCTTTCATGATCTTTCTCTCTCATGGTTTGCTCTCCCTCTTCCTCTCTCAAAGTTTTAATCTTTCATGTGTTGAAAATCAAAAGCTCTTAAGACTAAACCACCAAAATACTTCTCTACTCACTCCAGGGTTCTTAGTGTGGCAAGCCAAGCACTCTAGTTACTTCATCGTTGAGGTAGAAGCTCAAGGTAGAGGCCTTCGGGTGGATCGATCTTTGACCTAGAGAAGACAACGAGGAGGAGCCATCTACACCACTCCAAGGAGCTAGCAACAAGGAGGACCACAACAAGAAGAGAAGGAGTTCAAGAACTAGGTATAACCATCTTAACCTAGTAGTTAAAGCTCCTTAAATGTTTGTTAGTTTTTGTTTAGTAAAGATCCTTCATAGTTAGTCTATGTTTCCTTGTGATAAAAATTTGTTTTTTACTCTTTTCGCCTCCCTGTAAATTCCGGGGTGGCTAACATAGACTTACACTCCTACCATCTAGTTAGCAGGGCGCTTCATCCCGGCAGACTGAGGTCTGCCCCTCATCTTTACCACTGCCTTATATCGGCGGGCAGCTTTCAGAGCCAATTCATGAGTCGGGAAATCTCATGTGGCTAATGCAGCCTGGATCTCTAGATCTAACCCTTGTTGAAATCGCCGGGCTCTAATCTCATTTGTCGGTATTATGTGTGCCGCGAATCTGTTAAGGTATTATGTTAGCTTTGTAATATGTGATATTTTTAAAATCGAAATTTTGAGACGTATCTTACCGACTGAGCATGGTAAACTCAGCATCGTACACATCCACTGATTTGGTCCACATTGAACCCTATTGTAGGTGGATGAACTGCTGTTCCATGTCGAATCTGACAGTCTCGTGGAAGTACTTTACGTCGAACATATTACGGAAAGTCCTCCATTCATCGGCTGGGTGAGACGGCTTTGTTCCATCTTCCACTAAACCCGTACATTATCAGTGAGCTGCAGCTTTTCAACTCGAACCCAAGCGACCTCTGGCACTTGTGCTGCTGCCAGGTCATCCTCAATATTTTGAGCCCATTCCTCAGCTTCTAGAGGGCTCTCCTTTCTTGAGAACTGCTTAGGGTGCAAGGCCTTTAATTGCTTCACCCCAGGTGCTTCTGCCTCGGGACAGTTCATCAAGATAGCAGTCTGCTACTGCTGCCCTCCAGGAGACTATGAATTGCCTCAATCAGTACCATGTGCTCATTGATCGGAGCAGGTACGACAGGTGTAATTGGTAGGGGTGGTGGAGTGTTGTTGAAGTTGGTGCTGGTGTTGTTTGGCGAATGCATAACCTTGAAAGAAAATTTTGGGTTAGGACAGATTCAAAATATATGTTTATGGAAGATTCAAGAAATATGAATTGTAAAGAATATTTTCAGTTGCTGGTTCTTGTGTTATATTGCTTAGGTTGTCCATGCAGAACTGACCTGCATGTCCATACAGAGCGGACCTGTATGTCCACACAGAGCGGACCTGCATGGAACACCAGTAAAACCTATCACGCCCCGCTTCCCAGAGTACGGGTAGAGGACGCGACGTGGCCGCTACGTATTTACTGAGAAGTAAACACGCTAAGCGTATCTAAACAATATAAAATAAAATATACATAAGAGACAAGATGTAAATGAACATCAACTTTATTTATTAACATTCTTTTTACAATACAACTGAAAAGAAAATACATGTACTGAAAGCAATGCTTAAACAATGACATAACATAAATGAAAATGAAATGTACAAGAAAACTAGAGCATCGGGTCGAAGGCTAGCTGATCCAAATCCTCGCTGGTGGGCTCTGTCTCCACAAGGTCCGAATCACCTGACAATATTCCAAAGAAAAAAGAAAGGAATGTCGTCAGCGAACAATCGCTCGGTAAGTCCCAAAAGTAAAAAGAGACAAAATAGACTGAAAGAGAGAGTAACTTTTAAACTTGTATTATATTGTTAACATTGTTGTTTATAGCTTGGTACAGAAGAAGCCAGTGTATACGAGAGGAGTCTCACTATCCCGGAGACTAAGGTATACGGAGTACAAGGAACCATTCAGCCACGGTACAACGGCAATGGAGATTCAGGTTAGGTGTCTTATGGTAGCAGTCTCGTGCCACTTCTAACACCTTCCGTACCAATCTACCCTTTATAAACCTCGTGATGTCTTGAGTGTCTTGATTGTATTGTATTCTCTTGTCTTGTTATATATAGATGGATGACTTGCCGAAACCATGATATTAGTAATGGAACGGATATAATGGAAGAACATGTAAATGTAATATATCCATGGTTCGGTTAATACAGATTGCTATAGATTGAATAGATGGATTCATATTGAATCATGTTGTGTTGTAGTTTATTCTTGAATGACATTCAAGTTAGATTGATTAGATTAAGACTCAGTCTGAGTCAGTCATTTTTAAAAGAACTTGAAATCCTGATTGTTTTGATGTTATCGGTAACTGCTGCACATGGACGACATGATTTGTGTCTTTTTCCAAGACAATTACTATGTTGATAACACCGTTTGTTAAGTTGTCTACCTTAAATAGGCAAGCACCCATATATTCGGCTCCCTGAAGCTCAAGAGACTGGTCCCGCTTAAACCTATATTTACTAAGTCCTTATTGCAATTTACTATAACTTGAGAAGTTTTACGTAAAAATAGTTTTGGTATAATTTCAAAACACACCTCAAGCATTTAATTATCATCATTAGGGTTTTCATTGATATATATTTTATAAACGTGACACTTCTAGTGGATAAAAGCTAATTTCATAATATATGGTATTTAATTGTAATATGAATGTTGTTTTGAATTATCATGGTAGTTTCATGTAATATTTGACTTCTTTTCTTGAGTTTTGGAAATATGGAATAATATATATATTTAAAATAAGTATTTTTGTAATATTTATATATACATATTTAACGAAAATAAATTTATTTATTTTCTTGTAAAAATCTCATTTTCTAAATAAAATGTATAAAAATTCCATCGAGATCGAATGCTCCTTGCGGAGTTCTGCATCTCGCTCTAATAAGCCCGAGGATGTGCGATGATCTGCACCATCCCGAACGGGTTCCCCAAAATGGGTTGTAGAGGCGCAATTGCCTGAAAATGTTTTAATACATCTTTTAAAGAAAACGGATTTATAAGTTAAAAGGATTTATTTGCAAAGTCGTATTTTCCGTATTCTATTATCCCAAAATTAATCGTGCTATGATAGAGATGTGTGTTGTGATGAGGTAGGTCATTACCTCGCGAACTATCTAAAAGTATAGTACGGAATTATGATGTTTTATGTCCAAACTAAACTATATGGTATTTTTCTGAAAAAGTATGATAAAAGTTACGAAAATGATTATTTTGATGTGAAAGTTGTTTTATTGAGTTTTTTAAGATTTAATAATCAACATATGAGAATATGGTTTTATATTGTTAAAGAAAAGTGTAGTTTTTAAAGAAACCCGAATCGGAAGTTGGATTAACTCCGCTTCCGTCGGCTTTTAGAAATGAAACTTTTTAAAGGTGAAGATGAGAGGGGAAAATGGGACTTACTGTCTTATAAGGTAGAGGGGAGAAAGAGGAAGAGTGGGGAAACGCCGGTGCGTCATTTCTTCGCCGGAAACTCCTCGTATTGTCGTCGGAACTTCGCCCATCGCTAACTCCACTTGCACACTATGCAAACTTGGAAATTTTTTGAGAGTTTTGGCAGAGAATTGTGAGTGAGGAGGGGGGAAATAAGGGTGGTATTTATAGGGCAATTTAGGGTTTAGTGTGTGATGAAATATGCATTTAAATTTTCTTTAAAAATGGAATTTATAGGGTTTTTAATTCACTGGAAAATGCAGGGAAAACAAACAGATGGGGGTTAAAGAGGGGAGTCCAAGGGTTTGGCTCAAGGAAAACCGGCGGCGCCGAAATGAAGGGCTCTCTCGCCAGTACGATCATGGAGGTAGGGGCTTGGATTAGGGCCACGTGTCCCTGACGGTCTGAATACTAATTTGTATCTTTTTTTTTTTAAGTGTGACTCTTGGTTTTATGTGTTGTGCACGTGTAGACTCTTGGGCTTCTAAAATATTAAAAGAATTTTAAAAAAAAAGATATTGTGGCTGATGGGATTTGAACTCTGGTGCTTTAACTCAGCAATCCAAGGTCTTACTAATGAGCTACAAGCTCTTTCTTGCTGTTCTAAAGCAAAACAAATTCTTATAGCATTCACAGGAAATCAAATACCCCAAGTGTACATTAACTTTTAATGAATTTTCTGTACAAAGAATTTGGAGTTGTTACATCTGGTTTTCCTTTATCATCATGTACATGCATTATGTGGTAATACAGATCACTATTACATATTGATAGAGCCCATATGATTCTTGCTTGACTACCAACATTATGATGGCGATCATATACATGAGAGCTGGATGGTCTATAAGCACATCCTTAAATGTCCCTAGTCGCGGGAATATAGAGATTGGGCATTGATACTCCAGAGTAGGCTAGGGTATAATTATCGAGACCCTGACGAGGGGCGGTGGCCGGTCTCACAAGACATTGGTGTCAATCAGTCACCTAAGATAGTATACAGGTGCTCATTGGGTTATGAGTACACTGGAAGGACTCTCCGGGAACATGCTAGTTTGTATTATACCTATTGTTACATAGCAGTTCCCAGGTGACATGTGTACAGGTTAGTCTGTCGACCTGAGATCGTCATTTGTCTCGTGTGAGTTCCCACTGTGCTTTGATTACTATCCTACCACGACTCAAAGGAGTCATGCAAACAGGTTTTTTTGGGGTACAGACCCGAGCCACATGGAGGCAGTGAGCGGATCGTCGGGGATTCGTCTCTCTCGGTTTTGGGGTTAATGTCGCGCGGTGCACGGGTGTCCATCACAAGAAATCCTCGGCCAAGGTAGACGAGAATTACAGATTTAGATCAGTAGTTTCTCAGTGGATAATAGGCTTCATACTGACATGAAATATTGCGTTATTAGGGGTCTGACTTTATCCACTCCTAGACGCGATATGTGATAGACGAATAGACCGGACTGTACGGATATTGTCACTAACAGGCTCCGTAGGGGTTCAGATGAGTTTTTCTCATCGTTCTTCTTTTCGCTCAATACCAGTGTAGCCGTTACGTACAGCTAGTTCCGCTGACGTGCTTGTGGTTAAACCCACTGGCAGCGTATTGACGAGTCTTTAGAGTCCCACGCAGAGGGTTTCCCTGGTTCTGGTGAAATGATGTAGTAGCCGTAATGCGCACGTGCAGGGTTCCGATCGATTGATTGTACTATGTACCAGAACTTTAGACCGGACAGTTGATAATACTAACAGGCTCGGTTTGAGCCGGATTATTAAATCAGGTATTGATTTAATAATTTACGTATATGTATTTCGATATGTATATTCTAGAATTATGTTCTTTGTGTTATTCTATCTCTTCGGGTATTCATATTTCGGTACGAATACAGGTATGTATATAAAGTAGAATGTAATCCATATTTTTACAAATAACATTCCAGAAGGTGGACACCTCATTTAGTTTTTATCCATTTATTCATATATGGAAATGAGGTGGAAATGAAATGAGGGGAGTATAGTGAGAGCCATGCTTGCATAGTGTTGCATAAATGAATTATTAATTCATTTGTGCAAACTATTCAAGCATGGGCTTGATATTATATTGAATGATATGTTTTACAAATCCTTGCATGATAAATTTCTCTCTGATGGATGCCTCATTATTTTGAGAGATGAGTTTTATTCTCACCATTAGCTTCACTCCCTCTCTAGAGTTTCTTGAGTTCCTCCACTTTCATTCTTAACCTCCTCTCTACAATCTCATGAGTTGAAAATCAAGAGAGGAGGTGAGATGGATGAACACTTAGATCACTCACTACATCCTAGGAATTTTAGATTAGCAATATAGAATCCCTAGTTGCTTCACTTGCTTTTGATGTGGAGCTAGAGCCATGAGCTACATCTTTCGTATGGATCATCTTTGACGAAGGAAGACAGGCGGCCAAGTTCAATCGAGCATGCCTCAAGGAGCAAAGGAAGATAATGGAAGACCGAAGGACTTGGTTCGTTCGTTATAACCTTCTATCACTATAATTTAGTTCTTTGTAGTTTGCTAGTTTAGGGCTTATGGTTCGATTCTAGAACGGTTTCGTTAGCGCCAATTTTTTAAACGCCAGTTTTTGTTCCGCACCGGCCACGGTAGATGGCCAGGGCACTGACGTAACCCAATATGGTATCAGTGCCACCCCATAAACCTTAACTAGCATTTTAAACGAAGTTCAAAATAACGAAACCGAAATAACTCCGAAAAAATCGCTGAAATATTCAAGTTTCTGTCGATATTAAAAAGTCTTCAAAAAAATTTTGAAACAATTGCATAAGGCTATTTATGTTGTAACTAGAACACGGTCCAAAAATGAGACACAAATTTCTTAAGATGGCCGGTGAGAATGGCTAAATCCCCGGCGTCTCCGGTTTTTGAAAGGACCGGGTCTTGATTTTTTGGGTGTGTTCTAGGATCTTAAATATTGGGTGTTGGGTATTGTTTGTTTTTGCCCAGATTGCATATTACGTTATCTTTGGTTTTGAGGCATTACGGAGTATTTCAAAGTTTCTATTTTTAACAACGTTTATAACTTTTCAGTACATACATTACTATCTACGACCGTGAATGTCATTAGAGCGGTATAGCTCGTCTAACTGCTATATATTCTTTTAGACGGGTTTGTGAACATGACATTCACGTTGATGTTCTGTGTTGTGCTGAGGTTGTGGTTGGATTGTCGTGGTGGATAGCCAGTGGTGCAATGATAGTAGTACAGTTTAGATTCATTTGTACATTTAATATTGCGGGACGAGCGTCTGACATATGCATAGCCATCTCCGCCAGTTTGTATATTATTTGTTTGGGGCACGACCGGGTGGAGGTCGATAACACCCTTGTACATATTTTTTCATTTTTTGTACTAGGATTACCCCACGGAAGAGTGCTCGAATAGCCGAGTTCTAAAGGGCAACGGACCCGCGTCTCATGGCATTGAGATGGAGGGGGCCTTATTCTAAAATTGGCGGGCTATTCGTCGCACTCGTAGTGGGTACAGGATGACCCACGGAGGGGTGCTCAAGTTACCAGATTTCTTGAAGGGCTGGGTAGCCCATCCATTTTTTTGATTGGGGTTGCCTCACTTCTAGGATTGGCGGGTAACTTTCCACACTCGTAGGGGTCCAAGTTTTTATTGCACAGGCTATCCACACGACAGGGAATGTCGGGTCTCAATTGCGGCTCAAATGAAACCCGAGGCTCCAAGATTATCCACCATTCTGTGTTGCTTACTGAGATTCTGTGATGTTGCTTATATCATGCCTGGGATGAATGTTATATATATTTATATATATATATACCAGTAGATGTTGTATATGTTTTGCATCCGCGCTAGTCCAACCCCCGCTCTTCCGTTAGTTAAGTAACCTAACAGTGCATGACAAAACCCCGTGGCGAATGCGGATGGCATATACGTAAATTGTATTTTCGTTCTTTTTTGGTGTGATATAGATTAATTGATGGGACTGCATTAATTCTGATTAATGCAAGGAAAACAAACCTATATATATGATATTGTTGAAACCAAGTTTTTTTAAAAACAGACATTACAGACGTTTCCTTTTGCTTTGCATAGTGGTATTCAGTTATGAATATCCAATACCACATTCGACGAGGAAAGAGCCGAGATCCCTTTATCGGGAGTGAGCTCTTGAGTAAAAGTTTGCGTCAGTGTAATAACTTCACTATAGTCGATTATTTTGCTTTGTATCGTGGTATTCAGTTTGGAATATCCTGCACCTCATTATATGAGGAAAGAGCCGAGATCCCTTCACAGGGAGTGACCTCTTTATCAAAAGTTTGCGCCACTATATATTTGTAAAACCATTCGGTTCCTTCAACAATATTAAGTTCATCACGTTAAAGGTTTTTCTCCAAAAATCAGCCGCAGCCCTCCGTCATTTCATACGAGTAGTACTTAGTATTTGTGTTGCGTTTGTTGATTGTGTCAAGGCGTAGTGTGCGGTAGCTAAGTGGTGCTTGTTTGTAGCATGGATATGCGATTGATTAGGACAGTCGTGCGGCCTTGTTGACTGTTTCAAGGGCTCATACAGGTGGGTTTAATGAAATCAAGATAATGATGGGTTGAACTTGACTAGGACTTTTTGATTTGTTGACTGTGTCAAGATCACTTGGGTCCTAGGGGTAAAAATCACATCGGGAGTTTCAAACATACAGGAAACTTGCCAGGCATGCGCATACTTTCTGGAGTGTGGTGACTTGAGTGGATTCCATCAAGTTATCATGCGATGATACTTGGATCCCGATTCCCACTGATGTGTAGGTGTTACTCCTCGGGTGATTTTAGATGATCCCAACTAATTCTCCTTTTAGGGTTTAAGGGGGAATTCGAGGAAACAGTGGGAGCCATCCTGATTAGATAAAGTGATTAACCAATCTAATCTAGGTTCGAGTGCATGCTGAGTGTTTCTTTTCTCTTTGGCAGCGACCATGGCCTGACCTTAAAAACTCATGAACCAAGTTAACCGAACCATCTTAAAAACACTTTGGATTTTGGATTGTCATTTAGTCGCATATATCATTGCCGCTCCTACACCCCCTTTGAATTTCTCCAGAACTCTCCGTATCACTACGAAGATCCATATTTCTTGGATATTCCATCGTGTAGTTACATACGAACTCGAAGGAACTTGTTCCAGTTCGAGAATGGATTCTGGTTCGGGAGAAATTAAATAGAATTATTCGATTTTCTTTTCTCTTTACCTTCTCTCAGGTTGCGAGGACTCCTAGAATTAGGAGAGTACACATATTGCGCTTATTGGATGGTCTTCTTTCAAACCATAGGCAGGTGCCGAAAGGTAGGGAAGGATGAAAACCAATTAGCCTAAGTGTGATGTACAGATGGTAATAAGTAAAGACATACAAAGGGATTACATAAAGGGCAAAGGAAATTGCGACTACTATCATTCACGACGAAACAACGTATACCCCTGCCACTCCTATATTACCTTTACATTTTCTCCGGAACAATCCGTATCACTACAAAGGTCCATATTGCTTGGGTATGCCATCGTATAGTTACATACGAACTCGAATGAACTTGTTCCAGTATGAGGATGGTTTCCGGTTTGAGAGAAATTGAATAGGATTATTCGGTTATCTTTTTTCTTTACCATCTCTCTGGCTGCAAGGGCTCCTAGTATTAGGAGAGTACACCTATTGCGCTTATTGGATAGTTTTCTTCCAAATCTTAGGCTGGTGTCGAAGGATAGGGAAAGAAGAAAATCAATTAGCCTAAGTGTGGTGTACAGAAGGTAATAAGTAAAGAAAAATAAAAAGACTGGAGTGATGGCAAGGAAATATACGGTTACAGTCATGAATCTGGATAGTGGAAAAGGCATTTCTAGGAATACCCGACCACCCCTTCGAAACATTTTCATGTTTCAGTTTTACTGTACGGTGTTAATTGAAAATTGTATTCCCAATTAGATTCTAACTCCACGGTATGTATTTACCAGATTTGATTCTCACATATGTATGGCGTTACAAATGGTGAGTGGGAGTAAGATATTCAGAATTGGGTGATTAGATCCTCTATATATATCAGAATTCTTTGTAATTGGTGATATTTAAGGAAATCACCTGGGTTTTTCATGACGGCAAATATTTGGTTTTGAATATCCATTGTTATGTACCAATTTCAAACTGATATATTTGTACGTTTATTTTATAAAGTGAGATATAACCTTTTGAAATCATGTCCATAACATTTACCTATATCTTTTTATGGTTAGGTAAGGTGCATTCAACGACGGTGTAATTCTTCTTAACCATAGCACAGTTTTTCAACCTTCAACGCACAGGGTTTGAGTTGTTAAACTTAGAGGACTTATAGAAAGTATTGTATGTTGTCCAATGTCCGTTAAGACAAAAAGGTCGGTACTCGTACTATATTTTGTTTGCTCATGACTTCTCCAATTCTAGACAAGTATTTCATTGAAATACAAGGTCCAGATATTGAGAAGATATAAATATAAGAATAAAATAGAGAACCGTATGTTGCAAGTATCAAGATTCCACAAGGTGATCGAAAATGTAGATATTAGTGTTTGGTATTCCGTTGTAAGTAATAGTTTTGAGAACTTGCTTCTCTTTTAGGTTACTCATACGTGGATGCATTCCTTAATGAGTAATGCTGCTTCGCCTCCTTCCATTTTGGTTGATATGCACTGGAAACGGCTGCATGATTTTTAAATCTGGTTCCAATTAAATTAGTGCCATTGTTTCTATATTGGATATATAGAATGGATTCATATCTTAACGATATTAAGGTATATGGAGTTGTCCGGCTGATGCTTAAAACCAGAATCTGGACAAACTCAAGGCATGTTTCAGTAATGGCAGTTTGTGAGTTTTCCCGGGCTTTGACGAGGGTTAACATTCTACCATCTCGAAGATCAATAGTTATATTGTTCTTGACTCTCCACCAGTTTTAGTAAAATGGATTCTTTTCAGAAAACATTAATGTGGGTATGGTATAACTGGAAGTGATTCCAGAACCACAAACGATTACTGAAAATTTAGTAGAACCTAAAGATTCAATTGGATTCGGCAATCTATTAGCCACTCCGCAGATTTGGTGGGTAATCTCATGCACCCGAGAGGTACTTCGGTCTCCTCAAAGATGGTGACAGGGAGGTTTTTGATTACCCAAACTTTCCACTACTACTATTCTAGACTATAAGATCTGGTTGGAGGATGAGTATAACGTCGTTCTAAATTATCTTTAGAAGTACACGTGTA
The DNA here is from genome assembly GCA_030015575.1 of Agapanthus africanus. NCBI lineage: Eukaryota > Viridiplantae > Streptophyta > Magnoliopsida > Asparagales > Amaryllidaceae > Agapanthus > Agapanthus africanus. The sequence continues at coordinate 254,576,991 of CM057342.1, read as the reverse complement.
TATGACTCTGCCAGAGGGTTGTTGTAGTCAGTGGGAGCAGCGGAAGTATAGTGGGCAAGTAGCTTTTGTCTATTTATAGACTAAAGCAGGTATAGCGGAGATAGATCATCTATTTTTGATGTGACGGTCATAGAGTTTGACTTCATCAGAATAAGAGATGGATCTGGTAAAAAGGTAATAGGGAGTGATGTCCCAGTATTTGGATGCCATGCACTTAATAGGAAGAGATCTTCCTATACTACGATCGGTTATACTATGGTTGTCATAAGGTGGTTTCTCCAAATAGGATAATGATATAATATCAGGGATTCTGATGACTAGATCTATGGTTTTAGATCTAGATTTGGAAAGTGTCCCAATTCGGGTAGTTTGACATTATTCTAAAGTGTGTTAGAATGGACGACTCCTGGCATGGTGGTATACCCGCAGGTGATGGAGTCACCCTCTCTAAAGAGATGTCTTCTAGACTGATGAGGAGAGGGATTTGCATGATTGGTATATCACTTGCTTAGGCAATTAAGTCAATCATGAGATCTCAAGTACAACACCAGATATCGTTTTTGCACTGGATGCAATAAGTATATATTAATCCAATCCTGGAGAAATGCTGGGAAGCAGTTTTGAACATAAGTGGATGTTCTTGAAATATGGTAATGACAGCCTCCTTCAGGAGGCGGTTATCATTTTTGGCTTCCAAGGTGACATGGATGACAGAGTGACTGTCAAAGTTGTAGTTTTCCCTCTTTTGTGGGGCAGTATGTTGGACAGGTGGTCCAAGCGAATACTGTGGAAGACATGGCACAGGATACCGATTAGATTTAGTGGATGATACAGTCTAAAAAGTTTATTGGATTTGGAGTTCATTTGTGAACTAGGTCCCATCAGATATCCAGACAAATTCAAAGACAGGTATTTCTCATTTCGAGAGATAGTTTTTCTTCGCGAAGTTGAGATATAGAGAGATAAAGATAGAAACATTGGAGCGGATCCACTCACTGAGGCTATTTCTCGAACGCAATAGTTTCACAAACGAGCTTTGTAAGACAGATTAGTAGAGAAGTTGGGTATTCGGTATCACACGAGTTGTGAGTATGTGACACCGCAATAATTAGTCTTAAGTGCAAGTGGGAGATTGTTGGCTATAGTGCCCTCAAGGCAATTATTGTAATCGCAGGAAGGTGGTTATGATGATTGAAGGAGGACCTATACGGATAGAACAGTCTTACTCAAAATGATAGTATGCTATCCAGTTTGCCTTTATCATCATGTACATGCATTATGTGGTATTACATATCACTATTACATATTGATAGAGCCCATAGGATTCTTGCTTGACTACCAGCATTATAATGGCGATAATATACGCGAGAGCTGCGTGGTCTATAAGCATATCCTTAAATGTCCCTAGTTGCGGGAGTATCGAGACTGGGCATTGATACTCTGGAGTAGACTAGTGCATACTTATTGAGACCCCGCAAGGGGCGGTGGCCGGTCTCACAAGCCATTGGTGTCAGTCAGTCACCTAAGATAGTGTACGGGTGCTCATTAGGTTATGAGTACACTGGACGGACTCCCCAGGAACATGCTAGTTGGTATTATACCTATTGTCAGATAGAAGTTCCTAGATGACATTGTACAGGTTAGTCTGTTGGCTTGAGATCGTCATTTGTCTCATGTGAGTTCCCACCGTGCTTTGATTACTACCCTACCACGGCTCAAAGGAGTCATGCAAACAGCTTTTAGTTGGGTACAGTCCCGAGCCACATGGAGGCAGTGAGTGGATCGTCGGGGATTCGTCTCTCCAAGTATTGGGGGTTGATGTCGCGCGGTACATGGGTGGCCATCACCATAAATCCTCGGCTAAGGTAGGCGAGAATTAATGATTTGGATCAGTAGTTTCTCATTGGATGATGGACTTCATACCGACACGAAATATCGTATTATTAGGGGTCTGACTTTATCCACCCATTAGACCCGATATGCTATACTCTTAGACAAACAAACCGGACTGTACGGATATTGTCACTGACAGGCTCAGTATGGGTTCAGATGAGTTTGCTCACCGGCTTTCATTTCGCTCAATACCTAGGTAGCCATTATATACAGCTAGTGTCACTGACGTGCTTATGGTTAAACCCACTGCCAGCGTATTGACGGGTCTTTAGAATCCCACTCAAAGGGTTTTCCTGGTTCTGGCGAAATGATGTAATAGCCGTATTGCATAAGTGCTGGTTTTCGATCGATTGATTGTACTATGTACCAGGACTTTCGATCGGACAATTGATAATACTAGCAGGCTCGGGTTTGAGCCGGATTATTAAATCAGGTATTGATTTAATAATTTACGTATATGTATTTCGATATGTATATTCTAGTATTATGTTCTTTATGTTATTCTATCTCTTCGGATATTCATATTTTGGTATGAATACTGGTATATATATAGTAGAATGTAATCCGTATTTTTTACAGATAACATTCTAGAAGGTTGACGCCTCATTTAGTTTTTATCCATTTATTCATAAATGGAAATGCGGTGGAAAAGAAATGAGGGGAGTATGGTGAGAACCATGCTTGCATAGTGTTGCACAAATGAATTATTAATTCATTTGTGCAAACTATTTAAGCATGGGCTTGATATTATATTGAAAGATATGTTTTTACAAAACCTTGCATGATGAATTTCTTTCTGATGGATGGCTCATTATTTTGATAGATGAGTTTTATTCTCACCATTAGCTTCACTCCCTCTCTAGAGTTTCTTGAGTTCCTCCACCTTCATGCTTAACCCCCTCTCTATAATCTCATGAGTTGAGAATCAAGAGAGGAGGTAAGATGGATAAACACTTAGATCACTCACTACATCCTAAGCATTCTAGATTAGCAATCTAGAATCGCTAGTTGCTTCACTTGATTTTGATGTGGATCTAGAGCCATGGGCTACATCTCTCGGATTGAACATCTTCGACGAAGGAAGACCGGTGACCAAGTTCAGTCGAGCATGCCTTAAGGAGCTAAGGAAGATGATGGAAGACCGAAGGACTTGGTTCGTTCGGTATAACTTTCTATCACCATAGTTTAGTTCTATGTAGTTTGTTAGTTTATGGTCTATGGTTCGATTCTAGAACGGTTTCGTTAGCGCCAATTTTTTAAACGCCAGTTTTTGTTCTGCACCGGCTACGGTAGATGGCCAGGGCGCTGACGTAACCCAACAGTTACTAGACAATCGTCCCTGAAAATGACATAAATCCTGCCGTTCTTATGCAGCGGCTGTCAACGCGGAATTGTTCTTTTAGAATATCACATTTAATAAAACACCAAAATTTTTAGAGGATAATATTTTACGTAAATATCTCGTGGTTGATAGGTAATCGTCCCTAAAAAGGACACAAATCCTACCACCCATGTGCAGCGTTTGCCAACACGTACGTATTTCTAAAATGTTCCCTCCAAATAAAAACCCTAACTTTACAAAATTATTAATTACAATAAAATCGTTTCTAAAATGATATAATTTCATTTAAATTCCTTGACCTTGACTAAAAGGCTATTTTTAGTAAAAAACATAACTTTTATAAATGGTATTTTCTAAAGAGAATACCTAAAACTTCATTGAAAGATGATTTTCAAATAAATACCATAATTTCTCCTTAAAAGGATATTTTCACTAAAATAGCATGGGTTTCCAAAATGATAATTACTCTAAATATCATGGTTTTCTTATAAATAATAACTATCATTAAACGAAATAATCTTTATTAACTAAGCGTTCTATAAAATAATATGACGCACCTTATAGACTTTAAAAGATAACAAGATAAAATGGATAGTTGTGGAAAGCCATATTAAAAGAGACCAACGTTTGAATACAATTTTATAACATACATGACACATGATACGGTTAGGGTTAGAATGCGTGAACCTAGGTATGGAATACTTATAAATGAGGATCCCTGCAGGCAGGATGAATGGTCCAAGGTGTGGACGAATACTAACCCGATATTCGGACGAATACTAGCCCTAATTTCAGGACGAATGGTCCAATGTGTGGACGAATACTAACCCTACTTTGAGGGTGAATAATCCAAAATATGGATGACATATAATGTAGAAATTCCACGTCACCCTTCACCTTCTTTTGGGAAGCGGGGCATGATAGGTTTTAGTGGTGGCCCATGCAGGTCCTTTCGTATACTAAAATGAAACTATTAACTTACTTATTATATTTGTGAATTTTATCCACTTGTATCAATTTCATAATTTTTTCATATTCCTTGCGCTTTCCTTGACATTCTGTATCCTGACCATGGCCTTTTTTTCAGGTCATGGAAAACCTTTCGGATGAGGACAACATGTTGGACATCACCTTTGAGGCTACGCTTAGATATTCGGATGACGAAGTAATAGGTCCCCAAACAAGTATCTCCAATGGCAATTTGGAAGATAGAGAAGGAGAAGCCCCGTAAAGGAAGAACCCGAGGAAGAGGAGACTCATGCGGAGGAAGAAGAGCCTGAGGAGGACGTCCCTACTAAAGAAGAAGACCCCGTTGAGGAGGAAGAACCCGAGGAGGAGGAAGAGCCCGAGGAGGAAGCCCCTGCTGAAGAGGAGATCCCTGTGGAAGAGGAGGAACCAAGAGAATATGGTCGGCACATGTAGTTCATTGGGGAGACACTCTATATTCGAGGACATGCTTATCGATATGTTCGCTGCACCCCTCCACAACTCTATCATCGGGATGTACCGGGCTCACCCTTCTTTTATAGTTTTGCAAGAAAGGTCAACAAACGCTGAGCCAACAATGCACAGTTTCCACCGTATAATTGATGGACGATGACCGAAACGTTTATGATTAGCTCGTGTCATGTCTAGTTTCTTAGTCTCTCAGTGGACCAAATAAGCTATGTATAGCAATAGGGCCATATTTAATCTTCATTGTATCTCTTTTAGCTTTTATTAATAAAATCTTAACTTCAAACAATTGCGCCCTTGTGCCTCTCGCTTTTTCCTTATTAGTTTTCCTCTTGCATTAATTGTTACTTCTCATGCAAGCCACTATCCTATGTCATTCTCAGCCTGTTTGTAACCTAACCTCTTCTGATTCAGACCATCATGGACGGACGACACTATAACCGCAACAGGAGGGGAAATGGGATCAACGAATCCGCTGCTCAGCAAGAAGCTATGCTACAAATGATGCAAGGACTACTAGAGAAACAGCAGCAGCAGACAGCTGCCCTTCATCAGGAGCCGTGAGAAAGTAGGCAGCAACAAGCAGAGATTTTAATACAGGCACTAGCCCTAGTTCCTCAAGGTTCGGCGGGAGTGAAGCAATTCAGATCACTTCACCCTAAGTCCTTTTCAGGGAAGGAAACTCCCTTAGAAGCTGAGGAATGGCTCAAAGGAACAGTCAGTGATCTCGGTGCCATGCAAATTCCTAAGGATGCGTAGGTGAACATTGCCAAAATACAACTCATGGATAATTTCAGAATATGGTGGGAGGCCAAGGAAAGTAGACCGAAGGATCCCATCAAGTGGGAGACGTTCAAACAGCGTTTTGATACTCAATACTTTCCAGTCGTGGAACACCTGAAGATAGAAAGAGATTTTATACAATTCCAACAAGGGAGCATGTTGGATAATTCGGTGGACGAGTACGCTTCGAAGTTCACAAGGTTAAGTCGGTTCACGCATCACTTGGTGGCAACCCCTGAACTATATGCTAAAAGATTCCGACAAGGGTTAGATCTGTCAGCTAACCTTCAGAGATGCATAAGGAAGGATGACCGTTTATCTAGCATCAAGCTACCGGCCAATCAAATTCTTGGGGTATCATCTTCCAGATTCAACGGAAGACAGCAACCCAAGAGACCAGTAGGACCAACTGTCTTCAGAAAACCAGCCGTCATATGCAACCATTGCGGTAGAGCCGGACACTACATGAAGGACTGCCGCGTGTTGATCAAACTTTGCATAATCTGTGGGTCACCAGGCCATGCTATGGGGGATTGTCCACAGGGAAGACGACAACTAGTCCCTGATAACAAACCAGTCAATCATGGAGCGCCTCAACAGGGAGCCCGACCACCTCTCACTAATAAGCCAATCGGGCATGGTCCTACAGCTAGGGGACCACCCTTGCACTTTTAGAAATGGGTCTCCAGCAAGCTCAGCGCAATGGCCCAAAGCATCAGGTTTTCACTATGACCACAGAAAAGGCTGAAGCAACGGGGGAAGTTATTACAGGTACCCACTACTTGTTATGGCTGTCATACTTCCATGTTAACCTCTTTTTTCCGTGCATGCATATCTTGTTAGGCTCATCCTTTTTCTTTTCGTAAAAAACGTAGGTACCCTACTAGTAGCCTCTACACCTGCACTCACACTTTTTGACTCTGGCACGTCGCACTAATTTATGGCACAAAAGTTTGTGACCGCCAATTCCATTCCAGTGAAACCTATCATCACTGAATGGAATGTCAACACGGGAAACGGTGTGATCAAGTCCACTATGGGATACGATCGAGGCTTCTACACCAATTTTATAGTGATAGATATGCCAAATTTTGACGTGGTCTTGAGTATGGACTGGTTGAGTACTTCTTATGCTACCATCGACTTTTGTCAAAGGAGGGTAGTGTTTGAAATCCCTGACCACCCAATGTTTATATTCGAGAGTGGAAGTAAGTCCTTGGATCCAGCAACTTACCGAGCTGTACCAAGAAAGGAAGAGATGTTATACACAGTATAGGGGGAGGAAACTATGCCGACAGTTGTACGAGAATTTGAAGACGTATTTGCAGATGTGTCGGGTTTACCACCAGATCGGGCAATCGAGTTCACTATAGACTTGATGTCGGGGACTTAACCTATATTGAAAACACCGTACCGGATGGGGCCCGCAGAATTGAAAGACCTTCGGACACAATTGAGGACCACCTCAATAAAGGATTTATTAGACCGAGCTCGTCACCTTGGGGTATCCCGGTACTTTTGGTACCTAAGAAGGATGGGACTAAGCGGATGTGTACCAACTACCGGGAGTTAAATAAGGTAACAATCAATAATAAGTATCCCTTACCGAGGATAGACGATATGCTCGATCAACTGGAGGGATCTCGAGTGTTCTCAAAGTTGGATTTGCGGATGGGCTATCATCAACTCAAAGTCAAAGCGTCTGATATACCTAAGAAGGCTTTCAGGACTAGGTATGGACACTATGAATTCCTAGTGATTCCTTTTGGAGTAACCAATGCTCCAGCAGTATTTATGAATATGATGAACCAAGTGTTTTACGAATATTTAGACAAGTTTGTCGTTATCTTCATTGATGATATTCTTGTGTATTCGAAGAGTCAGGAGGAACATGAAGAACACTTACATGCGGTGCTCGAAACTATGCATCAACACCAACTATATGCAAAGCTCAGCAAATGCGAGTTTTGGTTAAAGCGGGTAGCATTCTTGGGACATGTTGTGTCAGGTGAAGGGATTTCAGTGGACCCAGCCAAGATTGTCGCAGTTCAGACATGACCGATACCAAGAACAGTTACAGAGATCAAAAGCTTCTTAGGACTTGCCGGATATTACCGCCGTTTTATTAAGAACTTCTCTAAGATTGCAGAACCACTGACTGCCTTGACTCGGAAGTTTGTGCCGTATATATGGTCCGAGGGTTGTGAAGAAGCATTCACAGAGTTGAAGACTCGTTTAATCTCAGCACCCATTCTTACAATTCCTGACAAAACTGGAGGTTTTGACATACATTGTGACGCCTCGGGAAAAGGTTTGGGATGTGTTTTGGACCAACATGGAAGGGTGGCGGCTTATGCATCAAGACAGTTAAAGGTAAATGAACGAAATTACCCAACGCATGATTTAGAGCTTGCCGCAGTTGTCTTCGCACTCAAGATTTGGAGGCACTGCTTATTGGGAGAGAGTGTAGAAATTTACACCGATCATAAGAGCTTGAAGTATATCTTCACCCAAAAGGAACTCAACATGAGACAGAGATGATGGCTAGAATTGATGGTAGATTTCAACATGAATTTGCAATACCATCCGGGGAAGGTGAATGTAGTCCCGGATGTTTTGAGTCGCCAACCAAAGGTTTCAAATCTGACTACTGATTGGAGGAATCGTCAAGAACACAATGAACTAGTGACTGAGATGATTATGCCAGGAATGCTCACATCCTTCATGAATCTACAAATTCACTCCACGTTAGTCGAGCGAATCTAGACAGCTCAAATTGAGGACAATAGATTGCAAAGGATCAAAGAACGGGTGGAAACGAATCTGCGGTCGGACTTCATCATCCACGAAGATGGTTCTCTAAGGTATGGGAGAAGAATCTGTGTGCCTAAGGACTAGATAAGAGAAGAATTATTAAGAGAAGCACATAGTTCTCCATACTCTGTTCCTCCGAGAAGGACAAAGATGTATAAGGACCTTAGACAAAACTATTGGTGGCATGGGATGAAGCGAGAGATAGCCAAGAGTGTGTCGAAATGCCTAGTTTGCCTACAAGTAAAGGCCGAACACCACAGGATTGTAGGTCTATTGCAGCCTTTACCGATCCCCGAATGGAAATGGAAAAACATCACAATGGATTTTATGACCGCACTCCCTCGCAGCTCCAAGGGAAATGATGCATTATGGGTGATAGTGGATCGACTCACCAAGCTGGCTCATTTCATTCCGTTTCGAGTCGGCCAATCAACTGAAAGCCTTGGCAGGAAGTATATGGAAGAGATTGTCAGATTGCATGGAGTGCCAATTTGCATTGTGTCCGACCTAGATACATTTCAGATCTCAGTTTTGGCAAAGTCTACAAGAGAGTTTGGGCACGAATCTAAGTTTTGTTAGTAGATGTTGCACACCCTCACAACACTTGTGAGGAGGCGGAAGTGGCAAACAATAATTTTTCTTGCATGCAACACCTACTTTAAACCTAGATCTTGTGCTAAACCATAACTAGTTATCATATCTAGAGATCTTATCTACTATGATAGGGGTTAAATATCAAGGAAACAGTCCTTCGGGTCTTCTTTCCGCTTCGAATCCTTAGCTCCTTTGATGGTTGAGATGTCCTCGATCTCCGGTCACCTCAAGACGTAGATGATCCACCCGAGAGTTGTAGAACAAGCTTCAAACTCTTCTCAAGAGTTAACTAACAGATCAAGTATGCTAGAAGAGATCACTTAGATGATGTAGAGATCAAGTAGTGGATTATTATGTCTCTTGATCTATGATTCACAACTCATGTAAGTGATTTAGATCAAGAGGTAGAGGGAGGAGATAATGAGGAGAGAGAAGGTGAATGTGATGAATGAATAATCAAGCATGGAAAAAAATGATATGGCTAAAAGAAAATAATTGAAGCATGTATTATTTTTCTCCAAAATAATGCACCATGCTTCAATAGTAACTCCAAATGAATATAAAATGAATTTAGCCATTCCATCACCAGTGCTAAGACTTTCACCAAATTCCACCTCATTGTTTTATTTTCACAAAATAAAAACCCATTTATGAGGTTTCTCCTTCTAGAATGTATTCTTATAAAAATTACAAGAATACCCCTCACTGTATACCGTACAAGTATACCCGTATCTGAATTCCGAAAAATAGAATACAAATAATCTAATAATATAATACCGGTATGCAGCTTAAACCAAAGCCTACCGGTATTAACCTTCCGATCATTATTCCTGTAACCATTACACGAACATGATCGAAACCCTGCCGTAACAACTTACGGACTCTACATCTTTTTCCTGAACCAGGGAACCCTCTGGGTTGGACTCAAAAGACTCGACAGTAAGCTGGCAGTGGTTTTAACCATAAGCACGTCAGCGGCACTAGCTGTGCATAACGGCTATCCATGTACATGACGAAAAGGTGGCCGACGAGCGAGCTGACCATAACCCTAACGAGCCTGTAAGCAACACTTACCGTACAATCCGGTCTCTTCGTCTGATACGTCGCATATGAAATCTAGGGGTGGTTAAATGTCAGACCCCAGTAACTTTATAAGTCATGCTGATTTACGGCCCATAACGGTTCGAGAAACTACTGATAAATCTTATCAGTAAATCTCGAGAACCCTGGCCAGGGATTTGCTGTTATGGCCGATCAAGCATAGAGCGACATCAACTCCCTATACCAGGAGAAACAAAACCCCTCCTATCGCTCACTGCCTCCATGCGATTCGGGACTGTACCTAAAATCTACCTGTTTGCACGACTCTGTAGAGCCGTGGTAGGGAGGAAATCAAAGCACAACGGGAATCACACAAAACACTATGACGATTTTGGGTCTACAGACTAACCTGTATAAGTGTCACCAAAGAACTGCTATCTGACAATAGGTATGTATACCATCTAGGTTTTCTCGGCGAGTCCTGTTCGGTGTACCCATTCTCCAATGAGCACCTATGTACAATCTTTGATGTCAAACATCAATGGTTGTGGGATCAACTATCACCCCCAGGGTCAAGAAAAGTACACACCGGTCTACTCTGGTAATATCGATGTCGTGTCTCGATATACCTTCGACTAGAAACTATTGAAGGATATGCTTATAGACTGCCCAGGCCCCACTAGTATGATCTACATCATAATCCTGGCAGTCAAGCATAATCCTAAGGGCTTCATCAACATGTATATAAAGATATGAAATACAACCTATCACACGTTAAGATGAAGATAAACCAGATAGCATACTATCATTTCGAGCAAAGATTGTTTCTGTACATATACATGCCTAGCATCCTATACAATACAGGCCTCTAGGGCATACATATCTAACAAGTTTCAGTACCGCCTACCATCCTCAAACCGATAACCAATCAGAAAAGGTTATTTAGATTTTCGAAGACATGCACCAAGCCTGTATGTTGGATTTTAAAGGATCTTGGGAAGATCACCTACACTTGGTAGAGTTTGCTTACAACAATAGCTACCAGTCTAGTATCGGCATGGCGCCTTTCGCCGCTTTGTATGGACGGAAGTGTAGATCACCGTTAAGTTAGGACAATATTAGGGATCGAGAACTTTAAGGCCCCGAGATGATTGTCGAGAAAGTGGAGGTGATAAAAATAATCAGGGAACAATTACGCATAGCACAAGATCGAAAGAAATATTGGGCTGATACGAAAAGAAGGCCATTAGAATTTCAACCAGGAGAACACGTGATTTTGAAGATTTCTCCAAACCGGGGAGTGATATGTTTTGGGAAACGCTGAAAACTCGGATCACGGTTCATAGGTCCTTTCGATATCCTTGAACGAGTTGGGAAAGTTGTGTGTCGCATAGACTTACCACCTTCTCTGGAAGGCGTACACAACGTTTTCCATATCTCGCAGTTGAGGAGATATGTCGGCAACCCCGGTCACATTTTGGATCATTCCGAAATCACCGTAGGGGCTGACCTAACCTATGAACAACAACCGGTTGAGTTTCTGGACCGGAAGGAGAAGACCTTGAGGGACAAGACGATCAAGTTAGTTAGGGTCATGTGGAGGAAAGACTCTCCGGGTGAGTCCACATAAGAACGAGAAGTTGAGATGAGAGAACGATATCCTTACCTATTTGGGTTTTCCCCTATGTAAAATTTTTCTCTCTTTCGTCTACCTTCATAATTTCGAGGACGAAATTGTTTTAAGGAGGGTAGATTGTAATGACCGTGTTTTTTCTAATAAAAAGTCTTTTATTTAGTACTGAGTATTTAACTGCTAAATTTCATGATGGAAAAATATTTTATCTTAAATGATTTTATTTTTAAAGTGATGCGAGTAATTGTAAAAGCACTGAAATACAATTAAAGGAATTTTCAAAAATCTATTTATATGTTTCTGGACTAAAAATGCTTTAATGAAATTTTAAAATGCCATAAAATAATTTACGTATTTTTATTATAACTTAAAATAATTATTTCGTAATTAAAATATTTTCGAGAATAAAATAGATTTTTAAATAGTTATGATAATTAACAAATATCATAGATATAGGAATATTATTTAGTTTTAGCCTAAAATCATTTTTAAACTTAAGATAACAATAAAATATATTTTTTGGAATTTTTCTCATATTTTTCCCGTATTTTAAATATTTTTAACAAAAATTTTTAAAAGAAAAATCGATTTTTATAAATAACAGTTAGATTTTTATTTATAAAGAAAAAAAATTAAAACCAAACTTTAAACCGGGACCACTGGATGGGAGATTCAACGGCCTAGAAACGCGGCGGCACCCATATTGTGGGGGACCATACGAAACCGCGTGATCCCTCACGCGGCCATGTGGTGTGTGCAGCGGCGGTTCGTGGACCATTGGATCAAGATCCAACGGCTAGGAGAGGCAGGCGGTGGTGGCAGAATCATCAGGTGATGATTGAGGCACGGATTTTGAGGGGATTTGACTAGATTTTTGGATTTTATTGTTGGAGAAAGATCCAATAAATAGAGACCTTCAAACTCTAATTTCTCACACCACAGAACACCGAAAATTCTGAAAAAATTGTCCAGGCCTTCGTATCGACGATACCGACGGTGTTATCCCACCCAAACATCGAGGAAAATCCAAGCATGGAGTTATTTAGATCATAGTATAAGTCTACGCTTTCGACCCGTCGATATCCAACTCAAACCAAAAGTAGGATCCGCCTCACCCCACTTGTCTGTCACCTTCTTATCCTTTAATGATCTTAGTTTCAAGTTCCAATCCCCAACCTTATTTTAGAATGATGTTAGAAATATTTCTGTATCCCTATTGTGGTACCTCTTAATCATAAAATTGATACATGCTTAAAATGGTTAATTAAATTATCCCTATATGTGTAAATATTGCACCCTCATCCTACATGGAAAATGATATGCTTGATGTTATAACCCTGGGGTATCAATCTACCCTTTATGTACACACACTTACCTATGATACCAATAAGATCTCAAAATAGGTTACTTCCATAAAATGCCCTCATTTTATTAAACTGTTGTAAGTATTTAAACACCCATATGATAAGATGTTTTGAATAAAATACTTTAGACACCCTAAAACGATATGTTTTTACTTGCACATTTATTCACAAATTACTTCAGTTTGTTAATGTCTCTTTACCTTTTTAAAAAGGGGAATATTAATCTAAATAATTATGCTACGGTTTTCAACTTAACCCCCTTTCCACTTAAAGAGAATATTTTTATAATAAATTTTTCTTAGCCTATTAACTAAAGTTTAATAAGATACCCCAATAAGGGAATATTTTCACATGAAACACCCCGTAGTTACTAGACAATCGTCCCTGAAAAGGACATAAATCCTGTCATCCATGTGTAGCGGTTGTCAACACGGAGTTGTTCTTGTAGAATATCACCTTTAATAAAACACAAATTTTTAGAGGATAATATTTTACATAAATCCATCATCGTTGAAAGACAATCGTTCCTGAAAAGGATATAAATCCTGCCGCCTATGCGCAGCGGTTAGCAACACGGACGTATTTCTAAAATGTTACCTCCAAATAAAAACCATAACTTTACAAAATTATTAATTACAATAAAATCCTTTCTAAAAGGATATAATTTCGTTTAAATACCTTGACATTGGCTAAAAGGCTATTTTCAGTAAAAAAAAACCATAACTTTTATAAATGATAATTTCTAAAGAGAATACCTAAAATTTCATTAAAAGATGATTTTCAAATAAATACCATAATTTCTACTTAAAAGGATATTTTCACTAAAATACCATGGGTTTCCAAAATGATAATTACTCTAAATATCATGGTTTTCTTATAAACAATAACTATCATTAAACGAAATAATCTTTATTAACTAAGCATTCTATAAAATAATATGACGCACCTTACAGACTTTAAAAATAATAGGATAAAATGGGTAGTTGTGGAATGCCATATTAAATGAGACCAACTTTTGAATACAAATTTACGACATACATGACACATGATACGGTTAGGGTTAGAATGCACGAAGCTAGGTATGAAATACTTATAAATGAAGATCCCTACAGGCAGGATGAATGGTCCAAGGTGTGGACGAATACTAACCCTACTTTGAGGGCGAATAATCCAATATGTGGATGACATATAATGTGGAAATTTCATGCCTAGATGATATACGCACTAACTCTAATTCGTCAAAAACCTTTACACTGAATAACGGGGATGGGTAGTTTGATTAGGTAAGGAGATGCGGAACTCGGATTCCCCTACTACTTGATCATGATCTCGGGAAGTGAAACGGTACATTTCACTTCCGCGGTTGTTGTTCCGTGGCCACAATGGAATAATCACGAGTATCCGGACCCTTGTTTAACAAACTAATGCGAACTTTTACCTAACATATATTTCATACAAACATGCTCATATTCACATATAACTCTGTCAACATGTCTTAATCGTATACACCTCATACCCTTATACCCATATACATCATATCTGCTCATACACATCATACTTATATACACTTGCTCGTTTCTACACCTTAACTTCCTTATGAGGCAATCCTACCCGAGTGTTACTCGCTGACGGAATTTCCTTTTCTCTCTATCTTTAGAATGTTCGTTAGATGAGAATAAGTACTATGACGAGGATCAAGGTGTGGAGCCAACAAATGAAGATTATGCGGACTTGGAGACGGAAGATTACCTAGTTTCAATTTTTTTGTTTTTTGCCCACATGTTTAGGGCTTTTGCTCTTCTTCAATGTAATTAAACTACTTAGTTTATTTTACTCTTTCTTTTAGGATGTAATAAAGTTTGGTTAATGGAAATAAATGCATTTCGCTTGTATTATTTTGTTTTGGTACATATCCTGCATGTTATAGATATTCATACGCTTAACGTAACTGTATTGAATAAAGCACCTTCAATACAGTTAGGTTGTGGACCATGCTACGCCACCTTTCACATTCTTTTGGGAAGAGGGGCATGACACGGAGCATAAACCACTCCTTTTAAAAACTACCTGGTTCCTTCAACGATATCAAGTTCATTATGTTAATGGTTTTTCGCCAAAAACCAGCCGTAGCCCTCCCTCATTTCAGATTGGTATTGCATAGTATTCATGCTACGTGTTTTGACCTTGTTAAGGCGTAGTGTTCGTTAGTTATGTAATAGTTTTCTGTTGTATTGTGATGCGATTATCTAGGACAGTCGCACGGTCATTTTGACCTTTTCAAGGGCTTGTGCAAGTGGGTTTAGATTAATCCAAGATAATGACGGGTTGAACTTGATTAACGGCTTATGATATTTTGACCTTGTTAAGGTCATAGGCCGTTAGGGGAAAAAACCACATCGGGAGTTTCAAATATACAGGAAACTTGCTAGTGTTGCATACTTTCTGGAGTGTGGTAACTAAAGTGGCTTTCATCTAGGTTATCACGCGATGATAGTTGGATCCTGATCCCACTGATGAGAGGATTACTCTTGAGAGATATTTTTTACTTCATAATTAGCTAACATATTTGGTGTCTAGAAAAGTGTTAACGGGGCTACACATCTGCGGAAACGAGGTTTATTTTAATTAGGTCCGTGCGAGAGCACGGGAAACCTCCCTCGGAGTACCAACACTCACCTGGCTGAACGGTTAGCGAACTTATGAGGTACAAATGATCCCGACTAGTTTTCCTTTTAAGGTTTGAAGGAAAATTCGAGGAAACAGTGGGAGCCATCCTGATTAGATAAATTAATAACCAATCTAATGTTTCAAGAGCGCACACCGAATGTTTTTTTCTCTCTCCAGGTAGCAACCATTTCACGCCTTAATAGAGATAATAAAATGTTTGAATTAACTGAACCATCTTGTTACACAGGGCTAGGGAACGTCAGTTTGGCTCTAAATTATGACAACTGTCACAAGTATAAGCAAGGGAAGGAGGACTGTAAGGAATTCCAGATAACCCTATTAAAGGAGAAGCATTCTAATGCATCTTCTTCAGGTGTATTTGTTATTGAAAACTGTTTTTAGGTCAACCCTACCTCCTACGTACTAGATACCGGATCAGGATCTCATATCTGTAATTTATTATAAGGACTGAGAAAAAGTAAAATGGTTGGACCGAGTGATATGTCCCTCAGAGTGGGGAACAGAGCACAAGTTGATGCTACCGCCGTCGGTGAATATCTCCTAGTATTGCCAAGCGGTAATACTGTAAGGTTCCTAGGCACACTAATGAAGTCTCACAAGTGATCAAACATGCCCAATTGAAATTTTACATGTGCCGAGAAAACCTAATACGGATCGTTAACTAGATATATAGGCTATGCGATGCAAGTAAAAGAGTTTATCTAAAAGGAAACGGGCTACAACCTTTGTAGATCCGGTCCACCACATCCTAAGCTCCGCGATGATGTCCCTCCGCTGTCCAAATCGGATTCCGGACTCTAGCATCGGCTTCATCGAGGAAATGGGCGGGCTTGGTCGTCGGCTTCGATGCCGAAGATGATCTACGTCGAGGCATCACTAGATCAAGCTCCCACTTCACCAAGTCATGAAACTTGTGAAGAAAACACCCTATACTACTTGGCAAGAGGTAGAGGATGAAGAAATAGGAAGTGGGTTCACTTTAGAATTGGATTTCTCACTCTTATTCTCAAGTTGCCATTGATGGTGGCATTGTTTTGTTCTTGTTCAAGATGAAGAAGAAGAAGATGAATATGATAAGTTAAATAAAAATAGAAAAGAAATATAATACTTATCATATACTAACCCTTGGTTAAGTGTAGAGAATGAACTAGGGTTAGTATAAATGGTTAGGGTTAAGCATGAGACAAGAATGGTGACTTAGTCAATGCTTCATGAATCTTCAACTAAAAACAAACATAGCCACCATTCATTTATCTTTATCATTTTCTTTTGCCAAAATAAAAAAAAAGAATAAATAAATGAATAAGTAAATAAAATGAAACCCTAACCATTCATATAACCATGGTCAATTCTTTACACAAACCCAAGCATGCATGTATCATCAAACATGATACAATCTTGTGCACAAAAAATATATCACATATACAATATGCACATCAAGTGAGAAAATCCAATTTAAGTGAACCTATACTAGTTAATGCAAAGTAATATATCAAATATATAATTAATCATTAAATCATTAAATCAACACTTGATTTAACGATCCGGTCATATCGCATATAACCGACTAATATCAATAGTAACAACTTATCGAATCAACACTTGATCCGATAACCCGGCTATATCGCATATAACCGATCAATGTTACAAATCGCGAGAATCAAATACAGTATCATATACTGGTATTATTCTCGGTCCCGCACATATCTCATATGCGCTCCTATTTCGTTTCGCTTGAGCTAGGAAACCTCTGTGTAGGACTCTAAAGACTCGTCAATACGCCGGCAGCAGATGATGATCATAT
Source organism: Agapanthus africanus (assembly GCA_030015575.1). Lineage (NCBI taxonomy): Eukaryota > Viridiplantae > Streptophyta > Magnoliopsida > Asparagales > Amaryllidaceae > Agapanthus > Agapanthus africanus. Next base: position 254,559,580 of record CM057342.1, on the reverse strand, counting down.
CAAGCACCCACAAGCCACAAGCGGTCTGCTAAATGTAACGGCCACCTGGGTATTGAGCGATCAGAAGATCGACGAGCAAGCCCGCTCACACTCCTGTGAATCCAACCAGTAACACTTACCGTACAGTCCGGTCTGTTCGTCTGATATGTCGCATATCTCGCCTAGGGGTGGTAAACGTCAGACCCCAGTAGCTCGATAAGTCATGCCGACATGAAGTCCATGACATGTGTGAAACTACTGATAACACTTACCAGTAGGTTACTGCAACCCTGGCCAGGGATTTCCTGTTATGGCCAGTCGAGCATAGCGCAACATCAACCCCCAATACCGGGAGAGACGAATCCCCTCCTATCGCTCATTGCCTCCATGTGAATCGGGACTGTACCCAAAAACCACCTTTTTGCACGACTCAGTAGAGCCGTGGTAGGGTGGAAATCAAAGCACAGTGGGAGACACACAAGACTCTATGACGATCTCGGGTCAACAGACTAAGCTGTACCAGTGTCACCAGAGAACTGCCATCTGACGTGAGGTATAATACCATCTGGGAGTTCTCGGCGAGTCCGTTCAGTGTACCCAGTCTCCACTGAGCACCCGCATACCATCTCCGATGTCAAACACCAATGGATATGGGATCATCCATCGCCCATCACATGGGTCGAGAAGATATATGCTAGTCTACTCTGGAATACCGATGCCCCGTCTCGATATTCCCACGACTAGGAACAATGAAGGATGTACTCATTGACTACCCACGCCCCACTAGTATGATCTTCATCATAGTCCTGGAAGTCGAGTACACATCCTAGGGCTTTATCAACATATAATCAGAGAGACATAAAGTATACATGTTAAGATAAAGAGCAACCAGATAGCGTACTATCATGTCGAGCAAGAAAGTCCTACTTATATATGTCCCAGCATCCACTACAATATACATCCAATGTACAGTAAGGGCCTCTAGGGCATACATATAACTAACAATCTCCCACTTGCACTAGGGCCATCTGTAGCAGTAGTTGTAGTATCTAATACTCAACCATCCCCTTAAAAGTCTCTCTTTGGGAAAAGGCCTTCGTGAGTGGATCCGCCGTGTTATCCTCTGAGTCTACTCTCCTAACCTTGATCACCCTGGAGATCAATTATCTCCATGATCAGGTGATGCTGCCTCAGAATATGTCTGGGTCACTGATGGGACCAGGGTTCCAGGGCCAAAGCCAAAGTTCCATTGTCACACAATGGTAGGAACCTAGTTCATCCTATGAACCAATATACACCCAAACTGCCTCTTTGGTAGTATCTTTAATAGCGATGTTACCAGCCTTTATCTTCTAGTTTGTCACGGTATCTAGCTTGGAAATCTTCCAACATACCGTCCCTTTACTGAGGGTAAAGACAATGCCTGTGACTGACATTCAGTCGTCTTTATCACCCTGGAACACTTCCAGTGATTCTCCCCAGGATCAACTGATACTATCTCACTATAGCTAGTGAGAATCCTAAAATCTATTTAGATCTATCTCATAGATCCAAATCCCAGGATTTAGGAGGTATCACTTTGATCCTTTATGGAGAATCTATGTGATAAGAGGAGATCGACCGATCGTAGCATAGGAAATTCCTTTCCTATCAAGAGTATGTTGTCCACGTACAATACGAGGATGACCACTTCACTCTCTACTACCGTTTTGTATATACAAGGTTCATCTACCATTTTGATGATGTCAAATTGTTTGACTAACTCATCAAAACAGATGTTCCAACTCCGCGATGCCTGCTTCATCACATAAAACATCTTGCACACGTTTCCGCTGCTCCCACTGTTTACGAAGCCCTCTGGCTGTGTACTTATAGACTTTCTATTCTAAATCAGTATTTAGAAGAGCGGTTATGACACCCAACCACCAGATTTCGCAGTCATGGTATGCAGCAATGGTAAGTAGGATCTGGATGGACTTAAGTATAGTCCCTGGAAAAGGTTTCATCATTTTCCACTCTTGGTCGATGACGAAAACCTTTAACAAGTCTAGCTTTGAAAGTCTCAACTTTTCCATTTACACCAAGTAATCTTCTCAAGATATACTTGCTCCTGATGGGGATTTAACCCTTCAGATATCGCAATTAAAGTCCATACTTTGTTGGTGTACATGGATTCCATCTCAGATTGCTAAGCATCCAGCCATTCTTACAGAGTCCCTACTCTTGATGGCCTGCTCGAAACTAGTTGGGTCATCATCTCATGATGCAATCCTTGCTCCCACTGTCATCGAGAAACCGAAGTATCTCTCAAGCAGGTGAGGAACCCTGCTAGATCGGCGGAGAGGGTGAGGTTCGTTGGATTTTATTGAATGCTTTGGTTCTACCAAATCATCAACTTCAGTTTGTATAGCTGGAACATTTCCAGTTCTACATAACTGACCTTGCCTCGAGCTTGTCCGAATTTTGCATTTAGACATAGGCCGGATAACCCCAGATCTTAACTTACTTAAGAGATAGGCTCTTCCCATACCATATCTAATATAGAGTGGTAGGCACTGATTTGATTCGAACCTGATTCAATAGGCATGCAGCTTCTCAAGCGCATAACTCCTTAAAAGGAAATAGGTAACTCAGTAATACTCATCATAGAGCACACGATATCTAATATTGTGTGATTGCTCCGCCCCGATACACCGTTGTGCTGTGGTCATTTGTTTTAGTATCTCATACCCAACGCCCCATAAAAGTCTCTCTAGGGAAAGACCTCTGTGTGTGGATCCGCCGTGTTATCCTTCATGTCAACTCTCCTAACCTCGATCCCTTGGAAATCAACCATCTCCCTGATCAGGTGATACTGTCTTCAGAATATGTTTGGATTGCTGATGGGACCGGCATTTCTAAAACAAAGCCACAACTCCATTGTTGTCACAATAACAGTTACTGGACGCTCAATGGTAGGAACCATGTTCATCTCATGAACAAGAATTATCCAGACATTCACTTCGGTAGTATCATTGGTAGCGATGTATTCAGCCTTTATCGTCTAGTTTGCCACGGTATATAGCATGGAACTCTTCCAACATACCGTCCCTCCTTTGAGGGTAAAGACAAAGCCCGTGACTGACTTTCAGTCGAGCTTATCACTCTGGAATCACGAATTGGTAAAGGACTCCCACTGGAGTTCACCTTTACCAAACACCAAGAACATTTTTTTAGTGCTTCTCAAGTACTTAAGAATGTCCTTCGTAGCTGTCCAGTGATTCTCCCAAGATCCGATTGATTCATGATCACTACACCTAGTGAGTTGCTACATCTGGTCTGGTACATAACATAGCATACATGATAGAGCCTACTGCCGAAGCATAGGGTATCCCTTGCACGCGAGCACTCTTCAAATCAGTCTCGGGTGACTTCTATTTGGAGAGAGTGATTCATGAGTAAGTGGGCGAACCACCACGCTTAGAATCCTCCATACTAAACCCCTTTAGTATGGTATTAATGTATCTGGATTTTGGGACACTCCCAACATCCATATAGATCATAATCCATAAGATGTAGCAGGTATCATCCAGATCTTCTATGGAGAATCCTCATGATAAGAGGAGCTTGACTGAATGTAGCATAGGAAACCATTTCCTATCAAGAGTATGTCATCTACGTACAATACGTGTAAGACAACCTCACTCTCTACAACCTTCATATATATACAAAGTTCATCTACCATTTTGATGAAGTCAAACTCTTTGACTACCACATCAAAACAGATGTTCTAATTCCGCAATGCTTGCTTTAATCCTGATGCACTTAAGCATAGCTATGAAAGTCTCAACTTTTCCATCTACACCAAGAATCTTCTCAAGATCCATTTGCTCCTGATGGATTTTACCCCTTTAGGTGCAACATTTAAAGTCATACTTTGTTGGTGTACATGGATTCCATCTTTGATTGCATAGCATTCAGCCATTTCATAAAGTCTCCACATGTGATGGCCTGCCTGAACCTAGTTAGGCCATCATTTACCATGATCCAATCCTCGCTCCCACTGTCACCGAGAAGGCCGTACTATCTCTCAAGTGGATGAGGAACCCTACCAGATTCGCGGAGAGGCTGAGGTTCGTCGGAGACTATTGAATATTTTGGTTTCACCAAATCATCAGCTGTTAGTTTTTCCAGCTGGAACTCCTTCCAGTTCTACCTCATAACCACAAATTTCTTCATAAAAATTTCCTTTTCTAAAAAGGTGGCATGCTGAGAAACAAAACACGTTTTGCTTCTCAGTGTGGTAGAAGATATTCCCTCGCAAATGTTTGGGATATCCTAGCAAATTTATAGATCTGTGCTTACCTCGAGCTTGTCCGGATTTTGCTTTTCAACATAGGTCGGACAACTCATATCTTAACTCGTTTAAGACATGGTCTCTTCCCATTCAATATCTCATATGGAGTGGTAGGCACTGATTTGGATGGAACCCCATTCAATAGGTATGCATCTTCTCAAGTGCATAACTCCAAAAAAGAAACAGGTAACTCAGCAATACTCATCATAGAGCATGCCATATCTCATAGGGTGCGATACCTCCACCCCGATACACCATTGTGATCTGGTGTATACGAAGGAGTAAGCTGAGAAAGAATCACATTCTCCGTTTAGAAAATCCAGGAACTCCATGCCCAAGTATTCGCCTCCTCGATCTCATCGAGGGACTTTAATACTTTTACCCGTCTGGTTCTTAACTTCAAACTTATATTCCTTGAATTTCTCAAAAGTTTCAGATTCGTGTTTCAATAGGATCACATGTCCGAATCTTGAGAGATCTTCGATGAATGTAATGAAGTATAAAGAAGCAACCCTGGCATTTGTAGATATAAGACCGCATACATCATCATGTATCTGTCCTAAGAGTTCAGCAATTCTTTCTCTGTTTCAAGTAAACGGAGTATTGGTCATTTTACCTTTGAGACAAGACTGGCAAGTATCATAAGATAAAAATTCGAACATATTCTAATATTCATCCTTATGTAACTTAGCTGGTCGTGTCGTATTGATATGACCTAGTCTACAATGCCACAAGAAGGATTTGTTCATTTCTGAACTGCTCCTCTTGTTTGTGTTCTAGATATTTTGAACTGTGGTTTGATTTAGAACGTATATGCTATTATATAACGTGCCTGATTCAATCAACTCTTGATTCAGGAAAATGTTCACAACATTATCCTCCAATACAAAATTATATCCTTCTCTAACTTAATAAAGAAACAGATGTAATGTTGTATATCAGGTTCGACATGTAATAACATTTGTTCAGAATCAATATATTTACCATTTGATAATACAAGGTGATATCTACCAACTGATTTGGCTGCAACAATTGCACCATTCTCTAACACTTAGAGACATATCACCCAATCCTAGTTCTTTACCTTTCTGTAGCCCATGTAACAGATTACATATATGGGATCCTTATCCGGTATCTCATACCTAGGACGTAAAGGATACTGAGAAACAGTTCTTGGTAACGAACATACCAGAAAAAGATGCATCAACATGCACATTCCTCGTTTGGGTGGTGTGGAAATCCAGATATTCTCCTATTTCCTGCTCGGGCTTATAACAATTATAAAATAGAGCGGAACCAACATTCTCCAGCTCAGTATAATAAGCAAGTTCGGTCAAAGCATCCATATTATTATCTTGTTTAAGGCGTGATATGGTCACTACCGGGAGAGAGAGAGAGAAGAAAACACATTGCGTATACTCTTGCAAGATCAGATTGGTTATTATTTTATCTAATCAAGATGGCTCCCACTGTTTTTATCAAATCTTCCTTCAAATCCGAAAAGGTAAGACTAGCCGGGATTAATTATACCCTACAAGTTCGCCAATTTTTCAGCCAGGCCAGTGTCGGTACTTTGAGGGAGGTTCCCCGTGCTTTCGTACGGACATAATTAAAATAAACCTCATTTTTCCAGAGGCGTAAACCCGTTAACACCTTTCTAGACATCTACTTGATCGGCTAATTGTAATGTGTAAAACACTCCCAGGAGTAACTCTTACTCGCAGTGGGTATCAGGATCCAACTATCCCATAGAAGGTATCCAATCTTATCAGGAATTTCAAAACTTGAAATTCCCGATAATATTTTTCCCCTCGCAACTGATGACCTTATCTATGGTCAACAAATCATAAGCGCTGGCCAAGTTCAACCCGTCATTTCTTGATTGAATTAAACTCACCCGCACGACTCTTGGCTAAGGTCAACAAAGCCGCACGACTATCCTAACATAATCGCATCATATGCTACAGATAAGCACTAATTAGCTACCGCACACTACGCCTTGGCTAAGGTCAACAAACGTAGCACGAATACTAAATAGTACTTATCTGAAATGACGGAGGGCTACGACAGGTTTTTAAGAAAACCTTTTGCGTAATGAACTTGATATCGTTGTAGAATCGAGTGATTTTGAAAAGGAGTGTTTTTTAGGCTTTTGCTAGTTTTTCTAAAGAGGCCACTCCCGGTAAAGAGATCTCGGCTCTTTCCTTATCGAATAAGGTGCTGGATATTCTACAAAGAATACCGCTATGCAAAGAAAGAACTAAAAAAACAATCAAAAGACAAACTGAGTGGGTTGTAGCATCTGCCAGTTTCGCTAAAGAGGTCACTCCCGATGAAGGGATCTCGGCTCTTTCCTTATCGAATAAGGTACTGGATATTATACAAGGAATACCGCTAAGCATAGCAAGAACTAAAAAAAGCAATCATAAGACACACCGAGTGGGTTGTAGCATTTGACAGTTTCGCTAAAGAGGTCACTCCCGGTTAATGGATCTCGGCTCTTTCCTTATCGAATAAGGTGCTGCATATTCTACAAGGAATACCACTATGCAAAGCAAGAACTAGACCTACCAGTTTTTAAAACAAGATTCTACAATATCTTTAGGTTTCTTTTATTTCATTAATTTCATTAATGAAGTCCCATCATTTATGCTTCCTAAGTATCACAGAAAAAATGAAAGCAGCAATATTTATTATATATCATATATATAATATAAGCATTCATCTCAGAATATCAAGTGATCACATCACAGAATATCAGCAGCAGAAGAACATATATGAAATATTGGATACACTAGAAATTCCGTGTTTTAATTAAGCCAATAAAAAACGTGGATTCCACGGTCGTGATGAATATTCAAACCCATATCTCTAGACCCCTACGAGAGCGGCAAACAACTCTACCAATTCTAGAGTTAGGAGACCCGGTCTCGACTCCTCGACATGGTCTTCCACTGGACCTTAGAACCCGGTTACTTATGCTCTCCTCCTTGGGTCTATCCAAATGCGGAAAAGTAAATAATATACATCAATGGTGACATCATCGTCAACCCGGAAGTGCCCTAATAAAAGAATATTACATACAAGTTTTTATATGAATAAAAATGAAAAAACTCTCATCTCAAATAAAAACCCCCAGCTATTCAAAACATGACGATCCAATATAACATATCACAGCAACACTTAACATCACATGTCATCAACGTAAATAAATATGCATATCCAAATTGTCGTTGACATATAGCAACGAAACCGGCGATACACCACATATTACACTTTTGATCGTAGAAAAGAAAGTGAAAAACTACAACAATTGTAATCTGCAACCATCTTAGATATCATAAACCCAATGTATCACATACTTTGGATTTCATGTCTAACCAAATGAATTCCTTCGACATCACATGCCTAAAAATTATAAACCCCGCATTTTAGTCTCGATATTGAAAACAATTTTCAATAACCAATCGGGTAATTCAACAAAATTCCCGAAAACCTGATCGAATGCTCGTCAGAATCTTTAGTAGACGTCCATACCCGCGATGCCGTCCACAATGTGCACTTAGGCGTAACACCGCGGCCGCGAGCACCCGAACGGATGCTTTTGGCGATGGGGTTCTCCTACAGTCACTTGGTCGGGGCTATGGGGCATAACTATCTAGTAAGGTTACCCGGCGAGTATCCGCGTCACTACATAATTGCGACGGACTTTTGATATACATCAAAATTCCGTAGCAACCGATCAAATGAGACTGAACTACTAGATTTATAAAATTCATATTATTTTTCACAAAACTAATATTGTGGATTCCAAGTATTGTATCACAATCATAGATAGCTAGACGATAGCTAGACTTTTCGATCGAATTAACAAACACCCAAAAATTCCCAAAGAGCTCAACACTTGAGCGGAGTTTAAAGAGTACCCAGAACATGCCACAGTATCTATGGACCAACTGTAGAAGGGTCAACCCTTGCCTCACCTATGGCGTCATGGAACTACTACAAACCCTAGGTTTTGGTGGCGGTTCCGACGGTCACAGAATCGAGTTAGGGTTTCGTTTTTCTAGAGGGTCCACAGAATCACCTGCATGATTTTCTGAAGATTTTAAACTCGGAAAAATCCAACACTTGGAAAATTTACAGCGAGGAAAAAAATGGGTTATTGATATTCGTTCGAACTTTTTAACGTCGTCTAAATAACCTGAAATGATGTTAGAATTACTACAACGAAACACTCCGAATTTCCTTTGCACAAAGATAACATCACATGCAATTTTAGCAAAAACAAGCAACACCTGAAATACCAAAACCCAGAGACTGGAACACCCTAGAAAATTGAAGCCCAGATGACATTAAATAACCGGCCAGGCTGGATTTTCTTGACTTGTGGCCGGCCAAATTCTGGCGAGAGGTGTTCAATTTTCTACTGTGTTCATGTTACATCTCATATAACATTCTGCAGTTGCTTAAAAGAAAATTTGACACTTTAAAAAAATTGACAGAAACTGGATTTTAGTTTCGGGTGTTTCGGAGTTGTTTCGCTTTCGTAATCCTACAAAATCGTCTAATTCTCAAGCATGGCTATGATACCACTGTTGGGTTCCCTAGGTCGCCGCTGGGTTTCGGGAGGTATCGACCATGCCATTTGATCATTCGAAAATATTGCATTTTTAACACATCAGTTTCCCTACTATTTGCAATCATCTAAAGGAGTTCGGTATAAATATAGCACATATTAGGAAATTGTCTGTAAAATACCAAATAACATGTGTAATACATTATAACCGGCATTTTGAGGGAAATTGAGTGTTTGTTATTGCACACATGATCTTTTGTATATCGCAACACTTGTCTCGAGATTGTATGCAGGAAATTCCAGGAAAAGAGCTGAAACTGCTAAAAGTGCTGATGAAAATACGCCAAGTCCAAGACTTGTGATCTGGCAGTGAACAAGAAAATATAAAAATATTCCAGACATCATAAAAGTACCATGAAGCCAGCATAAGAATTACCTGGAAGTTTCACACATTGTTGCCACCAAATGGTCGCGGATCCGCGGCCAAAGGGGCCTAGTCGCGGCGGATCCGCGGCCACGTCAGCAAGTCATCGGCAGAAGACTTTGTCAGGTTTCTCATTTCAATTGGCAAATTTATTCAAGCCACTTCATTCTCCAGAAATCTCCAGAAGCTTCTGTCCCAACAGCCAAGCTTCTTGCACAAGCCAAATACATCCAAGCTTATTAAGGAAGCTAGCTACCTAACTAATTCTAGAGGCTTCTACTCAACTACCAAGCTTGTAAGAGAAGCTAAACCTAGCTTAGCTTCTAAAGGAAGCTAATCCTAATCAACCTTCTAGTGGAAGCTAAAGGAGAAGGCTATAAAAGGGGACCCAAGGGCTTCATTCTAGGTTGTTGAAAATTGAGCCAAAAAATCCCACAAGTTGAGTGACACAACTTGTGCATCCAAACCCTAATCCAATTCCAAAAGCCAATTCAAGATCTCCGAGTACAAAATCAAGCAAGAAGCCATCAAGTCTTTTTGAAGCGACGCCGATCTTCAACCGAGCAAGTGATCCAAGACGATCCGCGACTCACGGAGACGATGCGAAGCTAATTTGACGATCAAGTTCTTTCCTCAATTCTTGTTGTTCTTGATCGAATTGTAACGAAATTGTTGATTAAAGAAAGGTGAAAACTCTTAATCTTGCTTTTCTTTATATTTGAGTATTATGATGAGTTCTCAATTCTTGATTGTTTTCTTTATCATGATGTTTGAGTCAAAACTCCGCTCGTGGAGGAATCGAGAAAATAGATAGATGATGATGATTAAATTCTTGAACGATTCTTAAGTCTTATGAGTTTTGTAAACTCTAGGAAATTGAATCATCGACAACCTAGTTTCAAGCGAGATACTTTCTTGAATGTTTTCGCTCTTAATTAGAGATCAACGATCGATGATTGAACTTCCTAGAGGCTAGAATTTGAATGCTAATCAACGAAAGGACAAGAGATATGATGAAAAAACCCTAGTTTCTTCGATAGATCCCTAATTCTCATTGATCGTCATCGATCTAGCAACAAATCTTCAATAGATAAGAATACGTAATCACAATTCTTCATCATCACTATCGATTCGATCGATTCCTACTAGCCTCATTACAAATCTTGATAATTCATTTGATTTGGACAATTCTTGATTCTTGATTCTTGATCTTTAGTATTTCTTGATATTAGATCTAGTTCTTTACAATTCTTGAAACTAAATTTCTAAATTCTTGAATCATTTTCTTTTCTTCTTTAATTTTCAACTCGACTAAAAAAATTACGATCAAATCTCACTTTCTCTGTAGACGATCCGCACTCGCTAACGAACCTACAATTGACACCGTTATTGATTGCGGTTTACAAATTTCTTTGGTTGTGATCTTTACACTTTTCTACCAACACACCAAGAAAAAGATCGATCACCATTTTATAAAAAATGGCGCGCTAAAGAACCCTAACGCTAGAATCTAAACTAGAGATTTAAACAGAACAACAATATAAACATCATTATATCTAAGTGAATAAGGAAAACAACCTATGTAGACCGGTCCTTCACTTCAATAGCTCCGTGCAGTAGTCCCTTCAGTACAAGTAGTGAACTCCCGGACTCTAGAAAGGCTCCACAAGATGAACGTAACATACTTGCTTGAAGTCTTCGAGGCCGAAGATGATCTACGTCGAGGAGACACCATCTCAAGCTACCTCTTCACTAATGTGGAATTAGTGAAGTAAACACCCTAAACTAAATGGCTAGTATAGTAGAGGATGATGAAGTAGGAATTTTGCTCACTTTAGATATAATTTTCTCACAATATTTCATCACCTTGAGAAAAGCTAGAAAGCTTTCTCTTGATGAAGAAGAAGATGAAGTGGAGATGAGAATTAAACTCATGAGGTGGGAATAGCAATCATGGGTGAGTTTATGTCATACAATAACTCATGTAGAGGCTAAACTATGGCTAAGGATAATTGTTAGGTTAATAAATATCTTAAGTAAAACAAATTAGTGGACTAAGTCAATGGACACAACGAGCTTCTCCAAACTTCCAGCCATGACATAATTCCACCAATTTGTGAATTACTAAAATAAATAAAAACCTATAATTATCAAGAGTATAGTGTAAGTCTCATACACCCATGAAGCAGCTGTCATCAAGCATGACACAAATAAAATGTACGTTAATATATATCACATATATGCTATATGCACACAAGTGAGAAAAAGAAATGTTTAAGTGAGCTAATATTAGTTCATGTAAATTAATATATCACATATATAATTATACATTAAATTATTAAATCAACACTTGATTTAATAATCCGGTTATATCACATATAACCGACTAATATCATATATATCAACTTATCGAATCAACACTTGATCTGATAATCCAGTTATATCTCATATAACCGACCAATATCACATATCACGAGAATAGAATATGGTATCACATACGCATATTAATCTCGGTCCCGTACATATCACATATGTGCTCCTACTTCATTTCGCTTAAGCCAGGAAACCTCTGTGTAGGACTCTAAAGACTCATCAATACGCCGGCAGTAGGTGGTGATTATATCAGTCACCCACAAGCCGCAAGCGGTCTGCTAAACGTAACGGCCACCCGGGTATTGAGCGATCAGAAGATCAACAAGTAAGCCTGCCCATACTCTTGCGAATCCAATCAGTAACACTACCGTACAGTCTGGTCTGTTTGTCTGATATGTCGGATATCTCACCCTGGGGGTGGTAAAACGTCAGACCCCAATAGCCTGATAAGTCATGCCAATGTGAGGCTCATAACGGTTCGAGAAACTACTGATAACCCTTACCGGTAGATCTCAGCAACTCTGGCCAGGGATTTACTGTTATGGCCAATCAAGCATAGCGCAACATCAACCCCCAATACCGGGAGAGACGAAATCCCCTCCTATCGCACATTGCCTCCATATGACTCGGGACTGTACCCAAAAACCACCATTTTGCACGATCTCTTGAACGCGGTAAGGTGGAAATCAAAGCACAGTGGGAATCACACAAGTCTCTATGACGATCTTGGGTCGACAGACTAACCTGTACCAGTGTCATCAGGGAACTGCTATCTGACGATAGGTATAATACCATCTAGGAGTTCTCGGCAAGTCCGACCAGTGTACCCAGTCTCCACTGAGCACCCGTATACCATCTCTGATGCCAAACACCATTGGATATAGGATCATCTATCGCCCATCATATGGGTCGAGAAGCGTATACGCTAGTCTACTCTGGAATATCGATGCCCCGTCTCGAAACTCCCACGACTAAGAACATTTGAAGGATGTACTTACCGACTACCTCTGCCCCACTGTAACAACCCTAAACTTTTTATACGAATTTTTTTCAAAATACAGAAAAGAGTACCTAACCCTGAGCACAAGCTATAAGTTTGATTTGCTTTTGAACAGCAAGAAGGAGCTTGTAGCTCAGTGGTAAGACTTTGCACTGCTGAACCAAAGCACCAGAGTTCAAATCCTATCAGCCATATTATCTTTTTATTTTGATTTATTTTAATCTTTTTAGAAACCCAAAAGTATACACGTGCTCGTAAAAACCAAGAGTCACACATAAAACAAACGACTGCACAGTGGTAACCAAGCGATGAGGAACACGTAGTGTCAAGACCCGGCCTGACTCGGCCGAATCGAGCCGGCGGCGCGGCTGACTCGGCCGGTGCCGCCGGGTCAACTCGGCTGAAACACAAATTTTATTCTTTTCTCTTGGACTCTTGAACTCCCCCATAACCCCTGTATGGTTTAATTTCCCTGAACATTTACAGAGCAATTTAAATCACACATTTAATCCATTTAATACAATTTTTATCGCACCCTTTCATCTACCCTAAACCCTAATTTTTCCTATAAATACCACACCTAAACTCACCCCTCCTCACTTCCAAATCTCTGTCCAAACTCTCAAGAAAATTCCATAGACTTTTTGTGTACAAGTGGAGTTAGCAATGGGCGAAGCTCCGGCGAACTTCCGACGACGTTCCGAGGAGTTTCCAGCAACGAAACGACGCGCCAACACCTCCCACTTCTTCCTCTCCTCTCCACTACAATCCAGTAAGTCCCTTCTCCCCCTTCTCTTTATTATTCTAAAAACTTAGAATTCTAAAACCCGACGGAAGTGGAGTTAATCCGACTTCCGATTCAGTTTTTCCTTAAAATTCATATTTTTCTTAAAAATAATAATACCAAACCATCACATCATGATCATTAAACATTAACAAAACATATTGATAAGTTTCATATCAAAACAATTTATATTTAAATTTTTATAGCACTTATACAGAAAAATACCATATAATTTAGTTTCGACATAAAACAACATTACCCCTTGCTATACCTTTAGATAGTCCACGAGGTAATGACCAACCACCTCACAACACATATATCTATCATAGCACGATGAATCTTGGGACAATAGAATAAGGGAAATAAGACTTTACAAATAAATCCCTTTAACTTATAAAACCGTTTTCTTTAAAAAAATGTATTTAACTTTCCATCCAATTGAGCCTCTACAACCCATTTTGGGGACTCCGTTTGGGATGGTGTAGATAATCGCACATCCTCGGGCATAGTAGAGCGACATGCAGACCTCCGCAAGGAGTATTCGATCTCGATGGAATTTTTATATATTTTTCTTTAGAAAATGAGATTTCTGCAAGAAAATAAATAAAATTATTTTCATTAATTATATATATATAATTATTACCAAAATACTTATTTTAAAAATATATATTATTCCATGTTTCCAAAACTCAAGAAAAGAATTTAAATATTACATGAAACTACCATGATAATTCAAAACAATATTCATATTACAAATAAATACCATATATTATGAAATTAGATTTTATTTACTAGAAATATCACATTTATAAAATATACATCAATGAAAATCCTAAAGACGATAATTAAATACTTGAGGTGTATTTTGAAATTATACCAAAACTATTTTTACATAAACCCCCTCAAGTTATTCTAAAATACAATAAGGACCCTAGTAAATATAGGTTTAAGCGGGACCAGTCTCTTGAGCCTCAGAGAGCTATAGATATGGGTGCTTACCTATCTAAGATAGACAACCTAATAAACGGTGTTATCAACACGGTAATTGTCTTGGAAAAAGACACAAATCCTGCCGTCCATGTGCAGCAGTTACCGATAACATCAAAACCTAATTCATGAATTCAATTTCTTTTCTAATTGTCTGATTTAGACTGAATCTAAATATTATCAATCTGACTTGAATATGATTCAGGTATAAAACCACAATTCAATATGAATCCATATATTCAATCTATTCAATTTATACAACTTGACCGAACCGAACCATGGATATACTCCATTTACATGTTCATCCATTATATCCGTTCCATTACTGATATCATGGTTTCGGCAAGTCATCCATCTATAAATTTATAATACAAGACAAGACAATACAATCAATACATAAACACAACAGGGTTTTAAAGGGGTAGACTGATACGGAACATGTTATAGATGGCACGAGATGGTCACTTAAGACGTAATTACATCCATGCCGTTGTTCCGTGGTATTATCGACGAAGCCTGGTACTATGGGTTAACAAAGTCTCCGGTGTAAGTGGGACTCCTCTCGTATACACTGGCATCTTCTGTACCAAGCAACAAACAACATCGTTAACACTAAATACAACATTATTACAATATAATACAACATTAAAAGCTACTCTCTCTCTCTCTCTGTCTATTCTACTTATCCCTTATCTTTGGGACTTACTGAGCGATTGTTCGCCGATAACATTCCTTCTTTTTCTTTTTTGGAATGTTGTCAGGTGGATCGGACCTTCAGGAGATCGAGCCCACCACCGAGGATTTAGATCAGCTGACTTTTGATCCAGAGCTTTAGATTCCTTGTACACATTTACATTCTAAATTTTCCATTTCTGTTATGCCACTGTTTAGGCATTACTTTCCATTCTATGTATTTACTTTTCAGATGTATTGTAAAAAGAATATTAATAAATAAAGTTGATGTTCATTTGTATTTTGTCACTTGTGTATTTTACTTATATTACTTATTTATGCTTAGCGTATTTACTTCTGAGCAAATACTTAGCAGCCAGTCATGTCATCTGCCCGTACACTGGGAAGCGGGGCGTGACAGGTTTTATTAGTGGTCCATGCAGGTCAGAGTTGTATGGAACTCTACCATGCAGTTCAGTTCTGCGTGGACGACCTAAACAATATAACACAAGAACCAGCAACTAAAACATTCTTTATAATTCATACTCCTTGAATCTTATCATTTCATATACTTTGAATCTGTCCTAACCCAAAAAAATTTCATTCAAGGTTATAGATTCCCCGAATAACACCAGCACCAATGTCAACAACACACCTCCACCACTACCACTCACACCTACCGTCGCTGCTTCGATCAACGAGCAGACGATTCTTCTTGAAGCAATCCGCAGCCTCCTGGAAGGACAGCAGCAGCAGACTGCTATCTTGACGAACCGACCAGAGGCAGAAGCACCTAGGGTAAAGTAATTTAGGACCTTACACCCCAAACAGTTCGCAAGAAAGGAGAGCCCTCTAGAAGCTCAAGAATGGGCTCAGAGCATTGAAGATGATCTGGCAGTGGCACAAGTGCCAGAGATAGCTTGGGTTTGTGATGCGAAGCTACAGCTCACGAACAATGCACTGGTCTGGTGGAAGGCGGAAGAATGTCGTTTTGACCAAACTATCGAATGGAAGGCTTTCCGCGACATGTTCGACGCAAAGTATTTCCCTGAGACTGCCCGCTTTGATATGGAATAACAGTTCATACATCTGCAACAAGGTTCAATGTGGACCAAATCAGTTGATGAGTATGATGCTGAGTTTACTATGCTCAGTGGGTAAGATATGTCTCAATGTTTGATTTTATATCACATGCTATACAGCTAACACAACACCGTAACAGGATTGCGGCCGATCTCATACCAACTACAGAGATCAGAGCTAGAAGATTTCAGTAAGGGTTGAACCCGGAAATCCAAGTAGCATTAGGTACAGGAGATTTCCCAACCCATGATTTGGTTTTGAAGGCTGTCCGAAGATACGGGGCAGTAGTAAAGAGGAAGGGCAGAGCTCAATCTGCCGGAGTGAAGCGCCCTACCAATCAGATGGCAGGATGAGCCTCTTCAAGGACAACTGTTGAACTAAGAAGACTGGAAGATGCCATTAATCAGCCAAGTCCCGACTTTAGCTTTTATTGCAAGAGGAAATGACACTTGTGAAAGGATTTTAGGCACGCAAAAGGCCTATGCTTAGTTTGTGGCGCATCCAATCACGGAATTGGAAACTGTCCTTATAGACGCAACCCAGCTCACACACTCACCAACTACCCGCAGCGGCCAGCTATCCAGGCTCCTGCACCTCATCTTGCACTCCCAGCTCCACCACCTGCACAGCCTACTAGCCAAATCCAAAAGGCAATGAAGGACATGTCTCGAGGGTAGAGAAACATACCCCAAGGATAGAATATGCCCCCAGCTAGGAGGAATGTACCACGGCGTTAGACTTTCACATTAGCAGTCGTAGAAGCCGAGGCTGTAGGTCAAGGTAACACTGGTAATTCTCTTTTACATTCTCAAATCCTTATATCACTTTGTTATTTTTCATACACTATCAGTACTTCTAACGCCAAACTTTCCTTGAATCTGCTACACTTTCCTTCTACAAATTTCGAGGACGAAATTTTTGTAAAGAATGTAGATTGTAACAACCCTAAACTTTCTGTACAATTTTTTCTCCAAACACAGAAAGGAGTACCTAAGCCTGAGCACAAGCTATAAGTTTGATTTATTTTTGAACAGCAAGAAAGTGCTTGCAGCTCATTGGTAAGACCTTGCACTGCTGAACCAAAACACCAGAGTTCAGATCCCATCAGCCACATTATCTTTTTATTTTGATTTCTTTTAATCTTTTTAGAACCCCAAGAGTCTATACGTGCATAACTCATAAAAACCAAGAGTCACACATAAAACAAACGACTCCACTGTGGTAACCAAGCGACGGGGGACACGCGGTCTCAAGACCCGGCCTGACTCGGCCAAATCAGGCCGGCGGCGCGGCTGACTCGGCCGACGCCGCCTGGTCAACTCAGCTGAAACACTAATTTTCTTCTTTTCTCTTGAACTCTTGAACTCCTCCATAACCCCTGTAAGGTTTAATTTCCCTGCACATTTATAAAGCAATTTAAATCATACATTTAATCCATTTTAATACAATCTTTATCACACCCTTTCATCTACCCTAAACCCTAATTTTTCCTATAAATACCACACCTAAACTCTCCCCTCCTCACTTCTAAATCTCTGTCCAAACTCTCAAGAAAATTCCATAGACTTTTTGTGTACAAGTGGAGTTAGCGAAGGGCGAAGCTCCGGCGAACTTCCGACGACGTTCCGAGGAGTTTCCGGCGATGAAACGACGCACCGGCACCTCCCACTTCTTGATTTTCCTCTCCTCTCCACTACAATCCAGTAATTACCTTCTCCTCCTTCCCTTTATTATTCTAAAAACATAGAATTCTAAAACCCGACGGAAGTGGAGTTTCTCCGACTTCCGATTCAGTTTTTCCTTAAAATTCATATTTTTCTGAAAAACAATAATACCAAACTATCACATCATGATCATTAAACATTAACAAAACATATTGACAAGTTTCATATCAAAACAATTTATATTTCAATTTTTATAGCTCTTATACAGAAAATACCATATAATTTAATTTCGACATAAAACATCAGTACCTCTTGCTATACCTTTAGATAGTCCAAGAGGTAATGACCTACCTCCTTACAACACAAATATCTATCATAGCACGATGAATCTTGGGACAATAGAATACGGGAAATACGGCTTTACAAATAAATCCTTTAACTTATAAAATCGTTTTCTTTAAAAAAAAATGTATTTAACTTTCCATGCAATTGAGCCTCTACAACCCATTTTGGGGATCTCGTTTGGGTTAGTGCGGATTATCGCACATCCTCGGGCTTAGTAGTGCGAGATGCAGACCTCCGCAAGGAGCATTCGATCTCGATGGAATTTTTGTACATTTTTCTTTAGAAAATGAGATTTTTACAAGAAAATAAATAAAATTATTTTCATTAATTATGTAAATATAATTATTACCAAAATACTTATTTTAAAAATATATATTATTCCATGTTTCCAAAACTCGAGAAAAGAATTCAAATATTACATGAAACTACCTTGATAATTCGAAACAATATTCATATTACAAATAAATACCATATATTATGAAATTAGGTTTAATTAACTAGAAATGTCACATTTATAAAATATACATCAATGAAAACCCTAAAGACGATAATTAAATGTTTTAGGTGTATTTTGAAATTATACCAAAACTATTTTTACATAAACCCCCTCAAGTTATACTAAAATACAATAAAGACCCTAGTAAATATAGGTTTAAGCGGGACCAGTCTCTTGAGCCTCAGGGAGCCGGAGATATGGGTGCTTGCCTATCTAAGGTAGACAACCTACCAAACGGTGTTATCAACACGGTAATTATGTTGGAAAAAGACATAAATCCTGTCGTTCATGTGCAGCAGTTAGCGATAATATCAAAACCTAATTCATGACTTCAATTTCTTTTCTAATTGTCTGACTCAGACTGAGTCTAAATATTATCAATCTGACTTGAATATGATTCAAGTATAAAACCATAATTCAATATGAATCCATATATTCAATCTATTCAATCTATACAACTTGACTGAACCGAACCATGGATATACTCCATTTACATGTTCATCCATTATATCCGTTCCGTTACTGATATCATAGTTTCGGCAAGTCATCCATCTATACAATTTATAATACAAGACAAGACAATACAATCCATACAATCAATACATAAACACTACGGGGTTATAAAAGGGTAGACTGGTACGGAACATATTAAAGGTGGCACGAGATGGTCACTTAAGACGTAATTACATCCATGCTGTTGTTCCGTGGTATTATCGACGGAGCCTTGTACTATGGGTTACCAAAGTCCCTAGTGTAAGTGGGATTCCTCTCGTATACACTGGCATCTTCTGTACCAAGCTACAAACAACAGTTTTAACACTAAATACAACATTATAACAATATAATACAACTTTAAAAGTTACTCTCTCTCTCTCTCTGTCTATTCTACTTCTCCCTTATCTTTAGGACTTACCGAGCGATTGTTCGCTGACGGCATTCTTCTCTTTCTTTTTTGGAATGTTGTCAGGTGGATCGGACCTTCAGGAGATCGACCCCACCAGCGAGGATTTGGATCAGCCGACTTTCGACCCAGAGCTTTAGATTCCTTGTACACATTTACATTCTGTATTTTCCATTTCTGTTATGCCACTGTTTAGGCATTGCTTTCCATTCCATGTATTTACTTTTTAGATGTATTGTAAAAAGAATGTTAATAAATAAATTTGTTGTTCATTTATATTTTGTCTCTTGTGTATTTTATTTATATTGCTTAGTTACACTTAGCGTATTTACTTCGGAGTAAATACATAGCGGCTAATGGCGTCCTCTACCCGTACACTGGGAAGAAGGGCGTGACACCCACTAGTATGATCTGCATCATAATCCTGGTAGTCAAGTACTCATCCTAAGGATTTTATCAACATGTAGTAGAGAGACAATAAGTGTACATGTTAAGATAAAGAGCAACTAGATAGCATACTATCATGTCGAGCAAGAAAGTCCTCCCTATATATGTCCAAGCATCCACTATAATATACATCATATGTATAATAATGGCCTCTAGGGCATACATATAACTATCATTTTCTAGCGCCGGATTTTTAAAAGTGAAAGTTTTTCGTTCCACAACTGCCGCGGGCAGTGGCCAAGGCACTAGGAAACCCAACACCCACTCCCCAGAGGCCACCATTTGGATGGTCTCGGGGGTGTGGGCCCTCCATAGGTCCCCCTAGGACATCCCCAGGGTCCCCGCGTACTTCCCCGCGGCTTCTCGGTCCAAACTGAGAGCCCGCGGGGAGTCAAAACATCAATGCAACATAAAATTTCTCACTGGTTTTACGGCAGTTTTTGCAGAGCAAAATCCGGCAAGATTCAAAAGTAGCAACTATCTAGTTTAGGGTGTTTGGATGACTCTGATACCATTGAAAGTTCCTAATGCCCTTGTCGCTAACTCGCGGCCAATGCGGAATCCAAAAAGAAAAATTTTCTTGGCACTAAAAACTTACATCCAAGCATCTAAACCAAACACCTAAACTAGAATACTAACAAGATAGAAATCACAACCTTTGTAGCGCCTTCATTTTCTCCAATTGGGTTGGACTCTAGTATGCTCTCAAGAGCTCCGAATCGCGCTTGCTAGCTGGTCCTCCTTCACCGAAGATGATCCACCCGAGAAAACCAAGTTCAAGCTTCAACTTCATAATGAAGTAACTAATGATCCTAGGTTGCTAATCTAGGATGCTTAATGATGTGTGCGAGTGTTCTAATGATTTCTCTTTCTCTTAATCTCTTTAATCTCAACTCATGAGAATGTAGAGGAAGAAGAAGGAGGAAGAGCTATGGAAGAGAGAGAAAACTAAATGGTGGAATGAATCTTCTCTTTTCACAAATTCAAGCATGTTTCATGTATTTGTAAATAAATTATAAATTCATTTGCCCATATCCTCCCCCCATTTCTCTTTTCCATCCCATTTCTTAATTTCTTAAAAAGAAAAAACTTGAAATGAGTTGTCCTTCTTCTAGAATTATTCTTATATAAATATAAGAACACGTCCCCGCAAATGCATGCCTGTATTCGTATCAAAATACGAATACCTAAGAGATAGAAAAATACAATGAACATAACACTAGAATATATATATCTAAATATATATATATATGTAAATTATTAAATCAAAACTTTATTTAATAATCCGGCTTAATCCTAAGACGGCCAGTATTATCATCTGCCCGATTAAAGTCCGTATGACCAGCACACATACCTAGTCGGAACCCTGCACGTATCAATATACGACCACTGCATCATTTTTCCTAAACTGGGAAAACCCTCTATGTGGGACTCTAAAGAATCGTCAATACGCTGGCAGTGGGTTTAACTACAAGCTCGTCTGCGGCACTAGTTGTACGTAACAGCTACCCACGTATTGAGCGAAAGGAAGGCCAATGAGCAAACTCATCCATACCCTTACTGAGCCTGTCTATGACAATCTCCATACAGTCCAGTCTCTTCGTCTGAAATAATCGCATATCGGGTCTGGAGTGGATAACGTTAGACCCCTCCTAACTCGATAAGTCATGCCGGTCTGAAGCGTATCACCCACTGAGAAACTACTGATATCACATCAGTAAATCTCATCCATCTTGGCCAAGGATTTCTAGTGATGGATGACCCAACACAGCGCAATATCGACTCCCAATATCGGGAGAGATGAATCCTTGATGATTGTCCACTGCCTCCATGTGGCTCGGGACTGTACCCAACTAAAACATGTTTGCATGACTCCTTTGAGCCGTGGTAGGGTAGTAATCTAAGTACAGTGGGAACTCACACAAGACAAATGGAAATCTCAGGTCAATGTAGTAACCCGTACTCGTGCCACAAAAGAACTTCCATCTGACGATTTGTATAATACCATCTAGAAGTTCTCGGCGAGTCCGTCCCGTATATCCACCTCCACTGAGCACCTGTATACTATCGTAGGTGACTCAACACCAATGGTTTGTGAGACCGACCACCACCCCTCGTCGGGGTCTCGAAAAGTATACACTAGTCTACTCCGGAGTATCGATGCCCAGTCTCAATACTCCCTCGACTGGGGACATTTAAGGATGTGCTTATGGACCACCCAGCTCCCACATATATGATCACCGTCATAATGATGGTAGTCAAGCAATAATCTTACGGGCTTTATCAAAACGTATACACATAATGATAAAGACAAACCAGATAACATACAATCATCTCGAGTAAAATTGTTCTACCTGTATAGATCCTCGTTCAATTATCATAATCGCCTACTTGCAATTACAATAATTTCCTTGAGGGCGCTATATCCAACAAAGATGGCTTTTCTTCGCATGTTCTTTGCAATCCCTTATCATGGTGGCCAGTAATACCCGAGCCGGTTGATTTGAAGCCGCATTTAGGGGCCAGATTGGTGAGCTCCGCAGAAGCCTGAGTGAACTTCTTTCATGACTCTTTGGACTTCGGCCAAAGACAGACACCTATTACAAAATTGGTCAAATGATCTGCGGTATAGCGTGTAATTTACAAACACATATCGGAGAGCTCTTTTCTTGAGCTGGACCTTCGCAGATTTTTCTTCAGGCAGCTTTTCGTATAGGAGGTACTCTAAGAAGGGCTCTCTCTAACCGGGCTTGTCTTGAATGATCAGAGTTTCTTCGGCAGGATTGCTCTTTAGTTATACGCTTTCCTCTTCTCGTAAAAACACTGGAGGAAAAATTTGCCAGCTTCTGATTGTGATCAGAATTTCATCCATGTCAGGATCAGCCAGCTCTTTGGCAAGGTGAGCGAGTACGTCGGCTTTTCCGTTCAACGCTCTAGGAGCTCTTATTAGTTCAATATGGGTGAACTGTTTCTTGAGTTCCACCACCCAACTTCTGTATCGAGCTAACTCGGGCTTATATATCTTGTAGTCACCGCTCACTTGCTTGACGACAACCTAGGAATCACTATAGACCCGTAGCCAAAGTATATTCATTTCTATAGCAAGCTCCAGACCAGCTATCAGAGCTTAATACTCAGCAACGTTATTTGTGCGAGGCTCGGTGAGAGCGAAAGAGCGTCGTAGGGTTCCTCTCGATGGCGTGACAAACACCAATTGTATCCCTGCTTTTATCTCCGGGATGCTTGATTTGATGAAGGTCCTTATTGATGAGGCTCCGTCGAAGAAGAGCTCCCAATATAGCTCGTTATTCTAGAGGTGCAGCACTTGTTCGTCGGATAACTCACAATTTAGTGGCGACCCTTCAGGTATCGGATAAGCAGCGAGGAAGTCAGTGAGGGCTTGCCCTTTTACTGCTTTTTGAAAAGTATAGACTGTGTCGAACTCAAGCAGCATGATGGCCCATCTTGCCATTCTGCCAGCTAGGCTTGCCTTGATCATTAAGTGTTTAAGCGGGTCGACCTTAGAGATCAGTATAATCCGATGAGCAAGCATATAGTGCCTTAACTTCTTCACGGTGAATATCAGGGCCAGGCATTTCTTTTCAATCGGGGAATAGTTATGTTCCACCCCGAGTAATGTTCAACTAAAGTAGTAGAGGGCATTTTCTTTTCCCTCATTATTATTCTGGGCAAGGAGCGCGCTGAGTGATTCATCGAGCACGACAATGTAAAGAATCAGCGGTTTATTTAGAATGGTGTTAGTTATGTATATGCCCTAGAGGCCATTGTTGTACATATGATGTATATTATAGTGGATCCTTAGATATATATAGAAAGGACTTTCTTGCTCGACATGATAGTATGCGATCTGGTTTCACTTTGTCTAAATATGTTGACTTGTATTGTATTACTGTCTTACTCTCACATGTTGATAAAGCCCTTAGGATATGTACCTGACTACTAGGACTATGATGCAGATCATACTAGTGGGGCCATGGTAGTCCACAAGTACATCCTATAATTGTTCCTAGTCTAGGGTGTATCGAGACAGGGTATCGATACTCCTGAGTAGACTAGCGTATACGCATCTTGACCCATATGATGTGAGATGGATGATCCCACATCCATTGGTGTTTTACATCAAAGATGGTGTACGGGTGCTCAGTGGAGACTGGGTACACTGAACAGACTCACCGAGAACTCCTAGCTGGTATTATACCTATCGTCAGATAGAAATTCTTTGGTGACACTGATACAGGTTAGTCTGTAAACCCGAGATCGTCATAGAGTCTTGTGTGATTCCCACTGTGCTTTGATTTTCACCTTACCACGTTCATGAGAACATGCAAAACAGTGGTTTTTGGGTACAGTCCCGAATCACATGGAGGCAATGAGCGATAGGAGGGGTTTCGTCTCTCCCGGTATTAGGGGTTGATGTTGCGCAGTGTTCGATTGGCTATAACTGGAAGTCCCTGGTCAGGGATGTTATGGAGATATGCTGGTAAGTGTTATCAGTAGTTTCTCGTCCCGTTATGAGCCTCACATCGACATGACTTATCGGTTACTGGGGTCTGACGTTTACCACCCCTAGAGTGGATATGCAACATATCAGACGAAGAGACCGGACTGTACGGTAGTGTTACTGATTGGATTCACAGGAGTGTGTGCAGGCTTGCTTGTTGATCTTCTGATCGCTCAATACCCGGGTGGCCGTTACGTTTAGCTGATCGCTTGCGGCTTGTGGGTGTTAGATATGATCATCACCTACTGCCAGCGTATTGACAAGTCTTTAGAGTCCTACACAGAGCTTTCCTGGCTCAGGCGAAACAGAGTAGGAGCACATATGTGATATGTGCGGGACCGAGATTGATACGTGTATATGATACCGTATTCTATTCTCGCGACTTATGACATTGGTCGGTTATATGTGATATAGCCGGATTATCAGATCAAGTGTTGATTCGATAAGTTGTTGCATTTGATATTAGTCGGTTATATGTCATATAGCCAGATTATCGGATCAAGTGTTGATTCGATAATTTATTGTATAATTATATATTTGATATATTAAACTACATTAACAAATATATATTCACTTAAGTATTTCTTTTTCTCACATTTGACTGCATTAAACATATATGTGATATATGTTTATTGTATTCTTTTCTTTTGTTACATAATTATATATATGTGATATGTATCATTGTAACATGCTAGGTTATACATGCAACTAGGGTTTATGAGATTCACACCATTTCTAGAATTAGGGTTAGATATATATTTATTTTAGTTAACTCAAATTTTGGACTTTAGTTAAGATATTTGTTTATGTTGACTAAGTCCACTCTCTTGATATTTACTAAGATATTTGTTAACCTAACCCTAACCCTAGCTCATGGTTAAGTCTCTACAAGGGTTAAGCATGACATTCTTAACCTATGGTTGCATTTCTAATCTCAAAACAATAATTCATTCATCACTTCTTCATCTTCTTCTTAAAAAGCTTGCTAGATTTTTATCATGTGATGAAAGATTGTGAGAAAAAGAAAACTAAAGAGAGTAAAATTCCTTCTTCATCATCCTCTTCTATACTAGCCATATAGATTAGTGTGTTAGCTTCACTAATTCCTAATTAGTGAAGAGATAGCTTGAGTTTGTGACTCCTCAAAATAGATCATCTTGGATAGTGAAAACTTCTAGCAAGGATGCATCATTCACTTCATGGAGACTCTCAAGAGTCCAGGAGCTTGATGATCGCAGTGAAGGGACCACAACAAGGAGCTATTGAAGCAAAGGAACGGACTACAAAGGTTGTAATCCCTACTCACTTAGAAGTAAAGTTGTTTGCTTTCGATTCCTTATAATTCTTTAGTTAAAAACCTAGGGTTAGGATTATTTAGAATGGTAAAATTTTAATTTGGCATGGACGATACCACCCAAAACCTTGCTGTTGTGCTATACAAGCCTACAGTGGTATCATAGCCTAGCTAGAGAATTAGACAAATAGTATAGGATTACGAAACCGAAACAACTCCGAAACACCCGAATACGAACCCTAGTTTCTGTCAAAATTTTCTGAGTGTCATAAAAATTTTTAAACAACTGCAGATTGTTATATGTGATATAAGATGAACACTGTAGAAAATTGGGCCTCTTTCCTCGGATTTTGGCCGAGCACTAGGTTTGGAAAACCGGCCAGATCGGTTTTTTGGTGGAATTCAGGGTCCAATTTTTTAGGGTGTTCCGGTCTCTAGGGTTTCGTAATTCAGGTGTTGTTTATTTTTGCTAAATTTGCGTTTGATGTTATCTTTTTACAGAGGCAATTCGGAGTGTTTTGTATTCGTAATTCTAGTTTGTTTTCGGGTTATTTAGACGGTGTTAAAATGTTCGAACGGATATCAATAACTCACTTTTTCCCTTGCTGGAAATTTTTCCAAGTGTTGGATTTTTCCTTAGTTTAAAACTTTCAGAAACCTATGCAAGCGATTCTGTGAACCCTCTAGAAGAACGAAACCGTATCTCGATTATGTGACCGTCAGAACCACCACTAAACCCTGAGGTTTGTGGTAGTTCAGCGGTGCCACATATGAGGCATTAGTTGACCCTTCTACGGCTGGTTCATAGGAGCTGTGACATGTTCTGGGATCTTTTGAACTCTGCTCAAGTGTTGAGATATTTGGGAAATTTTGGGTGTTTGTTTATTCGATTAGAAAGGCTTTCATCATGAGATTGGCAAAGAGGGCATTCGGCATTGGATCTTAGCCCTCTAGATAAGACAGAAAAAAAAAAGAAATATCATTCGTACTCAAAGCGAGCTCTTTAATTCAATTCTTCATTCTTTAATGAAATTAAGAATCAATCAAATCTCCCCAAGTAGGATTCGAACCTACGACCATCTCCTCCGTCTCTCTCCTCAGGTAACACCATTCTACTAGAGACCTCTTCACCGCCGAAGCAAGTGTTCTATGCTACGTATGTCACTAAAAAGAAGACTATCGACATTCTAATGAACCTAGGCATTTTGATTCTTACTCGAATGAGTTTAACATTGTCTAGTTATCTGGAATGTGATACAATATGTGGAATTCATATAGATAGGCATGAAATCCGTAATATGTGATATTTCAGGTTTATGATGTCTAAGGTGATTGTGGATTCTAAATATTATAGTTTTTCACTTTCTTTTCTGCAACCGTAAGTGTAATATGTGGTGTATCGCCGGTTTCGTTGCTATACATCAACGACAATTGGGATATGCATATTTACTTACGTTGATAACATGTGATGTTATGTGTTACTGTGATATGTTATATTGGATCGTCATGATTTGAATAGCGGGGGGTTTTATGTGAGATGGGGGTTTTTATTTTCATTCATGTAAAATTCATTGTATGTAATATTCTTTTATTGGGGCACTTCCGGGTTGAGGATGATGTCACCATTGTATATTATTTACTTTTCCGCATTAGAATAGACCCAAGAAGGGGAGCACAAGCAACCAGGAAGAAGGCGCCTTCTTAGATTACATGGCCAGGTTAGGCTTTCGGCTGACTAATAGAAGCATCAGTTGGAAATATTATCGAACACCTGGAGTGCGAAAACTTTGATGATCTCTGACGCCGTAGGGTCCAGTGGGAGGCCATCTCGAGGAGTCAAGACCGGGTATCCTAACCCTAGAATTGGTAGGGTTACTTGCCGCTCTCATAGGGGTCTAGGGATGTGGGTTTGGCTATTCATCGCGATCATGGAATCCGTGTTTTATACAGGCTCAAAATAAAACACGGACATTCTAGTATATCCAATATTTCATATGTTATCTTCTGCTGCTGATATTCTGTGATGTGATCATTTTATATGCGTGAGACGACTGCTTTATTATTGTATATATGATATATAATAAACATTGCTTATGTTTTGCACCCGCACTAGTCCTGCCCTGGTATGCCGTTAGTTTAGTAACCTAACGGTGCATAACGGGACACTGTGGCGAATGCGGATGGCATAAGCGTACATTGTATGTTCGTTTCTTCTGTGATAGTTAGGAAGCTTAAATGATGAGACTTCGTTAATGAGATTAATGAAAGAAAAAGAAACCTAAAAGATGTTGTAGAATCAAATTTTCAAAAATGGTAGCTCTAGTTTTTGCTTTGCATAGTGGTATTCCGTGTAGAATATCCAGCACATTATTCGATAAGGAAAGAGCCGAGATCCCTTCACCGGGAGTGATCTCTTTACCGAAACTAGCAGATGCTACAACTTACTCGGTTTTGTTTTTAATTGCTTTTGTAGTTCTTACTTTGCATAGAGCTATTTGTGAAATATCCTGCACCTTATTCGATAAGGAAAGAGCCGAGATCCCTTCACCGGGAGTGACCTCTTTAGAGAAACTAGTAAAAGGCCTAAAAAACACTCCTTTTCAAAATCACTTGTTTCTACAATGATATCAAGTTCATTACGCCAAAGGTTTTCATAAAAACCTATAGTAGCCCTCCGTCATATCAAATAAGTCTTACTTAGTATTCGTGCTACGTTTGTTGACTATGTTAAGGCGTAGTGTGTGGTAGCTAATTAGTGTCTATCTGCTAAAGCATGAGATGCGATTGGATTAGGGTAGTCGTACGACTTTGTTGACTATGTTAAGGGTCATGCGGGTGGGTTTAATTCAATCAGGAAATGACGGGTTGAACATCGCTAGCAATTATGATTTGTTGACTATGTTAAGGTCATAAGTTGCTAGGGGCAAAAGTATTATCGGGATTTTCAAGTGTTGAAATTTGCAATGAGATTGCATACCTTCTATGAGATAGTTGGATCCTGATACCCACTGCGAGTAAAAGTTACTCCTAGGAGACTTTTATACATCACAATTATCCAATCAAGTAGGTGTCTAGAAAGGTGTTAACGGGGTTATGCCTCTAGGAAAACAAGCTTTATTTTAATTAAGTCCGTGCGAAAGCACGAGGAACCTACCTCAATGTACCAACACTGGCCTGGCCGAAAGATTGGCGAACTATTAAGATGTAATTAATCCCGGCTAGTCATACCTTTTAGGGTTTGAAGGAAGATTTGATAGAACCAGTGGGAGCCATCCTGATTAGATAAGATAATAACCAATCTAATCTTGCAAGAGCATACGCTAAAGTGTTTTCTTCTCTCTCTGTGCAGGTAGCAACCATGTCAGACCTTAATCAAGATAATAATATGGATGTATTGATTGAACCCGCTTATTATACTGAGCAGGGGAACGTTGGTTCCGTTCTTTCTTATAATTGTTATAAGACAGAGCAGGAAATAGGGGAATATCCGGATTCCCACACCGCCTAAACAAAGAACAAGCATGTTGATGCATCTTCTTCAGGTGTGTTTGTTATCGAGAACTGTTTCTCAGTTCACTCTACGTCCTGGGTATGAGATACCGGATGAGAATTCCACATATGTAATATGTTACATGGGCTAAAGAAAGGTAAAGAACTTGAAGAAGGTGATCATTCTATAAGAGTAGGGAATGGTGCAAATGTTGCAGCCAAAGCAGGTGGCGAATATCACCTTGTATTACCAAATGGTAATACATTGATTCTGAACAAATGCTATTACATTCCGACCCTGATATGCAATCTTATATCAGTTTCGTTATTGACTAAAGAAGGATATAATTTTATAGTACAGGATAATGTTATGAACATCTTCCTGAATCAAAAGTTGATTGGATCAGGCTCGTTAAATAATGGCATATACGTTCTAAATCAAACTACAGTTCTCAATGTACAAAACACACACAAGAGGAAGAGTTCAGAAATGAACGAATCCTTCTTGTGGCATTGTAGACTAGGTCATATCAATGCGACACGACTAGCTAACTTACATAAAGATGGATATTTGAAACCGTTCAAATTTTCATCTTATGACACTTTTCAGTCATGTCTCAAAGGTAAAATGACCAAAACTCCGTTTAGTGGACACAGAGAAAGAGTTACGGAACTCTTGGGACTGATACATAGTGATGTATGCGGTCCTATGTCTACACATGCCAGGAATGGTTCTTTGTACTTCATTACATTCACTGACGATCTCTCAAGATACGGACATGTGTTCCTATTGAAACACAAGTCTGAAGCTTTTGAGAAATTCAAAGAATATAAGCACGAAGTAGAGAACCAAACGGGTAAAAGTATTAAGATTTTTCGATCTGATTGAGAAGAAAAATACTTGAGCAATAAGTTCCTGGACTATTTAAAAGAGAATGGGATTCTCTTTCAGCTTACTCCGCCTTATACACCACAGCACGACGTTGTATTATAGCGGAGGAATCGCACCCTATTGGATATGGTGCGCTTTATGATGAGCACTGCTGAGTTGCCTATTTCCTTTTGGGGCTATGCACTTGAGACAACAACATACCTATTGAATCAAGTTCCATCTAAATCTGTACCTACCACACCATATGAGATATAGAATGGGAAGAGACCATATCTTAAACGTGTTCAGATTTGGGGTTGTCCGGCCTATGTCAAAAGGCAAAATCCGGACAAACTCGAGACACGATCGGTTCTATGCAAGTTTGTGGGATATCCGAAGAATTCACAAGGATATATTTTCTACCACGATGAAGAACAAAAGGTGTTTGTTTCTCAATATGCCACTTTTTAGAAAAGTAATTTCTTGTAAAAGAAATTAGTGGTGAAGAGATAGAGCTGGAACAAGTTCCAGCAGCACAAACTGCAACTGAAGATTTAGTGAAACTAGTGAATTCAATAGTTCCCGACGAACCTCAGCCGCTCCACCGATCTACTAGTGTTCCTCATCCACCTGAGAGATACTGCGGTTTTCTTATTGATGGTGGGAGCGAGGACTTCATCATGAAAGACGATGACCCGACTAGCTTCGAGCAGGCCATCACGAGAGGGGACTCTGTGAAATGGCTGGATGCTATGCGATCTGAGATGGAATCCATGTACACTAATAAAGTATAGACTTTAGAAGTTGCTACTGAAGGGGTAAAACCCATTGGTAGCAAATGGATCTTTAAGAAGAAACTTGGTGTAGATGGAAAAGTTGAGACTTTCAAAGCTAGGCTTGTTGCAAAGGGTTTTCGTCAACGACCAGGTGTGGATTATGATGAAACCTTTTCTCCAGTGGCTATGCTTAAGTCCATCCGGATCTTACTTGCCATTGCTTCATACCATGACTAAGAAATCTGGCAAATGGATGTTAAGACCGCCTTTCTAAATGGTGATTTAGAGGAGTGCGTGTACATGACTCAGCCAGAGGGCTTCATAGACAGTGGGAGCGGCGGGAAGGTGTGCAAGCTGCTTAAATCCATCTACGGGTTAAAGCAGGCATCGCGGAGTTGGAACATCTGTTTTGATGTTGAAGTCAAAGAGTTTGACTTCATCAAAAACGTAGATGACCCTTGTATTTACAAGAAGGTGGCAGAGTTTAAGGTTGTCTTCCTCATATTGTACGTGGATGACATACTCTTGATAGGAAATGATGTTCCTATGCTGCACTCGGTCAAGCTCTTCTTATCACAAAGATTCTCAATGAAAGATCTAGGTGATTCCTCCTGCATCTTGGGGATTAAGATCTATAGTGATAGATCTAAACGGATACTGGGATTGTCCCAATCCAGGTACATTGACACCATACTAAAGAGGTTTAGTATGGAAGAATCCAAGCGTGGAAATTTACCCACGATCTCTGGACTCACTCTCTCCAAAGAGATGTCTCCTAAGATTGATTTGAAGAGAGCTCGTATGAAATGGATACCCTATGCTTCGGCAGTAGGCTCTATCATGTACGCGATGCTATGTACCAGACCCGATGTAGCATACTCATTAAGTGTAGTGAGTAGATATCAAGAAGATCCAGAAGAGAGTCACTGGACAGCTGTGAAGAACATTCTCAAGTACTTGAGAAGGATTAAAGAGATGTTCTTGGTCTATTGTAACGGAGAACTCCAAGTGGGGTCCTTTACCGATTCAAGCTTCCAAAGTGATAAGGACGACTCTAAGTCGCACTCAGGATTTATCTTTACCCTCAATGGAGGGGCGGTTTATTGGAAGAGTTCCAAACAGGAAACCATGGCAGGCTCGATGATGGAGGCTGAATACATCGTTGCCAACGATATTGCCAAAGAGGCTGTCTGGATGAAGAAGTTCATCACTGAACTTGGAGTAGTTCCGTCTATTGAGCATCCAATACCTTTGTATTGTGATAACAATGGAGCTGTGGCTTTGGCCAAGGAACCCAGGTCCCATCAGAGATCCAGGCATATTCTGAGGCGGTATTACCTGATCCGGAAGATAGTTGATCGCCGCAAGATTGAGGTCAGGAGAGTTGACATAAAGGACAACACTGCGGATCCACTCACGAAGGCCATACCTCAGATACAATTTGAGAGACTCTTCGGGAAGTTGGTTATGAGATACTACAACAGCTGGCCTTAGTGCAAGTGGGAGATTATTAGTTATGTATATGCCCTAGAGGCCATTGTTGTACATATGATGTAAATTATAGTGGATGCTTGGATATATATAGAGAGGACTTTCTTGTTCGACATGATAGTATACTATCTGGTTTCACTTTGTCTAAACATGTTGACTTGTATTGTATTATTGTCTTACTCTCACATGTTGATATATCCCTTAGGATATGTACTTGACTACTAGGACTATGATGCAGATCATACTAGTGGAGCCAGGATAGTCCACAAGTACATCCTATAATTGTTCCAAGTCGAGGGTGTATTGAGACAGGACATCGATACTCCAGATTAGACTAGCGTATACACATCTTGACCTATATGATGGGCGATGGATGATCCGACATCCATTGGTGTTTGACATCAAAGATGGTGTACGGGTGCTCAGTGGAGACTGGGTACACTGAAAGGACTCGCCGAGAACTCCTAACTGGTATTATACCTATCGTCAGATAGCAGTTCTCTGGTGACACTGGTACAGGTTAGTCGGTAGATCCGAGACCGTCATAGAGTCTTGTGTGATTCCCACTGTGCTTTTATTTCCACCTTACCATGTTCATGAGAACGTGCAAAACGGTGTCTTTTGGGTACAGTTCCGAATCACATGGAGGTAATGAGCGATAGGAGGGGTTTCGTCTCTCCCGGTATTGGGGGTTGATATTGCGCAGTGTTCGATTGGCTATAACTGGAAGTCCCTGGCCAGGGATGATATGGAGATCTACTGGTAAGTGTTATCAGTAGTTTTTCGACCCGTTATGAGCTTCATATCGACACGACTTATCGGTTACTGGGTCTGACGTTTACCACCCCTAAAGTGTATATGCGACATATCAGACGAAGAGACCGGACTGTACGATAGTGTTACTGATTGGATTCACAGGAGTGTGTGCAGGCTTGCTTGTTGATCTTCTGATCGCTCAATACCCGGGTGGCCATTACGTTTAACTGATCGCTTGCGGCTTGTAGATGTTTGATATGATCATAACCTACTGTCGGCGTATTGACGAATCTTTAGAGTTCTACACGGAGGTTTCCTGGCTCAGGCGAAATGGAGTAGGAGCACATATGTGATATGTGCGGGACCGAGATTGATACGTTTATGTGATACTGTATTCTATTCTCGCGACTTGTGATATTGGTCGGTTATATGTGATATAGCCAGATTATCGGATCAAGTGTTGATTCGATAAGTTGGTTCATTTGATATTAGTCGGTTATATGTCATATAGCCGGATTATCGGATCAAGTGTTGATTCGATAATTTAATGTATAATTATATATTTGATATATTAAACTACATTAACTAATATATATTCACTTAAGTATTTCTTTTTCTCACATTTGATTACATTTAACATATATGTGATATATGTTTATTGTATTCTTTTCTTTTGTTACAAAATTATATATATGTGATATGTATAATTGAAACATGCTAGGTTATACATGCAACTAGGGTTTATGAGATTCACACCATTGCTAGAATTAGGGTTAGATATATATTTATTTTAGTTAATTCAAATTTTGGACTTTAGTTAAGATATTTGTTTATGTTGACTAAGTCCACTCTCATGATATTTACTAAGATATTTGTTAACCTAACCCTAACCCTAACCCAAGCTCATGGTTAAGTCTCTACAATAATTCATTCATCACTTCTTCATCTTCTTCTTGCTCACAAAAAACTTGCTAGATTTTTATCATGTAATGAAAGATTTTGAGAAAAAGAAATCTAAAGAGACTAAAATTCCTACTTCATCATTATCTTCTATACTAGCCATATAGATTAGTGTGTTAGCTTCACTAATCCCTAATTAATGAAGAGATAGCTTGGGTTTGTGACTCCTCAAAGTAGATCATCTTGGATAGTGAAGACTTCTAGCAAGGATGCATCATTCACTTCATGGAGCCTCTCAAGAGTCCGGGAGTTTGATGATCGCAGCGAAGGGACCACAACAAGGAGCTATTGAAGCGAAGTAATGGACTACAAAGGTTGTAATCCCTACTCACTTAGAAGTAAAGTTGTTTGCTTTCGATTCCTTATAATTCTTTAGTTAAGAACCTAGGGTTAGGGTTATTTAGAACGGCAAAATTTTAATTTAGCATGGACGATACCACCCGAAACCTTGCTGCCATGCTATACAACCCTAGAAATGCGAGCAACAAGCACTGGAGGGTGCAACATGTGTAAGTCGATGTTTGACACCCCACAAGTTGCGAGGAGGCGGAAATATGAAAAACAATCTTTTTCTTTAAACTAACATCGACTAACCGAAAGAATCCTTGCTAAACTATAACTAACACTATCACAGGAGTAATTAGCTACTATGAAAGAAGATTATACCTAATGAACCAAGTCCTTCTTCTTCTCGTTAACCACCTCCTCGTCGGCCTCCTCTATGTAATAGACAATCCACCCGAGAGCTTCTACTCCAAGCTTTGCCTCTAATCTTTGAGGTAACTAGGTTACTCTAATTGCTAATCAAAGTCACCTAGGGAATATAGAGTATGATTATGGATTAATGAGTCTTGCTAATCCTTGATCTCAACACATGAGAGGTTAGGATTAGGGTTTGAAGAGAGAGAGCTTGAGGAGAGAGAAGGTGAGAGTGAGAATGAAATAAGATAATGATCTCATTTGAATATATGAAGCATAATGATTTATCAAATAAATAAATCAAATGATTTATCAACCATGCTTCATTTATTCATTTTGTGTGATTCATCCCATAAGTCATTAGATCAATAAATGCATCATTAACTCCATGGATGAATCACACAAATGAGTCACTAAATCAATAAATGCAAATGCCGCCTTAGCCCCCAAGTCATCATGCTTCTAGAAGCTTCTCGCCAAATTACGAGAACGCCCCTCCTATCCGTGAAAACACGAAAAAACTTTAAACTGTATAAATCCAATAATCTGATACTAGAATCTGGCTTAAACCAAAGCCGGCTAGTAAAAACTGTCCGAACATCGTACGTGCATAAATGCACGTGCGTGTCTGAACCCTGTCGTAAAACCATACGACCTCTATATCGTTTCACCCGAAGCAGGGAAACTCTCTGTGTGGGATTCTAAAGACTCGACTACTACGCTGGCAGTGGGTTTAACCACAGACCGCAAGCGGCACTAGCTGTATGTAACGGTCCCCAGGTAGATGTCGATAAGAAGGCCAATGAGGAAACCCATCCGAACTCCTACTGAGCCTGATGTGACAATCTCCGTACAGTCCGGTCTGTTCGTCTAGGACTATCGCATATCGGGCCTAAGGGGCGGCAAGCGTCAGTCCCCTAAAAGAGGTATAAGTCGTGTCGGAGCGAAGCCCATTACACCTTGAGAAACTACTGGAACCTACCAGTAAATCTCGCTTGCCCTGGCCAGGGACTTTGCATAATGGCTCTCTGACACAGTGCGATATCAACTCCCAATACCGGGAGAGATGAATCTTGTCTAACCGCCACTGCCTCCAAGTGCTTCGGGACTGCACCCAACTGCTACCTGTTTGCACGACTCCTTTGAGCCGTGGTAGGGTAGCAATCTAAGAACAGTGGGAACACACTCGAGGCGAAGCAGCAGTGTCAAGTCTGTGGACTATGCTGTACTCATGTCACCTGGGAACTGTTAACTGACGACGGGTATAATACCAACCAACAGTTCCCTACGAGTCCTGTCCGGTGTACCCGTAACCCAACGAGCACCTGTATACTATCTCCAGTACGACGTACTGATAGCTGTGGGACAGACCATCTTCCCAACTGGGATGAGAAGCGTACACACTAGTCTACTCCGGAGTATCGATGCCCTGTCTCGATAATCCTACGACTAGGGACCTGCAAAAGGATGTGCTTGTAGACTATCCAGCCCCCACTAGTGTGACTGCCATCACAACGCTGGTAGTCAAGCAAGATCCTACGGGCTCTATCAATACGTACACACATATTAAGATAGATAAAACCAAGTAGCATACTACCATGTTTAGCAAGACTGTTAATATAACTGTGAATATCCCAAGCTTCCATTAAGTAACATACAAGCTAGTATGATACAATAATGGCCCCTAGGGCATATACACTAACAATCTCCCACTTGCACTAGGGCCATGTACTGGCATATCGAAGACCGATCATCTCGAGTAGCCTC
The DNA here is from genome assembly GCA_030015575.1 of Agapanthus africanus. Lineage (NCBI taxonomy): Eukaryota > Viridiplantae > Streptophyta > Magnoliopsida > Asparagales > Amaryllidaceae > Agapanthus > Agapanthus africanus. The sequence continues at coordinate 254,522,885 of CM057342.1, read as the reverse complement.
TCAAACTGAATCTGAGGTAAGGCCTTTGTGAATGGATCAGCAATGTTCTCCTCTGTAGCAACTCTCCGGACCTCGATCTCCCGGCAATCTATGATCTCCCTGATCATGTGATACCGCCTTAAGATGTGTCTGGACTTCTGATGGGACCTGGGTTCCTTCGCTAAAGCTATAGCTCCGTTGTTGTCGCAATATAGAGGTATTCGATCAACAATGGTAGGAACCACCTGAAGTTCTGTTAGGAACTTCTTCATCCAGACTGCTTCTTTTGCGGCATCGTAAGCAGCAATATACTCTGCTTCCATCGTCGAGTCAGCAACGGTGTCCTGCTTGGAACTCTTCCAGCACACCGCCCCTCCATTGAGGGTAAATACATAACCTGACATGGACTTGGAGTCATCCTTGTCACTCTGGAAGCCGGAATCAGCAAAGGCCTCGATCTTGAGGTCTTTTCCGCCGTAAACCAAGAACATCTCCTTAGTTCTTCTCAGGTACTTGAGAATGTTCTTTACTGCTATCCAGTGCTTCTCCCCTGGGTCCGACTGATACCGGCTTACCACGCTCAGTGCGTAAGCTACATCTAGTCTGGTGCACAACATCGCATACATTATAGAGCCTACCGCAGAAGCGTAGGGTATAATAGACATGCGATCCCTTTCCAAATCAGTCTTGGGAGACATCTCTTTGGATAGGGTGATTCCGTGACAAGCCGGTAGATTACCGCGCTTAGAATCTTCCATACTGAATCTTTTCAGTATAGTGTTGATATACCTGGACTGCGAAAGTCCCAACATCCTATTGGATCTATCACGATTGATCCGAATCCCCAGAATGTAAGAAGCATCCCCCAGGTCTTTCATGGAGAACCTGTGTGACAAGAATCCTTTGACAGATTGTAGCATAGGAATGTCATTTCCTATCAATAGAATGTCATCCACGTATAAGACGAGGAATACGACAGTTCGTGCTACAATTTTACTATATATACATGGTTCATCTGGATTTTTAATAAAGTCATATTCTTTGACCGTTTCATCAAAACAGATATTCCAACTCCGCGATGCCTGCTTTAGTCCATAAATGGACTTAAACAACTTGCACACTTTCCCGCTGCTCCCACTCTGATTGAAACCCTCTGGCTAATCCATATAGACGCACTATTCTAAATTACCATTTAGAAAAGCCGTCTTTACGTCCATCTGCCAAATCTCATAATCATGGAAGGCGGCAATAGCAAGAAGGACTCAAATGGATTTGAGCATAGCCACTGGAGAAAAAGTCTCGTCATATTCCAAACCAGGTCTTTGAAGAAAACCCTTTGCAACAAGTCTAGCCTTATAGGTTTCCACCTGTCCATCTACACCAATCTTTTTCTTGAAGATCCATTTACATCCTATGGGTTTTACCCCACCTGGAGCAAAGTCCAAAGTCCATACTTTGTTGGTGTACATGGACTCCATTTCGGTCCGCATTGCATCTAGCCATCGTACCGAGTCGCCGCTCTGGATGGCCTGCTGGAAGCTAGTAGGTTCATCATCATCAATGATGCAATCCTCTCTATCCCCATCTATGAGAAAACCGTAGTATCTCTCAGGCAGATGAGACGGCCTACTACTCCTGTGGAGGGGTGTGAGAATGTCTTGTTCTTCTTGAACTACTGGTTCTACCAAACTTTCAGTAGTAGTTTGTGGTTCTGGAATTTCTTCCAGTTCTATTTCGCTCCCACTTGTTTCCTTTTCTAAAAACTGTTGTTCTAGAAAATGGGCATTACGAGAAACAAAAACCTTTTGTTCCTCTGCGTATTAGAATAAATACCCCTTGGAGTTCTTTGGATATCCCACAAACTTACACTGTATTGATCGTGCCTCGAGTTTGTCCGCATGCTGTTTTTTAACAAAAGCTGGACATCCCCATATCTTTATATGTTGAAGATGGGGTTTCTTCCCACTCCACATCTGATATGGCGTGGTAGGCACAGTCTTGGTAGGAGCCCTGTTCAAAAGATATGCCGCTGATTCTAGCGCATAACCCCAGAAAGATCGCGGTAACTCAGCATTACTCATCATGGAACGTACCATATCCAATAGGGTTCGATTCCGTCTCTCCGATACACCGTTATGCTGTGGAGTGTATGGAGGAGTAAGCTGAGAGAGAATTCCTTTCTCTTTTAGGTAACCTAGGAACTCGGCACTTAAGTATTCACCACCTCGATCGGATCTCAGTGTCTTGATACTTTTACCGGTTTGGTTTTCTACTTCATTCTTATACTCTTGGAATTTCTCAAAAGCCTCGGATTTGTGTTTCATCAAGAAAATGAATCCGTACATAGAGTAATCATCCGTAAAAGTAATGAAATTGGAAAAACCACCTCTTGCATGCGTAGACATTGGACCACATACATCGCTGTGTATGAGTCCTAAGAGCTCGCTCGCTCTTACTCCATGTCCAGTGAATGGAGTCTTTATCATCTTTCCTTTGAGACAGGATTCACAAGTGTCATAAGTTTGATATTCGAACGAGTCCAAATATCCTTCTCTATGTAACTTAGTTAACCTTGTCTCATTGATGACCTAGTTTACAATGCCATAAGAAAGCCTTATTTATATCTGGAGACTTTCTTTTTAGTGTGTTCTGGACATTGAAAATCTGTAGTTGGTTTAAAACATATATACCGTTATCCAGTGTACTGGACCCAATCAAACTATGATTAAGATGGATGTTAACAACATCGCTTACAAACGTGAAATCATAACCTTTATTTGATAACAAGGAAACTGATATGATATTACACGTTAAACTAGGTACACAAAAACAGTTATGCAAAACCAAAATATGTCCACTCGTCAATCCCAGGTGATAATCCCCTACGGACACAGCTCCCACGCTAGCTCCGTTAGCAACCTTCAGGGTCATATCACCAACCTTCAGCACTCTACGGTTTCTCAGTGCCTGCAATGAATTGCATATATGAGATCCTGATCCAGTATCCAATACCCAGGAAGTAGAGTTGATTAACAGACAATTCTCAATTACAAACACACCTGAAGTCGAAGCCACAGCTTGCTTCGGTTCCTGGTTCTTGGCATTCCACGCCTTGCAATCTTTCTTCCAGTGCCCTTTCCTATGACAGTGGAAGCACTCATCCTTTGCCACTACTGGCACCGCAATTTTTTTCTTTCCCTTCACTCCCACCTTATTAACACCTCCTCTAGGTTTGGTGGCGGCCTTATTCTTCATTCCTTTGGCCCTAGTCTTGGACCCGGAAGAAGAAGCACCGCGAACAAACATAGCGGGTGTTTCCCTTGCCTTCTGCAAGATGCCCTCTGCACTCCTCAACATGTTAAGGAGTTCTGAAAGTTAAACTTCTTTTCTTTGAATATTGAAATTCAGAATAAACTGGGTGTGGGTGGAAGGGAAGGACTGGAGAATCAAGTCTGTATAGAGCTCATTATCCAAAGTCGTCCCGAGGTCTGCGAGCTCTTCAATATAGCCAATCATCTTTAGGACATGTTCTCCTACCGATGATCCGACGGCCAACCTCGCCTGAAACAAGTTCTTTGAGGTCTCGTATCTTGCTATACGAGATTGCTCCCCATACAGATCCTTTGTATGGAGAAATATGGATTCAAGGTCCATATCCTCGTGCCTCCTCTGATGTTCATTATTCATCGAGGCAAGCACGATGCACTTAGCCTTCGCGCAATCTAACTCCCAGGTTTTGTGGATTTCCTTATCCGCATTACTGGATTTAGGACCAGGGACTGGAGGTGCCTTAGTGGTGAGGACATACCCCAATTTGTCATAGGTCAAAGCCATTTTGACATTCCGCAGCCAATCTTTATAGTTTGGCCCTGTCAGTATTTTTTTATCTAGTAGTAACTTAAGTCCTGTCATGTTCTGGGTCGCTGCAATTAGGAGAGAGAGAGAGAACACTTTAGCATGATGCTCTTGCAAGTTTAGAGTGGTTTTTAGTTTATCTAAACTGGATGGCTCCCACTGTTTCTCTAATCCCTCCTCAAACCAAAAAGGAAGAACTAGCCAGGACTATTCTCACCGTACAATACTTGCTTAACCGTTCAGCCAGGCCGGTGTCGGTACTTCGAGAGAGGTTTTCCAACGCTTTCACGAAGTTCCTTGATTAAATAACCTCTTTTCTCTGGGGGCGTAGCCCCGCTGACACCTTTCTCGGCACCTACTTGGTTTATAGCATTGATCGTTAAGTGACGAATCTCCTGATGAGTAGCATATACTCACAGTAGGATCGGGATCCAAATATCATCGTGTGATAATACTGAAGGAATCCTACCAGCATTCATCAAACTCCAAATGGTATGCATCGCTTTGCAAATTTCAGTTTCTTTAGAAATTCCCGATATAAATTTTTGCCCCATGCTCTTATGACCTTGGCTTTGGTCAAAATGTCATAAGTCACATGTCAAGTTCTACCCATCATTATCTTGTTAATTTGAACCCATCCATAAATACCCCTGACATTGGTCAAATGATAATACGACTGTCCCAAACTAACTCAGCTATCTATGCAACAAATGAATACCTGGCAGCTGCCAAACACTATGCCTTGACTTTGGCCAAAAATACATAGCTTGAATACTACTGAATACCCGAAAGAAATGACGGAGGGCTACGAATGGTTTTGGCGAAACCGTGAACGTAGTGAACTTGATATGATCGAAGGAACCTGATAGCTTTTTAAAAGGAGTGGTTAAAGCTCCGCAATTAAAAATATCTTCTATTTTTAAAAATAACCGAGTGGTTTCTTTTAAACTGTTCCAACGATTCAACTTTGGTTTATTTTCTTTGCATTAATATAATGCGTCCCATCAATTAACCTATCATTGCAGAAAACAACGAAAATATAACGTCCTCTTATACCATCCGCATTCGCCACTGGGTCCCGTCATCATCCGTTAGGTTACTTAACTAATGACATAGCGGGGGATGGGCTATCGCGGGTGTAAAACATAAGTGACGTCTAAATAGCTATCATATATAGATATTGTACACTCGTCTGACGTAATAATAGGCATTCCAAATCACAGATGAACATTATTGGATATACAAGCAATCCGCGTTTCTTTTGAGCCGACAATGGAAGACGGATTACACAGTTGTGATGAATAGCCATTACCCCACCCTAGACCCCTACGGGTACGGCAAACTACCCGCCAAGTACCCGAAGTGAAGCGGTCTCCCTCAACAACGTGAGTAGGCCACTAAACACTTCAAAGTACCCGGTAGTTTGTGCACCCCATCTTGGGTCTATCCTAGGAGCAAAAAATCAGTAAAAGAAATAATACAATGGTGGCTACAACCGCAACCTGGATGTGCCCCACAAAAGAATATTACATCATATTACAATTTACATCGAATGAATGAATATAAAAGCTCATCTCAAACCCCGGCTAATCATCACAACGATCCAATCAAGTTCATAAACACAAACAGTAAAATCATTACAGAAATGTGCAACCCCCTACCAACCGACATACTAGCAGTTAGGGGAGGTTTACGAACACATTATACAAATCACAGATATAATCTAATTAGCCAAACATCATAGAATTTCGATCGAGCAAACACAATAGATTCTACTCCAAAAACTTCTCAGTGCACCTGAGACTTGTGCAGAAAATAAACATTCCAAAAAGAACAAAATATTAACAAAAAAAGTTACTGGGGAATTTTGGGGTGAATCGGCTTCAACTCGGCCGCGGATCCGCGGCGGATCGCATGGATCGGCCGCGGTTCCGTGGCTGTTTGGCCGATTCATGAACCCAAATTTCTCCAGTGTTCTTATAATTTCCTGCATGTAATTTTAGAGGTCCCTGAAAAATTTTTAGGCCTAGTTTTAAAATTGACATAAACTTAGTGAATTTGATGTTTTTTTCGGTTCTTTTTGCGTTCGAAATTCTAACGACTATGCTAATAAGTTAGTTATTGTTTAGCGAGGCTCTGATACCACAGTAAGTGGATGTTTGGCACCCCACGAGTTGCGGGGAGGCGGAAATATGAAAAACAATCTTTTTCTTTAAACTAACATCGACTAACCGAAAGGATCTTTGCTAAATTATAACTAACACTATCATAGGAGTAATTAGCTACTATGAAAGAAGATTATACCTAATGAACCAAGTCCTTCTTCTTCTCGTTAACCACCTCCTCGTAGGCCTCCTCTATGTAATAGATGATCCACCCGAGAGCTTCTACTCCAAGCTTTGCCTCTAATCTTTGAGGTAACTAGGTTACTCTAATTGCTAATCGAAGTCACCTAGGGAATATAGAGTATGATTATGGATTAATGAGTCTTGCTAATCTTTGATCTCAACACATAAGAGGTTAGGATTAGGGTTTGAAGAGAGAGAGAGCTTGAGGAGAGAGAAGGTGAGAGTGAGAATGAAATGAGATAATGATCTTATTTGAATATATGAACCATAATGATTTATCAAATAAATAAATCAAATGATTTATCAACCATGCTTCATTTATTCACATTGTGTGATTCATCCCATGAGTCATTAGATCAATAAATGCATCATTAGCTCCATGGATGAATCACACAAATGAGTCACTAAATCAATAAATGCAAATGCCATCTTAGCCCCCAAGTCATCATGCTTCTAGAAGCTTCTCGCCAAATTACGAGAACGCCCCTCCAATCCATGAAAACACGAAAAAACTTTAGACTGTATAAATCCAATAATCCAATACTAGAATCTGGCTTAAACCAAAGCCGGCTAGTAAAAACTGTCCGAATATCGTACGTGCATAAATGCACATGCATGTCCAAACCCTGTCGTAAAACCATACGACCTCTATATCGTTTCGCCCGAAGTAGGGAAACTCTCTGTGTGGGACTCTAAAGACTCGACTACTATGCTGGCAGTGGGTTTAACCACGGACCGCAAGCGGCACTAGCTGTACGTAACGGTCCCCAGGTAGATGTCGATAAGAAGGCCGATGAGGAAACCCATCCGAACTCCTACTGAGCCTGATGTGACAATCTCCGTACAGTCCGGTCTGTTCGTCTAGGACTATCGCATATCGGGCCTAGGGGGCGGAAAGCGTCAGTCCCCTAAAAGCGGTATAAGTCGTGTCGGAGCGAAGCCTATTACATCTTGAGAAACTACTGGAACCTACCAGTAAATCTCGCTTGCCCTGGCCAGGGACTTTGCGTAATAGCTCTCTGACACAGCGCGATATCAACTCCCAATACCGGGATAGACGAATCCTGTCTAACCGCCACTGCCTCCAAGTGCTTCGGGACTGCACCCAACTGCTACCTATTTGCACGACTCCTTTGATCCGTGGTAGGGTAGCAATCTAAGAACAGTGGGAACACACTCGAGGCGAAGCAGCAGTGTCAAGTCTGCGGACTATACTGTACTCATGTCACCTAGGAACTGTTAACTGACGACGGGTATAATACCAACCAACAGTTCCCTACGAGTCCTGTCCGGTGTACCCGTAACCCAACGAGCACCTGTATACTATCTCCAGTACGACGTACTGATGGCTGTGGGATAGACCATCTCCCCAACTGGGATGAGAAGCGTACACACTAGTCTACTCCGGAGTATCGATGCCCTGTCTCGATAATCCTACGACTAGGGACCTGAAAAAGGATGTGCTTGTAGACTACCCAGCCCCCAATAGTGTGACTGCCATCACAACGCTGGTAGTCAAGCAAGATCCTAAGGGCTCTATCAATACGTACACACATATTAAGATAGATAAAACCAAGTAGCATACTACCATGTTTAGCAAGACTGTTAATATAACTGTGAATATCCCAAGCTTCCATTAAATAATATACAAGCTAGTATGATACAATAATGGCCCCTAGGGCATATACATTAACAACATGTATTGTTTGATACATTCGAACGCTTCTTGACATTCGGTGTCCCAGACAAAGGGAGCTCCTTTCTTCATGAGCTTTGAGAGGGTCAGTATCTTCCCGATAAGTTCACGATGAACCTTCATATGTAAGTGAGCTTGCCTTGAAAAGATTTTAGCTACGTTGATTCTTTAGGGGAGGCATCTCCATGATGGCCTTTATCTTTGATAGGTCAACTTCGATCGTCCGATGTTGGACTATGAAGCCCAAGAATTTTCCCGATAACACGCCAAAAGCGCGCTTTAGAGGATTCATCTTTAGATCGTGTTCCTTTAGTCTAGTGAAAATGGTCCAGAGAACTTGGATGAGATCAGCCTTGACTTTAGTCTTGAAGACCATGTCATCGACATAGAATTCGATAAATTTGTGCATTAGGTCATCAAAGATCTTGGTCATTGGCATTTGATATCTGGCGCCCACATTCTTCAGTCCGAACGGCAACACCTTGTAGCAGTATATCCCGATCGGGGTTCGAAATGCTGTGTATTTCTCATCTTCGGGTGACATCTTGTTCTAATTATGTCTAGACGAGCCATCTATGAAGGTGAACAGCTCGTACTTTGAAGTATCCTCAACTATCATTTCTATGACCGGGAGCGTAAAATCGTCTTTAGGGCATGCTTTGTTAAGGTCCCTGAAATCGACACAAACCCGGATCTACCTATTGTTCTTCTTTACTGGTACGATGCATGTGATCCAGCCCGTGTATTTCTCTTCTCTGATAAAGCCAGCATCGATGAGTTTCTTAGTTTCTTCGAAAATATTTTCTTCCATCTCCCTTCTCGTTTTTCGAGGAGCTTGTTTGACTGGCTTTTTATTAGGACATATAGCCAGCTTATTCACGGCCACTTCAGGGGAGAGGACAAGCATTTCTTTGTACATCCATATGAAGCAGTCGATGACCACTTATAGCAAGGAAATTATCTGTTCTTTCATTTCCTCTAACAAGAGTGAGTTGATGTAGGTCGGCCTTGGATTATCGGGTGTTCCCAAACCAATTTCGGTTAGCTTGTCGAAGGTTGCTTGTCCCCCATCTTCAAGCTCTCGAGGGTTTTCTTCTGGCTTGGCTAGCTCATCATCATCATCTGATATTTCGCTGGCTTTACCAATATGGATCATATAGCATACTTTGACATCAGGTTGAATGAAACCTATGCTCCGTCTATCTGGGATTCATTCATCGATGAGTGCTCGGACCTGAGGCGGATGCCACATCCCCTTATAAAACTTCACTTCGGAGTTCGTTTGATATAACCGACATTCACGCTTTTTAAAATATTCCTTCATCTCGGGCGCATAATATCTAGGATTGAGGACGGATCTTATGCCTCTCTCATAGGGAAGGCACGTGACAAACAAATCACCCGGGAGCATGACAGGATTTGACCAATAAAATAGGATGCCCTTCTATCCACTCTTTCTTCCGGGAACGTAGAAGGTTTTCAGCTGTTCCACGGTGGAGACTGACAATCCATTAACCTCTTTGCACATCTGCTCTGGCACCCTTGTGATGGCTAGGGATCCTTCTATAATTTCGAAGGTTTCTCTTACCTTCGCTTTTTGCATGAGATCCCAATCTGCACAGTTGTTGCAAGACAGGTCCTCTTCCTCTGATTCTTCAGTGTCGCTGCCTAAACGAGGGTGAATTTTGCTGCCAGATGGGACTTCAGTATCGGACTCGTCCGTATCACTGCCGAAATGAGGGCGATTTTACGGAAGGACGGACTTCCAGTGTCGAACTCATCAATGTCACTGCCGAAACACGGATGCACTTCGGTTTTTTTGCTTTTGAAAATGATAGCCGGCTCAGATTTGCTTTTGAGTTTCAGGGTCGTTCTGTCCTCGGTCAGTTGTGGCTCAGCACTTTGAGGGTTCACAAAGTATCGAGAATCTTCGTATCAGGCTTCATGCATACCGAACAGCTGGATGTCTCTGTCAATGCGTCTTTCTTTGCCGTTTTTGGTATACTTCATGCACTGATGGAGAGTTGACAGAACGATTCCGTAATCATAGAGCCATGGCCATTCCAAGAAAATCTTATAAGACATGTCGGCGTCGATCATGTATATCTTATCTTCAGTTTGTAGATCCCCAAATTTGATCGACAGAGTTATGGACCCTAGAACTTGCTGGCAGTTTTGATTGAAGCCATGAATGACTATCCTTTCTCTTGACAGGTGTTGGATGTCCATTGACAAACTCTTCAGCGTCTGTAAGTTCATGATGTTCACTGAAGACCCCGGATCGATCAAAATGTGATTGATCCAGTCTCCATCGCTGTACCCTTTCACGTAAAGCGGTCGGTTGTGCTCAGCTGTTCCAGTAGCAGGTCTTCATCATTAAATGTGATCGTGGCTGTATGCAGAGTGTACTGGGTCTCTTTCATATTAATTTCCATGAAATGAGCCTAATACCGCTCGGGGTTTTGTAGGGCATGAATGAAAACATCTCTAAGCTCCTTGGATAAGACCAGAGCATCATAGATGCTTAAGAGAAGGAAGCTTCCGGTGGTGAGCCAAGACATTGTAATCTATCGAAGAAGAACTCGAATCTTCATGAGTTGGCTCTACGCTATTTTCATCATTAGCGGTCTTCTTTCCTTCTCTTTCGCGGCGTTGCCTTGCTTCGGCGGTATAACCTTGCCGCTTCTGAGCTAGATTTGGTTGGCCTTCATGGCGAGCTCCTCGTTCTCTTCGGGAAAACAGAGCTCTTCCTTAGATTTGCTACTAAGGTGGACGACGTAGCAGGTCACAATAGGGTTCTCGTCAGTGGAGTCTTCTTCTAACTCCTCCAGAATCTTAGCCGCTTCTACGGGGAAGAACTCCTTCAATTGAATTAGATTCATTTTCCTTTTGTTCATAGCCTTCAAGAGAATCGATATATTTTTGAATGGTTGATCTCCCTACAGAATCTTTTTCATGTCGAGTCGCGCTCTTCTTCTTCTTGAGCTTTTTGGATTTTAAGCATGATCGAGCCGAATTGGTAACTGGAACGATAGGCTCCTTCTGCCCGTCCTATTCTGTTCTAGGCCCTTTCTGAAGTTGCTTTAGCATCTTCTTCGTCTTATTAGATATGTGCAAGCTCCATGGCGGCTGTGGCGAGTCAGTTTCATTTTTCGAGGCAGAGGGCTCAGCTATCTGCTCTCAGAAGGTTTTATCTTGCGTCTGTATAAAATTTGTGATTGCAGCTTGATTGTTCATCAACACAATCTTGGATAGCTCAATCTCTCCGGTCTTGTACTACTTCTCAATCTAGTCTTTGAAAAAATAGCAATCCTCGATCGCATGGCTCACTACTCGGTAGTACGAGCAATATAGAGGATTGCCGGTCATTTTTGCGTCATGAGGTCTTTTCGACTCTAGCAATTATAGACCGGTGTTCAAGGAATCTTTGAATATCTTGCGGACCTTGTCCCTTCTAAAAGAGTAGATTTTGTTCTTTTTCTCCTCCAGTGAAGGCCTTTCTCCTCCTAGCATTGGATTTCAAGACCAGTCCATTTGTTGTCCGCCCGCCTTTCGCTTGTCTTCATTATCAGACGCATTGAAGGCGTTGGTATTATTGAAATTTCCGCTTTTACATTTGTCTTCCTTTCGGTTCATCCAAGGATTATCACTCTAAAAGTCCGGGGCAGACTCTTACTTCGAGCATTCCAACATTTGAACTCTCTTGGTCAACACTTGAAACGTCTTCAGGCCTGCAGTACATAAGAATGAGACCATCCAATTGCTTAAGTTCCCAATGAGAAGGTTGACGGACTGGTCCTGCTCCAGCGGCAGTTCTCACTTGACTGTGAAATTGCGCCATCAGGTGATAAAGTCCGTAATGCATTTGTTCTTCCCTGGCTTGGTCCTCACAAGATTATCAATGGAGATTTTATCACTGACACTCATGAATATTTGCCGAAACAGAGACTCCATTTGGGTGAAAGTAGTGACGGACCCATCTGGTATGCTCACGTACTAATCAAAAGCTACACCGGTCGAACTGTTGACAAACTGACGAAGAAGGAGTACAGCATTGCCCCCAGTATTTCCGCACGACGCTTTAAAGTGGGCGACGTGTGATTTTCGTTCCTCGTCCCATCAAATCTTCTAAACTTAGGATTGACATAGCCGCTTGGGTACTCGATCAGATCATACTTTGCGGGGTACTAAATTGGTTATTGGGCAGTCAAAATCAGAGCCCCCCGTCGCGCGCGCGTGCGATAATAAGTACGCACTCCCACTGCTGCCAATGTCTTTTTGGGCCTTAGATTCGGCCACCAATGTTTTGAGCCTACTGGTGACCAAATTCGTTATCCGAACTAGTGTTAGCAGGATGGTGCCATCTGAGGACAAGGCGTCTCCAGAAGTGGAATGTGGTGCGGCTCGCCCAAACTTGGACCCAAGGGGACAGGCATCAGTTTCTTCGGGTTGTTATCACCCGGCTAATGAGTAGAGACTTGCGCTTGATTAGAGAGCGCCAGAGCAACTTGAGCCATGAGCTGTATCACGACGTTCTTCAGGTCGTCCATTTTTGAATAAAATTTGGACATCTCTTTATCTTTTCCCCTGAGCCATTTTCGAAGCTCTTGAAGTAGCTCTTGCTCGGCGGAACTGGGGTGGAAAGTCGGCTCTTCCTCTTTGTCCGAGCTTGACTCCGCATGGACCGAGGGATCTTTCTGCCTATCGGCTTCATCAAGAGGGTTTTCATCGTCATGCAGAGGCGGCTAATCTTGAGAAGTGGCAACCACATTCAAGCCAGAATAGGATTGGGATGTGGCGGCCGCATCCTTACTTTTACTGCACAGGTTTTCACTAGGACGCGTGCCCGCCATGTAGACCGTATGGATAACATTTCCGGCCATCTTTTCATCATTGGCAGCTGATTTCGTGGACCGTTGTCGTGGCCCTTCTGTTTCAGGAACGGATAATCGATTGAAGACGACTGGCTTGACCGGGTTCTTGAGTGATGCTGGAGCTTCTTTTCTGGATTTACCTTGCTGCATTCCCGTAGCACAAAGCGCCTGATAGACTCTTGAAGAGACGGTGTCATGCTTTCTATGTTGGGGATGGAACAATTCTCTTCCTAGCATCGTTCGGATTGTTGTCTTCTTGATTCTGGCAATCATAGCGTTTTTCTAAACCCACTTCAAAGGTTCGAAGGAATTGCTGACTTTTACGGCCGACTCAGCTATCATCACGGGGAAACCCTGTTCTTGGAACTTCACCAAAATCTACTTGGCCGGAGTCCTGGCCCTCTTTTTGGCTTTATATCTGTGCCGCAGATCGATTGACCGAGAGTCCCAAGAAGACACCCACTTGCGAGATTGTCAACGGCAACGTCTGAGCTTGCTGGAGATGCTTTGTAGCTTCATTTGTGTTGATGTCCTTTCCCCCAGTCGGAACAGCGGAGAGCCATTTGAATATAGATTTGCATTTGGTGTGGGATGGTTTGGCGATCACAACGTTCGACCTCCTGCCCCTTGAGGTCAGTTTGGACGCTTGGTTTGCTGGGGTCTCCACCAGATGAGCGCTTCCGGCAGGGTAGATGATGATGAAACCAAATTAACGGGGCAGTTCTTCCCATTGCCGGCTGAGACTGGCAAGGAGAACCATGTGGGCATTAATCTTGACAACGTACGGGATTGGATTGCCTCAGAGATCGAACTGGTCCTTGGAGACATTCTCGTTGAATTTGAAGATTGTGATTGGAAAGCTGTTATCCTATACAAAGAAGCATGATTTCAGTATAGGCAATCGATGTATAGGTTGATTTAGTTCGCATGAACGTTTAACCCGAAATATGGGAGGAGAGAAAAGGTCCCACCGTGCGTGCCAGAATCTGTAGAGTGTCTTTCATCACCCTATTAAGATAAGAATACGCGCGCTTGTTAGGCGTATACAGATTCCTCCTACCTAGGGTAGGGTGAGGTTTATTGATTGTAGGGATCCGAATCTCCGGCAGCCGTAGACTAAGCTGCCATTAATTATCACTCGCCTCTAGGGCGAGCTAACATCTGATTGACGGGTAAAACTGGTCATTTGAATTCAATACGCAGTATGCATGTGTTGTGTTTTAAAGGTGTTTTGGATGTATCGGGGACCTCACAGAGTTTAGTTCAAGGGCGCTAGTGTCCCCCTTGAAGGATGCGAGGCAACGCCCCGTTAAAAAAATTTCTAACAGGGAAGTGTTTCGAGTGTGAAACGTATGGGAAAAAGAGGGGTGAGAAGCGTCCTAAGGACGTGCGAGATGGCATGTGGCCACTAGCGCCAGCGGGTCACACGTCCGGCATGTGGGCGCTGGGCGCCAGCGGGTCACGCGTCCAGCATGCGGCCGCTGGGCGCCACTAGAGAAAGGGGCTTATCCCCTGGACTGAGAGTTGAACTCCCGAGAGACTTTGGAGTTAAACACCTGAAAAAGGAAGGGTTTTTATTTGGAGTTAAACTCCTGAAAAAAGAAGGGTTTTTATTTGGAGTTAAACTCCTAAAAGATCTAGATTTAAGATTAAACTCCTTTAAGGATTTGGATCTTGAAGTTGAGCTCCTCAAATATTGATTTAGAGTTAAACTCCTAAAAGATTTAGATCTTGGATGGTGAAAAGTGGTCCTTTTTCTTCTTCTTCAACCCTTGGACTTCTCTAAAATGGGTTTTTTTGAGATGGGTTCCTTCTTCCTCCTTTCTTTTTGTTAGATCTTAGAGAAAAAGGGTAATGAGATTAAAAATCTCCCTTTTAGAGATTTGATGGGAGGTCTGAACTCCCCTTCGAGGGTTTTATGGTAAAAAACTATTTCTTTTCGAGAAAGGAAGATTTAAACTCTTGATTTAATTCAGAAAAATAAAAAGGTTTTGAACCTTGAGGAAGGAGAAGGAGATACGGAACCCTAAAAATTATGAGAGAATGAAAGTTGTTATTGATTTTCTCATCATGTTTTCCTTTTATAAACTACAAACTTTACGTATAGCCTCTTGGGCTTTTTCAAATGGCACTTGTGCCACCCTATGCCTTACGTGCTTATTTCTTTTTGCACATATGCCATGGGGTATACAAAATTTTGGCTTTTTGCCCATTTTTCATACGTTTATTTATAAAAAAATTATATTAGACTAATTTATTGACTCAATTTTGCAAGGAGCCGATCCCTTCCATGCTCAGTCTTGACTTGAGCTTAGGCCCACTGGCTTGGGCTCGGGCCCGCTTACTTGGGCTCGTGCCCACTTGACTTGGGGTTAGCTTTAACTTTGACTTGGTCAACCGAAGTGTAATTTTTGACCCCAACAAAGTAAAGTACTTGGTATTCGTGTTGCGTTTGTTAGCATCCGTCAAGACGTAGTGTACGGTAGCTAAATGATGCTTATCTATAATATATGATGAGATTAGGTAGGATAATCATATGACTTTGTTGGCATCCGTCAAGGGTTCATACAATTGGGTTTATCTAAATCACGAAATAACGGGTCTGAACTTGACCGTTAAAACTGCATGATTTGTTGGCCCACAGTCAAGGTCATATGGTAACTGTGGGTAAAAACCAAATTGCGAATTACTATTGTCGTAATTTATAATGAGGTTGTATACCTTCTATGGAGTGTGTTAATTTGTTGGCCTCCATCAAGATTACCGCGCCATGATAGTTGGATCCCAATTCCCACTGGAATATGTGCTATTCTCGGGAGAATCTCACCTCCACAAAGAACTGGATCAATAGGTGTCTAGGAAAGTGATTTACGAGGCTATGCTTTGAAGGAACCGAGGGTTATTTAATTATGACCGTGTGAAAGCACGGGGAGCCTCCCTCATTAGTACTTACACTTACCTAGCTGACCGGTTAGTTACTTGTGTTGGTTTGACAATCCTGACTTATTTTCCTTTTATAAGGCTTTAAGGGAAATTTGAGAAACAGTAGAAGCCATCCTAATTAGATTAATTAACAACCAATCTAATTTTGTATGAACATTCGCTAAATATCTTTATTTTACTCTCTGTAGTCATCATGTCTGACCTAAAACTCATTCTTGAAAAGAATGTGTTGACCGGACTTAATTATAATGACTGGCCGTGAAATGTTATGATTGCTCTTACTTATGATAAAATTGCATATTTCCTTAACACTCCTGCTCCCCGTAAACCTGACCCGGATTTCTCTATGGCGAATAAGGAGATCAGCGTCACATGGGACCAAGACTGTGAGCGAGCCAAATGCCTCGTGTTAG
Organism: Agapanthus africanus; assembly: GCA_030015575.1. Classification (NCBI taxonomy): domain Eukaryota; kingdom Viridiplantae; phylum Streptophyta; class Magnoliopsida; order Asparagales; family Amaryllidaceae; genus Agapanthus; species Agapanthus africanus. The sequence goes on along the minus strand of CM057342.1, from coordinate 254,506,777 downwards.
CCTCAATAAAGAATGAATTTCAGAGGCGACACGAGAAAATAGATGTTCAGTCCGTTTTTCTTCATACAAAAGAGTTGTATGGAGAGCAATCTTGTATAGCTAGATACCTCCAAAAAATTGTTTCAAACGAGGATGGTCTGGCTCATCTGTTCGGGACCATTTTCTGAAGATGATCGGCTATATCGAAGAACTCATAGATTTGGGCTTTGTTCTGGACAATGAATTATATATTGATATAATTCTTCGGTCTATTCCTTCCACCTTCTCTCCATTCATATTAAATTTCAATATGAATAAACTGGAATGTACATTTCTAGAGCTCCTTAATATGTTGAGGTCGGCTAAGAGCTCCTTTAAAAGGAGAAAAAAACGGTTATGCTTGTTGGGCAGTCTTCTTCCTCATCCAAAACTAAGGCCAAAGGAAAAGGAAAAGGGAAAAAGAAGTTCAACAAGGGCAGTGTTAAGAAAATGAAAAAAGGAAACAAGAAAGGGGTAGCATAAGATGGAAAGGGTGAATGCCATCATTGTCAAAAGCTTGGATATTGGAAGAGGAACTGCAAGGAATACCTGGACATCCTCAAAAAGAAGAAACATGATGATGTTGAATCTTCAGGTGTGTTGGTGATTAAGAACTATTTTTCAGTTAACTCTACTTCCTGAGTATTAGATACCGGATCAGGTTCTCACATCTGTAATTGTGTACATGGGCTGAGAAGAAGTAGATTACTGGGAGCAGGCGATATGACCCTCAGAGTAGGAAATAGAGCAAATGTTGATGTTGTTGCTGTTGGGGAATATAACCATCTGTTGCGTACTGGCAAAGTTTTGATCTTGTAGAACTGCTATTATGTACCTAAGATGATATGTAATATTGTGTCCATTTCTTTATTAGATAAAAAAGGATACAATTTTGTTTTGGAAAACAATGTCATGAATAATTACCTTAATCAACTGTTGATTGGGTCTGGTACATTAAATAATGGCATTTATGTTCTTAATTAGAATTCAGTTTTCAATATACAACACATAAAGAAAAGGACGATTTCCGAAATGAATGAAACTTACTTATGGTATTGTAGACTTGGTCATATCAATGAGACTAGACTGAGTAAGTTACATAAAGATAGATATTTAGAATTATGAATCATATGGTACTTTTCAGTCATATCTAAAAGGTAAAATGACCAAAACTTTGTTTATTGGACACCAGGAAAGAGTTAGCGAACTCTAAGGACTTATACATAGCGATGTGTATGGTCCAATGTCTATAAATAAAAGGGGTGGGAACTCATACTTCATTACATTCATCGATGACTTCTCTAGGTTTGGACACGTATTCTTGATGAAACATAAGTCTAAAGTATTCGAAAAGTGCATAGAATATAAAAATGAAGTAGAAAATTAGAGTATCAAGATTCTTTGACCTGGTCGAACAGGTGAATACTTAAACTGAGAATTCCTTGATTACCAAAAAGAGAATGGTGTTCTCTCTCAGCTTACTTCTCTGTATACACCACATCACAACGGTGTATCAGGAAAGAGGAATCACACCCTATTAGATATGGTGCATTCCATGATGAGTGATGCTGAATTGTCTCTTCCATTTTGGGGGTTTGCTCTTGAGACAGCTGCATATATATTGAATAAAGTTTCCTCTAAATCAATGCCTAAAACCCTATATGAAGTATGGAGTGGAAATAGACCATGTCTTAAATTTGTTAAGATATGGGGTTGTTCTGCTTATGTTAAAAAGAAGAATCCAGACAAACTCGAGAAACGTTCAATGATGTGCAAGTTTATGGGATATTCCAAGCATTCGCGAGGGTATCTATTCTACCACGATGAAGAACAAAAGGAGTTTGTTTCTCAACATACCACATTTTTAGAAAATAAATTTATTGTAAGGGAAATTAGTGAGAGTATGGTAGATCTGAAAGAGATTCCAGAACCACAAATAGTCACTGAAAATTTGGTGGAACATGAGAATTCGACAGTCTCTAATGAATCTCAGCCACTCTGTAAATTTAGTAGGCGGCCTCAGCCACCCGAGAGATACTACAGTTTCCTCGTTGATCGTAACAGGGATGATTGCATCATAGATGAAAATGATCCTACTAGTTTTCAGCAGGCCATAAGGAGTGGGGACTCTGAGAGATAGTTGGATACTATGAGATTTGAAATAGACTCTATACACACCAACAATGTATGGACTTTAGTGGATGTTCCTGTTCCCGTAAAAAAATTGGGCGCAAGATCACCAAGAAGCTCAAAGTATCAAGTGGTCTCGATACGCTCAAGAAAATGCAGAGCAGTTTTTTTCGGGCTATATTTCGTTAGACTCCCAAATGAGAATCATATAAACTTCAGTGGCATCCGAAGCGTATTGAAAAATGCTTCGATTTGATATATTAAGGTCCTCATAACTCCTTTGAAATCAAAAGTTATGAGCAAACGTGTTATGCACATATGGTTTAATCAAGGATCTATCACATAACGGATGCAACTTTAGTCCCCCATCGGTAAATCAAAGAGAACGCTCTTAACCATCCCCTATAAATAAGAAAGGATACCTCTTTCAAAATAGATATACAGAAGCTTAAGCTTCATACTTTACTTAAGTATCATTGAATGGTTAATTATTCCCCCTAAGGCGCAAGGGCGCCAATGGTGCCAGACGCGCCATGTGTAGCACACGTGCGCTGACGCCAAGCACCTATGTGAGATGCATGTGCATTGGTGTTGGGTTATGCAAGCGCCCGGTCCATCTACCAACAAAAATTTTATAAACTGGCGCTAGAACAACCCGATAATCCGGATCTACCATAAACCTATAAGCTAGTAGACTAAAGATGAGTTAGAATAGTTATACTGAATGATCTGTGTCCTTCGGTATTTTACCATCTTCCTAAGCTCCTAGTGGTCTCCATGATCAAGCTTAACCTCCGGTCTCCTTCCATCGAAGATGATCCACCAGAGGATTTGTAGTTCGAGCTCCAACCTCAATACCGAGGTAACTAGGGTACCTAGTTCGCTAAACTAGATAGCCTAGAGGATGTAGAGAGTGATGATGGATTGATTTATCTCAAAATACCCTAGATTTCTCAACACATGAGACTTTTAGGACAGAGGAAGAAGAAGGAAGCTTAAGGAGATGAGAATGTAGCTATAAGCATTTCTTGAAGAATGGCTAAGTGTTTTATAGAAATAAAATTCAAGCATACCAAACTATCTCACAACACAAATAAATCAAGCATGCTTCAATAGTAACCCATGAGTCACCAAGTGAGCCATGCTTCATTAAATACCAAGAACACCTCATCCCTCCACCTCATTAACCATTTAACAAAATGGTTAAAACAAAAAATGAGGTGACATCTTCTAGAAGCAATCTTGTAATAAATTACAGGAATACCCATCACCGTACCCGTATCCGTATTCCGAAAAAATACGACTACAAAGAGATGAAAATAATCAAATAATATAATACTAGGATCCGGATTAAACCAAAGCCCACTAGTATTATCCGTCCGAATCATAATACGTGCACAAGTGCACGTATATGATCGAACCCTGCCGTAATTCCATACGGCCTCAACATCGTTTCCCCTGAAGCAGAGAAACCCTCTGTGTGGGACACTAAATACTCATCAATACGCTGGCAGTGGGTTTAACCACAAGCACATCAGCGGCACTGACTGTACGTAACGGCTACCCAGGTATTAAGCGAAAGGAAGGACAACGAGCAAAATCATCCGAACCCCTACTGAGCTTTTCCGTGACAATCTCCATACAGTCCGGTCTGTTCGTCTAAGAGTATCACATATCGAGTCTAGGAGGTGGATAAAGTCAGACCCCTAATAACGTGATATTTCATGTCGGTATGAAGCCCATCACCAACTGAGAAACTACTGATCCAAATCAATAATTCTCGTCTATCTTGGCCAAGGATTTCTGGTGATGGCTACCCGTGCACCTCGCAACATCAACCCTCAATACCGGGAGAGACGATTCCCCGACGATCAGTTTACTGCCTCCATTGGCTCGGGACTGTACCCAACTAAAACCTATATGCTCGACTCCTTTGAGCCATGGTAGGGTAGTAATCAAAGCACAGTAGAAACTTACATGAGACAAATGACGATCTCAGGTCGGCAGACTAACCTATACACATGTCACCTGGGAACCTCTATCTGACAATAGGGATAATAGCAACTAGCATGTTCCCGGCGAGTCCATCCAGTGTACTCATAACCCAATGAGTACCTGTATATTATCTTAGGTGACTAACTAACACTAATGGCTTATGAGACCGGCCACCGCCCCTCATCAGGGTCTCAATAAGTATACACTAGTCTACTCCGGAGTATCGATGCCCGGTCTCGATACTCTCTCGACTAGGGACATTTAAAGATATGCTTATAGACCGCCTAGCTCTCATATATATGATCGCCATCATAATGCTGGTAGTCAAGAAAGAATGCTATGGGCTCTATCAACATGTAATAATGATCTGTAATACCACATAATGCATGTATATGATGATAAAGATAAACCAGATAGCATACTATCATTTTGAGTCAGACTTTCCAATCCGTATAGGCCCTCCCTCAATCATCATAATCACCTGCCTGCGATTACAATAATTGCCTTGAGGGCATTATAGCCAACAATCTCCTACTTGTACTTAAGGCTAATTATTGCAGTGTCGCATACTCACAGCCCTTGGAATATCGAACACCCAAACTCTCTACTGATCAGTCTCACAAAGCCCGTTTGAGAAACTATTGTGTTCGAGAAATAGCCTCAGTGAGTGGATCCGCTCTAATGTTTCTATCTTTATCTCTCTATATCTCAAATTCGCGGAGAAAGACTATCTCCCAAAATGAGCAATACGCGTCTTAGAATTTGTCTGGATATCTAATGGGACCCAGTTCATAAATGAACTCCAAATTCAACAAACTTCTTAGACTGTATCAGTCATTGAATTTAATCGGTATCATGCGCCATTCCTTCCACATTATCCGCTTGGACAACCTATCCAACATACTGCCCCTCAAAAGAGGGAAACTATAACTCTGACGGTCACTCTATCATCCAGGTCACCTTGGATGCTTGAAATGATAACCGCCTCCCGAAAGAGGCTGCCGTTACCATATACCAAGAACATCCACTTATTTTCATAACTGCATTCTAATGTTTCTCTAGGATTGGATTAATATATACTTATTGCAACCAGTGCAAAATCAATAACTAGTGTTGTACTTGACATCTCATGATTGACTCAATTGCCTAAACGAGTGATATGCCAATCATGCAAATCCCTCTCCTCATCAGTCTAAAAGACATCTCTTTAGAGAGGGTGACTCCATCACTTGTAGGTACACCAACACGCCAGGATTCGTCCATTATAAAACACTTTAGAATAGTGTCAAGTATCCGAATTGGGACACTTCCCAAATCTAGATCTAAAACCATAGATCTAGTCACCAGAATCCCTGATATTTTATCCATATCCTATGTGGAGAAACCACCTTGTAACAACCACAGTATAATCGAGCGTAGTATAGGAAGATATCTTCCTATTAAGTGCATTTCATCTAAATACCAGGACATCACTCTCTACTACCTTCTTACCAGGTCTATCTGTTGTTTTGATGAAGTCAAACTCTATGACTGTCACATCAAAACTAGATGATCTATCTCCGCTATACCTGCTTTAGTCTATAAATAGACATAAGCTACTTGCTCACTATGCTTCCGCTGCTCCCACTGACTACAACAACTTTTTGGCAGAGTCATATACACATGCACTTCTAAAGCTAATTTAGAACGACGTTATATTCATCCTCCTGCCAGATCTCATAGTCTAGTAGTGGAAAGTTTGGGTAATCAAAAACCTCCATGTCACTGTCATTGAGGAGACCGAAGTACCTATCGGGTGCCTGAGGTTACCCACCAAATCTGCGGAGTGGCTAATGGATCGTCGAAACCAATTGAATCCCCAGGTTCTACTAAATTTTTAGTAATCGTTTGTGGTTCTAGAATCAATTCCAGTTCTACCATACTCCCACTAATGTTTTCATAAAAGAATTCATTTTACTAAAACTGTGGCAAGTCAAGAACAATATAACTTTGATCTTCCAGATGGTAGAATGTTAACCCTCGTCAAAGCCCGAGAAAACCCAGAAACTGCCATTACTAAAACGTGCCTTGAGTTTGTCCAGATTCTGGTTTTAAGCATCAGCCGGACAACTCCATATACATTAACATCGTTAAGATATGAATCCATTCTATATATCCAATATAGAAACAAAGGTACTAATTTAATAGGAACCAGATTAAAAAATCATGCATCCATTTCCAATGCATATCAACCAAATGGAAGAGGCCAAGCAATATTACTCATCAAGGAATGCATCCACGTATGAGTAACCTGAAAAAGAAGCAAGTTCTCAAAACTATTACTTACAATAGAATACCAAACACAAGTATCTACATTTTCGATCACCTTGAAGAATCCTAATACTTGCAACATATGGTTCTCTACCTTATTCTTATATCTATAACTTCTCAAAATTTGGACCTTTTATTTCAACGAAATACTTGTTTAAAACTAGAAATCATGAGTAAACAAAATATAATACGAGTACCAACCCCTTTGTCCTAACGGACATCGGACAACATACAATACTTTGTATAAGTCCACTGAGTTTAATAACTCAAACCCTGTGCGTCGTAGGTTGAAAAAATGTATTATGGTTAAAAAGAATTACACCGTTATTGAATGCTCCTTATCGAACCATCAACTAATATAGGTAAATGTCATAGACATAATTTCAAAAAGTTATATCTCACTTTATAAAATAAAAGTACAGATATATCGGTTTGAAATTGGTGCATAACAACGGATATTCAAAACCAAAATTTTGTCGTTAGGTAAAACCCAGATGATTTCCTCAAATATCACCAATTACAAAGAATTCCGATATATATAGAGGATCTAATCACCCAATTCTCAATATTTTACTCCCACTCATCATCTATAACGCCATACAGATGTGAGAATCAAATCTGGTAAATACATACCTTGGTGTTAGAATCTAATTGGGAAAACAGTTTTCAATTAACACCGCACAGTAAAACTGAAACATGAAAATGTTTCGAAAGGGTAGCCGGGTATTCCAAATAATGCCTCTTCCACTATCCATATTCATGACTGTAACTGTATATTTTCTTACCCACACTCCAATCTCTTTATATGTCTTTACTTATTACCTTCTGTACACCACACTTGGGCTAATTGATTTTCTTCCTTCCTTACCCTTCGGCACCAGCCTAAGGTTTGGAAGAAAACTATCCAATAAGCGCAATAGGTGTACTCTCCTAATACTAGAAGCTCTCGCAACCTGAGAGAAGGTAAAAGGGAAAAGATAACTGAATAATCCTTATTCTATTTCTCCAGAACCAGAAACCATCCTCGAACTGGAACAAGTTCCTTCGTGTTCGTATGTAACTATACAATGGAATATCCAAGAAATGTGGATCTTCGTAGTGATACGGAGTGTTCTGGAGATATGCAAAGGTGATATAGGAGTGGCAGGGGATATACGCGGCTTTGTCGTGAATGATAGCAGTCGCAATTTCCTTTGCCCTTAATCTAATCCCTTTATATGTCTTTTCTTATTACCTTCTGTACACCACACTTAGGCTAATTGGTATTCTTCCTTCCCTATCTTTCGACACCTGCCTATGGTTTGGAAGAAGACTATCCAATAAGCGCAATATGTGTACTCTCTTAATACCAGGAGCCCTCGCAACCTGAGAGAAGGTAAAAATAAAAGACAACTGAATAATCCTATTCAATTTCTCCAGAACCAGAATCCATCCTCAAACTGGAACAAGTTCCTTCGAGTTCGTATGTAACTATACGATGGAATATCCAAGTAATATGGATCTTCGTAGTGATATGGAGTGTTCTGGAGAAATGAAAATGGGATATTGGAATGACAATGATATATGCGATTTCGTGACAATTCAAAAGCCAAAGTGTTTTAAGAATGTTCGGTTAACTTTGTTCATGAGTTTTTAAGGTCAGGTCATGGTCACTACCAAAGAGACAGAGAAAAGAAACACTCAGCATGCACTCTAACCTAAATTAGATTGGTTAATCACTTTATCTAATCAGGATGGCTCCCACTGTTTTCTAGAATTCTCCTTCAAACCCAAAAAGATGAATTAGTCGGGATCATCTAAAATCACCCGAGGAGTAACACCGACTCATCAGTGGGAATCAGGATCCAACTATCATCGCATAATAACTTGATGGAAGACACTCAAGTCACCACACTCCAGAAGGTATGCGCATGCCTGGCAAGTTTCCTGTATATTTGAAACTCCCGATGTGGTTCTTACCCCAAGGACCCAAGTGACATTGACACAGTAAACATATCAAAGAGTCCTAGTCAAGTTCAACCCGTCATTATCTTGATTGAATTAAACCCACCCGCATAATACCCTTGACACAGTCAAAATGGTTACACGGCTGTCCTAACTAATCCACATATCCATGCGACAGAAAAGCACTACATAGCTACCGAACACTACGCCTCGGCAATAAATGACATACATAGCACGAATACTAAGCAATACTAATCTGAAATGACGGAGGGCTACGACTGGTTTTTGGCGAAAAACCTTTAACGTAATGAACTTGATATCGTTGAAGGAATTGAGTGGTTTTAGAAATATATAGTGGCGCAAACTTTTGCTAAAGAGCTCACTCCCTGTGACGGGATCTCGGCTCTTTCCTCATCGAATGAGGTGCAGGATATTCCTAACTGAATACTACGATGCAAAGCAAAACAATCGACTATAGTGAAATTATTACACTGACGTAAAATTTTGCCCAAAAGGTCACTCCCTATGAAGGGATCTCGGCTCTTGCCTCGTCGAATGAGGTGCTGGATATTCAGAACCGAATATCACTGTGCAAAGCAAAAGGAAACGTCTCTAATGTCAGTTTTTAAAAACTTTGTTCCAACAACATCATATAGGTTTCTTCCCTTGCATTAATCAGAATTAATGCAGTCGCATCAATTAATCCATATCACACCAGAAAAGAACAAAATATAATGTACGTATATGCCATCTGCATTCGCCACAGCGTCCTGTCATGCACTATTAGGTTACTTAACTAACGGCGGTGCGGGGGCTGGATTAGCGCGGATGAAAAACATATACAACATCTACTAGTATATATAAATATATATAGCATTCGTCCCAGGCATGATATAAGAAACATCACAGAATCTCAGCAAGCAACACAGAATGGTTAATAATCTTAGAGTCTCGGGTTTCATTTGAGCCGCAAATGAGACCCGGCATTCCCTGTCGTATGGATCGCTTATGCAATGAAAACCTGGACCACTACGAGCGCGGCAAGTTACCCGCCAATCCCAGAAGTGAGGCAACCCCAATAAACAAAGTGAATGGGCCACCCAGCACTTCATGGAATCCGGTAAGTTGAGCACCCCTCCTTGGGTGTAACGACTACGTTTTAATGTACGGAAAATTTGTTTTAAAAGTTAATGTACAAATGGAGTATTTGCAACCCTGTGTATGTTACAAGTATTTGATTTGTTTTTAAACGGCAAGAAAACACTTGTAGCTCATTGGTAAAACCTTACACTGCTATGACATAGCCCTTGTGTTCAATCCCTCTTGCCGCATATTATTTTTGCTGATTTTTCTTTTAACCTTTTAGAAGCTAAAAAGTTTACACGTGTAATACACGTAAAATGAAAAGTCACTGAAAAATCAAACAAGTGCAAAATACTATTAACTACGACTAGGACATGTGGCATTCATCCAAGACCCAACCCAACCCATTGGACCGGCGAGATTGGGCTTGGGGCCGGCGCCGCCGGTCCCCCCTATAGCAAATGCTCAAACAAATTTCCCAAGCACCCTTGGCTTCCCCCCACTACTCCTCTTCTGTTTGATTTTCCTGCATATTTCTAGAGAATTAAAATAAGGCATTAATTCAAAATGTTAATGCATTTTAATTCCATTCTTCAATACCCTAAACCCTAATTTCTTCTATAAATACCACCCTACACCATAGCCCTCCTCATTCAGAAATCATTTTCCAAAACTCTCTAAATTTTCCAAGTCCAAGAAGTTGTACAAGTAGAGTTAGCCCAAAGTCAAGTTCCAGAAAAGTTTCGGGAAGAATCTGGCGACACCACGACTCCACGAGACCCACAACTTGTTCATAGACCTCTCCTCTTTCTTTGCATCCAGTAATTCCTTGCACTTCTCTCTTTTTCACCACTCAAAAAGATTTCTTTTCAAAACTCGTTAGAAGCGAAGTTATTCCGATATCCGGTTTTCAATTTCTTAAAAACCCAAATTTTCTTAATAACAAACCTACCATTTTTTCATATAGTATTTAGCAATCATAAACAAACACTATAGAACAAGTTTCATCTCAAAATAACATGTTATGCAACTTTTATCACATTGTTACGGTTAAATACCACAAACTTTACATTCGACATATTTCATCATGTTCCTTTGTATAACCTTTAGATAATTCACGAGATAATGACCAACTCATCACAACACTCATCATGACATAGCACGATAGTTTGGAAATAATAAGTTTTGGGACAAATGCAAATTTTACATTAAAATACCTTAAAATATCAAAACCCGTATTTTTTAAATTGTTTTAATTAATTCCTTGCAAATAAACCTCTACAACCCATTTTGGAGAACCCGATCGGGATGGTGCGGGTTATCACACGTTCTCGAGACTAGTTGGGCGAGATGTAGACCTTCTCACGGAGCATATGATCTCGATGGAATTTTTATTACAATTTCTAAGAAAACGTGATTTCTATTAATAAATAAATTCTATTTTTAATAATTATATATATAAATATTATCAAAATATCTATTTTAAATATATAATATATTACATGTTTTCTAATCAAAAGATATGAATCACAAAAGTTCATGAAAATACCATCAAGAATCAATACAAGTCGAATTACATGCAAATACCATATACTATTCAATTTAGGTTTATATCCACTAAAATATCTCATCACTTTTCAAATTACATCTATGAAAACCCTAAAGACGATAATTAAATACTTGAGGTTTATTTTGAAAATATATCAAAACTATTTTTCATAAAACCCCCTCAAGTTATATCAATTTACAATAAGGACCATAGTAAATATAGGTTAAGCGGGACCAGTTCTCTTGAGCCTCAGGGAGCCGGAGAATTTGGGTGCTTGCCTATTTAAGGTAAACAACTAAAACGGGGTTATCAATACGGTAATTGGCTTGGAAAAAGTCACAAATCCTGTCGTCCATGTGCAGCAGTTACCGATAACTCCAAAACTAATTCAGGACTTCAATTCGTTTTAAAGTATCTGACTCAGTCAGAGTCTCAGTCTAATCTGAAATCAATCCATCCTTGAATGCAATTCAAGTATAACTCCAATTCAACATGAATCCATTTATACCAGAATACAATCTATATCAACATGAATTGATTTGACCGAACCATGGATATACTTTTGACATTGTTTACATGACTATCCGTTTCCGTTTACATGAACTACTGATATCATGGTTTCAGCAAGTCTTACATCTATTAGACAAAATAATACACTTCAATACAAAATATATTACGGGGTTTTAAAGGGGCAGACTGGTACGGAATGTGTTAAAAGTGGCACGAGACGGTCACTTTAATACACCTAACCTGAACATCCATTACCGTTGTCCCGTGGGTTTTGACGGGGCCTTATGATCCGTATACCATAGTCCACGGGGTAAGCTGGAATCCTCTCGTATACACTGGTATAATTCTGTACCAAGTTACAAACAACTGCGTTAACATAACTATCAACTTTATACCAATTATAATCTCTTACCTATATATTCTCATTCTACATCTCTTTTGGACTTACCGAGCGATTGTTCACTGATGACACTCCTTTTCTCTTCTTTCTTTGAAATGTTGTTAGGGGGATCTGATTCTTTGGAGATCGAGCACAGCACAGACGAATTAGAGCAGTTTTCAGAAGACCCAGAGCTCTAGTCACTTGTATATACTTTACATTCAGTTTATGCCATTGTTTAGGCATTGCTTTTCAGTCTTGTATTTACATTTCCAATTATATTGTAAAGGATGTTTAATAAATAAAATTTATTGTTCTTTTACATCTCATGTCTTACTTGTGTACTTTACTATATTGCTTATTTACGCTTAGCGTGTTTACTTCTGATTAAATACGCCGCATGATCCGTTACGTCTTCTTACTGTACTCTTGGAAGTGGGGTGTGATAAGTTTTATTGGTGGCCCATGCAGGTCAGAGCTGCATGGAACCCTACCATGCAGGCCAGTGCTGCATGGCACCCTACTATGCAGGTCAGTTCTGCATGGAAACCTAAGCAATATAACAGAAGAATTACAAGACTCAGCAACTAAACATTCTTTATATTTCATAATCTTTGAATCTATCCTAACCCTATTTTTCTATTAAGGTTATGGATTCTCCCAACAACACGAGTACAAACGTCAACAACACACCACCTCCTCTTCCACTTACGCCTACCGTTGTAGCTCCGATCAACGAGCAGACGGTACTGCTCGAGGCAATTAAGAACCTTCTGAAAGGACAACAGCAGCAGGCTGCCATACTAATGAACCGTCCAGAAGTGGAAGAACCTAAAGTGAAGCAATTACGGGCATTTCATCCGAAACAATTTTCTGGGAAAGAGAGTCCCTTGGAAGCTGAAGAATGGGCTCAGTCGATCGAAGACAATCTGGCGGCAGCACAAGTGCTAGGCATTACTTGGGTAAGGGTTGCGAAACTGCAACTCACGGATAACGCCCGAGTATGGTGGAAGGCGGAAGAAAGCCGTCTTTCCCAGTAAATCGAATGGAAGACATTTCACGACATGTTTGACACGAAGTATTTTCCAGAGAACGCCCGATTCGACATGGAGCAGCAATTCATTCACTTACAACAAGGCTCTATGTGGAGCAAATCTGTGGATGAGTATGATGCCGAGTTCGCCATCTTGAGCAGATAAGATATGTCTTAATATTCGATTATCTAATATCACATACTACACAGCTAATACAAGACCATAACAGGTTCGCGGCATACCTTATTCCGATTACTGAGATCAGGGCCAGACAATTCCAACAGGGGTTGGACCAGGAAATCCAAGATGCTCTAGTTACAAGGGATTTCCCAACCCATAACCTAGCTCTGAAAGCTGCCCGTCGATACGAGACAGTAGTGAAGAAGAAGAGCAGACTTCACTCTACCGGTGTGAAGCGTCCTGCCACTCAGATGGCAGGAGAAGCCTCTTCCAGGCCACCTTTCTTACCCAAGAGACCTGGAGTACCTTTCAACCGGCCCAGTCCAGATTTCTGCTTCTATTGCAAAAGGAATGGACACCTGGCAAAGGATTGTACGCGTGCTAATCTCCTCTGCTTAGTCTGTGGCTCATCCACACATGATATTGTGTCTTGTCCTCAAAGAGTTAATCAGTATCAGGCACCCAGACCAGCAATCACCTATCCGCAGCGGCCAGCTATTCAAGCACCATCACCACGTCTTGCTTTCCTAGCTCCACCTCCTTATGGACCTACTGCACCTCCTCCTCGTCAGTTCCATCAAGCACAAAGGAACCTACCTTAGGGAAAGAGGAATGGACAGAGGAATGCTCCTCCAGCAAGGAGGAATGTACCTAGGCGAAAGGCTTTCACAATGACTGTGGAAGAAGCTGAAGCCACTGGCCAAGTCATCACCGGTAACTTCCCATCTTTCAAATCTATTCAATACTTATTACATCCATATATCTTTTCCTAAACCTAAAACCTATCCCATATAACTTAAGTACGATCTTAATAGCCTCACTTCCTGCACTAGCACTCTTCGATACTGGAGCATCTCATTGCTTTATGTCGCAACAGTTCGTCCGAACTCATGCGATTTCAGTCACACCGCTGGTATCTAACTGGAATGTCAGTTCAGCGAATGGCGTTCTAAAGGAAATAATGGGATACGACCTGTGTCCAGTAGTCGTCTGCAACAGAGAATTCTATGCTGACTTCAAGGTGCTGGACATACCAAACTTCAATGTAGTTTTGGGTATGGATTGGCTAGGAACATACTATGCTACCATCGACCGTCGTCAAAGGAGGGTAGTGTTCGAGATTTCAGAGCATCCGGTCTTTTATTTCAAAAGTAGAGACCTTACCCGGGAGCCTAGCACATACAAAGCAAAACCGAAGAAGGCAGTGATTGCAACTCTACAGGCCGGAGAAGATAAGACAGAGGTAGTTCGAGAGTTCGACGATGTATTTCCTGAAGACATATCAGGTTTGCCTCCCGATCGAGCTCTTGAATTCGGAATTGATTTAGTACCTGGTGCAGAATCGGTGATCAAAGCACCGTATCGGTTAAGCCCTAAAGGTTTGAAGGAGGTCCGTACTCAGCTGGACGAACTTTTGCAGAAAGGATGGATTCGTCCCAACACTTCAAGTTGGAGATCTTCAGTTTTGCTTGTAAAGAAGAAGGAAGGTTCATACAGAATGTACATTGATTACGGAGCTTTGAATGAAGTCACGATAAAGAACAAGTATCCACTACCGCGAATCGACGATTTGTTCGATCAGCTAAGTGGGTCTTGCGTTTTCTCAAAGTTAGATCTTCGTTCGGGTTATCATCATGTGAAGGTCAAAGAGTTTGATATTCCGAAGACATCATTTAGGACTCGTTATGGACATTATGAGTTTCTCGTGATGTCATTTGGAGTGACCAATGCACCTGCCATATTCATGAACCTAATGAATCACGTTTTCCGAGAGTACCTAGACAGGTTCGTTGTCATATTCATCAACGACATCCTGTTATATTCTAAGAATCGGAAAGAGCATGCTGAACATTTATGAATTGTCCTGGAGACTTTGCGACAGCATCAACTCTATGCCTAGTAGAGCAAGTGCGAGTTTTGGCTAGAACAAGTCAGATTTTTCAGACATATCGTTTCAGGTGAAGGAATCTCCGTAGATCCAGGATAAGTAGCAGCTGTAAGCGAATGGCCGACACCAAAGATAGTGAAGGACCTTCAAAGTTTCTTGGGATTAGCGGAATACTACCGAAGATTTATTGAAGGATTTTCGAAGATTGCAACACCCCTGACCAAGCTCACGCATAAAGATGAAGAATTAGTGTGGTCAAAAGCATGCGAACAAGTTTTCGTAGAACTTAAGTCAAGATTGACACCAACACTTATTCTCGTAATACCGGACCAATCTGGAGGTTTCGTAGTACATTGCAATGCATCCGGTAAGGGATTATGATGTGCTCTATATCAGCACAGTAAAGTTGTAGCTTATGCATCAAGACAGCTGAAAGTTCATGAGAGCAACTATCCGACGCATGATCTGGAGTTGGCAGCCGTTATCTTTGCTCTCAAGATTTGGTGCCATTATCTTCTTTGAGAACGGGTAGATATCTACACAGACCACAAAAGTCTGAAGTATGTGTTTACTCAGAAAGAGTTGAATATGCAACAGAGAAGATGGTTAGAACTTATGGCGGACTTCGACATCAACCTACAATATCATTCAGGGAAGGTGAATGTAGTACCTGATGCACTTAGTCGCCAACCACTATCAATGAATCTTACTGCACAGTGGAAGCTACAGCAAGATTTGCATCAGATGGAAATAGAAGTGATCATGCCAGGTAATATTTCAAGTTTGATGAACTTACAAGTTCAGTCTACAATTGTCAATCAGATCAAAGCAGCACAAGCAAGTGATGCCAAGTTGCAAAAGATTCGATAACAAGTAGAAAGTGGACTTCGAACAGACTTTATCATCCATGAAGACGGATCTTTGAGATACGGCAGTAAATTGTGTGTACCACAAGGTCCTGTTCGGGAAAATTTGATGAAAGAAGCTCACAGCTCTCCCTATTCAGTACACCCTAGTGGTACAAAGATTTAGGACAACATTACTGGTGGCATAGAATGAAGCATGAAGTAGCCAGAAGTGTCGCTAAATGTTTGGTGTGTCAGCAAGTGAAAGCTGAATATCACAGGACTGCTGGTTTACTTCAACAGTTACCTATCCCAGAATGGAAGTGGCAACACATTACCATGGATTTCGAGACTGCACTTCCTCGCAACATGAAAGGTAATGATGCTGTATGGGTTATTGTGGATCAGCTCACAAAGTCGGCTCACTTTATTCCCTTTCGAGTCGGCCAATCTACCGAGACACTAGCAAAGAAATATATAGAGGTAAGAATATAAGTAAGATTTAAACTCTTCATAGTGTGCTATCTCTGATACCCATGAACTCATGCAGGAGATCGTAACATTGCATGGAGTACCTATTTTCATTGTCTTCGATCGTGACACTGGATTCCGGTCGTAATTTTGGCAGAGTCTGCAAGCTAGCTTGGGAACAACTCTGAACTTTAGCACAGCTTATCATCCATAAATAGATGGTCAGTCCGAGCG
Organism: Agapanthus africanus; assembly: GCA_030015575.1. Classification (NCBI taxonomy): domain Eukaryota; kingdom Viridiplantae; phylum Streptophyta; class Magnoliopsida; order Asparagales; family Amaryllidaceae; genus Agapanthus; species Agapanthus africanus. The sequence goes on along the minus strand of CM057342.1, from coordinate 254,490,207 downwards.
AATGATTCAGATCCTTAAAGATATGCTAAGAGCTTGTATGCTAGATTTTGGAGGATCGTGGGAAATCACCTACATCTTGTGGAGTTTTCATACAACAACAGCTACCAAGCAAGTATTGGAATGGCACCATTTTCAGCTCTATATGGAAGGAAATGTCGATCCCATATCCATTGGTGTTTGACATCAAAGATTGTATACAGGTGCTCATTAGAGAATGGGTATACCGAACAGTACTCGCCGAGAACTCCTAGATGGTACTATACCTATTGTCAGATAGCAGTTCTCTAGTGACACTGGTACAGGTTAGTCTATAGACCCGAGATCGTCATAGTGTCTTATATGACTCCCACTGTGCTTTGATTTCCTCCCTATTGGGCTAAAAGGAGTCGTGCACACAGGTGGATTTTGGGTACAGTCCCGAGTCACATAGAGGCAGTGAGCGATAGGAGGGGTTTCGTCTCTCCCGGTATTGGTAGTTGATGTTGCGCTATGCTCGATTGGTTATAATAGGAAGCCCCTGGCCAGGGCTGCTGTTGAGATTTACTGGTAAGAGTTATCAGTAGTTTCTCAAACCGTTATGAGCCATACATCGGCATGACTTATAAAGTTATTGGGGTCTGACGATTACACCCCCTGATTCGATATGCGGCATATCAGACGAAGAGACCGAACTGTACGGTAAGTGTTACCTATAGGCTTCATGGGAGTTTGGACAAGCTTTCTTGTTGATCTTTTATTCGCTCAATACCTGGATAGCCATTACGTCCAACTAGTACCACTACCGGCTTGTGGGTGACTGATGTGATCATCACCTACTGCTGGAGTATTGACGAGTCTTTAGAGTCCCACATAGAAGTTTCCTGATTCAAACGAAACGAAATATGGCACTATGCTGATATATGTGGGGTCCTGATTAAATATGAGTATTCTAATCTGGCAGTTATTTGATATCAGTTTGGTTATATATGATATAACTGGATTATTGAATTAAGTGTTGATTTGATAATGTGATATACAGATAAATAATATTAGTCGGTTATATGTGATATAACCGGATTATTAAATCAAGTGTTGATTTAATAATATGATATATATTTATATTTGATATAATTATATATTAATTAAAATTATTAGCTCACTAATTATTCTTCATAATATATAAACATATATATATATATATATATATATATTATATGAAGCATGGCATGGATTTTCTATTTTTGGAAATGGAAATGATGAGGTGGAAAATGAGGAGCATAGGTGAAGCATGGCTTTGTAGTATTTTTTATTGGTCTCTTATCACTATTGAAATATGGTTCTATTTGTTTATTTGAAACAAATGGATGCTTCAATAAGTGAGAGGGGTTAAGCCATTCTGAACAACACTTGGTTCATTTTCTCTAGTTGAGCTCATGAGATGAGTTCTTCTCTCTAGCTCTCTTCATTCTCCTCCTCACCTCCTCCAAGCCCAATCCCTCACATAAGTTGTGAAAGCTTGAGCTTGTAAGAACCCTAGTGAGCAAACAGCACCCCTAATTCACCATCATACACTAGATTAACACTTTGGTGTAGTGTGTTTCCTTCACTAAAGAGTTTAATGAAGAGGTAGCTTGGATTAGCAGACTTCGGGTGGATCCTAGTGGAGTAGCGTGGACTACTACACGAAGCTTGAGAAGAGAAGGACACGGTCTACAAAGGTTGTAGCCACCTTTCTCTTAGCTAGTTTTTATAATATCATAGTTAAACCCTAATCATCTAATTTAAGATCTTGTCTAGTGATAATTAGCATCCCAAAATTTTTTTAAATGGCATGCTTGATGCTAGTAAAACCCAGTGGTGGTGCTAACAAACACTTTCATGGTATCAGAGCCAAAGCTATAAGATTATACGATATTTATAGAATTACAAAACCAAAACAACTCCGAGACCGGAAACCCAAACACCTAGTTTCTATCGAATTTTAAATGATCTCTGAAATTTTTTTAAACAAGTGCAGAATGTTACATGTGATGTAACTAGAACACCAAGGAAATTTGAAGCCAAAACTCTAACAGTGACCCGGCGAGATTACTCTTTTGACCGGTCTCGTCGCTCCCCCATGCTTCAATTTGTCTCTAATTTGTTTGGTTTTCTGTAGTCTTGGTTTTAGGGTTTCAGGTTATGTTTGATTAGCCCAAAATTTCATGTGATATTATTTTTTTAAGGGGCTAATATGGAGTGTTTCGTAGTCATAATTTTTAGATCGTTTTATGTTTAAGTTTGATATGTGATACAGTAGTTGGAATCCACATCAGTTTTGTGAAAACTAGTTTGATTGTAAATCTAACATGTTAGTCACTTTTGATCGATTGCCACGAAATTTCGATTCGGATCGAAGCTCCGTCGCAATCGCGTATCGTATGCGAATACTCGCCAAATAACTTCACTAGGTAGACACACCGCATAGCCCCGACCAAGTGACTTTAGGAGAACCCCATTGCCAAAACCATCCACTCGGGTGCTCACGGCCATGGTGTTCCGCCTAAGTGCACTTGGTCAACGGCATTGGGATTGCGGCCATCTATTAAAGTTCCCAACAAGTATTCGATCGGGTAGTCGGGAATCTTGTTGAATTACCCGACTAAATTATTGAAAAGAGTTTTCGATATGAGATTAAAATGCGAGGTTTATAGGGTTAAGCATGAAATCCGGAATATGAGATATTCCGGGTTTATGATGTCTAAAGAAATGCGGATTCTAATTATTGTAGTTTTTCATTTCTTTTCTGCGATCGTAAGTGTAATATGTGGGGTATCCCAAATCTCGTTGCTATATGTCAACGGAATTTGGGATACGCATATTTACTTACGTTGATGACATGTGATGTTATGTGTTGCTGTGATATGTCATATTGGATCGTCGTGAATGAATAGTCGGGGGTTTTTGCGTAAGATGAAAGTTTTTCAATTTTCATTCATGTAAAAATTGTATGTAATATTCTTTTATTGGGACACTTCCGGATTGAGGATGATGTATATTATTTACTTTTCCGCATTAAGATAGACCCAAGGCGGGGAGCACAAGTAACTGGGTTCTAGAGTCTAGTAGAAGACCATCTCGAGGAGTTGAGACCGGATCTCCTAACTTTAGAATTGGAAGGATTGCTTGCCGCTCTCATAGGGGTCTAGGGATGTAGGTTTAGCTATTCATCACGACTGTGGAATATGTGTTTTTCATTATTGGCTTAATTTAAAACACGGACCTCCTAGTATATCCAATATTTTATATGTTGTCTTCTGCTACTTGGTTCTGTGATGTGATCATATAACTTCATGAAACGAATACTATATATATATATATATATATATATATATATATGATATATATAATAAACGTTGCTTATGTTTTGCACCCGTGCTGGTCCAGCCCCCGCTCTGCCGTTAGTTAAATAACCTAACGGTGCATGACGGGACCCCGTGGCGAATGCGGATGGCATAAGCATACGTTCTATTTTCGTTTCTTTTTCTGTGATGTTTAGGGAAACATAAATGATGGGACTTCATTAATGAGATTAATGAAAAGAAAAGAAACCTAAAGATATTGTAGAATCAAAAGTTTTTAAAAAAGGTAGCTATAGTTCTTGCTTTGCATACTGGTATACCTTGATGAATATCCAACACTTCATTCGATGAGGAAAGAGCCGAGATCCCTTCACCGGGAGTGACCACTTTAGCAAAACTAGCAAATGCTACAACCCACTCGATTTATCATCATAGCTTCTATAGTTCTTGCTTTGTATAGTGGTATTCCTTGATGGATATCCAGCACCTCCTTCGATGAGGAAAGAGCCAAGATCCCTTCATCGGGAGTGGACTCTTTAGCAAAAGCTAGTAAAAGCTATTCGGTTTGTTTTTGAAAACTATTCGATTTTAAAAGCGGAGCTTAAACCACTCCTTTTCAAAATCACTATATTCTACAACGATATCAAGTTCATTATGTTAAAGGTTTTCTTAAAAAACAGTCGTAGCCCTTCGTCATTTCAGATAAGTGCTATTTGGTATTCGTGCTGCATTTGTTGACCTTGTCAAGGCGTAGTGTGCGATAGCTGATTAGTGCTTATATGCCGCATGGGATGCGATTGAGTTAGGGTAGTCGTACGGCTTTGTTGACCTTGTTAAGGGTCGTACTGGTGGGTTTAATTCAATCACGAAATTACGGGTTAAACTTGGCTAGCGCTTATGATTTGTTGACCTTGTTAAGGTCATAAGTTGCTGGTGGTAAAAATAGATATTGCGAATTTCAAGTGTTGAAATTTGCAATGAGATTGCATACCTTCAATGAGATATTTGGATCCCGATACCCACTGCGAGTATGAGTTACTCCTGGGAGAATTTGCCACTTTACAATTAGCCGATCCATTAGGTGTCTAAGAAAGGTGTTAACGGGGTGATGCCCCTGCGGAAACGAGATTATTTAATTAGTTCCATGCGAAAGCATGGGGAGACTCCCTCGGAGTACCAATACCCTGGCTGACCGATTGGCGAACTTGTAGGGTGTAATTAATCCCGGCTAATCTTACCTTTTAGGGTTTGAAGGAAGATTTGATAAAAACAGTAGGTTCCATCCTAATTAGATAAAATAATAACCAATCTAATTTTGCAAAGAGCGCACACAAAAGTTATTATCCTTCTCTTTCTCCTGGTAGCGACCAATGACATGCCTTAATCAAGATAATAATATGGATATATTGACCGAACCCACTTATTATACAGGGCTAGGTTTCGCTCTAACTTATGATTGTCATAAGTCTGAGCAAGGAATGGGGGAATATCCGGATTCCCAAACCATCCAAATGAAGAAGGAGCATGTTGATGCATCCTCTTCGGATGTATTCGTAACTGAGAACTATTTCTCAGTTTGCTCTACGTCCTGAGTATTGGATACCGGATCAGGATCCTACGTATGTAATTTGTTACATGGGCTAAAGAGAGGTAGAGAGCTGGGAAATGGTGATATGTCCCTCAGAGAAGGGAATGGTACATTGTTGCAGCCAAAGCAGTTGGCAAATATTACGTTGTATTACCAAGTGGTAACACAGTGATTCTGAGCGACTGTTATTTCGTATCAAAAATATTGTGAATGTTTTCCTAAATCAAGTGTTGATTGGGTATGGTACATTTTATAACGGTATATACGTTCTAAATCACAAAACAGTTCTAAGTATACAAAACACACACAAGAGGAACAGTTCAGAAATAAACTAAGCCTTCTTGTGGCATTGTAGACTAGGTCATATCAATGCAACAAGACTGGCTAAGTTGCATAAGGATGGATATTTGAATCCATTCGAATTTACATCTTATGAAACTTGTCAGTCATGTCTCTAAAGCAAGATGACCAAAACACCATTTACTGGATACGGAGAAAGAGCTACTGAACTCTAAGGACTGATACATAGTGATGTATGCGGTCCTGTATCTACGCATGCCAGGAATGGTTCCTCGTACTTTATTACATTCACCGATGATCTCTTAAGATTCGTACATGTGTTCCTGTTGAAACACAATTCTGAATCTTTTCAGATATTCAAGGAATATAAGCACAAAATTGAGAACCAGACGAGTAAAAGTATTAAAATCCTTCGATCTGATCAAGGAGGAGAATACTTGAGCAAGGAATTCAGAGACTGCTTAAAAGAGAATGGGATTCTCTCGCAGCTTACTCCTCCGTATACACCATAGCACAATAGAATATTGGAGCAGAGTAATCGCACCCTATTAGATATGGTGCACTCTATGATGAGTGTTGTTGAGTTACCAATTTCCTTTTGGGGTTATGCACTTGAGATAGCGGCATATCTATTGAATAGAGTTCCGAATAAATCCGTTGCCTACCACTCCATATGAGATATGGAATGGCAAGAGACCATATCTTTAAAAAGTTAAGATATGGGGTTGTCCGGCCTATGATAAAAAGCAAAATCCAGACAAGCTCGAGGCAAGGTCAGTTTTGTGCAAGTTTGTAAGATATCCCAAACATTCGCGTTGATATATCTTCTACCATTCTGAAGAACAAAAGGTATTTGTTTCTCGACATGCTACCTTTTTAGAAAAAGAATTTCTTGTGAAAGAAATTAGTGGCAATGAGGTAGAACTGGAAGAAGTTCCAGCTACACAAACTATTACTGATGATTTGGTAGAACCGGAGGATTCGATAGTCCCTGACGAACCTCAGTCTCTCCGCAGATGTAGTAGGGTTTCTCATCCACTTGAGAGATACTACAGTTTTCTCATAGACGGTGGGAGCGAAGATTGCATCATGGAAGATAATGACCCAACTAGTTTCGCGCAGGCCATCACAAGTGAAGACACTGTGAAATGGCTGGATGTTATGCAATCTGAGATGGAATCCATGTACACCAACAAAGTATGGACTTTGAAAGTTGCTCCTGAAGGGGTAAAACCCATCGGGAGCAAGTGGATCTTTAATAAGATAATTGGTGTAGATGGAAAAGTTGAGACTTTCAAAGCTAGACTTCTAGAAAAAGGTTATCATCAACGACCAGGTGTCGATTATGATGAAACCTTTTCTCCTGTCGCTATGCTTAAGTTCATCAGGATCCTACTTGCCACTGATGCATACCATGACTATGAAATCTGACAGATGGACGTCAAGACTGCTTTTCTAAATGGTGATTTAGAAGAGAGCGTATACATGACACAACCAAAAGGCTTCGTAGACAGTGGGAGCAGCGGAAGAATGTGCAAGATGCTTAAATCAATCTACGGATTAAAGCAGATATCGCGGAGCTGGAACATTTATTTCAATGAAGCTGTCAAAGAGTTTGACTTCATCAAAAATATAGATGAACCATGTATGTACAAGAAGATTGTAGAGAGTAAGGTTGTCTTCCACTTATTGTACATGGATCACATACTTTTGATGGGAAATGATATTCCTATTCTACACTCGGTCTAGCTCTTCTTATCACAAAATTTCTCCATGAAAAATCTAAGTGATGCCTCCTACATCCTGAGGATAAAGATCTATAGAGATAGATCTAGACGGATGATGGGATTGTCCCAATCCAGGTACAAAGACACCATACTAAAGAGGTTTAGTATGGAAGAATCTAAGCATGGTAATTTACCCACTTGTTCAGGAATCACTCTCTCCAAAGAGATGTCTCCCAAGACTGATTTGGAGAGAGCTCGCATGCAAGAGATACCCTATGCTTCAGCTGTCGGGTATATCATGTATGCGAAATTATGTACCAGACCAGATGTAGCTTACTCACTAGGTGTAGTGAATAAGTATCAATCAGATCCAGGGGAGAAAACTGGAAAGCTGTGAAGAACATTCTTAAGTACTTGAGAAGGACTAAAGAGATATTCTTGGTGTATGGTAACGGTGAACTCTGGGTGGAGTCCTTTACCGATTCGAGCTTCAAGAGTGATAAGGACGATAGTAAGTCGGTCTCGGGTTTTGTCTTCACCCTCAATGGAGGGACGGTATGTTGGAAGAGTTCCAAGTAAGATACCGTAGCAGACTCGACGATGAAAGCTGAATACATCATTGCCAAAGAGGCTATCTAGATGAAGAAGTTCATAAGATGAACTTGGTATGGTTCCATCCATTGAGCATCCAATACCTGTGTATTGTGATAACAATAGAGCAGTGGCTTTAGCCAAGAAACCCCGGTCCCATCAGTGATCCAGACATATTCTTAGGCGGTATCACCTGATCAGGGTGATAGTAGATCACCGGGAGATTGAGGTCAGGAGAGTTGACATGAAGGAAACACAGCGGATCCACTCACCAAGGCCCTCCCCTAGATGCTCAACGAGAGACCTTTTAGGATGTTGGGTATGAGATACTACAACAACTGGTCTTAGTGCAAGTGGGAGATTGTTAGGAATATGTATGCCCTAGAGTCTATTATTGTATTATATACTGGATGCTAGGACATATATATAGAGGACTTTCTTGCTCGACATGATAGTATGCTATCTGGTTGCCTTTATCTTAACATGTTCACTAGTATTATCATACTGTCTCTCATATACATGTTGATAAAGCCCTTAGGATGTTGGCTTGACTTCCAGGACTATGATGCGGATCATACTACTGGGACCTAGGTAGTCCACAAGCACATCCTTCAATTGTTCCTAGTCGAAGGATTATCGAGACAGGGCATCGATATTCCAGAATAGACTGGTGTGTACGTTTCTTGACCCTGTATGGGGGTGATGGTCGATCCCATATCCATTGGTGTTTGACATCAAAGATTGTACACAGGTGCTCATTAGAGAATGGGTACACTGAACAGGACTAACCAAGAACTCCTAGATGGTACTATACCTATTGTCAGATAGCAGTTCTCTGGTGACACTGGTACAGGTTAGTCTGTAGACCTGAGATCGTCATAGTGTCTTGTGCGGCTCGCACTGTGCTTTGATTTCCTCCCTACCACGGCACAAAGGAGTCGTGCAAATAGGTGGATTATGGGTACAGTCCCGAGTCACATGGAGGCAGTGAGCGATAGGAGGGGTTTCATCTCTCCCGGTATTTGGAGTTGATGTTGCACTATGCTCGATTGGCTATAACAGGAAGTCCCTGGCCAGGGCTGCAGATGAGATTTACTGGTAAGAGTTATCAGTAGTTTCTCTACATCAGCATGACTTATCAAGTTATTGGGGTCTGACGATTCCACCCTAGACTCGATATGCGACATATCAGACGAAGAGAATGGACTGTACGGTATGTGTTACCTATAGGCTTCATGGGAGTTTGGACAAGCTTGCTTGTTGATCTTCTATTCGCTCAATACCTGGGTAGCCGTTACGTCCAGCTAGTACCGCTGACTGCTTATGGGTGACTGATGTGATCATCACCAACTGTTGGCGTATTGACGAGTCCTTAAAGTCCCACATAGAAGTTTCCTGGTTCAAGCGAAACAAAGTAGGGCACATATGCTGATATATGCGGGGGCCTGATTAAATACGAGTATGTGATATCGTATTCTAATCTGGCAGTTATTTGATATCAGTTAGGTTATATGTGATATAACCGGATTATTGAATCAAGTGTTGATTTGATAATGTGATATACAGATAAATAATATTAGTCGGTTATATATGATATAACCGGATTATTAAATCAAGTGTTGATTTAATAATATGATATATATTTATATTTGATATAATTTTATATTAACTAATATTATTAACTGACTAATTATTCTTCATAATATATATATATATATATATATATATATATATATTATATGAAGCATGCATGGATTTTCTATTTTTGAAAAAAAAATGATGAGGTGGAAAATGAGGAGCATGGGAGAAGCATGGCTTTGTAGTATTTTTTATTGGTCTCTTATCACTATTGAAGTATGGTTCTATTTGTTTATTTGAAATAAATGGAAGCTTCAATAAGTGAGAAGGGTTAAGCCATTCTTAACAACACTTGGTTCATTTTCTCTAGTTGAGCTCATGAGATGAGTTCTTCTCTCTAGCTCTCTTCATTCTCCTCCTCACCTCCTCCAAGCTCAATCCCTCACATGAGTTGTGAAATCTTGAGCCTGTGAGAACCCTAGTGAGTAAAGAACAGCCCTACTTCACCATCCTACACTAGATTAGTACTTCGGTGTAGTGTGTTTCCTTCACTAAAGAGTTTAGTGAACAGGTAGCTTGGATTAGCGGACTTCAGGTGGATCATCATCGGCACGAAGGTCATTGAAGCAAGTTCGTTCAACTTTTAAGTGGAGCCTAGTAGAGTCGTGTGAACTACTACACGGAGTTTGAGAAGAGAAGGACACGATCTACAAAGGTTGTAGCCACTTTTCTCTTAACTAGTTTTTATGATATCATAATTAAACCCTAATCATCTAGTTTAAGATCTTGGCTGGTGTTAATTAGCACCCTGAAAGTTTTTAAAATGGCATGCTTGATTCTAGTAAAACCCGGTGGTGGTGCTAGCAAACACTTTCACATATAAACTACCGTATACTATCGACGGGCTACCCATGGTATAGAAGCCTATCCATATGTGATCAGATGATCAGTTGAGCACATATGCTCACTGTTGCATAAATTGATCTCAGTCTCATATACAACTAATGATCTCAAATACCATATCATCTACGTTGATCTTAGTCCCATATACGACTAACGATCCTTATCCATATCTTCTAAGTTGATTTTAGTCTCATATAGGAATAACGATCCTTTGACATATATCTCTTGAACTAATGGACCTCATTTTTATGAGATATGAGTCTTAAATTCACCCTAAATCTATTATATACGGATTTAGACTACGTCACGCCCTACGGGCGACGACAATATTAGTCACCGTATACAATCCAAAGGCAACCCCATAATAAACAATGTACAACACGACACGAAGTGATATCCATAGAGACGGAGAAAGTTGTTATCTTTTTTAGATAACATAATTAACTGCAGGGTTTTGCGCATGCAAGAAAAAGCATCCCCACAATAAAAAAAAACCTCACATATGAGGGGGAATCTGAAAAATCTGCTACAACGGTTACATCCATCCAAACCTCCGACGGTACCATAAATCAACTTGGTATTTTCGGAGAGGTGGATGGATATGTTTTATATAGCATCTGCCCCCAGATTTAGGCTAGACGCGCTCTATGCGCCTCAGACTCGGTTTCCGGCGTTAAAAAGTATGCTATCAGGTTTACTTTATCAGTTATTGTATATATATTGTTCGCACCTGTTTAAGTGTGCACCAGGCATATAAGCGCACTTCATGAAATTAGATTTAATCAACTTGCGCACCTACATACACGCGCACATGGTAAAAGTGATTCAATTAGTTTGCGCATCTATGCAAGTGCGCACATATAGGCTAATGCACAACACGTACACATATGCTAATGATGGGCACTTGCAACAAAAGTAAATTTCAGCACGAAAATGAAAAAAAGAAGTGTGAAGGTAAAAGAAAAGAAGCTTTTCATTGATACGTCAGAAAAAATGATTACAGGCTAATACTAAAAATAATAAAAAGACAAATAAAAGTGAAGACCATTGCATCGTTCAAAGTTCACAGCGGCAATATGCCAGCATCAGCGCATGGATTCTTGAAATCAAAGAGAAAGTCATGCAAGATGTCCCAGGCAGCATCCTCCATCTATCGATACTTCCGCTTACGAATACGAGCATCAGGGTCGTTACTAATATCCTCCACCCTCGCGTATGAAAATATGATCGCTTTTTGCTGATATATCCGGTGCAAGATGTCTATTACGCGATCTCTTCGATTCTTGGAAATCAAACACATTAGATAGACCGAGTGCACCTTATCCTCAGTCTCATCTAGAGCATGAAACGGCATCGTCTCGACAAGCCCAGGTGTAGCATTTCAGATCGCGAGGAAAATTATCTGTAAGATAGAAGACCTGCAAAGGAGCAACCGCCCACAATGATCCTTAAGACGACGGAGTATAGCCTCGCACTGGGCATCACTATAGGCCAGTTCATAAAAACGGACATTGGCATGGGAAACAATCTCCTTAATCGTGTAAAGATGGCTGGCCATAACACTTGAAAGAAAAAAACTGGAAAGGCGTCAGTTCACTAAAAGATTAGACTAAAAATATCCAAATTCAAAATTAAACTTTGATTAAGGTTAAACTTAAGTGACATCCTTGAACTAAAAAAACTCTTAAGGTTTATCTTAAATTAAGTGCGCAACCAAAAAGGTGTGCAAGATAAGTCAAATGCCCAACCCAAAGGGTGCGCAACTAAATCAAAAGTGCAAACTAAAAGGGGATGCGCAAGGCAGAGGTGCTCAAGCGCACTTACCAAATTAGTAAGGAAGCAAAGGCTTCTAACAGAAAACAAGAGCTTCAGAAAAAGTACAACTCTAAAGGGAGTGAAGAAAAGACACCTATTTATAGGGTCTGAAAAGACGATTCGCAATCTGGCAAGTCCCAAGACAGAACCAATGAATCATAGCTTAATACTGTTAGTTATGTATATGCCCTAGAGGCCAGCGTTGTACATATGATGTTTATTATAGTGGATGCTTGGATATATATAGAGAGGACTTTCTTGCTCGACGTGATAGTATGCTGTCTGGTTTCACTTTGTCTTAACATGTTGACTTGTATTGGTTTACTGTCTTGCTCTTACATGTTGATGAAGCCCTTAGGATATGTACTCGACTACTAGGACTATGATGTAGATCATACTAGTGGCCAGAGTAGTCCAACAGTACATCCTATAACTGTTCCTAGTCGAGAGTGTATCGAGACAGGGCATCGATACTCCAGAATATACTAGCATATACGCTTCTCGACGCATATGATGGACGATGGTTGATCCCATATCCATTGGTGTTTAACATCAGAGAAAGTATACAGGTGCTCAGTGGAGACTGGGTACACTGAACGGACTCGCAGAGAACTCCTAGATGGTATTATACCTATCGTTAGATAGCAGTTCTCTGGTGACACTGGTACAGATTAGTCGGTAGACCCGAGATCGTCATAGAGTCTTGTGTGATTCCCACTATGCTTTGATTTCCACCTTACCACATTCAAGAGGATGTGCAAAACGGTGGCTTTTGGGTACAATCCCGAAGCACATGGAGGCAATGAGCGATATGAGGGGTTTCGTCTCTCCTGGTATTGGGGGTTGATGTTGCGCTGTGTTCGATTGGCTATAACTGGAAGTCCCTGGCCTGGGCTGATATAGAGATATACTGGTATGTGTTATCAGTAGTTTCTCGACCCGTTATGAGCCTCACATTGACACGACTTATCGGTTACTGGGGTCTGACGTTTACCACCGCTAGACTGGATATGCGACATATCAGACGAAGAGACTGGTCTGTACGGTAGTGTTACTGATTGGATTCACAGGAGAATGTACAGGCTTGCTTGTTGATCTTCTGATCGCTCAATACCCGGGTGGCTGTTACGTTTAGCTGAACGCTTGCAGCTTGTGGGTGTTTGATATGATCATCACCTACTGCCGGAGTATTAACGATTCTTTAGAGTCCAACATAGAGCTTTCCTGGCTCAGGTAAAACGGAGTAGAAGCACATATGTGATATGTACGGCACCGAAAATAATACGTGTATGTGATACCGTATTCGATTCTCACGATATGAGATATCGGCCGGGTATATGTGATATAGCCGGGTCATCGGATCAAGTGTTGATTTGATGAACTGATACATGTTATATTAGTCGGTTATTTGCAAAATAGCCGGATTATCGAATCAAGTGTTGATTAGATAATTTAATGTATAATTATATATGTGATATATTACATTATATTAACTAATATAAGCTCACTTAAATGATTCTTTTTCTCACTTGATAATACATTGATATATATGTGATATATGTTAATTGTATTATTTTCTTTTGTTACATTATATATTATATATGCGATATATAATATTGTAACATGATAGGGTTACAAATGCAACTAGGGTTTTGAGATCAAACCATGCTAGGGTTTGGATTAGGGTTAAAGTTTTATTTTGGGTAAATTCTAAATTGTGTGGATATTATTGAGATATTTATTCATGTTGACAAAAGTCCACCCTTTAGATAATATCTAGATATTTGTTAACCTAACCTCTTAACCCTAGCCTATGGTTTATTCTCTACAAGGGTTAAGCATGCCATGCTTAACCCATGGTTGCATTTCTAACCACACACAATTCATTCATCACAATTCTTCTTCTTCTTCTTCCTCTCAAAAAAACCTTTCTAGCTTTTCGTTTTGGGATGAATTAAAGTGAGATAAAGAAAACAAAAGAGAGCAAAATTTCTACTTCATCATCCTCATCTATTCTAGTCACTTAGATTAGGGTGTTTGCTTCACTAATACCTAATCAGTGAAGTTATAGCTTGGGTTTGTGTTTCCTTAAGGTAGATCGTCTTGGATTTTGAAGACTTTAAGCAAGATGTATCATTCACCTCATGGAGCCTTTCAAGAGTCCGGGAACTTGATGATCGCAGCGAAGGGACCTCAACTCGGAGCTTATGAAGCGAAGGAACAGACTACAAATGTTGTAATCCCTAACTCTTAGAAGTAAAGTTGTTTACTTTTCGTATATAACCCTAATTCTCTAGTTAAGATCCTTTCTTAGGTTGTTTGGCACTTGAAAATTTTAAATACGGCATGTTTGATTCCTTATAGAACCTTATTCTAGTGCCTAAGAACCTTACACTGGTATCAGAGCCTAGCTAGAGCATTAGGCATTGCGTAGGCGAAATTAAAAGTCCGATCGAACTCCGAAAACCTAAATTATACCCCCTCTCTGGAAAATTTTTCAAACGTTGAAATTTTCATGTTAAAAATATTCAGAAAAACAAGCAAGGAATTCTATGGACACACCTGAAGAACGAAACCCTAACTCGTCTAAGTGACCGCAGATCCACGGCTAAAACAAAGTTTTGGTGGCGGATCCACAGCACCACTTGAGAGGCTTGGGTCGGGCCCTTTAGCTGTATGTTCGTAGGTACTGTTGCATTGCTCTGGTTAATTTTAACAGTGCTAAAGTGTTGAGCTTTCTGGGAATTTTGGGAATTCGATCGAATTGTTTAATGTCTTCTAGCTTTCTGTAATGAGATACAATAATTAGAATCTACAAATTTGTTTTTTGTGTGTAAATCTAACATTTCGGTCTCGGGAGTAATCAGAAATCTTGTTGAATTATCCGACTTATTTTGAAAAGTGTTTTCATGGGTGAGACCTAAATGCGAGCTTTACATTGTTAGGCATGAAATCTTAGATATGTAGATATCCCGGGTTTATGTTGTCTAAGGGCAGTTACGATTCCGATTGTTGTAGTTTTACATTTTCTTTTCTGCGACCGTAAGTGTAATATGTGATGTATCGCCGGTTTCGGTACTATATGTCAACGACAATTGGGATACGCATATTTACTTACTTTGATGACATGTGATGTTATCTGTTGTGATTGAATGTGAGATTTTGGGATCAAAGAATAGTTAACCGCAATCGAGAATGGCGTCGCTTGGTAGCTAGCCGGTGAGTATGGGTCGGTCCACAGGGATTTTGTGTATTTTCTAATTGTTCTAACGAGTTAATTCCGATTGTTATAGGATTGATTATCGCTAAAAACTGAAATGAGTTGATTAGGATTAAAATCTTGCTAAGGTTAGGTTTAGGTTAAGTTTAGAAAGTCAATATTCCTCACCGCTTTCTATGCCCTAATTAAGATCTATTTAGGTGTTAAGGTAATAATTAACAAAGGGGATTAGTACCATCGGGAAGAAACTAGGTTTCTTCCTCTAGGTCCTTGTCCGTCCTTTTTTAACTCTTACCCTAACCTCTATGGAAAACATACACAACCGGTCTTTTTAAACTACGGTATCACCGCTACCTCGTGGGATAGGGTGCCGTAGTGAACGGCGTGTGTATGTATGCATAGAGTCCTATTTAAAATGTATGACGGGCAAGAAAGGTGTGAGAGATTTTCATCTCTCAAACCTCTCCTATTCCTAACCCTAACAAGTGAGGAGCTACTCACTCATTAGGGAATTAAAAGATTTCATTTTTTATGATTGTTTTTAATAACCTAGTTATCTAATTTACGGCAGATAAATAAAATCTAAAATAGGGCATAAATAAAAGTTAACTAGGGCAGAAAGGAAAATTAACTAGGACAATGAAAGGAAAAACTTACTTTATCTTTTATTTGATGCACTCTTCAAACATTACAGGAATTTACAATTCTGAATTTTGATAAATGAAATGAGGCACAAGAAGAGGCATACCTTAAAAAGAGGTTTAGGGTTTCTATTTATAGATCATAGAAACCCTAGGGTTACATCCGATTCATATCTGCATTTACAATTTTACCCTAAAGAAGCCTAGTCAACGCACCGCCACACCGTCAAAGTTCGCACCGACACGTGCATACCACGGCCGTGGAACCACGGCTAAGAGCCATGTTTGGCCGCGGATCCGCGGCCATTCGGTTGTCTTGTTGACTGAATTTCTCTGGGCTGCTTCTGGTTGCATTTGTCTTCTTGTTTTTTCACTTGGTTTCTCAAATTGTCATCTAGTTCTCTTCCAAATTTCCATAGTTTATAATGTCGTGGACTTTTACCCTTTGCTTCGTGTCGAAGTCTTGAACCATGCGCTGTCTTTGTGCTCTGTGAAATTGTCCATTGATCTTTGTTTATTCTTCAAACTGTAAGCATGATCAAGATTCATTCATTTGTTGGTCGTAGTCTCACTTTTGTGTCGTCTTTTCATCATTTTCACTGTTTTTGTTCCGAGAACCTGTAACCTGCAACTATGTAGCAGACATGGATCAAAAGCACCTGTTTATTTGTAAAATGAATAAGAATGGGGAATATAATAATGTAAAATTATGATATAAAAAAATACCCCCAAACTTATGTTTTGCTCGTCCTCGAGCAAAACTTGTTTTTATTCTCGAAAAAGACCTAGCCTCACTTTCGCAGGGAAACGCGGTTGCACTGAACTCGTTCAACAAGCCGTTAAACCTCTAGGTGTCCCTAGTAGGAGGAGTGTTGTCTCCTGAGGCTTTTCAGCGGATACTACCCACAAAATACTATAAATTCGGCCTATTGACTTTCATTTTTCAATTCGGTTTTCTAACAAGAAACTCTATTATTTTCAACTCAGAAATTATCAACCCGTATTTTTCACGCTTCCTTATCATTTAACTTAAGATTATATATGTTTTGTAGATTTACTTAGCTTTTAGTATCTTTTGAGTTTTTCTTCTAGGGTTCCATCTCAACTTAGGAATTTTTATCATCTTTACTAAAGATATAAGTCCTATTATTCATTCCTATCTCTTATCTAAACCCCAGTCACATACCCCTATGTGTGTGTATATATCACCCCCTACACTTGGAAATTCAAATCAAGCTATTATACTCTTGTCCATCGTCCAAAGTACTTTTCAATTGGTGAATTTTTAGATGAAATTGCTCACACATTCTTCATGCGACCGTTAATACTTCTTGAGGTACCAACGACCGATTACAAAATGTGTTTGAATATTAAGGAGTAATTCCTAGTCTTGTAACACCTAAGGCTTTAGCAGTGACTTCCAAACCAGTTGGTCTAAGGCACTAGGTGATAAAGCACCGTCGCTGTAACAACTCCAATTTTTGTATACCAAAATTTGCTTTAAATATGATGTATACTTGGAGTATTGATGTTGCTCGAAACAATTTAAGTATCTATTTCCTTACAATAATTACAAGAAGGAGCTTGTAGCTCATAGGTAATACCTTGCACTGCTGAACCAAGCCACCAGAGTTCGAATCCCATGCCCCACATAATTTTTATATCATTTTGTTTTAATTTTTTTGGGTAGTCAAACGGTCAAACAGCCATAACTCACAATTTATTACAATATATAAAAAATAAAGTATACCAAAATTCCCCCCAGACAATTCCCCACCCAACGAGACCTGACTCGGCCCTGACTCGGCCAAGTCGGCCGGCGACTCGGCGCCGGCCGGACTCGGCCGGTTGGCCGAGTCATCAACACGAAAAAAATTCGTGTTGACTTGGTCTTCATCCCTGCATACTCCATTTTCTCTGTACAGTTACAAAATTCCCATTAAACCTCTTTTAATCCCAAAATTAATGATATTTTAATGAATTTTTACATTTTTTAAATATTTTTTTAATCCAAACCCTAACCCTAGCCTAGCCCTATATAAAGACCCCTACCCTCTACTATTTCACCTCACAACTCTAAGTCCACTCTCCCAAATTCTCGAGAACTCGGTACAAAGAGCGGGAAGCGAAGCGCTGCCGAAACCGACGACGGATTCCGGCGACCGGACTAGAACCTTCGCGACGTTTTCAACGCACCGACAACCACCACCTTCTTTAGCCTCCTTAGCTTGTCCAAACCCGTAAGTCCCATCTCTTCTATCTCTCTTTTCTTTTAAAAAAAAATACAACTTTTTGGAACCTGACGGAAATCGGAACAAACCGATTTCCGATTCGGTTTTTCTATAAATTTCCACTTGTCACCTAATACATAATACCTAAACCTAAATATGATGACTATTAATCACCTAGAAACCAATTTAAACAAAGTTTCTCATATGAAATGATAGCTTTCTTATAAAACCGTATTCTTTTCATAAAAATACCATAAAGTTCATTTTTCTTCGTTTAATCAATTCCCTCACTCCTAAATATGATTATCTTGATCGCTAAACTTGTAAAAACCAATTTGAATGAATTTTCACACATGAAATGATAACGTTTTCGAATACCGTATTCTTGCACTTTAATACCTTCAAGTTTAACATATCATGTTTAACCTCTAAATTTCATCAAAACTTAAAATAAGTCACGAGGTAATGACCTACCTCTACACACACACAAATACAACCCTAATTGATATATGTCAAAACATAGAATACGACATTACAAGACTTTTCACTAAAATACCATATTCTTTATAACGTTTTCTTGAAAGCTTTAAATTGTATAAAATTCTAAATAAAACAAAAGCACGATAGGTCATGGACATCGATCGTTTATCTAAACTGTCTTGTGGTGTCTAGGCAAGTGTGTATAGGCTAGTGGTTTTTTAATTAGGCCCACGACTGTGGTTCCTTCCCACTTACCTGGCACTTACCTGGCCGCAATTGACGGTGAAGAGGCGATTTGAGACTTCTAATGACTCATCATTTAGACCTTAGAAATTGGCTAGTCGGCTTAGGAAACCCTAATAACTAAAATACGGAAAACTATACTCTTTTGCAAATAAATACCTTATAGTTATAAAACCGTTTTCCTAAATGAAAAGTATTTATAAAACCTAAGCAAAGTGCCGCTACAACCCACCTTTGGGGAACCTGTTAGGGATAGTACGGTTCATCGTGCACCCGCAGGCTAGTAGTGCGAGATTCAGACCTCCGCAAGGAGCATTCGGTCTCGAAAGGTTTAAAATACGACATTTAAGAAAAATGAGATTTTTGAAAATAAAATATTCATTTAAAAATTATTCATGTGTTTATATATATATAATTATCATTTAATAACCTATTTTATCATAAGATAAAGTTTCCACTTTTTTCTAAAATTAAAAGATTGAAAGTTACATTAAAATACCATGAATTTCAAATAAAACAATTAATACATTTATTAGGATATACTCACTAGAATAACCCAAATAAAATTCACATTCATTATAATTATAAAGATGAATATCAAATACTTGAGGTGTTTTTGAAAACTATATAAAGGTACTTTTTACATAAAACCCCCTCAAGTTTTACAAATTACAATAAGGCCCCTAACTAATATTGAACTTCAAATTACCTTTCTTTTAGTCTGACTCGGGTTAGAGTCTGACTATTTCTGACTTGAATATGATTCAAGTCAATCTATATTCTTTTATATTCCAACACAATTTGAATACATGAATCCCTGAATCCAGTTAACAATATATTCATTTTGACTGAATCAAACCATGGATATTCATCCATTATCCTGATATTCCATTTACCTGACTATACAGTTACAACATGTTACTGATATCATGGTTTTGGTCAGTCACCCAAACTACATATTCCAATACAACAATACTGTTAAAACACTACGGGTTTAAGGGGTAGATTGGTACGGAAGGTGTTAAAGGTGGCACGAGGTGGCCAGATTAAGACACCTAACCTGAATCCTATTGCTGTTGTACCGTGGCATAACGGTTCCTTGTACTTTCCTTTTGCCCTGATCTCTAGCATATAGAGATCCCCCTCGTATACACTGGCATCCTTCTGTACCAAGCTACAAACAACAGCGTCAAACAATGTTACATAATATTCAACCATATAATACTTTAGAAAATACTTTTACACTGTCTTTCTAATTCCTCCTTATCTTTTGGGACTTACTGAGCGACCTGTTCGCTGACGACATTCTATTTCTTTCTTCTTTGAATGTCGTCAGGTGCATTGGACCAAGCTGAGATCGAGCCTACCGGTGAAGATTTGGAGCAGTTCCACGAAGACCCAGAGCTCTAGATATTGTACCTTGTTCTTTTCAGTATTTCCATTTATTGTTATGCCACTGTTTAGGCATTGCTTTTCATTTCGGATGTATTTTCTTTTCATGCATTGTACAAAGAATGTTATTAATAAAAAGTTGCTGTTATTTCTATATCTTTTGTCTTTTGTGATTACTTTATATTGCTTAGCTACGCTTAGCGTATGTACTTCTGGGTACATACGTAGCGGACCTTGTCGCGTTCACTTCGCCGTACACTGGGAAGCGGGGCATGACAGGTTTTGTTGGTGTCCCATGCAGGTCAGAGCTGTATGAATCCCTGTCATGCAGTTCTGGTCTGCGTGAACAACCTAAGCAATATAACACAAGAACCAGCAACTTAAAACATTCTTTACAATTCATGTTCTTTGAATCTTGCAAATCTCTATTCCTTGAAGCTTATCATTTCATGTATTTGAATCCGTCCTAATCCAAATTTTTCTTCAAGGTCATGGATTCCCCGAACAACACCAGCAACAATGTTAACAACACCCCTCCAGCACTACCTCTCACACCAGCTGTTTCCGCACCACCCACTGAGCAAACGATGTTATTTGATGCGATCCGTAGTCTTCTCGAGGGACAGCAACAACTTCTGAGTCGTCCTGAGACAGATGCACCGGGAATAAAGCAATTCAGAGCTTTGCACCCAAAGCAATTTTCGGGTAAAGGAAGCCCTCTCGAAGCAGAAGAATGGGCACAAAGTATCGAAAACGATCTGGCAGCAGCTCAAGTGCCAGATAACGTTTGGGTCCGTGTAGCGAAGCTACAGCTCACGGATAATGCTCGCAATTGGTGGAAGGAGGAAGAAACCCGTTTGGTACAGCCGATTGAATGGAAAACTTTTCGCGAGAAGTTTGACGCGAAATATTTCCCTGTGACTGCCAGGTTCGCTATGGAGCAGCAGTTTATTCATCTACAGCAAGGATCAATGTGGGAGAAATCGGTAGATGAATACGATGCTGAGTTCACTATGTTGAGCCGGTAAGATATGTCACAATAGTTCAATTTTTTAAATATCACATACTACACAGCTAACACAATCTTTAAACAGATTCGCGGCACACATGATACCGACGGACGAGATCAGAGCCCGTCGCTTTCAGCAAGGTTTGGACACAGAGATTAAGGCTGCTCTAGCCACAGGAAAGTTTTTGACTCATGAGGAAGCCTTAGAAGCTGCCCGCGGTTATGAGGCAGTGATAAAAGAGAGAGGCAGACCTCAGTCTGCTGGAGTCAAACGCCCTGCCAATCAGATGGTAGGTGGAGCCTCGTCCAGACCTCCTTTCGTGCCAAGGCGTCCTGGAGTACCAACCCATCGTCCTAGCCCAGCCTTTTGCACCTACTGCAAGATAACTGGACATATGATGAAGGACTGCCGTCGAGCCAACCTTCTTTGCTTGATCTGCAGTTCAGCTACTCACAGTATTGGATCTTGTCCCCAAAAGCAGAACCCAGTTGCTGCACCCAGGCCAGCAAATACTTATCAACAGCGACCAGCTCTTCAGGCACCTGCTCCCAGACTTGCACTGCCTGCACCACCTAGGGGACCACAAGCTGCACCACCTCCTCGACAGTTCCATCAAGCTCAAAGGAACGTTCAGAGGAATGCTCCTCAGGCCAGGAGGAATGTGCCGAAGCGCCAGGCTTTTATGATGTCTGTGGAAGAAGCTGAGGCCACTGGCCAAGTCATTACTGGTAAACTTCCTTCTCAAACTTATCTTTTAGTCTTGTTTTTACCTACACACTTTCCCTATACCTAAAACCTATCCCATATACCTTAGGTACAATCCTAGTAGCTTCACTACCTGCACTTGCACTGTTTGATACTGGAGCATCCCACTGCTTTATGTCGCAACGGTTTGTCCGAACCCATGCGATTCCAGTCTCACCGCTTGTATCCAGCTGGAACGTCAGTTCCGGAAATGGTGTTCTAAAGGCAACTATGGGATACAGCATGTGTCCAGTCGTCGTCTGCAGTCGAGAGTTTTATGCTGACTTCAAGGTACTGGATATACCGAACTTCGATGTGGTTCTAGGAATGGACTGGCTTGGAACCTTTTATGCTACCATCGATTGTCGCCAAAGGAGGGTAGTATTTGAGATTCCAGATCATCCGGTCTTCTATTTTAAAAGTGGAGACCGTACATTGGAGCCAAGTACTTACAAAGCAAAGCCAAGGGAAGCAGTAGTTGCAGCAGCTCAGGCAGAGGAACAATCAAGACCGGAGGTAGTTCGAGAGTTCGACGATGTATTCCCTGACGATATATCAGGTTTGCCTCCCGATCGAGCTCTTGAATTCAGTATTGACTTAGTACCAGGAGCACAACCAGTGATCAAAGCACCGTATAGACTAAGTCCGGAAGGTTTGAAGGAAGTTCGAACACAGTTGGATGAATTACTAGCAAAATGATGGATTCGTCCCAGCACTTCAAGTTGGGGAGCACCTGTACTATTAGTGAAAAAAGAAGGAAGGTTCATACAGGATGTGCATCGACTATAGGGCCTTGAACGAAGTTACTATAAAGAATAAGTATCCACTCCCGCGCATCGATGATTTATTCGATCAGCTAAGTGGATCTTGTGTCTAGATCTTCGTTCAAGATATCATCAAGTGAAGGTCAAGGAAGCTGATATTCACAAAACAGCTTTCAGAACTCGCTATGAACATTACGAATTTCTAGTAATGCCATTTGGAGTGACCAATGCACCAGCAATCTTCATGAACCTTATGAACCAAGTTTTCCGGGAGTATTTATACAGGTTCGTTGTCATCTTCATCGACGGCATCCTGGTATATTCTAAGAACCGGAAAGAGCATGCGGAGCACTTACGAATTGTCCTGGAAACTCTTCGACAACATAAGCTTTATGCCAAATACAGCAAGTGCGGGTTTTGGCTAAAACAAGTTGGTTTTCTTGGACACATCGTATCAGGAGAAGGGATTTCTGTGGATCCAGCAAAAGTTTCAGCAGTCAGCGAATGGCCTACACCAAAATTAGTGAAGGGTATACGGAGTTTCTTGGGCTTAGCTGGATATTACAGAAGATTCATTGAAGGCTTTTTGAAGATAGCAACACCCCTGACCAAGCTCACACGAAAAGATGAAGAATTTGTGTGGTCAGAAGCTTGCGAGCAAGCTTTCATAGAACACAAGTCAAGACTGACATCTGCACCTATTCTCGTCATACCGGATCAATCTGGAGGATTCGATGTGCATTGCGATGCATCCGTTAAGGGATTAGGATGTGTTCTACATCAGCACGGTAAGGTTGTGGCTTATGCTTCAAGACAACTGAAGACTCATGAGCGCAATTATCCGACGCATGATCTGGATTTGGCAGCCGTCATTTTTGCTCTCAAGATTTGGCGCCACTACTTACTTGGTGAACGAGTGAACATCTATACAGATCATAAAAGTCTGAAGTATGTGTTTACTCAGAAGGAGTTGAATATGCGGCAGAGAAGATGGTTAGAACTTATGGCGGACTTTGACATCAATTTGCAATATCATCCAGGAAAGGTGAACGTAGTACCTGATGCTCTTAGTCGCCAACCATTAGCAATGAATCTCACCGCCCAGTGGAAGCTTCAGCAAGACCTACATCAGATGGAGATCGAACTAGTCATGCCAGGTGATGTTTCAAATATGATGAATCTGCAAGTTCAATCAACTATTGTTAATCAGATCAAGGCAGATCAAGCCAGCGATGCTAAGTTGCAAAAGATCAGAGAACAAGTGGAGAATGGACTCCGAACAGATTTCATCATCCATGAAGACGGATCTTTGAGATACGACAGCAGATTGTGTGTACCAAAGGGTCCTGTTCGGGAAGAGTTAATGAAAGAAGCTCACAGCTCTCCCTTTTCAGTACATCCTGGAGGTACCAAAATGCATAAGGATCTACGTCAGAATTATTGGTGGCATGGAATGAAGCGTGAAGTAGCCAGAAGTGTCGCAAAATGTTTGGTGTATCAGCAGGTAAAAGCTGAACATCACAGGACAGCTGGACTACTTCAACCGTTACCAATTCCAGAATGGAAGTGGCAGCACATCACGATGGACTTTGTAACTGCTCTTCCTCGCAGCACAAAGGATAACGATGCGATTTGGGTCATTGTGGATCGACTCACAAAGTCGGCTCACTTCATCCCATTTCGAGTTGGCCAATCAACTGAGACATTAGCGAAGAAGTACATAGAGGTAATAATCTAAATTAGATTTAAAATCTCTTTATAATGTACTATCTCTGATACCTATGAACTCATACAGGAAATTGTGAGACTTCATGGAGTACCGGTATGCATTGTCTCCGATCATGACACCAGGTTCCGATCGCAATTTTGGCAAAGTCTGCAAACTAGCTTGGGAACA
Organism: Agapanthus africanus; assembly: GCA_030015575.1. NCBI lineage: Eukaryota > Viridiplantae > Streptophyta > Magnoliopsida > Asparagales > Amaryllidaceae > Agapanthus > Agapanthus africanus. The sequence goes on along the minus strand of CM057342.1, from coordinate 254,465,763 downwards.
AGTCTGAACTTCAGCACGGCTTATCATCCACAAATAGATGGTCAGTCGGAACGAACTATTCAGATCTTGGAGGATATGCTCAGAGCATGTATGCTCGACTTCAAAGGATCGTGGGAAGATCACCTGCATCTTGTGGAGTTCGCATACAACAACAGCTACCAAGCAAGCATAGGAATGGCACCTTTCGCAGCATTGTATGGAAAGAAGTGTCGATCGCCATTAAGTTGGGACGACATCGGAGATAGAGAACTCCTTGGACCAGAGATGATAGTAGCGACCGTTGATGTGGTTCGTACTATCAGGGAAAGAATGCGCATAGCCCAAGATAGACAGAAACACTGGACTGATGAGAAGAGGCAACACTTGGAGTTCTAGCCAGGAGATCATGTATTCCTGAAAATCTCTCCGAATCGCGGAGTGATCAGATTTGGAAGACGGGGAAAGTTGAGTTCAAGATACATTGGACCGTTCGATATACTCGAACGAGTCGGTGAAGTGGCATACCGTTTAGAGCTTCCGCCCTCATTGGAAGGAGTGCATAACGTGTTCCACATATCCCAACTCAGAAGGTATGTGAGTGACCCCAGCCATGTACTTGATCATTCCGAGCTCACAATACAGCCCGATTTGTCTTGTGAGCAACAACCTGTGGAGATCCTGGACAGGAAAGTGAAGACACTTCGGAACAAAGAAGTTAATTTGGTCCGGGTAATGTGGAGAAAAGACACTCCAGGAGAATCCACGTGGGAAAGGGAGGATGAGATGCGTGCAAGATATCCGCACCTTTTTATAAACTAGTCCTTAAATAAAAGTTGTAAATTTCGAGGACGAAATTTTTGTAAGGAGGGTAGATTGTAACAACTCCAATTTTTGTATACCAAAATTTGCTTTAAATATGATGTATACTTGGAGTATTGATGTTGCTGGAAACAATTTAAGTATCTATTTCCTTACAATAATTACAAGAAGGAGCTTGTAGCTCATTGGTAATACCTTGCACTGCTGAACCAAACCACCAGAGTTCGAATCCCATGCCCCACATAATTTTTATATCATTTTGTTTTAATTTTTTTGGGAAGTCAAACGGTCAAACAGCCATAACTCACAATTTATTACAATATATAAAAAATAAAGTATACCAAAATTCCCCCCTGATAATTCCCCACCCAACGAGACCTGACTCGGCCAAGTCGGCCGGCGCCGCCGGCCGGACTCGGCCGGTCGGCCGAGTCGTCAACATGAAAAAAATTCGTGTTGATTTGGTCTTCATCCCTGCATACTCCATTTTCTTTGTACAGTTACAAAATTCCCATTAAACCTCTTTTAATCCCAAAATTAATGATATTTTAATGAATTTTTACATTTTTAAATATTTTTTTAATCCAAACCCTAACCCTAGCCTAGCCCTATATAAAGACCCCTACCCTCTACTATTTCACCTCACAACTCTAAGTCCACTCTCCCAAATTCTCGAGAACTCGGTACAAAGAGCGAGAAGCGAAGCGCTGCCGAAACCGACAACGGATTCCGGCGACCGGACTAGAACCTTCGCGACGTTTTCGACGCACCGACAACCACCACCTTCTTTAGCCTCCTTAGCTTGTCCAAACCCGTAAGTCCCATCTCTTCTATCTCTCTTTTCTTTTAAACAAAAATACAACTTTTTGGAACCCGACGGAAATCGGAACAAACCGATTTTCGATTCGGTTTTTCTATAAATTTCCACTTGTCACCTAATATATAATACCTAAACCTATATATGATGACTATTAATCACCTAGAAACCAATTTAAACAAAGTTTCTCACATGAAATGATAGCTTTCTTATAAAACCGTATTCTTTTCATAAAAATACCATGAAGTTCATTTTTCTTCGTTTAATCAATTCCCTCACTCCTAAATATGTTTATCTTGATCACTAAACTTGTAGAAACCAATTTGAATGAATTTTCACACATGAAATGATAACGTTTTCGAATACCGTATTCTTGCACTTTAATACCTTCAAGTTTAACATATCATGTTTAACCTCTAAATTTCATCAAAACTTAAAATAAGTCACGAGGTAATGACCTACCTCTACACACACACAAATATAACCCTAATTGATATATGTCAAAATACAGAATACGACATTACATGACTTTTCACTAAAATACCATATTCTTTATAACTTTTTCTTGAAAGCTTTAAATTGTATAAAATTCTAAATAAAATGAAAGCACGATAGGTCATAGATATCGATCGTTTATCTAAACTGTTTTGTGGTGTCTAGGCAAGTGTGTCTAGGCTAGTGGCTTTTTAATTAGGCCCACGACTGTGGTTCCTTCCCACTTACCTGGCACTTACCTGGCCGCAATTGACGGTGAAGAGGCGATTTGAGGCTTCTAATGACTCATCGTTTAGACCTTAGAAATAGGCTAGTCGGCTTAGGAAACCCTAATAACTAAAATACGGAAAACTATACTCTTTTGCAAATAAATACCTTATAGTTATAAAACCGTTTTCTTAAATGAAAAGTATTTATAAAACCTAAGCAAAGTGCCGCTACAACCCACCTTTGGGGAACCTGTTAGGGATAGTACGGTTCATCGTGCACCCGCAGGCTAGTAGTGAGAGATTCAGACCTCCGCAAGGAGCATTCGGTCTCGAAAGGTTTAAAATACGACATTTAAGAAAAATGAGATTTTTGAAAATAAAATATTCATTAAAAAATTATTCATTTGTTTATATATATATAATTATCATTTAAACACCTATTTTATCATAAGATAAAGATTCCACTTTTTTCTAAAATTAAAAGATTGAAAGTTACATTAAAATACCATGAATTTTAAATAAAACAATTAATACTTTTATTAGGATATACTCACTAGAATAACCCAAATAAAATTCACATTCATTATAATTATAAAGACGAATATCAAATACTTAAGGTGTATTTTGAAAACTATACAAAGGTACTTTTTACATAAAACCCCCTCAAGTTTTACAAATTACAATAAGGCCCCTAACTAATATTGAACTTCAAATTACCTTTCTTTTAGTCTGACTCGGGTTAGAGTCTGACTATTTCTGACTTGAATATGATTCAAGTCAATCTATATTCTTTTATATTCCAACACAATTTGAATACATGAATCCCTGAATCCATTTAACAATATATTCATTTTGACTGAATCAAACCATGGATATTCATCCATTATCCTGATATTCTATTTACCTGACTATACAGTTACAACATGTTACTGATATCATGGTTTTGGTCAGTCACCCAAATTACATATTCCAATACAACAATACTGTTAAAACACTACGGGGTTTAAGGGGTAGATTGGTACGGAAGGTGTTAAAGGTGGCACGAGGTGGCCAGATTAAGACACCTAACCTGAATCCTATTGCTGTTTTACCGTGGCATAACGGTTCCTTGTACTTTCCTTTTGCCCTGATCTTTAGCATATAGAGATCCCCCTCGTATACACTGGCATCCTTCTGTACTTAGCTACAAACAACAGCGTCAAACAATGTTACATAATATTCAACTATATAATACTTTAGAAAATACTTTTACACTGTCTTTCTAATTCCTCCTTATCTTTGGAACTTACCGAGCGACCTGTTCGCTGACGACATTCTATTTCTTTCTTCTTTGAATGTCGTCAGGTGCATTGGACCAAGCTGAGATCGAGCCCACCGGTGAAGATTTGGAGCAGTTCCACGAAGACCCAGAGCTCTAGATATTGTACCTTGTTCTTTCCAGTATTTTCATTTATTGTTATGCCACTGTTTAGGCATTGCTTTTCATTTCGGATGTATTTTCTTTTCATGCATTGTACAAAGAATGTTATTAATAAAAAGTTGCTGTTATTTCTATATCTTTTGTCTCTTGTGATTACTTTATATTGCTTAGCTACGCTTAGCGTATGTATTTCTGAGTACATACGTAGCGGACCTTGTCGCGTTCACTTCGCCATACACTGGGAAGCGGGGCGTGACACTCGCTAATTTTTTTTTTTTCTAGTTATGCAAGCTTAAGTAATTACAAAAACCAGTGTTCATTTTTTTATCTCTTTATTCACACTTGTTATTTTATTTTCCTTCATACTAAGGACTTTAGACAAGAGCATTTCAAGGTCTCTTCTACTATTCCAGGTTTCAAGGTGCGTGTATGTGCTAATTGAAAGGTATATATTTTCAGAATTTAGACTTAAGATTCAGAATTATTTTTCAGATTTACACTTCAAATAAAAATTCAATACTCTTCCCTTATTTTGACTTTAGCCCAAGAAGTGAACTTAAAATTTGCCTATTTCTAAGTAAACTACAAAGACATATATTTTCTACCGTTAAATTTTAAGAAAGGTTATTTATATGGTTTTTAATTTACTAAGTGTAAGATCTAGTTGTTCCTAGCTGGTTAACCTTTTTGTCAAACTCAAGTCAATTATGGCCAAAATTGAATGTTTTAATTTTTATAATTTTTCAAATTTTTCAGTTTTTTTTATTGGTTTTAAAATAAGTATGCAAATGCAAAAATATACATATGAATGCGAAGGAAGAAAACTTACCGAGCACACCCCTAAACTTAAACATGACAGTGTCATCACTGTCAGGCTACACCAAGAGGGTCAAAATTGTCGGCACTCCCCTGTTTATTTTTTTTATTTTTTTTATTGTTAACAGAAAATATATATATATATATACAAAAAGGACCCCCCAAAACTTAAGTGAAACAGTGTTTCCACTGTTTAAACGTTAAAGTTTCGAGTTAGGGAGGACAAAAACACAGTATCAAGCTATACAAGGCCTTACACAAGCCAAAGGTTAGCACCAACCATTCAAAAATTTTATCGTTATAATGGTGTGGGTGGTGAAAGAATAGAGTGTAGAGAAAAGAAATGAGAAACACACGAGACCGTATGGGAAAGAAGGTGGAATATGGTCTCAGTATATTAGGAGAAGAATGGCGGAAGAGAGAAAGAAGTGTAGTACGAACTTGAGAGTGTAAATTGAGTGAATAAATTAGCACAAATTGTGATGACCGATGTGTTAAAAGCGATTGTGCTAATCTATCAACCCGTCGAGAAATGGGGTCAAATCCCTCAAGACTCGCGAGAAAACATGGATGCGTTGAACTTGGTAAACCATCCATTGAAAAATGGAAGCGTGACAGATTCTTGCGTGCTCGAAACGATGGAAAGGATGAAGGAGAGTGATTTAGGGATGGTCTCATTCTCACCTAAGTAAGAGTATGTAAGGTGAGACAGCAACAGCTTGAGTTCGAGTTTCAGAGATGAAACAATTGAAGGTAAAATTGGTGAAACTGTCTCGAACTCGAAGGATTCCATCAATGGTTCGAAATCACTGTAAGCAACTGATTCGGATGGTTCAACTGACTCATCCGAAAATTCAAAGGACTCAAACTCGGGTAATGAGTCTTCAAAATCGTTCGAAAAAGTGAAACACTCGTAATCATATTATCGGTTGTGCAAACTATGTCAGATTCAAGGAAGAACGCACTAGTGGCGTCAAAAATGTTGTGATCGAACAGAAATTTTTCAAGCTCACGGTCCTCCTGCGTGATTTCTTGCGTGGTCGGAACGATGGAAAGGATGAAGGGGGGTGATTTAGGAAGTATAACAATTAAAGGTTCAGGAGGATGAATTGGAAAATCCGACTCATCAAACAAAACTGGTTCATCCTCAATACTATCCTCAATACTCTCCTCAATACTATCTTCATTACTCTCCTCAATACTATCCTCATCCATGCAATTATCATCAAAATCAAGACGCATATGAAGTTCGCGAGAAACATTTAATGACTCGGGATGATGAATTGGAGAGAAAAATTCAGTCAAATCTGCGGGTTCATCATCCAAAATTTTCCCTACGTCAATATCCTCAATCAAGTGAAAATCAATTTTTTCGGACAGCTCATCAAAAGCATGGATATTTATCAATTCAGGTTCTAGATTGGAGGTGTAGAGGTCGAAAGGATTGGTGATGGTTTCACTCGAAAGGGACCCTTCACAATCTGGCAAATCAAGCACTACAAAGTCGCACAACTCATTAAACATTTTATTTTCAACTGGTGAATCATTTGGAACACTTGATAGACATTCAAAACCAGAGTTGTGGGATTCAATTGGTGATGGGTAGCTTTGATTTGGAAGGGTGCACAGCACACTCTCTCCACTCAAATTCTCAACCTGTCCAACAGCTTCATCATACATTGGAACTTTTGGAACTAGTTGGAAACTAGCTACCGGGTCACTAGGTTACATAAGGGCGGCAATGGACGCATCAAATTCCTCATCTGTTGGTTTGTCACTATAATATAAGCTTCCAATGACTGTTCTAAACAAGACATAGTTTGTGAAGGGGTTTCAGTAAAAGATTCAAAGTTGTTTGGATACGTGAAACTCCCAAATGGTTGTGTAGAAGCAATGTCTAGGGAAGGTGTGAAAGTCGGGTAGGACAGGTAGGAATTGAATGGTTGGACAGGAGTAAGATCAACATTTGGATAAAAAGGTGAATGGACTTGTTGATCCCAAGAACTGGAAGTGTTGAAAGGAGTGAAAGATTGGTTACGAGATTGTTCAATATGTTCAGCAATAGACATGGGTTTCGGAGTTACAACAGAACTTGAAAAAGCAGCATCAACGTAAGAAAGTGGTGAAGGTTGAAACGGTTGATACAAAGTGGATTGTGGAGTCGAACTGTTTCTCCTAGGTACTTCTATTCGATCTTTCAAAGAAATTTTGGGTATGGAGGGGTCGTCCGTAATTCGACCAAAACAATTCACGTAAGAAGCAATGTTTGGATGAGGGTACCAAAGTTCGGCAAGAGTTTTGTGAGATGGGGTACCCATGATGTAAGAAAGGAGAAGAAAAAGAATGTGGGTGCAAGTGGGGTGCAATGGATTTCTTAGCGACAAGTGGCAAGTTTTTGTAAATTTTTTTCCTTTTTGTGTTTTTTTTATAAGAAGCTTTTTGCAAAAAGATTTTCAATAAAAGGCTTAGACACACGTTCAATCAATCACAAAGGCACAATCAAGTCTAGATCTAGGGTCACCTAGGTCAACTAGACTGCTCCTAACTATTTCAAAGGGCAAGTTGTGAGGACCTCAAACCGCCTCTTCACCGCCAATTGTGTCCAGGTAAGCACAAGTAGAGAAATGAGGGATCCGCTCACGAATCACCGTGAGACGGGACTTTTAAAGTTACCTTCCCTACCTGTCTAGCCTAGGCACCACAAAGTCAGGTTAGGATCAACGGTCGATGCCTACAACTATTTCTTCGTCCTATTGAGCGCGACAGTCCTTAAGGCTGAGTCTAATCTTTTTTAATTTAACTTGATAGTCAATGCAATATACTTTATGTGATTTTTGGGGTCTCAGAAAGGGTAATGAAATCCCCACCCAATCTGGATTGGTGTTCAAGCCCCTTAAAGTCAATTTTAGATATGCAAAGCAGTAAACACAATCAAACACTTGTAAACAATTTTTTTTAGCGGCGCAAAGAATCCTGCACAAGATCAAGTTATTGGAGAAGGGGAGAAGTTTTTGCGCAAAAAACCCTGCAGGAAAATTTTTACAGAGGAGATAATGGGGTTACAGAGAAGAAGAGAAAGCTTACAGAGGTATTTTTGCTTGCTGACGTCAGCAAGGCGCCGCGGTTGAGCGGTCAAAGACTCCTTCTGGCGGCGGTTCCGCGGTGAGAAAGAAGGATCAGGCCTCCAAAAATCTTCTACTGTCTGTTCTGATTATCCTCTGCTTGTTCAGATCCGGTTTTTTCTGTTTTGCTCTCTGGATTTTTCCAGATCTGAATCTGTTCGTCGATCCTGCATAATTCAAACGAAACACCCTTCAAAGAATAACAAGATGATAAATTTTTATATATATATTTTTTTCAGTTTTTTATGATTTTTCAATTTTTATAATAACCCGAAATTACAAAAAGAAAATAACTATGCCATCCCCGGCAATGGCGCCATTTGATTGAATGTGAGATTTTGGGATCAAAGAATAGTTAACCGCAATCAAGAACGGTGTCGCTTGGTAGCTAGCCAGTGAGTACGGGTCGGTCCACTGGGATTTTGTGTATTTTCTAATTGTTCTAACGAGTTAATTCCGATTGTTGTAGGATTGATTATCGCTAAAAACTGAAATAAGTTGATTAGGATTAAAATCTTGCTAGGGTTAGGTTTAGATTAAGTTTGGAAAGTCAATATTCCTCACCGCTTTCTATGCCCTAATTAAGATCTATTTAGGTGTTAAGGTAATAATTAACAAAAGGGATTAGTACCATCGGGAAGAAACTAGGTTTCTTCCTCTAGGCCCTTATCCGTCCTTTCTTAACTCTTACCCTAAGCTCCATGGTAAACATGCACAACCAGTCTTTTTAAACTACGGTATCACCGCTACCTCATGGGATTGGGTGCCGTAGTGAGCGGTGTGTGTATGTATGCATAGAGTCCTATTTAAAATGTATGACGGGTAAGAAAGGGGTGAGAGATTTTCATCTCTCAAACCTCTCCTATTCCTAACCCTAACAAGTGAGGAACTACTCACTCATTAGGGAATTAAAAGATTTCAATTTTTATAATTGTTTTTAATAACCTAGTTATCTAATCTACGGCAGATAAATAAAATCTAAAATAGGGCAGATAAATAAAAGTTAACTAGGGTAGAAAGGAAAATTAGCTAGGGCAATGAAAGGAAAAACTTACTTTATCTTTTATTTGATACACTCTTCAAACATTACTGGAATTTACAATTCTGAATTTTGATAAATGAAATGAGGCACAAGAAGAGGCATACCTAAAAAAGAGGTTTAGGGTTTCTATTTATAGATCATAGAAACCCTAGGGTTACATCCGATTCATATCTGCATTTACAATTTTACCCTAAAGAAGCCTAGTCAACGCACCGCCACACCGTCAAAGTTCGCACCGACACGTGCCTACCACGGCCACGGAACCACGGCCAAGAGCCATGTTTTGCCGCGGATCCGCGGCCATTTGGTGGTCTTGTGGACTGAATTTCTCTGGGCTGCTTCTGGTTGCATTTTTCTTCTTTTTCACTTGGTTTCTCAGATTGTCATCTAGTTCTCTTCCAGATTTCCACAGTGCATAATGTCGTGGAATTTTACCTTTTGCTTCGTGTCGAAGTCTTGAACCTTGCGCTGCCTTTGTGCTCTGTGAAATTGTCCATTGATCTTCGTTTATTCTTCAAACTGTAAGCATGATCAAGATTCTTTCATTTGTTGGTCGTAGTCTCACTTTTGTGTCGTTTTTTCATCATTTTCGCTGTTTTTGTTCCGAGAATCTGTAACCTGCAACTATGTAGCAGACATGGATCAAAAGCACCTGTTTATTTGTAAAATGAATAAGAATGGGGAATATAATAATGCAAAATTATGATATGAACATGTTGCTGGGAAATGTTATATTGGATCGTCGTGTTTTAAATAGCCGGGGTTTTTATGTGAGATGAGGGTTTTTATTTTCATTCATGTAAAATTCGATGTATGTAATATTATTTTATTGGGGCACTTCCGGGTTGAGGATGATATCACTATTGTATATTATTTACTTTTCCGCATTAGGATAGACCTGAAGAGGAGAGCACAAGTAACCGGGTTCTAGGGTCCAGTGGGAGGCCATCTCGAGGAGTCGAGACCGGGTCTCCTAACCCTAGAATTGGTAGGGTTGCTTGCCGCTCTCGTAGGGGTCTTGGGATATGGGTTTGGCTATTCATCATGACCGTGGAATCCGTATTTTATACAGGCTCAAAATAAAACACGGACCTTCTAGTATATCCAATATTTCATATGTTATCTTCTGCTACTAATATATTGTGATATGATTATTCTATATGCGTGAGACGAATGCTTTATTATTGTATATATGATATATAATAGGCGTTGCTTATGTTTTACACCCACGCTAGTCCCGTCCCGGTATGCCGTTAGTTATGTAACCTAACGGTGCATAACGGGACACTGTGAAGAATGCGGATGGCATAAGCGTACGTTGTATTTTCGTTACTTCTGTGATTCTTAGGAAGCTTAAATGATGGGATTCATTATTGAGATTAATAAAATAAAAAGAAACCTAAAAGATGTTGTAGAATCATATTTTCAAAAAGGGTAGATCTAGTTTTTGCTATGCATAGCGGTATTCCTTGTAGAATATCCAGCACCTTATTCGATAAGGTAAGAGCCGAGATCCCTTCACCGGGAGTGACCTATTTAGCGAAACTAGCAGATGCAACAACTCACTCGGTTTTGTTTTTGATTGCTTCTATAGTTCTTACTTTGCATAGTGGTATTTGTGAAATATCCTGCACCTTATTCGATAAGGAAATAGCCGAGATCCCTTCACCGGGAGTGACCTCTTTAGCAAAACTAGAAAAAGCCTAAAAAACACTCCTTTTCAAAATCACTTGTTTCTACAACGATATCAAGTTCATTACGCTCATGGTTTTCATAAAAACCTGTGTAGCTCTCCGTCATTTCAGATAAGTACTACTTAGTATTCGTACTACGTTTGTTGACTATGTTAAGGCGTAATGTGCGGTAGCTAATTAGTGCTTATCTGTTAAAACTTGAGATGTGATTGGATTAGGGTAGTCGTACGAGTTTGTTGACTATGTTAAGGGTCGTGTGGGTGGGTTTAATTCAATCGCGAAATGACGGGTTAAACTTGGCTAGCGATTATGATTGTTGACTATATTAAGGTCATAAGTTGCTAGGGGCAAAAGCATTATCGGGAATTCCAAGTGTTGAAATTTGCAATGAGATTGCATACCTTCTATGAGATAGTTGGATCCCGATACCCACTGCGAGTAAGAGTTACTCCTGGGAGAGTTTTACATATAACAATTAGCCGATCAAGTAGGTGTCTAGAAAGGTGTTAACGGGGTCATGCCTCTGGGAAAACGAGGTTTATTTTAATTAGGTCTGTGCGAAAGCACGGAGAACCTCCCTCAAAGTACCAACACTGACCTAGCTGAAAGATTGGCGAACTTGTAAGGTGTAATTAATCCCGGCTAGTCTTACCTTTTAGGGTTTGAAAGAAGATTTGATGAAAACGGTGGGAGCCATCCTGATTAGATAAGATAATAACCAATCTAATCTTGTAAGAGCATACGCTAAAGTACTTTTCTTCTCTCTCTCCAGGTTGCGACCATGTCAGTCCTTAATCAAGATAATAATATGGAAATATTGATCGAACCTGTTTGTTATACTGAGCAGGGGAACGTTGGTTCCGTTCTGTCTTATAACTGTTATAAGACTGAACAGGAAATAGGGGAATATCCAGATTCTCACGCCGCCAAAACAAAGAATAAGCATGTTGATGCATCTTCTTCGGATGTGTTAGTTATCGAGAACTGTTTCTCGGTTCACTCTACGTCCTGGGTATTAGATACCGGATCGGGATCCCACATATGTAATATGTTACATGGGCTAAAAAAAGGTAGAGAACTGGGAGAGGGTGATCGTTCCGTAAGAGTAGAGAATGATGCAAATGTTGCAGCCAAAGCAGTTGGCGAATATCACCTTGTGTTACCAAATAGTAATACAATGATTCTGAACGAATGCTATTACATTCCGACCCTGATATGCAATATTATATCAGTTTCTTTATTGAGTAAAGAAGGATATGATTTTGTAGTACAGGATAATGTTATGAACATATTCCTGAATCAAAAGTTGATTGGATCGGGCTCGTTAAATAATGGCATATACGTTCTAGATCAAACCACGGTTCGTAATGTATAAAACAAAAATAAGAGGAAGAGTTCAGAAATGAACAAATTCTTCTTGTAGCATTGTAGACTAGGTCATATCAATGTGACACGACTAGCTAAGTTGCATAAGGATGGATATTTAAATCCGTTCGAATTTTCATCTTATGACACTTGCTAGTCATGTCTCAAAGGCAAAATGACCAAAACTCCGTTTAGTGGACACGGAGAAAGATTTACGGAACTCTTGGGACTGATACATAGTGATATATGTGGTCCCATGTCTACACATCCCAGGAATGGTTATTCATACTTTATTACATTCACTGACGATCTCTCATGATACGGACATGTGTTCCTGCTGAAACACAAGTCTGAAGCCTTTGAGAAATTCAAAGAATATAAGAACGAAGTAGAGAACCAAACGGGTAAAAGTATTAAGATCCTTCGATCTGATCGAGGAGGAGAATACTTGAGCAATGAGTTCCTGGACTATCTAAAAGAGAATGAAATTCTCTCTCAGCTGACTCCTCTATATACACCACAGCACAACGGTGTATTGGAACGGAGGAATCGCACGCTATTAGATATGGTGCGCTCTATGATGAATAATGTTGAGTTGCTTATTTCCTTTTGGGGCTATGCGCTTGAGACAGCAGCATACCTATTGAATCAAGTTCCATCTAAATCTGTACCTCCCACACCATATGAGATATAGAGTGGGAAGAGACCATATCTTAAATGTGTTAATATTTGGGGTTGTCTGGCCTATGTCAAAAGGCAAAATTCGGACAAACTCGAGACACGATCGGTTCTATGTAAGTTTGTGGGATATCCGAAGAATTCATAAGGATATATTTTCTACCACGCTGAAGAACAAAAGGTGTTTGTTTCTCAATACGCCACCTTTTTAGAAAAGGAATTTCTTGAAAAAGAAATTAGTGGAAAAGAGGTAGAGCTAGAAGAAGTTCTAGCAGCACAAACTGCAACTGAAGATTTAGTAGAACCAGATGATTCGATAGTTCCCGAAGAACCCCAGCCTCCCCGTCGATCTAGTAGGGTTCCTCGTCCACCTGAGAGATACTACGGTTTTCTCATAGATGGTGGGAGCGAGAATTGCATCATGGAAGATGATGACCCAACAAGCTTCGAGCAGGCCATCACGAGTGGTGACTCTGTGAAATGGCTGGATGCAATGCGATCTGAGATGGAATCCATGTACACCAACAAAGTATAGACTTTGGAAATTGCTCCTGAAGGGGTAAAACCCATTGGGAGCAAATGGATCTTTAAGAAGAAGCTTGGTGTAGATGGAAAAGTTGAGACTTTCAAAGCTAGACTTGTTGCAAAAGATTTTCGTCAACGACCAGTCGTGGATTATGACGAAACCTTTTCTCCAGTGGCTATGCTTAAGTCCATCCGGATGTTACTTGCCATTGCTGCATACCATGACTATGAAATCTGGCAAATGGATGTTAAGACAGCCTTTCTAAATGGTGATTTAGAGGAGTGCATGTACATGACTCAGCCAGAGGGCTTCGAAGACAGTGGGAGCAGCGAAAAGGAGTGCAAGCTGCTTAAATCCATCTACGGGTTAAAGCAGGCATCGCGGAGTTAGAACATCTGTTTTGATATGGTATTCAATGAGTTTGACTTCATCAAGAACGTCGATGAACCTTGTATTTACAAGAAGGTAGCAGAGAGTAAGGTTGTCTTCCTCGTATTGTACGTGGATGACATACTCTTGATAGGAAATGATGTTCCTATGCTGCACTCGGTCAAGCTCTTCTTATCACAAAGATTCTCAATGAAAGATCTAGGTGATGCCTCCTGCATTTTAGGGATTAGGATCTATAGAGATAGATCCAAGCGGATACTGGAATTGTCCCAATCCAGGTTGACACCATACTAAAGAGGTTTAATATGGAAGAATCCAAGCGTGGGAATTTACCCACGATCTCTGGACTCACTCTCTCCAAAGAGATGTCTCCCAAGACTGATTTGGAAAGAGCTCGCATGCAAGGGATACCCTATGCTTCGGCAGTAGGCTCTATCATGTACGCGATACTATGTACCAGACCCGATGTAGCTTACTCACTAAGTGTAGTGAGTAGGTATCAAGAAGATCTAGGAGAGAGTCACTGGACAGCTGTGAAGAACATTCTCAAGTATTTGAGATGGACTAAAGAGATGTTCTTGGTGTATGGTAACGGAGAACTCCAGGTGGAGTCCTTTACCGATTCAAGCTTCCAAAGTGATAAGGACGACTCTAAGTCGCAATCGGGATTTGTCTTTACCCTCAATGGAAGGGCGGTGTGTTGGAAAAGTTCCAAACAGGAAACCGTGGCAGACTCGACGATGGAGGCTGAATACATCGCTGCCAACGATACTGCCAAAGAGGCTGTCTGGATCAAGAAGTTCATCACTAAACCTGGAGTGGTTCCATCCATTAAGCATCTTATACCTTTGTATTATGATAACAATGGACCTGTGGCTTTGGCCAAGGAACCCAGGTCCCATTAGAGATCCAGGAATATTCTGAGGTGGTATCACTTGATCCGGGAGATAGTTGATCGCCGTGAGATCGAGGTCAGGAGAGTTGATATGAAGGATAACACTATGGATCCACTCACGAAGGCCATACCTCAGATACAATTTGAGAGACTCTTCGGGATGTTGGGTATGAGATACTACAACTGTTAGTGTTTATGCCTTAGAAGTCCATTACTGTATCATACTAGTTTGTATATTACTTAATGGAAGCTTGGGATATTCACATGTATATAACAGTCTTGCTAAACATGGTAGTATGCTACTTGGTTTTTCTATCTTAATATGTGAGTATACGTATTGATAGAGCTCTTAGGATCTTGCTTGACTACCAGCGTTGTGATGGCAGTCACACTAGTGGGGGCTGGGTAGTCTACAAGCACATCCTTATTCAGGTCCCTGGTCGTTGGATTATCGAGACAGAGCATCGATACTCCGGAGTAGACTAGTGTGTATGCTTCTCATCCCAGTTGGGGAGATGGTCTGTCCCACAGCCGTCAGCACGTCGTACTGGAGATAGTATGCAGGTGCTCGTTAGGTTACGGGTACACCGGACAGGACTCACAGGGAACTGTTGGTTGGTTTTATACCAGTCGTCAGTGAACAGTTCCCAGATGACATGAGTACAGCATAGTCCGCAGACTTGACACTGCTACTTCGCCTCGAGTGTGTCCCACTGTTCTTAGATTACTACCCTACCACGGCTCAAAGGAGTCGTGCAAACAGGTAGCAGTTGGGTGCAGTCCCGAGCACTTGGAGGCAGTGGCGGTTAGACAGGATTCGTCTCTCCCGGTATTGGGGGTTGATATCGCGCTGTGTCAGAGAGCCATTACGCAAAGTCCCTGGCCAGGGCAAGCGAGATTTGCTGGTAGGTTCCAGTAGTTTCTCAGGGTGTAATGGGCTTCCCTCCGACACGACTTATACCGCTATTAGGGGACTGACGCTTGCCGCCCCCCTAGGCCCGATATGCGATAGTCTAAGACGAACGGACCGGACTGTATGGAGATTGTCACAGCAGGCTCAGTAGGAGTTCGGATGGGTTTCCTCATCGGCCTTCTTATCGACAACTACCTGGGGACCGTTACGTACAGCTAGTGCCGCTTGCGGTCTGTGGTTAAACCCACTGCCAGCGTAGTAGTCGAGTCTCTAGAGTCCCACACAGAGAGTTTCCTACTCCAGGCGAAACGATATAGAGGTCGTATGGTTTTACGACATGGGTTCGGACGCATACGTGTGTTTACGCACGTACGACTTTCGGACAGTTTTTACCAGTCGGCTTTGATTTAAGCCAGTTACTGGTATCCAGTTATTGGATTTATACAGTGTACAGTTTTTCCGTATTTTTGCGGATCGGAGGGGCGTTCTCGTAATTACGCGAGAAGTTTCTAGAAGATGGTGACTAAGGAGGTTTAGGTGGCATATACATTGAATGAGATTAGTGAGTCATGAGAGTGATTCATCATTGTCATTAATGCATCATAAATGCTTAATGACTCATGATAATGAATCACCACTTGATATTTATGAAGCATGATTATTCATCACTTATTTTCTTTTCTTGATAAAAGTAAATGCTTCATATATATTATGATAACTCATAATCTTTATTCAATTATCATACACACATTCTCTCTCCTCAAGCTCTCTCTCTTCAAACCCTAATCCTCACCTCTCATGTGTTGAGAACAAGGATTAGTTAGACTAAACAATCCATAACCCTCACTCTATCTCATCTATCTTCTTTGATTAGCAATCCAAGAAGGTTAGTTGCCTCAAGTTTAGAGGCTAAGCTTGGAGTTTTGCTCTCGGGTGGATCATCTACTACATCGAGAAGGCCGAGGAGGACGAGGAGATCGTAAAGCCGAAGGACTTGGTTCGATAGGTATAATCCCTAAGCATAGTAGTTTAGAACAACTATGTGTTTAGTTAGTTATCGTTTAGCTTCGATTCAAGCGGTTAGTCGATGTTTGTTCACTAAACAAGTTCGTTTTTGAAAATTCCGCCTCCCCACAC